>CM077675.1:395354661-396604661 GCA_039707655.1 Elymus sibiricus
TTGCTCACGAAAACATATCGATCTCTGTTGCAACCTTGCAACCGAGATCAATCATGCAACTTCTGCTTAGCTCATGAGAACCCATTATCTAAAAAAATCTAATCAGGCTTCAGTGGGCTAAAGCATCAGTGGCCCCTTTACAAAGGTGCCCCCCCCCCCCCCCCCCCCCCCCCCCCTGCGCGATTCCATTCGTCGTGGCAAAATCGGTAAAGAATGGCGAAATGGCACGCCAAATTCTTCTTCCTCTCGAGCTCGATCATTTCCGATATAAGTTTCAACCCAATGCCTTTTCTTTTCTTTTCGAAAAGGTTTCAACTCACTCCCTGAAGAGTAGAAGAAATCTTTATTTTTATAATATATCGTGAAATGGAGAAAGTGAGAAGAAAAGGGAAAGAAAAGCAGATTGGGGAAAAGAGAAGCAAATGGAGAGGTCCAAATCCAACAGCGAATGCCAATGCCAACATGATGCCATGGGGTCAAGTCACGCGGGCCATGGCACTCTCCAAAAGGGAGCGCTTTGTGTTATTATCGCGTCTAGCTAGGGTGGAAGCGGCGCCTCGACCTCGACCCCGTAGGCGGTGGGTGACAAGAAAACAAACGAAGCTTGTGCTCTTCCTCCCTTCGTCCTCGTCACCATATTCTCACCCTACATACTCCTACTGCCATAGCTAGCCATCATAGAAGTTCCTAGTAGTCTTATCAAACACAGCATCGTAGAAGTTCTGGAATTACCGAATTATGTACTGTTTCATGCATTAGCAGGCGGAGCGAAGACGTACTAATGGCTAGCCAGCGTAGAGGTGTCCTCAGTCTCGTCAATCTGTGTGCGTTCTGGAATTGCATACCGTTTCATGGAGCTTGATCTGCTCTCGTGTGCATCCTTCGGTTCTGACACAAACGAAGAGGCGTGAACGCGAACAGTTCTAGGGTTTTGGGTGGACGGAGAGATAGGGGCGGGCGGCATGGGGTTTGGGTGGCGGCGGTTGTTTCCTTGTCGCCGGAGCAGCAGCTTCCTGTCAGTTTCGTACCAGTTCCGTAGGGATAAGGTTGGCGGACATGGTTCCTGTTGCCAGTGGAAGCGGCACATCGTAATAAGAAACTTGAGAGTCGACGACCTACATGGACTTTTTCAAGGGAGAGGGAGTGGGGGCCTAGTCAGAAACCAGATACGGAGCATGAACAGCGCTGCAACATCAACAGCTTGGGTGTTGTGTACCCGACTACTGCCGTGCCCGGCGGGCATCATGATTGCCTCCTCCACCGACTTGCGAGGCGAGGCGGGCGTCCTTTTGGCGCGCGGAATATCGCGGAGCATATGGCTGCTCCTCATCTCCCCCTCCCCTCCCCGGCGGTCTTGGCCGTCCTTCCATGTTGCCGTACCCGGCCCACCGAGGCCATCATGCCCAGGGAGAAAATGTTTAGTCCCTGATTAGTTCAACTCACAGATGCTGTGCTGCAATGCACTTGCCTGGGGAAAATAATAATTATACCAGTAGACTAGTGTATAGCAGTAGTTGCCTGGCCTATTGCTACCCGCAAACTTTTGTAGCTGCTCTTTTGGCCCCTTGGCTTGATGCTTTCCAGTTCGGACGTTTGTATATTGGATGATCATCACTTTGGTTAGCTTAGGAGAGTCTCCGTTCACCGTCACCGGCCGGGAGTTCGTAGTAATCCTAATGCTCCTTTTATACAGCCATACGTACTTCAGCTCGATGCAGTCATATTGGAGACAGAACAAATTGTGTACTCGTTTTGGAGCATATGTGGGGACTGCCCGTCAATTTTCTTCACAATTCCTTGGCGAGGAGGAAAGATGGAATGAAGGAAAGGCGATTCCAGTAGGTGGGCGCGTGTACGTGCGGCCTCCGTAGGATGTCAGATAAAGGGAGGCGAGGTTGGAACTCGGGAGGAGCATTATCCTGACGAATATTCCGGGCTCAGTTGGAGCCTTGTACTGCCTTCTAATCTCATCTGCTGGGAACGGTGGAACAGTGCGCCCATGGACGCAGCAGCCAGCAGCATTGCCATGCATAGTTGGCGATCCTTTCGATGCCATAGTGCCCACATCATGCTGCTAGCTTCCAGGCCCGGGAAAAGGACGAGAGCGATGACTCGGATCATATTCATCACCAGGCCCATCGATCGTGGTAGCTACTATAGCTTGGAAGCCTGCCGCTCCCTTTTCCGTCCCTTTTGACACGCCGTTGGGCCGCCGCGTCCCTTTGCGCCAGCGTTTCTCGTAGCTCTAGGGTTCAGCGAAAAAAAGAAACTCCACTCCGGCAGCGGCTGCATGCATGCATGGCACGGAAAGGTGTCGTCACGCTGCCTCACCATGTCGACACAAACACGGGCACGTTGAGCGGGCCTCGCGGCATCACGTCCACCGTAGGCTCCTCCGCCCGACACTCCCCGGCCGCCGCACCGGACCGGACCGTGTAAAATAGGGTCTAGTATATATATTATATTTGTACACGTAGTATACGTATGTAATTGTAATCTGATCATCTATATATTAAGACGTAAGGTGGATGTCAACCCCCACGCAAAACCCTAAACCCTCATGTTTAACTTGGTATCAGACGCCAACCGGGCCGCCGCGAGACCCTCCGCGCCGCCACCCGATCTCTCCGCCGCCGCCGCGCGCAGCCTCCTTCCGCGCCGCCGCCGCAAGTCCCCCTGTCCGCCGCTGCGCGCCGCTCTCCTCCGCGCCGCCGTGATGTCGTCCTCCGCCCTGTCGCTCCCCACCACCGTCGGCGCCATCACCTCGCCCGCGGCCGCCTCGGTTCCTGCCGCGTTCGCCCTTCTAGGGATCTCCGTCCGCCTCGGCCGCAACAACTTCATGCTCTGGGGGGGCATCACCAGCACCGTTCTCGCCGGTGCCAATCTCCATGGCCATCTTGATGGCACCACGGCGGCACCGGACAAAACCCTCGCTGTGGGCATCGGCGACGCCGCGACGACCGCCGCCAACCCAGCGTACCACCACTGGTGGACTCAAGATCAGAAGGTCAAGGGCCTTCTCCTTACGTCCATGGACGAGGATATTGCATGCCAACTTATTGGCTGCGAGTCGGCACAGGCGGTGTGGACGGCCGTCGGCGCCATGTTCGGTGCGCAGAGTCGCGCCAACGCCCGTCACTTCCGGCGTCAACTGCAGACGCTGAGGAAGGAGGAGCTGTCCGCCGCTGAGTATATGCACAAGATGAAGGCACTGGCTGACACCATGGCGGCCGCCGGCTCTCCGATACGTGATGATGAACTCATCGACCACATCCTCACCGGCCTTGGCTCCGCCTACAACTCCATCGCCGCCTCTCTGGGTGTGAGTAATGCACCTATGCCCTACTCCAGTTTCTACTCGCTCGTTTTGTCGTTCGAAGCGCTGCAGGCTCAGCAGAGTGCGGCGGAGGGGTGGTCCCCCTCTGCCAACGCCGTGACCCGCCCGGGTTCCTACGGCAATGGCGGACGAGCGCCCTACTCGGAGCCCTACCCCTCGCATGGCGGGGGTCGCCCGGCTGATGGGCACGGCCAGCCAGGGCAAGGCCGCCAAGGAGGCAATGGCGGCGGCAACAACAGCGGTCGTGACCGCCACCCTGCCTACGCCGGCAACGGCCGCCAAGGTGGCGGGGGCAACAACGGCGGTGGTGGCCGTCGCAATAATCGATGGCGCCCCAGGTGCCAAATCTGCAAGAACTGGGGTCACGAGGCCGATGACTGCCGCAAGCGCTATGACCAGGACCACAACACACGCTCCGGCAACTCGGCTACTACCAGCACCATCGACTATCCTTGGGTGATGGATACCGGGGCTATGGATCACCTGACTAGTGATCTTGAGCGCCTCCAGGTTCACGAGCGCTATGACGGCAAGGACCAGGTTCAGGTGGCTAATGGTGCAGGTTTGTCTATTTCGCACATTGGTCATTCGCATTTAGCCGGTTCATCCTTAAAACTGCACAACATTCTTCATGTTCCTCACATTAGCCAGCATCTTCTTTCTGTTTATCGCCTTGTCTGTGATAATGACGTGTTTGTTGAGTTTCACCGTCGTTTTTTCTTTGTTAAGGACAAGGCAACCAGGCGCGTAATCCTTCACGGTAGAAGTCATGGGGGGCTCTACCCGATTCCATTCGCTCGTGCATCGTCATCATCGTTTCGCCATGCATCCTCTAGTGTCAGAGTCTCGTCGTCACAATGGCATCAGCGTCTTGGTCACCCTACAAATAATGTGGTCACTTCCATTGTTCGGAATCATGATCTCCCGTGTTCTAGTTCAAATAATTCACCGTTAGTGTGTGATGCCTGCCAGCGTGCTAAAAGTCATCAGCTACCTTATTCTATGTCTTATCATGTCACTACTGTACCTCTTGAATTAATACATTCAGATGTTTGGGGGCCCGCTATTGCTTCTTCGGGGGGGGGGGGTACAAGTATTATGTTAGCTTTGTTGATGACTACACGCGTTTCACCTGGATTTATTTGCTTAAACACAAGTCTGATGTTGAGCAAGTCTTCTATAATTTTCAGGCTCATGTCGAACGCGTTTTGGATTGTAAAATCAAGGCCGTTCAATCCGATTGGGGTGGTGAATACCACAAACTGCATCGTTACTTTCAACGCACGGGCATCTCTCACCGTGTGTCGTGTCCACATACATCTCAGCAGAACGGTATTGCCGAGCGCAAACACCGTCATTTGGTAGAGACAGGCCTTGCTTTGCTTGCGCACTCTTCTCTCCCACTTCGGTTTTGGGATGAGGCTTTTCTTACGGCATGTTATCTCATTAACCGTATGCCCACTCCGGTTCTCAACAAGGATACACCTTTGTTCCACCTGTTTCATGTTCAGCCCAACTATTCCTCACTTCGGATTTTTGGGTGTGCTTGCTGGCCTAGTCTTCGCAAGTACAATGCTCACAAGCTTGAGTTCCGTTCCAAGATGTGTGTCTTCCTTGGCTATAGTTCTATGCATAAGGGCTATAAGTGTCTTGATCACACCTCGGGTAGGATATATATTTCTCGTGACATTGTCTTCGACGAGACTGTTTTTCCTTATTCCAACTCAGGTGTTTCGGTTGACATTGCTGCTCTTGAACTTGCCATCACTTTTCCATCTAATGAACCGGTTTCGGATGTCCCTGTGCGCAAATATGACATGTCCTATTTATCACCTAACCCGTCACCTGCAGGCGATGTTGCTTTGTTTTCTCCCCAGGTGACTGTCGCCGCTCCTGCGCCTGATGTCGTGATCGACGTGCATGCATCGGACGTGCATGCCACGCCTCCCGATGCGGCCTCGCCTGCTTCTCCTGCTGGCCCGCCTGCCTCGCCAGTTGGCGAGTCCGTGGCATCGGCTGGGTCGCCGGCCGTGTCTCCCGGGCTGCCACCATCGCCCGGCTCCCCCGCGTTGTTGGAAATATGCCCTAGAGGCAATAATAAATTGGTTATTATTATATTTCCTTGTTAATGATAATCGTTTATTATCCATGCTATAATTGTATTGATTGGAAACTCAAATACATGTGTGGGTACATAGACAACACTGTGTCCCTAGTAAGCCTCTAGTTGACTAGCTCGTTGATCAAAGATGGTTAAGGTTTCCTAGCCATTGACATGAGATGTCATTTGATAACGGGATCACATCATTAGGAGAATGATGTGATGGACAAGACCCAAACTGTAAACGTAGCATTTGATCGTGTCAGTTTATTGCTATTGTTTTCTGCATGTCAAGTATCTGTTCCTTTGACCATGAGATCATGCAACTCACTGACACCGGAGGAATACCTTGTGTGTATCAAACGTCGCAACGTAACTGGGTGACTATAAAGGTGCTCTACAGGTATCTCCGAGGGTGTCTGTTGGGTTGGCATGGATCAAGACTGGGATTTGTTACTCCGTATGACGGAGAGGTATCTCAGGGCCCACTCGGTAATACAACATCACATTGAGCCTTGCAAGCAAAGTGACTAAAGAGTTAGCCACAGGATCTTGTATTACGGAACGAGTAAAGAGACTTGCCGGTAACGAGATTGAACTAGGTATAGTGATACCGACGATCGAATCTCGGGCAAGTAACATACCGAAGAACAAAGGGAACAGCATACGGGATTAACTGAATCCTTGACATAGAGGTTCGACCGATAAAGATCTTCGTAGAATATGTAGGAGCCAATATGGGCATCCAGGTCCCGCTATTGGTTATTGATCGTAGAGGTGTCTCGGTCATGTCTACATAGTTCTCGAACCCGCAGGGTCTACACACTTAACGTTTGGTGACGATTAGTATAGTTGAGTTATTATGTTGGTGACCGAAGGTTGTTCGGAGTCCCGGATAAGATCCCGGACATGACGAGGATCTCCGGAAGAGTCCGGAGGTAAAGATTGATATATGTGATAATAGTGTTTTCGATCTCCGGAAGAGTTCCAGAGTTCACCGGAATGGGTTCCGGATGTTTGCCGAAGTGTTCGGGTGCAGCAACACTTTATATGGGCCAAAGGGATAAAGCCCACAAGGTATTGGAAAGTGCAAAAGGTAGTTTTGCTGCCGCGTAAGCGGTACTACCGCTTGGTGAAGCGGTACTACCGCCCGAGCGGTACTACCGCTTGTGTGAAGCGGTACTACCGCCCAAGCGGTACTACCGCTTGTGTGAAGCGGTACTACCGCTTGTGCGCGGCTGTGCACGGTTCGGCAGGGATCCGAGTTGGACTCTTTCCCTGCGGGCCAAACCGACCTTGTGCGGGCAAAACCGACCCGGAGGAGGCTTTTACTCCAAGTTTAGACCCCAAGGCTCAGCATATAAATAGAGGGGCAGGGCTAGCACACGGGACACATCAGGATTTCCCAAGCCGTGTGCCGGCAACCCTAGCCCTCTAGTTCCTCCGTCATAATCTCCGTAGTGCTTGGCGAAGCCCTGCAGAGATTGTTCCTCACCACCATCACCACGCCGTCGTGCTGCTGGAACTCAACCACTACTTCACCATCGCTCGCTGGATCGAGGAGGTGAAGGCGTCATCAAGCCGTACGTGTGTTGAACGCGGAGGTGCCGTCCGTTCGGCACTAGATCGGAAGGATCGTGATTGGATCGCGGGACGCTCGGCGATTTGGATCGCGAAGACGTTCGACTACATCAACCGCGTTTATTAAACGCTTCCGCTTAGCGATCTACAAGGGTATGTAGATTCACTCTCCCTCTCGTAGATGCTCATCACCATGGATAGATCTTGTGTGTGCGTAGGAAAATTTTTGTTTCCCATGCAACGTTCCCCAACACGCGTCTCCTGGACCGGCCCAGCCCGCGGTCTCGCCCCGGCCCGTGTCGCCTGTCGCTGAGGAGTCCTCAGCCGCGACACCTCTGGCCGGGTCCTCGTCGCCGCCGCCACCTTCTACCGGCGATGCAGCTCCGGGGCATGCCATGGTCACACGTCATCGTGATCATACGCGCAAGGCGAAGACTTACACCGATGGCACGGTTCGGTATGATTCTCGTCGGCATGCATTTTTCTCCGCGCCGGTTTCTCATCGTGATGCTCTTGGTGAACCCGCTTGGCGTGCCGCTATGTCTGAGGAATTTGCTGCTCTTCGTCACACTAACACCTGGGTGTTGGTGCCTCGGCCTCCCGGTGTTAATGTCGTGGGCTGCAAGTGGATTTTCAAGACCAAGCATCGTCCGGATGGAACTGTCGACAAGCACAAAGCTCGTCTTGTTGCTCGCGGTTTTACTCAACAGCAAGGGATAGACTATGGAGATACTTTCAGCCCAGTGGTGAAGCCTGCCACAGTCCGTCTGGTTCTCTCTCTCGCTGTGTCCCGTGGGTGGAGCCTTCGACAGATTGATGTGAGTAACGCCTTTCTCCACGGTTACTTGGCTGAAGATGTCTATATGCAGCAGCCCCCCGGGTTTGAGGATGCCACTTATCCCTCTCATGTCTGCAAACTTCAGAGGTCCATCTATGGGCTCAAGCAGTCTCCCCGTGCCTGGTATGCTCGGTTGAGTCAGCGCCTCTCACAGCTTGGTTTTGTTGCCTCCAAAGCAGACACGTCCTTGTTCATCTTTTCACATGGTGCTATTCAGATATACATGTTGGTGTATGTTGATGATATTGTGATTGCTGGCTCTACCCCCGCTGTGGTGGATCGCCTTGTGCAGTCATTGTCTGCTAGTTTTCCCATCAAAGACATGGGTCGACTGGAGTATTTTCTTGGATTGGAAGCGTCCTTTCATTCAGGGGGCATGACGTTGACGCAGAGAAAGTATGCGCTTGATCTTCTTCATCGAGTCAACATGGAGAACTGCAAGTCCACTTCCACTTCGCTTGCTACTTCTGAGAGCCTATCACGTGACAATGGTGCACTACTGGGTACCAATGACTCCTTCAGGTATCGCAGTGTGGTTGGAGCACTTCAGTACTTGACACTCACTCGTCCCGATATCTCTTTTGCTGTGAACAAAGTGTGTCAGTTCTTGTCTCAGCCTACGGAGGTTCATTGGGAAGCAGTTAAGCGTATCCTGAGGTATGTCAAAGGTACGCTAGACATGGGACTACGGATTCGTAAGTCCAGATTTACTGGAGTCAGTATATTCACCGATGCAGACTGGGCAGGCTGTGTTGATGACAGGCGTTCTACTGGTGGCTTTGCTGTGTTTGTTGGACCCAACCTTATATCTTGGAGTTCAAAGAAGCAGCCTACAGTCTCGAGATCTAGCACCGAGGCAGAGTATAAGGCATTGGCCAATGGCGCTGCTGAAGCCATATGGATAGACTCAGTTCTTAGAGAACTTGGAGTTACACAGCAGCGCACGCCCATATTGTGGTGTGATAATTTAGGGGCAACTTACCTGACGGCGAATCCGGTGTTTCATGCTCGGACCAAACATATTGAGATAGATTTCCATTTTGTGAGGGAACGAGTAGCTGCAGGTGCATTGGAAGTCAGGTTCATTTGGACAGATGATCAGTTGGCGGATGTATTTACTAAACCCGCTACTCGAGAGATGCTAGACCGCTTCAGAACCAATCTGAATCTTGTATGTAGTTCAGATTGAGGGGCATGTAAAATAGGGTATAGTATATATATTATATTTATACACGTATATGTATACGTATGTAACTGTAATCTGATCATCTATATATTAAGACGTGAGGTGGATGTCAACCCTCACGCAAAACCCTAAACCCTCCTGTTTAACTGACCGGACGCACGATGGCTCAGCAGCTATAGGCTGGGCTACGCTACGCTACGCACCGTCGCTTGTTATCAGGCATGGCTATGGACGATGATGAGAGGATAATGCGTCCACGTTTCGATCGATCGATCGATCGGACTGGACGTACGTACTACGTGTGCATGCTATTCGATCCTGCTTGCCCTGGGCCAGAAACGCGACAACCCGCGGCCCCGGTTCGACGCCGACCGATCGTACCGCGAGCTGCCACCGCCCGTGCTATCCTCCCGGGCGAGGTGAAAGGACCATGCATGCATCGAGATCGACAGCGCGAATCGCGGGCAGAGAAGGCCTCTTGGCCTCTCCGCCCCTGTTCGGTCCGGTTGGATTATTTTTCTCTCTAGCTTTATTCTTAGACAAATTTGTGTATATTGTACATGGATCACAGGTCAGGTGATGTGTGATCCGTCGGTGTGCCGGTGGGGCGCGTCTACGCTTGTTTGTCGCGCCGTGGTGAAGTGGGAGGTCCGTGCTGCGGTGCCACGGCGGCAACGAAGATGTACTCCATGCGGGTGGTTTTCAGCAGATGACATTGTCCGATTGATGCGTTAAACTAGGTCGGTGCGAGGCTCGTAACTTTCTCATGTGAAGCTCCTCCGCAAAATCAGAATTGTCCATCCTCGACACATGCTTCGATCGATTATTTGGCGATGCTTTGTGCTCGGTGTGATCTCTTCAAGGTTGGTAAGTTCGTTTTTGTCCAAGGTGAAGTCAAAGTCGTCTGATTAGACGTGATGTCGGTGGAAGATGCCGATGCCATTTTCGGTTGGTCTCAATGATCCAGTTGTATTATTATTTGTGCTAAGATTTTGTTATTGGTTAAGTAGTCCACGGACGCCCTATGTTGTGGGCTTTGTGATATTGATTTTTGACTGATTTTGCTCAATTAATTGGATAACTCTTTTCTTCTTAAGCAATAAAATAGCGAACCTTTGCTTGGCACATGCATTATGGACCCAAAGTTAATATGGTAAAGTCACGAGTGCCAAACATATGATTCATTTTCATTGCAAACATGACAATAAGTTTAGCGCACAAGTCTGACAAAGACATGCAAAATAAACCTTTGCACCCATATCCTTACTAACAAATTGTCAACATCTACACATTACAATCTTATCGGACTCGAAGAACAACTTATATTTATCTGGACACAGATGAGACGAGATTTAACTTGGGTTTGGGTATAGAGACATGTTGCCCGTTCTTTAACCGCATGCATTATGATCCCATCAGCATAGAGTTAGTCCTTGCATATATTGGTGCCCGTGTTAATGCATCGTTCAGATAAATGACGTGCTAAAATAACAATAGAAAATTTACCATACCCGTCATCCTGCATCTTAGTAGTACCATGAATAACAAAGTTGACGGTCTTGCCATTGTTTCCATGCTGCCGCTTGTCAAAGCGATTCACACAATTATGAGCCCAATATCCATCTTCACTGAAAACATGGCATGCTTCTTTCTTGTTACCGGTCTTATATTTCTTCCTAAAATTACCAGATTGTGAGATTTTGGTTTTGCTTTCAAACTTTTCTTTGCCCTCATACTTGTTCTTGAACTAGTGGGCTTGCAAATTCTTCTGGTGCACGTGCTAGTCTCTAAAATTTCCCTCATGGACTAGATCACGTGTGCCTTTTATCCTCGCCGTTTCATTCACATCAAGACCACCAATTCGATTCACGAAGGAAAATTCATGCCTGTTGTGTTACAGAACAATGGCAAATTTCTTCCGCGGAGGAGACAACTTGGCAATGATGCCCCAGGAAATGAACTTGTTTGGTAACACATAATTGAAATAGTCAAGTTCCTTAGCGAGTGATTGTATCTAATTAGCCCGTTCAACTAGGGAGTGGTCATCACTCATCTTGTAGTCATGGTATTGTTCCATGACATACAACTCAGTATGTATGTCGGAGGCCTCAAACTTGGTCTCGAGCATGTCTTACATATCCTCACCAACCATAATGGTCATGAAAGGATTAACGATCTTGTCGTCAAGAACAGAACAACACCTCTGTAAATATGATATGTGAGGTTTTTCGATTATTGAAAATATGAGTAATTTCCCACCAAGTTTAATCCAAAAAATAGATAAAGCATGATGAACATAAATAAACATGATTATTTGGCTGGAGTGCTAATCAACCTAAACAGATGATTTGACATGCAAGATAAGAAGAGCATGTCAATTGCAAGCAGTAGTAATCCAAGTACAATACCTAACATAAGAGATATGAGCACATATAGTGCGGAACAAATATAGTGCGGTGGAAGAATATATGTTCGCAGTAGCATCAGAAGGCTAGGGAAGTATTGGTTGTTGCGTGTGCGAAAAAAAAATAGTTGCTATAATTTTGACTTATGTCCGAAAATTAATCACGAAATAGTGGCAGCTTATTACAGCAATCAGGTAAAGCTCCGTCATTTCGCACAAACTAAATGCTTATCGCTTTGTGTCATGCTAGCAGATCAGTCTGGATCAGTATTGGAGAGTGGTTCTCTCATTATCGATGGGTGGTTAATGCTTGGTGACTCATTGTTGAGGTTTAATTACTACGAGAGCGACGGAATGACGACGACGGGGCAGTAGTTAATACCACCCACCGAAACGAGAAGCGTGGAAATTTCTGAGTGAAAAACCGAATTGGAGAGCAGGCAAGCAAGCTAGCAATGCAAGGCCGAAACTTCATTCACTTTCACAGATCTCAACGCCGCCGGGCACTCACGTCATGCACGCCGGTTACCTCCTCTGTTAGATACCACTACTACTGACAAAATTACGGAGGGTAAAATCCTAGAAATCTGACGAACAAAATTGGTCCCGCGTCCCGCTTACACCGCGTCCGCCTAGCGGGGCGGCTCGACGGCGTCGGGGAACGCGAACGGCATGGCGCTGGCGAGGAAGGACGGCATGTCGTCGCCGGCCATGATGACGACGACCTTGGGCTCCCTGTCGAGCGGCACCATCCCCATCCCGCGCGCGGACGCCTCCTCGGCGGCGCTCCCCCGGCGCGACGACCCGGACGGCTTGCGTCACGTGCAGATGAGCATGAGCAGCGCCACGGCGATGAGCCCCATCATAAGCGCGAAGCCGATGAAGATGTACGGCGTCGGCGTCCTCCACAGCCCCGGGTGCGCGCCGTGGCCGAGCCCCGCCGGAGGCCCGGCGACTCCCACCAGCGCCTCGCCTTCTCTGATCGGCCTCATGATGAATGATGAAACACCTCGGACGGCGGATCGATCCCTCTTCTACTCTTTCTTTCCTCACCCTCTTTTCCTTTCTCTCTTTCTTTCTCTGTGGGTACAGAGTGGTTTCTCTCTCGCTTGTTCTCTGTGGGTGGCTGTAACTTGTGAGTGGGAGACTGCGGCCTAGAGGAGGGGGGAAGGGAGGCGGTATTTATAGGCGGCGCGCGGGAGAGGGGTGAGGGAGAGCGGGGAAAAGAAACGGCTCGGCGCGTTGCATCGAGCTTTGCTTGCCAGGGTTTCGGCCGTTTCGCGGTCTGTTTCTGTTGCTCTACAGCCGCTGGGTTTTTGACCGCTTGGATGGTGGGAGCGGCAAATTTTCGTGTTTTGACTTTAACCGGATCTAATCTCCGTTTGAAAATATTTCGAGATTTGTTCTTTTTCCTACCGCTGGGGTTTATGGTGGTAGAGTATACCAGTCTACTGTCGAGCCCCCTGATGGTAGGGGTGCACGTCTACCTAAAAAAACTCTAAGTGTACGATACAGTGCTTATATGCACATACTGCCGGACACCTTGGCGGTAGGATTGTACAGGCTATCGCCAGCCTGTTTGGCGGTAGGGGGTGCGTCACACTGACATGGATAAGTTTCCTACCGCCAGGGCCTTCAGCGGTAGGCCGGTATACCCGGACCCCGACGGTAGGAAAATGGTCACATCCCGACTTTTTTTAAACCGGGGTCAGATTTGACTAAACTTTTAGAAAATGGTCAAAACACGAAATCTTGCCCGTGAAAGCTGGTTTTGCTTCTTGAGACAGGTGGGGCCTACCCAACATAGACCGTGAGATCAGTAGTACATCTAGTAGTACAATTACCACTCAGAATTAATTCATGCCAATTTATCTATGGTTCTACAAGCTTCTGCAATACTCCTATATGTTGTGAAAAGGAGTTAAATGTAGATAACCACCACATTGGGGGTCAGGGTTGCAGGAAATACCTTTTTCAAAATTTTGCAAAAAACACAACGTCTATGGTAAACTTTTTTTTTTTTTGCATAAACCACGACTGTCCCCTGGTTTTCGTGAATGACGGTGAGACTGGCGAGGACTCCATCCATTACGTCTCCATCTCCATTGACGACAATCATTGTGAGTGGACTTCTATGGCCAGGTTTAGGGTTTCGATTTGGGGATTTTCCATTCAAGCCCGATCTAAAAAAAAAAATCTTGCAAACCATGTGATTTTCCTTGCTCGTCGAGCTTCAAATTACAATGCATGACCCTAATTTCAGCGCTATTGACCCAAATATGATGGTCTTGTGTGACCACGACAAGCTGACAGATAGGTGTGTATCTTTTGAAGGTATACACACGGACAATACGTTCATTGTGTGAGTTGGGGATGTAAATTTGAAATCAAAGTGCTCGACAGGTGGGCATGGACGGCGTGCCCAAGAATGTCCCGAGGGTGTGATGCGTTCAATTTGCATCATGTTTTTCTACTGTTATTTACAATGTTTTATATTTACGTTCCACTTTATGATGCAATTCTAATGATTTTCTCTCTTAAATTGCAAGTTATACCACAAGAGGAAGATCGCCGACAGCTGTAATTTTGAGCCTGAAAAGTTACAAAAGAGATAGCTATTCTCCAGAGCTCCAAATGACCTGAAAATTTACGGAGATTTATTTTCAAATATATGAAACATACTGGAATAAAAAAATACCAAAGAAGACCGTCCGTGGACCCACAAGCCCGGGGGTGCGACTAGTGAGCTTGTGGGGCCCACGGGGGTCCATCGATGCCCATCTTCTGCTATATGAACTTATGAAGCTATTTGCCCTAGAAAAAGATTAAGAGAAGACATCCGGAAGCTACCGCCGCCATCTCAAGGCGGAACCAGAGGCAGATAATTTTTGCTCTCCGGTGGAGCGATTTCGCCGGGGATACTTTCCTCTGTGAGGGTGAAAGCAAAGCCATCGCCATCACCAACGTTCCTCTCATCGTGGGAGGACTCTTATCCAACAATATCTTCACTAGCACAATCTCATCTATAAACCCTATTTCTTCCCTTGCTCTCAATCTGTGTATCAAACCTCGGATTAGTACCTGGGGTGCTAGTACTGGTCATTACATATTGTAGTTAATGGTGGTTGATTTACTTGGTGGAAGATTATATGTTCAGATTGTATGACTTATTTATCTCCTCTGATCATGAACATGAATATGATTTGTGAGTAGTTTTGTTTGTTCCTGGAGACATGGGAGAAGTCTTGTTATAAGTAATCATGTGAAGTTGATTTTCGTTCAATGTTTGATGATGTGTTATGTTGTTCTTTCTCTAGTGGTGCCATGTGAACGTCGACTACATGACACTTCACCATGTTTGGTCCTAGGGGAATGATATGCCTCCAACGTATCTATAATTTTTTATTGTTACATGCTATTATATTATCAATCTTGGATGCTTTATATGCATTTATATGATGTTTTATATCATTTTTGGAAACTAACCTATTAACCCAGTATCTAGTGCGAGTTGATATTTTCTGCGTGTTTTTGGCTTTTCAGGAAACCAGTATCAAACGAAGTCCCAATGCCACGAAACTTTTTGACAATATTTCTGGACAAAAATAAACCTGGAAGCTTCGGAGGGAGGCCAGATGCCGCAGGAGGTGGTGCCTAGGCAACAGGGCGTGCCCAGGGGGGTAGGCGCGCCCTGATGCCTTGGGGCCACCCTGTTGGAAATATGCCCTAGAGGCAATAATAAACTAGTTATTATCACATTTCCTTGTTCATGATGATCGTTTATTATCCATGCTATAATTGTATTGATTGGAAACTCAATTACATGTGTGGGTACATAGACAAACAATGTGTCCCTAGTATGCCTCTAATAGACTAGCTCGTTGACAAAAGATGGTCAAGGTTTCCTAGCCATAGACATGAGATGTCATTTGATAACGGGATCACATCATTAAGAGAATGATGTGATGGACAAGACCCAAACTATGAACGTAGCATATGATCGTGTCAGTTTATTGCTATTGTTTTTCGCATGTCAAGTATCTGTTCCTATGACCATGAGATCATGCAACTCACTGACACCGGAGGAATACCTTGTGTGTATCAAACGTCGCAACGTAACTGGGTGACTATAAAGATGCTCTACAGGTATCTCCGAAGGTGTCTGTTGAGCTGGCATGGATCTAGACTGCGATTTGTTACTCCGTATGATGGAGAGGTATCTCGGGGCCCACTCGGTAATACAACATCACAACAAGCCTTGCAAGCAATGTGACTAAAGTGTTAGCCACGGGATCTTGTATTACGGAACGAGTAAAGAGACTTGCCGGTAACGAGATTGAACTAGGTATAGAGATACCGACGATCGAATCTCGGGCAAGTAACATACCAAAGAACAAAGGGAACAGCATACGGGATTAACTGAATCCTTGACATAGAGGTTCAACCGATAAAGATCTTCGTAAAATATGTAGGAACCAATATGGGCATCCAGGTCCCGCTATTGGTTATTGACCGTAGAGGTGTCTCGGTCATGTCTACATAGTTCTCGAACCCGCAGGGTCTGCACACTTAACGTTCGGTGACGTTTCGGTAGTATTGAGTTATGTATGGTGGTGACCAAAGGTTGTTCGGAGTCCCGGATGAGATCCCGGACATCACGAGGAGCTTCGGAATGGTCTTTAGGTAAAGATTGATATATAGGAAGTCCCGTTTTGGTCACCGGAAAGGTTTCGGGTACTTCGGTAGTGTACCGGGAGTGCCTGGAGGGTACCGAGGGACCATCGGGAGGGGCCTCTCGCCCCAAAGGGCCTCATGGGCTGTGGGAGGAGGTGAACCAGCCCCTAGTGGGCTGGCCGAACCCCCCCCCCCCAACAAGGCCCATGCGGCTAGGGGTGGGAAAGTCCAAGTGGAGATAAGGAAAAACAAGTGGAAGTGGAATCCTACTTGGAGTAGGACTCCTCAACCTCTCCCACTTCGGCCACACCTAGGGGCAGCCCTAGGGGCGCCGGCCTAGCTCCCTCTCCTTCCTCCTATATATACTGGAGGGGAGAGAGGGCAGCCGCACCAGAAAACCCTAAGCCATGGTATAGCCCTCTCTCCCCAATAGATCAAGTCCTCTAGTTTTTCAGCAGTGCTTAGGCGAAGCCCTGCTGGAATAGTTCCACCACCACCGCCGCCGCGCCATCGCGCTGCCGGAGAACTCATCTACCTCTCCGCTCCCTCTTGCTGGATCAAGAAGGTGGAGATCATCATCGAGCTGTACGTGTGCTGAACGCGGAGGTGCCGTCCGTTCGGCACTAGATTGGACGGATCGTGATTGGATCGCGAGACGGATCGTGATGGGATCGCGGGACGGCTTGCGATTTGGATTGCGAAGACGTTCGACTACATCAACCGCGTTTCTTAACGCTTCCGCTTAGCGATCTACAAGGGTATGTAGATCCACTCCCCCTCTCGTAGATGCTCATCACCATGGATAGATCTTGCGTGTGCGTAGGAAATTTTTTGTTTTCCATGCAACATTCCCCTACAGTGGTATCAGAGCTAGGTCTATGTTTAGATGAGATCACGAGTAGAACACAAAGGAGTTTGTGGGCGTTGATGCTCAGATTGCTTCCTCCCTTGGTCTTTTCTTGATTCAGCGGTATTGTGGGATGAAGCGGCCCGGACCAACATTACTCGTACGCTTACGAGAGACCGGTTCCATCAACTGACATGTAACTTTGTTGCATAAAGATGGCTGGCGGGTGTCTATCTCTCCCACTTTAGTTGGATCGGATTCAACAAAGGCGGTCCTTGAGAAGGTTGAATAGCAATTTGTGTATCACCGTTGTGGTTTATGCGTAGGTAAGAATAGTTCTTGCTAGATACCCGTAGCAGCCACGTAAAACATGCAGCAACAATTAGAGGACGTCTAACTTGTTTTTGCAGGGTATGTTGTGATGTGATATGGCCAATTACATGATGAGATATATGTGAAGTATGAGATGATCATGTATAGAATATAACGACTTGCATGTCGATGAGTACGGCAACCGGCAGGAGCCATAGGGTTGTCTTTAATTTATTTTCGCCGTTTTGCTTTACTTTATCGCTATAAGTTAGCAATAGTCGTAGAAGCAACAGTTGGCGCGACAACCTCATGGCGACACGTTGATGGAGATCAAGATGATGGAGATCATGGTGTCATTCCGGTGACGATGGAGATCATGCCGGTGCTTTGGATATGGAGATCAAAAGCACAAGTTCATGGCCATATCATGTCATTTATGATTTGCATGTGATGTTAATCCTTTTATGCATCTTATTTTGCTTAGGACGACGGTAGCATTATAAGGTGATCCCTCACTTAAATTTCAAGATAAAATTGTGTTCTCCCCGAGTGTGCACCGTTGCGAAAGTTCGTCGTTTCGAGACACCACGTGATGATCGGGTGTGTCGCAGAATATCAGTACCTGATGACCCACAAGTATAGGGGATCAATCGTAGTCCTTTCGATAAGTAAGAGTGTCGAACCCAACAAGGAGCATAAGGAAATGACAAGCAATTTTCAGCAAGGTAATTTCCGCAAGCACTGAAATTGTAGGTAACAGATAGTTTGATAGCAAGGTAATTTGTAATGAGCAAGTAACGGTAACGGTAAATAAGGTGCAGCAAGGTAGCCCAATCCTTTTGTGGCAAAGGACAGGTCAGAACAATCTCTAGTAATAGGCAAAGTGTTCTTGAGGGTACACGGGAATTTCATCTAGTCACATTTATCATGTTGGTTTGATTCGTGTTCGCTACTTTGATAATTTGATATGTGGGTGGACCGGTGCTTGGGTGCTGTTCTTACTTGAACAACCTCCCACTTATGATTAACCCACTCCCCAAAGCATTATTATTCAAAAAACAGAGTAAATAACAGTAGGAAATCATGATGCAAAATGGACGTATCAGTACCAAACGGAGTCCAATCGCGACGAAACTTTTTGGAGATTTTTTTTGGACCAGAAGACACCCAATGGGCCAAAGAAGTGCCAGAGAGGTGGGCTATGGAGAGCACAACCCACCAGGGCGCGCCAGGGGGGACCCGGCGCGCCCTAATGGGTTGTGCCCTCCATGGGGCCCCCCTCCACCGCCTCTGATGCATATAAATACCCAAATATTCAGAAAACCCTAGGGGAGTCGATGAAAAACACATCCAGCCGCCGCAAGTTCCAGGGCCTCAAGATCCAATCTAACACCATCACGAAGGGGTTCATCTTCTTCATAGGTGCCTCTCCGATGATGCGTGAGTAGTCCACCATAGACCTACGGGTCCGTAGGCAGTAGCTAGATGGCTTCCTATCTCTCTCTTTTGATTTTCAATACAATGGTCTCTTGGAGATCTATTTGATGTAAACTTTTGCGGTGTGTTTGTTGGGATCCGATGAATTTTGAGTTCATGATCAGTTTCTATCCATGAATATTATTTGAGTCTTCTTTGATCTCTTATATGCATGATTACTTATAGCCTCGTATTTCTTCTTCAAATATTTGGTTTAGTTAGGCCGACTAGATCGATTTTTCTTGCCATGGGAAGAGGTGCTTTGTGATGGGTTCGATCTTGCGGTGTCCTTTCCCAGTGACAGAAGGGGCAGCAAGGCACGCATGTATCGTTGCCATTAAGGATAACAAGATGGGGTCTATTCCTACATGAATAGATCTTTTCTACATCAGGTCATCGTTCTTATTGCATTACTCCGTTTTTCCATGAACTTAATACACTAGATGCATGCTGGATAGCGGTCAATGTGTGGAGTAATAGTGGTAGATGCAGGCAGGAGTCGGTCTACTTATCTTGGACGTGATGCCTATATAATGATCATCGCCTTGGATATCGTCATGATTATTTGATCTTCTATCAATTGCCCAACAGTAATTTGTTCACCCACCGTGTGCTATACTCATGAGAGAAGCCACTAGTGAAACCTACGGCCCTCGGGTCTACTTTTCCAACATATTGCTTTCCGATATATCTTTTTGCCTCTTTGTTTTCATATCTACTATACCAAAAACCCAAAAATATATTGTTGCACTTTTTATTTTGTGTGCTTGAGAGATCTATCTCTCCTATCTATCATATCCTAATCTATCTTTTTACCGTTGAGAGATTGACAACCTCTCTTTCGCGTCGGGTTGCAAGTATTTGTTATTTGTGTGCAGGTGCTGCTTATTAGGTGGTGGTGATCCTCCTACTGGTTCGATACCTTGGTTTCATAACTAGGGGGAAATACTTACCGTCGCTGTGCTGCATCATCCCTTCCTCTTTGGGGAAATACCGACGCAGTCTCAAGCCACGTTAGGTGCTCATATATAACACGTACAGGGTCCGTCCATAGCTAGAACCCTAATTACATAATACAAACTTGGAAGACAAGCGGGACAACTACACCTAATACACGTACGTATACACATGGGACGTATACATTCACCCGTCAACAACCCCCCCCCCCCCTGTCGGTGTCAAAACCGGCGGATCTCGGGTAGGGGGTCCCGAGCTGTGGGTCTTGGATCGATGGGTAACAGGAGACAAGGGAGACGGTGTTTACCCAGGATCGGGCCCTCCTATGGAGGTAAAACCCTACGTCCTGCTTTGCTTGTATTGATGATGGTGTATCGAGTACAGAGTTAATCTACCACGAGATCGTATGTAGTGGTCTAAACCCTAAGAGCTATGCTCGTATGATGATATGATCTATGATGATGATCTGATTGTCCCTAATGACTAGCCTGGCCTCGGCTTATATAACACACCAGAGGCCTAGGATAACAAGAGTCCTAGTCGGCTACGTCGGTGGAGAGGAGTCCTTGTCTTGATCACCAAGTCTTGTGGAATCTTCCCCGTATGCATCATGGGCTATCCGAACTGCCATTAATGAACCGCCCTGGGGGTCCTCGGCCCGACCCACTGGTCGGGAGACGACATGGTGAGTATCCCCTAGTCCAGGACACCGTCAGTAGCCCCCTGAACCGGTCTTCAAGTTAGGGACGCTCCTCGGTTCTTCCGAACAGTTCTTCGTCTTCGGCCGTCGGTCTTGAAAACTGGTTCAATAAATCTTCCCATCACTGATCTTGAGGATCGCCGAGGTGAATCCGAAGAGTTCACAAGTCGGGCATCCGAGGAGCCCCTTTAAGTTATCGGCATGTATTAATGCCTCATTATTTTTACGCCACAACTCGGGTCCGACGTGTTTCCCGTGTGGCGGTATCCTCTTGTGTCCGAGCTCCAACGCCGAACTGTATCCAAGGTGTCTTTCTGAGCCCGAGCTCCAACGCTGGTCGGCATCCGAGGTGTCATGGGATACCTCGGTCTTTGAATATTTGAAGTAGTTCATCCAAGCTTAAATATCGGGATAATCTTTTATGGAGCCAGCCGTTTGCATTCGAGCTTTATGCCAGACTGCTTCCGAAGTGTCTTCGATCTTGAGCTTTATGCCGGAATGCTTCCGAGCTCCAACGCCGGACCGCATCCGAGCTCCAACGATGATCAGCGTCCGAGGTGTCATAAACTACCTTGGCCTTTTTAACAAATTGAAGGAATTCAGCCGAGCTTAATGCCGGAAATGCCCTCTATGGAGCCAGCCACTTGCGCCCGAGCTTTATGCCGGACTGCTTCTGAGGTGGTGCACCACCCCGACCGTGGGCTGATTTTTTGATTGGTGCAATTTATTCTCTGCCGATATATATAGCCAGTAGCCCTCAAGGTGCGTGTCGGTCTAAAACCCGGGATGCACGTGAAGGATAAAATAAAACCACTAATCCCAGTAGCCCCTGAGACTCAGGTCGATTCGCGAAATCGGCCTGAGGATCAATTCCTTGCTCAGCAGCATACTTTAGGAATTAAAATGCGTTGTGCAGTAGCCCCCGAGACGAGTCAATGAAGTAGCCCTCGAGCCTTAATTTGGGCACGGGTGGTCGAATTAAGGATCGACATTTGTTTGACACAAACGTTGTTACGTTCGACACAATTTATGTATAATGATTCTATGTATCCAAGTACTTTACATCATTAATGCTCGGATCCGCGTTGTACAAGACTTTGTTGACCGACCATCGGCTTCAACCTCCTCGGCCAGTAGCCGAGGAGTGTTTGTCCTACTTTATAAAGCCTTTATAAGGGCAAAGATTTACGACAAACAAGGCAATGCGGCCATACGGTTTTATAAACAAAGGTACGCGGAGACATAAGTTATATTACTTATTTAACGTAAGAAACATCTTCTGGGAAAAATAGTTCATTTATAAGTTCCTTTTCCCAGGATATCATGTTGACCATGATCATGAAACCTCAACTCCGATCAATGTGGGAGGAAAATATTGAGGATTTAGTTCGGCGAATGTTCCCGAACTTTGTGGTCTTATGAACCAAAATTTTCACTTCCGTCATTGCCGACCAATTATATTCTTAAGATGGCTAGCTTTTGGCTTCACCCAGTCTGAGGTACTAACCCGGATGACCCGGAAGTAACAATCACAGAGGTGCTCCCTCTACCCCCTAGCCGAACAATCGGGAACGTAGTGGGTAAGCACAGGAGCCAGGCAACCCAGCTTGGCCAAAATCTTAAGTCAAATTGATGCATATCTATGGCGTTATAACTATCACTATGGAAGGCAGCGTTCGTATATTAAATACAAACGCTGATGATATGTTGGGCTCTCCAGGAATCCCAATGTATCTATGCCGAGGTGCCACAAGGAACCCTCGGTATGGTTTATTTTGACTCCGTCGCGACTGTTTATAATCTGAAAGTGGCCTATCGTCGGCTTCCACCCCTTTGTAGATGCTACGTAGGGTGTTTCCGTACAAACAAGACAACCCTTAGCCGACGTCTCGGTGCCCGGAGGCGGTTGTGTTAGTGGAAACGAGGCAATCAGATATTTAGGCTTTATAACTTTCAGTTAGTCATAGGAGCATATGTTTGGGGGCAACTTAATAGCCCCCGGTATACGTCGACTCCTCGGATTATTCGAGGTCGAACCACACACAACTTGGCCTTTTCAACAAAGAAAGGCCCTTCGTTTTACTCAGATAACCTCGATCGGCTATATTTGGTTGAACACCGCCTGCGGTTCGCTGGCCGATTTACGCTTGTTGTGACAGTCAGCTTTCGGCTTTCTCCAACTCAGGCACTTAACCAGTTAAACCGGAAGTGACAATCGCAGTGGTTCTCCCTTTATCCCTTAGCCGAACAAAGCGGAAACGTAAGGGGTAAGCACAGGAGCCGGGCAATCCAGCTATAGACCAAAGACACAACTCGAAATCAATGCATATAAATGCGAAATACCGAGGACATTTTAGCGAGGACTGCATGGAGTACCTCGGTGTTTGGTGGGTTCGGTGTTAACCGCAGACCCCCTTTAATACTGCCGATGCGTGAAATGCATCTGGCATTGTACTGCAAGAGTTATGCTCGGAAATACCAAAAAACTTATGCAAAAAACTTTATGTTTAGATAAAAGAAAATTGTGCCAATCCAAAATTGGTCTAAAATTTAATTTGTGCTTCGGTCGTGTTTTAACCTGATACATCCGATCTCCGGACTCCAAGCGGGTCAGCCTTTGGCTTCAACCTCCATATCCCGACGGCGGAGTGTTTCTCTGAGGCCTGTTTAGCGAACTAAACTCGAGAGGCTTTAGAATGAAACCATGCTATCCGGCTATTGACCACACGCTAGTGTCGGAAAAAGGAGTAGTAGAAAAAGACTTTGCAACGACTAAGAAGAAAACATAGTTATTATAAAACGGCTCATACAAATTTAAGAGCCCCCGGTTAAATCGGGTAAATAAATTTTTAACAAACAAAGTTTTTTTGTTTAACAAAAAATATAATGTTTGGTTGCACCGAACAAAAAATAAAATTTCAAAGAGAGCTGAGCACGAAAATGACTTAGCTGGTTAATGTGCTCGGTGCGGTTCAGGGTTGTGACGTGACGAAGACGTAGTCCTCGGCCTGGCAGAGGTCCCAGCCCCCAAGCCCGAGGTAATCGAGCGAAGAGCTCGGGTCGAGAAGTGGCAATGCAACACGTTTGCTGCGGTGAGGCGAAGCCCCGATCCAGCCGAGGAGAGTAGTTCGGCAGCGTGACAGTGAAGCCCTCAGGTTCGTCGACCATGTCGACGACACAATTTTGTTGATGGAGGCGGGACGATGATGTAGGCACGCCAAGGTGACCGCATGACACAGCCGAAGTCGATTACCTGTGCACACAATATAGTGCAAACCAAGAGTAATAACAAATAAAGGTAATAATATATATATATTTTTTAAATCTTCTACTTAATTAATTTAAGTGAAGCAAATAAGTAAAGGAATATGGCCTGGGCGCCGAGGTGCCTGAGCGAAGAGTTCGGCTTGACGAAGTGGCAACGCTGCACGGTCGATGTGGAGAGGCGAAGTCCCTGGTCCAGCTAACATGGCGAAGCTGGTCGGCTGGTGACGCCGAAGTCCCTGGAGCAGGTTGATGAAGAGATGCCAAAGCCCCTGGTCTAGCCGAGGTGACGGAGCAGGTCGGCTGGTGACGCCGAAGTCTCATGCCAGCCGAGGTGTCGAAGCAGGTTGACTGGTGACGCCGAAGTCTCACGCCAGCGGAGGTGTCGAAGCTGGTCGGCTGGTGATGCCAAATTCTCATGCCAGTCGAGGTGTTGAAGCTGGTCGGCTGGTGACGCCGAATTCTCATGCCAGCCGAGGTGTTGAAGCTGGTCGGCTGGTGACGCCGAAGTCCCCGGAGCGGGTTGATGAGGAGATGACGAAGCCCCTGGTATAGCCGAGGTGATGGAGCAGATCGGTAAGGTGACGCTAGAGCCCCATGCCAACCGACGTGTAAAAGCAGGTCGGCGTGGTGGACGTCATCTTGAAAAAGTAACGGCGCGGCGATGCCGACGCATGTCGGAATTTGTGACGAGGTCAATGCTGGCTTGATGAAGCAACGGAGCGCCCAGCCCGTACAACCCGCGGATGAAAGCACCAATGTCGGTGTCAAAACCGGCGGATCTCGGGTAGGGGGTCCCGAGCTGGGTTTGCACCCTCGAAGCGTCGTGTCTGGCAATGGAAAAACTGGACCGAAACTCCTCAAAGGTAGATGTCGGCAAGCATTTGATCATGATGTCGACGAATTGATGCTCGTGGGAACATGAAGAACTAGACTCTTCCCGAGAGCAACATGTTCACGAACAAAATGCATATGCAGTTCAATATGCTTGGTCCGATGATGATGAACCAGGTTGGTAGAGAGGTAGACAGTAGACACGTTGTAGCAGTAGATAGTTGTGGTTTTGTGAACAGGATGACAGAGCTCATGAAGAAGTTGTCAAAGCCACATACACTCAACAATGGCATTGGCCACGCCACGATACTCTGCCTCAACACTGGATCCTGAGACTGTTGGCCATTGCGGCGGCCGCGGTTGTGCCGCCCACGGCTGCACGGGTGCGCATGCGTTGGTTGCGGGTGCGTCGGGGGCAACTGGGGTGGAGGTGCCTGTGACGCCCCCAATTTCGACCGTACGCTAATCAAACACGCAATGTGTCGTGGTATTTTCACGGCAGATGTCCTCATAGGACTTAATCTCGAAGCCATCGCGTAAGTAGCAGATCGAAGGGGTCAAACGAGGAACACGGAAGGCAAGATTTATCCAGGTTCGGCCCCTCTCGAGGAGGTAAAGCCTACTCCTGCTAGATGTCTTTGAAGATCTTGATTACAAGGGTTTTGAGACTTGTCTAGCCCTAGCTCTCGAAAGATCTCCCCCCCCCTTCTATCCCCGGGGGCTCCCCTTTATATACAGGCGGGGCCCCGGGGCTCACATAAGAGTCCGGGCCGGGATAACAATCCGAGCCCAACTCCCCTTACTTGTTTCCTAAGTTATACCCTTAGGCGGTTTGCACTTACCGCCTCTCTCGGCGGGTCTTGGGCCGGCCCCTCATTGGGCGGCTCTCCTTCTGGGCCTCCATAAAAGACTCTACGGCCCACCTGGCCCTTCATGGTTTTACTCCTCGAGACCCGGCCCTGAACGGGCGGGTTTCACCCAAAGATATTTCCCTGACATTAGCCCTCAGGTTGGCTTGAACTGGTTCCAGACAACCTCGTCCTTTTCAAACTTAACCTTGATATTTTGGCGAGTCTTCAGCAGAACCCGCCTCTTCTGAATATTTCAACTGCCTTTCCTTCAGTCCTGCTCTTCTTGTGACATCACCGAATCTCCAGAACGAATTTTCCATGACATCACCAATATCTCAAATGAATTCATTAGGCGCGAAAATCGGGGCGTCGGATTACTGTAGATCCTTAAATCTCGCCCCGACCCTTCGGTGTCTCGCCCCTTTATAAATACCCTTTTCAGGTCCTTTTCCTCATTTTCTCCATCTTCTTCCTCCTGCCGCCCGAGCTTACGCCTCCTCGCGACACACCTTCGAGCTCGCCGGCCATCGGAAGGAGAAATAGTCCCGACGCACCGCCGTCACCTGTCTGCAACCGCGCCGCGCGGCCATCCGATCCAGGTATTCCCAGTTCTCTCACCCTTCTTAGGGTTCCGCCATTGTCAGGCTCGAGCTCCGCCTCGGCCTCTCCGCGGCTACTGTCGCCGGCCGCACCTTGGTACTCTTACATCATGGAAATGGCGCCGTTGCTATCCCTCCAATGATCAGGAATTAAATCTTGTATCAAGATAGATCTGAGAAACCCCATCTGTAAAAACCTGCCGCGGCTTAACAAACAGTAGGAAGAACTGCTTTTTTCCTTATTTTATAGAGCTGTTTGATCCAAAAAAATTACCGCGTTGGCAGAAATCTGTTGTTACACACTTAGCGAAATTTTCACTTGTGCTGAACATCCTTCACTCGTGGCGGCTTAAGGAAAGTCGCCATCCTTGCTTTAATAATAATTTTTTTCTTTTCCGACTTATGAAAGCCGCTGACTTAATCCTTCTCCCCATTTACTAGGATGACAAAGAAAGCAATAGAATGCAACTGGGTCCGCTCCGCGGTTACCACCAAACATGTCACAAGACTCATAGACAACGGTCTCCTATCCAAAACAGAAAACTGCCGGGTCTCCAAGAAGGACTGTCCTCCCAAGCCGAAGGAGGGGGAAGTCATTATTTTTACCGATCACATTGAGAGAGGGTTTGATCCACCCGGCTCTAAATTTTTCCGAGACCTTTTACACTTCTATGGTCTGCATCCTCAAGACCTTGGCTCCAACTCTAATGTTAATATAAGCTCTTTCGTAGTAGTCTGTGAAGCTTATCTCCGGATAGAGCCAACGATCTTGTTATTCCAAAATTTATTCTATGTGAACAAGCAAACTGAAGTCGCCGGAGGCCGCCATCAAGAGCTTGGCGGCATATCCTTTCAGACACGGCGGTTTACTTATTTTCCTAGTGCTGAGCTCTTGAGCCACCCAAAGGGCATGCCGGAGACTTGGTTTTACGTGAAGACCAAGGTGCCTGAAGGGCAACACCCATTGCCGGGTTTTAGACCTGACCGCCTGGATCATAAAAAAGAATATCCTCCCAGGCCCGCAGAAACAGAACGGATCCAGCTTCAGCCTCTGATGGACAAGATAGCCGCTTTGATGGCCAATGGTCTTACAGGAGCTGACTTGATCCTTTGCTGGCTTTCCTGGAGGATCCAGCCATTGAGCCTTCGAGACCGGCTGATGTATGAATACTCCGGTTTAGAAGATCCTCAGAGGTATAATAATACGCCTGCTCCTGTGTCAGACGTGGTGAAACAGATGAGGATAATCGTCAACTTACCCGGCGACTATACTGGCGAGTTTTCTCTGAAGCCCTTCACTGAAGCCAATCCACCACCGGCTGTAAGCAAATCTTCTTTAGGCTTCTGTTTTATTGTTTACATTCTTGAGGCTTACCCCTTGCAACTTTCAGGATGATGATCCCTTTTGGGAAGCTCGGCCACAGGTGAAAGAAAAAGAACCCAAAGGCCAGAAGCCGGGCAAACAGGCCGGCTCTCGAGGAGGAAAGAAAAAGAAGGAGACCATCAACCCTTTGGACGCGGATCCTGCTGTCTTAGAATCCTCCAAAGATGAAACATCGGCAAGTTCATAATTTACACCCACCTTTTTTCCTTTTCATTAGCGGCTTATGCTTAATAATTTTACCTTGACACCTTCCAGGGTGAAGAAGAAGAAGACGAACAGGGAGAAACTGAGGTAACTTCCACTCCGTTCAACAATCATTTTTCTAGGAAACCCAGAATTACTGTGAGGAAATATCCTTTCTCACATCCTTTTGCTCGCCTGGATCCCAACTATTCGTTAAAAACAATTCAGCATGCCGCCTTTCTCCAATCTAATTGTGGCGGCTCTAACACTGGCGCCAGCGGTTCTGTCGTTAATAAAAGCAACTCTCATAAGCGCCCGCGTGAGGTGCTTCTCCATCCAACACCTCTGCTCCCTAAAGCTGGTTTGTTTAAACATCCGCTTAATCCCTCTGATTCGGACTATCAGGTTTCATCTTCCTCTGATGATGCCTCAGAGTCGCCAGAGGATTTCGTTATCAAACCAGGGTAAGATTATGATCGCTCTTATTATCACACCCTTGTGTGATCTCAAAGCTATCAGTTTATTTCAAATCTCAATAAATATGCAGAGTTACCTCCAAGAGACTGAAGCCCTCAACTTCCTCTTCACCTCCGGCGAGCTCCGGAGACCCAGCCAAGGACTCTGAAGAAATAACCAATGACCCTCCAGAAATTCAGGTATCTTTAGAGCCAGAGATGGAAGCACCGGCTGATAACATCGACCAACAGCCGGATGCAACGATATCTTCACCGATTCAGGAAGTGCGACTTTCAGAAGCCGCTGTTATTCCGCCCTCGCACAATATTGAGGAGGGTATTGTTGCTGCTGCTATTGCCACCGCCGCAGACTCGCCGGCGGCTTTGGGCAAATCTTCCCTTGAAGCCATGTCTTCTCAAGGGAAAGACAAGTTAAACCTCTCCTCCTTAGAGAATGCTGATTTAGATGGCCTTCATGAAGCTCTTCAGACTCGATTATTTGAGAGTCAGGAGATCGCCAAAACCTTGGTTAATAAACCAAAGGTGAGATAAACATCATTTTTATTCATAACCCTTATTAGTCGCCCAAACCTGCATATTACTGATTTCATAGTTTTATGGAGGTTTACCAATTTATATTTTAAAAATGCGTAAATGTACACATGTAGTCCCCAAGAACCGGCTGTCTTCTTGAAACAGCCGGGTCTTAAAGCAAAGAACCACATGCGTTTTAAATACAGCAAAGAACCACATGTAGTCCCCAAGAACCGGCTGTCTTCTTGAAACAGCCGGGTCTTAGAACAAAGAACCACATGTGTTTTAAATAGAGCAAAGAACCACATGTAGTCCCCAAGAGCTGGCTGTCTTCTTGAAACAGCCGGGTCTTAGATCAAAGAACCACATGTAGTTAAAAGAACCTCATGGGTTTCAGAAAAAATTTCTTTGTAAAAACTTCGGGTTTGCATTAGCCCCCAAGTGCCATGTGGATTACTTGTAATCGGTATGGAACTTTATCTGCATAAGTAATTTGATCCTTCCTTTTTCTTTCAGGCTCAATTGTCTTCATTAGAGACCCAGCTGGCCGACTTTCAGAGGAAACTGAAATCTGAACAGGAAATGAGAGCCGCCGCAGAAGAGCGGGTTACATCCTTAGAAAAGGCTGCGTCTGAGGCAGCCGCCAAGTTGGTCACCCTGACCTCTGAACATGCGAAAGAGAAATAGCTTCTTGTTCAACGCGCCGAAGAAGCTGAAAAACGCCTTCTGCCTATCTCTGCAGAGCTCGGCGGCCTTAAACTTCACATCCGTCAAATGAGCCATGCAATCTTCGGTAAGCCGCCAGATTTCCTGAAGCTTTTTACACAAGTCTCCTAAATAATTTTTAAATTCTGACGTTTTCTTTGCAGGTCCGAGAAGCAATAAGCTGGAGAAGGATCCAGCCACACAGCTCAAAGCAACTTATACTTTCCTCGAGCAACTTTATACTGGAAGCCGTCGCGCAATCCATGCTGCTTTTTATGGGAAGGAAAAACCTTCCGCCATAAAGGGAGTTCTGGAGGCCTTGTCAACTCTTCCTGCTCAACTGAAGTTTGTGAAGGAATCCAGCGCCCGTATCGCCATGATGCACACTATGGCCCGCGCAAAAGCTCATTATGAGGACTTGGAGCTGCAGACTCTTGTTGGCGGCTTTCCCGAAACTTACAAAGGGAAAAAGATCGATCAGGCGACTTACAACGCTCTGAGGAAAGAAACTTTCATCCCCGCAAGTCTGTTGGTGAAAGAAATGAAGCTTGCAAGAGTTCAACCGTCTTATGGCGAAGATGGAAAGAAGGAAAAACTCGACCCTCTGCCGCCTCTCACATTATTTCCTAAAGGCCGTAAGGACGAATTCGCTCCTGCTATTGACTCTTCAAACCTTATAGACGCTGAAGAGATCTTCGAGGCTTTTGCCGACGTTGACTGGGATGCTGATCATGACCAGATAAATCCTTCAGCAGACGCGGACCGAGCCGGAGGTGACAAGACCCAGGAGTAAAGCTGGAACCTTGAAAGTCGCCAGCTGCCGAACCTCTTGTAATATATGATTTGAACCATGATTCTGAAATTCCCTCTAGTGGCCTTTTGTAATAGACTTTAGAAAGATCTTGGCCTCTTGCTTTTAAATGCACACTGGCTTCCTTGGGAAGCAAGCCTAATACCTTGGCATGAAGCTTCCTTATAAAAAATTACTCTGGCTGCTTCTGAAAGAAATTGAATCCTTCGTGGACGCTGGCGGCTCTTTAGCCAAATATCAAGATAATCATAATACTTTGATAAGAGGTATGCATCATTTGAAACAAGTATTTAACCAAAAACTAATTAGTCATGGCGGCTTATAACCAGCAAACTTGCATAAACATGCTGTAAACAGCGCAATAAACTGGCGGCTCTTGGCCAAATACGAACTTTTAGAACAGTTCATAAAAATCGTAAGACTCGCAAAGGCAATAAATCTCAAGAAAGTTTTGTCAAACTTGTAAAGACGTAAGAAAGGATGCGAAAGCCCCCAGTATGATGGCGGTTCTTGGATTACCAATAACCCCAACCAAACCAGTTCTTTTCTTCCCGTATGGTGGCGACTTCCATGAAGTTCGGCCCATAAGGTTATTGATTTTAAGATGGTGAAGGCTTCTGGATTACCAGTAGCATCGTCACATCTAAGTTTTTTCCCCCGTACACGGATGAAGGTTCTGGATTACCAGTAACGCGACCCGTTTATTAGGTGCCTGTACACGGATGAAGGTTCTGGATTACCAGTAACACGACCCGCTTATTAGGACTTTAACCCAATATGGCGACTTCTGGATTACCAGTAAATTCAGCCTCATAAGGGTTGAAGGTCCCAGGATGGTGAAGGCTTCTGGATTACCAGTAAGCATCATCCCATCTGAGTCTTTTAAACCCGTACACGGATGAAGGTTCTGGACTACCAGTAACACGACCCGCTTATTGGGTGCCTGTACACGGATGAAGGTTCTGGATTACCAGTAACACGACCCGTTTATTAGGACTTTAACCCAATATGGTGGCGACTTCTGGACTACCAGTAAGTTCGGCCCATAGGGTGGAAGGTCCCAAGATGGTGAAGGCTTCTGGATTACCAGTAAGCACAGCCCATATGGGTCTTTTTTATTCGACTAAGTGCAGGGTCCTCCATATGATGGATGGAAAACGACAGATACCCCGAGTTTCAGGGCCTCCAGCTTTTATTCATTATTGATAATATATACATGAGAGGTATGTACATGATCCCCAGAGCCGGAACTCTAGGTGTAGTAGGGTCTTAGATGAGCTATGTTCCAGGGCCTGCTGGTCTCTTCTTCAGATGTTCGAGACTCCTTTCCAGGCCGGAGATCAATCAGATAATAAGACCCGTTATAAAGATTTTTGCTGACAACGAAGGGCCCTTCCCAGGGAGGCGAAAGCTTATGCATGCCTGACTGGTCTTGAATTAAACGAAGCACCAAGTCCCCTTCCTGGAAAGTCCGGCTTCTGATCCTACGGCTATGATAGCGACGCAGGTCCTGCTGGTAGATAGCAGATCGGGCGGCTGCCAAGTCCCGCTCCTCTTCCAAGGCATCCAGAGAGTCTTGACGAGCCAACTCATTGTCCTCTTCAACGTATGCTGAAACCCGGGGCGAGTCGTGGCGGATGTCGCTCGGTAAGACGGCCTCTGCTCCATAAACCATGAAGAAAGGCGTGAAACCCGTCGATCTGTTGGGAGTTGTTCGTATGCTCCATAAGACGGAGGGAAGTTCTTCTACCCAACAGCCGGGTGTGCGCTGAAGAGGAACCATAAGCCGGGGTTTTATACCACGAAGGATCTCCTGATTGGCGCGTTCAGCTTGCCCATTAGATTGCGGGTGCGCAACAGCCGCCACATCAAGTCTGATATGCTCCCGATCACAAAACTGCTTCATGGCACCTTTTGAAAGGTTCGTGCCGTTGTCAGTAATGATGCTGTGCGGGTATCCGAAACGGAAGATTAACTTTTTGACAAACTTAACAGCCGTCTCTGCATCCAAATTACTGATGGGCTCTGCCTCCACCCACTTGGTAAAGTTGTCAACCGCCACCAAGAGATGAGTCTTTTTGTCACTAGAAGCTTTGAAAGGCCCCACCATATCTAGCCCCCAGACCGCAAAGGGCCATGTGACAGGGATCATCTGAAGTTCCTGAGCCGGCACATGAGCTTGGCGGGCAAACCTCTGACAGCCGTCACACTTCCTAACTATATTCTTCGCATCAGCATGAGCTGTGAGCCAAAAGAAACCGTGGCGGAAAGCCTTCGCCACCAATGACTTAGAGCCGGCATGATGACTACAGTCACCAGAGTGTATCTCATTGAGAATATTCCGGCCTTCATCAGGTGATACACAGCGCTGAAAGACACCTGTGGCACTTCTGTGGTGTAACTCGCCATTGACAATGGTCATAGATTTGGACCTTCTCACGATCAGACGGGCTTCGATTTCATCAGCCGGCAGGACGCCTCGAGTCAGATAATCTAAGTATGGGACAGTCCAATCCGGGATTCCATGGAGAGCCGCCACCAGCTGGGCCTCCGGGTCTGGGACAGCAAGGTCCTCCTCCGTTGGCAACTTAACTGACGGGTTATGGAGCACATCCAGGAAAACATTCGGAGGCACCGGCTTTCGCTGTGATCCAAGTCGTGACAAGGCATCAGCCGCCTCGTTCTGCCGCCGATCAATGTGATCCACCTGATAACCTTTGAAGCAACCAGCCACATTAGTAACAGCTTGTCTGTAAGCCGCCATGAGCGGGTCTTTAGAATCCCAAGTCCCTGAAACTTGCTGTGCCACCAGATCAGAGTCGCCCAGGCACCTAACCCGGCTGAGATTCATCTCCTTTGCAATCCGAAGCCCATGGAGAAGGGCCTCATACTCCGCAGCGTTGTTAGTGCAAGGAAACATAAGCCGTAAAACATAGCAAAACTTGTCACCTCGAGGGGAAGATATTATAACTCCAGCCCCCGAGCCTTCCAGCTGCCTAGACCCATCAAAATGTATGGTCCAATATGTATTGTCTGGCTTTTCCTCTGGGGCTTCGGATTAGGGACTCACTGATTGATATGACAACACAACACTAAACACAACTTAATGTCATACAACTTCATATTACAAGCCAGGGGCCTCGAGGGCTCGAATACAAAGCTCGACAAGCACGAGTCAGCGGAAGCAAAAATAATATCTGAGTACAGACATAAGTTAAACAAGTTTTGCCTTAAGAAGGCTGGCACAAACATAAGCAGTTGATCGAAAGAGGCGAGGCCTCCTGCCTGGGAACCTCCTAACTACTCCTGAGCGTCGGCACTCTCCACGTAGTAGTAGGCTCCTGCGGTGGTGTAGTAGTCGTCTCCGGCGTACTCCATCTCCTGGGCTCCATCGTCTGAACGCGGTAATCGTATCGAGGGGGAAAGAGAATGCAAAGCAGCAGTGAGTACTCATCCAAAGTACTCGCAAGACTGACATCAGATCTATGCTAAGTATGCATCATTATCAAGGGGAGGGGTTATATCTGGACTGACTGCAGAAAGCAAGAATAGGGAGAAGGCCTAGTCCTATCGAAGACTAGCATCTTCAACATCTTGCAGCATTAGAAGAGTGCAGATTGGTATCTCACATACAGTCATATTATTGTAGCAATTTTATTAAGTAACCACGCCCAGAGATTCTTCCCCGACTCCATGCGAGGAAGCAATCTCGGAGCCACAATCATTTCAAATTAAATCACAATTATAGTTGTATAAGGTCAAGGTACAACTCCAAGTCGTCCTGTTACCGTGGACATGGCTATTCGAATAGATTAATCATCCCTACAGGGGTGCACCGCATCTCCAACACGCCTGATCACCTCCGGCCGGACACACTTTCCTGGGTCATGCCCGGCCTCGGGATAGCAGCACGTCGTCGCCCCACCTAGGCTCAACGAAGAGGCCAGCCCGCCGGTCTAAATCCTAAGCGCGCAGGTTCGTGGGCCCACTTGCCCTTGCACTCCTGCATGATGCGAACGTGGCCGGAAGCAGACCTAGCACACTCCAGTCCACGAGCTGTACCGTCCAGTCCAATCCGGCACGCGCCGCTCCATTGCTGACGTCCGAAGAGCTTCGGCTGATACAACGACGCTGAGTGCCCATAACTTTCCCATGTGATGGTTTCGTGCGCAATAAGGCCAACGACCAACTCAGATCAAATACCCAACCCATTAGCATTTTATTAATGCGGGGCAAGCGCGACCCGTAAAGTGCGGTCTCGTCACCCCGTCTCGAGGATGTATGGCAAGGGCCTCTCCTGCCCGTCCACGCCTCATCAACGTCAAACCGTGGGTACCCCTCAAGGCCGACCCATCACCAACATGTTTCTATAACCAGGTCATAGTAACTGTGTGTATAAAACATCAAGACGGAACCTGAGGAATCACCCTCAAAGGGCCCCGCTCGATGAGACCGTCAAGGTGGACTTAGAGGAATCACCCTCGAGGGTCCCACACTTGAGGGGTTGCATGACAGAGTCATCGTCGGGAGTGGTGAAGGAGGAATCACCCTCGACAACCACGGCCGACTAGCTACACTACAGAGTTAGCATCATCAGTACTTCACGGGTGTCACCCTCGGTACTCGATAGTAGCCCTGCAGAGTCGTACAACTAAGGGGTGTGCGGTGATGTGAGGGGCCTGGCTCGTCGGTCGGTTGACCGAGTCTTCGGGTCTTCGAGTCGTCGAGTCGTCGATGAAGAAGCAGGGGCAACTGGGACTAAGGGGGTCACTGGGGATTCATTTATCAACCTATACTAAGCAATTGATATGATTGCAAGTATTGTAGCAGTTTATGAAAAACAGGCTATGCATCAGAATAGGAGCTAGCTAATACAGTAGCAAAATTCTAATGCAAGAATAAGAGGGAAAGGAATAGGCGATATCGGAATGCTCAAGGGGGGTTGCTTGCCTTGCTGCTCTACGGCAAAAGGCTGATCGTCAATGGTGTAGTCATACCCGGCAGCACCGTCAGTCTCGGGGTCTACCGGAGAGAAGAGGGGGGGAAGAAACAATAAATATAAAGCGGACAAATGCATCATGATGCATGACATGACAATATGCAGAGCTAGGTATGTACTAACGCAGTACTACACGTTGCAGACGTAGCGGGAGAATATCTGACGATATTTCCCGGGTCTTTGGAATTATCGGACAGACGATCCGGAGGTGAAAAGTTCCATGTTCATCATGCCAGGAGCATGTGACAGATGGACGGATGGCATAATCAGATTCGTGGGATTTTTCTGATCAACTTTCATGTATAAAACTTTTTCATCTGAGCTACGGATTATTTTCTATTAATTTTCAAAGTTTTAAAGAATTTCTGGAATTATTTATTTATTTAATTTCGAATTTATCCAGAATAGTAAATGATGACGTCATCATGACATCACCATGACGTCAGCAGGTCAACAAGGGCTGACCAGAGCCAAACCTGACCAGTGGGCCCTACCTGTCATAGACTCTGGGCTAAACAGAGTTTAAATTAAACTAAACTAAGTTAATTTATTAGGTAGGCCCCACATGTCAGTGACTAATTAGTCTAAACTAATTATCAGATTTAATTAAACTAATTTAATTAATTAAAATGGGGCTGGGCCCACATGTCATACACAGGGGGGTCGGGCCCCACCTGTCATTGACTAGCCCGAGCCCAGTCAGTAGTTGACCAAGTCAACTGGTCAACCAGGGACTCGGGGCCCGCAGGTCAGTGACCCTGCGGGTGGCCCCGGCCATGCCATATTGGCAGCGGCGGCGCTGGGCCGCCGGAGGAGCTCCGGCGAGCACCAGAGAACGCGGCGGGGCTCGGGTTTCGCGTACAGGGCATCAAATCGAGCCGTTCTTGGCGCGTTCGCGAGCTGATGCAGCCGCCGATCCATTCCGGCCATCAGGGCGAGCAATGGCGGTCGGAGCTGAGCGCTACGTCGACGGTGGCGGAGGCAAGCTTCGGGCATCGATGGCAAATCGCGCACCAGCACGCCTTCGAGCTATCTAACCCACTACGCGAGCCTACGCGATGCACTGAGTCGAACGGTGTCGTCGGTTGGACCAAATGGTCACGGAGGCTCGCCGGCGTCGAGCTCAGGCGGAGGTGCGTTCGGGCTCCGGTGAAACCTGACGCTACGGGCACGGATTCGTCAAGGAGGGAGAGGGGAAAGGAGCAGGAGCTCACAGGGGTCCTGCAGTTGTGCTCAGTGGGCTCGGGGGAGGCTTGGAGTAGCCAGAACGGTCGCCGAAGCGCGGCGGCGATTCGGGGAAGAAGAAGCTCGTGGCCGTCGTTGCAGGGGCGATGAGCTCGAACGGCAGGGCGCAGACGATGCAGGGGGGCGCGGTGGTTCTTCCTGGCTAGCTGGCAACGCGCGGCAGGCTCTGTGGGCGCGACTAGCCGGCGGCCATGGCGACGGCGGCGCGGGCTCAAGCGGAGGGAGAAGCAGAGAGCGAGGGAGGGAGGGGGCAGGTGAGATCTAGGGCTACAGGCGGCAAGCAGGGGCACGGGGGCGGCTTTATACCCGCCGGTCTATCGCCGGCGAGCTGGTCCGGCGGGGACGAGCTCGGTCGCGCGCGCGCGCCTCGGTCGCCCCACTGTAGCGAGGTGGGAGACGACCGAGGGGGCCGCTGGGCCTGCCACTGTGGCCTAAGGCCCAGGGCAGGGGGGGCCTTTTCTTTTTCTTTTCTTTTTTGTTTTGTTTTCTGTTTTCTTTTATAAGTTTCTGTTTTAATTCCTTTTTGCCATTTTTCCTTTTAGCAAAATTGTGTAACATGGTTCATTTAATAACTTGCAACATTTTGAATGGCCACAACAAGTTTGAGGATTTTTTGGGTACTGTTGGAATTTGGCATGCAATTTAAAGGGCGTTTTAAATGCAATAAGGTTCTGTTTTGGATGGTGGGGGGCCACACCAGCTTGATGGTGATGTTGTTTTCCTTAACAATAATTGTTTTGGATTATTCCACAAGTGTGCAACATTTTCCTGATGCTGTTTGGAGAATTATTTTATCACCATAAAATTCAATTGGCTTTTGGAGTGAAATTTAAATTGAGTTATGAATTTTTAACTGGATCATGTCTTGTTTAGCAAAATGATTAGGCACTGATCATGGTCATCACTGTGCTTAATTACAATGATCACTGTAGCAGAAAACCAGGGTGTCACAACTCTCCCCTACTAAAAAGAATTCTCGTCCCGAGAATCAAGAAGTAGAAGGAAAGAGCACGGGGTATTCTGCACGAAGATGATCTTTGCGTTCCCAAGTAGCCTCATCTTTAGAATGATTTGCCCACTGCACCTTGAAGAACTTAGTAACCTTCTGACGAGTCCGGCGTTCAGTTTCATCGAGAATGCGGACTGGTTGCTCTTTGTAAGAAAGGTCTTGTTGCAGTTCCAGCATGTCATGATCCACTGCTCGGATAGGATCCTTGAAGCAGCGACGAAGTTGTGACACATGGAACACATTATGAACCTGAGAAAGGTTTGGCGGTAGTTCCAGTCGATATGCCACTTTACCACGCCTTTCGAGAACAGTGAAAGGACCAATGTATCGAGGAGCCAGCTTGCCCTTGATCCCAAAACGGTGTGTACCTCGCATTGGCGTGACTCGAAGATAAGCCTTTTCGCCAGGTTGATAGACCATATCTTTGTGATGACGGTCATACTGACTCTTCTGACGAGACCGAGCAGCTTTCAGATTTGCATGAATAATGCGGACTTGATCTTCAGCATGTTGAATAATATCCGGACCGATAAGTGTACGTTCCCCAGTTTCTGACCAATTCAGAGGAGTTCGACACTTACGTCCATACAACACCTCAAAAGGAGCCATCTTCAGACTAGCTTGATAGCTATTGTTGTAGGAGAACTCAGCATACGGGAGAGATTCCTCCCATTTCTTGCCGAAAGAAATGACACAAGCTCGAAGCATATCTTCAAGAATCTGGTTGACTCGTTCAACTTGTCCCTGGGATTGAGGGTGAAAAGCGGTGCTGAAGGACAAACGAGTTCCCATAGCTTCCTGGAAACTTGCCCAGAACCTTGAAGTGAATAAGCTGCCACGGTCCGAACTAATCACCAATGGAATACCGTGGAGTGAAACAACTCTGGACATATATAGATCTGCCAGCTGACTAGCAGTAATAGTTTCCTTGACAGCCAGAAAATGTGCAACTTTGGACAGTCGGTCAATGACGACAAGAATAGCATCATTACCTTTTTGCGACCTGGGAAAACCAGTAATGAAGTCCATTTCAACATGATCCCATTTCCATTCAGGAATAGAAATAGGTTGTAGAGTTCCAGCAGGCCTTTGATGTTCTGCTTTGATCCGACGGCAAATGTCACATTCTGAAACATAGCGTGCAATGTCTTGCTTCATGTTAGACCACCAGAATCTTCGACGAATGTCTTGGTACATCTTGGTACTACCAGGATGAATAGACAGCGGAGTGTCATGTGCTTCCTTCATGACCTCCTGAGTCATATCATGGTTTTTCTCCCTACTCGGTACCACTAGGCGGTCTTTGAAGTACAAAGCGCCATCCTCCGCAATAGTGAAGGGTGAGGGCTTTCCTTCTGCAAGATCGAGTTTAATCCTCTCAACTTCATTGTCACACTTCTGGATCCACTTGATGACGTCCACAAGATCTGGTTTAGCAACCAGGGTATTAAGAGAACCCTGGGAAACAACGTGGAGGTTCATTTTGTAGGACCCTTCAGGAGGGGGAGCGAGATAACCCTGAGGGACAATATGGAGGTTCAGCTTGCGAAATTCTTCTTGAAGAAGGGGGTGAACCTTGTGAACCTGAAGGTGATTGCAGTATGACTTGCGGCTCAAAGCATCAGCCATTACATTAGCCTTGCCTGGGGTATAAGAAATACCCACATTGTAATCTGCTATGCGCTCCATCCATCTCTGTTGACGGAGGTTCAGATTTGGCTGAGTAAACAGATACTTCAGACTTTGGTGGTCGGTGTAGATTTCGCAATGATTTCCAACCAGGTATTGCCGCCACTCTTTCAGTGCATGAATTACTGCAGCAAGTTCAAGGTCATGAACTGGGTAGTTCTCTTCATGAGGACGCAATTGACGGGATGCATAAGCAACCACTCTGCGCTCTTGCATTAGGACACAACCCATTCCCTGACGAGAAGCGTCACAATAAATGACAAAGTCCTTACGAGTATCCGGAGGAGCAAGCACTAGAGCAGAGGTCAGCTTGTCCTTAAGTGCCTGAAAGCTCTCCTGACATTTTTCTGTCCACTCATATTTAACACCTTTGTGAAGCAAATTGGTTAAGGGCTTTGCAATCTTGGAAAAGTTCTCGACAAACCGACGGCAATAGCTGGCGAGTCCGAGAAAACTTCTGACTTGCTTGATATTCTTCGGGGGAGTCCAGTCAAGAATAGCCTGAACTCGTTCAGGGTTGACCACAATACCATCCTTGGAGATCACATGACCAAGGTAGGTTACTTCATCCATCCAGAACTCACACTTTGAATACTTTGCATAAAGTTGATGTTCTCGAAGCCTCTCCAGTATAAGACGAAGATGTTCAGCATGCTCTTCTTTATTCTTGGAGAATACCAGAATATCATCCAGATAAACCACGACGAATTTATCGAGGTAGTCCATAAAAATATAATTCATCAAGCGAGAGAAGGTTGCTGGAGCATTGGTTAAGCCGAAGGACATGACGGTGTACTCGTATGAACCATAGCGAGTAACAAATGCAGTCTTGGGAATATCTTCTTCACGAACTCGGATTTGATGGTAACCCAACCTCAAGTCGAGTTTAGAAAATACTGATGAACCAGCAAGTTGATCATACAGATCGTTGATCCGTGGAAGCGAATATTTGTTTTGAATCGTTGCTTGGTTGATGGGACGGTAATCTTGGACCAATCGATTCGTACCATCTTTCTTCTTGACAAAGAGAGAAGGTGCTCCCCAAGCAGAGGAACTTGGACGAATGAAACCCAGACGAAGCGAATTGTCAATTTCTTGTTTCAGTTCAAGGAGTTCATGTGGAGGCATCTTATATGGCCGCTTGGCAATAGGGGTGGTGCCTGGCACTAAGTCGATGACAAACTCGACAGCTCTTACAGGGGGAATCCCTGGAAGTTCTTCCGGAAAGAATCTTGGAAATCCTGGACAATTGGAATGTTTTCAATCCCTTCAAGAGGTGACACATTTAATGCATTCAAGGCATATAATCGGGCTTCAGCATCTAACAGCTTGGAATGACATGATCGAGTACAACTCATAATCAAAGAAGATTACTAAGAGTTGTCGAATCGCAATGCGTACTCGATTCAGATATCAGTGTCCTTGATTGTCCAACAACTCAGAACACGAGGAAACTGGAATCAGTGAAACATCATAGTTGATTAGGAGCTCATAAGAAGTTATAAAGCCCCATGATATTTATCAAGATACCAGGGATAATACTCGGAGGTAGATCAGAATAGAGGTTAGACTAGCGTATTGATCTGGGGAGGACAAGCACCTTAACTTGTCCAAGAATGAAAACAAAGTAGAACATCATGGTCGGAGCCACGATTGTAAAGGACAAGATCACAGATACCGGATCAAATTATACCAAGAGAAATTTATAGTTACGAGAAGCTACTATGATAAGATCAACATTGCTTCCATGGGCATGAGCACAAAGTTCAAGGTCGACTCCCACTTCATCAATGCATCACCTTCCATTTACTCCTCGCCTTTGATAAAGTTGTAGTTTTGAAAGTTTAACTGGCAAAACACCAGGAGAGTATGACTCGTGAAAACTGTCGGGTTCACACGGATTAAGGAAGGCATAGGTTCAACCCATCGGGGCATCTTAGGAACATATACCCCAAGCTTCAAGAGTAATTAACACATGCTTGCAAACAGAGCATGGCTGACGAAAGCATAGGATACAACCTATCAGAGGGAGAAGACACAGTTTACCAATGGCATCATGTATCAGGGGAAGAACATCACAAGAATTTTGAATGTGAAGGATGCTATCTGATAATAACCCAACACTGGGTCTGGCGGTCCACAAAGGACCTGATGTGAGTATCGGTACCCAATCAGAGGGAGAAAGAATGCAAGGCATCAGATCATAGAACATCCAAATAATTTGAAGCTTAAATAACCAAAGGAATTAAGATTTCCAAATTGGTGTATCGGAAACAGATGTTCCGATCAAATACAAGTAAGATGAAAGGACTTAGATGGGCAATCAATCAAGGTTGATTTGTCGGGAACCAACTCATGTTTGGAAAGACGTCTGAGCCGGGCAGATAATTTAGGATAAACAACTGATGACTGCGTGCATTCACACACAGGTTGAATCAATAAAATCAAATGAAAACCACAAAGGATTTACTTAATATTGCTAGACATATGGAATTAACCATAATGCAAGCAGGTGAGAAAGGTCAAGAGCAAAAGGCTACTGAGGATTACGGAAGATCGAATAGCGTTTCAAAGAATTATGTGAAACACATGATACACCGAGGAAGAACGAATCTCCGGTAAGATAATTCGATGTACCTTGTAATAACAAGAGCAACTGGATATGAAAGTATGAGCGACAATTGCATGTAGTCATCCATAGGGGTTGACGATGGGAGGGAATCGCAAAAGCGATGAGCACAAGTTCTCGGGAGAAAATCGGAGAGTATCTTCAAAGTCTTCTGATGAATCGAGCCATCGTCTGAAATGAGGGGCTCTCCGGGAGGAGTAGTTGCGAGAACCTAGAGTTAGAGTTAATAAAATCTTTAACCCGAAAGAGAATAGAGATCAGAACCCAGAGTATAGATGAGGAATAAAAGATCCTAATACCACCCGATTGAGATGTGGGCCCGTAAGCCACACAACAATGTTAGTAAAAGTTTTTCAAGTACTAGACTCAACTTCGGCCAAGGAGTTGGAAAGGGGGCTACCTACAGGCAATCGGCTCTGATATCAACTTGTGACGCCCCCAATTTCGACCGTACACTAATCAAACACGCAATGCGTATGACCAAGATTAGGGACTCACTGATTGATATCACAACACAACACTAGACACAACTTAAAGTCATGCAGCTTCATATTACAAGCCAGGGGCCTCGAGGGCTCGAATACAAAGCTCGACAAGCACGAGTCAGCGGAAGCAAAAATAATATCTGAGTACAGACATAAGTTAAACAAGTTTTGCCTTAAGAAGGCTAGCACAAACATAAGCAGTTGATCGAAAGAGGCGAGGCCTCCTGCCTGGGAACCTCCTAACTACTCTTGAGCGTCGGCACTCTCCACGTAGTAGTAGGCTCCTGCGGTGGTGTAGTAGTCGTCTCCGGCGTACTCCATCTCCTGGGCTCCATCGTCTGAACGCGGCAATCGTATCGAGGGGGAAAGAGAATGCAAAGCAGCAGTGAGTACTCATCCAAAGTACTCGCAAGACTGACATCAGATCTATGCTAAGTATGCATCATTATCAAGGGGAGGGGTTATATCTGGACTGACTGCAGAAAGCAAGAATAGGGAGAAGGCCTAGTCCTATCGAAGACTAGCATCTTCAACATCTTGCAGCATTAGAAGAGTGCAGATTGGTATCTCACATACAGTCATATTATTGTAGCAATTTTATTAAGTAACCACGCCCAGAGATTCTTCCCCGACTCCCTGCGAGGAAGCAATCTCGGAGCCACAATCATTTCAAATTAAATCACAATTATAGTTGTATAAGGTCAAGGTACAACTCCAAGTCGTCCTGTTACCGTGGACACGGCTATTCGAATAGATTAATCATCCCTGCAGGGGTGCACCGCATCTCCAACACGCCTGATCACCTCCGGCCGGACACACTTTCCTGGGTCATGCCCGGCCTCGGGATAGCAGCACGTCGTCGCCCCACCTAGGCTCAACGAAGAGGCCAGCCCGCCGGTCTAAATCCTAAGCACGCAGGTTCGTGGGCCCACTTGCCCTTGCACTCCTACACGATGCGAACGCGGCCGGAAGCAGACCTAGCACACTCCAGTCCAAGAGATGTACCGTCCAGTCCAATCCGGCGCGCGCCGCTCCATTGCTGACGTTCGAAGAGCTTCGGTTGATACAACGACGCTGAGTGCCCATAACTTTCCCACGTGATGGTTTGGTGCGCAATAAGGCCAACGACCAACTCAGATCAAATACCCAACCCATTAGCATTTTATTAATGCGGGGCAAGCGCGACCCGTAAAGTGCGGTCCCATCACCCCGTCTCGAGGATGTGTGGCAAGGGCCTCTCCTGCCCGTCCACGCCTCATCAACATCAAACCGTGGGTACCCCTCAGGGCCGACCCATCACCAACATGTTTCTGTAACCAGGTCATAGTAACTGTGTGTATAAAACATCAAGACGGAACCTGAGGAATCACCCTCAAAGGGCCCCGCTCGATGAGACCGTCAAGGTGGACTTAGAGGAATCACCCTCGAGGGTCCCACACTTGAGGGGTTGCACGACAGAGTCATCGTCGGGAGTGGTGAAGGAGGAATCACCCTCGACAACCACGACAGACTAGCTACACTACAGAGTTAGCATCATCAGTACTTCACGAGGTGTCACCCTCGGTACTCGATAGTAGCCTTGCAGAGTCGTACAACTAAGGGGTGTGCGGTGATGTGAGGGGCCTGGCTCGTCGGTCGGTTGACCGAGTCTTCGGGTCTTCGAGTCGTCTAGTCGTCGATGAAGAAGCAGGGGCAACTGGGACTAAGGGGGTCACTGGGGATTCATTTATCAACCTATACTAAGCAGTTGATATGATTGCAGGTATTGTAGCAGTTTATGAAAAGCAGGCTATGCATCAGAATAGGAGCTAGCTAATACAGTAGCAAAATTCTAATGCAAGAATAAGAGGGAAAGGAATAGGCGATATCGGAATGCTCAAGGGGGGTTGCTTGCCTTGCTGCTCTGCGGCAAAAGGCTGATCGTCAACGGTGTAGTCATACCCGGCAGCACCGTCAGTCTCGGGGTCTACCGGAGAGAAGAGGGGGGGAAGAAACAATAAATATAAAGCAGACAAATGCATCACGATGCATGACATGACAATATGCAGAGCTAGGTATGTACTAACGCAGTACTACACGTTGCAGACGTAGCGGGAGAATATCTGACGATATTTCCCGGGTCTTTGGAATTATCGGACAGACGATCCGGAGGGGAAAAGTTCCATGTTCATCATGCTAGGAGCATGTGACAGATGGACGGATGGCATAATCAGATTCGTGGAATTTTTCTGATCAACTTTCATGTATAAACTTTTTCATCTGAGCTACGGATTATTTTCTATTAATTTTCAAAGTTTTAAAGAATTTCTGGAATTATTTATTTATATAATTTCGAATTTATCCAGAATAGTAAATGATGACGTCATCATGACATCACCATGACGTCAGCAGGTCAACGGGGGCTGACCAGAGTCAAACCTGACCAGTGGGCCCCACCTGTCATAGACTCTGGGCTAAACACAGTTTAAATTAAACTAAACTAAGTTAATTTAACAGGTAGGCCCCACATGTCAGTGACTAATTAGTCTAAACTAATTATCAGATTTAATTAAACTAATTTAATTAATTAAAATGGGGCTGGGCCCCCATGTCATACACAGGGGGGTCGGGCCCCACCTGTCATTGACTGGCCCGAGCCCAGTCAGCAGTTGACCAAGTCAACTGGTCAACCAGGGACTCGGGGCCCGCAGGTCAGTGACCCTGCGGGTGGCCCCGGCCATGCCACGTTGGCAGCGGCGGCGCTGGGCCGCCGGAGGAGCTCCGGCGAGCACCAGAGAACGCGGCGGGGCTCGGGTTTCGCGTACAGGGCAACAAATCGAGCCGTTCTTGGCGCGTTCGCGAGCTGATGCAGCCGCCGATCCATTCCGGCCATCAGGGCGAGCAATGGCGGTCGGAGCTGAGCGCTACGTCGCCGGCGGCGGAGGCAAGCTTCGGGCGTCGGTTGGACCAAATGGTCACCGGAGGCTCGCCGGCGTCGAGCTCAGGCGGAGGTGCATTCGGGCTCCGGTGAAACCTGACGCTACGGGCACGGATTCGTCGAGGAGGGAGAGGGGAAAGGAGCAGGAGCTCACAAGGGTCCTGCAGGTGTGCTCAGTGGGCTCGGGGGAGGCTTGGAGTAGCCAGAACGGTCGCCGGAGCGCGGCGGCGATTCGGGGAAGAAGAAGCTCGTGGCCGTCGTTGCAGGGGCGATGAGCTCGAACGACAGGGCGCAGACGATGCAGGGGGGCGCGGTGGTTCTTCCTGGCTAGCTGGCAACGCGCGGCAGGCTCTGTGGGCGCGACTAGCCGGCGGCCATGGCGACGGCGGAGCGGGCTCGAGCGGAGGGAGAAGCAGAGAGCGAGGGAGGGAGGGGGCAGGTGAGATCTAGGGCTACAGGCGGCAAGCAGGGGCACAGGGGCGGCCTTATACCCGCCGGTCTATCACCGGCGAGCTGGTCCGGCGGGGACGAGCTCGGTCGCGCGCGCGCGCCTCGGTCGCCCCACTGTAGCGAGGTGGGAGACGACCGAGGGGGCCCCTGGGCCGGCCTGGGCCTGCCACTGTGGCCTAAGGCCCAGGGCAGGGGGGCCTTTTCTTTTTCTTTTCTTTTTTGTTTTCTTTTCTGTTTTCTTTTATAAGTTTCTGTTTTAATTCCTTTTTGCCATTTTTCCTTTTAGCAAAATTGTGTAACATGGTTCATTTAATAACTTGCAACATTTTGAATGGCCACAACAAGTTTGAGGATTTTTTGGGTACTGTTGGAATTTGCCATGCAATTTAAAGGGCATTTTAAATGCAATAAGGTTCTGTTTCGGATGGTGGGGGCCACACCAGCTTGATGGTGATGTTGTTTTCCTTAACAATAATTGTTTTGGATTATTCCACAAGTGTGCAACATTTTCCTGATGCTGTTTGGAGAATTATTTTATCACCATAAAATTCAATTGGCTTTTGGAGTGAAATTTAAATTGAGTTATGAATTTTTAACTGGATCATGTCTTGTTTAGCAAAATGATTAGGCACTGATCATGGTCATCACTGTGCTTAATTACAATGATCACTGTAGCACAAAACCAGGGTGTCACAGTGCCGGTGTGGGGGACCGCTGCGTGAGGTGCCTGCACGAGGGTAGTGTGAATCGTGCGTGGCCATTGTTTCTTGATGCGGCGCTCCTCAAGACAAAGGTAGGTGACAACCTTCTCAAAGGTCGACGTGGTGAGGAACGTGAGGTTGGAGTCGGCGTTATCGTGGTCCTCATTAAGGCCGGATGTCAGCATCAAGAGCATGAGCTCATCGGAGACCTTGAGCTCGAGGTCACGTAACTCATCGACAATATCTTGAGACGCAATGTGGGAGTCGTTTTGGTGTAACCCAAAAAATCCTGTTGGAGGAAGACGATACGCTGCAGCCGATTGTCGGTGAAGAGGCCGGTGATCTTGATCAATACGGTGGCGGTAGAATCACCGTCATGCACAACGGTGCGAAAGATCTCGTTGGAGACGGTGAGAAAGAACCACCGAATAATAGTGGCGTCGGTCGCCATCCACTCCCGGTCGGCACGGGCGGCGAAGAAGTCCATAGAGCCATCAAGATGATCGATAAGATTATACTCGTGGAAGAGAAGGTTGAAGCAGGTCTTCCACAAGTAAATTTTGCCGCGGAGTGGGAAAGCTTGATGGAAATGTAGTCGGCGATGGGAACATCGCGGATGGTCACCGGATCAGGACCGGTGAAGGGATTGGAGTTGCCATCGGAGAGAGAGGGTGATTCGGACCTGGAGAATGTTGGGAAACATAGTAGAAAACAAAAAAATCGCCCTACGATCAACCAAGAACACTACGAAGATGCAATAGCGGTTGGGATCACGATACAGCGAAATAAGAATGTGATGATGAAGATCGTACTTGGAGTCCCTCGAACCGTATATGAACGATTCCTCGAACCGAAGACCGAAAGCACGACCTATCTACTTGGTTGCAAGCATACGGTCTTCACGATCTGGCAGCGCTTGGCCGTCCATAGCTAATCATCGCCAAAGAATTAGAGAGAGGATATTAGAACCACACTGGGCTTCTAATTATGAGGATTAGAGGAACTAGACCTGGCTCTAATTAGTCAACTAGGACCAACTAGAACTAGAACTAGAAGACCTAGAGGAGGCTCCAAAACTTGTGTGTAGAAAAGAGCCCAATACATCAAGAATATATAGGTGGAAGGGAGAAGGGGGCAGCCAAGAGTAGGAGAAGGACTCCCCTCTCCTTGCGCCGGCCAAGGAGGGGAAGGGGGCGCCTCCACACTTAGGTCCTTGTGACCCAAGTTGCTCGCCTCCACTTGGCCTTTTAAGGTCCGTTGATATTTTATTAAATATAAAATTGTTCTAAACAATTTCATACCATTTTATATATAATTGAACATCTCCGGGCACATTTTCCACCTATATATATTCATCGGTAATACATGCCATTACCCGATACTTCTCTGAAACCCTTCTGGTGACTCAAGAACACTTCTGAATCCTCTCAAAACTATTCCAAATATTAATGAAACAATTCCACAAATAAATCCTTGATACTCTTGTCCTACTAATACTCAACAGATAATGATTACCTTAAGCTTGTGACCCCATAGGTTCGGTAACTCATAGACATGAACGAAACTCCTTCGTTCAATGACCGATAGCAGACCCATGGACGACCATATCGATTTCTATGAGTACACGAATGATATTCGAGTGAACCATCGGTTACCATGTGACATTCCATTTGCTTCGTGATACTTTAGAAGACCTGAGAATCATCGGTATCCTCTCGAGTCATCTACATGCTCGTTATACCATTATTCTCGTTACCTGTTTTGTTCTTCTTTCTCGTTGATATGTTCCGGCATCCCCGTGACATAGTCACCTATGCCTGGCCAGACAATGACGGATGTCGTCACACCAAGAGGGCCCTAGGAATATCTCTCCATTGTCGAAGGAGCAAATCCCACTCTCGAGCTATCTAGTCCCTTGTCAAACTTTTCGATGAACATGTAAGTTGTCGTGGGACTCGATACGATCCGAAGAAGACACAGTCTTGGAATCACCGGCGACGACCGTACATTGCGCTGGAGCAGAACGACCAGGGCAACGACGAACACCGGAGGAGCGCAATATAGGATCACCATGTCTCCCGGCACGATGCTCCCAACAGAGGGACGACGTCGAAGACGCCACCATCATGTCGGTCTAGCACCGAATCAAGGCTTTCGCTCGGAGACAACTGCAAACCCCAAGCAGGCGATGGAAATGGCGACACACGCGATGACGCCTCGGGTGCCATCGCCGCCGGCCCGGTCAAAACCGGACAGGATTTTCATCCATAATGCCGCACATCTCAACACCTCCAAGGTTTCGGGCAGCACCGACCAAGGTGCCTCGCACCGCCATCGCCGCAGCAATTAGCCGTCAAAGTTGCGCAGCCGTGGTCCTCCCCACCCGCATTGCCGAGAGAACGCGAGCCAAGCCACCATCAACAACACAACAGAGGAGCAGCAACATCCAACAATGTCGTGCAAGGGCCAGATCCACCACGCCGGCCTTCACCCGCACCAGGGAACTGCCACAAGAATGGATCTGACCCGCACCTCCGACCACTTCGGCGCCAACTCCTCCGAGGCATCACCGCACGCCCCTCACGCCGAGGCGGCCGGCCGCCCGCTGCCCACCAGGATCTCCTTCCTGCCAAGGCCTCCTCAGCGCCACCGCCTCCATGGCTGAGCTCACGCCGCTGCCACCGTCAGAGTCGGCACACCACCCTCCTCCACTACCCCGTTGCGCACCTCGCTTGGATCCGCCGCACCGCCGGGCTCCCCGTCGTGCACCGGCGACCACCACCCCGAAACGCGCCACCGGCCACCCCACCACCATGGTCGAGGGAAACGTGATACCGTTCACACCTCCACCCCGACAGAAGGACAATAGACATCCAACACCTCCGGCAAGGGCTAGGGCCGCCCACGACGGCCATCACCCGCTCCAAGGGACGACCTTGCGACGACACCGACACCTAGGATCCAGATCGGAGCCGAGCAGGCCCAGATCTGACCACCCCACAGCGGACCGCCTCCATGCCGGTGTCGCCAGGAGAAGACCGCCGCTCGTCACACGACCCACGGGTGCCTGGCCACACGCTGCTCACCAGAACACCCTCCTGGCTGAGCCTCACTGCGCCGCCATGAACCTGGTCTGAAGCTCGTGCCGCCACCTCGATGCTAAAATAGACTACCCGTGAAGATGTGCCAAATAAAAAGCGCGCGCGAAAAACAGGCCTTTTAGCGCGCGCGCCCGCGCGGCGCAGGAAAAAGTGGCGCGCAAAAAAAGGTGCGCGCGTGGGAAAAAGCGGGGGCGCACGCGGTAGTTTTGGCGCGTGCCGACGCGCGTGCTATAAATCCAGCGCCCCTCCACGCACCCTCTCCACCGCTCTACCTCGCCACGCGCCGAAGAAGGGAGTGGGCGCAGCGGCTCGCGCCTCCCCCGCGGCTTGTCACCGAAGAGGACCGTCGCAAGAACCGGAGGCGGGAGCACCGCCTCGGCATCGCTGAGATGGACGAGCAGGCCATGGCGGCGTGGCACCAACAGTTCCCACAGGACGTCCTTGACGAGCGCGAATTCTTCGCGCAAAGGAGGGCGGAGCGAGCCGCCTATCGCGAGGACAGGCGTATGCGGAAGGAGGCCGCGCTCTTCAACATCGAACTCAAAGAAGCGTCGACCTGGGACTCCAACGATGAACAATGGAATGACGCCTTCATCACGACGGAGGAGTCGAAGGAGGACACCACCGAGTCGAAGGAAGACAACGAGGGGTAGTTTTTATCCTTTTTTAGCTATGAACTATGTTATTTTTATCATTTTTATCTATGAACTATGTTTTTTTATCGTTTTTATCTATGAACTATGTTTTTATCTATGAACTATGGTTGAAATATGAGCGGCGCGCTTTAGTTTTAGCACGCCGGCTGAAGCGCTACAGCGGCGCGCTAAAATTTGCAGCGCCTGGTGAAGCAACTGCTTACTCGGACGCAAAAAAAGCCCTTGCGCGCGCTGTAAAAATTTTTTTGCGCGCCACGCCTGCGCACGTCTATTGGAGATGCTCTAAAATACATGAAGATCGCAATAGACTACCCTGTCCCGTGGTAAAATATGGCCCATGTGCAGAAGAAACAAGAAATTGCTTCAGGCATAATAACAGGTATAAATGCTCGAGCATTATCAACTGCAATTCAAATGCTCTGAAAATACAACCCGAAGTTACGAGTTATGACGCATTTCTTGCCTTGCTTAAAATGGTAAGACAGACACACGGCAGGAGGAAAGGTAAATACAACAACAAATAGACTGGGCATCGGAACATGGCAGAATTTTCCCAGTTTCTCTAATGGTGCGCATCACAATAGTTAATTTACTAAAACAAATGTTGCTAGCCTAAGAAAAACAGTGAATACAGAGCAACTTGGGAGCTAGAATACTCTACTATGTCACAGGTTCCCAAAGAAAGAAATAGCAGCATTTGCTTACAGGGAACATCAAGAGCAACTCTCCACCTTAATTGTGTACATCGGAGAGCTCAGCTGGTGGCAAGGAGGGCAAGGCTTCGCCACTGATAGGAATTTTGCAAGTTGCTTTGTTGTGACCATAACCTTTACATCTGCTGCAGCGCACTGCCCTTTTAATTGTGATGCGCGGATCAGCTGGTTTCTCTTTTGGCCTGCCAACCGGTCGACGAGTTCGAATTGGGAATGGGAATGTCGCTGGACTCTGAGAATTGTCCGTTAATGTAGTAGGAGCCAGAATAACATCAGCTATCGGATTTATGGACATTGAATAGGTCGAGCGGTAACTTTTCGTCGTGAAATACTTCACACAGTAGTCATATGCATACCTCCCAGTGTGCTCAAATACTGCAATTGCATGCATGCATGGCAACCCAGAAACATTCCACTTTCGGCAGGTGCAGTCAAACGTCTCAATGTTGACAACATTAACTGAGTCATCGCATACCTTGAACAAATTACCATCCCCATCACTTTCTGTGGGCATAACATTGAGTGAGTGAGCTTTGGTCACTTCTTCCTGCAATTTCTGGTTAGCTACAGGCGTTAATCCGTCAGGCCATTCATTACAAGACTCCCTGCGTGTGTACATCATCTCCATGAGCTTGCATCTTATTGTGTCAACCAACTGCACAACTGGAAGCTCATATTTTAGGGGGAGCCAGTTAACAACAGTGTTGGAAATATTGCATGAATACTGACCATACCGCAACCCCATGAAAAGGGCATCTGACCATCGCTCAGGTTTGATCTCCAAAAGCCATTCAGCAAGCTTATCAGATTCACTTCTAATTTGCTCCATATACTGATTGAACTCATCAACTGTGCATGAAAATATGGCCCTCTTAAGAAGCTCAACCATAGCATCTCTTACTTCTTCAGTCCACGCATCGTCCGATTGCCTCTTAAATGCTTCAATAAGAAAGTCCAAGCAATATCCATGATGACTGTCAGGGAACACCAATGGTACCTCATCCCATAATCCATTTTCTCCATTAGATATGAATGTTATGTCATGTGATGCCGACAGTGAATGTTTTAGTTGCTCAAGAAACCAATGCCAATTTTCACGGCTCTCGTTGTCCACTACAGTGAATGCAACTGGGAACACATTACCTTCCCCATCAACTGAAGTAGCAGTCAGTAACTTCCACTGCTTATTCGGTTTTGCAGATACTGCATCAAGGAAAAGGAGTGGCCTGCATCCATGCTCAAAACCATAAAGCGATGCATGGAAGGCAACAAAGAAACAGAATTTTGAATCTTCCATAGTCACTACTGTTGCCACACTTCCAGGGTTTGTTTCCTTAATCCTTTCACAAAATAATGGTAGCTGGATGCATGCCTCATCATGTGCGCTATAAAGTTCTCTCTGAGCAATTGATCTTCCACGCCAAGCCTGCGAGTAATTTAGGCACAGTCCATACTCCTGTTGGAGATCATTTGCAATGTCTCTTGGCCTGTAGTGTGGGCTATCACGTAACTTTTCCTTTATAACACTAGCAACCCATCGCTGTGAGGCCAAACGATGGCTTTTCACAGTTTCAGATTCACAGGTGTGGGTTTCAGATATTTTCTTGATCATGAAATCTATGTTGGCAGGAGACTTGGAAGCATGTATCCGCCATGGGCAATCTTCACCAGTACATACTGCAGTAACACGAGTTGAGTCATTCTTGATAAATCTGTAATGGAACCTATGTGCAATGGCATACTTATGCAAGGCATCCCGGAAATCTTTAGGACTTTCAAATACTTGGCCGACTCCAGTGATCACATCCTTCCACTCTGCACACACCTTTTGTCTCTTAGACCCATCCGGAGTTGTTGGGACAACGGCAATTGCATTTATAGGAGTGGCCGAGTCAGCAACAACGCTCTTGGCACTGTAAATATTCCACTTGTCATTTTGGCAATGCAAGTGGAAAAAATAATTGATGTTCAGAAAGGTACCTGTTGTCGACCTTCTTTATGACATATATGTATGTCGTCTCCGACTCTGCATGGAATTCAACCATGCGACGTAGGTCCTTGTCATTGGAAATAGAAATCAAGGTTCTATTATTCTTTGGGAGGAAATACTTGAACAAGGACTGGTCGACTTTGAGATCATTAAGCGTTGAAGATATCTCATGCTTAAATGCACCAAAAGTCCAGTCACTTTTGATAAGCATTGCATGTGCCTCCCCACCAGAATAGGACATAAGCCCATCAGCATCTGTGGTGAATTCGCCACCTATCTGAAGAACAGCCACAATTTGTCCCGTCCCCATGAGCGGCTGTTTCCTAACAAGATGAGATGAATACAAAAGTTAGGCAACTGTAAGATGTAGAACAGAGCTTTAGCCAGCAAGGCAACTTTGAGTAGTAGTTTCTCAGTTGGTTGTTTGAGCATTTTCTACAATATAAGGAAATTTTCTAACAAAACAACTTACCTCAAAGCTTTCAAAAATTAGGCAATTGAATTTTCTACAGGAAATTCCATGCAAGGAACATTACGAGGGTGTAAATGGTAACTCAATCAATTATAATAATCTAAAGGCTGATTCTCTGTTCCTTTCCCTTTTGCGAAAGACAGAAAAGGCGACTTAACTGATCTGACGAGTTAAAGAATGACCAAATTGGTGGGTGGTCTGGAAGCAAGGGCTGTACACATACATAAGGTTTATAAGCACACTAGTTCAGTTTTCCACTCCTGGCTCCATAAAGCATGAGCATGTGCAAGCACAGGGCATAATATATTTGAATTAAGAGCAGAGCAAATCACAGAGTTGTCGGCGGATCACCAAGTCATGGCTGAACCAGGGGATGCTAACAAGTTGTAAAAACGACAGTGTTTCATGCTTTTTTACTATCAGTGCTCGCTTGATTTCACCTGATTTTTGCATTAGTCGTGGCAATTGCAACCATATACAGTACCAATAACAGAAATTAGTAACCAATCCAGGCATAATTACCAGGAAACGGCTCGCGGTGGTTGGGCTCCGGCGATAGCAGCGCGAGAGCGATGGTGAGGGCGACGGTCCGGCGGGTTCCCGGTAGCGGAGCCGGGGGAGGGGGGGGGGGGGGGGGGGGCGGTCCTCAGGAAAGTACGGCGGAGTCCCGGCGAGGGGCGACTTACGAGGTGGGTGGCCGGCGGTGGCCACGGGCACAACTCCCCGAGACTCGAGAGATGAGGCGGTGTGTGTCTTGTCTGCGGCTTTGGATCTAGGGTTTCCTCGCTCGGCCCTACGTGTCAAGCACACGCCGTGGGTACATAGGGTTAACGGAATGTACTCGTCCACGTGCCACGTGCTGCGGTTTGGCGATCCGAGGGCCGGGCTTTTAGATACCGCAGCGAACCCCAAGTAAAATATCATGCGAGATGTGGTTACTTGCCCGGCCCAGTAACCACATCCACCATAATGACGACGTGTGTATCTTTTTTTCGCTTTTCGTTTTTCCTTCATATTTTGATTCTCTTTTTTACAAAAAAATTTTACCTAAAAGTTTGGGAACTGTTAAACTCGTAACTGAGAAATGTTAATTGTGTATAAAAAGAGTTTCTAATGTATACGAAAAATGTAACATGAATGAAAAAAGTAGAAAATGTTAGTCATGTGTATAAAAAACATTGTGACAAATAACAAATTTCACAAATTTTAAAAACACTTAGGTGAAATTTAAAAAAAGGTTTAACCAATATTTTTTGTACGTGTAATTCAGAAGAAATGTTTCATACATTTCATAATAATGTATGTCACATTTTAAAAAAATATGCGAAAGTTTAAAAAATGTGATCATGACATTTTCAAAAAATGTTTAAACAATGTACCAGAATGTTTGCATAGTTAAAAAAGGGTTAATTGGATAGATGCCACTCAAACTCTGGCGATTCCGAGAAATTACACTGCAATTTCTACACTTTGAAAAATGACACTGCAAATTTTGAAAACTTTGAAAAATGCCACTACAGACTTTGAAAAATGCCACTGGAAATGGGATTTTTCAAAGTTTGGAAATTGCAGTGGCATTTCTCGGAATCGATAGAATTGGAGTGGCATTTATCAAATTGACCCTTAAAAATGTTTTTATTCATTAGAAAAATGTTTCTACATTTATTTGAAAATATTTAACAGATATTTAAAAATATATTCAAAACAAGTTTCTGTAGTGGTATTGAACATATATTTGAAACAAATTAACATGTATAAAAAATGTTTTACATGTATAAAAATGTATAACATGTGTGAAAATTTAGACATGGGTTAAAAAAGGTAAAAAGTAGACATGTGTTGAAAAAATAAAAAATAAACCTACAAGAAACAAAAAAGGAAAGCAAAGAAACCTAAAACACTCAAAGAAAACCAATGTATGAGAATCAGAAAGGAAAATGGAACAAAACCTTTGAAAAATAAAGAAAATTGAAACAAAACAAAAAAACGCAAAGAAAACCAGCAAAAACAAAAGAAAGCTAGAAATAGAAAAAATGAAGAAACGCCAAACATGGCAACCGGACACGAACGTGGAAAGGCTCGAGCGATAGCTGCTAATGGCCCGGCCCAATAGGCGTCCGCCCGTAGGTGATTCATATTAGGAATCTATCTATACGGGTGAGACATGGCTCTAATGGAGCACGATACTTGCTCATCATATGGCCCAAGAAAAAATGGGCCGTTTGTCGTGGGATGAGGATTCGGACCATTAGGCGGCAGCGCGTGACCCTCGAACTGACTGGTGACTGTTACCGTGAATTAGCTTCACCACTCAAAAAAGAATTACTGTGACCTAGCACCCATCCTTCACGAAGGACCATTACTCCAAGCGCTTCTAAATGTCGCTCTCACCGCTGGTTTTAGCTACTGACGCTCAACGGAGATGCCTAGCGGGCCGGCCCAGCAAATCTTCCTTCTAGAGCGTGACGCTGGAACGAGTTCAACGGACCAATGAAACTATCTAGAAAGAAACTTGTCGATGGAGTTGTTCGTTCACTCGCTCTAATTGGTTGACCTTTTGATAGTTGATCGTTGCCTTTTTTAAGAGTTCATAAATATTTAATAAAAAAATACATTGAAAAGAGTTCATAATTTTTTGAAAAAACAATAGTACAAAAATAAAAAAGTTCACAAATTTGATAAAATGATCATGAATTTTAAAATTGTTTTGGAAATAAGAAAAATTGAAGGATTTGAAATGGTTTCGAAAAAATATCACAAAAAATTGAAAAAAAATGTTCATGAATGAAAATAATCATAACTAAAATTTGTAAAAAAATCACATTTTTAAAAAATAATTAGAAATATATAAAAGTGCGTGTGATGTTTGAAAACAAGTTCAGATCTAAAAGCTCATGCACTGAAAAAATGGTCACGAAATTTAGAAAAAGTATAGGAATTCGAAAAAAGATCATGGATTTGAAAAACATTACCTAAAAACTGAAGAAATAAAAAAGAAAACAGAAGGAAAAAAGAAGCAAAATGAAGAAGAATAAAAAAACAGGAAAAACATTGTGCAAATATATGGGTGGTGTACCAAAATATGGGGTGTGCGTTCTGTACCAAAATGCCATTAAGCGTGCCAGACCAATATCTCGTCTATTGTGAGACGAACCTCTAGCTCCCTTCATGCACCTGCACGGATGAGCCGGCCCATTTATCAAGTTTTCTCGCTCGCTCATTCATTTCTCGGTTTAGCCCAGTTTCGTTGCGATCGATCACTCAGTTTTCCATTTTGATTTTTAATTTTCCTTGTCTCTTTCCCTTCGTTTCTTGTTTCTTTCATGTTTTCAATAGTTTCCTTGATTTTTCTTCCTGTTTTCCTGTTTCGCATTGGCTTTTTCTTTGTTTTTCTTTTTCTTATTATTTTGTCTTCAGTTTTCTTTGTTCTTTCCTTGGTTTTCATCTTCTCGTTTTTTCAGTTTTCATTGTGTTTCATTATTTTGCATCAGTTTCTTTGATATTTTTGGCTTTTATTGTTCATTTTTAGTTCTCTATTTGTCGTGGGTTTCTATGTTTCTTTTCTCATTTTCAATGGTTTTCTTTGAGCTTTTTAACACATGTCTAATTCTTTGGAAACATTGTCCAATTTTTTTATGCAATGGAAAAAATACACATATAGCATTTCATATATACGTGATTAACTTTTTTATAAATATATTTTTTGATGTCTACTTTTTTTGTAAGGTTGTACATTTTTTGTATACAACAACAACACTTTTTATACATGATTAAAATTTTCAAATACATGAATAACAATTTTAGTAAAAATAAGTTTCATGTCTGCCTTTCTTCACACATATTGTACATTCTTTATAAGGGTGTGCATGTGTGCATTCATAGCGATGACTGTATGCACGTCTATATGAGCGCTTGCGTCTGTACTGTGTTAAAAAAACATTTTCCAACTCAAAAGGGGGACATTTTTCTTGTACATGTTTAACATATTTTACTTATATATGTTCTTGGTTTTCTTTGCTTTTTTATTTTTTATTTTTTTTCCAACGTATGGATATTTTATTAAGTACATTCTAAATCTTTAGTATAAATGGGAAACCATTTTTGATACATGTTAAACTGTTTTCAATACACGGATTTAAATTTTCTCATATACGTATATTGAACCTTTTTTTTTCTTATGCATGTTTTATTGGCTGGAGATTTTTTTTAAACTGCATGCACATTTTCTTACATTGTATAGAAATTTCTTCAAAATGTCACAAACATCTTTTTGAAGTGAAAATAAATTCGTTAAAATCTCACGTATATTCTTTGGATGTTACGAAACATTTCTTTGATTTATGCAAACTTTTTATTTAGGATGTATATACATTTTTAGAAAATAATTCATACCTTATTTGAAAATGCGGAAACATTTTTAATTGTCACAAACATATTCTTAAATGCTATGAACATTTCTAAAAGTTGCTCAAACAATGTTTTTACTCTGTGATAACATTTTTTAGGGAACGTGCGGTAAAAGTATTTAAAACTTAAACAAAAAATTATATATAAGTAATAAAATAATATAAAAGAAAAAAAATGTGTGGCTAGGGAGCCAGTGCTCCTTCCTGGGCCTGCCTAAGTTGGCCACACTACACGCGGTGCTAGGTATCTCTAGTCCTGTAAAAAAATTAAGTTGGTGATGATGGTATATCTGCCAATCTTGATTTACAACCACTGAATTTGCATCTAATGGACAAGATGCAATCTATAGCGGTTTTGCAAAAAGACACCCGCATTCGGATCCATATTGATTGTTAGCCCCGCGATTTCTCCTGTTTAGCCACATTCTAATAATATGTCGTACGAACTGATCTGGCTCGGTGGCCGTTGTCGCCACCGTCTGCGCCCCGCCACCTATCCACCCAATTGCCTACCACTACTTCCACTCCCCTCCTCCTTGATGTCTCCCACACTCCCGTCCCCATCTCCCTCGACCCCGATCATGGAATGTATGACGCCGCATTGTCCGTCGGCCGACTGCTCGTCGGCTTTCTCCTTTGTTGCAACAGTTTGACTACCTGCCATCAGTAACCCTCCTCCTCATCCTCGTTATCCCCTCCGCCTCCTCCCACGTCTCCTCCGACGCCGACCTCCGCAAGTTCATCGTCAGCTCCGCCCGTGCCCGAACGCCCCTCCTACCTCCTCCATTTCCTACTGCAACAGCCCCCAACCCACCCCTCCTCGGTGATGTATCCTTCGATGTCGATCTCTGCAAGTACGTCGCTGGCTATGTGTTGCTCATCCTCGGCAACATTACCGCCACATACTACTAGCAAGAAATGTCATCTTTTTCTGGATAGGAGTTGCTACATAAGTAAGCAAACAACTTGGTCTACAAACGACATTAAATTCCTGACTAGATCCAGTTGGCTGCTCCGAAGGCCAGGTCTGAGCAAAGTGAATTTGTGGTTACATGGTTGATGGATTTAGACGAGGTGCAACGACGTGACGACACAATTTAACAAACTATGGCGTGGTTCAAGAGGTTTTGCGATGACAGGGGATTGAGTCGTCGACTGAGGGTGTTGATAGGAGGGGGTTGTGTGCGTATCTCTGTGCACGAGGCAATTCTCCCTCCCGTTGTGAGGCTCTCGATAATCGATACATAGCCTCGCTCCACAAGGGTCGTCGAAATGTGCACCCCTCCATCACATGTGCTCCTTTTTTTATGCTAGCCAATTTGTAGGTCAGCGCCCATTTTTCATTTTCTATTTAATTTCTTTGAAAAATCAGGGGTTCAATTTATTTTTTCTAAGATACAAAAATGTTTGTGAATTAAAGAAACATCACAAATAGAAACACTATTCATGGATTTAAAATAAATGTTCTAGAATTTCAAAAGAGCTCGGGAAATTGAAAAATGTTCACAAATTTTAAAAGTGTTCATGATTTCAAAAATATTCTTGAATTTTGAAAAGAGTTCCTCAATTTAAAAAATATATTCAAGATTCCAAAAACATATTTAGGATTTGAAAAAGATGTTTCAAATATCTAACATTGTTCATAAATTTGAAAAATCGTGTTCAAGAATACAAAAACATTTCACGGATTTGAAATAAATGTTCACAAATTTGCCACGTGCTCTTGGTTTAAAAAATATTCATGAATTATAAAAATATTCCCGGATTTAAAAAATGTTTGCCATTTCAAAAGCCATTCTCAGATTAGAAATAATTGCCGCGAACTAGTAAATAATGTAATGAATTTTAAAAATGTTGAAATATACGGAAAAATGTTTAAAATTCAGAAAATGATTAGAAAGTTTAAAATTGTACCTGGGTTCAAAAAATGATCAAGAATTTGAAATAAAAAATTATTATGGAAGAAAGGAAAGAGAAAATGATAATAAAAAGAAAAACGGAAGAACATAAAATGATGTGGGAAAATTCTAGAGCCTTCCCAAAACCGAAAGATGGGAGGTAGTTGGGCTGGCACAACTGATGTAGCGGCAGCACATAGGGTACGCAATACGTTGGAATCATCCACAGTACGCAGGGAATAGGATTCCCGATGAAGGACAGGAGCAGCGCAAGGTAATCTGAGATGTGCCGACCCTTTTTAAGCTACGGTATGTTCCACAGATCTTGGTTTAGGAACTTTCTAGAAGGCTCTTATTCCTGACTTTTTACCTTACTGTCTTTTTCCTGTTTCAATTTTTTGTTTCCCTCTTTTAATTCAATTTTTTTCAAATCTGTTCAAAATTTGAAAATTTTCATAAAATCAAAAATTGATTGGAGTTTCAAAAAATTTCACTTTTTGAAACAAATGTGTAAATTATTAAAAACTACTCGAAATTTTTAACAAAATGATTAGAATTACAAATTTCGTTCCTTTTTTTCAAAAAATATTCGGAATTTCGAAAATGGGAACAAAAATTTAAAGAATGTTTGAAACTTCGAAAAACAATTCATTGGTCCTAAAAAAATGTTTACAGTTCTAAAAAAAAATAGAATTTCAGAAAGTGTGCGCCTTTCCAAAAGCAAAGTACGGAAATTTCAAAATGTATTCATTGTTTTCATTTGTCACAAAATATTCGGAAATTTCAAGGTTTGTTCTTAATTTTCAGGAAAGTTCAGCATTTCAAAAAAATCGGAAATTCCAAAATTTGTTTTGAAGTTTCAAAGTTGTTATGTAATTGCAAAATATTTGGGATTTTTTACTTGTTCGTAAAATCCAAAATTACTTCAAATTCTTCCAGTTTTCAGAAATTAAAAGAATTCAAAATTGAAATGTAGCAAAAAAAACGTGATGAAATGCTCACTGCACTTGATACGGCAGCTAGTGCTTTGCGGCTGGCCCGCCACGAGGGAGCAACCCATGCGGGAGTCTGTCATTTTAACGCAACGTGGCTTATATAGGACCTAAAAAAATGAACTAGAAATTTCGCCGTAGATGTGAGGGTACCTTCGGATCCTAACTAATTTTTTCATTCATCTTCTTTGTTCTGTTGTATGTCCATTGTACTTGTGTTTCATTATCCTGGTATCAATCAAATCAAAGATGTTGTTTGGGTGTCTTTTCTTAGGAAATGAACTAAAATATTAAAAATTCTACCAGTTCTGGAAATGTAGTGTAGTTGAATTAAAAACAGTCATTGAATACCCTAAAGGGTACCTATTGAGACCTTTATTTATGATTGCATGCTCTCTTCGCACGAAAAGCTCTGGTGGAGCAGTGGCGGAGAATTTGATCATAGAGGGGGGCAAAGATGAACGGCTTAAATACCATGTAGTCTTTGAATCAATTTACTTAATCAGCACCCCATGCCTTGCTTGCTCCTTCAGCCCATCCTCCTTTGACATTTGACTATCATTTCTGGTTTTAGCTCATGGTGTTTGTACCTTTTATTCTTGATCTTTGTATTTGGTGGGAGAATCAGTTTTTGTGAACTGGTTGCTCACATGTTTCTGAATTATTTCAACTTTTTCGGCCATATTTTTCAGCGGTACCAGGCGTGCATATATGTGAACGTTTGCACATGTACTTTTTGTTACAAAAAATCATGATATTGTTTTTTTTAGTGGACACAACTGGATGTGCCTGCTTTAGTGTGCCCAAAAGGGAAAACATCCGGCTGTACTGATGGACCACAAAGAGGCCTCTCAAACGATATCCACTTGATATTGGGCCTCTTAAGTGGGACCTCAAGTACTACTGACAAAATGTACAAATGATGAAACTAGGAAAAATTGTCAAATAGTTTTCGCTCAACCAAAAAATAGGTAAAAAAAAATGAGCGAAACTTAGGGATCTTTATTATTGGTTAACAGAAATTCAGTTACAATCTGCTAGATATAAAACTTCTTTTCTGTCAAAGTAAATATAAGACGTTTTGGCAGAGGACGTACATGATTTCTAATATGAAAACCTGGGTTCTCATCAATCCACCACTCAGAGGCTCTCATCAATCCATCAATCAGAGCTACTCAAAGTAGAAGTATGTTCGGCACAAATGTCTGCTGGAACATTAGCATCCCTTGTAACATGTTGAGGAGAAGTTTTCCCCAAAAAAAAAAAAAAAACATGTTGAGGAGAAGGGGCAAACGTAAGATCTTTCCCCTATTTCCTCAGAGATAGGCGATGAATCGATGATGAACAGAGGGATTGCTGATTATTGATTAAGAGTGCGTAGAGAGCAGCCGTGCCGCGCTTCCGCCGGTGCGGCCGAGCTGAGGGGCAACCGCAGTCCTGCGCGTGCCGCGCACTGTGCCGTCGGCGCGGGTACGTCTGCTTCGCGTCGGTGGAGGCGGCGGAGTGACCGACAGTTACGCTGTTGCCGATGGCTCCTGACGTCTGTGCAGTAGCTGCAGTTTCGTGCGCGCAGAGCTGCATGGTGATCGCCCATTCAGTTACCATGGCAGTGACGTACGTATAAACGGACCACGAAATACATGCGTGTTCGCCGGCAACAAAAACGTGTGCTGCGCGCATCCGCGATACCTCCACCGTGCCCTGCCGAAGAAGTGCGTGCGTGCAACCAGTTCAGTTATACCAAGGCCATTAAAAAGGCTCTATAATTAAGAGCGCACGATCGACTGCCTGCTAATCGAACAGGGAGACAGTAAACACCTTTGAGCAAAGCCGTCCACACCGCACGACACGATGGCCCGCCTGGAAGCCACTCCTGGGCCGAGATCGGGACGCGCAACATCGATCAACATGGCACATGCAGGAACAAATTCCGGTGCTCCGTCGCTCTCTCTCTCGCTCTCTCGCAGGCATGCGAGCGGCCTCGCCCCTGGCTTTCCCCATCCCCCTTTCGCATGCCTGGAGACCCGGTTCCTGGCCGCACACAGCCTACGCATCACATCACCAACCAAAGCCACCATCGTCGAGAGCTGATCGGTCAGGTTTCAGGCCAGCACATCCATCACGTCAAAATCGTGCGGCGAATCGAGAGCACCGCACACCGACGACGGGGCGGAATGGCGCCGTGATGTCTATCCATCGTGCTAGCAACACTACTGCCGAGTAGTATTGACCTAGCCGTACGTAGGGTGAGCCGGACGATCGGGCGCGACAGACTGACAGGCGAATGTGTGCATGTATGGCGTGATCATTTATTCTCCGGGTAGTGCTCGTCGGTCGAGCCGCCGCATCGCAGTCGACTGCGATGCGGCGGCTTTTCGCCGGATCGGCGTGAGGGTGACGCCTCTACGCTACGATTTGTCAAAGATCGGGCACTACGAGCGGCCGGCTCCTTTCGACATACTCCTCAAGTATTTTTCTTGGCAGTAGCAACCCTGGGCGATTGAGCATCGTGTGGCGAATCGTCTCCCACCACCGGTAGAAAACGGCTCATTTGTCCCGGTTCCAGAGGCCCATTAGTCCCGGTTCTAGAACCGGGACTAAAGGGTCGGGACTAAATCCCAAAACCTTTAGTCCCGGTTCGCTTACGAACCGGGACAAAAGGGGCTCCACGTGGCCGCTGCGGGGAGCCCAGGCAGGAGGACCTTTCGTTCCGGTTGGTCACACCAACCGGGACCAAAGGGCATCCACGCGTCAGCATATAGCAGGAGTTGGGATTTTTTTTTTTGAAGGGGGGTGGGGGGGGGGGGGGGGTTGGAGTGTTAATTTAGGGGTTTCATATTGTGTTAGCTAGCTAATAGAGAGAAGTGTCCTCTCTTTCTCCGTGCTTGGTCGACGCTAGCTACTATACATATAGAGAGAACTCGACGCTAGCTAATAAGAAAATGAAGGAAACCATTAATTACACAAGATCGTCATGCTGAACATATATAGAGAGAAGTGGCATATCTTTCTCCGTGCTTGGTCGAACAACAAGTTTTCGTATATCTATCCGACGCTACTACATATATACAATATAACATCTTTTACAATCCCTAACATCATCTACCTAAGATCCAATCACAAACCACATGGTATTCTCCGTCTTTAGGTATGACGTGGTCAAGAAAGAATCCCGCCAATTCCTCTTGAATTGCTCGTATGCGATCATGTGGTAGGAGTTCATCCCGCATCTGCCAAATCTAATTTAAAGAAGGGGGTCAATACATGCATATATATGAATAAAACTCAACACAATTGATGGTAATATATAAAATAAAATTGTGAATATTATTTACGTACTTCAAATTGTTTGTCAGAGAAGCCCCGCTCAGAGGTCGAGTGGCGAATGAACTCGCATACGTAGTATGCACATAAAACAGTCCCTTCTTTCTGGTACAAGCACTTTACGAGAATAGAGTTCAATCAAACTGATAAGCAAGCATGGTAATGATATATTGATGAAAATTTGAATCAATTAGAGATGCGCGGAACTAGCTAGTACTACTTACTTTGGGGTGCGTAAATCGCAACTCTTTGTTTAGACCGGGAACCTTTCGGGTGAACTTCTTCCAAACCCTGCCAGGCAAAGAAAATGATTACTTGATATCAGGAAATTAACGAAAGTTGCATGCCGATATGGTCCCGATATTGACTGAACTTACTTCTTGAGCATTGCAGTCATGTCCGCATAATTCTCGGGATCTTTACGTCTCGAGCCTAAGACAGTTACTAATGCCCCGTCAAGCTTAATGGATAGCAGAATAAAGTGGTAACTGCGCACGCATATATAACTCATCAATTACATTACTTAACCTCGAGTAAGCGAAACCGAGTATACAGAGAAGACAGCAACACTCACTTGAAGTTGTAAGGAAAGAGTATTTACCTTTTGTTTTGATGTATAAGGAACGACTTTAGCAAGTTCTCCTCGGTCTCTTTGATTTCATTTCGTACCGTCCATTCATTTACGGCATCTGGGCTAATGAACCCAACGTCGAAGATTCCTGCTTTTTTGCATTCGACGATCTTCAATCTGCATAATATAGTGAGGATAATTATATATACATGCAATGAACGAGCTGAGCTAGAGACTTAACTATAGAAGTAATACTTACAGACAGTAGGAAGTCATGAGTTGTTTGTCGAGGGCCAGTTGATTATATAACTGAAATAACTCCACAAATTCAATAGGCATCACGCTGAGTCCAATGAATTCGTGCTCTGGTTTCACTGCCACATACATAGTGTCTTTCCCAGACTCCCTGCAGGTTTTCATGTACCACTCATGCAATTTGTACATCATCGTTGTTAGAGGAGGATGATCAGGTTTGACGAGAGGCTTCCCGTGCACGTATTTATATTCTTCTTTTGTTACCTCAGCCGTTTCAAAAATTACATCATCCCCCAAGTAATCACCAAGTTTGGTACCGGGCAGTAGCACCGGATGATTAGCAATATCGCTAGACACCTTGAGCGGGGGGCACGATTGCTTCTCCTATTCGCCGAGCTGGGGAATTGTTTTCCCACTTCTTCGTTCTTTGACTCTTGCAGCACTAGAAGTACTTCCCGACCGCTGCGCTTAATTATATGTCTTTATAATACAGCGGTCATAGTTTGATGGCAGCGGAGGCGGTGATGGTCACCGGATCTACCGTTTCCTTCGGAGGTGGATGTTTCCGTGCAAAATGGGCCTTCACTTCGGCTTTACTGATGTCATCGTTTTCTTCATCAGTCCTCTCGTATGGTAACTTTGGAAGAGGCTTGAGGCTTGGACCAAATTTGAATTTCTTCCCGCCTATTGTACTGCTAGCCGCCGGAGCGGCGGCGGCGTCTCTCTTCCGTCGTGGCTGACGCGTCGGAGGAGGCGGAGTGGCCTGACGCGTCGGAGGAGGAGGAGGAGGAGGAGGAGGCTGGGTGGCCTGACGCGCCAGAGGAGGCGGAGTGGCCTCACGCGTCGGAGGAGGCGGACTGCTCCGACGCGCCGGAGTAGGCGAAGGAGGAGGCGGAGTGCCCTCACGCGCCGGAGGAGCCGTAGAAGGAGGCGGAGTGCCCTGATCACTCGCCGGAGGAGGAGGAGGAGGAGGAGGCGGAGTGCCCTGACTCGCCGGAGGAGGAGGAGGAGGCGGAGGCGTCCAGTTTGGAAGCTTGATGTACTCCTTCCGCCATAGACATGTACTCCTCAGAGCATGAACCAGCTGATTCTCTCCTTCACCTGTAGTGTGGTCAAGCTCGAGCTCCTCAAATCCCCCCATTACTTCATCCACCGTCACAACAGCATAGCCATGTGGAATCGGAAGGCAGTGAAAAGTTCCGTTGGGTTGAGGAGGTGCAACAGAGCCGATAGCCGCCTTGAAAGTGAGGTTCCGGAATTTCGTCATAAGCTCACAATGTTGAGCCTCCGTGATAGTATCCACGGGGTAGCTAGGAGCCGTAAAGTCAGGCTGAACGAGCTCCGTGGAAGCCACGCTGCTTCTCCGCTGAGATGGCGGGGTAGCTTCTGGGGTAGCTTCGTGCCGCTGAGATGGTTGGCCGGCAGCTCGCTGGCTCTCAAGTTCCTCTAGCTTTTCTAGTCTTGCATTGAGCTTCTGCATGTCGCTCAGCTCCGCTTTCCTCTTTCTCTCCCGGCTTATGTAACCGCCTGCGTCGGGAAACCCAACCTTCCACGGAACGGAGCCTGGTGTGCCTCGTGTTCGTCCAGGGTGCTCAGCATTCCCGAGGGCCTCAGTCAGCTCGTCCTTCTCTCTGTCGGGAATGAACGTCCCTTCCTGCGCTGCGGTGATATACTTCTGAAGCTTCTTGATGGGTATTGCAAGTTGCTCGTCCGTCCAACGGCACTTCCCTGTTTCAGGGTCCAAAGTTCCCCCAACCCCGAAGAACCAAGTCCTTGAACGGTCTGGCCAGTTCAATGTCTCTGGTTCGACCCCTTTAGCAATCAGGTCATTCTCAGCTTTGTCCCACAACGTCCGGGCTTTGAGATAGCCACCTGACCCCGTGTGATGGTGATACTGCTTCTTTGCAGCATTGTTCTTGTTTGTCTCTGACATTTTCTTACTCTTGTCCGATGTCTTGTAGGCCACAAATGCGGGCCAGTGATCTCTTATCTTCTCAAATCGGCCGATGAATTCTGGAGTCTTCCCTTTGTCGACAAACTTTGATTTCAACTCATTCTTCCACCTCCTGAATAGATCTGCCATCTTCTTAAGAGCACACGCCTTGACCAGTGGCTCTATAACTGGCTTATTCGGATCCTCCTCTGGCGGTAGGGTGAAATTTGCCTTCAGCGAGGTCCAAAGATCATCTTTCTGTCTATCGGTGACATAAGAAACTTCAGCTGGGTCGCCGTCCTTAGGCTTATTCCATTGCTTGATGCTGATCGGGATGTTGTCCCTAACAATAGCTCCGCTATGAGCAGAAAATGCGTCCTTGGTCCGCTTGGGTTCAATCGGTAGGCCATCGTCCACGAGTGCTATGATCGTGAACTTTTCATCCTTGCGCAACCTTCTCTTCGGGCCTCGTCTCGTTACCGAAGTTTAGCTCGATCCGGAGGGCTATAAAAGAAGAAAGAAGAGTTAATATATGTACATACCAAAACAATTAATGCATCAATTAGCTAGTCAGCACAGGCTTAATTAATATATATACCTCGTCGGACTTTGCCACAGCTCCCTCCTCCGTTCGGTCACCGGAGCCGTCATCATGGTCTCCTTCTTCCTCCGGCATTCGGTCACCGGAGCCATCATGATCATGTCCTTCCTCCTCCATTGTTCGATCACCGGAGCCGTCATCCTCTCCTTCCAGACCATCGGTGTCGTTGAGAAACGACAAGACATCACGTCCGGCGAGGATTATCTCCCCCAACAACTGTTCTTGTTCCAAGTCTCTTTGATACATAGTTTCTGCAAATATTACAACATGGCAATTAATATACAAACATGAATGTCCGACGTACGGACCGCCTCTCTCATGAATGTCCGACGTCCGGACCGCCTCTCTCATGAATGTAAAACAAGGGATTCTCTTAACCTTTAAGGGATTTAACAAAATGGCGCCATTCTGGATGTGCAGAAAATGGTCCATATTTTTCCTGATCTCATCTACCCTTCTATATGTCACGTTGTCTAGTGTCAAAGGATTCAAGAAAACCAAGGCTTCATCATTAGCCGGAAGTAACAGGCGCATAATGGTACGAAGCTCTCCAAAATTGTTTTGGAACGGAGTCCTGGATAGGATAATTAATTAGCTTTTTGGTACGAAGTTTAGCAAGAGCCTTCCGAATATCGCTATTTGGAAGGCCTTTGCTGAATTTCGTACCAAAAAGCGAATTATTCTATCCGGAACTCCGTTCCAAAACAACTTTGAAGAGCTTCGTAGCATCATACGCCTGTTACTTCCGGCTAATGATGAAGCCATGGATTTCTTCAATACTTTGACAGACAACGTGACATATAGAAGAATATATATATAGATGAGATCAGAAAAAAATTGGATCAACTTGTGCACATCCATAATGGGGGCATTCTTGATAAATCTATGTTACCGGAGTTTTCTATATGAACAAAAAAAATTCCACATGACATGTCCGACGTCCCCCCTCATGTCAAAGTTATCGGGGAGGGGGTTGACGACAACGACGCTCACCCCTCATGTCCGACGTCCGACGTCCCCCCTCATGTCATGTCCGACGTCCCCCCTCATGTCGAAGTTATCGGGGAGGGGGTAGACGACAACGACGCTCACCCCTCATGTCATGTCCGACGTCCCCGCTCATGTCGAAGTTATCGGGGAGGGGGTAGACGACAACGACGCTCACCCCTCATGTCCGACGTCTGACGTCCCCCCTCATGTCATGTCCGACGTCCCCCCTCATGTCGAAGTTATCGGGGAGGGGGTAGACGACAACGACGCTCACCCCTCATGTCATGTCCGACGTCCCCCCTCATGTCGAAGTTATCGGGGAGGGGGTAGACGATAACGACGCTCACCCCTCATGTCCGACGTTCGACGTCCCCCCTCATGTCATGTCCGACGTCCCCCCTCATGTCGAAGTTATCGGGGAGGGGGTAGACGATAACGACGCTCACCCCTCATGTCCGACGTTCGACGTCCCCCCTCATGTCATGTCCGACGTCCCCCCTCATGTCGAAGTTATCGGGGAGGGGGTAGACGACAACGACGCTCACCCCTCATGTCCGACGTACGACGTCCCCCCTCATGTCGAAGTTATCGGGGAGGGGGTAGACGACAACGACGCTCACCCCTCATGTCATGTCCGACGTCCCCCCTCATGTCGAAGTTATCGGGGAGGGGGTAGACGACAACGACGCTCACCCCTCATGTCCGACGTCCGACGTCCCCCCTCATGTCATGTCCGACGTCCCCCCTCATGTCGAAGTTATCGGGGAGGGGGTAGACGACAACGACGCTCACCCCTCATGTCCGACGTCCGACGTCCCCCCTCATGTCATGTCCGACGTCCCCCCTCATTTTAACTAATTTCTATGAACAAAAAAAATATTGTATGAACAAAAAAAATATTGACCAAGTTGTCATGAACAAAAAAAATATGAACAAAAAAAATATTGACCAAATATTGACGCGAGGGCGATGACGGGGGCGACGGCGACGGCGACAGCGGGGGCGGCGGGCAGGGGCGACGGGCGGGGGCGGCGGGCGGGGGCGGCGGCGACGACGGGGGCGGCGGGCGGCGGGCGACGACGGGGGCGACGGTGACGGCGACGGCGGGGGCGGCGGGCGGCGGGCGACGACGGGGGTGACGGTGACGGCGACGGCGGGGGCGGCGGGCGGCGGGCGACGACGGGGGCGACGGTGACGGCGACGGCGGGGGCGGCGGGCGGCGGCGACGACGGGGGCGGCGGGCGACGGCGGGGGCGACGGGCGGGGGCGGCAGTGACGACGGGGGCGGCGGGCGGCGGGCGACGACGGGGGCGGCGAGCGGACGACGGGGGCAGCGAGCGGACGAAGGGGGCGGCGGGCGGCGGCGACGGCTGGGACGACGACGACGGCGACGGCGGGGGCGACGGGCGGCGTCTGGGTAGCCTGGCGGCGTCGATTTCGTCGGCGTCGTCGGGGGCTGGGGCGAGATGAGAACTGAAAATTCCTAAGTGCTACTTATATACCCAGAGCATTGGTCCCGGTTGGTGGCACCAACCGGGACCAATGCACCCCTGTAGTCCCGGTTGGTGCCACCAACCGGGACCAAAGGTCAGTTTTCAGCAGCCCAAAGGGTGGGAAACAGGGACCTTTGGTCCCGGTTGGTGGCACCAACCGGGACTAAAGGGGTGCATTGGTCCCGGTTGGTGCCACCAACCGGGACCAAAGGTCAGTTTTCAGCAGCCCAGAAACAGGGACCTTTGGTCCCGGTTGGTGGCACCAACCGGGACTAAAGGGTCCATTTTTTGTTTTGTTTTTTGCTTTATTTATTTTATTTTGTTCCTACTTACAGCTAAATACTTACTGTTTTTCAGTGATTATTTTTGCTTTTAGGTCACAAAAATTATAAACTTTCTGTTAGTGCCATTAGTTTTCAAATTTGAATAGTTTAAATTTAATTTTTTTGAAATTTGTGTGAATCATAGTTTGTGAATAACTTTACTAAAAAATAGATTTTTGAGTGATTCTTTTTCCTGCTATTTAATATTACTGTGTTTTATCATTATATTCAATTTGGTAATTTTTAGGTTATTTTAAATGTCTGTTTTAATCAAAAACATATTTTGTTATTTTAGTTTGATATTAAAGTTTCTAACAAAAAATTTCTTTATGAAAATTCTTTTTGCTATTAATGTTTTGAACAAAAAATACTTTGATAATTTTAGTTGCATAAATTTTATATAATTTTAGTTTCAAAAATATTAGAGGTTTATAAAAGCTTTTTAGTTCATTCCTTTTGCTATTAGAGTTTTATAAAAGCTTTTTAGTTGATTCTTTTTGCTATTGAAGAATATTATAGTTTTGTTTTAGTTGATCATAACAGAATATTTTAATTGATTATTTTTAGTTCATTCTTTTTGCTATTAGAGTTTCATAAAAAATTTCTAGTTCATTCTTTTTGCTATTAGTTCATTCTTTGAGCTAAATGACCCTGAAATTGAAAAGCACTACAAATGAACTCTGAAAAGGTTGAAAGTTGGCATGGTATCATCATTTCACCGACATAGCATGTGCTAAAAAGTTGAGAGGGTTACGGCAAAAACTGGATGCACTTCGTGTACAAAACGGACAATCTCTTTCGAAGTATCAGGGTTTCGGATGAAAACTCATCTGTTACAAAGGTATTTCATTTTTTTGAACTTATTTGAACTCCAGACTTTTTGTGTGTTCAAAATGAACCATTCAAAGCCACATCATCAATTTTCAACCCTTTCTGACTTCATCTGGTATTTTTCATGCATTTACTGATTTTTTTGAGCTAAATGACCATGAAATTGAAAAGCACTACAAATGAACTCTGAAAAGGTTGAAAGTTGGCATGGTATCATCATTTCACCCACATAGCATGTGCTAAAAAGTTGAGAGGGTTACGGTAAAAACTGGATGCACTTCGTGTACAAAACGGACAATCTCTTTCGAAGTATCAGGGTTTCGGACGAAAACTCATCTGTTACAAAGGTATTTCATTTTTTTGAACTTATTTGAACTCCAGACTTTTTGTGTGTTCAAAATGAACCATTCAAAGCCACATCATCAATTTTCAACCCTTTCTGACTTCATCTGGTATTTTTCATGCATTTACTGATTTTTTTTAAGCTAAATGACCCTGAAATTGAAAAGCACTACAAATGAACTTTGAAAAGGTTGAAAGTTGGCATGGTATCATCATTTCACCCACATAGCATGTTATAAAAAGTTGAGAGGGTTACGACAAAAACTGGATGCACTTCGTGTACAAAACGGACAATCTCTTTCGAAGTATCAGGGTTTCATACGAAAACTCATCTGTTACAAAAGGCATTTCATTTCTTCACATGTAACTACAGTGATATTCTAGATCAAAGGCATCATCATACTAGTTGTGGAGAGAAAGTCTTCACTTTTTCTTCGCCTGTGTCCTTTGCTTATTGCGCCGTAACCATGGATAATCTTCATCGTTTAACAGGGTGCTTGGGTCAGCCTTGACTTTGAAGGGAGGAATTTCATGAAACTTTTCATAATCTTCAGACATGTCTGTCTTGCCCTCCAATCCCACAATGTCTCTTTTTCCTGAAAAAACTATGTGGCGCTTTTGCTCATCGTATGATGTATTCGCTTTCTTATCTTTTCTTTTTCTCGGTTTGGTAGACATGTCCTTCACATAGAAAACCTGCGCCACATCATTGGCTAGGACGAATGGTTCGTCTGTGTACCCAAGATTGTTCAGATCCACTGTTGTCATTCCGTACTGTGGGTCTACCTGTACCCCGCCTCCTGACAGATTGACCCATTTGCACTGAAACAAAGGGACCTTGAAATCATGTCCATAGTCAAGTTCCCATATGTCCACTATGTAACCATAATATGTGTCCTTTCCCCTCTTGGTTGCTGCATCAAAGCGGACACCGCTGTTTTGGTTGGTGCTCTTTTGATCTTGGGCGATCGTGTAAAATGTATTCCCATTTATCTCGTACCCTTTGTAAGTCAATACAGTCGAAGATGGTCCCCTGGCCAACGAGTACAGCTCATCAGAAACAGTGTTGTCACCCATGAGACGTGTTTGCAACCAACTGCCGAAAGTCCTAATGTGTTCATATGTAATCCAGTCGTCACACTGCTCCGGGTGTTTGGAGCGCAGAATATTCTTGTGTTCATCGACATACGGGGTCACCAAGGTAGAATTCTGTAGAACTGTGTAGTGTGCTTGAGACCAAGAATGCCCGTCCCTACATATTATTGAGTCCGCTCCTAGCGTGCCTTTTCCAGTCAGTCTCCCCTCATACCGCGATTGAGGGAGACCAATCTTCTTAAGGTCAGGAATGAAGTCAACACAAAACCCAATGACATCCTCTGTTTGATGGCCCATGGAGATGCTTCCTTATGGCCTAGCGCGGTTATGACCATATTTCTTTAAGACTCCCATGAACCTCTCAAAGGGGAACATATTGTGTAGAAATACAGGGCCCAGAACGACAATCTCGTCGACTAGATGAACTAGGACGCGCGTCATGATATTGAAGAAGGATGGTGGGAACACCAGCTCAAAACTAACAAGACATTGCACCAAATCACTCCTTAACCTTGGCAGGATTTCTGGATCGATCACCTTCTAAGAGATTGCATTGAGGAATGCACATAGCTTCACAATGGCTAATCGAACGTTTTCCGGTAGAAGCCCCCTCAATGCAACCGGAAGCAGTTGCGTCATAATCACGTGGCAGTCATGAGACTTTAGGTTCTTGAACTTTTTCTCTGCCATATTTATTATTCCCTTTATATTCGACGAGAAGCCAGACGGGACCTTCATACCGAGCAGGCATTGAAAGAAGATTTCCTTCTCTTCTTTGGTAAGAGCGTAGCTGGCAGGACCTTCATACTGCTTTGGATGCATGCCGTCTTTTTCATGCACACGTTGCTGTTCCTCCCGTGCCTCCGGTGTATCTTTTGTCTTCCCATACACTCCCAAGAAGCCTAGCAGGTTCACGCAAAGATTCTTCGTCACGTGCATCACGTCGATTGCAGAGCGGACCTCTAGGTCTTTCCAATAGGGTAGGTCCCAAAATATAGATTTCTTCTTCCACATGGGTGCGCGTCCCGCATCGTCAGTCGGAACAGATAGTCCGCCAGGACCCTTTCCAAAGATTACTTGTAAATCATTGACCATATCAAGTATGTGATCACCAGTACGGAGGGCGGGCTTCTTCCGGTGATCTGCCTCACCTTTGAAATGCTTTCCTTTCTTTCGACATTGATGGTTGGTCGGAAGAAATCGACGATGCCCCAGGTACACATTCTTCCTGCATTTGTCCAAATATATACTGTCGGTGTCATCTAAACAGTGTGTGCATGCGTGGTATCCCTTGTTTGTCTGTCCTGAAAGGTTACTGAGAGCAGGCCAATCGTTGATGGTTACAAACAGCAATGCATGTAGGTCAAATTCCTCCTATTCGTTCTCATCCCACACACGTACACCTCTTCCATTCCATAGCTGTAAAAGTTCATCAACTAATGGCCTTAGGTACACATCAATGTCATTGCCGGGTTGCTTAGGGCCTTGGATGAGCACTGGCATCATAATGAACTTCCGCTTCATGCACAACCAAGGAGGAAGGTTATACATACATAGAGTCACAGGCCATGTGCTATGCTTGCTGCTCTGATCCCCAAAAGGATTAACGCCATCTGCACTTAAACCAAACCATACGTTCCTTGGGTCATCTGTAAAGTCGCTCCACTTTCTCTCGATCTTTCTCCACTGCGACCCGTCAGCGGGTGCTCTCAACTTCCCGTCTTTCTTACGGTCTTTTATGTGCCATTGCATCAACTCGGCATGCTTTTTGTTTCTGAACAGACGTTTCAACCGTGGTATTATAGGATCATACCACATCACCTTGGCAGGAACCCTCTTCCCGGTGCGCTGGCCCTCAACATCACCAGGGTCATCTCTTCTGATCTTATACCGCAATGCATCGCATACCGGGCATGCGTTCAAATCCTCGTACGCACCGCGGTAGAGGATGCAGTCATTAGGGCATGCATGTATCTTCTGCACCTCCAATCCTAGAGGGCATAGAACCTTCTTTGCTTCGTACGTACTGCCGAGCAATTCGTTATCCTTTGGAAGCTTCTTCTTCATTATTTTCAGTAGCGAACTAAATCCCTTGTCAGATACACCATTGTCTGCCTTCCATTGCAACAATTCCAGTGTGGTACCGAGCTTTCTGTTGTCATCTTCGCAATTTGGGCACAACCCTTTTTGTGATCCTCTAACATGCGATCGAACTTCAACTTCTCCCTTTCACTTTCGCATTCTCTCTGTGCATCAACAATGACCCGGCGAAGATCATCATCGGGCACATCGTCTGGTTCCTCTTGATCTTCAGCTTCCCCCATTGCAGCATCACCGTATTCAGGGGGCGGGTAGTTGTCATCATCCTCTTCTTCTTCGTTGTCTTCCATCATAACCCCTCTTTCTCCGTGCTTGGTCCAAACATTATAGTGTGGCATAAAACCCTTCTCAAGCAGGTGGAAGTGAACGGTTTTAGAGTTGGAGAAAGCCTTCGTATTCTCACAGACAGTACATGGACAATGCATAAAACCATTCTGCTTGTTTGCCTCAGCCGCTTCGAGAAAATTATGCAGACCCTTAATATACTCGGAGGTGCGTCGGTCACCGTACATCCATTGCCGGTTCATCTGCGTGCGTTATATAGTTCTCATTATTGAACAACATATAGCTCTCTAGAGCATCTAATTAAAACATACATTGAAACTATGTAAAAAATTTAAATGCAACAACAAATGCGATCATAACCGCAACTAAGGTACCAATTGATCCAACGGCATAATGATACCAAGCCTCAGTATGAATGGCATATTTTCTAATCTTTCTAATCTTCAAGCGCATTGCATCCATCTTGATCTTGTGATCGTCGACGACATCGGCAACATGCAACTCCAACTTCATCTTCTCCTCTTCAACTCTTTGTAATTTTTCTTTCAAGTAATTGTTTTCCTTTTCAACCAAATTTAACTTCTCGACAAGAATTTGTATGTCGGTTGGAATTTCCGGTTCACATACCTCCTAGATTAAAAAATCTATGTCACGTTGGTCGGCATAATTGTCATAAACACTAAATAAAACAAATAGTTATAAAAGATAATATATACCACATCCGAATCATAGACAGGACGAGGGCCGACGGAGGCGGATACCAAAACCATCGCACTATATAATAACAAACAATAATAAAAGTAAGAAACTTACACAAGTATCTATCTAAATCATACAAGTAAGAACTTTTTTCTTTTAGAAAGAAGCTAAGAAGAAGAGGCTAACCACGGTGGTGCCGGCGCCGAGATGGGCGCGGGCGATCGACGGCGGTGAGGACGGGGACGGGACAGGACGGACCGCCAAACCTAGACAAATCTTGAGGAAAATAGAGCTTGGACAAGGAGCTTCGAGAGGAGAAAGCTTAAGTGTGGCTCGGGCATTTCATCAAACACCTCATGTGCATAGGAGGTGAGCTAGAGCACCACAAAGCTCTCCCAGGCAAAAAAAACAGAGCAATGCACTGCTCTGCTCGCGGGCAGGGGGTATATATAGGCCAACCATTGGTCCCGGTTTGTGGCTGGAACCGGGACTAAAGGAGACCATTTGGTCCTGGTTCCAGCCACAATCCGGGACCAATGATTGTGGGCCAGGAGCGAGGCCCATTGGTCCTGGTTCGTGTCTGGAACCGGGACCAAAGGGGTCAGACGAACCGGGACCAATGGCCCACGAGGCCCGGCCAGCGCCCTGGCCTCACGAACCGGGACCGATGCCCCCATGGGTCCCGGTTCGTGAGTGAACCGAGATTAATGAGATTTCAGGCCTGGACCAAAGCCTTGTTTTCTACTAATGCACTCATATACTATACATTTTTTTTCCTGCAAAGCGCCGAGCACGGTTAGGGTTAGGAGCATTCGGATAATGTACTCCCCGAATAGACAGAGACCGTTGTATACGGACACTTTATTTTCGTTTGAGATGACAGGTGGAGATATATGAACCTCATGAATATATGCTCAACTATATGAGAGATATATACCTCCTCTGATCTTTTTTTTTCTTTCTTATGGAGAGGACTTTGTCGTTCTTGAATCATGTCCTGCTTCGAAAAATTATGTCTTTTGTTCTCTTCCCGGTAGGGTGCCATCCCGTTCCCTGGGAAAGTGATGCGAAAATCTAACAAATCATGTTTAATTAACTTTTGGATAATCTCAAGAGCCGGGCGAATCCACAAATTTAACCAGCGGTATGCGCCTGGCTTATTCTTTCTTCCGGAATGGTTATGCTTAATTTCATATTATTTGCGAAGGTCAAACTAATTTAGTAATCAACTGTTAACAAAGCTAGCATCATATCTGGATATTGGGTGAGCCTGCGGATTTCTCCTCAAGTATTTCGCTTCCCAGTAGCCACCCTGAGCGATTGAGCATTATGTGGCGAATCGCTACGCACTGATGTACTATGTTTGTTTTTTCTGCCAAAACAAAGCACCAAGCATATAGTTAGCAGCATTCGGATAATCTGAAAAGACAGAGATCTTGTATGTATACGGATACTTTATTTTCGTTCGATATGATAGGTGGAGATATGAATATATGCTCAACCATATCAGAGATATGTACCTGTTATGTATCTGAAAATTATTTATCTTTTCTTCTCTTCCTGGATGGGTGTCATCCCGTGCCATTGGAAAGTGATGCAAAATATCTAACAAATCATGTTTAACTTTTAGATTATCTCAAGAGCCGGGCGGATCCACAAATTTAACTAGTGGCTTGCAACTTGGTTATTCTTTCTTCCAAAATGATTATGCTTAATTTCATATTATTTGCAAAGGTCAAACTAATTTAATAATCCACTGTTAACAAAGTTAGCATCATATCTAGAGATTCGGTGAGGGCTAGGGCAGCAGACACAAGACACTTAAAAATATGTCGTCCTACACATGTTAGTGATCATCAAATTAATAAGCAGGACGAAGTTAATTATTAGCTTTCTATAATCTGGTGCAATGTGGTAAGAAAACTAAAATGTAGTGCAACATGTCACCCTTTACAGATACATAGTGCAAAGTGGAACCATTATATGCTTATAAATAGATAAGGGACCTCATCATTCTCTTCTAATTATTTCCCTTTCTTCTTGGAGAGGACTCTTCTATCTTGAACCATGTCCTGGTTAGAAACATTATTTATCTTTTGTTCTGTTCCTTTTAGTGTGTCATTCTATTCCCTGGTAAAGTGATGCGAGAATGTTATAAATCATGTTTAGTTAACGTTTGGATTATCTCAAGGGTCGGACGAACCCACATATTTAGCTAGTGGTATGAATGCGGGTTATTCTTTCTTCCAAGATGGTCAGACTTACCTTATTTTCGCAAAGAGTCACACTTATTTATTCCAATCATCATTAGTATTATTAATAAAGCTAACGTAGCACCATAGTTAGACTTTAGGTGAGAGCTAACAGAAGGTGCAATGTGTAGGAGAATTAAAATCTAATGCTACATGTCGCCCCTTTACCAATACATGGTGTAAAGTTGATTAATTTTTTTCAAAAAAATTTATACATATGTAGATGTCCACAACACACGCACACAAACTCCCTATGAATGCACACACACTACGCCTTTAGAGCATCTCTAGCAGACCCCGTATAATCGTCGGAAGTGTAAATTCCGGCGGTTATACGGGTTTGGGCCGTTTTAGCTGCCAGAATAGACACCGCAAACCAGCCCGGCCCGTAATTTTTTTGCGGTGGCCCGGAAACGAGACCCCGCGACCACTATATGTGCGGGTTCGGCTGCTAGATACGGGTCCGAACCCTATCCCTCCTCCGTCGCGAAAATCCCCCACCCCTCACCGCCGGCGCCTCAGATCCGCCGCGTGAGCATCCAATCCGTCGCCCCGCCCCTCCAATCCACCGCCCGAGATGGCCAACGACGACCCCGAGAGGGCGCGTTCCGTCAGATCCGACGCGGCGCGGAAGCGCGCCGCCTTGCGGTACACGCGCTGGGGCCGGTCGCCGCCGCCGTCGCTCCTCCACCGCAAGACGGAGGAGTACGAACGCGCGTGCGGCCGCCTCTTCTCCGGCACCGGCAGCTCCTCCGGGGCGTCGAGCTCGCGCTCCTCCCTCACCCCGGTGAAGAGGGGGCTAGAGGAGCGACGTGTCGGGGGCATCGTCGGGCCGGAGGCCGAGGCGGGGCCGGAGCGACATGCCGGGGGCGTCGTCGGGCCGAAGGACTTCCTCCCCCCGACGGAGGCGGACGCCCTTTTTGCCCGCGTTGTACGCGCGTGGTGCGCGGGAGGCGGAAGAGGACCGGCAGCGCCGCCGGAGGGACGAGGAGATCAACACCGTGCTCTACGAGCAGGGTGTCGCGTCGGCCCTCGCCTTCGGCGACAAGGTGGAGGAGTGGCGCCACGAAGCCGCTGAGCAGGAGCGCATCTACGTCGACCTCACCTCCTCCTATGACGAGGACTGAGCGCTGTCGTTGGACAGCTACCGCACGAGCTCCGGTGAGCTCTATTTTGCGTAGTGCGGTAGGGTAGCTTAGCTCCGGTGAGCTCTATTTTGCATAGTGCGGTAGGGTAGTAGCTCCGGCTAGCAATTATGTACATACCTATGCTATGTAAAACGAATGTTCAATGCTATGTACTGAATGATCGATGCTCCGGCCATCTTTTCCGTTAAATTTCTCGCGCGAAAGTTTTTTTTTTTCAAATTTTACGGTTTACGATACAAGTTCTGCTCTCCCGCAATGATTTTCAGCCCGTATTGACCCCTCCGCGCGAACTGTAAACTGCGTTTACAGTTTCGCAGAATAGGGGGTCTGCTAGAGATGCTCTTATGAGCATCTCCGAGGGACTTAGTTGGCATATCTTCATATTAGCGAAGTCACCATGGGGACCCTCGTAATGAATGAACACATTATTCCACCAAAAAAAGGTAAAAAGTTTGAAATAAATTCAAAAGATATATGGGACTAGTGCCAGATAAATGATTTGAACTCGGGTGAGCTGGTTCCATCCCCAGCACCCAAATTAAGCTAAACATCTAACCTATGTTTAGTCTATGCCATAAAGTGGAATTCACTTTGTACTTAACTAGATAAGATCATAAGAAACCCGGCTAGAAAAGCGATTAGATTAGTCTTATGTTCTGTCCGTGTTAGGGTGTCATCCCATTCCCTGGTAAAGACGCAAAGTGATGCAAGTGTCCCGCAAATATCGTTGAATTAACCATTGGATAATCTCAAGAGCCAGACGAACCCACGGATGTAAACAATGGTGTGCATCTGGGTTATTCTTTCTTCCAGAATGGTTTAAGACTTACCATGCCTTTGGCGGAGGGTTAAGCGAACTTAATCATTACACTGTCAAGAAAGTTAGCTAGTAATAATTCACTCCGCTTTGCTTTTGCCTGGGCCATGCATGCCACCATTAGCGCCACCACCAACTAATCTAATCTGGTGTGCTCACCGCACCGCACTGCGCCAATGGATTTGCATGCGTGATGTCAAAAGCTGGAAACATACATACAACCACTCCACAAGCTGTCGACCTCTAGCCTTCTTCCTCGCGTGTTGTGTGTGTGTGTGTGTGTGTGTGTGTGGAAGGAATGGATCGTTTCTTTCTGAATTGACCGCCTTTCGGAAAATGGCAACACGATCGTCAATTCGGGACGACGCAGCACCGGCGGTCGATTTGTGCTTGCGCAACCACCTTTTCCCCGTTTTTCTCGTCTCTTTTGCGGAGCATGAAGATAGATATGCATACATGCACGACACGGCACGCATCGTAGGAGTTTGTATATGGGTTGGTCGATTTCTCGTGAGAATCCAGCTGCTAGCAACCAACCATCGATCCAGGTAGCCGGTGACCAGCTAGCAGGACCAGGACGGAGGTCCAAGGCGGCTAGTACTAGTAGGAATGCGTGTTATTGCTAGGCGGCCGGCACGGCAGCACGCGATCGGCGATCGATGAAACTCCAGCTGTGGATGGCCAAATCTAGCGAGCTAGCTACCGGCTTGCTTGCTTCGAGACGCGCACACGTCACGCGGCACACGCAACGCATGCGAACGGCAGCACAGCAGGGCAGCTGGCTTCCTTCCCGTGCGTGCCAGGATGGATGGATGGATGATTGAATGGGCGCGGCGACCCGATCTCGGGTTGGGGGGCGGCGTGTAAAGCTAGAGCGGCCGGTCAGCTAGCCAGCTCCATCGGTTGATGCATGCACGACGATGACCACGCGTACCGATATGGAGTACTAGTACTCCTTTTGATGTGCTACTACGCGTGACTGCCATGCATGCCCTGTCGGTTAGCGTTCGAAGAGTTTGGTTTTAGCTCGTCCATCAGCAGCCTCCGTCGACCACTGTCGGACAAACGACACCTATGGGATCGCGGGGATCCCTTAACGATTCGGCAAGGGGAAGGGTTTGTACAGATAGCAGATCTGATGATCAACACGCGGGAATTTTACCCAGGTTCGGGCCGCAAAGATGCGTAAAACCCTACTCCTGTTTGGTTGTATTAAGTGTGTTCTAGCTCAAGTTCTGGGAGCGCTACAGTACTCAGCTGCTACTCATGCAGAATGGGCTAGAGAAGATCCGATCCCCCTATAGCTATGTCTTGGGCCTCTTTTTATACGTTCGAAGGGGTCACCAACAGTGGCGTACAGTGCATACATGAGGTGTAAAAGTAGCTACAGTGTTATCATACCTAACACTGACGGTTTAGGACAAGAACATTTAATGCTCCGTTGAGGTGTCCCTTAGCGTCTTGGGGACGAAAAAATGGGCCGTCCCATCAGCACCGCTTAAGCTCATCCACCGATAGCACCTGACACGTTACCAGAAGGACAACAGCTAAAAGACAAGCTGGTGACCGCACTGGAGCGGTGACAGGGCAGCGAGGGCTTGCCGGGTGCGAGCCTTGCCGGGGCTGCGAGTCATCTCGGCAAGATCTTGCCGGGGCTCCAGCCTTCGGTCTTTTGACTATTGCCTTGTCTTGGATGCCTCCTCGACTTTATGAATCTGCATTCGGTTGTCTCCCGGCAAGCCTTGCCGCAGGTGTGGCTACAACTGTCCGTGCACAAGTACGGGGTACTAAGGGACCCATATCTTAGTACACCGACAGGAGCCCCCGGGCCTGGGCCATACACGGGTGCGAGGCGTTGTTGGGCCAGGCCCAAACAGTGCACGGGCACGCGTGGCAGGAGTTATCCACCGTAATCATTCCATTTACTGCGCCGCCCACGACGCCCATTGAATGCGGGACGTGGGGGGACGTGCGCAGCGCGGGCCGTTGCAGCAGCGCGCTTGCGAAGCGTTTCAATATTATTTTAGTAAAGAGGCGGCCTCGCGTCCTCCCCAAAAAAAGGAATCCGCAGAGGCGCTGCTCATTTACCTCTTGTCTCTTCCAATCTGGAACCGCCGCCGTCTTCTTCCTCGAGTCGAAACAGAGCTTCCCCCTCTCATCTGCCGCCTCCACGCCCTCTCCGCCCTCAGTCTCCGTCTCCCATAGCCGCCATGCCGCCCAAAGCAAGCAGGGGCAAGGAGGTGGATGCCGCCGTCTCGGAGAGCAAGATGGCGAAGATGCGGAAGGAGCACGTCGTCTTCCCCCCGGCGCTTGATGCGGCCGCACTGAGGGAGCGGTATCAGTTCATGTGGGCGACAGAGACGACAGCGCATCCGGCCACCGCCGTGAGTCCAGGTTCTTCTAGGGGCGGCCCAAATAAATACCACTTCTTTGCCGATTATTTCTACTGCGGACTCTGCCCCCCTTTCTCCGATTTTTTCAACGACATCATGCTCACCTACGGCTTCCAACTTTTGGATTTCACGCCGAATGCCGTAACTTGCATGTCCGTTTTCGCTCACCTTTGCGAAAACTTTGCCGGAGTAGTTCCTAGCACCGCTCTTTTCCGCCATTACCTTATTCCCCGCATCCAAAAAGGCGAGGCCCTTTCTGGTTCCATCGCTTGGATCCCACGGCCAGGAACCAAGGAGGTCTACCCAGACGGGGCCTTCCGCGAGAAGTGGGACGAATGGCGGGCCAGATGGTGCTGGGTTCGGGAGACAGAAAAATCAGAAGTCCAACCTTTCTGCTTGCCGCGGCAGACGAAGATAGTGCGCAGCAACGACTGGAGCGCCCTTGATCCTTACGATAAGAAGCTCACAGTCGCTACTACCAGGATTCACCGCCTCAGAGCTGCCGGGCTCACGATAGAGATGATAGGCGCCGATTTCCTTCGCCGGCGCATTGCCCCTCTGCAGAACAAAGGGAGGCCAGCTTGGCAGTTCAAGAACGCGGCAGACATCATGAGACTGCGCCCTGGGCTGAATGGCAATCTGACATTTATGCAGCACGCAGCTCTCTGCCAGAAACTGTTCAGGGGCGACGTGGTATGCAAGCTGCCGGCAAGCATAGTCCCTTTATGCAACAACTCCTCTCTAGGCCCAATCATCGCCATGATGCCTTCGTTTGACGCTCACAGCCTTGACGGATCTTGGATTGAGCCATCTGAAGAGCAAGTGCAGCATTTCTTTGATAACCTGACGGAGAGGGCCATCCGCGAAGAAGAGGGCCTCGTCCGCGCCACCACTGAGGAAGAAGTGGCATATATTGCCAGCAGGGCGGAGGAAGCAAATCTTGCCGCGGAGGCCGGCAGTGCTGGCTTTGTGGAAGAGGGAACCAGCGGAGGAGAAGCGCTGCCGGATGAGAATCTTGCCGGGCAGGACGAGACCGCAGAAGAGCAAGGCGGCACATCAGCCGAAGGCCCTTCTGCTGGAGACGCCGCCGAGGAGGAGCTGCCCGAGGAAGCCCCGACCCTTGAACCAAGGAGTAGGCGTGTCCTTCGGAGCGCCGCTTCTGGGATCCCGGTCCGCCAAGCTTCTTCGAGTAGTGCAGCCCCCGGCAAGGGGGCGGCCGGCAAGGCCACGCAGCGGCAAGGAGCTCCTCAGCAACATGCGCCTGCCGCAGCCAAGCGACCCAGGAGCACCCCTCTACCTCCTCCCGTGGCGGAAGTCGACTTCGACCTCTCTGCCTTTAGCTCGGGAGAAGAAGAAGAAGAGTAAGGATCTTGCCGCATCCTTTACTTCCTGAGTTTTTGGTTTTTCTTATCTCATTTGTTTCGCTTTGATTTGCTCCTGCAGAGATGATACAGAAACATTGGCACAAAGGGTAGCGAAGAGGGCAAAGACCTCGACGGGTGACGAACCGCCGGCAAGCACCTCAGGTGCGCCAGAGACGATCAACGTCAGCCCGGAGTCAAGCCCGCGACACAGCCCCCTACACAGCCCCCGGCGCAGCCCCCAGCGTGAGTCTATTACTCACTTTCCGCTGGCAAGTGCCGGGGTGTGCATCTTTACTGCTGACATTACCAGGCGTGCAGGAGGAGAGCAGCGACAAGGAGAACCATCAGAGGCCGCCCCTGATGTGCCGCCTCCATCGACCACGCCGCCCAGGGATGGGTCGCCGGCAAGGACTTCCTCTAGCGTGCTTTATCGCGATGAGGAAGAGACGGCAAGCATGGGCACCGGCAGCTCTACGCCGACAACCAATGTTGGCACAGGTGTTTGTTATTCTGTTTTCCTCTTTTTTTGTCTTCTTGAACTTCCATCTCAATCTCATCTTGATTTGCTTTCTTGGCCCCCAGTCATTCCCTCGGTGGAGCATATGGATGTCGATACTGTCATCGAGGAGACCGCCAGGGATGCCGCCGCCGAGGCTGACAGGATTTCCGCTGACGAGGCCGCCAAGAATGCTGCTGTCAAGGCTGCCGAAGCCGCCAAGGACGCTGCCGCCGAGGCCGCCAAGGATGCCAGCGTCGAAGCTGCCAGGGCTGCGCAGGAAGAGGCCACCAAGGAATCCGCCGAGAGGGCCGGCGAGGAGGCTAGTGACTGTACTGACGGCATCCCTGCCGCAGGAGCGCCAGGCGCTACGCCGGACACAGAGCCCCCAGCTGCCGGGGAGGCGGCTATTGAGGAACAGCCACCAACATCCGAAGCTCCCTCATCAAGCAAGTACCTCAAGATTGGCGACAACTTGTTCGTCAGCATCCCAGGCACGACAAGCACTAGGGCGCCAACTGAAGGGGAAGTCTTCGATGAAGACGCCATTGCCGCTGCCGGGTTCGAGGTCGTCGATGAACCAAGCGCCAGTAGCAGCAAATCTGAAGAAGAGAAGCTCCTCAAGGCCATGGGCGACAACTACCAGAAGCTACAAGCACTCCATCGCGCTCGGAAGGAGAAACTAGACTCCAGGGCCGCGGTTGCCGACAAGGTTGAAGCAGATTTCCAGAAACGCGTTGAGGAGACGCATGCCTGGTTTGCCGAAGATTTCCAGGAGTTGAGGACTGGCCAAGAGCAGCTGAGCCAAAGATGGAACGATCTCCTCATGAAGCAGTCTGACGTGGAGAAGGCACATGAGGATGCCAAGCAACAGGCTGCCACAGAGGAAGCACGCTTAAGGGAACTCCGTGTCGGGCTTGAGGCTCATGATGACGACCTGACCGCTCGCGAGAAAGCACTTGCCGACAAGCTCCACGCCAAGGACGAGGAGATTGAAAGGCTTGTCGCGCAGCGGACCCAGGATCTGGAGCTGAAGCACAGGGAGACACTTGAGGCCCTGACCACAGACCATGCCGTCAAGCTAAAGGAGGCCATCGATGCTGCCGGGGCTGTAGAGGCCGCCAAGAACTTGCTGGAGGAGAGGGTGAAGAAGCTGGAGGCAGATCTCGAGGACCACGGCAAGAAGATCTCAACACTCAAGGCTGAAAGAGACAAAGCTCTCCACAACCTGATGGAGATGCAGGTTGCCATATCCAACAAGACCAAGGAGCTCTCCACAGCCAACGAATCCATCGCTGATCTGAAGCTGAAGCTATCCACACTAAAGGAGACTCTTGAGGCCGCGGAAGCTCGCGAGAAGACCCTGGTCAAAAGTCTCCAGGATGAGGAGGAGCTGGTCAAGAGCGCCGCCGCCACTCACAACGACTATGTGCACGGAGTGCAAATCTGGACTGAAAAGCTTGTCGATGTTGCGGAGAAGCTTGCCGCACAATTGTCCACCATGGGCCTGCAAGATCACAGGTATTCTCTTGACGACAGGGTGTCCCCGAGCGCCAAGCTGACCATGTTCTTCGACCGTGTGCTTGGAGCTCTGGAGCAGCTCCATTTAGACCGAAAAACTCATCTGGCTAACGAGTCCCGCAAGCTCTGCCGGGCCGTCCTCCAGAAGGTGCTCATCAAGGTGGTGCACAGGAACCCCGGCATCAACCTCGCCAACGTCCTTGACCGCCTGCCGAAGGATGCAGATCTCAAGGTGGCAGAAGAACTTGTCGCGCCCATCGTCGACAGGGTAAGCCAAGTCAAGAGAGTTGAAGGCGATCGCCGGGATTAGCTACTTCTCCCCCTCTTTGCCGCCATCGTTCCATGTCAAAGACAATATTGCCTTATGTTAGAATCGCGGCAGCTATCATTGTAATATGACTTGCTATGTTCTGGATGAATGCTATGCTATTCCCCTTGCTTAATTTCTTTCTGTATGTATTCGCCCTACGCTTGATTGGAAACTTGCCGGCGCGCGCACCCTTGCCGCGAGCGCTAGGTGCGGGACTTTAGCAGCCTGCTGGCGGTGCCGCTACCGGCAAGAAACCTTGACGTTTTTAGTGCAGCCACCTAAACTGTTGAGCGGACTCGAAACAGGATAAGGGCGCAACCAATCACAACGAGGTTCCCTCGCGTGCAGGTTTTCCATACAAGAGTCGAAATCGTTCAAGGAGAATAATCTTACAAACAAAAATTTGTTCAAAGTTTCTGCAACTTAGCTTTTTCACTTGTACTTCTTCCGGCAAGATGTCAACCTTGAACGTCGCCTGTCGGTATCCATACCATCCTTTCCCCCCCGGCAAACTTGCATGCGAGGGAACCTTCTGTCCTTTGAGAAAAAGAAAGAAGAGAAAATAGAGATATGGAACCTTGGCGGTTCGTTAGCACTTGCTAGAGGTAAGTGTAATACAATATCTCAGATAAACATGCACGTAAGTAAACATGAAAATCGACAAGAATTGTAAAACACTTAGGCTTTATTCAACTATGCACAGGGTCTGCGCCTGGCTTTGTACAAAGGATCACATGCTACAGCGGCAAGACTTGTACAAAAGGTGGTTGCCGGGAGACCCCGCAACCGCGCCTCATGGGTAGAACTTACGAAGATGCTCGATATTCCAGGAGTTGCTCACTGGGACGCCATCTTCGGTCCCAGGCGGACTGCGCCAGGCCTGGTGACTCGCACTACCCGATAAGGGCCTTCCCACTTCGGCGTCAACTTGTTGGAATTCTTGGCGGACTGAACGCGCTGAAGAACAAGGTCGCCTTTCTCAAGACTTCGGGCGTGAACCTTGCGGCTATGATAGCGGCGCAAGGCTTGCTGGTGGCGTGCAGCTCGCACAACAGCCTGAAGACGATCCTCCTCAAGGAGCACAGCGTCATCTTGCCGCAGCTGCTCTTGCTCGAGCTCATCATAAGCGAGCACTCGAGGTGACCCGTATGTGAGTTCCGTGGGGAGAACTGCCTCCGCCCCATATACTAGGGAGAAGGATGTCTGGCCGGTGGCTCGATTCGGTGTCGTCCTGATTGACCAAAGAACCACCGGCAACTCATCAATCCAGCGCCTTCCGCACTTGCGCAGCTTGTCGAAAGTTCTTGTTTTGAGGCCTCGCAGCACTTCAGCATTAGCCCTTTCCGCCTGGCCGTTGCTCCTTGGGTGGGCAACAGAAGCAAAACAAATCTTGCCGCCAAGGTCTTGGACATACTGCATGAAGGTGCGGCTCGTGAACTGTGTGGCGTTGTCGGTGATGATCCTGTTTGGTACACCAAAGCGGCAAACTATTCCTTTGAAGAACTTGACAGCTGACTGTGCTGTCACCTTCATCACAGGTTCCACTTCCGGCCACTTTGTAAACTTGTCGATTGCAACGTACAAGTATTCAAAGCCCCCGGTAGCACGGGGAAAAGGGCCCAAGATGTCGAGCCCCCAGACCGAAAATGGCCAGGAGAGAGGGATTGTCTGAAGAGCTTGAGCTGGTTGATGCAATTTCTTTGAATGAAACTAGCATGCTTCACACTTGGTTACTAGCGCAGTTGCATCCTAGAGAGCAGTGGGCCAAAAGAAACCTTGCCGGAATACCTTACCGGCAAGTGCTCTTGATCCTATGTGGGAGCCACATATGCCTCCATGTATCTCTGCCAACAGCTCTAGTCCATCCTCCCGAGGAATGCATTTCAATTTCACACCGTTCGGCCTCTTTCTGTACAGGACATTGTCCACAAACTGGTACATTTTAGACCGACGGGCTACTTTCTCTGCTTCTTCCTGCTCTTTGGGGAGTTCTCCTGTCTGAAGGAAATGGACGATGTGCTGTGCCCATGCTGGAGCCTGAGGCTCGACGGCAAGGACTAAAGGCATATCTTCTGCCGCGGGAGCAGTTGTCTCGACAGCAAGGGCCTGAGACCCTGCCGGAGCTTGCTGTTCCCCGGCAAGCTTGGCGGGAGCATTTGTCTCGACGGCAAGAGCCTCAGGCCCTGCCGGAGCCTGTCGCCCACCGGCAAGCTTGGCGTTGTTCCCGGCAACTTCCTTGCCGGCGGCTTCTGGGAGCTCTGCCGGGAAGTACTTGTTGGGTAACGTTGCATGGGAAACAAAAATTTTCCTACGCACACACAAGATCTATCCATGGTGATGAGCATCTACGAGAGGGAGAGTGAATCTACATACCCTTGTAGATCGCTAAGCGGAAGCGTTAAGAAACGCGGTTGATGTAGTCGAACGTCTCCGCGGTCCAAATCGCAAGTCGTCCCTCGATCCGATCACGAACTAGTGCCGAACGGACGGCACCTCCGCGTTCAACACACGTACAGCTTGATGACGCCTTCACCTCCTCGATCCAGCGAGCGATGATGAAGTAGTAGATGAGTTCCGGCAGCACGACGACGTGGTGATGGTGGTGAGGAACAATCTCTGCAGGGCTTCGCCAAGCACTACGGAGATTATGACGGGAGAACTAGAGGGTTAGGGTTGCCGACACACGGCTTGGGAAATCTTGATGTATCCCGTGTGCTAGCCCTGCCCCTCTATTTATATGTTGAGCCTTGGGGTCTAAACTTGGAGTAAAAGCCTCCTCCAGGTCGGTTTTGCCCGCACAAGGTCGGTTTGGCCCGCAGGGAAAGAGTCCAACTCGGATCCCTGCAGTATCGCGTACAAGCGGTAGTACCGCTTACGATAAGCGGTAGTACCGCCCGTAGCGGTAGTACCGCTTACGATAAGCGGTAGTACCGCCCGTAGCGGTAGTACCGCTTACGATAAGCGGTAGTACCGCCCCAGACGCCAGCAAAACTTCCTTTCGCACCTTGCCTAAGCCTCGTGGGCTTTACCCCTTGGCCCAAATAAAGTGTTTTCGTATCCGAACATTTCGGGAAACATCCGGAACCTCTTCCGTTGAATTCCGGAACCCTTCCGGAAACCAAAACACTATTATCACATATATCAATTTTTACCTCCGGACTATTCCGAAGATCCTCGTCATATCCCGGATCTTATCCGGGACTCCGAACAACCTTCGGTCACCAACAAAATAACTCAACTATACTAATCGTCACCAAACGTTAAGTGTGTAGACCCTGCGGGTTCGAGAACTATGTAGACATGACCGAGACACCTCTACGATCAATAACCAATAGCGGGACCTGGATGCCCATATTGGCTCCTACATATTCTACGAAGATCTTTATCGGTCGAACCTCTATGTCAAGGATTCAGTTAATCCCGTATACTGTTCCCTTTGTTCTTCGGTATGTTACTTGCCCGAGATTCGATCGTCGGTATCTCTATACCTAGTTCAATCTCGTTACCGGCAAGTCTCTTTACTCATTTCGTAATACAAGATCTCGTGGCTAACACTTTAGTCACATTGCTTGCAAGGCTCATTGTGATGTTGTATTACCGAGTGGGCCCTGAGATACCTCTCCGTCACACGGAGTAACAAATCCCAGTCTTGATCCATGCCAACCCAACAGACACCCTCGGAGATACCTGTAGAGCACCTTTATAGTCACCCAGTTACGTTGCGACGTTTGATACACACAAGGTATTCCTCCGATGTCAGGGAGTTGCATGATCTCATGGTCATAGGAACAGATACTTGACATGCAGAAAACAATAGCAATAAACTGACACGATCATATGCTACGTTCGTAGTTTGGGTCTTGTCCATCACATCATTCTCCTAATGATGTGATCCCGTTATCAAATGACATCTCATGTCAATGGCTAGGAAACCTTAACCATCTTTGATCAACGAGCTAGTCAACTAGAGGCTTACTAGGGACACAGTGTTGTCTATGTACCCACACATGTATTTGAGTTTCCAATCAATACAATTATAGCATGGATAATAAACGATTATCATGAACAAGGAAATATAATAATAACCAATTTATTATTGCCTCTAGGGCATATTTCCAACAGTTTCCCACTTGCACTAGAGTCAATAATCTAGTTCACATCACTATGTGATTTACATTGTAATGAATCGAACACCCATGCAGTTCTGGTGTTGTTCATGTTTAGCCCTTGGAAGAGGTTTAGTAATCGGATCTGCAACATTCAGATCCGTGTGTACTTTGCAAATATTTATGTCGTCCTCCTTGATGTAATCGCGGATGGAATTGAAGCGTCGCTTTATGTGTCTGGTCCTCTTGTGAAATCTTGGTTCCTTGGCTAGAGCAATGGCACCAGTATTATCACAAAACAGAGTCATTGGGTTAAGTGCACTAGGCACTACTCCAAGATTTGTCATGAACTCCTTCATCCAGACACCTTCCTTCGCCGCCTCCGAGGCAGCGATGTACTCCGCTTCGCATGTAGAATCAGCTACCACACTTTGCTTGGAACTGCACCAGCTAACCGCACCCCCATTAAAAACAAATACGTATCCGGTTTGTGACTTAGAGTCATCCGGATCAGTGTCAAAGCTTGCATCGACGTAACCCTTTACGACGAGCTCTTGATCACCTCCATAAACGAGAAACATGTCCTTAGTCCTTTTCAGGTAATTCAGGATATTCTTGACCGCCGTCCAGTGTTCCATTCCTGGATCACTTTGAAACCTTCCGACCATACTTATGGCAAGGCTGACATCGGGTCTTGAGCACAGCATTGCATACATGATAGAGCCTATGGCTGAAGCATAGGGGATGACACTCATCTTTTCTCTATCTTCTGCAGTCACTGGGCATTGAGTCTTACTCAACCTCACACCTTGCAATACAGGCAAGAACCCCTTCTTGGACTGATCCATTTTGAACTTCTTCAAAACTTTGTCAAGGTATGTGCTTTGTGAAAGTCCTATTAAGCGTCTCGATCTATCTCTATAGATCTTGATGCCTAATATGAAAGCAGCTTCTCCTAGGTCCTTCATTGAAAAACTCTTGTTCAAATATTCCTTCACGCTTTCCAACATTTCTATATTGTTTCCAATCAGCAATATGTTATCCACATATAATATTAGAAATGCTATAGAGCTCCCACTCACTTTCTTGTAAATACAAGCTTCTCCGTAAACTTGTATAAACTCGAACGCTTTGATCACCTCATCAAAGCGAAGATTCCAACTCCGAGATGCTTGCACCAGTCCATAAATGGATCGCTGGAGTTTGCAAACTTTGTCAGCATTCTCTGAATCGACAAAACCTTTTGGTTGCATCATATACAACTCTTCCTTAAGGAAACCGTTAAGGAACGCTGTTTTGACATCCATCTGCCAAATTTCATAATCGAAAAAGGCAGCTATTGCTAACATGATTCTGACGGACTTAAGCATCGCTACGGGTGAGAAGGTCTCATCGTAGTCAACTCCTTGAACTTGTGAAAAACCCTTTGCCACAAGTCGAGCTTTATAGACGGTGACATTACCGTCCGCGTCCGTCTTCCTCTTAAAGATCCATTTGTTCTGAATGGCCTTACGCCCTTCAGGTAATACTTCCAAAGTCCACACTTTGTTTTCATACATGGATCCCATCTCGGATTTCATGGCCTCTAACCACTTCTCGGAATCCGGGCCCATCATCGCTTCTCCATAGCTCGTAGGTTCATCGTTGTCCAACAACATGACCTCTAAGACAGGGTTGCCGTACCACTCAGGAGCAGTACGCGTCCTTGTCGACCTACGAGGTTCGATAGCAACTTGATCCAAAGCTTCATGATCATCATCATTAACTTCCTCTTCAGCTAATGTAGGCTCTACAGAAACATCTTTCTGCGCTGCGCTACTTTCAGGTTGAAGTAAAGGTTCATCAACCTCATCAAGTTCTATCTTCCTCCCACTCAATTCTTTCGAGAGAAACTCTTTCTCAAGAAATGTTCCGTTTTTAGCGACAAACACTTTGCCTTCGGATCTGAGGTAGAAGGTATACCCAACTATCTCTTTTGGGTATCCTATGAAGACGCATTTCTCCGCTTTGGGTTCCAGCTTTTCAGGCTGAAGCTTTTTGACATAAGCATCACATCCCCAAACTTTAAGAAACGACAGCTTTGGCTTCTTGCCAAACCAAAGTTCATATGGCGTCGTCTCAACGGATTTCGATGGTGCCCTATTTAAAGTGAATGCAGCTGTCTCTAATGCATAACCCCAAAACGATAGTGGCAAATCGGCAAGAGACATCATAGATCGCACCATATCCAATAAGGTTCGATTACGACGTTCGGACACACCATTACGCTGTGGTGTTCCAGGCGGTGTTAGTTGTGAAACAATTCCACATTGTCTTAAGTGACTGCCAAACTCATAACTCAGATATTCTCCTCCTCGATCAGATCGTAGGAATTTAATCTTCTTGTTACGATGATTCTCAACTTCACTCTGAAATTGTTTGAACTTTTCAAATGTTTCAGACTTGTTATTCATTAAGTAAATATACCCATATCTACTTAAGTCATCAGTGAAGGTGAGAAAGTAACGATAACCACCGCGTGCCTCAATGCTCATCGGACCGCACACATCAGTATGTATGATTTCCAATAAGTCACTTGCCCGTTCCATTATTCCAGAGAACGGCGTTTTAGTCATCTTGCCCATGAGGCATGGCTCACATGTGTCAAGTGATTCAAAATCAAGTGACTCCAAAAGTCCATCAGCATGGAGCTTCCTCATGCGTTTTACGCCAATATGACCTAAACGGCAGTGCCACAAGAAAGTGGTATTATCATTATTAATTCTACATCTTTTGGCATCAATGTTATGAACATGTGTATCATTACTATCGAGATTCAATAAGAATAAACCCCTCACATTGGGTGTATGACCATAAAAGATATTACTCATATAAATAGAACAACCATTATTCTCTGATTTAAATGAGTAACCGTCTCGCAATAAACAAGATCCAGATATAATGTTCATGCTTAACGCAGGCACTAAATAACAATTATTCAGGTTCATCACTAATCCCGATGGTAATCGAAGAGCGAGCGTGCTGACGGCGATCACATCAACCTTGGAACCATTTCCCACGCGCATCGTCACTTCGTCCTTTGCCAGCCTCCGTCTATTCCGCAGTTCCTGTTTTGAGTTGCAAATATGAGCAACCGCACCGGTATCAAATACCCAGGCACTACAACGAGAGTTGGTAAGGTACACATCAATAACATGTATATCATATATACCTTGTTTGTTGTTGGCCGCCTTCTTGTCAGCCAAATACTTGGGGCAATTCCGCTTCCAGTGTCTAGTTCCCTTGCAATGAAAGCACACAGTTTCTGGTTTGGGTCCAGCCTTGGGTTTCTTCACGAGAGGAGTAACTGCTTTGCCACTCTTCTTGGAGTTACCCTTCTTACCCTTGCCATTTTTCTTGAAACTAGTGGTTTTATTGACCATCAACACTTGATGCTCCTTCTGAATTTCAGACTCAGCGGCTTTCAGCATCGCAAACAGCTCGGCGACTGACTTGTTCATCCCGTGCATGTTATAGTTCAACACAAAGCTCTTGTAGCTAGGTGGCAATGATTGAAGAACTCTGTTAGTGATAGCCTCTGGAGGAAGGGGCATCCCCAATTCAGCCAGACGGGTGGAGTACCCAGACATTCTGAGTACGTGATCACTGATAGACCCGTTCTCCTCCATCTTGCAAGCATAAAACTTATCGGAGATCTCATATCTCTCGATCCGGGCATTCTTCTGAAAGATAAACTTCAACTCCTGGAACATCTCATATGCTCCATGACGTTCAAAACGTCTTTGAAGTCCTGGTTCTAAGCCATACAATATTGCACATTAAACTATTGAGTAATCTTCAGAACGAGCCTGCCAGGCGTTCACAACGTCTAGAGACTCAACTGGAGCGGGTGGATCACCAAGCGGTGCATCAAGGACATAAGCCTTCTGGGAAGCCGTAAGGATAATCCTTAGATTACGGGCCCAGTCCACAAAGTTACTTCCATCATCTTTCAACTTAGCTTTCTCTAGGAACGCATTAAAATTCAGGGGTGCTACTGCGCGAGCCATGATCTACAACATAAATATAGCAAAGACAACTTAGACTATTGTTCAAGATAATGAGTTTAGTTAATTATATTACTTAAAAACTCCCACTCAAATTGACATCCCTCCGATCATTTGAGTGTAACATGATCCAAATCCACCAACTCAAGTCCGATCATCACGTGAGTTGAGGTGGTTTCAATGGTGAACATCTTCATGTTGATCATATCTACTATATGACTCATGTTCGACCTTTCGGTCTCTTGTGTTCCGAGGCCATGTCTGTACATGCTAGGCTCGTCAAGTTTAACCCGAGTGTTCCGCACGTGCAACATGGCTTACACCCGTTGTATGTGAACGTAGAGTCTATCACACCCGATCATCACGGCGTGTCTCGAAACGACGAACTTTCGCAACGGTGCACACTCGGGGAGAACACAATTTATCTTAAAATTTAAGTGAGGGATCACCTTATAATGCTACCGTCGTCCTAAGCAAAATAAGATGCATAAAAGGATTAACATCACATGCAATTCATAAGTGACATGATATGGCCATGAACTTGTGCTTTTGATCTCCATCTCCAAAGCACCGGCATGATCTCCATCGTCACCGGCATGACACCATGATCTCTATCATCTTGATCTCCATCAACGTGTCGCCATGAGGTTGTCGCGCCGACTGTTGCTTCCACGACTATTGCTAACTCATAGCGATAAAGTAAAGCAAAAACGGCGAAAATAATTAAAGACAACTCTATGGCTCCTGCCAGTTGCCGTACTCATCGACATGCAAGTCGTGATATTCTATACAACACATGATCATCTCATACATCACATATATCTCATCATGTAATTGGCCATATCACATCACAACATACCCTGCAAAAACAAGTTAGACGTCCTCTAATTGTTGTTGCAAATTTTACGTGGCTGCTACGGGTTTGCAAGAACCGTTCTTACCTACGCAAAACCACAACGTGGTGTAGTGATTGCTTTTTGATCTTCTAAAAGAACCCTCTTCATTGAAATCGATTCAACTAAAGTGAGAGAGACAGACACCCGCTAGCCATCTTTATGCAACGAAGTTACATGTCAGTTGAAGGAACCTGTCTCGCGTAAGCGTACGCGTAATGTCGGTCCGGGCCGCTTCATCTCACAATGCCGCCGAATTAAGTATCAACTAGTAACGGCAAGCAATATGTATACACCCACGCCCACAACTCGTTTGTGTTCTACTCGAGATCTCATCTACGCATAGACCTGGCTCAGATGCCACTGTTGGGAATGTTGCATGGGAAACAAAAATTTTCCTACGCACACACAAGATCTATCCATGGTGATGAGCATCTACGAGAGGGAGAGTGAATCTACATACCCTTGTAGATCGCTAAGCGGAAGCGTTAAGAAACGCGGTTGATGTAGTCGAACGTCTCCGCGATCCAAATCGCAAGTCGTCCCTCGATCCGATCACGAACTAGTGCCGAACGGACGGCACCTCCGCGTTCAACACACGTACGGCTTGATGACGCCTTCACCTCCTCGATCCAGCGAGCGATGATGAAGTGGTAGATGAGTTCCGGCAGCACGACGGCGTGGTGATGGTGGTGAGGAACAATCTCTGCAGGGCTTGCCAAGCACTACGGAGATTATGACGGGAGAACTAGAGGGTTAGGGTTGCCGACACACGGCTTGGGAAATCTTGATGTATCCCGTGTGCTAGCCCTGCCCCTCTATTTATATGTTGAGCCTTGGGGTCTAAACTTGGAGTAAAAGCCTCCTCCAGGTCGGTTTTGCCCGCACAAGGTCGGTTTGGCCCGCAGGGAAAGAGTCCAACTCGGATCCCTACAGTATCGCGTACAAGCGGTAGTACCGCTTACGATAAGCGGTAGTACCGCCCGTAGCGGTAGTACCGCTTACGATAAGCGGTAGTACCGCCCCAGACGCCAGCAAAACTTCCTTTCGCACCTTGCCTAAGCCTCGTGGGCTTTACCCCTTGGCCCAAATAAAGTGTTTTCGTATCCGAACATTTCGGGAAACATCCGGAACCTCTTCCGTTGAATTCCGGAACCCTTCCGGAAACCAAAACACTATTATCACATATATGAATTTTTACCTCCGGACTATTCCGGAGATCCTCATCATATCCCGGATCTTATCCGGGACTCCGAACAACCTTCGGTCACCAACAAAATAACTCAACTATACTAATCGTCACCAAACGTTAAGTGTGTAGACCCTGCGGGTTCGAGAACTATGTAGACATGACCGAGACACCTCTACGATCAATAACCAATAGCGGGACCTGGATGCCCATATTGGCTCCTACATATTCTACGAAGATCTTTATCGGTCGAACCTCTATGTCAAGGATTCAGTTAATCCCGTATACTGTTCCCTTTGTTCTTCGGTATGTTACTTGCCCGAGATTCGATCGTCGGTATCTCTATACCTAGTTCAATCTCGTTACCGGCAAGTCTCTTTACTCGTTCCGTAATACAAGATCTCGTGGCTAACACTTTAGTCACATTGCTTGCAAGGCTCATTGTGATGTTGTATTACCGAGTGGGCCTTGAGATACCTCTCCGTCACACGGAGTAACAAATCCCAGTCTTGATCCATGCCAACCCAACAGACACCCTCGGAGATACCTGTAGAGCACCTTTATAGTCACCCAGTTACGTTGCGACGTTTGATACACACAAGGTATTCCTCCGATGTCAGGGAGTTGCATGATCTCATGGTCATAGGAACAGATACTTGACATGCAGAAAACAATAGCAATAAACTGACACGATCATATGCTACGTTCGTAGTTTGGGTCTTGTCCATCACATCATTCTCCTAATGATGTGATCCCGTTATCAAATGACATCTCATGTCAATGGCTAGGAAACCTTAACCATCTTTGATCAACGAGCTAGTCAACTAGAGGCTTACTAGGGACACAGTGTTGTCTATGTACCCACACATGTATTTGAGTTTCCAATCAATACAATTATAGCATGGATAATAAACGATTATCATGAACAAGGAAATATAATAATAACCAATTTATTATTGCCTCTAGGGCATATTTCCAACAGTACTTGCCGGAACTCAACTTTCTTCTTTTCTCTTGTCCCATTGATGGTGTCACGGATGGTTGAGTCAGTCGAAGCACAAAAGTCCCTGGTTCCACAGGTAACTTGAGAGCAGCGCATTTTGACAGGCCATCAGCAATGCTGTTTTCGGCACGAGGAACGTGGTCCATTTGTAGGCCGTCAAAATGCTCTTCCAACTTTCTCACTTCATCGACATAAGCTTCCATCAATGGGCTCTGATAATCTTTATTGACTTGCTTGAAGACAAGTTGAGAATCACCTCTGACAATAAGCTTCTGGATTCCAAGGTCTGCCGCGATCCTGAGACCGGCAAGCAACCCTTCATACTCCGCAGTATTGTTCGTTGACCTCTCCCGGGAAAAATGCATCTGAATCATGTATTTGAGGTGCTCTCCGGTGGGTGTGACAAGCAGCACGCCAGCACCGGCGCCTTGCAGTGAGAAAGCCCCATCAAAATACATAATCCACTCTTGATTCGTTTCCTTGCTGGGAGAGTTGACTCTGTAACCTCTTCATCTGGCGTTGGGGTCCATTCTGCAATGAACTCCGCCAAGGCTCTACTCTGGATGGTCGAAGTACTTTCGAACTTGAGACCAAAACTTGACAGCTCCAAAGCCCACTCCACAATCCTGCCGGTAGCATCTGGGTTCCGCAAAATCCGCTGCAACGGAAAGCGAGTGACAACGGTGATCTCATGTGCTTGGAAGTAATGGCGCAGCTTCCTCGAGGCCATGAGGAGGCCGAAGAGCAACTTCTGCACACCAGAATATCTTGACCTAGCCCCCTGCAAAAGGGTGCTGACAAAATAGACCGGGCGCTGCACCATCTTCTTCTTCTTCTGTATTGCTTGACTTGACTGCGCAGATTCAACCTTGTCGGCACTAGACTCTGCCGGGGAAGATCCTAGCTCGTCATTTGGCAGTCCTGCCGTTGGCGTTGCTTCTTCATCCACTTCTCTCTCTGCCACTAGCGCAGCGCTCACCACTTGATTCGTTGCCGCTAGATACAGCAGCAACGGTTCTTGCGGTTTCGGGGCGACTAGTACTGGCGGAGAGGAGAGGTACCTCTTCAAATCCTGCAGCGCTGCCTCCGCTTTCGGAGTCCATTTCATTGGACCCGCCTTCTTCAAAATTTTGAAAAAGGGCAGGGCGCGCTCAGCAGATTTTGAGATGAACCTACTCAGAGCAGCAACGCAGCCGGCAAGACGGCGCACATCCTTGACACGTCTTGGCACTTCAATTTGCTCATTCGCTTTGATCTTGTCGGGATTTGCTTCAATTCCACGTTGAGATACAAAGAACCCGAGAAGCTTGCCGGATGGGACACCAAACACACACTTCTCAGGGTTGAGCTTTAAGTTGATCTTGCGTAGATTGGCAAATGTTTCTTCTAAATCTGATATGAGCGTTGCCTTATCCTTGGTTTTGACCACTATATCATCCATGTAAGCTTCCATATTTCTATGTAGCTGGGGCTCAAAACTAATCTGGACCGCTCTTGCAAATGTAGAACCAGCACTTTTCAACCCGAAAGGCATACACAAAAAGCAATACGTACCACATGGGGTGATAAATGCGGTCTTCTCTTCGTCTTCCTTGGCCATGAAAATCCGATGATAGCCTGAATAGGCGTCAAGGAATGACAGCAGGTCGCAGCCGGCAGTGGAGTCCACAATCTGGTCGATGCGCGGCAAGGGAAAAGGATCTTTTGGACAGGCTTTATTGATATCTGTATAGTCAATACATAGCCTCCATTTTCCATTCGCCTTGCGCACTACAACTGGATTGGCCAACCATGTTGGATGAAGTACTCCTCTAACCAAGCCTGCCGCTTCTAATTTCTTGATTTCTTCGGCAATAAACTGTTGTCGCTCCAAAGCTTGCTTCCTGACCTTCTGCTTGACGGGCCGCGCGTGTGGACAGACGGCAAGGTGGTGCTCAATCACCTCCCTGGGAACACCGGGGATATCAGATGGTTGCCATGCAAACACATCGACATTCGCCCACAGGAAGGCAACGAGCGCGCTTTCCTATTTGCTGTCGAGGGTGGAACTTATGGTGAAAGTTCCTCCCGTACCATCCTCCTTGGCGGGCACCTTCTTGGTCTCTGGCGGAGCTGCCTTGGACTTCTTGCTCTTGCCGGTGGAGCTCTCAGGCACATCCTCAACGGGAGCGCAGCACTCCGAGGAGGTGCGCTTACCGGAGTGTGTGCAAGAGGTCTTGCCAGTCTTCTTCCCCCCGGGAGTTTCAGCGGCAAGAGCAAGTGCCTTGGCGGCAGATGCTGCAACTGCCTCCCGGTAGAGCTGATCGGTGCAGATAAGCGCGTCCTTCTTGTCGGAGTTGACAGTAATGACACTTATCGGCCCGGGCATCTTGAGTACATTGTAGGTGTAATGTGATGCCGCCATGAACTTGGCCAACGCTGGGCGGCCAAGGATCCCATTATATGGCAACGGAATCTTGGCGACGTCGAACACAATCTTCTCAGTTCTGAAGTTCAGATCACTGCCAAATGTCACCGGCAGCGTGATCTTTCCCTTGGGCTGACTCCTTCCTGGATTGACCCCTTGAAACGAGCCCGTCTCCTCGAGATCTCCATCAGGAATTTGCAATCTCTTGATTACCTCAGGTGAGATCAAGTTCAAACCGGCCCCACCGTCAAATAACATTTTCGTCACCTTGAGGTTGCGAATCGTTGGTGAGACCAACAACGGCAAACACCCAACCGCAGTTACACGATCAGGGTGATCCTCAACGTCGAAAATGATAGGCGTGTTGGACCATTTCAAAGGCTTCCGGGCGCCAACAGATGGCTTAGTCGCATTAACCTCACGCGCCCACTGTTTAAGTTGGCGGTGGGAAGAATGCAACGAGGCACCTCCGTTAACACACATGGCGTCCGTAGCTTTCTGAAATTCTTGCTCGCTGGAGTCGTCATCCTCCTCAATGTCATCATCACCCCCCTCTTGCTTGTCACGGCCTCGAGCGGGCCGGTCCTTCTGTTGCTTGGCCTTGCCGCGGCGACCTCCTCGGCCACCACGCTTCTTGCCGGACCCCTCCGCGCCATCCAGGGCCTTCTCCTTGTCTCGCCTCTCGTATTCGGCTTTCTGCTTCTCAACAAGCTGCTCAACTTGCCGGCAGTCTTGGAGATCATGGCCCTTGGTGCGATGGATCTTGCAGTACTGCTTGCCGGAACCGTCTGGCTTGTCGGCAGCCGCCAAGGCCTGGCAGGAGGCACACCCGGCAACATCCTTGCCGGGGTCATTAACCTTGGCCTTCTTGGCGGTACCGGGGTTACCGGATCCCTCAACGGCAAGCACGGCCTTGCCCTTGCGCTTCCTGTTGCGCCGCCGACCCTTCTTTGCCGGGGCGGCGGTGCCCTCATCCTCAGAGTCGGCCCCTGCGCTGGCGTCTTCGACGGGGAGTCTCCTCCCTTCTTCAGCTCAATTACACTTATCTGCCAGAGCATAAAGCTCGGCAACGTCCCTGATGTTGTTCATCGCCAGCTCTTCCCGCATCCTGTGGTTGCGCACGTTCTGATGGAACGCGCTGATAACAGCGGCAGGATGAACGTATGGAATGTTGTGATGTATGCGGCTGAACCTCTGGATGTACTTGCGCAAAGTCTCGCCTTCCTTCTGGGGGATGAGATGCAGATCGCTTTCCTGGCCAGGAGCTTGGTGGCCTCCGGTGAAGGCGCCAACGAACTCATGGCACAAATCTGCCCAAGAAGAAATGGAATTCTCCGGCAGGTGCATCAACCACGACCTGACGTTGGGCTTAAGCACCAGCGGGAAGTAGTTGGCGAGTATCTTGTCGTCACGAGCCCCGGCAGCATGCACCGCAATGGTGTAGATGCTCAGGAACTCCGACGGGTGGGTCTTGCCGTCATATTTCTTCGGGACCTCCGGCTTGAACGTGCGGGAATTAGGCCACTGGACTCGCCGCAGCTCACGGGTAAACGCTGGACAACCCACCTCGTAAGGTAGATCGACAGGATACCCCGGCGCTGGCTTGTCTACAGTAGGTCCTGCGCGCTTGTCAGATTGATAGTGCGCTTCCCGCCGCCGCTCGATGGTAGTTCGAGCGTCTTCCTTGCCTCGCTCCCGAAGAACTTGACGTTGATCGCGGCGAGTTCGCGGATCGGACGACGCCGTGGAATCGTCATCACGGGTGTCGACCCGTCGAGTCTGCGTCCGCTGCTGCCGCTGTGGGGGAGAGTACACCGTGGTCGTACCACCTCCAGTCTTCTCACCACCGACGCGTGCCGGCTCGATGGACTGCCGCCGCGAGGGCTCCGCCTGCTTCGGCTTATCTTCGTTGGCGAGGCCGACGAGACTCTGAATGCAGCTCTCCATTCGTCGAGCTTGTCCGCAGCAGGAGGGAAATTCAGAAGCAGCTGTGCACGTGCCAGCGCTTCTGCTCGTGTAGGCGGCGGCGACAGGTGAGAGGAACGTGACGTGCTCTGACTCCCAACTATGTTGGAAGGAGCTAGATCACGGTCCCGCGACCGTACACCGCTTCCACCAGCATGTGGACGTGCATGCTGGTCTCGCATATCCCGAAGCTGATGCTCAGGAGACTTTCCGTGGGGACGCCCGGACCCACCAACACCATGGCGACGTTCATCGCGCGCGCCCTGAGAAGGTCGCGGCGTGTGCGCCGGTGTGGGTGTCTTGGAAGGCGCCCTTCCATCTCTAGAGTTAGCTGCGCCGCCTGCTGGCAGCACACCTCCATCCTTAGATCTAGCGGCGTGAACGACGCCGCTCGCCTGGCTATGATCACCATAGCGTCGTAGAAGCTCTGGATCTCTACCTCCTCCACCCGCGTCGACACCGTCACCCGTGCGCGTAAGCACAGGCGCGGCGGACGTGGACGGTCCAACCGCCGTGAACCCCTTCCTCTTGGGGGCCATGGCGACGAAGATGATGAAGAACTGGCGTGCTAGTCACCAAATCAGGTCCGCACAACCTTCTCCCCACCAACTGGCGCGCCAAAGATGTCGGAGAAACGACACCTATGGGATCGCGGGGATCCCTTAACGATTTGGCAAGGGGAAGGGTTTGTACAGAGAGCAGATCTGATGATCAACACGCGGGAATTTTACCCAGGTTCGGGCCGCAAAGATGCACCTGACACATTACCACCGCTAGCACCTGACACGTTACCAGAAGGACAACAGCTAAAAGACAAGCTGGTGACCGCACTGGAGCGGTGACAGGGCAGCGAGGGCTTGCCGGGTGCGAGCCTTGCCGGGGCTGCGAGCCATCCCGGCAAGATCTTGCCGGGGCTCCAGCCTTCGGTCTTCTGACTATTGCCTTGTCTTGGATGCCTCCTCGACTTTATGAATCTGCATTCGGTTGTCTCCTGGCAAGCCTTGCCGCAGGTGTGGCTACAACTGTCCGTGCACAAGTACGGGGTACTAAGGGACCGTATCTTAGTACACCGACAACCACCTCAACATAAAAAAACAAAAGAGAAAGGCAGCCTGATCGGTCGATAGATGGTGTGGCGATGGCATGGAGTGGGTGGCACGGCTCGTGCATCGTACGAGACGTGTCGTACGCATGCACGGCACGGCGGAGCGTGCTATGTATGTCAGGCCGGACGCGGCGAGGAGGAAACGAATCAGCACGTGCGCGCAGCGTACGCGCATGTGGTTGATTACTCACGATGTGACCAGGCAGCTGTAGGTAGGTTAACACTTGCAAAAGATCCGGCGCGTTGCAATGGTAGAAAAAAACAGTAAATTTTCTAACCTAATAATCATGAGGTATGATCCCAATTGATCCACGTTCTTTATTTCAACGCATGACATCTCAATATATCGTCACTTATGATTCTTCCCACCCTCGCTGATGGTCTCTCTCTCTCTCTCTCTCTCTCTCTCTCTCTCTCTCTCTCTCTCTCTCTCTCTCTCTCTCTCAGTATAAAATGAGAAATTCTTTTTTGTCTATAAGATTTTGGCGAGGCTTGAATACATGGTTACGTCTCCAATCATGGTTTTGTTGTCCAATCCGGATATGCATCGGTATGAAAGAAAGCCGGATCATGCGTTATTTATTACGATTATACCGGAAACAATTTTTTTAAATCTTTAACAGGTAAAATGACATCATATTCAGATTCAAAACATTTTTCTAATCAAAATTCATATATAACATGTTAAATTTAGAGTTAGGGTTTAAAGTATATTGATATTTTCTTAAAGTATCTGATATGTAAATTGTTAATAGTTAAAATAACATCATATTCGGATTCAACACATTTTTCTAATCAAATTTTATATATAATATGTTTAATTTAAAGTTAGGGTTCAAAGTATATTGATATTTTTTAAAAAGCGTTTAATATGTAATGCAGGTTGATTAACCTAAATATGAGGGGTTTCCTGCAAAAGTGAAAATCTGACTTAAGACTAGCATGCGGGTTGATTATAAAAAACAACAGGGGGGTTTCTGTAAAAGTAAAAACCCTGACTTAAAACTGGATTGCGAGTTGATTGCCAAACATATCAAGTATTTTCTGCAAAATAGCATGAGGGACCAAAAATATCTATTTCCCTTGTTAGTAGGTATAGATTGTTTGTTTTTCAGCAATGCTTATACATACACACATAAACACCCCTATGGACACACACACCATACATCTATATGCCAAATTTGTTTGTTGAATGACCAATTTGAACAAACCGTACTCCATTTCATTTATATTAAAAATACGTACCAATTAATAATAAATACTCCCTTCGTCTGGAATTATTTGTGACTTAAATGGTATCTACACATATTTTAAACTCTAAATACATCTGAAGTAATTCGGAACGGAGGGAGTATATACTCTCTTCATTTGAATTGCTTGGAATGCATTAATTACAAACGTTCATGACATGTCGACTTCCTCCGTTTTTTTACTTCGCATATGAAATTTGTCTAAAGTCAACCTACACAAACCTTGACCAAATATTATATATTAAAATTTATTGACATATACAATAGTAAGTTATATGATATGAAAATTAATTTCATGATGCGTTGTATTATGAATATTGTTATTTTTTTCTAAAAGGATGGTCAAACTTTACAGAGTTTGAATTCAGAGAAATTTTATACGTGCAAGCAGACTAAAAGAGGGCGTACTAGCTGTACTGCACTGCATGGTCTCTCCTCCCACGAACACGAACACGTAACGCAGGAAACATGGCTCGCCGCCACGTCCACCGTTCATTCCGAACGAGCCTGGCAGTGGCAGGCTAGCACCAAGCGGTGCATACACGAATCATCCCGAGCCCATTGACCAGGTTCGTCGACGGTGAACTCGTCCTCTTTTCACGGCAAGGTTCGCTGAATCTCCGTCGCCCTGTCTAGGAGTAGTGCTAGCTCCATTGATTTCCCCAGCTGCCCAGCAATGTATGCATGGGCTTAATTAGAAGCTCAGCAGTATTGAAACTGCAACCCCTTGGTCGCGGTACAAAGTTGGCGATCATGCAGCGCCAGGCCGCCGTCGGTTTGTTCTGACTTCCAAATGTGTCTAGGACCAACGAGGCGTGGATCATCCCGATCTCCTGGACCAAGTTCAGTGCAAGAAGAAAAAAAAACTGAAAAAAAATTGTTTGCATGAATCTCGATGCAAGATCAACGGATTATAGTGTCGACTGAAACTTCGCGAAGTCTCAATCGACTGATTTTTAGCAAGGCCGTTGTTTCTTTCTTTTTTTCCGCCTTTGATTTGCACACGGCTAGGTTCACTGAATCTCTTCCGCCCCGAGTTCAGCATTGAACTCTGCCAGTAACAACAGTACGATACTAGCACTACTGACGGATGGTTCACGGTACTTGTCAGCTTCTCGTTTCAGAAACTTCTGGAGCTTGTGATAAATAGCAGAAATTAATTCAAATTATAACTAGTATAGTACACTAAATTTGCGGTGATTATCTTGATGACTCTGGATACAGTGACCTCAGCGCCTATGTTGGGTAGGCCCCCACCTGTCTGGGAAGGCAAAACCAAGCAACAGAAAGAGAGAGACCGCACTCCTACAAGGTTGGATGGCGCGGGCCGAGAGCTTTCTGGAGAGAGCAGAGGCTGCTCTCGGAAGGCTCACCCTTGTGTCGACTATGTTGCCGGCCACTCGGACGTCTTGCCCTCCTGGTGTGGCATGTGTTGCCTCCACAGAGGAAGGGAGCCAAGAACTATATGGATGTTTCTCTCCTCGTGTTGGGGACAACTCATCGTCACTGTTGACCTTGTCTCCTGTGTTGCGTACTAGTGAGGGCGAGCCCATCGCCGTGCCCGAGGCTCCAGTTCTGCAGATCATGCCCGACCTACGGGAGCTATGTATGTGCCCTGTTTCGCCTTTGCCTGTGGAGCGCGTGGAGGTGGACTCTTCGGTGACCTCGTGTGAGGGGTATGTTTCGCCTTTGTCATCTGAGCAACTGGAGGTGCGTGAGTCAATCGTGTCAGTGGCTCCCATGGGCGATGTTGTCGTGTCGGTTGTTTCTACGGCTGATGATGTTGAGGCGGTCGGTATGGTTGCGCCTGACCCTTTGGTGCCTAGCCAGCCGCTCGCCTTTGTGGACAGCGGAGGTTCAGACGTTGCGGTCACCCACTCGCACATGACCGTTGGGAAGGTGATATCTGTGCGTGACAAGGTCGATGAGATTCTCTTCGAGTTAGAGGTTCACAGCTTGCTCAAGCGTTTGGAGGCGGCTTGTCCTGGATCTGGCAAGGCGATTGTGGAGGAGGCTCTCATCAAGAGCAAAAGTAAGAAGAGTGGCGACGCGGGAAAGGCGTCCGCGGCTGCTTGATGGATGATCATCAGTCTCTTCGGTTGATCTTATGGCCTAACTTGTCGCTGTGGTCTTGGTGGTGCTCATGGTCTTCGGTCGGGGTACTCTCGTTGGGTATATGCTTGCGATGTAGTTGTGTGGAGGTTGGTGATCGTTATGTGTTGGGTATAATTGTCGAGCTGATTGTGTGCTTATGGGGTTGCATGTTATGTGAGTAGTCCCCATGTGGTAGATTTGTATGGGTTTTCGCCCGGTTTTCCATTAATTAACCGAGCAACTCTCTTCTCCTTAATTAATCGATGAGGCAAATCTTTTGCCTCCGTTTCGAAAAAGAAAGAAAGAGAGAGACCGGCCAAACCAAACAAAACCCACAAGCCACAAAGCGCAGACCACATGAGGAGCACCTGGGGGATTTTTTTTCAGAAGTATGACTAAATTTATAGCAAATTTGAAAACTATATGGCGCAATGCAAGAAAACCGAAAATATGTCCCCGTCGGCCTGCGGTGGGCCGAAGGGGGGCCTGTCGGCCAGCAGTGGGCCGAAGGGAGGCCTGTCGGCCAGCAGTGGGCCGATTAGTGGCCTGTCGGCCTCCAAGCGGCCGAGGGGGGCCTGTCGGCCTCCAGCCGGCCGAGGGGGTCCTGTCGGCCTCTGGTAAGCCGAGGGGCCCTAGTATCCCTGGATAAGGCCGACCGAGCCACTCCTTTCTTCCTCCTCTGCTCGCTAGCTCCTCCTCTTTCTCCCGTTGCTCTCTGGTGCTTCCACCCCCACGCCGATCTCTTCCCTCGTCCACCCATTTTCCTATCCAACCCGCAGAAACAATAGATCATAGCATTCTCCGCCGGCCTATGGTATTTTTTTTGCTACGGGGTAGTTTTCTGTGCGTGAGGAGGAGGAGTTCCGGTGGTGTTGTCTGGTGGTGCAAGGAGTCCGCGAGGTGGTAATCGCTTGCCCCTTTTGCCGAGCTCTAGGTGGCCCTTGTTCTTCCTTTGATTCTTGTGCGTCTGTCTTCACTGTGGTGCTGGATCGTCGCTGTTCAAGGCGTGTTGTAAGATTCTATATCTTGTTTATCTGATTGTGGCATATGGTTGATGTTGTTTTGGTTGGAATGTATTCTAATGCCTTTGTTTATATGATTATGATGTTTGCTTCCATTCTTTTTGTAGTATGTTCCCTGCAGTGTTAGATCACATCTTGCTCGGTACATTGAGGAGTGCAGAGCTTTAGCTATTCGGAGGGGTGACACAGATATTGATCTTGCTCTTCACATCAGTGAGGGTAAGTTATATGGTGTTCTGTTTAGTCATGGTTGGGTGAGCTGTAAATTCCATGGTCCTTCCTGGGAGGAACTTGTGAATGATTATGGTCTCCGTCATCGTGACATGATGACTGTTAGGCTTGAGCACTATGGAACTATGATTGGTGTTGATTTTCATCGGGATGGTGTTATGTTGTTCCCTTTACCCTGCGTTGGTAAGTTTTTTTTGAGTGATTTAAAATTTGTTTCAACTTATACGTTTTGCTGTTCTGCTCAATTTGTGAAATTATTTTTTTGTAGCTCTTGAGGATCTGAGTGAAACTCAGAGGGAACTTGTTGACAGTTGTTTTTATAGTCGTGGTGTCTTCAGTCTGAATTATCACCAAATGTATGTCATGTCGCGACAGCTCTTTGATGACAACTACATATTGTGTACTCCTTTTGTTCATAGGATTGATTCCATGAATGTTAATGGTCAACATATGGTGAGCTTTGTTTTTGGCTACTGTTTATTTATTTGTTCTTTGCTGTAGTATACTGTTTTAAATTTGTAAGCTGAACATCATATAACTAGATGTTTTTTGTCAGGTTATTCCGAGCATGGTTGTGAGGAGTTTGAAGGATTTTTTGTCAATTCCTAGGACTGGTTCTTTAACTCTTGAAATTACTTTGGATTCTGAAGATGATGATATATCTGTGAGCATTCCTTGTTCCTACTTTATTGGCTTGGGTGGTAGAATGGTGTTCAACAAGGAAGGTTTCGGAAATTTTCTTCGGGCATCGTCTATTGAAGTAAACAATTTGGTGCTCATAACCTTCAAAGAGCGTGATCAGGAGCTTGCTGTTGTTTTCAGCCCTCTGCCGCAGTGATCGTCATTTTCTTTTCCCGCCATTTTCTTTCCCGCCCTTCTTTCCCGCCATTTTCTTTCCTGCCATTCTCTCCCGCCATTTTATTTCCCGCCATTTTCTTTCCCGCCTTTCTCTCCCGCCATTCTTTCCCGCCATCTTCTCTTCTGAACCTATATAACCCCCTCCGCAGTAAGGTGTGTGAGCAGGCAAGTGTAGTTTCGTGGAGATGTCCCATTATCCATTTGATCGTAGTTTTCACTCTGGTATGTCCGATCGTCTTCTCCGTCTAGCCGCCAATTTCAAGATCGACGATAGAGTAGTTCCATGGGAGGAACTCATCAGTAGTGACACCATAATGAATGAGTTGGATCACTCATTAGCTAGGAGTGGGTGGCCTCCCAGGACATTTGAGGAGATACGGAAAGAACTTCTCAGGTTGCATGGAAGATGGCAGAAGCAACTGCATAAAGGTGAATCTTACCTCAGGCTTGCTGTAAATAATTCAGATTTATGGTCAGAGGACAGTGAGGACGAAGACGACCTGTTCATGCCTAGCACGAAGGTCAAGACTACCGCATCGTCAAAGGGCAAGAGCTCTACATCGACGAAGGGCAAGAAATCTGCATCGACGGAGGACGAAGACGACCTCTTCATGCCGAGCACCACGGTCAAGAGTACCGCATCGTCGAAGGGCAAGAGTTCTGCATCGACGAAGGGCAGGAGCTCTGCATTGATAAAGGGCAAGATCTCTGCATCGACAAAGCGCAAGAGCTCTGCATGGACGGACGAGGACGATGATGCATTCATGTAGTTTTTAGCTATAATTTGTAATTTCAGTTGTATTGTTTAATTCAGCTGTATTTTATATTCTTGTTTTGTGGGTATTATATTTTATGTAAAGCGCGGCGTTTAGTTTGGATGCATTTAGTTTGCAGTACAAGTGTTATCCCTCTAAACCAATTAACCAATTACATAGAACATGAATATGTCTCATACATAAGTAGATAGTAATTTGTCCCATACATAAAATAGACATATGTCTCACATACATAATTAGATAGTCATGTCTCATACATAGATAACCATATCACTGCTGGGGACGGCAACGAATCTTGGTCTTCCTCGGACGAGGACCGGAAGGCGATAAGCGCTCAGGCGGTGGACGAGTCTCACGATGACCACGACCATAGACCACCTCGTCTGTCAGTGTCTGTGTCTCCTGCGTCCATGGTGGTGGTGGAGTGTGAAGAACTGTCTGCGAGAACTCATAGGTGTTTGCAGCTCGGTCATCGTCGTCGCCGTCGCCGTCTAAGAACGAACCAGCACCACTAAGCATCAGTGACTGGACTGAATGCATGAACGGTTGCGACTGGCTGCCGACTGCGGAAAAGTAAAACATGTAAAATTGATTTCCGAACCTACAATGTTTAAAAGAATGTACAAAGTAGTGTTACCTAGGTCCATCTGATTATGCCAGGAAGAGCTCCCTGGTTGTGAAGGAGGTGGCTGCTGGTATAAATAGCTCCCTGGTTGTGAAGGAGGTGTCTGCTGCCAGGAAGAGCTCCTTGGTTGTGAAGGAGGTGTCTGCTGCCAGGAAGAGCTCCCTGGTTGTGAAGGAGGTGTCTGCTGCCAGGAAGAGCTTCCTGGTTGTGAAGGAGGTGTCTGCTGCCAGGAAGAGCTCCCTGGTTGTGAAGGTCGTGGTTCCGAACGGTGCACAGAGGGTCGAGGTTCTGAACGCTGCAGAGAGGGGCGTGGTGGACGATGTGCTGGACGAGGAATAGCAACATCCGAAGATCGTCTACATGTAACAGCTGCGTAAATCCCGCGTACCTTCTCATGAAGACCCCTCAACCATGAGACGTGCTCTCGCGGTGGGATATTATCTCCCCTCTCAAAGCGTTTCAATAAAGAGGACACCTCCTCTAGCACCTCGCATGCCAAGTCACCCTGTACACGGAGAGTTAACCAATTAGATCATTGTTGTATGGCAGACAACACGAATAGTTAACCAATTGTATATGTTCAGGTTAAAAAAAACTTAACATGTGAGAACCATAGCACGTACCGCGTGGTGTCTGGTCCCCACAACAGAGGCAGTTGGGAATAGATCGCTGGTGAGAGGGGCTTCGATCTGATGAGGAGCTGTTGATGGAACGAAGTAGATCCTCGTGCTATGCAGGTAACGCTGCAGATACAACCCGAACTTGTCCCAGTCAAAGGGCCGAACTTCATCCCAGATATTTGTCGGCGTAGTAGTCCATTCGTCCACGTAAGGGCTAATGTCGCGAAGCCAAGAATCCTGGGACTTGTTTCCTCCTGCGCGACTGTACCTGAGATTGAAATGTTATATTCTGAATGCAGACATGAGTACTAAAATAGTATTACTTACTTGTGCACGTGATCTGGTAAGTGTGGAATAACTGGAATGTCAGGCTCTTGGCATAGACCGAACTGTCTCATCACCCTATGAAGAGCCATCTCCTCAACCGTCACATCGAACACCAACTTGGCCTTGGTCATCCAATAGTGCTGATCTCTAGTGCACAATCCAGAAATCCCAGCTGGACACCTGGATAATATAGCATGGACGGAGTATGGCTCCCAGATAACTTGATCCTCGTGCAAACTATCAAACTGTGCCGTGAAGGAGCGGTAGCAGCCCCTCACCTGGCTATGCGCAAACTGTCTCTGTGCATGACAACAAATAAGCATTAGTAATTCTATTGAATGGCAAGAAATAAACATTAGTAATTCATATTGTTACTTAATATGAAAATACCTCTCTCCGTGTCCACACAGATCCCATAGTAGGCAAGTCGCCGATAGTAGGCACATAAGTCCCAGCCATGTCCTCATAACCAAAAGGTTTATCAACACAGACATAGGGTCGACCAATAGGGAATCTCTCGTATGACCAGAGCTACAACAATAGTGGACATCCAACAAGAGCTGATTTTCTAGACTTCAACACGCAAGCTTTGCACAGGCCTCTGTACGTAGCCGCTAACACAGCAGAACCAAAACTCCTCTGCAGAATGTCCCCCGGGCAACGTGCGTCAGCTATCTCTCGTGCAATACCGATGAGTCATGCATTGACAGTGGTCACGTGGTTCTCCGTGAACATCGTCTTGCCGAACAACCACATAATATATGCCTCTAGGGATCGGTCAATCTGTGCCTCTGACAACGGACCATCGGGATATCCTAAGGAGACAATCTACATAGAAAACGATTGTATGAACTATGCACTGAGGACAACAATGAAAACAACATTTTTTAAACATGTCGTGAAGGTTACCTGAAACTGGCTCAACCACCTAAAACGAGGCCCGTGACGATCGTTGTCTAGGACTGATGCAGTTGGCACCACAGCCAAAAAACGGGCCTGCATCAATGCTAACCAACCAGGTTCTACCTCTAAAGGACCTATGGCAGCACCGGCCAGAGGTAATCCCAACAAGGAAGACACATCCTGTAAAGTAGGCGCCATCTCTCCCCAGGGAAAGTGAAACGTATGTGTCTCTGGTCTCCATCTATCTACTAAGCAGGTAAGGAGTGACCTGTCGTAAGAGAAACGTGTCACTTGCCTCTTGTGTAACTGCATTGGTTCACCTGCCTCATCCAATTCTGGAAGGTCAACCCACTCATCCAATGTACCCTGAACCAGCCGTGCCAACGGTAGAAGTCCAGCCCAACTTAACCTACAAAATAAAGAGAATGTAGCATACAGTTAGCGGCTATCAAAAGGATGTCAAACATAGTAAGTCATTATACCGACACATACCTATCAACCCATAAAGGGTGTATCATCCAGTTAGACTTTGGGGTGCGAGTGATCAACACGTCTAAGTTCTTGCCCGCTTCCATAAGTGCGGCCCGGTGCCCTCTATCGATATTACCATTAAGCAATGGATACGAAGCCATATCTGCAATTAAAACATAGTCCAGACATATTTCAAATTAAAACATAGTCCAAACATATTACAAATTATAACATAGTCCAGACATATTACAAATTAAAACATAGTCCAGACATATTACAAATTATAACATAGTCCAGACATATTACAAATTAAAACATAGTCCAGACATATTACAAATTAAAACATAGTCCGACACATTATATAGCTTGTGAGTTATTTCTTCCTTGTCCGCCCCTTCGGCCTCGACTTCCATGACCACCACGACTGCCACGACCACGTCCGCCTCTTGCTACTGTTGTCGCAGTCGTCGATGTGGAAGCACTCGTCGATGTGGAAGCACCGTCTTTGTTCAGGTCGGGACAATATTTCATCCTATGCCCATAAGCCGCGCATAGCAAACATTGTCTGGTTGCTCCACCAGCTTCAGATTGTTCCATATCATTACGGATGCGCTTTACCTTGCGTCTGCCCCTGCTTTTTCGCCGAAGTTCTGGATCCGGGATGTATACTCTTTCCCCATCGTTTACCTTGTTGAAATTGCCGACGACTCTAAACCCTGTCATCTCACCTGTCCAGACATTGAGTACTGCATCTTTTAAATAGTACGGGGACACGAAGGAGATAGCGTACAACTCAATCTGGCCACAGGCAGCCAACACATGTGAGCAAGGCAGGTGCAACAACTTCAGTTTGTTGCATGTACACTCACAAGTTGGATAAAATTCCGTTCCAATTTTTACCTCGTGTGTCTTCACCTCATTTGCAGAACCAAAACCATCAGTAGGAAGCTGAACCTCATACCTCCTTTCCTGATTACCTATGAGTCTGACAGTGTGCTTCTTTGCTTTCTCTATCTTCTTTGCCATGTACTCCATGACACGGCTACAATAAGGTGTGTTCTGATTATTTGCAATATGCTTCTTTGCTAACTCGTGCCTTTCTCTAAAATATCTCAAAGTGCCATGGAATACAACCTCCACAATAGCAGTGAGTGGCAATGCTCTATTCCCTCTGAGTACAAAGTTATACACCTCTGCAAGATTGGTTGTCATGTGGCCATACCTAGCTCCATGGGTGTCATGCAGCAAAGACCAATTCACTGGAGGCTCTTTCTCTATCCACTCAGAAAAATTCTTTATTGCCCTGCCCTTCTTTCTCTGAGTATTAGGAGGGTCAATTGCTGACAAGTCACAAAGAGCTACTGGCTCCTCTAGCTCCGCGATGAGTGCTGCTAATTTAACCTGGTCTTTTTCCATTTTCTTCCTGGCACGGACCTGCTTCTTAGTAAACTCATCTAGTTTTGACCAAATAAATTCGTATTTGCGCTGCTGGTTCTGCTTGCATAATTTTTTGAACAAGTTCATCAACCGTTTGTTCTTGAACTGTGAGAAAAAATTAGCCCCAAGATGGCGCATGCACCACCGGCTCTGCAAGTCCTTCCAAGGTGTTGGTTCGTCAGCTGTTGGATTCCTTAGTGTCTTCACGGCCTTCAATATACCAGCATGTCTGTCATGAATGACACACACGTTTGGTTGGTCCTTCACGATCGCAATTTTAACTTGCCGGAAGAACCATACCCAGCTCGGAAAGTTCTCACCCTCCACAAATGCCATGGCTAGTGGGATGATTTGATTGTTCCCGTCCACACCAATAGCAGTCAGGATTTGCCCTTTGTACTGACCAGCCAGGAATGTACCATCCACAAACATCACAGGAGGACAATGCCGGAAAGCTTCGATGCACATAGCGAAAGAGAAGAATACTCGTTTCAACACCTTGAAATATGGTATACTCTCTAACCTCGTGTGTTGTATGTTAACATAAGTGCCGGGATTCCTCTCCTTCAGTATGTCAAGGAGACGGACAACATTATCATATGAGTCGAAGAACGTCCCAAACCTTTCCTCCATAGCCTTTTGCTTAGCCCTCCAAGCCTTCCCATAAGGAATGTCATAATTCCATCTGACCTTCACTGCTGTCTGGATGTGTTTTTCTTCCATATCTTTCTTCTCCACTATTTCAATATACATGAGTTGCACAATGAGAGTTGAAGTCAGGTTTGGATGACGAACCAACAGGTTTTTCCTGACACAATTATGTGGGACCACATTGGTGACAACCCAGTGGATGTCATACTTCGGCACATGCCCGTGCACCTTCCCAGGACAACCTGCTTCAACACACTTCACGGTATAGTTTGTTGGACTCGATATGTGTGTCCGGAAAACCCTCTGCGTAGACATAGCCTACTTTATCACCGCATACTTCAATTTTTTCTTTGTATCAAACATAGCCCCTATCTGGACTTGGTTCTGATTATATTGCCATGGAGTCTCATGGCCATCGTTGACAGTAAGGCCGGTGGATATGTCCTGATCCCATGCAGAAGGAATCGGTACCTCCACTTCATCCTCGGAATTTTCAGAATCCAGATCCTCCGCAAATCCATCCTCGTCCTCTTCCTCCATCACCCTCTGCATTTCATCGCCTTCCTCATCCCCATCAGCAACACCAGAACCAGCTAATATTATCGACTGAATACTTTGCCCAGTATCATGACCACAAACATTGTGTGGCACGTAGTCTGACTCTTTATCGGCTTGGCTAGCATCCACATCCGGTGGCTGTGACCCGGATAAATAAATATCGTTAGCCACTTGACTACCCTGGCCTGGTTCATACCCCACGTGGAGTTGTACGGTATTCTCCTCCTTCGCCACTGGTTGCACTAGGGCATATGGGTGGATTCTTCGGTCTCGGCAACGACTTAACAGGGTCACCCAATGCTGGCTCCTATCTATCGGCATCAACTCCCACTTGACATTTTTACAGGATTTGGTCCACAATGCATGAATACTGACGGAACATACTTCAGGATCCAGCCCAAAACTAGTAGTCAACCAGTGCTTCAACTGCCTAATGTCCAGTCTGTCAGGGTCTGAAAGTGTCATGACGCCATTTTTAAACTCGCTAAGATCAACCCCCAACTCATTATATCGAACATTACCAGGGCCGTAGTAAACAGTCAAATTTACTGATTCAGACATTTTCACCTGTCATACATTGCCACATTCTCATTAATCGCAACGAACAAAATTATTACCGACTACACTAACTATCCGCTAAAATGACAATGTACACTAAATAAATTGTACAACTCATAGAAAATTATTACCGGCTACACTACCTATCCGCTAAAATGACAATGTACACTAAATAAATTGTACAACTCATAGAAAATTATTACCAGCTACACTACCTATCCGCTAAAATGACTATGTACACTAAATAAACTGTACACTAAAACCACACTAACTACACGAACAAAAATATACCTTCGACGCGTGTGTCCCCTTCTTCTTCCTCTCCACACCACCACCTCCTCACCAGCCACACCTCCTCCACCCCACCACCTCCTCACCTCCTCCACCCCACCATGGCTCCTCCCCACTTACGCACAAATAACTACCCCATATCAAAAAAAATGACCGTAGGCCGCTGGAGAATGCTATGATCTATTGATTCTGCCGCTTGGAAGGGAAAATGGATGGAAGAATGAGTAGATCGGTGAGGGGGTGGAGAGTACAGAGAGGAAACGAGAGAGAGAGAAGTGCCAGCGACCAGGAACGAACGAGAGAGAGAGGAAGAAGAAAACGCGTGGCTGGCCTTATCTACACACCTCTCGGCTTACCAGAGGCCGACAAGCCCCCCTCGGCCGGCTGGAGGCCTCCCTTCGGCCCACTGCTGGCCGACAGGACCCCTTCGGCCCACGGCTGGCCGATAGGCTCCCCTTCGGCCCACCGCAGGCCGACGGGGACATATTTTCGGTTTTCTTGCATTTCGCCATATAGTTTTCAAATTTGCTATAAATTTAGTCATACTTCTGAAAAAAAATCCACCTGAGGGAGGCACGCAGAGCAGAGCTGGCAAGCAAAGCAAAGCGCCATCGCGCCGCGCCGCGGCGCGGCTTCTTTTCCCCGCTCCCTCCTGCGCGCCGCCTATAAATACAGCCTCCTTCCTCCTCCTCTCAGTCACTCAGACGTCAGAGCAACAGAGAACAAGCGAGAAACCACTCTGCTGCACGCCCAGAGAGAGAGAGAGAGAGAGAGAGAGAGAGGAAGAAAAAGAAACGAGGGCGAGGAAGACAAGGAGAGGGATCGATCCGTGTGTCCCATCATTCATTATGAGGCCGATCAGAGAAGGCGAGGCGCTGGTGGGGGTCGCCGGGGCTCCGGCGGCAGTGGTCGGCCACGGGGCGCACCCGGGATTCTGGAGGACACCGACGCCGTACCTCTTCCTCGGCTTCGGGTTCATGATGGCGCTCATCGCCGTGGCGCTGCTCATGCTCGTCTGCACGCGCCGCAAGCCGTCCGGGTCGTCGCGGCGGGGGAGCGCCGGCGAGGACGCGTCGGCCCGCGGGATGGCGCCGCTCGACAGGGAGCCCAAGGTCGTCGTCATCATGGCCGGCGACGACGTGCCGTCCTTCCTCGCCAGCGCCAGGCCCTTCGCGTTCCCTGATGCCGCCGACGCCGGCGAGCCGCGCAAGGTGGACGCGGCGTAGGCGCGACGCGGCGCGCGCACCCGTGTACCCTCTGCAGGACGCGGGACCAATTTTGGTCGTCAGATTTTCTCCTAGGATTCTCCCTGCGTGATCTGTCTGTAGAATCTATTGCTCCTAGGAGTATTAATTAGCAGAGAAGATAGAGCTGTAGATTGCGTTTCTTGGTGAGGTGAGCGGCGCGCATGGCGTCAGCGCCCGGCGGCGTATGTTGAGATCTGTGAAAGCGAACGGAATTTTGGCTTGCATCTTCAATGAACGCTCGCTTGGCTGCTCTCGAGCTGAAATTGCCACTCTATTCGTTTGGGTGGGTGGTAGTATTAAATACTAGCCCGTCGTCGTCATTCTGTGACTCTGGGGCTTGTTTGGTTCTATGACTAGGCATGACACACTTTGTCACACAACGTTGCCATACTTACCTAAGGTTAGTTATTTAAAATAAGAGTCACAAGTTGGCAAGCCTAAGGAAATTTTGCCACACTTTTTGAGTGTATGTGACGTGGGACCCTAGCGTGGCTTGCCTAAGGTGTGGCTTGAACCAAACAGCCCCTCTGTCTCTCTTAAAAGTCTCGCAAGTCATAATGGGTCACTAAGAGGACAATTGGTTTGATGCTAACATTTGGTATTGCCAATACTTGGCAAGCCAACAATTGACAATATCAAAAAGTTGTCAAAAATTGACAACTTCTTGTGAGGTTGACAAGTAAACTTGGTAACCAACCAAGCACTAGCCCGCTCTTCCATTCTGATGGAGTTTGATCTGCTTGAGTAAAAAGTTGGTGCGAGGTGACGGAGCTCCTGGCTGGCCCCGGGCACACTTTTTATACACGATTGCTTGCGTATACTGCCACTGCCGGTTTGCGTTGCGTGCATGTTGAAACGTACACAGTGAACTTTCGGTTCTTGCCTAGGCAGCAACAGGCCGGCGAGTACGTGTACATCCGACTTATTCAGGAACTGGCCGTGTGGTGGTAGCTGCGGTACATCAGTACGACCATCACAAACAAGCTGCGATGTGTGCATCTCAGAGGGTACAACAGTACTACTGTACTGCGAACCAATCTGTGGTTGGATGGTTAGAGGGACTGTGGTATCCCCAGCCCACTAGGGTTCAAATCCTGATGCTCACATTTATTCCTGGATTTATTTCAGGATTTCCGGCGATGTGCATTCAGTGGGAGGAGACGTTCCCGTCGACGACGAGGTGCCTACGGTTACTTCGTAAATTTCAAGATGATATGCCGGCTCAGTCTCTCGGAGGTGCTCATAGGGGTAGGGTGTGCGTGTGTGCGTTCATAGGGATGAGTGTATGCGCGTGTATATGAGCGCTTGCGTCTGTACGGTGTTAAAAAAAAACAGTACTACTGTACTAGTATCACCAACACGAAGACGAGAGAACTCCGTTTATCTTGCAAATTGAACCCAAGGCCGGGGTAGGTTAATTCAAAATAATTGTAGAAAATATCAAAATTCATCCATAAATAACATGTAAATATACCTAGTAAAATAATAGTTCAAATATAAATATTACATTTGAGATAACTAGTTGTTCTACAAATTTTTCGAATTCAACGATACTCGAGTCAAAATCAGCACATGTCTTCCCACGCACTGTGTCCCTTGAGTTTCATCCAACAATTATGAACGTAAATGACATGCCCTCCGTCCTATGTGTAAAAGCCCATAGTAACCCTTACATATTATTATATTTGCCTATTATTATAATTTGTGCATCATCAACATTGCATCGACAGCACGTCGCCTTCGTATCGGATTATCTGGGTGTTTTTATTAAACCTTGAGCGCTATTTATTTCACAATTCTCAGGAAAGGTGAGTAGTATCCCCGATCTTTTGCCCATTTGCTCTGAAACCAACCGGACATTTGCGCATCGCCATGAGGCACTAAATAAAATTATTTTATAAACAGGAAATAAATGATCTCGAAGGGATTCAGAAGTCTGTATGTGGTCTTATTATATTATATTGAGGCCGTGCGTTAAATTTAATCCGAATTGGAGTCCGTTTGATGCCCGAACATTTAAATATGTGAGTGGTATAGCCGATCCCAAAAGAACAAACGTTTGCAAATAAAAATGTCTAACCATGCCTTTTCCCTCTTTTTCTAAACACCCTTAGCCAGTGTTTCCCCCCTTCTAATTCTAGTGCAAACTCGCTTCTATTTAAGGCAGATGCTTGCCTTTCATGTAGGGTAAACCTTAGCCTAGAGGAGACAAGCCTCCCCAAATTCTTCCCCCGCCGCCACCTTGCAACACCACAACCGCCCCTCCTCCTTCCATATCGGGATCCCAGCCAACCATCTCCCATCGCTGATCTGGACTGTTGGATCCAGATAAGACGACCTCAATCTATCAAAAGAATATAGCAGTCATGCATCTTTCAAAAGTAGTAGGTGCACTACATAAATCAAAAGACATGCGTCTATAAGCATAAGTTCCAAAAGGAAAGGTAAACACAGTTTTCTCCTTGTTTTCATGAGAAAGAGGTATTTGAGAGAAATCAAAATAACCATCTAGGAAACAAAATTTTGTATGTTTAGACAATCTTTCTGACATTTGATCAATAAAAGGCAAAGGATAATGATCTTTTCTAGTAGCCTTATTCAATTTTCTAAAATCAATTACCATTATATAGCCAGTAATAACTCTTTGCGGTATAAATTCATTTTTATCATTAGAACAACAGTAATGTCACCTTTGTTAGGAACACAATGAACACGACTTACCCATCTACTATCGGATATAGGATAAATTATACCAGCCTCCGGAAGTTTTAATATTTCATTTCTTACCACCTCTTTCATCTTAGGATTTAAACGGTGTTGATGATCGACAACTGGTTTGGTGTTAGGTTCCATATTAATTTTGTATTGCCACATAGTTGGATAATGCCCTGGAGATCATCGAGAGTATATCCAATTGTGTCAAAGTGTTTCTTTAATGTTTTCAGTAATCTCCTCTCCTCGTGCACTAAAAGGTAAGCATTGATAATGACAGGATATATCTTTTTTCACCAAGGTAAGCATATTTCAAAGTATCTTGGAGTTTGTTTAATTCAAACACAAGATCACCCTTAGGTGGAGGAGGATCTCCCAAAATTATACAACAGGAAAATTATGCTTAAGAATATTTTCTTTCCTAAAGAATATTTCATATATTTCATTTCTTTCATGCATATGCATTTTAGTTTCATGATTTAGCAAATATTGTTCTAAAAGATTAGTAGGAAGCACGACCTTAGAAGCAAGACCAATAATATCATCTTGATTAGGTAGATCTTTATCATGAGGTTTTCTAGTGAACTTAGAAAAATTATTCATGAGATATATCACCAAACTTAACCTTGACTTCTTCCTTAACACAATCAATTTCATTATTAACAGTATTCAAGAAGGATCTACCAAATATCATGGGACAAAAATTATCTTGTTGTGATCCCAGTACGAGAAAATCATTAGGATATTTAATCCTCTTCCACACAAGACTTCAACATCTCTAATAATCCCAAGTGGTGAAATGGTATCCCTATTCGCAAGCTTAATAATAATATCAATCTCCTCTATCTCAACAGGTGAAATATCATTTATAACTTATTGATAGAGAGAGAAAGGAATTTAACTTATACTAGCACCCATATCACATAAACCAAGATAGCAATGATGGCCAATCTTAACAGAAATAACAGGCATGCCAACTACTTTCTTATTCTTATCTAACTTGTCATGTTCATTCCTAACAGGTTTAGCAATTCTAGCATCTTCATCACAGAAGTAATATTATAAGCCAAGAGATCCTTAACCATTGCAATTGAAGGTTCTACTTTAACTTGTCCAGGGGGTTTAGGTGTTTTAATATTACTCTATGAACCACAGTTGTAGTCTTAGCATGTTCGTTAATCCTATCAAGGAAAGGAGGCTTCTTAATGTAAGTAGTAGGCACAAATGGATTATCAGAATAAACTATCATTTCAGTTTTAGTAATAATAGCTTCTTCACAAATATTTGTAATGGGTTCATGCTATTTAAACTACTTCTCCTTAGGAATATCAACATGAGCATCAAAAGATTTATAGAATGTAGCTACTATCTCATAATCGAGTCCATATTTTGCACCAAGCTCATGAAAAACACGTGTTTCTATAAAAGACTTAATACAATCATATTCAAGATTTACACGTGACTCTTTACCTTTATCGACCTTCCAATCTTCATAGAAGCATTTAGTTTTTTGAATCAGATCCCATTTCAATTCAATACTTCTTTTTGTGAAAGAACCGGTAGAAGAAGAACCAAGAATTTCTTTATCATGAAGAGAAAGCCTAGCATAAAAATTATGAACAATAATATTGCTGGAAAGCCCACGATTGGGGCATTTTAGCATCATGTCCTCAAGCCTATGCCAAGCTTGAGGGTTACTTTATCCTTCACAAGGCTAAAAAGTATAAATATAATTCCGATTACGCTCAACCAAGTGCACGTGATAAACTTTCTGTTGGAATTTCAGCTTCAATTGGTTCCAGTCCCATGAATCAGAATCATCTAATAGCCTATACCATGTCAATGGTTTTTCGTCCAAAGATAAAGGGAATAGTTTTTTCTTAGCTTCATCCCTGGCTAAACCTGCAGGCTTATATAACCCACAAAGTTTATCTATAAAGATTATGTGCATATAGGGATGTATTGTTCCATCTCCCACATAAGGATTGGCATGCAATTTTTCCAAGATACCAACATGGATTTCAGAATAAATATTTTCAGTAGATTGAGGCTCGGCTCTTACCGCATCCGCTCGAGGTGAAGATACCCCGAACAAGCCTATCAAAGGATTGTTCTCCATAGTAAGAAGTGAAGATCAAATTCAACACATATTATAAATGTTTCCTTACCAAATTGCATTTACCAATAGTGCTTCATTCCCCCAAAACGACGCCAGAAAAGAGTCTTGATGACCCATAAGTATAGGGGATCAATCGTAGTCCTTTCGATACGTAAGAGTGTCAAACCCAACAAGGAGCAGAAGGAATTGATAAACGGTTTTTAGCAAGGTATTATCTTCAGGTGTTGTAAGATAATTTTAATAGATAGTTTGATAGCAAGATAACTGGTAACAAGTAATAAAAGTAGCAAGTTGCAGCAAGGTGGCCCAATCCTTATTATTGATAAGGACAAGCGGGAAGTACTTCTTATAGTAACTAAAACGCTCTTGAGGAGACACGGGAATTGTGTGTAGTTACTCTCACCGTGGTTCATTGACTCGCGTTCATTGCTTTGATAAGTTGTCATGTGGGTGGACTTGTGCTAAGGTGTTGTTCTTACTTGAACAAACAATCTGCTTATGATTATCCCATGTCGCAAGCATCCACAACTACAAGAGAAGAATTAAGATAAATCTAATCATAGCATTAAACATATGGATCCAAGTCATCCCTTACGGAACAACTCATAAATTGGGGTTTAGGTTTCTGTCACTCCCGCAACCCATCATCTACAAACTAATTACACAATGTCTGTTGGGGAATGTAGTAATAATTCAAAAAAATTCCTACGTGTCACCAAGATCAATCTAGGAGATGCTAGCAACGAGAGAGAGGGGGTGCATCTTCATACCCTTGAAGATCGCTAAGCGGAAGCGTTGCAAAGAACGCGGTTGATGGAGTCGTACTCGCGGCGATTCAAATCGCGGAAGATCCGATCCAAGCGCCGAACGGACGGCGCCTCCGCGTTCAACACACGTACATCCCGGGGACGTCTCCTCCTTCTTGATCGAGCAAGGGGGGAGGAGAAGTTGGGGAAGAGCTCCGGCAGCACGACGGCGTGGTGGCGGTGGAGCTCGTGGTTCACCGGCAGAGCTTCGCTAAGCACTACGGAGGAGGAGGAGTAGGAGGGGGAAGGGCTGCGCCAGGGGCAAGGGGTGCAGCTCCCATGCGCCTCCCCACTATATATAGGGGTGGAGGGGGCTGGTTTCTTGCCCTCCAAGTCCATTGGGTCGTTGGCAAAGGTGGGAGGAAAGAAATCCCATCCTTTCCCTTCCCCACCGATTGTTATCCCCCCTTTTTAGGGATCTTGATCTTATCCCTTCGGGATATGATCTTATTCCTTCTAAGGGGGGATCTTGGTGCGCCTTGACCAGGGGTGTGGGGCCTTGCCCCCACTACCCACGTTCATGTGGGTCCCCCCATGCAGGTGGGCCCCACTCCGGAACCTTCTAGAACCTTCCCGGTACAATACCGAAAAATCCCGAACATTTTCCGGTGGCCAAAATAGGACTTCCCATATATAAATCTTTACCTCCGGACCATTCCGGAACTCCTCGTGACGTCCGGGATCCCATCCGAGACTCCTAACAACTTTCGGTAACCACATACAATTCCCATTACAACTCTAGCGTCACCGAACCTTAAGTGTGTAGACCCTACGGGTTCGGGAACCATGAAGACATGACCGAGACACCTCTCCGGCCAATAACCAATAGTGGGATCTGGATACCCATATTGGCTCCCACATGTTCCACGATGATCTCATCGGATGAACCACGATGTCGGGGATTCAATTAATCCCGTATACAATTCCCTTTGTCCGTCGGTATGTTACTTGCCCGAGATTCGATCGTCGGTATCCCTATACCTTGTTCAATCTCGTTACCGGCAAGTCTCTTTACTCGTTCCGTAACACATGATCCCGTGACTAACTCCTTAGTCACATTGAGCTCATTATGATGATGTATTACCGAGTGGGCCCAGAGATACCTCTCCGTCACACGGAGTGACAAATCCCAGTCTCGATTCATGCCAACCCAACAGACACTTTCGGAGATACCTGTAGTGCACCTTTATAGTCACCCAGTTACGTTGTGACGTTTGATACACCCAAAGCATTCCTACGGTATCCGGGAGTTGCACAATCTCATGGTCTAAGGAAATGATACTTGACATTAGAAAAGCTCTAGCAGACGAACTACACGATCTTGTGCTATGCTTAGGATTGGGTCTTGTCCATCACATCATTCTCCTAATGATGTGATCCTGTTATCAACGACATCCAATGTCCATGGTCAGGAAACCATGACCATCTATTGATCAACGAGCTAGTCAACTAGAGGCTCACTAGGGACATGGTGTGGTCTATGTATTCACACATGTATTACGGTTTCCGGTTAATACAATTATAGCATGAACAATAGACAATTAACATGAACAAGGAAATATAATAATAACCATTTTATTATTGCCTCTAGGGCATATTTCCAACAGTCTCCCACTTGCACTAGAGTCAATAATCTAGTTACATTGTGATGAATCGAACACCCATAGAGTTCTGGTGCTGATCATGTTTCGCTCGTGAAAGAGGTTTAGTCAACGGATCTGCGACATTCAGATCCGTATGTACATTACAAATATCTATATCTCCATCCTGAATGTAACCACGAATGGAGTTTAAGCGGCGCTTGATGTGCTTGGTCTTCTTGTGAAACCTGGGCTCCTTGGCAATGGCAATAGATCCAGTGTTGTCACAGAAGAGAGTCATCGGGCCCGACGCATTGGGAATCACTCCTAGGTCGGTGATGAACTCCTTCATCCAGACTCCTTCCTGCGCTGCTTCCGAAGCAGCTATGTACTCCGCTTCACATGTAGATGCCGCCACGACGCTTTGCTTGCAACTGCACCAGCTGACTGCCCCACCATTCAAAATATACACGTATCCGGTTTGTGACTTGGAGTCATCCGGATCTGTGTCGAAGCTAGCATCGACGTAACCCTTTACGACGAGCTCTTCGGCACGTCCATAAACGAGAAACATATCCTTAGTCCTTTTCAGGTACTTAAGGATATTCTTGACCGCTGTCCAGTGTTCCATTCCGGGATCACTTTGGTACCTCCCTACCAAACTTATGGCAAGGTTCACATCAGGTCTGGTACACAACATGGCATACATAATAGAGCCTATGGCTGAGGCATAGGGGATGACACTCATCTTTTCTCTATCTTCTGCCGAGGTCGGGCATTGAGCTGTGCTCAATCTCACACCTTGCAATACAGGCAAGAACCCCTTCTTGGACTGATCCATATTGAACTTCTTCAATATCTTGTCAAGGTATGTGCTTTGTGAAAGACCAATGAGGCGTCTCGATCTATCTCTATAGATCTTGATGCCTAATATGTAAGCAGCTTCTCCAATGTCCTTCATTGAAAAACACTTATTCAAGTAGGCCTTTATGCTTTCCAAAAGTTCTATATCATTTCCCATCAACAATATGTCATCCACATATAAAATGAGAAATGCTACAGAGCTCCCACTCACTTTCTTGTAAATACAGGCTTCTCCATAAGTTTGTATAAACCCAAACGCTTTGATCACCTCATCAAAGCGAATGTTCCAACTCCGAGATGCTTGCACCAGCCCATAGATGGAGCGCTGGAGCTTGCATACCTTGTCAGCATTCTTAGGATCGACAAAACCTTCCGGATGCATCATATACAATTCTTCCTTAAAGAAACCGTTAAGGAATGCCGTTTTGACGTCCATTTGCCAGATCTCATAATCATAAAATGCGGCAACTGCTAACATGATTCGGACGGACTTCAGCATCGCTACGGGTGAGAAAGTCTCATCGTAGTGAACTCCTTGAACTTGTCGATAACCCTTAGCGACAAGCCGAGCCTTATAGACGGTCACATTACCATCCGCGTCAGTCTTCTTCTTAAAGATCCATTTATTTTCTATGGCTTGCCGATCATCGGGCAAGTCCACCAAAGTCCATACTTTGTTCTCATACATGGATCCTATCTCGGATTTCATGGCTTCAAGCCATTTGTTGGAATCCGGGCCCGCCATGGCTTCTTCATAGTTCGAAGGTTCACCGTTGTCTAACAACATGATTTCCAGGACAGGGTTGCCGTACCACTCTGGTGCGGAACGTGTCCTCGTGGACCTACGAAGTTCAGTAGTAACTTGATCCGAAGTTTCATGATCATCATCATTAACTTCCTCTCTAGTCGGTGCAGGCACCACAGAAACATTTTCTTGCGCTGCGCTACTCTCCGGTTCGAGAGGGGGTACAATTACCTCATCAAGTTCTACTTTCCTCCCATTTACTTCTTTCGAGAGAAACTCTTTCTCTAGAAAGGATCCATTCTTGGCAACAAAGATCTTTCCTTCGGATCTGAGGTAGAAGGTATACCCAATAGTTTCCTTAGGGTATCCTATGAAGACGCACTTTTCCGATTTGGGTTCGAGCTTTTCAGGTTGAAGTTTCTTGACATAAGCATCGCATCCCCAAACTTTCAGAAACGACAGCTTAGGTTTCTTCCCAAACCTTAATTCATACGGTGTCGTCTCAACGGATTTAGACGGTGCCCTATTTAAAGTGAATGCGGCAGTCTCTAATGCTTATCCCCAAAATGATAGCGGTAAATCAGTAAGAGATATCATAGATCGCACCATATCCAATAGAGTGCGATTACGACGTTCGGACACACCATTACGCTGAGGTGTGCCAGGCGGCGTGAGTTGTGAAACAATTCCACATTTCCTTAAGTGCGTGCCAAACTCGTGACTCAAATATTCTCCTCCACGATCAGATCATAAGAACTTTATTTTCTTGTCACGTTGATTCTCTACCTCACTCTGAAATTCCTTGAACTTTTCAAAGGTCTCAGACTTGTGTTTCATTAAGTAGACATACCCATATCTGCTTAAGTCATCAGTGAGGGTGAGAACATAACGATAGCCACCGCGAGCCTCAACGCTCATTGGACCGCATACATCGGTATGTATTATTTCCAACAAGTTGGTTGCTCGCTCCATTGTTCCGGAGAACGTAGTCTTAGTCATCTTGCCGATGAGGCATGGTTCGCACGTGTCAAATGATTCATAATCAAGGGACTCCAAAAGTCCATCTGCATGGAGTTTCTTCATGCGTTTGACACCAATATGACCAAGGCGGCAGTGCCACAAGTATGTGGGACTATCATTATCAACCTTACATCGTTTGGTATTCAGACTATGAATATGTGTAACATGACGTTCGAGATTCAATAAAAATAAACAATTGACCAGCGGGGCATGACCATAAAACATATCTCTCATATAAATAGAACAACCATTATTCTCGGATTTAAATGAGTAGCCATCTCGCATCAAATGAGATCTAGATACAATGTTCATGCTCAAAGCTGGTACTAAATAACAATTATTGAGGTTTAAAACTAATCCCGAAGGTAGATGTAGAGGTAGCGTGCCGACGACGATCACATCGACCTTGGAACCATTCCCGACGCGCATCGTCACCTCGTCCTTCGCCAGTCTCCGCTTATTCCGCAGCTCCTGTTTTGAGTTACAAATGTGAGAAACCGCACCGGTATCAAATACCCAGGAGCTACTACGAGCGCTGGTAAGGTACACATCAATAACATGTATATCATATATACCTTTGACGTTGCCGGCCTTCTTATCCGCTAAGTACTTGGGGCAGTTCCGCTTCCAGTGACCGGTTCCCTTGCAATAAAAGCACTCAGTCTCAGGCTTGGGTCCATTCTTGGGCTTCTTCCCGGCAACTGATTTACCGGGCGCGGCAACTGCTTTGCCGTCCTTCTTGAAGTTCTTCTTACCCTTGCCTTTCTTGAAACTGGTGGTCTTATTCACCATCAACACTTGATGTTCCTTTTTGTTCTCCACCTCCGCTGATTTCAGCATCGAATATAACTGAGGAATGGACTTCTCCATCCCTTGCATATTGAAGTTCATCACAAAGCTCTTGTAGCTAGGTGGAAGCGACTGGAGGATTCTGTCAATAACCGAGTCATCCGGAAGATTAACTCCCAGCTGAGACAAGCGGTTGTGTAACCCAGACATTTTGAGTATGTGCTCGCTCACAGAACTATTTTCCTCCATCTTACAACTGAAGAACTTGTCGGAGACTTCATATCTCTCGACCCGGGCATGAGCTTGGAAAACCATTCTCAGCTCTTGGAACATCTCATATGCTCCGTGTTGCTCAAAACGCTTTTGGAGCCCCGGTTCTAAGCTGTAAAGCATGCCGCACTGAACCAGGGAGTAATCATCACTACGCGACTGCCAGGTGTTCATAACGTCTTGAGTTGCTGGGAAAATGGGTGCGTCACCTAGCGGTGCATCAAGGACATATGCTTTCTTGGAAGCTATGAGGATGATCCTCAAGTTACGGACCCAGTCTGTGTAGCTGCTTCCATCGTCTTTCAGTTTGGTTTTCTCTAGGAACGCGTTGAAGTTGAGGGCAACATTAGCGTGGGCCATTGGATCTACAAGATAGATTGTAAAGACAATTTTAGACTAAGTTCATGATAATTAAGTTCATCTAATCAAATTATTTAATGAACTCCCACTTATATAAACATCCCTCTAGTCATTTAAGTGATACATGATCCATATCGACTAGGCCGTGTCCGATCATCACGTGAGACGGATTAGTCATCAATGGTGAACATCTCCATGTTGATCGCATCTACTATACGACTCATGTTCGACCTTTCGGTCTCTCGTGTTCCGAGGTCATGTCTGTACATGCTAGGTTCGTCAAGTCAACCTAAGTGTTTCGCGTGTGTAAATCTGGCTTACACCCGTTGTATGCGAACGTTAGAATCTATCACACCCGATCATCACGTGGTGCTTCGAAACAATGATCCTTCGCAACGGTGCACACTTAGGGGGAACACATTTCTTGAAATTTTAGTGAGGGATCATCTTATTTATGCTACCGTCGTTCTAAGCAAATAAGATGTAAAAACATGATAAACATCACATGCAAATCATAAAGTGACATGATATGGCCAATATCATCTTGTGCCTTTGATCTCCATCTTCGGGGCGCGGCATGATCACCATCGTCACCGGCACGACACCATGATCTCCATCATCAGGATCTCCATCATCGTGTCTTCATGAAGTTGTCTCGCCAACTATTACTTCTACTACTATGGCTAACGGTTAGCAATAAAGTAAAGTAATTACATGGTGTTTTTGATTGACACGTAGGTCATACAATAAATTAAGACAACTCCTATGGCTCCTGCCGGTTGTCATACTTATCGACATACAAGTCGTGATTCCTATTACAAGAACATGATCAATCTCATACATCACATATATTTCATCACATCCTTTTGGCCATATCACATCACATAGCATACCCTGCAAAAACAAGTTAGACGTCCTCTAATTGTTGTTGCAAGTTTTACGTGGCTGCTATGGGTTTCTAGCAAGAACGTTTCTTACCTACGCAAAAGCCACAACGGTGATATGCCAATTGCTATTTACCCTTCATAAGGACCCTCTTCATTGAATCCGATCCGACTAAAGTGGGAGAGACAGACACCCGCTAGCCACCTTATGCAACAAGTGCATGTCAGGCGGTGGAACCAGTCTCACGTAAGCGTACGTGTAAAGTCGGTCCGGGCCGCTTCATCCCACAATGCCGCCGAATCAAGATAGGACTAGTAATGGCAAGCAAATTGACCAAATCATCGCCCACAACTACTTGTGTTCTACTCGTGCATAGAATCGATGCATAGACCTAGCTCATGATGCCACTGTTGGGGAACGTAGTAATAATTCAAAAAAATTCCTACGTGTCACCAAGATCAATCTAGGAGATGCTAGCAATGAGAGAGAGGGAGTGCATCTTCATACCCTTGAAGATCGCTAAGCGGAAGCGTTGCAAAGAACGCGGTTGATGGAGTCGTACTCGCGGCGATTCAAATCGCGGAAGATCCGATCCAAGCGCCGAACGGACGGTGCCTCCGCGTTCAACACACGTATAGCCCGGGGACGTCTCCTCCTTCTTGATCCAGCAAGGGGGGAGGAGAAGTTGGGGAAGAGCTCCGGCAGCACGACGGCGTGGTGGCGGTGGAGCTCATGGTTCTCCGGCAGAGCTTCGCTAAGCACTACGGAGGAGGAGGAGTAGGAGGGGGGAGGGCTGTGCTAGGGGCAAGGGGTGCAGCTCCCATGTGCCTCCCCACTATATATAGGGGTGGAGGGGGCTGGTTTCTTGCCCTCCAAGTCCATTGGGGCGTTGGCAAAGGTGGGAGGAAAGAAATCCCATCCTTTCCCTTCCCCACCGATTGTTATCCCCCCTTTTTAGGGATCTTGATCTTATCCCTTCGGGATATGATCTTATTCCTTCTAAGGGGGGATCTTGGTGCGCCTTGACCAGGGGTGTGGGGCCTTGACCCCACTACCAACGTTCATGTGGGTCCCCCCATGCAGGTGGGCCCCACTCCGGAACCTTCTAGAACCTTCCCGGTACAATACCGAAAAATCCCGAACATTTTCCGGTGGCCAAAATAGGACTTCCCATATATAAATCTTTACCTCCGGACCATTCCGGAACTCCTCGTGACGTCCGGGATCCCATCCGAGACTCCGAACAACTTTCGGTAACCACATACAATTCCCATTACAACTCTAGCGTCACCGAACCTTAAGTGTGTAGACCCTACGGGTTCGGGAACCATGCAGACATGACCGAGACACCTCTCCTGCCAATAACCAATAGCGGGATCTGGATACCCATATTGCCTCCCACATGTTCCACGATGATCTCATCGGATGAACCATGATGTCGGGGATTCAATTAATCCCGTATACAATTCCCTTTGTCCGTCGGTATGTTACTTGCCCGAGTTTCGATCGTCGGTATCCCTATACCTTGTTCAATCTCGTTACCGACAAGTCTCTTTACTCGTTCCGTAACACATGATCCCGTGACTAAATCCTTAGTCACATTGAGCTCATTATGATGATGTATTACTGAGTGGGCCCAGAGATACCTCTCCGGCACACGGAGTGACAAATCCCAGTCTCGATTCGTGCCAACCCAACAGACACTTTCGGAGATACCTGTAGTGCACCTTTATAGTCACCCAGTTACGTTGTGACGTTTGATACACCCAAAGCATTCCTACGGTATCCGGGAGTTGCACAATCTCATGGTCTAAGGAAATGATACTTGACATTAGAAAAGCTCTAGCAGACGAACTACACGATCTTGTGCTATGCTTAGGATTGGGTCTTGTCCATCACATCATTCTCCTAATGATGTGATCCCGTTATCAACGACATCCAATGTCCATGGTCAGGAAACCATGACCATCTATTGATCAACGAGCTAGTCAACTAGAGGCTCACTAGGGACATGGTGTGGTCTATGTATTCACACATGTATTACGGTTTCCGGTTAATACAATTATAGCATGAACAATAGACAATTAACATGAACAAGGAAATATAATAATAACCATTTTATTATTGCCTCTAGGGCATATTTCCAACAATGTCTTCCTTGCTACTTGTAAACTGCGTTGGGATTTTGAAAGCACATTTGCTCCCTTGGTGGTTTTGGTAATTAATAACAACATATATGTCAATGAACTAATGTTTCCACTAAGTATATTTTTGGAAAAGTTCAATGATGTGTTGGCAAAAGGATTGTGGAGAAACCCCTAGATGCAAGGAAATGGATTGGCAAAGCTTCAAGCAAGAGGACTCTACATTTTACTTTGTGAGAAATCACTTTGAGTCTATAGGAAAGCCAATACTATTAAAAGGGGGTAAGGTACTGTTGGTAAACAAGATGCTCCACGTGCACAAGTGATAGTCACCAAAAACACCCACAAGCTCTTCCACAAATACTCTGTCTAGAACCCTACCACTCTAATCGGTAAGACCAACAATTTCTTTTCAGTCTCACCGAGATTCAAACCCTAGACAGATCCTTAGCCAAACCCATCTCGGTACTACCAACATTCCACTTTGGTGCCACCGAGTTCAGTTGCCAACTTTCTGGTTAGCTATTTTTAAGCATCAGTACCACCGAGTTTTGCCAATTGGTCTCACCGAGATTTGGACCAACTTCCTGGTTAGCCATTCTCAAGAATCGGTACCACCGAGTTTTGTGAATCGGTCAAATCGAGTTTTTGGACCAACTCTCTGGTTAGCCGTTGTCAAGAATTGGTACCACCGAAAATTGAGAATCGGTCTCACCGAATTGTGCATTCTGACCATTGGTCATCTTATCGGTACCACCGAGATTTATGTATCGGTTTCACCGAGATTCAAAAGTTACTGCCTTTTGGTCACTTCGGTACCACCGAGTTTTATACTTCGGTGTCACCGAGTTGGTCACTTCAGGTGTAACGGTTGGATTTTTGGGGATGCCTATATATACCCCTTCACCACCATCCACTCGAAAGAGAAGCACTCAGAACTATTCCATACTTGCCCCATCCAATTTTCAGAGAGAGAGAGCCACCTACTCATGTGTTGAGATCAAGCCATTCCACTCTATCCATATGAATCTTCATCTCTAGCCTCCCCAAGTTGCTTTCCATAAAATCAATCTCTTCCACCATAGCCAAATCTGTGAGAGAGTGATTGTGTGTTGAGGAGTCTATCATCTTGAAGCACAAGAGCAAGGATTTCATCGACATTGCCGAGCCTATTACCTTTTGGAGGGTGGTGCCTCCTAGATTGGTTAGGTGTCGCTTGGGAGCCTCCTACTTCGTGTTGTGGAGTTGAACCAAGAAGTTTGTACGGGCAAGGAGATTGCCTACTTCGTGAAGATCTACCCATAGTGAGGCTAGTCCTTCGTGGATGGAAGCCATTATGGAATAGTCAAGGTTGCTACTTCGTGGACCCTTATGGGTGGAGCCCTCCATGGACTCTCACGACCATTACCCTCCGTGGGTTGAAGACTCCATAAACGTGGACGTACGATAGCACCACCTATCGGAACCACGGGAAAAATCTTCGTGTCTTCAAATTGCGTTTGATCTTCCTTCCTACCCTCTACTACATATGCTTGTTGTTACTTTCCGCTGCTATACTCTTAGACATGCATGTGTAGGGTGTACTTGAATTGCTATCATTGCTAAAATCTGCCAACACTTAAAATTGGGAAAAGGTAGAATTTTTATTTGCTCAAGTAGTCTAATCACCCCCCTATAGACATACTTTCGATCCTACAAGTGGTATCACAGCTTTGGTCTCCATTGCATTGGTCTCACAACCTAGGAGAGTATGACGTCTAGTGAGGGAAATTATCACCGTAGAGGTCCGTACTTTGACGGCACACATTTTGCTAGTTGGAAGCACAAAATGAAAATGCATATCCTTGGTCATAACCTCGCCGTTTGGGATGTTGTTCGTGTTGGCTTGCAAGGTGAATTCTTTGGTGATGGAAAAGAACCGGATCGTGAAGCGACCGCGGATGAATTGAAGATGTTGCAATACAACGCTCAAGCATGTGACATTCTCTTCAACTGCCTATGCCCCGAAGAATTCAACAAAATCAGCCGTCTTGAGAATGCAAAAGAGATTTGGGATACTTTGGTTGATATGCATGAAGGTACCGAATCCGTGATAGAATCCAAGTTGGATGTTCTTCAAAGTCAGCTTGACAAGTTCAAGATGAAGGATGGTGAAGGAGTCGCAGAGATGTACTCTAGGCTAGCTCTCATCACCAATGAGATTGCCGGCTTAGGAAGCGAAGAAATGACCGACAAATTCATCATCAAGAAGATACTTAGAGCTTTGGATGAGAGATACGACACCATGTGCACATTGATCCAAATGATGCCCAACTACAAAGATCTCAAGCCTATGGAAGTCATTGGAAGGATTGTTGCTCATGAGATGACACTCAAGGACAAAGAAGAGCTTCACAACAAGTCTAGCGGTGCTTACAAAGCCACAAGTGATGCTCCCGCAACTTCAAGCGACAACCTTGTCACCAATGAAGAGATAAGCCTCATGGTCAAGAAATTCAACAAGTTCTACAAGAATAGAGGCAAAGAACGAAGCTCCAACTCAAGATATGAAGAGAAGCGTTCGTCAAGTCGTGGCCGAAACTGCTACAATTGTGGGAAGCCTGGGCACTACTCAAATGAGTGCACGGCTCCCTACAAACAAAGAGAAGAGTCACCTAGAAGACGAAGCTCAAGGAATGAATCACCTCAAAGAGAGAGAAGGAGTAGAGATGATCGTTATGAACGAAGACCCTCAAGGAGAAGTAGGGACTCGGAGAAGAAGGACAAGTACACCAAGAGCTACTCAAGAAGAAGACATCAAGCTCATGTTGGTGAATGGGTTTCCGGCTCCGAATCCAACAACAACTCCGAGAGAAGCTATCACTCAAACTCCGACTATAGTCAAGATGAAGGTGTTGCCGGAATTGCACTAGTGACTACCAACTCCTATAATCTATTTGATTCACCAAATGAAGGGAGTGGAAGTTGCTTCATGGCTAAAGGCCCCAAGGTATCACACCCTGAGTATCTTGATTTCAATAGTGATAAAGATGACTTACTTGGTGACGATGACTTGCTCTTTTATAAAACTAGTAATGTTAGTCAAGATGAACTTGATAATTTTCATGCTAGTCAAGATAAGTCGGTTGATGATGATAAGATGAGAATAGAACAACTAACTAAAGAATTAAACACTCTTAAGTTAGCCCATGAATCTACTCTAGAAGATCATAGAGAGCTTGTAAGGACTCATGAGAAGCTATGCTTTGAGAAGCTCACTTTGGAGCAAGAACATGAGTTTCTTAAAGCTATCAATGACGATCTCCGAAAGAAGACTTCATCTTATCTAGCCAAACGATTACTCTTGTCTACATTCATGCCACAAGTTAAACCTAGACAAACTAGTAACAAAGGCAAGAAAGGTTCTTCATCTAGTAGCAACAATAAAAATGCTAAATCTAATGATGTTGCTTCTAGTAGTCCTATTGATTCCACTAATGATGATTCTCTTAGCCAAGTTACACTTGAGCAAGAAAACGATTTATTGAAAGGGATTATAGAGAAAGGTATCTACAAGAGTCTTGCCGGGTGTAAGCAATTTGAGGAAATTGTACGCAAGCACGGAGGATACCGGAAGAACCATGGCATTGGCTACTTCAACGCAAATGGAGTTGAATGGGAAGAAGGTCAATACCCCAAGCCCAAGTTTGTTCCTCAAAGGGAGAAGTATGAACATACTCTTCCCAAGGGAACAAACACTCAAGATGACCTTCCACCACAAAACCACAAGTTCAAGGGCAAGGACAAGCTTCAAGAGGACATTGACTCATATGAAGATGAATCCCAAGCTTTGGTGGAGTGGGTTCCCAAGGTTACTTCAACACTACTAGGGAAAAGCCTAGCAGTAGCGCGGGTATTATGTATATCAGTAGCACGGGTTCCCGCGCTACTGATATGACGCTACAGCTAACCTGTAGCAGTAGCGCGTGTTGGCCCGCGCTGCTGCTATACATGCATAGCAGTAGCGTGCTCCAAAGAACAGCGCTGCTGCTAATATCTGTAGCGCCTTGTGTTAGGCCGCGCTACTGGTAATGCTACGCTGCTGCTAACTTTACTCCCCGCGCTACTGCTAACTTTATTAGTTTCTGTTTTTTTTTGCATATTTGTTTTGTATTTGAACATGCTTTATACAAGAATCTTTAGCAAATACAAATGTCATCATCATACACATACAAATGGCTGCGAGACCACGAATGTAATCATAGCATATACATACAAATAGTCTCATAAAATCATGTCGTCATCATAATCATCATCCAACACAAAGTGGTCTCTCGTCATCATCTCGAAAATAGCGATACAAGTCTCGAATACTTGCAACTACATCGTCATCCATCTAAACAATGATATACGCGAGAAGAGCTATCACTATGAGTGAGAGCGAAACTATGTAGTACATGAGGCGGCGGTTATGAGTCCTCTCTCACGCTAGTGTGAGCCTTCTCACGTAACTAGCTTCTGCTTCTTGTCTGCTTTTGAAGCCTTTATGGCTGGCGCCCGAGACCCCCTCCACTTGCGCCTGACACTCGGACCACTCGTCGTATACTCCCGGAACCTTTCCTTTGTACACGACATAGCACCGGTACTTCGCCATCAAGAATCTAGGTACCTGTTAGAGATGCATCTTCATCAAGAGAATGTACAATCATATGCAACAAAATATACTTGAGCAACACAAAAAAGAAAGGGTTAGCAACTAGATGCAACATATAGTAAACATAAATAATCAACGCAGTTTCATCGTACGCAAACTAATTAACTAGAGGTACGCAGGTCATCGTACCCAAACTAACAAAGTAGCGTTACGCAAGTTCGGTAGGGACCGTGGACATCACAAAGTTTCATCGCTATAGAAAGTATACAAGTTCAACCGACACATATCATCATCATCGGCATCGTAAATCACTAGAACTTCCATCCTTCCAGATCATTGAGAGTGGACCCTAGCTTCTTGAACGGCGTGAGGTCCTGACGTTGCATGCCTATGTAAGTTCGGACGTCAGCTCGCGATTAGGGATGGCAATGGGTCGGGTTTGGGGCGGGTGGAGCTGGTCCAAATCCAACCCATGACCCATCTTCCTGCCCTCTGCCCATCCACCAAAGTATCCATGGGCACAACTTGTGCCCATGCCCAAACCCATTGGATACCCAGATACCCATGGAGTTCCATGGGCATAGAAAAATGAGCATGAAGCCTTCCTAAAGATCAAATTAATTCATCATCGTTCATTCACAAATGACAACATAAGCTACAAGAATAAGTAGACAGCAAGTACACTATTCAGGAGGAGATCGGTCGCCGGTTGGGGAAGGGAGAGAGGGAGTGGGATGGGGGTTACCGACCTTGGAGTTGTTGCCGCCTGCCGGTCGCTGATGTTGGTCATCGAGGCCGGTCGCCGATGCTGGTGGCCGAGGCCGGTCTCCGATGCTGGTCGCCGAGGCCGGTCGCTGATATGGGGTGGATGGCCAGGGAGAGGCGACGGGGCGATGATTGTGAGGCGCGGAGGGCCGCCGCGCTGGGGAGGGAGCTGGACTCGGGAGGATTGGGAGTTGACGCAAGGCATCCAGATTAGGTTTAATAATTAGGTTAGTGGGGTTGTGGGGGATTAGGGAACATGGGCCAGGCTTTGACCTTCTATGACCGCGAGCGACTTGGGGTTGGATGTTTGCTTAGTCCAGTGTCACTGCCATATGGCACCACCTGTCATACGGGTATCCATTGGATATCCATGGAGCAGAAATTATAACCGTGCCCAACCCAGCTGTTCGCGGGTATCCAGATCCACGGATCCATGGGCAGAAATGCGCTCCATACCCTTGCCCAACCGGGTCGGATATCCGCGGGTATCCGGATCCATGGATAAAATTGCCATCCCTACTCGCGATATAGGGCCGTGGTGGAACATCCCCTTCACTTCGACGACTTCTTTCATGATGATCGTCGCAATGTCCCTCTGGATGCGAAAGAAATCATCTCTAAGTTTATAATCCGCATCTCCTTGAGATTCTACCCACTTGCGGATATGATCATCATTTCTGGTTGTCATGCGAAGCTTTTGGTGATCCCTTCTGAACTCCATCATGAGATGGAGGAGGTAGAATCCATCTTTCCTACTTGATTTCGGGACATGGATGCAGCAGAAGTTGGTTTTATGCGAGAAACCCGTCTTGCGGTTCCTTTGGTTCCTGATCTGCATGTGGCCACCCCTCAAGCTGAAGCCTTGGAGAGCATCATCTAGACTATTCATCACGTGGGTGTAGTCCTTCTTCTCGTAGTTTCTGGTAGGATCGAAATACACGGCGTGGGATACTCGCGGGTACAGAACGATAAGGACGGCGCGACCGTTGCTGCGGGGAAAAAACACCTCAAATTATTCTCCATATGAGCGAGAAGGAATGATTGAAATGTATGAAAGGGTTGTCCCGCACTAACTTACTTTGGATGATAAGGCAGGAGGACAATTTCCTGGTCCTTATTCTGTACCATGAAGTTTTCGAGGTACTCCCTAGCAGTTTTACGCTCAAAGTCGCCGAGACTCAAGAAGGACTCGTGCATGTAGTATGGATCTGCCACACAGATTTGCGAGACTTCTTCTCTCTTCATGAAGGAGCTCATATGTAGCGCAAAAAGGCGGACGATTGTACAATCGAGCCGCCTTGTCAGAAACATCTCGAAGATATGATCAAACCGCAGGAAGAACACCTCCGCGGGCCGTGTGTCGACGTAGCACTTCCCCTCAGGCACACGAGCCGCGTATGTCGGATATCCTGGATGCTTCGAGGCTAGTAGGCTTTTCTCAGTCGACAGCACATGGTCGTGCAGTCTCCTGAGATCCCCGTATATTGCCTCCAGCGGTTTCGCCGGTAGCATCGGCTCGCCCATGACATGGAACATGGCCACCGTCTGGCTGCTATGTGCTCTGGCTTGTTTGTAGGCAGTTGAGCCTATCTTCCCCGTTCTCTTCATCTCCTTTTTCTTTGGCTGACCTTCCAGACCCTTCCTTAACCCCTGCCCCAGTGTTGTCGGGCTAAGCACTGTACGACCCCCTGCATCTTTAGGCGTGTCCTGTGAGGATTGCATGAAGAGAGACTTCTTGCAATCCCTGTTAGGACGTTCCTGCCCGGGTAGATCATCCATATCCTCATTAGCATGCTGATAGCCTGAGTCGTCATATGGCTGACTCATCATATCTAAGTCATAGTCATAGGCGCCTGTATTGAGGAACCGAAGAGGGTCCTCCTCCATCTCATCATCCATTCTTTGTTCTACGGGGGCGATTACATCAGCCACTATTGGACCCCCTTCATCACGTTGTCCGCCGCTCTCACCCGGCACTACAGGCGCTGGTAATTGCGTAGGCGGGGTGGTGGTGTCCATACCTGCTTATTGATGTGTGGTTATTGGTGTGCTCTCGGCCGGCTCCAGACGAAGAAGATTCTTCGGCCATAGCAGCACCCAACCCTTGCAGCTTCCAATCCGCGACGGGGTCTCGTCGTCCTCTCCCCCTAGCCGTACTAGAGGAGGCAAATCCTCGTGCCCCGATTTCACACTCGACAAGGTAATCCTGAAGTGCCCACCGGGCATCGGCTGGTCGTGGAACGTGAGTTCCAAGGGCTTCGTTATCACCCCCTTTCCCACGTCCACCTTCTGGCCTTTGATCAAGTAGAGTACGATGCACGGGGTTTCATCGGCCTGCAAACACATGTCTGCGGCGTAAAACATCCGAAAGGCAACGAAAAATGGAATATTCTAGATATATGTTGGTGCGACATGTAATTACCGTGAGGGCGTCGAGCTCAGCCAAAGACGAAGGCCCGCCTAGCGCGCCAGAGACTGAGGACGGGCTGCTATGAGCGGGTGCGGGTGTGGGAGCAGGCCCGGTTGCGTGAGCAGGTGATGGTGCGGTGGTGTTGTTCACCGAGTTGCTCCCGACGAAACTGGGCATGGGGAAATCATGTACCGTCTTGTCTGGATTTTCCTTCGTCCAGTTGATGATAGCCGGGATCAAGTTAGTAGCGAAATCATTTCTGCAGGCATGTACAGCTGCATCGACTGCCTGCTGTAGCAACTCATTTTTCTCCTCGGCTGCTTTTTCCGCGTCCTCAGCTGCTCTTTTCTCGAACGCAAGCTTCACCTTCGCGTCGATGTCCGTCTGACTAAACTTCTTTTTCTGCTTCTTGGCCTCCGGGCCCTCGTTGTAAAACACCTTCCACGTGGCGCCGTCTCCGGCGCCGTGCACACGTCCATATTGCGGCCGCTGGCCCAAAGGGAGTCCCTTAAGTTCGTTCAAGGCCCGGTTGAGAGGGGTGTCCCACTTGGGCCTCATCGGTGAAGTAGGGCTTTCAGCTGCAAGCTGGTGTTGCTTCTCCTGCAGAAGGAACGTGAACCGTTTACGAATGTGTAGTCGACTTGATCAGAAGCTAAATGTAAGGTGGTAAAAGAATAATTACCAGTATTCTAATCAATTTCCTCGTGATCTGGTCCGTGTAAAAAACCTTATTTTCCTTGTCCCACTTGTAGCGGGCCCTGATGAAATCACGCTCCAAGGGGTTGGTGAACTTCGCGAAGGGGTCTGGGAGACCCACGGCTTCACGTTCCGCGTCCTCCTTATCCCATATGGGCCTTTTGCCAAGGTAGCCACGGCTTCCGAGGCGATGCTTCCCCGTGTTCCTTTGCTGAAGGCTCTTGGATTTTGCAGCCTTAGCCTTGGCTGCCTCGGTAGCGCAAGTGTCCTTGAACTTTTCGAACTCCTCTTCCGTAAGTGTCGGATTTTCCTCCAGAATCTTGGACAGGGGTTCCTCAGCCTCAATAGCTCGTTTCACCCTTCCTTTCCAGGAGGCCAAATCATTGCTGAACATGCCCATGGCGTGATTGTTAATCTTTTTCATCTTTGGATCATCCCACGGTTGTTCTATGCTATCATCCCGGTCGGGGAACTTGAATCTCTTGTGCAACTTCGTCAGGAGCAACTGCCTCAAATGTTCTTTACTCCTTAAGTCATCGTCGTTGATGCTCGTGCATTCCCGTAGGATGCATCCTACTTGGTTCCCATAGCACTTGCGAGGTTCTTCTGGCTCTAATGGCTCAAACCTGCCAGTGGCCATCTTTGTGATCACCAGTCATCCGATGCCGAGTTTGTTAGGTTTGCGTATCCTCTGCTTCTTCTGCTTCTTCTTTTCGGTAGCGGCATCGGCGCCGGTACCTTCCCCGCCGGTATCTTCCCCGCCGGTCTCGGTGCCGCTATCAATGCCGGCGCCGTCGGTGTCGATGTCGGCGTCAGTACCATCATTGAGGCCGACCTGCAAACCTTGACTGTGCTTAGCAGACAAAAAGTCGAGGTACTGTTGTTCACCCTCATAATCTATCTCGTCTGCATCTTGGTCAGAAGGCCCGGTTTCTTCGTTGTTCGACATGTTTCCTATGATAAAGTCTCCTCGTTTAATTCTAAAACTATAAAAAATGAGAAATGACATAAAAAAAGATCTATGTTTGCCAGAATGTCGTTTCCCAGCAAATCCCGGCAATCGATATGCCTACTTTCTAGCACAAGTCATGCCAAAATTCACGGAAAATTTCTGCATGACCTTTGCTAAAAAGTGGACATATTGAGTGCCTGAAATTCACCGGAACGGAAATGAATCAACATTTCGGCGAAACATAGGCCACTCGGATCATTTACCCTGCACATAATCATCATTTTCCAAATATGACATGTCCAAAACATCACATGTCCAAATATGACATGTCCAAATTCCAAATATGACATGTCCAAATCACATGTCCACATATCACATGTCCACTTCGAATTCTGTTTTTTTAAATAGCAACAATTGCTTTAACTAAAAAATTAAATAGCAACAGTTGCTTTAACTAATCTGTCACTTCAAATTCAGTTTTTTAAATAACAACAATTGCTTAAACTAAAAAAATTAAATTGCAACAGTTGCTTTAACTAATCTGTCCTAGGTTTCATACTAATTGCTTAAACTAAAAAAATTAAATAGCAACAATTGCTTAAACTAAAAAATGCAAGAAACCTATATAATCAATTCTGTTTTTTCTTTTAACTACACCTAAAACACCTAACCCTAAATTTCTGCTTACAGAGGGTGCAGGGGCGAGGAGGCAGGCCCGACGACGACCGAGGTTGGGAGGGGAGGCAGCCGAGGAGGGAGGCATGGCGCGCCGGGGCCGGGGTCGGGGGCGTGGGCGAGGTCGCCGGGGTCGGGGGCGAGCGCCGGGGTCGGGGGCGAGGGCACGTGCGCTTGAGGCAGGGGCGTGGGCGAGGTCGCGGGCGAGGGCACGGGCTCCAACGGTGAGGGCACGGGCTCCGGCGGCGAGGGCACGGGCTCCGGCGGCGACGAGGGGGGAGAAGAGAGAGTGGGGATTTGGGGGAAGCAGAGGCGGGAAGCCCGCTGGGGCCGGGGGTTAAGTCAACATAGCAGTAGCGCGTTTCCTCAAAACTCGCTATAGCTAAGTTATCTATAGCGCGTTTCTCCAAAAGGCGCTACTCCTATTTTGACTAGCTATAGCTCTTTTTCGAAAAAGCGCTACTGCTATAACCAGTACCTATAGCAGTTTTCCTGTTTGTTTCTTCTATTGTCTTTTCCTTTATTTTCTCTTCCTTTTCTTTTCTTCTTTTTCTTTTCTTTTCTTTTCCTTTTTTCCGAGAGCAGGAACGAAGGGAAGGTGATACAATGTATATAACTAAGGCGATATATATTGCATCATTTGACGGTTAAGTATGTATACAAAATAGGAACATATATATTACATCATTTGACCCATGCATAACGGTTAGTGTGTACACAAAATAGGAACATATATATTACATCATTTGACCGATAATGGTTCCTCAGCGTCGACGTTTTCGTTTTTGAGTGAGCTTCTTTCCCTTCTTGTTCGTTGAAGAATAATTGAGCCCCTTATTGTGACTTTTCCTTTTCCATGGAGTATGATCTTTCTTAGGTAATGTAGTATTGATTCTTCTTTTGACGTATACTTCATCGTCATCGTCATCTTCCCTCATTGGGTTGCCGTACTGGTCGTAGTCTTCCTCGTTGGCGACTCCATCCATTCCAATGATGTTCCTTTTGCCTCTCCTCACGACAACACGGATGGGATTGCACGGGTCGGTTATAAAGAAGCATTGTGTCACGTGCTTAGCGTGTACCCATGGCTCGTTTTTTGCGATAGCGTTCACGGTACCGCTCTTGGCGTCGGGTATAGTCATGGTAGCGAAATACCGGTTTTCTCTTTCGACATTCTTAGCCCATCTGACACGAAACATCGTCGCGTTGTGCAGTCCAGAGTAGTCAAGCTCCCAGATCTCCTCGACCCTTCCGTAAAATCTCTCAGTTGCGCCGTTGTCGCTGTCGGTCATGCATTCCACCGTCACCCCTGAGTTCTGATCATAACTGTCCATATCTTTGGCCTCCATGTAGAACGTGTATCCGTTGATATCGTATGCCTGATAGGTGACGAGGTTGGGCGAGGGGCCATGTGCTAAGGCGTATATGAGCAATCTGTCCTTAGAGCCCTCTTCCGGGGGATTAGCAATAATATGCTCTTTGAACCAATGCAGGAAAGTGGAGTTGTGCTCTCTAGTAACTTCGGCGTCCGTCTTGCATACCCCCCGGTCACGATACTTCTTTGCGATAGTTTCTTTGTGCAGTGTTGCGAAAGGATCTACCTGGTGTAGGTGTTGTAGCACTACCAAGTTTGCTATGTCAAAGTCGTTGCGTCGATCTGAGTAGGCCACATGCAGTTCCCTGCGACCGTTGGAGTGACCTTCTCCTTCAAGCCTCCCATCGTGCTTGTTAACGGGCAAACCAACACCAGGTGGCCGGTCTGCGCCATATAGAAAATTCTCGTAGAAAGAGATGCACTCTTGTGTCAGATAGCCCTGGACGATGCTTCCATTCGGACGGGACATGTTACGAACGAATCCTTTGATGATCCCATTCATCCTCTCAAACGGCATCATGTTGTGCAGGAATGACGGCCCCAGGTTTATTATGTCGTCCACAATATGGACACACAGATGCACCATGACGTCAAAGAACGCGGGCGGGAAGTACATCTCAAGCTCATTTAGTATGACAACGATCTCTTCCTATAGCCTTCGGAGCTGCTTCACACTGATCGACTTTCGAGAGATGACATCGAAAAAGTTGCAGAGACCAATAAGCGTGTCACGGACGTGCTTGTCCATTATCCCTCTAAGGGCAACAGGTAGTATCTGCGTCATCATCACATGACAGTCATGGGACTTCATCCCACTGAACCTTTTCTTCTTCGTGTCTAGATATCTGCTTATCTTGCCACAGTAACCGGAACTAACTTTGATTCCGGTAAGGCACTTGAAGAATTGATCGATCTCAGCCGGACTTAAGGTGAAGAAAGAAGGGGGGCAATAATCCTCTTCCTTTAATTTTTTGCCCTTCTTCTCCCGCGCCTCTGTCTCCGTCTCTGTCTCCTCTGACTTTTTACGGGGCGGCATGTGCAGATCTGCCCTGATCTCCAAATCTTGCAAGTCTTTTCTTGCCTTCGGCCCATCCTTGGTCTTATCCGGCATGTTCATCAGTGTCGCAAGCAAGCTCTCAAGGACATTCTTACAGATATGCATTTGATCAAGGCAATGAGGCGTGTCGAGTTTGTGCCAGTACTCCAAGTCCCAGAAAACAGACCTCGTCTTCCATACCTTCAGCAGCGGCTCCGGTGCCTTTTTCATCGTCTTTCCTGGCGCGGGGCACTGTTCCCAGTTTTTCAACAGCTCATTGATTTCGGTGCCGCTCCGCTTACGTGGAGGTCCTCGATGCTCAGCCTCACCATTGAATAGATCTCCATGGTTTCTCCACGGGTCGTCCTTCTCGAGCCATCTTCGATGCCCCATGTACACGATTTTCCCAGACCCGCCATCTTTCCTTGACGTTAGCTGCTGAGACATCGTATCATCCATGCACCGCGTGCATCCGCAATATCCATGGCACACCTGTCCTGCGACATATCCGTAACCGAGATAGTCGTGCACCGTCGTGATCAACGCGGCTCTCATATAGAAATACTCGCCTTTGCTGGCGTCCCATGTCTTGGCCGGTGTTTTCCATAACGTGTCTAAGTCCTCTTGAAGTAGCCCCAGATACAGATTAATATTATTTCCCGGTTGTTTCGGCCCTTGAATTAGCATGCTCATGTGTATGTACTTCGAATTCATGCAGAACCAGGGGGGAGGTTGTACATCCATACAAACACGGGCCATGTGCTATGGTTGGTGTTCTGGTTGCCAAACGGATTCATGCCATCAGTACACGCGCCGAGCACGATGTTCCTTGCATCACATGCAAAATACCGATATTCGCCGTTGAACGCTCTCCACTGGCTTCCATCCACGACGTGTCTCAGCTTTGGATCATCTCCATCGCCGGGCTTCTTCCTCTCCGCGTGCCAGCGCATGAGCTTTGCTTCCTTGGGATCTACGAAATACCGCTGGAGACGGGGAGTGATTGGTAAGTACCATACAACTTTCTGGGGACATTTCTTCCCGGCCTTCTTGTATCGAGAAGCATTGCACACCGGACAACTTGTTTTTTCTGCGTGCTCCTTCTGATAAATTATGCAATCGTTGATGCATGCATGGTATCTAACATGCGGCAGATCAAGAGGGCACACGATCTTCTTGGCCTCATCCACACTAGTAGGACATAGATTCCCCGTGGGAAGAACATCCTTTAGGTACCTGAGAAGCTCATTGAGGCTAGTGTCGGTCCATTTGTTTTTAGCCTTCGTCTTCAGGAGTTCGAGCGTGAAACTCAAGCGGGTCACCTCGGGATTGCAACCATGATACAATGGAGTGTTCGAGTCTACCACCAGTTGCTGCAGCTTGGCCTCCTCTCTAGAAGCAGCTCTCTCAGTACTCGTCTCCTTGCGAAGCAGTGCTTGAACATGAGGGTCCCGCACGATTGAACTTAGTACCGACGAATTCTGCGGCGTGGAGTCCACGTTTTCTCCGCCGCCATGTCCGGCCCCTTCTCCGCCGCCATGTCCGGCCTCTTCCCCGGCGCCTTGTCCGGCCCCTTCTCCGCCGCCACTATCGATCATCTCTTCGTCTTGCCCCGTGTCGTCATTACCTGCCCCGTTGGCGTCCTCAACATCATCATCCTCATCTTCAATTATCCACCGAGTATAGCCATCCATGAAACCAGTCATGAGAAGGTGCGCCATCACACGACCATCATCATAGGGGTCGAGCCAAGCTCGTTCTTTGCATCTTCGACACGGACATAAAACCTCTGTCAGGTTATTTTCTTTCATGTCCTGCACCGCCGACCGCAACCACCTGTCCACCACCGTTCCACTGACCATCATGAACGCCTGCACGGTAATAATAAACAAATTGATTATAAAAATGCATGCATGCATCAAAGTCATACAAAAATTCGGCATGACCTTCCCTAAAAATAGGACATATAGATTTTGCCCGGAATTCGCCGAAACGGAAATAAATCGACATTTCGGCAAAACATAGGCAACTCACAAGCACAATTCGGCGGCAACTCATGCCACACACACAACTTCCATCATATCGCCCGATTATGTCATATCGCACACATACACATATTTCCATTCTTGCAAAAGCATAAATTTTTAATCACCGTACCTATCTCGAGATCGAGCACGGTGATGATGATGTCGATAGGTGTCGCCACACACACCTATGAAATGATCAAAAGTGGACAAAGCTCTTCTTGATAAGGCTATAGATCTAGTTAGGGAGGTACATAGGTCACTTCACTAAATGCTAGCTAGATCTACCTAGCTAGCTAGTTTGGGAAGAGACAAGTTCAACTAGTGGAGGGGGAAGGAAAAAGAGAAACGAGATGCATTAATGGAGGTTGGTGTAGTTAGCTAGGAGTAATAAAGAGAGAGAAAGATAGGTAGAAGAAGGAGAGTAATGGGGGGGGGAGAAGTAGTGAGGAAGAAGCAAAGTGAGGGAGAGAGGAGGTGGGAGCTAGGGGAAAGTGAGGAAGAGAGGAGGGAAGGGGGAGGAAAAAGGTGGTATGGCTGCGGCTTAGCAGTAGCGCTGGGAGAAAAATGCGCTGCTGCTAATAGGATAGCAGTAGCGCTCCTACTTCACACGCGCTACTGCTAAGCGGGGCCCGCCATGTGGCCAGTTTCAAAATTAGCAGTAGCGACATGAAAAAAAAGCGCGCTACTACTATCACATTAGCAGTAGCGCGGAGAGAAATACGTAGCTATAACAATCATGCATATAAGAATTCAGAGATGACTCAAATAGTTTTCATGAATAATATGAACATAAACCCACAATTCATCGGATCCCAACAAACACACCGCAAATAAGATTACATCAAATAGACCGTCGCGGGAATCGCGGTGAACTTTGTATTGAAGAACATAGAGAGAGAGATAGCCATCTAGGTCCTAGCTATGGACCCGTAGATTTGTCGTAGACTACTCACACAACACAATGGGAGCGACAAGGTTGATGTAGAGGCCCACCGTGATTGATCCCCCCTCCGACAGGGCACCAAAATAGGGCTCTGATGATCCACAAGTACAGGAGTTCAATCGTAGTCGTTTCGATAAGTAAGAGTGTCGAACCCAACAAGGAGCATAAGGAAATGATAAGCACTTTTCAGCAAGGTATTCTCTCCAAGTGTTGTAAGTAACAATGATAGATAGTTTTGTAGAAAGATAATTCGTAACAAGTGACAAGTAGCAAAAGTAACAAGTGTGTAGCAAGGTAGCCCAATCCGTTTTATAACAAATGATAGGCCAGACAATTCTCTTATATGAAGCCAAGCACCCTCGAGGACACATGAGAATTTCTGTCTAGTCATGTTCATCATGTTGAGTTGATTCGGGTTCGTTACTTTGATAATTTGATATGTGGGTGGACCGGTGCGAAGGTGTTGTTCTTACTCGAACAAGCAACCCACTTGTGATTACCCCCTCTCGCAAGCATCCGCAACTACGAAAGAAGAAATAAGATAAATCTAATCGTAGCACGAAACATGTGGATCCAAATCAGCCCCGTATGGAATAACGCATAAACTAGGGTTTAAGCTTCTGTCACTCTAGGAACTCATCATCTACTTATTACTCCACAATGCCTTACCTTAGGCCCAAAATTTGGTGTAGTTTCATGTAGTCGACGTTCACATGACACCACTAAAGGAAGCAACAACATACATATTATCAAAATATCGAACGAACACAAACTTCACATGGTTACTTATAAAAAGACTTCTCCCATGTCCTTGAGAACAAAAGTAACTACTCAAAAATCAGCACCATGTTCAATATCAGAGGTGTAATAAATATGATAAAGGATCTCAACATATTATATTCCACCAAACAAACCAACAAGGATGAACTACAAGACGTAATCAAAACTACTAGTAACCCACATGTACCAATCTGAGGTTTTGAGACAAAGATCGAATACAAGAGATGAACTAGGGTTTTAGATGAGATGGTGTTGGTGAAGGTGTTGATGAAGATTGGTCCTCTCATGAAGGAGGAAGCGTTGGTGATGACGATGGCTTCGATTTCCCCCTCTCGGAGGGAAGTTTCCCTGGCAGAATCTCTTTGCCGGAGAGCAAAAAGGCCTCTGCCTAGGTTTCCACCTAGAGATGGTGGCGCTTTGTCCTGAAAGTACCCTTTTGATTTTTCTAGGTCAAAACACATCATATAGCAGAAGAGGGGGGTGGAGGTCGCCTGTGGGCCTGCCAAGCCATCAGGGCGCCAACAGGTGGCCCCCCTCTGGCACTTCTTCGCTCCATAAATTCAGATATATTCCACAAAAAATCCTCATGAAGTTTCAGGTCATTTGGAGTTAGAGAATTTTCAGCCTTTTTCTTAGTTTTCAGGTCCAGAATTCAAGTTTCCGGCAATTTCCCTCTTTGTGATGTACCTTGTAAATTAATAGAGAAAAGGCATTAGAATAGTATCATAAAATGGAATAGTGGCCAAGAATAATATAAATATCAATAAGAAATCATGATGCAAAATGGATGTATCAACTCCCCCAAGCTTAGACCTCGCTTGTCCTCAAGTAAAAACTGAACTCGATAATAATGACCACATAATTAGAGCGAGAGGTGTCGACAGAAACAAAATACGGACATGCGAGCATCATATAGCTTCTCATAAACAAGTAACAATCTATCCAATATCTTGAAGTATGAAGCTTAAACTTTATTGACAACCAATAAACTATGTCCTTAGTCATTGAGACAATCACAATTCATCATATTTCACAGAAGAGTCTATAGTAAGAGGTTTTTATTTTAGCAAGGTCACATACTCAACTATCATTTAGTCTTCTATGACTGCTGACACTCAATGCATATTTTTGGAGCAAATGTTTCCATCGGCACATAGGGAGATAGGGGCTTTATTTTTTCCGCCACCCAACCTATTTACCTCAAAGATAATGTCAACAATAATGACTCATGATCATCTACATCCAACTGGATATATGTGCCTGGATCTTCTCCAACACATGATGCTTGCTGATGACCCACAAGTATAGGGGGGTCAATCGTAGTCCTTTCGATAAGTAAGAGTGTTAAACCAAACGAGGAGCAGAAGGAAATGACACGCTGTTTTCAGCAAGTTATTTCTGCAAGCACTGAAATTGTAGGTAACAGATAGTTTGATAGCAATTCATGAGCAAGCAAGTTGGATGCACACCTACTTAGCTTCAGTTGAGATTGCATACACTTATAGCTCTAGTGCATCCGTTGCATGGCAATCCCTACTCCTCGCATTGATATCTATTGATGGGCATCTCCATAGCCCGTTGATACGCCTAGTTGATGCGAGACTTTCTTCTCCACTTTTACTCCTTTCAAACCTACCACTACATTCTATTCCACATTTATGCTATATCCATGGTTCATGCTCATATATTGCGTGAGTAATAAAAAATCTGAAGCACGTTAAAAACTACGATCCAATTGCCTGACTTAACACCGTGGTGCTTGACATTTCTATTTATGCGGTGAAGACGGAGCCATGCCATGCTAATGTGATAAATTGAATAGGGGGTGAACAATGTTTAAGGATCGTATATTTTGAAACTGGATGCTTATGTTACTTATGCTTATGAAAATTACTATGTTGATGTTTATTAATTCATCGTTTCTCAGTGGTCATACCTGCAATAGATTACATGTTGGGTGGCATGTCACATCAAAAACTCTGTTTTTATCATTTACCTACTCGAGGACGAGCAGGAATTAAGCTTGGGGTTGCTGATACGTCTCCAACGTATCTATAATTTTTGATTGTTCTGTGCTATAATATTATCATTCTAGGATACTTTTTGGGCATTTATTTACCAATTCAAATTATTTTTAAGCACTAACCTATTAATCCAGTGCCCATTGCCAGTTGTTGTTTTCTGCATGTTTTTGGCTTTTCAGGTTTACAGTACCAAACGAAGTCCAATTGCCACAAAACTTTTTTACGATTTTTCTGGACCAAAAGAAGACCTGGAAGCTTCGGGAGGAGACTGGAGGCTGCACGAGAGAGGCAACACACATCAGGGCTTGCCCTAGGGAGTCGACGCGCCGTGTTGTGTGCTGGCCCCCCCTGGCACCTCCCGACGTCCCTCTCTGGCCTATAAATTCTAATACATCCCCAAAACCCTATAGAACCTCCCGAAACACTTTTCCCACCGACGCTAGTCTGTTCTGCCGTGTGCCCATCTGGAGCCCTGCTCCGGTGCCCTGCTGGAGGGGGGATCGATCACGGAGGGCCTCTACATCAACCTTGCTACTCCCATGGTGATGTGTGAGTAGTCCACCACAGACCTACGGGTACGTATTTAGTACCTAGATCTCTCTCTCTCTCTCTCTCTCTCTCCCTGTCTTGATCTTCAATACATAGTTCACCACATCTTCGTAGTGATCTATTCGATGTAATCACTTTGTGCGGTGCATTTGTGGGGATCCGATGAATTGTGGGATTATGTTCAGATTATTCATGAAAAATATTTTAGTCTTCTCTGAATTCTATTATGATTCTTATTTGCATGATTATTATAGCCTCGTAAATCTCTCCGATCTATTGATTTGTAAGAGTGTTAAACCAAACGAGGAGCAGAAGGATTTGACACGCGGTTTTGAGCAAGGTAATTTCTGCAAGCACTGAAATTGTAGGTAACAGATAGTTTGATAGCAAGATAAATGGTAACAAGAAAGTAATGGTAACGGTAAATAAAGTGCAGCTAGGTAGCCCAATCCTTTTGTGGCAAAGGACAGGCCAGAACAGTCTCTTATAATAGGCAAAGTGTTCTTGAGGGTACACGGGAATTTCATCTAGTCACTTTTATCATGTTAGTTTGTTTTGCGTTCGCCAGTTTGATAATTTGGTATGTGGGTGGACCGGTGCTTGGGTGCTATTCTTACTTGAACAAACCTCCCACTTATGATTAACCCCCTCGCAAGCATCCGCATCTACGAGAAAAGTATTAAGATAAAATCTAACCATAGCATTAAACGTTTGGATCCAAATCAGCCCCTTATGAAGTAGCGCATAAACTAGGGTTTAAGCTTTTGTCACTCTAGCAACCCATAATCTAATAACTACTCCACAATGCATTCTCTTAGGCCCAAGGATGGTGAAGTGTCATGTAGTTGACGTTCACATGACACCACTAAGGGAATCACAACATACATATCAGCAAAATATCGAACACATATCAAATTCACATGATTACTTGCAACATGACTTCTCCCGTGACCTCAAGAACAAAGGTAACAACTCACAAATAATATTCATGCTCAAGATCAGAGGGGTATTTAATAGCATAATGGATCTGAACATATAATCTTCCGCCAAATAAACCATATAGTAATCAACTACAAGATGTAATCAACACTACTAGTCACCCACAGGTACCAATCTGAGGTTCCGGTACAAAGATTGAACACAAGAGATGAACTACGGTTTGAGAGGAGATGGTGTTGTTGAAGATGTTGATGAAGATTGGCCTCCCAAAGATGAGAGGGGTGTTGGTGATGACGATGGCTTCGATTTCCCCCTCCGGGAGGGAAGTTCCCCTGACGGAATTGCTCCGTCGGAGGGCAAAAGTGCTCCTGCCCAAGTTCCGCCTCGAGACGGCGGTGTTCCGTCCCAAAAGTCCTCCCTTTTTTTTTCTAGGTCAAAAGACCTTAAATACCAGAAGATGGGCACCGGAGGTGGGCCGTGCTGGGCACAACCCACCAGGGCACGCCTGGGGGGGCCTGGCGCGCCCTGGTTTCTTGTGCTCACCATGTGGGCCCCCTCCGATAGTTATTGGCTCCAGTATTTTTCATATATTCCAAAATAATTCTCCGTAAAGTTTCAGCTTATTTGGAGATGTGTAGAATAGGTATCTCTGATGTGCTATTTCAGGTCCAGAATTCCAGCTGCCGGTATTCTCCCTCTTTGTGTAAACCTTGCATATTATTAGAGAAAAGGCATTAGAATCACTCCCTAAAGCATTATTATTCATCAAAAAATTATAAATAATAGTAGGAAATCATGATGCAAAATGGATGTATAAACTACCCCAAGCTTAGACCTCGCTTGTCCTCAAGCGAAAGAAGATATTGAAAAGCATATCCACATGGTTTGAGAGAGAGGTGTCGATAAAAACAAAATACGGACATAGTAGCATCATGCTTACTATCATTACATCAACAACTTTATCATAGAACTTATTCATATAACTTCTCATGAACAAGTGACAATTCATCACAACATAGAAGTATAAAGCATAAATCTTATTGAAAACCAACAAACTATGTCCTCGGTCAACTTTGCAACTACAATTCATCATATTTTTAGGAAGGGTCTCATGTCGGAGCCTTTTGCGAAGTCCACATACTCAACCATCATTTAGTCTTCTATGATTGCTAACACTCACAACATACCCATGAGCAAAAAGTTTCAACCAAACACATAGAAAGATAGGGCTCATAGTTTCGCCTCCCAACATACTCACCTCAAGGGTGATGTCAATAATAATAACTCATGCTCACTCACATCCAACTAGATATATGTGCCTAGATCTTTCCTCACCACATGATGCTTGCAAAAAGAAAAAGTAAAAAGGAATAGGGAAGAATACTTTGACTCTTGCATAAAAGTAAATACATAAAAGTAAAAGATAGGCCCTTCTCAGAGGGAAGCAGAGGTTGTCATGCACTTTTTGGTTTGTATGCCCAATCCCTTAATGTAAAAGAACGTCACGCTATATTGCCCCCTATGATAGCAACCTTTATTATGCAGTCCGTCGCTTTTATTACTTTGCTATCATAAGTTCGTACAACGCTCAATTTTCTCTTACACTAATTGATCAAACACATTTAGAAGCAATTTTTATTGCCTTTTTGCACCGATGACAACTTACTTCAAGGATCATACTCGATTCGTAGGTAGGTATGGTGGACTCTCAAAACATGAATTTGGGTTTTGGGTTTTTGGATGCACAAGTAGTATCTATACTTAGTGCGGAATTTTTGGCTAGCAAAGATATTGAGCAAGCACCACATGTTGAAGGATCTATGACAATATAACTTCCTTATGTGATGTCATTACTTACCATAAGATTAGCATATGATTCTTTTCATTTATTTCCTTTCTATTTTGATTGCAACAAGAAAGTAAAGAAGCAAAGGCTCAAACTAAACTTTATTATATAACTCTCAGTCGATTACATAGATAGATTGGTCACGAAACTAACACACGAAAATAGATCATCCTAAACTTTTATTCAACTAAATCATGAAAAAGCTAAGGATCGAACGAAAATAGGTAAAGGTGAATAAAAGTGATGTTCATACGATACCGGGGCACCTCCCCCAAGCTTGGCTCAAGCCAAGGGGAGTGCCCATACCCGTGTGTTCAAATCTCCTTTGGTGGTGGTGATGATGAAGGAGGTGGTGATGAAGGTGGTGGTGATGAAGTGGTAGGCTTGTCCTCCAGCTTCTAGGGCAAGCTCACCATCAAAAGTCGACGCACGAGTCCCCTGAGTCCTGCAACTGGCAGCTAAACTCATACATTTAAATCTTGCTTCAAATTCAAAAACTTGGTTTTGGAGATCGTAAATTTGACTTTGCAGAAAATAAATTTGCTCGTTGACGGTGAAGATGGTGTCTGTTTGCGTCCTGGGAACGGGGGTACCCAGACTTGCCTGCCTGCGGCCCAAGGCATGGCCCAATTCGACGACCAAGTACGGCCCGGCGCGGCCTTACTCAACACAAGGCCCTCGCGAGGCCCCGGGCTCGCGGGGGAATCATCGCCAAGACCCGCAGGGAGGTAGGCCTCCCCAGGCCTCCTCCCGAGCGGCGGAGACTTCTATGCAACGCACGACCTCGGGAGGCCAAGGGTGACGACAGCCAGGCCAGGCGGGCGCCAGCGTGCCAGAGGGGACAGTTTCCTCTTTGGTGCAAAGGAGACAAGGACGAGCGCATGTTCCCAAAGCGCCCCCAAAGGTTTCCCTTCTGGTGCAACAAGACCAAGACCCCGAGCCCCGCAGGACGGACGTCATCGCCGAGCCCACCTCTGCATCACCGTCGACTACTTTGCAGGCGAAGACCACCTTTCGTCAGGATAGGGTGTACCTCCTGTCCCCCTTCTTATTTGGCCGTTGTGGGATCCCTTCCCGCCACTGCGATAAGGGAAGAGGACCTAGGCCGCTATAAGAAGGGGCGAGGCTGCTCTGTAGTGCGGCGACGAGACAACCACCCCGCAAACACACTCGCAAGGAAACTCATCACTGTACGAGTTCATCCACAAACCTCCTCATGAGGCAATCCACCAAAGGCAGGAGTAGGGTTTTACGCTTCGCAGCGGCCCGAACCTGGGTAAACTCTCGTGTGCTATCTTCTTCCTCGCCATCGAGCGAGGCCGTCGCGTTGTGGGCTTGGTGAGGTGAAGCTGTTGAGGAATCTCCGCACATGCCCCTGGGTTCGAACTTCCGTAGGGTTTTGCGGAGCCCGAAATCCGACATTTGGCACGCCAGGTAGGGGGTCGTGTCGGGATCGTCGCTCAAGCTTCGCCCCGCCGCCGCTTGGCGCTTCCATGGCCAAGGGACGTCGGGCCCGTGCCGAACGACGGGCTGCATGCGTTGCCCAGGCGACGCAGGCAGACCTCAGCATCCCGCGCTGCCTCGCTCTTCCGTCGGAAGGCGCCATCTCCAGCCCGGCCTTGGATAGGCACAAGAGGCTATCGCCCTCGTCAACCGCGCAATGCGCCCTCGCCGCCCTGGACCTCCCCAGCGTTCACGTCGCGGCATCATCTCCTCAGGCTGGCCGCGGACCGGTACGCGGGCGAATCGCGCTCCTCGTGGCCCGTGAGCTACAGCCTTTCTGCATTGCTCGCGGACGCTATGATAGCTGGATATGCCACGCGGCCATGCGTGCCACCCCGACAGGCGAGGCCCAGGCACTTCCCCATGGGACAGCCCAGGGGGCTCGCGCCCATGAAGTCGCTCAACCAGCCGCCGAGGCGCTGAGGGCGTGTGGACGCACCGGGGACGTGCGTCGTGGCCCGCACTCGCCGGAAGTGCGGCCCGGCTCATCGGGCATGCAGGAGTTGGCCCCTGGCGCAGGGGGGGCGACGGGAGCTGCCGGCCGTGTGGGGTAGGTGCCATGACGCGTCCCCCAACACGCCTGGCGGATCAAGGCAGGGTGCCCGGCGACTCGTCTACACCAACGCCTGGGGGCTCGGGCGACTCTACCACGACCGTGTCGGCGAGCGCCCGGGCCACGATGGGAGCGGCGCCGGCTACCACGACAACAGGAGGAGCGTATGCGATCCCGCGGGCGGCTTTCGTCGAGGCTAGTGAGAACAGCCTTGCGAGGGCGGCTGGCGGGGCCGGCCTCATGAGGATGCCAGGCACTGGCAGCCTCGTGAGGCGCGCCGACTGGTAGGGGGCTACCCTTGGCAAGCGCTTGGGTCCGCGGACAGGGGTCGCCTGCCTGGGGACGGAGGGTGGAACACACGCCCATGTCCCCAGGCAGGGCGACTCCAGCTAGGAGACGGAGGGTGGAACACACGCCCATGTCCTCAGGCCAGGTGCTTCCAACCTGGAGACGGAGGGTGGAACACACGCCCATGTCCCCAGTCCAGGTGCTCCCAGCCAGGAGACGGAGGGTGGAACACACGCCCATGTCCCCTGGCAGGGCGACTCCTACCCGGAGACGGAGGGTGGAACATACGCCCATGTCTCCGGGCCGGGTTTCGCTCAACCAGTGGCGAGAGCTCACGTACTCACCCATGTCTCCGGGCCCGGCTCGGTCCGCCCGGGGACGGGCGATGGGGTACCTGCGCGGAGCTCCCGGGCACCCTAGCGAGGCGCGCTGGGGTACCGCTTTGGGCGTCCGCCTCGCGCGCGACGGAGGGCCTCTGCTCCGAGCTGCGCCCCCGGCACAGGGGGCTGCGGCGCCGCAACAATGACGACACCCATCCCCGGGCTTTCGAGAGCCCGAGGCCCAGCTCCGGGATGGGCCCTCCCTGTGAAGGGCGTGGCGGGCTCGCCCCAAGCTCGAGGGCCCGTTCGGGACCCACACCATGACGCCACATCATGCTTGGGGCCTGGGAGCGGGCTCCATGTCAAGGAGGCATGGAGCCCTCAGCGCACCTCCAAGCCCAACCCGTGACACTCTCACGTAATAATGAGTGGGCTGTATATGCCCGGAGCCCCCCGAGGACGCGGAGGGGTTCCATCCCACACCCAAGTGGAAGCCCCTTGCTCTGCGCTGGCGGACAACACTGCCCTCCAATGGCTATGTCCACGCAACGTGGATGCCCTACGCTCCGCGCTGGGGGAAGACGAAGGCAAAGACTAGCCTAGGTGCCGGACGCGGCTGTTGCTTGCTTCTTTTTGTGTTTGTATTGCCACTTTTAGAAATGAAGTTGAAGATTTCGTAACTCTATTTCAAAAGGGGCGGGAACTTTTCTCTCTTCACGATTCCTCTTTCTGGCCTTGAAGTCTCTTTTCTTTTGGATTGGCACCTTGCCGAGGCGCAAGCACCTTGGCCTCACCTCATGGCTTTCCAGACCAGGCCGGCAAGGACCTGTTGGCTCGAAAGCACGCCTTTTTGGCGGTCGACCCCCGCTCGGGGGCTCCGGCCGTCGCCCAGCACGGCATCACAGAACCTCGGGAGGATCAGACACCTCCCGGGGTAGCAACCGATGGAAAGGTATGGGAGCCGCTTGAGCGTCAAGGGGGACTCCTGAGCAACGCGCCTCAGGAGCCACACTGGTCTCGTAGCCCCTCGCCCCTTGGTCTCGTCCTGGTGATCCGGACGCGCCAACGGCAGTCGAGGTATGCGCGGGATTGGGCTCCGCAGACGCAGAGTGCCGCTTGAGTGTCAAGGGGGGGGGGGGTTCCCAGGTAACACGCCTCGGGAGCCTCACCGATCGCGTAGCTCCGCGCCCCTTGGTCTCGTCCTGGTGATCCGGACGCCCCAATTGCGGCCGAGGCCTCGCCCCTTGGTCTCTTCCTGGTGATCCGGACGCCCCAACGATGGTGGAGGTCTGCTCGGGATCGGGCCCCGTCGACGTAGAGTGCCGAAAGGGCTCCCGGACCACCCCGCAAGCAAGGAAGGAGCCCTCCCCGACGGGATCCTCCACCTCCCTGGACGCTCCGCCTACGCCTCGCGATGCTCGAGCTCGCCACGACCCAATGAGCTAAGTACACCTGCCAAATGAGGGCAGAACCTTCTAAACAAATGATAGCCCGAATGCCGGGCAAGAGGCATGAACGCTAACATAAAAATACAGGCGCTGCGGTCCGCTATGTAACCCCATCAGGATTCTTGTGGTTCCAGGAGCAAGGAAGGTCAGCGCGAGGGAAGGAATCCGGCCGCTCTGGGCAACGTGGCAAGGAGTCTGACCTTGGGGGGCGCGTTCCCCCTCAGGAGGGCCTGCCCCGCGAGGGCCCTACCGGATGCCATTTCCGGTCTTAGCGCGATACCCTCGCGGACCGCTCGGGGGGCGTCGGGGCGCATCGGCAATAACGCAAGGCCCCGCGGGAGACGCGGGGTCGCGTCACGCAAAACAAACAATCGACAGCTCAGAGAAGGAGGAGGAATATGAAGGTAAAAACACAAAAGTTAACGCCCCCAGGGGCCAGGTGTTGCTTGACATGACAGGAACTGGGAAGAGAAAACAGGAGAAGCCTAGGCGGAGGAGCCGCTGTCGCCGTCTGGGCCTTCGCCCACCGCGGCGCCGGAGTCGTCACCCTCGTTGGAAAGAGGCTCTTGGACGAACCGCTCGACCAGGGACTCCACATGCGGGCGCACCTCGTCCCTGAGTGGCCTCTGGAGCTCCTCGGGCACCGGCTCCATGACGCGGAGGAGGTCGAGCTCCGGGACGAGGCGGCGAAGGTTGGAGAAGACGCGTGTCAGCGCGAGGTCCAGGAGGTCGCGCGCGCTGGACGCATTGTCCTCGTCAACCCGGGAGACGCCAGTTTCCAGCGCCTCCACCACCTTGTCGAAGAAGTTGAGGTAGACCCCATCTCCTTGTGCGCATGACAGCGGGGCCTCCCCGGTGAACCGGCTCACCGCGCCGCCCGCGCGGTGGGCGATGTCCCGATACTGCTTGGCGCGCTACGCCTCCAGCATCTTCGCGAGGGCCGCCTCGTCCTGGGCGGCCTGAACGGCATCGACGGCCCCCTTGACCTGGGTCTAGAGCGACGCCAGCTCCACCTGAGCCTCTGCCTCACCCCTGAGCGCGGCCTGGAGGGCGGCCTCGGCGTCCGCCAGCTGGACCCTCAGCACATCCGTCTCCTCCTGGAGCTCTTCGAGCCTGCGCCTCTTGGGCGCGGGTGCCCTGGGAGGAGGGAACGATCTAGACCGGCGCGGCAGATGCCATTTTAAGAGAAGGAGGCGGGGACATGTCACATACTCATCAAAAATGGCCCAGCGCCGGCGAGCTTGGGCTGGCCTAGAGGGTCCCCCGCCACTGCCTCCGGGGACCGCCGGTGGAGCCGGGGACCCCGTGCGTTTCCCCGCACCTGCCGCACTTTCGCCAGACGCCATGGAGGAGCAAAGGAACGGAGGAGGACAGACAAGATAACTTGGAAGGAAGAAAGCTGGGAGGACGCGTCAAGAAGGCAAGACCCCCCGGGCGGGGCAGGTTTATAGGTGCAACCGCCGCCCATGGGGCATCGTGGGGAGTGGAGTCGCCATGCACTCCTCGGGCGACGCGTGCCAGGCTCGATCGGCGTGCTACCCTGCCTCACGTCGCTTCCTCTGCTCCCGTCGGGTCACGTCCGCATGCCCGAGGGGGGGGAGGACGCGAAGAGACAGCCGCATTCAAGGAAGGCAATGATGGCCGGGAAGGCGCGCAGGCCCCGCGTCAGCTCGGTTCAGGGCGGTTCCCGACGTCTCCGGGGAGTCGTGACGCCCATGTCTCATTGTGCGCCACGCGTCAAGATGGGCCCGCGGGCATTGGGGCACACGGTGCTTCGGGTCATCCTCCGTGGCTTCACCCAGAAGCTAACCCGAGCGCGCCTCGGGCCCGGGGGCTACTGTCGGCGTTCTGGGAATGGGGGTACCCAGACTTGCCTACCTGCGGCCCAAGGCGTGGCCCACCTCGACGACCAAGTACGGCCCGGCGCGGCCTTACTCAACACAAGGCCCTCGCGAGGCCCGGGCTCGCGGGGGAAGCAGTGCCAAGACCCGCAGGGAGGTAGGCCTCCCCAGGCCTCCTCCCGAGCGGCGGAGACTTCTATGCAACGCACGACCTCAGGAGGCCAAGGGTGACGACAGCCAGGCCAGGTGGGCGCCAGCACGCCAGAGGGGACAGTTTCCTCTTTGGTGCAAAGGAGACAAGGACGAGCGCAGGTTCCCAAAGCGCCTACAAAGGTTTCCCTTCTGGTGCTCGAACTAAACTTTATTATATAACTCTCACTCGATTACATAGATAGATTGGTCACGAAACTAACACACGAAAATAGATCATGCTAAACTTTTATTCAACTAAATCATGAAAAAGCTAAGGATCGAACGAAAATAGGTAAAGGTGAATAAAAGTGATGGTCATACGATATCGGGGCACCTCCCCCAAGCTTGGCTCAAGCCAAGGGGAGTTCCCATACCCGTGTGTTCAAATCTCCTTTGGTGGTGGTGATGATGAAGGTGGTGGTGATGAAGTGATAGGCTTGTCCTCCAGCTTCTAGGGCAAGCTCACCATCAAAAGTCGACGCACGAGTCCCCTGAGTCCTGCAACTGGCAGCTAAACTCATACCTTTAAATCTTGCTTCAAATTCAAAAACTTGGTTTTGGAGATCGTAAATTTGACTTTGCACAAAATTAATTTGCTCGTTGACGGTAAAGATGGTGTCTATCGGCATCCTGGGAACGGGGGTACCCAGACCTGCCTGCCTGCGGCCCAAGGCGTGGCCCACCTAGACGACCAAGTACGGCCCGGCGCGGCCTTACTCAACACAAGGCCCTCGCGAGGCCCCTGGCTCACGGGGGAAGCAGCGCCAAGACCCGTAGGGAGGTAGGCCTCCCCAGGCCTCCTCCCGAGCGGCAGAGACTTCTATGCAACGCACGACCTCGGGAGGCCAAGGGTGATGACAGCCAGGCCAGGCGGGCGCCAGCGCGCTAGAGGGGACAGTTTCCTCTTTGGTGCAAAGGAGACAAGGACGAGCGCATGTTCGCAAAGCGCCCCCAAAGGTTTCCCTTCTGGTGCAACAAGACCAAGACCCCGAGCCCCACAGGACGGACGTCATCGCCGAGCCCACCTCTGCATCACCGTCGACTACTTTGTAGCGAAGACCACCTTTCGTCGGGATAGGGTGTACCTCCTGTCCCCCTTCGAATTTGGCCGTTGTGGGATCCCTTCCCGCCACTGCGATAAGGGAAGAGGATCCGGGGCCGCTATAAGATGGGGCGAGGCTGCTCTCTAGTGAGGCGACGAGACAACCACCCCGCAAACACACCCGCAAGGCAACTCATCACTGTACGAGTTCATCCACAAACCTCCTCGTGAGGCAATCCACCAAAGGCAGGAGTAGGGTTTTACGCTTCGCAGCGGCCCGAACCTGGGTAAACTCTTGTGTGCTATCTTCTTCCTCGCCATCGAGCGAGGCCGTCGCGTTGTGGGCTTGGTGGGGTGAAGCTGTCGAGGAATCTCCGCACACGCCCCTGGGTTCGAACTTCCTTAGGGTTTTGCGGAGCCCGAAATCCGACAGTTTCCTTCATAGACCGGCCATCCACCATCCGAACATGGGTGAATTCCATGATAATGGAGTGATTGGCACTAAGTCCACGCTCCACCATCCGTTGGCACTTGAAGATGTCTTGTTCCACCGCCTCGAGCCTAGCTTCCACGCTTCTAGTCCTCTTGGGTCCCTGAACATCTCGGAGGTGGAGCACCCCCTCACGCATCTCAATGGCCCGAGGGTGCTTCATCACCTCCGGCAAGTACGGGTTAATGACCTTCTCAAAGAACCTGTCCTTGGAGGAGCTTGGTGGAGTGACGTGGCTTGAGACTGCGTCGGTATTTCCCCAAAGAGGAAGGGATGATGCAGCATAGCGACCGTAAGTATTTCCCTCAGTTATGAAACCAAGGTATCGAACCAGTAGGAGGATCACCACCACCTAATAAACAGCACCTGCACACAAAGAACAAATACTTGCAACCCGACGCGAAAGAGAGGTTGTCAATCTCTCTACGGTAAAAAGATAGATTAGGATATGATAGATTGGAGAGATAGATCTCTCAAGAACACAAAATAAAAAGAATAAATAGAAAGTGCAGCAAGGTATTTTTGGGTTTTTGGAATAATAGATCTGAAAACAAAAGCGGCAAAAAGATAGATCGGAAAGCAATATGTTGGAAAAGTAGACCCGGGGGCCGTAGGTTTCACTAGTGGCTTCTCTCATGAGTATAGCACACGGTGGGTGAACAAATTGCTGTTGGGCAATTGATAGAAGATCAAATAATCATGACGATATCCAAGGCGATGATCATTATATAGGCATCACGTCCAAGATAAGTAGACCGACTCCTGCCTGCATCTACTACTATTACTCCACACATCGACCGCTATCTAGCATGCATCTAGTGTATTAAGTTCATGGGAGAACGTAGTAATGCCTCGCTGCCCCTTCTGTCACTAGGAGAGGACACCGCAAGATCGAACTCATCACAAAGCACCTCTTCCCATGGCAAGAAAAATCGATCTAGTTGGCCTAACAAAACCAAAGATCCAAAGAAGAAATACGAGGCTATAAGTAATCATGCATATAATAGATCAAAGAAGACTCAAATAATATTCATGGATAGAAACTGATCATGAACTCAAAATTCATCGGATCCCAACAAACACACCACAAAAGTTTACATCAAATAGATCTCCAAGATACCATTATATTGAGAATCAAAAGAGAGAGAGAGGAAGCCATCTAGCTACTGCCTACGGACCCGTAGGTCTATGGCGGACTACTCACGCATCATAGGAGAGGCACCAATGAGGATGATGAACCCCTCCGTGATGGTGTTAGATTGGATCTCGAGGCTCTGGAACTTGCGGCGACTGGATGTGTTTTTCGTTGACTCCTCTAGGGTTTCTGGAATATTTGGGAATTTATAGGCATCAGAGGCTGTGGAGAGGGGTCCCGAGGAGGGCACAACCCATCAGGGCGCGCCTGGGGCCTCTGGCCCGCCCTGGTGGGTTGTGGTCTCCACGGCCCACCTCTCTGGCACTTCTTTGGCCCACTGGATGTCTTCTTGTCCAAAAAAGATCTCCAAAAAGTTTTGTCGCGATTGGACTCCGTTTGGAACTGATATTCCGCATAGTAAAAAACAAGCAAAAATAGCAACTGACACTTTGGCACTATCTCAATAGCTTAGTCCCCAAAAATGATATAAAGTTGCTATAAAATGATTGCAAAACATCCAAGAATGATAATATAACAGCGTGGAACAAGCAAAAATTATAGATACGTTGGAGACATATTAGCATCCCCAAGCTTAATTCCTACTCATCCTCGAGTAGGTAAATGATAAAAACAGAATTTTTGATGTGGAATGCTGCCTAACATGTTCTTCACATAATCTTTTCTTTGTAGCATGGACATTTGGACTTTAGATGATTCAAAGCAATAATCTAGTTTTAACATAATGACTTCAATACTCAAGCATGCCAACAAGCAACCATGTCTTTCAAAATATCAACACTAAAGAAAGTTATCCCTAGCCCATCATGCTCAATCATTGACCCATTCATGAAACACACTCAAATATTTGCTATACCCAATGCTCAAGTACGATCATAGTGCCCCCTAGTTGGTGCTTTATAAGAGAAGATGGAGACACAAAGTAAAAATTAAAATTGCATAAAGTAAATAGATAGGCCCTTCATAGAGGGAAGTAGGGATTTGTAGAGGTGCCAGAGCTCAAAGTTTAAATTGAGAGAGAAAAATATTTTGAGTGGCATGCCTTTCCTATCAACGAAAATGACAAAGTAGTTCACAATACTTTCCATGCTAGATATATCATAGGCGGTTCCCAAACAGAAAATAAAGTTTATTCATTTTTTCACCATTCTTTCAGAATCCATGTCTGGCCGTATCCACGGTTGCCTTCCATACCAACACTTTCCAAGGAATTTATTATTTGACAACATAAAGTAAAAAAAAATCTTTTTCATTTTGGGACTGGGCATCCCTATTACCGCCGCACTCTCGTGCAATGACAAGTGAATAAACACTCATATTGAGAATAACACATCTAGCATGGAACAATATTGTACACCCCCTACCGTTTCATGATCGGTACGAGCACACAAAAAAGAAAATTTATTTTGAAAATTAGAGATGGCACATACAAATTTGCTTAGAATGGCATGGAAGTACCGCATATAGGTAGGTATGGTGGACTCATAAGGCAAAACTGGGTTTATGAATTTTTGATGCACAAGTAGTATTTCTACTTAGTACAAGTGTAGGCTAGCAAATAGATTGAGAAGCATCCAACCAAGAAAAGAAAATTCACATAAGTGAGCATTGAGCATAACTAACACCGAATAATGCACCATAAGTAGGATGTAATTTCATTGCATAACTATTGACTTTCGTACTTGCATAGGGAATCACAAACCTTAACACCAATATTCCTACTAAAGCATAAGTACTCACTAACATGACTCACATATTAGTATCATCATGTCTCAAAACTATTACAAGGAATCAAGTTTAATTTGTCCAATGATCTTCATGATTTTTTTATTATACCCCCCTTGGATATCTATCACTTTGGGACTTGTTTCATATAGTAAGTGAAGCTTGAGAATGTTTCTTCAAGATTTACTAACTCTCAAAATAATCTAAGTGAAGCATGAGAGTGTTTCTTCAAAAGCTTCCAAGCAGACCATCTCAAAAAGATATAAGTGAAGCACTAGAGCAATTCTATAGCTCAAAAAGTTTAAGTGAAGCATATATAGCAATTCTAACAAATCATAGCATAATTTTGGCTCTCTCAAATAGGTGTGTCCAGAAAGGATACAAGTGACAAACTAAAAAGCAAAGCAAGCAAAGACTCAAATGATACAAGACGCTCCAAGCAAAACTCATGATATGTGACGAATAAAAATATAGCTCCAAGTAAAATACAGATGGTCGTTAGAAGAAAGGGAGGATGCCACTCGGTGTATCCCCAAGCTTAGTTGCTTGTTTCTCTTTGGATATATCTTGGGGGTGCTGTAAAATCCCCAAGCTTAGGATCTTTTCACTCCTAATTCCTTCATCCATCGTGATCTCACCCAAAACTTGAAAACTTCAATCACACAAAACTCAACAAAATCTTCATGAGATCCATTAGTATAATAAAGCCAATCACTACTTTAAGTACTGTTGCAAACCCATTCATATTTTATTATTGCATTATACCTAATGTATTTTAACTTTACCATGGGTCATACCCTTCAATATAACCCATAGATTCATCAAAACAAGCACACAATGCAACGAAAACAGAATCTGTCTTAAACAGAACAGTCTGTAGTAATTTGTACTCTAACCATACTTCTGTAACTCTAAAAATTCTGAAACATTAGGACAACGTAAAGAATTTGTATAGACATAATGTGTTAAAATTTCAGCTCAATATCACATTCCAGTAAAAAAATAAATTCGAACACTGGAGCCAAATTTTCTGTTTCAGATTCAGCATTGTTTCTACGCATCTTATGAATCATCCTAAAGGCTCTACTTGGCACAAACACTAAATAAAAAATAAAAACACAATCATAACACAGGCATAATTGTGTCAACACTCAAAAACAGAAACAAAAAGAGGAAAATAAATTTATTCATTGGGTTGCCTCCCAACAAGCGCTATCGTTTTACGCCCCTAGCTAGGCATAACACATTTAAGTCTAACCCACTTCCTATGCATAGGGATTTTGTGAGCAAACAATTTATGACAACAAGAATCAACTATCATAGGAATGCAAAACAAGCATAACTTCGAAACTTTGAACACATAGAGAGGAAACTTGATATTATTGGAATTCCTACAAGCATATGTTCCTCCCTCATAATAAATTTCAGTAGCATCATGAAGGAATTCAACAATATAACTATCACATAAATCATTCTTTTCATTATCCACAAGCATAGAATTTTCATTACTCTCCACATAAGCAAATTCCTTATTATCCATGGTAGTGGGAGCAAACTCAACAAAATAACTATCATGAGACACTTGATTGACATAACCACATTGTAAATTAAAACCATGATGATAAGTTCCATGGTTATCATTACTCATTATAGCATAGGTGTCATCACCATCACCATAAATAGGAGGCATGCAATCATCATAATAAATTTGCTCATCAAAACTTGGGGGACTAAAAATATCATCTTCATCACACATAGCATCCCCAAGCTTGTGGCTTTGCATATCATTAGCATCATGGATATTTGGAGAATTCATACTAGCAACATTGCAATCATGCTCATCATTCAAGGGACTAACATGAATCACCTTATAAAATTCTTCTTTCAGCACTTCATCAAAAATTTCAGATTCATGATTTTCAAACAAAACTTCATAGAGATAATCAAGTGCACTCAACTCACTAGCAATTGGTTCATCATAATTTGGTCTTTTGAAAATATTAGCAAGTGGATGAGGATCCATATCAAGAGATTTTTAGCAAGCAAAAATGCAAGCAAATAGAAGGCACATGGCAACACAAGCAAAGATAGCAAACAAAAAGAGATCCGGCGAGAAAAAGGAAAATGAAAAAGAGGGGAATAAAACGGCAAATTTGGTGAAGTGGGGAAGAGGAAAACGAGAGGCAAATGGTAAATAATGTAATTGCAAGGAGATGAGATTTGTGATTAGGAACCTGGTAGATGTTGATGGTGTCTCCTCGGCGCCAGATATTGGCACGTAGAAGAGACCGCTTCCTCCCCGGCAACGGCGCGAGACATTCCTTTGACGTGGCTTGAGACTGCATTGGTATTTCCCCAAAGAGGAAGGGATGATGCAGCACATCGATGGTAAGTATTTCCCTCAGTTATGAAACTAAGGTATCCAACCAGCAGGAGGATCACCACCACCTAATAAACAACACCTGCACACAAAGAACAAATACTTGCAACCCGACGCGAAAGAGAGGTTGCCAATCTCTCTACGGTAAAAAGATAGATTAGGATATGATAGATTGGAGAGATAGATCTCTCTAGAACACTAAATAAAAAGAACAAATAAAAAATGCATCAAGGTATTTTTGGGTTTTTGGAATAATAGATCTGAAAACAAAAGCGGCAAAAAGATAGATCGGAAAGCAATATGTTGGAAAAGTAGACCTCGGGGCCGTAGGTTTCACTAGTGGCTTCTCTCATGAGTATAGCACACGGTGGGTGAACAAATTACTGTTGGGCAATTGATAGAAGATCAATTAATCATGACGATATCCAAGGCGATGATCATCATATAGGCATCACATCCAAGATAAGTAGACCGACTCCTGCCTGCATCTACTACTATTACTCCACACATCGATCGCTATCCAGCATGCATCTAGTGTATTAAGTTCATGGGAAAATGGAGTAATGCAATAAGAACGGTGACATGATGTAGACAAGATATATTCATGTAGGAATAGACCCCATCTTGTTATCCTTAATAGCAACGATACATGCGAGCCTCGCTGCCCCTTTTGTCACTGGGAGAGGACACCGCAAGATCGAACCCATCACAAAGCACCTCTTCCCATGGCAAGAAAAATCGATCTAGTTGGCCTAACTAGACCAAAGATCCGAAGAAGAAATACGAGGCTATAAGTAATCATGCATATAAGAGATCAAAGAAGACTCAAATAATATTCATGGATAGAAACTGATCATGAACTCAAAATTCATCTGATCCCAACTAACACACCGCAAAAGTTTACATCAAATAGATCTCCAAGAGACCATTGTATTGAGAATCAAAAGAGAGAGAGAGAGAGAGAGGAAGCCATCTAGCTACTGCCTACGGACCCGTAGGTCTATGGTGGACTACTCACGCATCATCGGAGAGGCACCAATGAGGATGATGAACCCCTCCGTGATGGTGTTAGATTGGATCTCGAGGCTCTAGAACTTGCGGCGACTGGATGTGTTTTTTGTCGACTCCTCTAGGGTTTTTAGAATATTTGGAAATTTATAGGCGTGAGAGGTGGTGGAGAGGGGTCCCGAGGAGGGCACAACCCATCAGGGCGCTCCCTGGTGGGTTGTGGTCTCCATGGCCCACCTCTCTGGCACTTCTTTGGCCCACTGGATGTCTTCTGGTCCAAAAAAATCTCCAAAAAGTTTCGTCGCGATTGGACTCCGTTTGGTACTGATATTCTCCGAAGTAAAAAACAAGCAAAAACAGCAACTGGCACTTTGGCGCTATGTCAATAGGTTAGTCCCAAAATATGATATAAAGTTGCTATAAAATGATTGTAAAACATCCAAGAATGATAATATAACAGCATGGAACAAGCAAAAATTATAGATACATTGGAGACATATCATGGAGCCATGGAGATCTAGATCTGACGAGAAAACAACACGAAACAAGAACAGAGGATTTTCTACGATGCGGTGGTCAAAACAATCGGGGGTATATATAGAGAATTTTTTATCTTGGGAAGCAAGAATATGGAAGGAAAACGGAGTCGGGAAGGTGTCCGAGGTGAGCACAACCCGCCAGGGCGCGCCTGGCAGGGCTTGCGAGCCCTGGTGTATCGTGCTCACCTCGGTTGCTTTCCCGTCTATTTCTTATTTTCCTAATGTTTGTAATATTCCAAAACTGAAAGAAAATATTTTTGCGGATTTTTCGGAGTCCGTTTACTTACCCTATCACGTACCTCCTCTTTTTCAGAATTCTGGAATGTTCCGGAAGGTTTCTTTAATGTGTTTCTGCGGTGTCATGGTTTGGATAACATTGCTTTCAACATTAATAGGCGTACCTGAGATATAGTGTTTAATTCTTTGTCCATTGACCACCTTCGGGTTAGTACCTTCGGCATTATTAATCTTGATAGCTCCAGAACGATAAACCTCTTCGATAATATATGGTCCTTCCCATTTGGAGAGAAGCTTACCTGCAAAAAATCTTAAACGAAAGTTGTACAAAAGAACATAGTCTCCTATTTTGAATTATCGCTTTTGGATTCTTTTGTCATGCCATCTTTTTACTTTTCCTTTGAATAGTTTGGCATTTTCATAAGCTTGGGTTCGCCATTCATCTAATGAGCTAATATCAAATAACCTCTTCTCACCGGCAAGTTTGAAATCATAATTGAGTTCTTTAATTGCCGAAAATGCTTTATGTTCTAACTCTAGAGGCAAATGACAAGCTTTTCCATATACCATTTTGTATGGAGACATACCCATAGGATTTTTATAAGCTATTCTGTAGGCCCAAAGTGCATCATCTAGATTCTTAGACCAATTCTTTCGAGACCTATTGACAGTTTTTTGTAATATTAAATTTATTTCTCTGTTGCTAAGTTCAACTTGACCACTAGATTGAGGATGATAGGGTGATGCAATTCTATGGTTAACATGATATTTAGCAAGCAACTTACGGAAAGCACCATGAATAAAGTGTGAACCATCATCAGTCATTAAATATCTAGGGACTCCAAACCTCGGGAAGATAACTTCTTTAAGCATTTTAATGGAGGTGTTATGATTAGCACTACTAGTTGGAATAGCTTCTACCCATTTAGTGACATAATCAACAACAACCAAAATATGAGTGTACCCATTAGAGGAAGGAAAAGGTCCCATATAATCAAAACCCCAAACATCAAATGGTTCAACAACAAGTGAATAATTCATAGTCATTTCCTGACGCTTACCGATATTACCAATTCTTTGACTTTCATCACAAGACAAGACAAACTTACGGGCATCCTTGAAGAGAGTAGGCCAATAAAAACCAGATTGCAATACCTTGTGAGCAGTTCTATCTCCCGCATGATGTCCTCCATAAGCTTCGGAATGACATTTCCATAGGATTTGTTCCTGTTCATGCTCAGGCACACAACGTTTAATAATACCATCTACTCCTTCTTTATAAAGATGTGGGTCATCCCAAAAGTAGTGTCTTAAATCATAGAAGATTTTTTTCTTTTGTTGGTATGTGAAGCTAGGTGGTATATATTTACCAACAATGTAGTTAGCATAATCAGCATACCAAGGAGTGTTTTGAGAAACATTTATTGCAGCTAACTGTTCATCAGGAAAGCTATCATCAATGGGTAGTGGGTCATCAAGAATATTTTCCAACCTAGACAAGTTATCAGCTACGGGGTTCTTAGCTCCCTTCCTATCAGTGATATGCAAGTCAAATTCTTGAAGCAAGAGAATCCACCTAATGAGTCTTTGTTTTGCATCTTTCTTTTCCAAAAGATATTTTATAGCAGCATGATCGGTGTGAAGAATGTCTTTGGAATCAACAATGTAGAATCTAAATTTATCACAAGCAAACACAACTGCTAAAAATTCCTTTTCAGTAGTAGCATAATTCCGTTGGGCACTGTCTAGAGTTTTTCTAGCATAATGGATAACATTTAACTTCTTATCAACTCTTTGTAATAGAACAACACCAACAACATAATCACTAGCGTCACACATAATTTCAAAAGGCAATTTCCAATCAGGTGGTTGAACGATAGGTGCAGAAGTTAAGGCTTTCTTGACGTTTCAAAGGCTTCTACACAATCATCATCAAAACCAAATGGAATATCCTTTTGTAAAAGATTACTAAGAGGCCTAGAAATTTTAGAGAAGTCTTTAATGAACCTCCTATAGAAACCAGCAGGACCAAGGAAACTCCGAATACCTTTAATATCTTTAGGACATGGCATTTTCTCAATTGCATCAACTTTAGCTTTGTCCACCTCAATACCTCGTTCAGATATTTTATGCCCCAAGACAATACCTTCATTAACCATAAAATGGCACTTCTCCCAATTCAAGACAAGATTAGTTTGTTCACATCTCTGCAAAACTCGATCAAGGTTGCTTAAGCAATCATCAAAAGAAGTTTTGTAAATGGAAAAATCATCCATGAAAACCTCCGCAATCTTTTCACAAAAATCAGAGAATATAGCAGTCATACATCTTTGAAAGGTAGCCGGTGCATTACATAAACCAAAAGGCATACGTCTATAAGCATAGGTTCCAAAAGGACAACTAAAGGTGGTTTTCTCTTGATCAGATTGTGATACATGTATTTGAGAGAAACCAGAATATCCATCCAGAAAAAAAAAGTGTGTGTGCTTAGATAATTTTCTAGCATTTGATCAATGAAAGGCAGAGGGTAATGATCTTTTCTAGTAGCTTTATTTAATTTTCTAAAATCAATTACCATTATATAGCCAATGACAATTCTTTGTGGAATGAGTTCATTTTTATCATTAGGAGCAACGGTAATACCTCCCTTCTTAGGGACACAATGAACGGGACTTACCCATCTACTATCAGCTATGGGATATATTATACCTGCTTCAAGAAGCTTTAATATTTCAGTTCTTACCACTTCTTTCATCTTAGGATTCAATCGCAGGTTCCATATGAACCTTGTGCTGACATAGAGTGGGACTAATGCCCTTAAGATCATCAAGAGTATATCCAATAGCAGCCCGGTGCTTCCTCAGAATTTTTAATAATCTTTCTTCTTCATGTTCTGAAAGGTTAGAACTAATAATAACATGATATATCTTTTTCTCATCAAGATAAGCATACTTCCAAGTATCAGGCAATTGCTTTAATTCAAACACAGGATCACCTTTAGGTGGAGGAGGACCTCCAAGGGTTTCAATAGGCAAATTGTGTTTTAGGAGAGGTTGTTGTTCTAAGAAAATTTTATCTATTTCATTTCTTTCACGCAAGTGCATATCATTTTCATGGTCTAGCAAATATTGTTCTAGTGGATCGGTAGGAGGCACGGCAATAGAAGCAAGACCAATTATTTTATCCTTACTATATAATTCTCTATCACGAGGTTGCCTACTAAAATTGGAAACATTAAACTCATGAGACACATCACCAAAACTGACACCAACAGTTTGTTTTTCACAATCTATCTTAGCATTAACGGTGTTCAAGAAAGGTCTACCAAAGATAATGGGAAAAAAGTCATCTTGTGGGGAACCAAGAACTGGAAAATCAGTAGGGTATTTCAGTTTCCCACACAAGACTTCAACGTCTCTAACAATCCCAAGTGGTGTGATGGTGTCTCTATTAGCAAGTTTAATAGTAACATCAATGTCTTCTATTTCAGCGGGTGCTATTTCATTCATAATTTCTTGGTATAAGGTAAAAGGAATAGCACTCACACTAGCACCCAAATCAGATAAACCATGGTAGCAATGATCTCCTATTTTGACCGAGATAACAGGCATGCCCACTACGGGTGTATGTTTATCTTTTTCATCGGGTTTAGCAGTTCTAGCAGCTTCATCACAGAATTAATAACATGCCCATCCATATTTTCTACCAAGAGATCTTTAACCATAGCAACGCTAGGTTCTACTTTAATTTGCTCTGAGGTCTTAGGCGCTTTAATATTACTTTTGCGAACCATAGTTGATACCTTAGCATGTTCCTTTATCCTAACAGGGAAAGGTGGTTTTTCAATATAAGAAGTAGGCACAACTGGATCAACATTGTAAATGATGGTTTCATCTTTAGCTATGACCGGTTCTTTAGTTTCTTCTTTAATAGGGGGATGATATTTAAACCACTTCTCCTTAGGGAGATCAACATGAGTAGCAAATGATTCACAGAACAAGGCTAATATCTCAGAGTGAAGGCCATATTTAGTGCTAAACTTGTGAAAGGCATCGGTATTCATAAAAGATTTAACACAATCAAACTTAAGCTTTATACCTTCGTCGAGCTCCCAATCTTCATAGTTGCGTTTAATTCTTTCTAAAAGATCCCACTTGAATTCAATAGTCTTCTTCATAAAAGAACCAGTACAAGAAGTATCGAGCATGGATTGATCATTATGAGAAAGCCGAGCATAAAAATTCTGAATAATAACTTCTCTCGGGATATCATGATTGGGGCATGAATATAACATTGACTTAAGCCTATACCATTGATGGAATTCCAATTGTAATCGATTCCAGTTCCATGATCCAATATCATCACATAGCCTATACCATGTCAATGCTTTTCCCTTCAAAGATAAAGGGAAAACCTTCTTCTTAACTTCATCTCCAGGTAAACCTGCAAGCTTAAATAATCCACAAACTTCATTCACATGTATTAGGTGCATATCAGGATGTTCAGTTCCATCTCCTGCACAAGGATTAGCTAGCAGTTGTTCTACCATACCCGAAGGAATTTCATAGCCAATATTTTTAGTAGGTGCAGTAGGTTGAGGGGCAACTAATTGTGGTTTCGGTCGAGGTGAAGATACCCCGAACAAACCCCTCAAAGGATTGTTTTCCATAGTAGCAAGTGACAATAAATTTCAGCACGTAGTATAAGTGTTTTCCTTACCGATTTCCACTTACCAAGGCCGCTTCACTCCCCGACAACGGCGCCAGAAAAGAGTCTTGATGACCCACAAGTATAGGGGGTCAATCATAGTCCTTTCGATAAGTAAGAGTGTAGAACCCAACGAGGAGCAGAATGAAATGACAAGCGGTTTTCAGCAAGGTAATTTCTGCAAGCACTAAAATTGTAGGTAACAGATAGTTTGATAGCAAGATAAATGGTAACAAGCAAGTAACGGTAACGGTAAATAAAATGCATCAAGGTAGCCCAATCCTTTTGTCGCAAAGGACAGGCCAGAACAGTCTCTTATAATAGGCAAAGTGTTCTTGAGGGTACACAGGAATTTCATCTAGTCACTTTTATCATGTCGGTTTGATTTGCGTTCGCTACTTTGATAATTCGATATGTGGGTGGACCGGTGCTTGGGTGATGTTCTTACTTGAACAAACGTCCCATTTATGATTAACCTCCTCACAAGCATCCAAAACTACGAGAAAAGTATTAAGATAAAATCAAACCATAGCATTAAACGTTTGGATCCAAATCAGCCCCTTACGAAGTAGCGCATAAACTAGGGTTTAAGCTTCTGTCACTCTAGCAACAAATCATCTAATAACTACACCACAATGCATTCCCTTATGCCCAAGGATGGTGAAGTGTCATGTAGTCGACGTTCACATGACACCACTAAGGGAATCACAACATACATATCATCAAAATATCAAACACATATCAAATTCACATGATTACTTGCAACATGACTTTTCCCGTGACCTCAAGAACAATGGTAACTACTCACAAATAATATTCATGCTCAAGATCAGCGGGGTGTTGAATAGCATAATGGATCTGAACATATAATCTTCCACCAAATAAACCATATAGTAATCAACTACAAGATGTAATCAACACTACTAGTCACACACAGGTACCAATCTGAGGTTCCGATACAAAGATTGAACACAAGAGATGAACTAGGGTTTGAGAGGAGATGGTGTTGTTGAAGATGTTGATGAAGATTGGCCTCCAAAAGATGATAGGGGTGTTGGTGAAGACGATGGCTTTGATTTCCCCCTCCGGGAGGAAAGTTCCCTTGGAGGAATTGCTCCGCCGGAGGGCAAAAGTGCTCCTGCAGAAGTTCCGCCTCGAGACGGCGGAGTTCCATCCCGAAAGTCCTCCCTTTATTTTTTCTAGGTCAAAAGACCTTAAATACCAGAAGATGGGCACCGGAGTTGGGCCGTGCTGGGCACAACCCACCAGGGCGCGCCTGGGGGGCCTGGCGCGCCCTGGTGTCTTGTGCTCACCAGGTGGGCCCACTCCGGTAGTTATTGGCTCCAGTATTTTTCATATATTCCAAAATAATTCTCCGTAAAGTTTCAGCTTATTTGGAGATGTGCAGAATAGGTATCTCTGATGTGCTTTTTCAGGTCCAGAATTCCAGCTGCCGGTATTCTCCCTCTTTGTGTAAACCTTGCGTATTATCTATCTATCTATTATCTACTAAAAGCAATATACGGAACAGAGCTAGAGATATTAACTACAAAATCCCACGTTAATCAGAAAATATGACCCCTTCATCTGGTGGACCTTCATAAATTAAGGAATCATAGCCGTTCAATCTACGTAACATAAAAGAAGAGAAAAAGAAACAACGTGGTACATCCACATAGGCTAAAATATGACCACCATTAATATTTTATTTAAATGGCAAAGATTGATAACATCAATGTTACGTAAAACATAATCGGGCATGTAAACGTGAAAAGAAAATCCTGGCACGTACGTACACATCCAGGAGTCCAATACCCATACGAGAGTGACCGGCCGGATTTGCTGAGTAGAAAGATAAGAAGGAATTAAAACAGAGTGTTAATGGTCGGCTGGATACGTACGTACACATTAAGGAATCGTATTATGGTGGCCTGGGACAATTTCGTGGACTGTTCCGATCTCTCACGTGGATGCACATGCACACGTACATAACTAGTTTGAGAATATTTTATGTAACTAAGGCTAAAAAATGTAAGGAAAAAATGCATGCGTACATGTATACATAGGCAACTAAAAGTAACCAATTTGGAAATGTTTATCTTTTTTTATTGAGTTGTGGAAACGTTTATCTTTGCCACGAGGAAGAGGGGAGACTGCATGGTTTCACCTATACTAGAAGGGTTTTGCGAGCTTGGCTGCATCGTTGGTGTTGTTGGGTTTCTTAAAAAAAACCACTCTGTTTCAAACTATAAGGTGTATTACTTTTTTGAAAGATAAACCTTTTAAGTTTGATCAAATTTGTAGAGAAATATATCAAAATCCATAATATCATATCAGTATTTTTAGAATCATCATGAAATGAATTTTCATAAAAAATAATAATATTGAGATGTCGATATTTTTGCCCTCAACTTGGGAGAATTATGGAACATAGTGAATCAAAAGAATTGAATGAGAGAGCATGAGAAATTGTTGACCCGGTCAAAATCGGATGACTCAATTCCAAATTGAATACCTCAATTAACTGTGAGGCCTTAAAAATTAAGAAGCATAGTGTAAAGTATAAAAGAATTTAATGAGAGACCTTTAAGAAATGGTTGACCCGGTCAAAATTGGGTGACACAATTATAATTGAAGATCTCCATTCAATGCGGGTTATTTAAAAATTGGGAGCTTAGCGTTATTGAGGATGAGGCGCTTCGGTTTTCTTATTAAAAAGAACATCAGGCCTCCTTGGCTTTCCTATCGTCCATCCGACCATGTACATGTCAGGAGCAGGCGTCGTCTAGGTGTGCGATTACGCATTGTCGTGCTCAGCAACTTGGATGAGGCGCACATATCATGCGTGAACGATCTCGACCACTATCAGGATCAGTGATGTAATGACCACTTCGCTGCCACACTGTCCCAGGGAATATTCTTTGTGTCCATCCACTCCTTTGTGTCTAACTCCACCCATCGATGCACATTAACAAGCTCAACTGCAAATTCTATAAGGGCATGCAACTCTCTCTTCCAAGTCTCAGAGGTCTCACATGGCTACGTGGGCAAATCCTGTTGGGATTGGTTTGATGTTTCATCTACAGGATTTGGTTGTCCTCATTGGCAAAGTGGTGTGTCATCACTCCAAATGTCCTCTTTGGGTTGGTGGTACTCTCCTCCCCTCTTCCTATTGATATAGATGTGTTAAGACGATCAGGAAATCACACCAGCTCAAGCAGACTAAGATAGGCTATAGGTTCACAACTTAGACATACAGCTCACTTTGTAGAAGAAATACCTATAAGATTGCCTGTTTGCAAATGGACAAAACAATTTCTACAGCTAGAGAAGTATTTTTTTTGCGGGTCAGAGAAGTGTTGTTAACCATACAATGTCTGCTCACAACTTTGTACTTTCTAAGCATCCAATTTCATCTGTTAAAGCTTGTGAAATACCTACCCATAAATGTTCTTTAAGCAAATGTTGGAAAACCAAATGCATCTAACTACACATGTCTCTGTTTTTCTTGGTAATATCCATACAGTAGATTATAAATGATGTACATTGAACTGCATAACACATGTTCTCCTCATAACATACATTTTTTTTGTTATGGTGATTGCCATCCAGCTTGGCTTTGGATACAAAAGATGTTTTCTAATATATTTGTATACATGTCTGGTGCTTCATAGTTTTCCCTCATTGGGAAAAAAAGGTCACACATAACAGAGGCCGCTGGTAGACAAGATGCACCACAAGACGTACAAACCAATAAAATCCAAGGATAATATGCAAATACGTAGAGTCCATCAAAATGCTGTACCAGGAAAGTTTAATTAGATTGTAAATCTTTTTATTGATAATGTACATGTGATATGTGGAATCACACAAGAATTTATGCAGTTGCTCTCTGATCAAATAAAAAACTAAACATACCAACGACAAAACTATGTTCGTGGAAGTCTTATGTTAGCAAATGTCATCATATTTGATTCCAAATTTTCTTTAGAATAATCAAATATTATGTTCTCATTATTAATCATTTAATAATTCTAGCCCGCGCATCGAGCGGGCATATTTGCTAGTTAGAGAAAAGGCATTAGAATGACTCCCTAAAGCATTATTATTCATCAAAACATTATAAATAACAGTAGGAAATCATGATGCAAAATGGACGTATCACTTGCCGATAAATAATTAATATATTAGGATAGGAATAAACATAATTGATTCTTGCATAAAGGTAAATACATGAAAGTAAAGGATATGCCCTTCGCAGAGGGAAGCAGAGGTTGTCCTGCGCTTTTTATTTTTGGATGTGCAAGCTCTTAGTGTAAAGGAATGTCACTTTAAATTGCCCCTTGTGATAGCAACCTTTATTATGCAGTCTATCGCTTTTATTTCTTTGCCATCACAAGATCATACAAAGCTTATTTTCCCTTACAATAAAAGATCATACATATTTAGGAGCAATTTTTATTGCTTTATGCACCGATGACAACTTACTTGAGGGATCTTATTCAATCCATAGGTAGATATGGTGGACTCTCCTGGCAAGAGACTGGGTTTAAGGGTTATGGACGCACAAGTAGTGTCTCTACTTAGTGCGAAATTTTGGGCTAGCAAAAGATCCTAATCAAGCACCACATGTTAGAGGATCCATGACAATATAACTTCTATGTGTATGTAAACAAACATAACTCATTACGATGTCTTCCTTGTCCAACATCAACTATTCGATCATTATATAAAATTTGATGGGGGCTCACAATTATAAAAGATGTCCAAGATAGTGTATTTGTATATGAATCTCATCTCCTCTTTCATAATTTTGCATGGATTGTATCAATGACTAATACTATGTTTGTTAACTCCCAACAACTTTTATCAAACACACTTATTTCTATGTGAAGTCATTACTCTTCATGGGATTAGCATATGATCTTTCTATTTCATTTATTTCATTGCTATGATTGATGCATGAGAGTAAAGCAAACAAACTCAACTAATATTTATTATAACTCTCACACTCAATTACAAGGATAGATAGATCACAAAGCAGGCACTCCAAGCAAAGCAGTACTAAACTATTATTCCTCTAAATCACCAAATAACTACGGATCGAACTGAGATAGATGATAATGGTAAAAGTGATAGTGATACGATACTTGGGCACGTCCTCCAACCTTGGAACAAGCTAAGGGTGGTGCCCATACCCATGTACTCAAGCGTCTTTCCTGGGTGATGATGGTGATGAAGCGATCCTTTTAGCAATGATGCTCTTTAGGATATGAATCTCCTCATTAAGTTTATCAACCTCTCGCTTAAGTTCTAGGTTCTCCTTGTGATGTTTGTTGGTGACGATCATTGCTCCTTCCATCAAAGGGCGGGTTTTGCTAGCAGAGGCAGTGGTAGTATTTACCTGCACACGACGATAAGGGGTAAATCGAGTATTGGAAGGTGTAACCTTGTTTGGTAAGCTCGACTTTTTGAACTCCACATGCATATCTCCAGGTTGAGGTAGAGGTACTTCCTCTTCTTCTTCATCACTTGAAGGTTCAATCCTTTTCAGATCAGCCTTCACCTCTTCCTTCGTTGACCAACCATAAGGATCAGTACCCCCATAAACTTGGGGATTGGCGATGAGATCTGAAACATAGCTCTCTCCCTCTGAATCTTGCGAGGACATATTGCTTCTAAATCAATAAAAAAACAGCCCGAAACAAGACGAAGGAGAAACTTGCGATGTGGTGGTCAAAACATACGGCAATATATATAATGGATTTTTTTAGGTCAGAATACGTGTCCAAGAAGAAAACGGAGTCAGGGAGGCACACGAGGTGCTCCCAAGCCATCAGGGCGCGCTCAGGGGGTGGCCACGCCCTGTTGGCTTGGGACTCCCTCGTGGGTCCCCCTAGCTGGTTTTTATTTTTGTAATTTTTCTAATATTCCAAATTTATGGAAAATATTTTTATGGAACTTTTGGAGTCGGTTTACTTACCGCATCACATACCTACCCTTTTTCAGGTTTCTGGAGTGTTCCGGAAAGTGTCTCTTATGTGTTCTTCCGGTGTCCTTACTTGAATAACATTTGTTTCAATATTAGTGGGCTTACTTAAAATACAATGTTTAATTCTTTGCCCATTGACCACTCTCGGATTTGTAAGTTTTCCTACGAAAAATCTGAAACGAGAATTGTACAAAAGAACTAGATCATTGATTTTAAATTCTCGTTTTTGGATTCTTTTGCCATGCTATATTTTAACTCTTTCTTTAAACAACTTGGCATTTTCATAGGCTTGTGTCCTCCATTCATCTACGGAACTAATATCTAATAACCTCTTCTCACCGGCAAGCTTAAAATCATAGTTTAGTTCTTTAATTTCCCAATAAGCTTTTATGCTCCAACTCATGAGGTAAATGACATGCTTTTCCATAGAACATTTTATAAGGGGACATTCCCGTAGGATTTTTTATAAGCAGTTCTATTAGCCCATAATGCATCGTCAAGTTTCTTAGACCAATTCTTTCTAGATCTATTAACAATCTTTCACAAGATCAATTTTATCTACCAGTTACTCAACTCAACTTGACCGCTAGACTGAGGGTGATAAGGTGATGTAATTCTATGGTTGACATCATATTTAGCTAGAAGTTTACGGAAAGCACCATGAATAAAGTGTGAACCATTATGAGTCATTAAATATCTAGGGACTCGAAACCTCGGGAAAATAACCTCTTTAAGCATTTTAATAGAAGTGTTATGATCAGCACTACTAGATGAAAGAGCTTCTACCCACTTAGTAACGTAATCAACAACAACTAAAATATGAGTGTACCCATTAGAGGAAGGAAAAGGTCCCATATAATCAAAACCCTAAACATCAAATGGTTCAATTGCAAGTGTAATTCATAGGCATCTCCTGACATCTACCTATATTATCAATTATTTGAAATTCATCACTAGAGAGGACATACTTACGAGCATCCTTGAAAAGAGTAAGCCAACAAAAACCAGACTATAATACCTTGTGTGCAGTTCTGTCACCCGCGTGGTGCCCTCCGTAGGCTTCGGAATGACACTTCCGTAGCATCTGTTCCTCTTCATGCTCAGGTACACAATTCTAATAACACCATCTACTCCTTCTTTATATAGATGTGGGTCATCCCAAAAGTAATGTCTTAAATCAAAGAAGAACTTTTTCTTTTGTTGCTATGTGAAACTAGGTGGTATAAATTTAGCAACAATGTAGTTAGCGTAATCTGCATACCAAGGGGTACTGCGGGAAGCATTTGTAATAGATAATTTCTCATCAAGAAAATTATCATCAATAGGTAGTGGGCCATCAAGAACATTTTTCATCCTAGAGAAGTTATCTGCTACGTGATTTTCAGCTACATTCTATCAACAATATGCAAATCAACTCTTGAAGTAAAAGCACCCACCTAATTAGTCTAGGCTTAGCATCTTTCTTTTCCATCAGATATTTAATAGCAGCATGATCAGTGTGAATAGTAACTTTGGAATCAACAATATAAGATCTAAACTTATCAAATGCAAACACAACTGCTAAAAATTCATTCTCAGTAATTTTGTTGAGCATTGTCTAGAGTCTTACTAGCATAATGAATAACATTCAATTTCTTGTCTACTGTTTGCCCTAGAACAACACCAATAGTATAGTCACTAGCATCACAAATAATTTCAAATGGTAAGTTCCCATCAGGTGGTTGAACAATAGGTGCAGAAATTAAGGCTTTCTTAAGTATTTCAAAATCTTATACACAATCATCATCAAAAACAAATGGAATGTCTTTTTGTAGAAGATTAGTGAATGGCCTAGATATCTTTGAGAAATCTTTAATGAAACGCCTATAGAAACAAACATGACCAATGAAACTCCTTATACCTTTAACATCTTTAGGACAAGGCATTTTATCTATTGCTTCAACTTTAGCTTTGTCTACCTCTATACCTCGTTCAGAAATTTTATGCCCAAGCACTATGCCTTCATTCACCATAAAGTGGTGATAACCCACAAGTATAGGTGATTGCAACAGTTTTCGAGGGTAGAGTATTCGACCCAAATTTATAGATTCGACACAAGGGGAGCCAAAGAATATTTGCGAGTATTAACAGTTGAGTTGTCAATTCAACCACACCTAGAGATTAAATATCTGCAGCAGAGTGATCAGTAGCACAGTAGTATGATAGTTTTGATAGCAGTAGTAACAGTAATAGTAACGGTAGCAGTGATAGAAATAATTTTGTAGCAAGTGTAACAGTAGAAGTAGCAATAGTAAATTAGCAAGATCAATATGTGGAAAACTCGTAGGCACTGGATCGGTGAACTCGTTGGATAATATTCATCATATAACAGTCATAACCTAGGGCGACACAGAACTAGCTCCAGTTCATAAATGTAATGTAGGCATGTATTCCGTAAATAGTCATATGTGCTTATGGAAAAGAACTTGCATGCCATCTTTTTTCCTACCCTCCTACGGCAGCGGTGATGACCCACAAATATAGAGGATCAATCGTAGTCCTTTCGACAAGTAAGAGTGTCGAACCCAACGAGGAGCAGAAGGAAATGACAAGCGGTTTTCAGCAAGGTAATTTGTGCAAGCACTGAAATTGTAGGTAACAGAAAGTTTGATAGCAAGATAATTTGTAACGAGCAAGTAACGGTAATGGTAAACGAGGTGCAGCAAGGTAGCCCAATCCTTTTGAGGCAAAGGACAGGCCAGAACAATCACTAGTAATAGGCAAAGTATTCTTGAGGGTACACGGGAATTTCGTCTAGTCACTTTTATCATGTTGGTTTGATTCGTGTTCGCTACTTTGATAATTTGATATGTGGGTGGATCGGTGCTAAGGTGCTGTTCTTACTTGAACTAACAACCTACTTATGATTAACCCCCTCGCAAGCATCCGCAACTATGAGAAAAGTATTAAGACAAAGTCTAACCATAGCATTAAACATGTGGATCCAAATCAGCCCCTTACGAAGTAGCGCATAAACTAGGGTTTAAGCTTCTGTCACTCTAGCAACCCATCATCTAATAACTACTCCACAATGCGTTCCCTTAGGCCCATGAATGGTGAAGTGTCATGTAGTCGACATTCACATGACACCACTAAGGGAATCACAACATACATATCATCAAAATATCAAACACATATAAATTTAAATGATTACTTGCAACATGACTTCTCCCGTGACCTCAAGAACAAAGGTAACTACTCACAAATAATAATCATGCTCAAGATCTGAGGAGTATTGAATAGCATAATGGATCTGAACATATAATCTTCCACCAAATAAACCATATAGTAATCAACTACGCTAGGTAATCAACACTACTAGTCAACCACAGGTACCAATCTGAGGTCCCGGTACAAAGATTGAACACAAGAGATGAACTAGGGTTTGAGAGGAGATGGTGATGTTGAAGATGTTGATGAAGATTGGCCTCCAAAAGATGAGAGGGGTGTTGGTGAAGACGATGGCTTTGTGGAGTGAATCAAAGCCATCATCTTCTATGATGCTTTGGGGTGTTGCATCATTATTCAATAAAACAAAGTAAATAACAGTGGGAAATCATGATGCAAAATGGACGTATCAACTCCCCCAAGGTTAGACCTCGCTTGTCCTCAAGCGAAAGCCGATATTGAAAAGCATGTCTACATGGTTTGAGAGAGAGGTGTCGATAAAAATAAAATACGGATATAGAAGCATCGTGCTTATTATCATAACAGCAATAAACTCTATCATAAGAACTTATTTCAATACATTTTTATCATATAGCTTCTCTTGAACAAGTAACAATTCATCACAACATAGAAGTATGAAGCATAAACCTTATTGGGAACCAGCAAACTATGTTTTCAGTCAACTTTGCAACTACAATTCATCATATTTTCAGGAAGGGTCTCATGTAGGAGCCTTTTGGCAAGTCCACATACTCAACCATGATTTATTCTTCTATGATTGCTAATGCTCACGGCATACCCATGAACAAAAAGTTTCAACCGGACATGTAGGAAGATAGGGGCCTATAGTTTTTCCTCCCAACTTACTCACCTCAAGGGTGATGTCAACAATAATAACTCATGCCCACCCATATCCAACTGGATATATGTGCCTAGATCTTTCCTCACCACATGATGCTTGCAAAAGAAAAAGGTAAAAAGGAATAGGGAAGAATACTTTGACTCTTTGCATAAAAGTAAGTGCATAAAAGTAAAAGATAGGCCCTTCGCAGAGGGAAGCAGAGGTTGTCATGCGCTTATTGGTTTGTATGCCCAATCCCTTAATGTAAAAGAACGTCACGCTATATTGCCCCCTATGATAGCAACCTTTATTATGCACTCCGTCGCTTTTATTACTTTGCCATCATAAGTTCGTATAACGCCCAATTTTCTCTTACACTAATTGATCAAAACACTTTTAGAAGCAATTTTTATTGCCTTGTTGCACTGATATACTTGAAGGATCTTTCTCGATCCATAGGTAGGTATGGTCGACACTCAAAGAAAGAGTTTGGTTTGGGATTTTGGATGCACAAGTAGTATCTCTACTTAGTGCGGAATTTTTGGATAGCAAAGATATTGGGCAAGCACCACATGTCAAAGGATCTATGACAATATAACTTCTATGTGGATATGAACAAACATAAATCATTACGTTGTCTTCCTCGTCCAACGTCAACAATTTTGACATATAATATTTGATGGGGGCTCACAATCATAAAATATGTCCAAGATAGTGTATTTGCATGTGAATCTTCTCTTCCCTTATTAATTCTTTCATGAATTGCATCATTGACCAATGCTATGTTTGTGAATCTCCAATAAATTTTACTACTTATACTTTTCCTTATGTGATGTCATTACTCACCATAAGATTAGCATATGACTTTTTTTCATTTGTTTCTTTTCCTTTATTTGATTTCAACATGAAAGTAGAGAGGCAAAAACTCAAACTAAACTTTATTATATAACTTTCACTCGATTACATAGATAGATAGGCCACGGAACTAACACACGAAAATAGATAATACTAAAACTTTTATTCAACTAAAGCGAAGGGAAACTAAAGATTGAACTAAAATAGGTAAAGGTGAATAAAATTGGTGGTGATACGATACCGGGGCACCTCCCCCAAGCTTGGCTCAAGCCAAGGGGAGTGCCCATACCCATGAGCTCAAGTCTCCTTTGGTGGTGGTGATGAAGAAGGTGTAGGTGTTGATGTAGGTGGTGGTGATGATGTAATAAGCTTGTCCTCCAGCTTCCAGGGCAAGGGCTCCCCATCAAAGGTTGACGCGAGAGTCCCCTGAGTCCTGCAACTGGCAGCTAAACTTATACCTTTAAATCTCGCTTCATATTTGAAGACTTGGTTTTGAAGATCATAAACTTGGCTCTACAGAAAATTAATTCGCTCGTTGAGGGTGGAGATAATGTCCTTCGCAGACTGGCCATCCACCATCTGATCACAGGTGAATTCCGTGATCATGGAGTGATTGGCACTAAGTCCACGCTCCACCATCTTCTAGCACTTGAAGATTTCTGATAAACCACAAGTATAGGGGATCGCAACAGTTTTCGAGGGTAGAGTATTCAACCCAAATATATAGATTCGACACAAGGGGAGCCAAAGAATACTTGAGAGTATTAGCAGTTGAGTTGTCAATTCAACCACACCTGGATATTAAATATCTGCAACAGAGTGACCGGTAGCATAGTAATATGATAGTTTTGATAGCAGTAGCAATAGCAACGGTAGCGGTAACAGTAGTAGCAATAGTTTTGTAACAGTTGGAACAGCAGCAACAGGAGTAGTAACTTAGCAAGAACAATAAGTGGAAAAGGTCGTAGGCACTGGATCGGTAACTCGTTGGATGATATTCATCATGTAACAGTCATAACCTAGGGCGATACAGAACTAGCTCCAGTTCATCAATGTAATGTAGGCATGTATTCCGTAAATAGTCATACGTGCTTATGGAAAAGAACTTGCATGACATCTTTTGTCCTACCCTCCCGTGGCAGCGGGGTCCATAAGGAAACTAAGGGATATTAAGGCCTCCTTTTAATAGAGAACCGGAACAAAGCATTAACACGTGGTGAATACATGAACTCCTCAAACTACGGTCATCACCGCGAAGTATCCCAAATATTGTCACTACGGGGTTGACGGATCATAACACGTAATAGGTGCATATGACTAGGCAAGATCGGATCAAGAACATGGATATAGAGATGATAACATAAACGGTTCAGATCTGAAATCATGGCACTCGGGCCCTAGTGAGAAGCATTAGGCATAGCAAAGTCATAGCAACATCAATCTCAGAACATAATGGATACTAGGGATCAAGCCCTAACAAAACTAACTCGATTACATGATGAATCTCATCCAACTCCTCACCGACCAGCAAGCCTACGATGGAATTACTCACTCCCGGTGGGGAGCATCATGGAATTGGCGATGGAGAAAGGTTGGTGATGACGAAGACCGAAGATTCCCCTCTCCGGAGCACCAAACGGGCTCCAGATCTAGCCTCCCGATGAAGAACAGGAGGTGGCGGCGGCTCCATCTCGTGAAACGCGATAATTCTTTCTCTCTTATTTTTTTCTCCAAATTTAGGAATTTATAGTGGCGGAGGTAGGGCAAGTGGGACCACGAGGTGCCCGGCACCCACTAGGGCACGCCGGGAGGGGGCTGGCGCGCCCTGATAGGTGTTGCGCACCCTGGGCCCCCTCTCCAATGGTTTGTGGCTCCACTATTTTTTATATTTTCCAAAATAAATCTCCAGAAAGTTTCATTACATTCTGAGAACTTTTATTTCTGCACAAAAAACAACACCATGGCAATTCTGCTAAAATCAGCGTCAGTCCGGGTTAGTTCCATTCAAATCACGCAAATTAGAGTCCAAAACAAGGGCAAAAGTGTGAGGAAAAGTAGATACGTTGGAGACGTATCAACTCCCCAGAGCTCAAAGTTTAAAACAGAGATAGATATAATTTTGGGAGGTACACCCTTCCTGTCAACGTCACGACCAAGAGTTATCAATATCTTCCATGCTAAACAAATTAGCGGCGGTTCCCAAACGGTAAAAGTAAAGGTTTACTCCCCCTCCACCAACAATCACACTCCACGGCGAGCCGCATCCACGGGTACCGTCCAAACCAACAACATTCCTATGGGAGTTTTGTTTAATTATTTTTTATTTTTGATTTTGGGACTGGGAATCCTATTACCGCCCCTCTCGTGTAAGGACAAGTGAATAAACACTCGTCATGAGAATAACCCGCTTAGCATGGAAGATACCGACTGCCCCCTGTCGCTCCATGAGCGGTCCAGGCACACAAAACAGATGTTTATTTGAAATTTTAGAGGTGGCACATGCAAATTTACTTTGGAACGGCAGGGTAATACCACATATAGGTAGATATAGTGGACTCATCTGGCATAACTTGGTTTAAGGGTTTTGATGCACAAGTAGTATTCCCGCTTAGTACAGGCGAAGGCTAGCAGTTAGATTGAGAAGCGGCCAGCTAGAGAGCGAAGACGGTCATGAACATGCATTACATATAATCAACATTGAATACTAGCATGAGTAGGATATGGACACCATGAACATAAATATCATGAAGGCTATGTTGGTTTTGATTCAACTACATGGGTGAACATGTGCCAAGTCAAGCCACTTGAAACATTTAGAGGAGGATACCATATCATCATACCGCATCACAACCATTTTAATGCATGTTGACACCCAAGATAAATCATTATCCACTCCTAGCTACTTAAGCATGGCATGAACAACAATAATCTCTAATGGTCATTGCAAACATGTTTGATCATAATGAGCTGAATCAAGGGATACTAGGTTAAACATATTTACAAAAACAAAAACAAGTTGAGTTCATACTCGCTTTTCTCTGCCACAGTCAATTCATCAAATGTCATCATTATTGCCTTTCACTTGCACGACCGAATGATAAGAGAATGGTAATAGTGGAAGAATGCCGTGGACTAAGCTGGAATCTGCAAACATTTTATTCAAGAGGAGAACAAGATAATATGGGTTCTTTGTTAGGTGGACGATAATGCAGATGAGAACCACTCAACAATTTCATCGTGGTCTTCTCCTCGGTATGACTCAAGTAAAAGGAAAAGAATTTCAGAGAAACACACTGAAATATTTTTGGAGTTTTTGTTTTTTCAAGAAGCAAGCAAAATAAAGAAGAAAAACAAAAACAAGAAAAACTATTTACACGGGAAAGCTCCCAACAAGTAAAAGAAGAAGCGATAAATCTTTTTGGGTTTTCTTTTAATGCAATAATTAAACTAAGCTAGAAATAAAAACTAAAAAGAAGTAGGAAATGTTTTTGGGTTTTCTCAAAGTTTTTCAAACACACAAGAAGAAAGCGGGAAAACAAATCTAGCATGGATATTACAATGAAAAAGTATGAACACCGACAACTGAAATGAAATGTGCGAACATGAATGTAATGTCAGTGGAAATACGTACTCCCCCAAGCTTGGGCTTTTGGCCTAGCTTGGTGATCACCATCCGTAGTAGCCGTCCGGTCCCAAGTCGTAGTGAGGCTGAGGCGGCACCTGAGCGTCCCACCCCTGGTGCTCCTCCTCAGCAGCTGCTAGGTTGCTCCGGTAAGCTGTAATGTCATCTGGCATAATCCTGTATCCGTTCCTGGCAATAGGATCAAACAAAGCAGGTGCAGGCAACGGAATAACATCACGTGTTTCCTTGCTAAATACTAAGTTATAGTGAATATCACGTGGAGAGTCAGTTACATCAAGATAATGGTGAGCCTGTAGTGATTTTTTGCTGGAGGTAGGTGACAATGTGGGCTAAAGAGATAAGTGAGGGGGCCTACGTGGGGGCCACCACCCACCAGGGCGCGCCTGGGGGTGTTGGCGCGCCCTGGTGGGTGTTGCGCACCCTGTGCACTCCCCTCAGGTGTTATTTGCACCAAAAATTCAGAAATAATCGGAAAAAATTCGTGTTAAATTTTCAGGGCATTCTGAGAATTTTTATTTTTGGGTCATTTTTTATTGCACGGAGAAAACAGAAAACAGGATAAACATGTCATTTTATTTTATTTGACTAACTAAAACAAAAAATAAAAGGTGGGAGCAGAGAGTTGTGCTTACTAGATTCAGAGACTTCATACCTCTCAAAAATGATTCATTAATAAGGTTGATCATGTCTTATTAACAACCACTTTCAATTAGCATGAAACCGAAGAACTTTCGTAAAACACTAAGTTACCTCAATGGGGATGTTCATATCCCCTACAATAAGTATATCATATTTCTTTTTGGCAGTAGGTAGAGGTAATTGAAAACTTCCAATAGTGATGGTCGGAGATTGTTCAATAACGTTTATACCATTCACTTGAAATTGTTTCTTCGGAAAGTGCACCGTGTGCTCATTACCATTGATAGGAAAAGTGACCTTTCTTTTATTGCAATCAATAACAGCCCCTGCAATATTCAGAAAGGGTCTACCAAGGATAATCGACATGTTGTCGTCCTCGGGCATCTCAAGAATAACAAAGTAAGTTAAGATAGTAACATTTGCAATAACAACAACGGGCACATCCTCACAAATACCAATAGGTATGGCTGTTGATTTGTCAGCCATTTGCAATGATATCTCAGTAGGTGTGAGTTTATTCAAATCAAGTCTTTTATATAAGGAGAAAGGCATAACACTAACATCGGCTCCCAAATCACACAAAGCAGTTTTAACATAGTTTCTTTTGATGGAGCAAGGTATAGTTGGTATTCTGGGATCTCCAAGTTTTTTAGGTACTCCATCCTTAAAAGAATAATTAGCAAGCATGGTGGAGATTTCAGCTTCAGGTATTTTTCTTTTATTAGTGATGATGTATTTCATATACTTTGCATAAGGGGCCATCTTCAAAATATCAGTCAAACGGGTACGCAAAAAGACTGGCCTAATCATTTCAGCAAAGCACTCAAATTCTTCATCATCCTTTTTCTTAGATGGCTTAGGTGGAAATGGCATGGGTTTCTGAACCCATGGCTCTCTTTCTTTACCATGTTTCCTAGCCACAAAGTCTTTCTTATCATACCTTTATTTTTAGGTTGCGGGTTATCAAGATCAGGAGCAGGCTCTATTTCAACATCATTATCTGGTTCTACATCATTACTAGGTTGAGCATCATTGTGAACATCATCATTATCATTTTCATTATCACTAGGTTGATGTTCACTACCATATTGAGTTTCAGCATCAGAAATAGAGATATCATTATTATCAGGAGGTTTTTGTGTCTCAGGTTCACTAGAGGTATGCAAATCCTATCATTTTTCTTTTTCTTCTTCTTCTTAGAAGGACTAGGTGCATCAGGATTAATTCTCTGAGAGTCTTGTTCAATTCTTTTAGGATGACCCTCAGGATAGAGTGGTTCTTGGGTCATTCTACCTCCTCTAGTTACTACTCTAGCAGCAAAGTCATGCATATTACTATTCATTTCATCAAGCAATTCTTTTTGAGACTTAGCAACTTGTTCTAATTGGGTTTGAACCATAGAGGCATGCTTTCCTACAACTCTAACATCATTACTGATTCTAAATAGCAAGTCACTCAAGCGAGCAATCATATCACAATTATATTTCAATTGTTTCAGAACATGAGCATTGAAATGATCTTGCTTCATAATATAGTTATCAAACTCATATAAGCATTGACTAGGAGGTTTATTGTGAGGAATGTCACTTTGATTGAACTTTAATAAAGAATTTACCTCTATCACCTGAGGAGGTGGTGGTGTGCCAAGGCCATCTATTTCTTCAATAGGTGGCAAATTCTTAACATCCTCAGCTTTAATACCTTTTTCCTTTATAGATTTCTTTGCCTCTTGCATATCTTCGGGACTGAGAAATAAGATACCCCTCTTTTTCGGAGTGGGTTTAGGCGGTGGTTCAGGAAGAGTCCGATCATCATAATTCTTCAATATATTATTCAATAATTCCTCAGCTTGTTCAACAGTTCATTCCGTGAAAACACAACCAGCACAACTATCTAGGAAGTCCCTAGAAGCATCGGTTAGTCCATTATGAAAGATATCAAGTATTTCATTTTTTTGGAGAGGATGATCAGGCAAAGCATCAAGCAACTGGAGAAGCCTCCCCCAAGCTTGTGGGAGACTCTCTTATTCAATTTGCACAGAGTTAAATATTTCCTGTAAGGCAGTTTGTTTCTTATGAGTAGGAAAATATTTTTCAGAGACGTAGTAAATCATATCCTGGGGACTACGCACACAACCAGGAGCAAGAGTATTGTACCATGTCTTAGCATCACCCTTTAATGAGAACGGAAACAACTTAAGGATATAATAGTAGCGAATCTTCTCATCATGAGTAAAGAGGGTGGCTATATCATTCAGCTTAGTAAGGTGTGCCACTACAGTTTCAGTTTCATAGCCATGGAAAGGATCAGATTCAACCAAAGTAATTAACTCTGGGTCGACAGAGAACTCATAATCCTTACGGGTAACACAGATAGGTGAAGTAGCAAACTTAGGATCACATTTCATTCTAGCATTCTAAGTTTTTTCCTTATACTTGCATAGCAGTTTCTTAAGATCATCTCTATCCTTGCAAGAAAGAATTTCTCTAGTTATCTCCTCGTCCATAACATAACCTTCAGGTATCTTAGGCATTTCAAACTTAGGAGAACTAGGACTAATAGGAGTTTCATAATCATAATCAGTTTCATAAGCTTCACCACTTTCAGCAATCTCATCAATTTCAGTAATTTCATTTTCTTTAGCTCTAGCAATTTGTTCATCAAGAAATTCTCCTAGTGGCACATTATCATCTAGCATGGTACTAGCATCATCATAAGCATCATTCATAGCAGAGACATCATCATCAATAACTTGCGACATATCAGGATTACTAGCATGTGGTGGTGTAGCAAGCTTACTCATAACAGAAGGCGAATCAAGTGCAGAGCTAGATGGCAGTTCCTTACCTCCCCTCGTAGTAGAGGGAAAAATCTTGGTTCTTGGATCCTTCAGATTCTTCATAGTGATAAATTGATATAAATCCCAAGTGACTCAACAAATATTGCTATGCTCCCCGGCAACGGCGCGAGAAAAAGGTCTTGATAACCCACAAGTATAGGGGATCGCAACAGTTTTCGATGGTAGAGTATTCAACCCAAATTTATAGATTCGACACAAGGGGAGCCAAAGAATACTTGAGAGTATTAGCAGTTGAGTTGTCAATTCAACCACACCCGGAGATTAAATATCTGCAGCAGATTGATCAGTAGCACAGTAATATGATAGTTTTGATAGGAGTAGCAATAGCAACGGTAGCGGTAACAGTAGTAGCAATAGTTTTGTAACAGTTGGAACAACAGCAACATCAGTAGTAACTTAGCAAGAACAATAAGTGGAAAAGGTCGTAGGCACTGGATCGGTAACTCGTTGGATGATATTCATCATGTAACAGTCATAACATAGAGCGATACAGAACTAGCTCCAGTTCATCAATGTAATGTAGGCATGTATTCCGTAAATAGTCATACGTGCTTATGGAAAAGAACATGCATGACATCTTTTGTCATACCCTCCCGTGGCAGCAGGGTCCATAAGGAAACTAAGGGATATTAAGGCCTCCTTTTAATAGAGAACTGGAACAAAGCATTAACACGTGGTGAATACATGAACTCCTCAAACTACGGTCATCACTGCGAAGTATCCCAAATATTGTCACTATGGGGTTGACGGATCATAACACGTAATATGTGCATATGACTAGGCAAGATCGGATCAAGAACATGGATATAGAAATGATAACATAAACGGTTCAGATCTGAAATCATGGCACTCGGGCCCTAGTGACAAGCATTAGGCATAGCAAAGTCATAACAACATCAATCTCAGAACATAATGGATACTAGGGATCAAGCCCTAACAAAACTAACTCGATTACCTGATGAAGCTCATCCAACTCCTCACCGAGCAGCAAGCCTATGAAGGAATTACTCACTCCCGGTGGGGAGCATCATGGAATTGGCGATGGAGAAAGGTTGGTGATGACAAAGACAGAAGATTCCCCTCTCCGGAGCCCCAAACGGGCTCCAGATCTGGCCTCCCGATGAAGAATAGGAGGTGGCGGTGGCTCCGTCTCGTGAAACGCGATAATTCTTTCTCTCCTATTTTTTTCTCCAAATCTGGAATGTATAGTGGCAGAGATAGGGCAAGTGGGGCCACGAGGTGCCCAACACCCACCAGGGCTCGCCGGGAGGGGGCTCGCGCGCCCTGATAGGTGCTGCGCACCCTGGGCCCCCTCTCCGGTGGTTTCTGGCTCCAGTATTTTTTTTTCCAAAATAAATCTCCAAAAAGTTTCGTTCCATTCCGAGAACTTTTATTTCTGCACAAAAAATAACACCATGGCAATTCTGCTGAAAACAGCGTCAGTCCTGGTTAGTTCCATTCAAATCATGCAAATTAGAGTCCAAAACAAGGGCAAATGAGTGAGGAAAACTAGATACGTTGGAGACGTATCAATATCTTGTTCCACCGCCTCGAGCCTAGCCTCCACGCTTTCGGTCTTCTTAGGTCCCTGAACATCGCGGATGTGGAGCACCCCCTCACCCATCTCAATGGCTTGAGGGTGCTTCATCACCTCCGGCAAGTACGGGTTGATGACCTTCTCGAAGAACATGTCTTTGGAGGAGCTTGGTGGAGCCATGGAGATCTAGATCTAACGAGAAAACGGCAAGAAACAAGAACAGAGGATTTTTCTGTGATGCGGTCGTCAAAGCAGTCGGGGGTATATATAGAGAATTTTTATTCTTGGGAAACAAGTATTTGGAAGGAAAACGGAGTCAGGAAGGCGTCCGAGGTGGGCACAACCCACCAGGGCGCGCCCAGGGGTGCCTGGCGCGCCCTGGTGTATCGTGCTCACCTCGATCACCTTCCGGTTTATTTTATTTTCCAAAATTCTAAAATATTCCAAAACTGACAAAAAATATTTTTGCGGATTTTTCGGAGTCTGTTTACTTACCGTATCACATACCTCCTATTTTTAAATATTCTGGAGTGTTCCGGAAGGTTTCTTTTATGAGTTCCTCCGGTGTCATGGTTTGGATAACATTGCTTTCAACGTTAATGGGCGTACCTCAGATACAATGTTTAATTCTTTCTCCATTGATCACCTTCGGGTTAGTACCTTCGGCGTTATTAATCTTGATAGCTCCAGAACGATAAACCTCTTCGATAATATATGGTCCTTCCCATTTTGAGAGAAGCTTTCCTGCAAAAAATCTTAAACGAGAGTTGAACAAAAGAACATAATCTCCTATTTTGAATTCCGGCTTTTGGATTCTTTTGTCATGCCATCTTTTTACTTTTTCTTTGAATAGCTTGGCATTTTCATAGGCTTGGGTTCTCCATTCATCCAGTGAGCTAATATCAAATAACCTCTTTTCACCGGCAAGTTTGAAATCATAGTTGAGTTCTTTAATTGCCCAAAATGCTTTGTGTTCTAGTTCTAAAGGCAAATGACAATCTTTCCCATATACCATTTTATATGGAGACATACCCATAGGATTTTTATAAGCTATTCTATAGGCCCAAAGTGCATCATCTAATTTCTTAGACCAATTCTTACGAGACCTATTGACAGTTTTTTGTAATATTAATTTTATTTCTCTATTGCTAAGTTCAACTTGACCACTAGATTGAGGATGATAGGGTGATGCAATTCTATGGTTAATATCATATTTAGCAAGCATCTTACGGAAGGCACCATGGATAAAATGTGAACCACCATCGGTCATTAAATATCTAGGGACTCCAAACCTCGGGAAGATAAGCTCTTTAAGCATTTTAATGGAGGTGTGGTGATCGGCACTACTAGATGGAATAGCTTCTACCCACTTAGTGACATAATCAACCGCAACCAGAATATGAGAGTACCCATTTGAGGAAGGAAAAGGTCCCATGTAATCAAAACCCCAAACGTCAAATGGTTCAACAACAAGTGAATAATTCATAGGCATTTCCTGACGCTTACCGATATTACCAATTCTTTGACATTCATCACAAGACAAGACAAACTTGCGGGCATCCTTGAAGAGAGTAGGCAAATCCAATAAAAAGCAGATTGCAATACCTTATGAGCAGTTCTATCCCCCGCATGATGTCCTCCATAAGCTTCGGAATGACATTTCCATAGGATTTGTTCCTGTTCATGCTCAGGTACACAACGTCTAATAATACCATCTACTCCTTTATAAAGATGCGGGTCATCCCAAAAGTAATGTCACAAGTCATAGAATTTTTTTCTCTTTTGTTGATAAGTAAAGCTAGGTGGTATATATTTAGCAACAATGTAGTTAGCATAATCAGCATACCAAGGTGTGTGTTGTGAAACACTTATTGCAGCTAGCTGTTTGTCAGGGAAACTATCATCAATAGGTAGTGGGTCATCAAGAATATTTTCTAACCTAGACAAGTTGTCAGCTACGGGGTTCTCAGCTCCTTTCCTATCAACGATCTGTAAGTCAAATTCTTGGAGCAAGAGAACCCACCTAATGAGTCTAGGTTTAGCATCTTTCTTTTCCATAAGGTATTTTATAGCAGCATGATCGGAGTGAACAATGACTTTGGAATCAACAATATAGGATCTAAATTTATCACAAGCAAACACAATTGCTAAAAATTCTTTTTCAGTAGTAGCATAGTTTCGTTGGGCACTGTCTAGTATTTTACTAGCATAATGGATACCATTTAATTTCTTATCAACTCTTTGTCCTAGGACAGCACCAACAGCATAATCACTAGCATAACACATAATTTCAAAAGGCAAGTTCCAATCAGGTGGTTGAACGATAGGTGCAGAGGTTAAGGCTTTCTTGAGTGTCTCAAAGGCTTCCACACAATCATCATCAAAAACAAAAGGAATATCCTTTTGCAAAAGATTAGTAAGAGGCCTAGAAATTTTGGAGAGGTCTTTAATGAACCTCCTATAAAAACCAGCATGACCAAGGAAACTTCGAATACCTTTAATGTCTTTATGACATGGCATTTTCTCAATTGCATCAAATTTAGCTTTGTCCACCTCAATACCTTGTTTAGATATTTTATGCCCCAAGACAATGCCTTCATTAACCATAAAGTGGCACTTCTCCCAATTCAAGACATGATTAGTTTGTTCACATCTCTGCAAAACTCGATCAAGGTTGCTTAAGCAATCATCAAAAGAAGTTCCGTAAACGGAAAAATCATCAATGAAAACCTTCACAATCTTTTCACAAAAATCCGAGAATATAGCAGTCATACATCTTTCAAAGGTAGCAGGTGACGGTGTCCTGGACTAGGGGGTACTCACCACGTCGTCTCCCGACCAGGTGGATCGGGCTGAGGACCCCCATGGTGGTGCACTATTGGGCCAGTTCGGACAGCCCATGCCGTATACAAGGAGGATTCCACAAGACTTGATGCCCAAGACAAGGACTCTCTTAAACCCTAGGACTCGGTGCATATATAAACCGAGTCTAGGCTGGTCGATAGATCATCATATATTCATTAGAACAATCTCGTGGTAGAGACATGTACTCTGTACAACACCCCATATGAATACAATCAAAAGCAGGACGTAGGGTATTATCTCTTCGAGAGAGCCCGAACCTGGGTAAAATCCTGTGTCCGTGTTACCATCGCTCCAAGATGCCTAGCTTAGGACCCCTACTACGAGATATGCCGGATTTGACACCGACATTGGTGCTTTCATTGAGAGCCTGCTGGCAGTCGCCGCGGTGCGATGGGAATTCAGATCATTTTCGGCGCGATCTACGCGTTGGAACCGAGCTTTGTTGTCGATGTCGGCATCTTCGTCGCCGGCTCGACTAGTCACCTCGGCTGGACCGAGGACTGCGCTCTGTGCCGGATCGTCAAGATCGGACGGATACTTTCATCGTCATCATCTCCGATCTCTATCAAGATCACGGGAAATCATACATGGAGCTCGGGGGCTCGATGTTGACATCGTCCTCGAGCAACCGTGCAGTTTTTCTGTACAGCGACTCGTGTTCGTCGTCCCCGCTTCCTCGAGCGTCGCCTTAACGATTGCTTCGGTGGAATTGTGCGGAATTTAGCCTACAACAACCCTGTAAATTTCGTCACGTTCCGATGGTGGAATCTCTGGCAATCTCCGATCTACCGGAGCCCTGTCGAATCTGGACGAGTTTAGGGCGAGGAGTCCAGCGTCTAGCTCGGACATCCGTTGGAAAATCCCACCGTTCATCGGCTGCGGAATTCCTATACCGATCACCCCTCAAAATTTCAGCTCGATCCGACCGTCCAAACTCCGGGAAACATCCAATTAGTACAACGAATTTTGGATCTATTTTCTGCGCGAAAACGAATCCGATCCGAGTTCATCTTTTTCATGAACGGGTTGTCGGACGTCCTTTTTGAAGGAAATTTTCTCATTATCTCGGTCATCCGACCAAGAGTTCGGCATCACGAGGGCCGAATAATCATCAAGCGAACCTCGTCATCCGCGGGTTGTACGGGTCGGGCGCTCTGTTGCTTCATCAAGCCAGCGTTGACCTCATCAAGCTGACGTCCACCACGCCAACCTGCTTTGATACGTCGGCTGGCATGGGGCTCTAGCGTCACCTTACCGATCTGCTCCGTCACCTCGGCTAGACTGGGGGCTTCGTTATCTCCTCATCAACCCGCTCCGGAGAATTCGGCGTCACCAGCCGACCAGCTTCGACACCTCGGCTGGCCTAAGACTTCGGCGTCGCCAGCCGACCTGCTCCGTCACCTCGGCTAGACCGGGGCATTGGCATTCCTTCATCAACCTGCTCCGGAGGCTTCGGCGTCACCAGCCGACCAGTTTAAACACCTCGGCTGGCATGAGACTTCGGCGTCACCAGCCGACCTGCATGAGACTTCGGCGTCCGCCGATCACAGCTTCACCATGTTAACTGGACCGAGGACTTCATCTCGCCACATCGACCGTGCAGCGTCGCCACTTCGTCAAGCCGAACTCTTCGTTTAGGCACCTCGGCACCCAGGTCATATTCCTTTACTTATTTGCTTCAATTAAATTAACTAAGTAGAAGAATTTTTTTTTAATATATTATTATCTTTCTTTGTTATTACTTTTGGCTTGCACTATTTTATGAGTGCAGGAAATTGACTTCGACTGCCGTCACGCGGTCACCCCGGCGTCACCTTGCCGACCTACTCCACCACCTCGGCTGGACCAGAGGCTTCGCCTCGCCACATCGGCCGAGCCGTGACACTACTTCGGAGTGCCGAACTCCTCGTTCGGTCACCTCGGGACGGGCTTGGGGGCTGGGACCTCGGTCATGCCGAAGACTACACACCGGATCTGTCAAAAGTTCGATGGGCGTCCTCATCCAGCCACAAGCCCGGATCTCGTCATCAACACCGAGCACATTAACCAGCTAAGCCACTTTCATGCTCAAACACTTTCAGTTTTAAATTTTGTTCGGTTCGACCAAGCATTATACTTTTTTGACAAAAAGCTGTTTGCGAAAAACTTTCTTTGTCAAAACTTTGTTTCTTACAAACAAATTCAAATACCCCGGTTACTTGGGGGCTTCCTTCATGAGGCCATTCCTCTTGCATATGATTATTAATGTAACGCACCCTTTCTTGTTCGTGTTTACGCCAATATATGCATCATGTTGACTTAAGTGTTTCGCAAAGCTGGGTTGCCTTGCTCCTGTGCTTACCCCTACGTTCCCGATTGTTCGGCTAGGGAGTAAAGGGAGCACCTCTGCGATTGTTACGATTGGGTCATCCGAACTCGTACCTCAGACGGGTGAAGCCGAAAGCTAGCGCTCTTACTGTTTTCAACTATGGTCGGCCACGACGGAAGACAAGCATACATAAATCTATTGCACACCCCTCATGGTAATCATGAGAACCCAAAGAAAGGAACCGTTGGCGGAACTATTTTCTTTGAAGATGCTTCTTACGTTAAATAGTAATATAGCATAAGTTCCCTGGGCGCGCTTTGTCTGTTATAGCCTAATGGCCTAATTGCCTGGTTATTCGAAACACCTCCGATATCCTCGGATGGCGTAGTAGATAACACTTTTCGGCCCTTGGCCGAAGAGGGAGAAGCCGACGGTCGGTTAAGACGCGTTTAAAGTTCGGACAAACACATATATGATATAAGTACTTCGGTACATACAATCATTATACATAAAATTCTTTTACCCAAGTCACTTGGGGGCTCTTAAATTTGTATGAGCTGTTTCATAATAAATGTGTTTTCTTCTTGGTCGTGGCAAAGTCTTTTTCTACTACTCCTTTTTCCGACACTAGCGTATGGTCAATAGCCGGATAGCCTGGCTTCTTTCTAAAGCCGCTCGAGTATAGTTCGCTAAACAGGCCTCAGAGAAACACTCCGCCATCGGTATATGGAGGTTGAAGCCAAAGGCTGACCCGCTTGGAATCCGGAGATCGGATGTATCAGGTTAAAACACGACCGAAGCACAAATTAAATTTTAAGACCAAATTCGGATTGGCATAATTTTCTTTTATCTAAACATAAAGTTTTTTGCATAAACTTTTGTTTTTTCCGAGCATAATTCTCGCAGAACACTTAAAGCATCGGCAGTATCAACGGGGAGCTGCGACTAGAGCCGAACCCACCAAAAGCCAAGGCACTCCGAGGAGTCCTCGGCAAAACGTTCTCGGATATTGCTTTATATGCACCAGTTTCGAATTGTGTCTTTGGTCAATAGTTAGGTTGCCCGGCTCCTGTGCTTGCCTCCTATGTTCCGCTTTGTTCGGCTAGGTGTGCAAAGGGAGAACCACTGCGATTGTGCTTCCAGCTCGAATGGTTAAGCGCCTCAGTGGAGAAAGCCGAAAACTGACGGTCACAATGAGCGTAAACTGGTCAGCGATCCGATGACTGTGTCAAACTACAGATCGATAGAGGTCACCTCGTGTTAAACGATTGGTCTTTCATAAGATTGGCCGAAGTGTTACTGGTTTGACCTCGGCTGATGCCGAACACTATTCGGGGGCTAGTAACTGGCCCCGAACTTTAAACTCCTATGACTAAGTGAAAGTTATGAAGCCTGCATATCTGATTGCCTCGTTTCCGCTAACACAACCACCTCCGGGCACCGAGACGTCGGCTAAGGGTTGTATTGTTAGTACGGAAACACCCTATGTAGCATCTACAAAGGGGTGGAAGCTGAGGATGGGCCACTTTCAGGTTATAAACAGTCTCAATGGAGAATTTGCCTTCCATAATTATCGTAATAAAGCCATAAATATGCATCAATTTGACTTAAGATTTGGCCAAGCTGGGTTGCCTAGCTCCTGTGCTTACCCCTATGTTCCCGATTGTTCGGCTAGGCGGTAAAGGGAGCACCTCTGTGATTGTTACTACCGGGTCATCTGGGTTAGTACCTCAGACTGGGTGAAGCCGAAAGCTAGCCATCTTAAAGGATATAATTGGTCGGCAACGATGGAAGTGAAAATTTCGGTTCATTATGGACCACAGAGTTCGGGAACTTTCCCCCAACTAAATCCTCAATTTTTTCCTCCCACATTGATCGGAGATGAGGTTTCATGATCATGGTCAGCATGACAACCCAAACAAAGGAACCGATCACGGGACTATTTTCTTTGGAAGATGTTTCTTACGTTAAATAGTAATATAACATATCTCTCCGCGTACCTTTGTTTATAAAACCATATGGCCAGATTTCCTTGTTTGCCATAAATATTTGTCCTCATAAATGCTTAATAAAGTAGGACAAACACTCCCCGGCCACTGGCCGAGGAGGTTGAAGCCGATGGTCGGTCGACAAAGTTTTGTACAATGCGGATCCGAGCATTAATGATGTAAAGTACTTGGATACATAGAATCATTACACATAAATTGTGATTAAAGTCAATTTACTCCGAATATCGATCCTTAATTCGGCCACCCGTGCCCACATTAAGTCTCGGGGGCTACTGGCTTCGCGCTTATCATTTACAAATATTAAAGGGGCACATCGATCCCCTGATCTGGTGTTGCCACCCGACCAGTGGCTCGGGGGCTACTGCATTGCCTATTGAATGCAAAAAATTCAAAATGCTCAGTGTTCGGCTTGACCGAGCTATGGGCAAACATGTCTTCGGACAACAATAGGTACCATCTGGACCTATCCGGCATCAAGCTAATATATTATGGCAACTTCTCAAGACCCTCTCTCAAGGGCCCGCTTGCCGATCACTATTTCCTCTAATATATTACACCACGTTTCTATTCCTAAGTATGCTGCAGAGCTAGGAGTTGATCCTCAGGCCGATTTTGTGAATTGACCTGAGTCTCAGGGGCTACTGGGATCAGCGGTTTTATGTTTTCCATCAGGTGCATGCCGGACATTAAACGGACACACACCTTGAGGGCTACTGGCTATATATCTCGGCAAAGAATACATTGCACAAATCCGAATTAAATTTACAAAAATCAGCCCATGGCCGAGGTGGTGCACCACCTCGGAAGGAGTCCGGCATAAAGCTCGGATGCAAGTGGCTGGTTCCATAGAGGGAATTTTCGGCATTAAGCTCGGTTGAACCCCTTCAACTTTTTCAAGACCGAGGTAATCTATGACACCTCGGATGTAGTCCGGCGCTCGGATACAGTCCGGCGTTGGAGCTCGGATGCAGTCCAGAGTTGGAGCTCGGCTGTAAAAAGACTCTTCGGATACAGTCCGGCGTTGGAGCTCGGAAGCAGTCCGGCGTTGGTGCTCGGCTGCAAAAGATACCTCGGATGCAGTTCGGCGTTGGAGCTCGGACGCGAGAGGACACCGCCGCACGGGAAACACTTCGAACCCGAGGTGTGGCGTAAAAATAACAAGGCATTGATAAAGGCTGAAAACTTAAAGGGGCTCCTCGGATACCCGACGTATGAACTCTTTGGATACACCTCGGCGATACTCAAGATCGAAGATGGGAAGATTTGTTGAACCGGTTTTCAAGACCGACGATCGAAGACGAAGAACAGTTCAAAAGAACCGAGGAGCGTCCCCAACTTGAAGACCGGTTCAGGGGCTACTGACGGTGTCCTGGACTAGGGGGTACTCACCACGTCGTCTCCCGACCAGGTGGATCGGGCTGAGGACCGCCATGGTGGTGCACTATTGGGCCAGTTCGGACAGCCCATGCCGTATACAAGGAGGATTCCACAAGACTTGATGCCCAAGACAAGGACTCTCTTAAACCCTAGGACTCGGTGCATATATAAACCGAGGCTAGGCTGGTCGATAGATCATCATATATTCATTAGAACAATCTCGTGGTAGAGACATGTACTCTGTACAACACCCCATATGAATACAATCAAAAGCAGGACGTAGGGTATTATCTCTTCGAGAGAGCCCGAACCTGGGTAAAATCCTGTGTCCGTGTTACCATCGCTCCAAGACGCCTAGCTTAGGACCCCTACTACGAGATATGCCGGATTTGACACCGACAGCAGGTGCATTGCATAAACCAAAAGGCATACGTCTATAAGCAAAGGTTCTGAAAGGGCAAGTGAAGGTAGTTTTCTCTTGATTGGATTGTGACACAGGTATTTGAGAGAAACCAGAATATCCATCTAAGAAGCAAAAGTGTGTGTGCTTAGATAGTCTCTCTAACATTTGATCAATGAACGGTAGAGGGTAATGATCATTTCTAGTAGCTTTATTTAATTTTCTAAAATCAATTACCATTCTATAGCCAGTAACAATTCTTTGTGGAATGAGTTCATTCTTATCATTAGGAACAACGGTAATACCTCCTTTCTTAGGGACACAATGAATGGGACTTACCCATCTACTATCAGCAATAGGATAGATTATACCTGCTTCCAGAAGTTTTAGTATTTCAGTTCTTACCACTTCCTTTATCTTAGGATTCAATCGCCGTTGGTGATCAACAACGGGTTTAGCATCAGGTTCCATATTGATCTTGTGCTGACATAGAGTGGGACAAATGCCCTTAAGATATTCAAGAGTATATCCAATAGCAGCCCGGTGCTTCCTTACAACTTTTAATGATCTTTCTTCTTCATGTTCTGAAAGGTTAGCACTAATAATAACAGGATATATCTTTTTCTCATCAAGATAAGCATACTTTAAAGTGTCAGGCAATTGTTTCAATTCAAACACATGATCACCTTTAGGTGGAGGAGGACCTCCAAGAGTTTCAATATGCAAATTGTGTTTCAAGAGAGGTTGTTGTTCGAAGAAAATTTGATCTATTTCGTTTCTTTCACGCAAATGCATATCATTTTCATGGTCGAGCAAATATTGTTCTAATGGATCAGTAGGAGGCACAACAATAGAAGCAAGACCAATTATTTCATTCTTATTAGATAACTCTTTATCACGGGGTTGTCTACTAAACTTCGAAAAATTAAACTCATGAGACACATTACCAAAACTGACACCGACAGTTTGTTTTTCACAATCTATCTTAGCATTGACGGTACTCAAGAAAGGTCTACCAAAGATAATGGGACAAAAGTCATCCTGTGGGGAACCAAGGACTAGAAAATTAGTAGGATATTTTACTTTCCCACACAAGACTTCAACATCTCTAACAATTCCAAGTGGTGTGATAGTGTCTCTATTAGCAAATTTGATAGTGACTTCAATGTCTTCCATTTCAGCAGGTGCTATTTCATCCATAATTTCTTGGTATAAGGTAAAAGGTATAGCACTCACACTAGCACCTATATCACATAAACCATGATAGCAATGATCTCCTATTTTGACTGAGACGACAGGCATGCCTTCTATGGGTCTATGTTTATCTTTTTCATCACGTTTAGCAATTCTAGCAGCTTCATCACAGAAGTAGATAACATGCCCATCGATATTTTCTACCAAGAGATCGTTAACCATAGCAACACTAGGTTCTACTTTAATTTGCTCAGGGGGTTTAGGTGCTCTTATATTACTATTACGAACCACAGTTGATACCTTAGCATGCTCCTTTATCCTAAGAGGGAAAGGTGGTTTTTCAATATAAGCGGTAGGCAGAACTGGATCAACATTGTAAAAGATAGTTTCTTCTTTAGCTATGACCGGTTCTTTAATTTCTTCCTTAATAGGGGGATGATATTTAAACCACTTCTCCTTAGGGAGGTCAACGTGAATAGCAAATGGTTCACAGAAAGAGGCTACTATCTCAGAGTCAAGTCCATATTTAGTGCTAAACTTATGAAAAGTATCGGTATTCATAAAAGATTTAACACAATCAAATTCAAGCTTTATACCTGACTCGTTACCTTCGTCGAGTTCCCAATCTTCAGAGTTGCGTTTAATTCTTTCTAAGAGATCCCACTTGAATTCAATAGTCTTCATCATATAAGAACCAGCACAAGAAGTGTCGAGCATGGATTGATCATTATGAGAAAGCCGAGCATAAAAATTCTGAATGATAATTTCCCTCGGAATGTCATGATTGGGGCATGAATATAACATTGACTTAAGCCTCCCCCAAGCTAGAGCGATACTTTCTCCTTCACGAGGCCAAAAATCATATATATAATTCCGATCACAATGAACTAGATGCATGGGATAAAACTTTTGGTGAAATTCCAATTGCAAACGATTCCAGTTCCACGATCCAAGATCATCACATAGCCTATACCATGTCAATGCTTTTCCCTCCAAAGATAAAGGAAAAACATTCTTCTTAACTTCATCTACGGGTAAACCTGCAAGCTTAAATAATCCACAAATCTCGTTCACATATAAAAGGTGCATATCAGGATGTTCAGTTCCATCTCCTGCATAAGGTTTAGCAAGCAGCTTTTCTAACATACCCAAAGGAATTTCATAAGTAACATTTTCAGTAGGTGTTGTAGGTTGAGGGGCAACTAATTGTGGTTCTGGTCGAGGTGAAGATACCCCGAACAAACCCCTCAAAGGATTGTTCTCCATAGTAGCAAGTAGCAATAAATTTCAGCGCGTAGTATAAATTTTTTCCTTACCGATTTCCACTTACCAAGAGCGCTTCACTCCCCGGCAACGGCGCTAGAAAAGAGTCTTGATGACCCACAAGTATAGGGGATCAATCTTAGTCCTTTCTATAAGTAAGAGTGTCGAACCCAACGAGGAGCAGAAGGAAATGACAAGCGGTTTTCAGCAAGGTAATTTCTGCAAGCACTGAAATTGTATGTAGCAGATAGTTTGATAGCAAGATAATTTGTAAGGAGCAAGTAACGGTAATGGTAAACAAGGTGCATCAAGGTAGCCCAATCCTTTTGAGGCAAAGGACAGGCTAGAACAATCACTAGTAATTAGCAAAGTGTTCTTGAGGGTACACGGGAATATCGTCTAGTCACTTTTATCAAGTTGGTTTGATTCGTGTTCGCTACTTTGATAATTTGATATGTGGGTGGACCGGTGCTAAGGTGTTGTTCTTACTTGAACTAACAACCTACTTATGATTAACCCCCTCGCACGCATCCGCAACTACGCGAAAAGTATTAAGAAAAAGTCTAACCATAGCATTAAACATGTGGATCCAAATCAGCCCCTTACGAAGTAGCGCATAAACTAGGGTTTAAGCTTCTGTCACTCTAGCAACCCATCATCTAATAACTACTCTACAATGCGTTCCCTTAGGCCCATGAATGGTGAAGCGTCATGTAGTCGACATTCACATGACACCACTAAGGGAATCACAACATACATATCATCAAAATATCGAACACATATCAAATTCACATGATTACTTGCAACATGACTTCTCTCGTGACCTCAAGAACAAAGGTAACTACTCACAAATAATAATCATGCTCAATATCATAGGAGTATTGAATAGCATAATGGATCTGAACATATAATCTTCCACCAAATAAACCATATAGTAATCAACTACGCAAGCTAATCAACACTACTAGTCACCCACAGGTACCAATCTGAGGTTCCGGTACAAAGATTGAACACAAGAGATGAACTAGGGTTTGAAAGGAGATGGTGCTGTTGAAGATGTTGATGAAGATTAGCCTCCCAAAGATGAGAGGGGTGTTGGTGATGACGATAGCTTCGATTTTCCCCTCCGGGAGGGAAGTTCCCCAGGCGGAATCGCTCCGCCGGAGGGCAAAAGTGCTCCTGCCCAAATTCCGCCTCGAGGCAGCGGCGCTTCATCCCGAAAGTCCTCCTCTGATTTTTTTCTCGGTCAAGAGAGACCTTATACCAGAAGATGGGCACCGGAGGTGGGCCAGGCTGAGCACAACCCATTAGGGCGCGCCCAGGGGGGCCTGGCGCACCCTGGTGGGTTGTGCCCACCTGGGAGGCCTCCTCCGGTAGTTTCCAGCTCCAGTATTTTTTATTAAATGTAAAAATAATCTCCGTAAAATTTCAGTTTCATTGGAGTTGTGTAGAATAGGTATCTCTGACATGCTTTTCTTGGGTCCAGAATTCCAGCTGCCGGTATTCTCCCTCCTTGTGTAAACCTTGCATATTATGAGAGAACAGGCATTAGAATCACTCCCCAAAGCATCATTATTTAATAAAGCAAAGTAAATAACAGTAGGAAATCATGATGCAAAATGGACGTATCAGCGGGGTCCATAAGGAAACTAAGGGATATTAAGGCCTCCTTTTAATAGAGAACCGGAACAAAGCATTAACATTTAGTGAATACATGAACTCCTCAGACTACGGTCATCACCGGAAAGTATCCCGACTATTGTCACTCCGGGGTTTACGGATCATAACACGTAGCAGGTGCATATGACTAGCAAGATCGGATCAAGAACATAGATAAAATGGTGATAACATAAATGGTTCAGATATGAAATCATGGCACTTGGGCCCTAGTGACAAGCATTAAGCATGGCAAACTCATAGCAACATCAATCTCAGAACATAGTGGATACTAGGGATCAAGCCCTACAAAACTAACTCGATTACATGATGAATCTCATCCAACTCCTCACCGACTAGCAAGCCTACGAAGGAATTACTCACTCCCGGTGGGGAGCATCATGGAATTGGCGATGGAGAAGGGTTGATGATGACGACGACCGAAGATTCCCCTCTTCGGAGCCCCAAATGGGCTCCAGATTTGCCCTCCCGATGAAGAACATGAGGTGGCGCTGGCTCCGTACCGTAAAACAAGATGAAACATTCTGGGTCGAGATATAACCAGGGAAGTAAGACCAAAGCCGCGAAAGCAACCGAGAGGTCCCGCCGCGGAAGCGCCAGAGAGCTCCAGCCACACCGCTTTGGCCGCAGCAGAGATGTCCGGTGGCGCCTGAAAGCACATTTGCTCCCTTGGTGGTTTTGGTAATTAATAACAACATATATGTCATTGAACTAATGTTTCCACTAAGCATATTTCAGGAGAAGTTCAATGATAGGGATGGGAAAAAGGATTGTGGAGATACCCCAAGTTGCAAGGAACTGGATTGGCAAAGCTTCATGCAAGAGGACTCTACAGTTTACTTTGTGAGAAATCACTTTGAGTCCATAGGAAAGCCAATACTATTAATAGGGGGTAAGATACTATTGGTGAACAAAATGCTCATACGTGCACAAGTGATAGTCACCAAAAACACCCACAAGCTCTTCCACAAAAGTTTGTCCAAAGTCAAATATCCACAATCGGTGCAACCAACACTTTCCACTCGGTGCCACCGATTCCCAAACTCAGACAGACCCATGCCAAACCCAAGCCAGTCGGTGCAACCGATTCTGCATCGGTGCCACCGAGTTCAGTTGCCAACTCTCTGTTTACCTATTTTTAGTCTTCGGTACCACCGAGATTTGCCAGTCGGTCTCACCGAGTTTCTAGACCAACTCTCTGGATAGCCATTCACAGGAATCGGTACCACCGAGAATTGTGGATCGGCGCCACCGAGTTTTTGGACCAACTCTCTGGTAAGCCATGGTGGAGAATCAGTACCACCGAGATGTGAGAATCGGCGTCACCGAGATTGCGCAATCTGACCGTTGGTCGCCTGATCGGTACCACCGAGATTTATATATCGGTCTCACCGAGATTCAAAAGTTGCTACCTTTGGAGCAACTCGGTACCACCGAGATTCACACATCGGTGTCACCGAGTTGGTCACTTTAGGTGTAACGGTTGGATTTTTGGAGATGCCTATATATACCCCTTCACCACCACCCACTCGAATGAGAAGCACTCAGAACTATTCCATACTTGCCCCATCCTATTTTCTGAGAGAGAGCCACCTACTCATGTGTTGAGATCAAGCCATTCCACTCTATCCATATGAATCTTGATCTCTAGCCTCCCCAAGTTGCTTTCCACCAAATCAATCTCTTCGACCATAGCCAAATCTGTGAGAGAGTGATTGTGTGTTGAGGAGTCTATCATCTTGAAGCACAAGAGCAAGGAGTTCATCGACATTGCCGAGCCTATTACCTTTTTGAGGGTGGTGCCTCCTAGATTGGTTAGGTGTCGCTTGGGAGCCTCCTACTTCGTGTTGTGGAGTTGAACCAAGAAGTTTGTAAAGGCAAGGAGATCGCCTACTTCGTGAAGATCTACCCATAGTGAGGCAAGTCCTTCGTGGACGGAAGCCATTATGGAATAGTCAAGGTTGCTACTTCGTGGACCCTTATGGGTGGAGCCCTCCGTGGACTCTCGCGACCGTTACCCTCCGTGGGTTGAAGACTCCATAAACATGGACGTACGATAGCACCACCTACCGGAACCACGGGAAAAATCTTCGTGTCTACAAATTGCGTTTGATCTTCCTACCCTTCCTTTTCTACTCATGCTTGTCTTTACTTTCCGCTGCTATACTCTTAGACATGCATGTGTAGGGTGTGCTTGACTTGCTATTAATGCTAAAATCTGCCAACACTTAAAATTGGGAAAAAGTAGATTTATATTTGGTCAAGTAGTCTAATCACCCCCCCCTCTAGACATACTTTCGGTCCTACAAGTGGTATCAGAGCTTTGGTCTCCATTGCATTGGTCTCACAACCTAGGAGAGTATGGTGTCTAGTGAGGGAAATTATCACCGTAGAGGTCCGTACTTTGATGGCACAAATTTTGCTAGTTGGAAGCACAAAATGAAAATGCATATTCCATGTCATAACCCCGCCGTTTGGGCTGTTGTTCGTGTTGGCTTGCAAGGTGAATTCTTTGGTGATGGAAAGGAACTGGATCGTGAAGCGACCGCGGATGAATTGAAGATGTTGCAATACAACGCTCAAGCATGCGACATTCTCTTCAACTGCCTATTTCCCGAAGAATTCAACAAAATCAGCCGTCTCGAGAAAGCAAAAGAGATTTGGGATACTTTGGTTGATATGCACGAAGAAACCGAGTCCGTGAGAGAATCCAAGTTGGATGTTCTTCAAAGTCAGCTTGACTAGTTCAAGATGAAGGATGGTGAAGGAGTCGCGGAGATGTACTCTAGGCTAGCTCTCATCACCAATGAGATTGCCGGCTTAGGAAGCGAAGAAATGACCGACAAATTCATCATCAAGAAGATACTTAGTGCTTTGGATGAGAGATACGACACCGTGTGCACATTGATCCAAATGATGCCCAACTACAAAGATCTCAAGCCTACGGAAGTCATTGGAAGGATTGTTGCTCATGAGATGACACTCAAAGACAAAGAAGAGCTTCAAAACAAGTCTAGCGGTGCTTACAAAGCCACAAGTGATGCTCCCGCAACTTCAAGCGACAACCTTGTCACCAATGAAGAGATAAGCCTCATGGTCAAGAAATTCAACAAGTTCCACAAGAATAGAGGCAAAGAACGAAGCTCCAACTCAAGATATGAAGAGAAGCGTTCGTCAAGTCGTGACCGCAACTGCTACAATTGTGGGAAGCCCGGACACTACTCAAATGAGTGCACGGCTCCCTACAAACGAAGAGAAGATTCACCTAGAAGACGAAGCTCAAGGAATGAATCACCTCAAAGAGAGAGAAGGAGTAGAGATGATCGTTATGAACGAAGACCCTCAAGGAGAAGTAGGGATTCGGAGAAGAAGGACAATTACACCAAGAGCTACACAAGAAGAAGACATGAAGCTCATGTTGGTGAATGGGTTTCCGGCTCCGACTCCGACAACAACTCCGAGAGAAGCTATCACTCCAACTCCGACTATAGTCAAGATGAAGGTGTTGTCGGACTTGCACTAGTGACTACCAACTCCTATGATCTATTTGATTCACCAAATGAAGGGAGTGGAAGTTGCTTCATGGCTAAAGGCCCCAAGGTATTACACCCCGAGTATCTTGATTTCGATAGTGATGAAGATGATTTGCTTTGTGATGATGACTTGCACTTTGATAATACTAGTAATGTTAGTCAAAATGAACTTGATAATTCTCATGCTAGGCAAGATAAGTCATTTTATGATGATAAGATGAAAATAGAACAACTAACTAAAGAATTAAACACTCTTAAGTTAGCCTATGAATCTACTCTCGAAGATCATAGACAGCTTGTAAGAACTCATGAGAAGCTACGCTTCGAGAAGCTCACCTTGGAGCAAGAGCATGAGTTTCTTAAAACTATCAATGACGATCTCTGAAAGAAGACTTCATCTTATCTAGCCAAACGATTACTCTTGTCTACGTTCATGCCTCAAGTTAAGTCTAAGCAAACTAGTAACAAAGGCAAGAAAGGTTCTTCATCTAGTAGCGACAATAAAAATGCTAAACCCAATGATGTTGCTTCTAGTAGTTCTATTGATTCCACTTATGATGATTCTCTTAGCCAAGTTACACTTGAGCAAGAAAATGCTTTATTGAAAGGAATTATAGAGAAGGGTATCTACAAGAGTCTTGCCGGGTGTAAGCAATTTGAGGAAATTGTACGCAAGCACGGAGGATACCGGAAGAACCATGGCATTGGCTACTTCAACGCTAATGGAGTTGAATGGGAAGAAGGTCAATACCCCAAGCCCAAGTTTGTTCCTTAAAAGGAGAAGTATGAAAGTGCTTCTCCCAAGGGAATAAACACTCAAGATGACCTTCCACCACAAGACCACAAGCTCAAGGGCAAGAACAAGCTTCAAGAGGACATTGACTCATATGAAGATGAATCCCAAGCTTTGGTGGAGTGGGTTCCCAAGGCTACTTCAAGCTCAACTTCTACAAGGGCTACTTCATCACCAAGGATCCCCATCAAGTTAACGTGGGTCCCCAAGAAGAAGAACTAGAAAGTTCTTGAGGGGTGACTTCGCCAATTAAATTCACTCACATTCATTATTGGCAAGAACTATTTGTAATCAACATCAACTCTATGCAATAGTTCAAGGAGTCACCAATTCCCTCAAAGGTAAGCAAGGGACAAGGTAATCAATAAATCCATGGACATCATCACTTGCTTTGCACTCCATGTCCATAGATATCCTTGTATTTGTCTCTTGTGTGTTGGGACTAACCCATGTAGGTGAGAAGAGTAAGGAAACAACAAGGATGCTCCCAACTCATAGTGATCTTCATCAACTTTGAGCATCCACCACTACTTCACCTACATGAAGTCTTCATCGACAAAACCCAAGGTTAGTTTATCCCTCCTATGGGGGGATGTCACATCAAGGGGGAGCTTTACTCTAAGACTTGAGTCAAAGCATCTCATAGTATGTGGCAACATTAAATGCTTTATGTAAAAGTGGTAACCCCACTTGTGCTTAAACGATGAGTATGACCTATGATCAAGTATTCTTACTTGGATCCTAAGTCAATATACTCATATATAGATGACTCCGTCATCGCCAAAATGCTTGATAGATGCTAGTGTGTATATGCATGTTTGCCATGATTTCATTTGACATCCTATTGTGTGAGCATGTTGGTATGCATTTATTTATCCATTCGAGGACATCCAATTGTTGCTATTTGGCTTTTGTTTTCTCTTTTGCCAATTGGATGGACAAGAATGCCTAGGACCACTCTCTAGCTATCTATGCTTTCTCACCTCATATTCTTTTCTTGCTGCATCACAAAACTTGATCAAGCACTTCTCGATCCCTCTGTGTGAGATGCACTCGGAGTTTCGTGCCGAAAAGGGCTGCACTCCAAAACCTCCCAAGTGCAACTCGGTGTGACCAATAAACATTTCTAGGTTTCACCAATTGCCAAGGGTTGATCTGGTTTTCCATCTCGGTAACACTGATTCCTTATTCTCGGTTACACCGAGTTTCCCTGTCAGCTGACAGTTGAGAACCTCGGTGACACCAAAAATTTCGAACCGGTGTCACCGACAGCAAGGGGTATATATGTTGTGGACCCGACGCTTTGAAATTCACTCCTCAAACCGTCGCGCTCCAAAACCCTAAGCTGCCAAAAAGGACCCCCCGATCGTCGCCCTTGTCTCCCCGTGCTCCTCCGCCGCTGGGATCCTCGCCGTCGACGGGCATCTTCGCCGCCGTCTTCGCCGTAGCGGACCGTCACCAAGCTAGGGTACGGATCCGATCCTCTCTTGCGCTCCATCGTCTGATTCTTGCGCATTGAGAAGTTCTTATCTATAATCCACTGTGTGCAATTCTCCCTATCCACCAGAGTTCTCGTAGATTAGCGAACAATGAAGATTTTAGGGTTAGCTGTCCGCAGATTGCATCTCGGTACCACCGAGTTGAACAAATCGGTTCCACCGATCGTGTTTTAGGGTTACTGAGAACCATATCGGTGAGACCGAAGCAAACTTTTTGGTTCCACCGAAAAGGCTGCCAAGTCTCTGTTGATGCATATGGTCTGTCTCGGTGACTCCGAAAAATACCACTAGGTGACACTGAAATACCTTCTGCAGAAAGCTCAAACTAATGTCTTCCTTGTTCAAAATTTTGAAAATCTCTGTGCTTTGTGATGCTCAACCCCTCTGCTCCTCTATATTCTTTTCACAGGGTCAGAGATGTCTGCTTCAGATGATAGTGAGACAAATTTCAGAGAGGAGAATATTGTCATGAGTTCAGGCACTAGTCCTGAGGAGAGTTTTGATGATGTGCCTAGTTCTCCAGATCTGCCCAAGGCTGCTACAAGGACTAGGAGGAAGCTCAATTCTGATGAGGAGGATGAGGACTTCATCCCTGATGAGCTGCCTAAGAAAGATGATGCTGCCACTTCTTCCAAGAAGAAGAAAGCTATCAGGAAGGAGTATGCTAGCTCTGAGATATCGAGAGCACCTGAGAGCTCCAGAGCAACCATGACTATTGAGCCTCCCAGGAAGTCTATGCCCAAGAAGGCTGGTGAGAAGAAGAGATCCAGGAAGAGGATTGTTTATGTTGTTGGCAGGCCTACCTCTATGTTTGAGGATCCAGAGGAGGCAGCTGCTGCAGAAGAGGAGGTAGAGCCAGCTGCAAAGGCCCCTCCCAAGAAGAAAAAGAAGCTTGTGGCAGATGCTATGCCCAACACTAACACTTCCAAGAGCACCAAATCTGCTCCTAAGAAGGCTGCTGTAGCTGACAAACCCAAGAGGTTCTCCAGAGAGATCACAGCTTCTTCCAAGAACAAGACCTCCACTTTCAGGGAAGCTGAGGATGATGATGATATCTCTGCTTTGATGAATCTCAGACCACACCTTCCAGAGCACAATGCCAGCCACCTGATTGCTGAAGACATGAAGAAGAGGAAGGATTCAGGTTTGAGGGCATGGAGAGCAATTGATCCATATGCCCAGAGGAGAAAAACAGCTGTGGACTACAGGTTCTACACCAAGGAGCAACAAGATTTCTATGAGACAATCTTGCTTGACAAGAGCCCAACTGTGAGCGACATGAGATACGTTGACTGGAAGTATATCAAGGCAAATGAAGATTACATTCCAAATGTTCAAGACAACTTTTTCCGGAACCCCGATAACAACTTTCCATATATGAATCTTTACCTCCGGACTATTCCGGAGCTCCTCGTGATGTCCCGGATCCCATCCGGGACTCCGAACAACCTTCGGACTTTCCACTATTATTATCTCAATACTACCCTAGCGCTACCAAACGTTAAGCGTGCGACCCTACGGGTTCGAGAATCATGTAGACATGACCGAGACACCTCCACGGTCAATAACCAATAGCGGGACCTGGATGCCCATATTGGTTCCTACATATTCTACGAAGATCTTTATCGGTCAAACCACGATGTCAAGGATTCAGATAATCCCGTATGCAGTTCCCTTTGTCCATCGGTATGTTACTTGCTCAAGATTCGATCGTCGATATCTCCATACCTAGTTCAATCTCGTTACCGGCAAGTCTCTATACTCGTTTCGTAATACAAGATCCCGTGACTAACTCCTTAGTCACATTGCTTGCAAGCTTCTTGTGATGTTGTATTACCGAGTGGGCCCGGAGATACCTCTTCGTCATACGGAGTGACAAATCCCAGTCTCGATCCATGCCAACCCAACAGACACCCTTGGAGATACCTGTAGAGCACCTTTATAGTCACCCAGTTATGTTGTGACGTTTGATACACACAAGGCATTCCTCCGGTGTCCGGGAGTTGCATGATCTCATGGTCGTAGGAACAGATACTTGACATGGATAAAGCAGTAGCAATAAACTGACACGATCAACTGCTATGCTTACGGTTGGGTCTTGTCCATCACATCATTCTCCTAATGATGTGATCCCGTTATCAAATAACAACTCATGTCTATGGTCAGGAAACCTTGACCATCTTTGATCAACGAGCTAGTCTACTAGAGGCATACTAGGGACACATTGTTGTCTATATACCCACACATGTATTTAGTTTCCAATCAATACAATTCTAGCATGGGTAATAAACAATTATCATGAACTAGGAAATATAATAATAACCAATTTATTATTGCCTCTAGGGCATATTTCCAACAGTCTCCCACTTGCACTAGAGTCAATAATCTAGGTCACATCACCATGTGATTAACACTTATATCACCATGTCATTAACACTTATATCATCATGTGATTAACACCCAATAAGTTCTGGGGTTTGATCATGTTTTGCTTGTGAGAGAGGTTTTAGTCAACGGTTCTGTAACATTCAGATCCGTGTGTACTTTGTAACTCTCTATACTGTAGATGTTGCTACCACGCTTCACTTGGAGCTATTCCAAATGGCTACCCCACCATACGTATCCGGATTGCTACTTTGAGTCGTCCGGATTGGTGTTTAAAGCTTGCATCGACGTAACTCTTTACGACGAACTCTTTATCACCTCCATCATTGAGAAACATCTCCTTAGTCCTCTAGTTACTAAGGATAATTTTGACCGTTGTCCAGTGATCCACTCCTGGATCACTCTTGTACCCCTTGACAGACTCATGGCAAGGCACACATCAGGTGCGGTACATAGCATGGCATACTATATAGAGCCTATGGCTAATGGCATAGGGGACGACCTTCGTCCTTTCTCTTTCTTCTGCCATGGTTGAGTTTTGAGTCTTACTCAACTTCACACCTTACAAATCAGGCAAGAACTCTTTCTTTGACTGATCCATTTTGAACTCTTTCAAAATCTTGTCAAGGTATGTACTCATTGAAAGTTTTATCAGACGTCTTGATCTATCTCTATAGATCCTGATGCCCAATATTTAAGTAGCTTCATTACAGGTTTTCCTTTGAAAAACTCCTTTTCAAACAACCCTTTATGCTTTCTAGAAATTCTACATCATTTCTGATCAACAATATGTCATCCACATATACTTATCAGAAATTCTATAGTGCTCCCACTCACTTTATTGTAAATACAAGTTTCTCATAAACTTTGTATAGACCCAAAAACTTTGATCACCTCATCAAAGCGTATATTCCAACTCCGAGATGCTTGCTCTAGTCCATAGAAGGATCGCTGGAGTTTGCATACATTTTAGCATCCTTAGGACTGACAAAACCTTCTGGTTGTATCACATACAACCTTTCCTCACGGAAACCGTTAAGGAAACTCTATTTTGACATCCATCTGCCATATTTCATAATCAAAAAATGCAGCAACTGCTAACATAATTCCAACAGACTTTAGCATCGCTACGGGTGAGAAAGTCTCATCGTAGTCAACTCCTTGAACTTTGTCGGAAACTTCCTTGCGTCAAGTCGAGCTTTATAAATGGTGACATTTACCATTATCGTCTGTCTTCTTCTTAAAGGTCCATTTATACTCAACGGCCTGCCGTTCAACGGGCAAGTCTACCAAAGTCCATACTTGTTTTTTCATACATGGATCCTTTCTCGGATTTCATGGCTCCTAGCCATTTGTTGGAATCCGGGCCCATCATCGCTTCTCCATAGCTCGTAGGTTCATTGTTGTCCAACAACATGACCTCCAAGACAGGGTTGCCGTACCACTCAAGAGCAGTACGCGTCCTTGTCGACCTACGAGGTTCGATAGTAACTTGATCCGAAGCTTCATGATCATCATCATTAACTTCCTCTTCAACTAACGTAGGCTCCACAGAAACAACTTTTTGCGCTGCGCTATTCTCTGGTTGAAACAAAGGTTCAACAACCTCATCAAGTTCTATCTTCCTCCCACTCAATTCTTTCGAGAGAAACTTTTTCTCGAGAAAGGACCCGTTTTAAGCAACAAACACTTTGTCCTTGGATCTGAGATAGAAGGTATACCCAACTGTTTCCTTAATGTATTCTATGAAGATGCATTTGTCCGCTTTGGGTTCGAGGTCATTAGGTGAAAACCCTTTTTCACATAAGCGTCGCAGCCCCAAACATTAAGAAATGACAGCTTAGGTTTCCGCCAAACCAAAATTCATACGGTGTCATCTCAACGGACTTAGATGGTGCCCCCTTTAAAGTGAATGTAGTTGTCTCTAATGCATAACCCCAAAACGATAGTGGCATAACGATAAGAGACATCATAGTACGCACCATATCCAATAGAGCACGACTACGACGTTCGGACACACCATCACACTATGGTGTTCCAGGTGGCGCGAGTTGTGAAACAACTTCCACATTGTCTTAAGTTGTAAACCAAACTCGTAACTCAGATATTCACTTAAACGATCATATCGTAGACATTTTATCTTCTTGTCACGATGATCTCAAACTTCACTCTGAATTTGTTTGAACTTTTCAAACGTTTCAGACTTGTGTTTCATTAAGTAAATATCCCCATATCTACTCAAATCATCAGTGAAGGTAAGAAAATAGCGATATCCACCGCACGCTTCAACAGTCACTGGACCGCATACATCAACATGTATCACTTCCAATAAGTCACTTGCCCGCTCCATCAAATCGAAAAACGGGGTCTTAGTCATCTTGCCCATGAGGCATGGTCCGCATGTCTCAACCGATTCAAAATCGAATGAGTCCAAAGATCCATCAGCATGGAGTTTCTTCATGCGCTTTACACCAATATGACACTTAGCGGTAGTGCCACAAGTATGTGGTACTATCATTATTAACTTTGTATCTTTTGGCATTAATATTATGAACATGTGTATCACTACGATCAAGATTCAATAAACCATTCTCATTGGGTGCATGACCATTGAAGGTATTATTAATGTAAACAGAATAACCATTATTCTCTAACTTGAATGAATAACCGTATTGCAACAAACATGATCTAATCACGTTCATGCTCAACGCAAACACCAAATAACATTTATTTATGTTCATCAATAATCCCGAAGGTAGAGAGAGCGTGCGATGGTGATCACATCAACCTTGGAAACACTTCCAACACTCATCGTCACCTCACCCTTAGCTAGCCTCCGTTTATTTCGTAGCTTTTATTTCGAGTTACTAACATTTAGCAACCGAACCGGTATCCAATACCCAGGTGCTACTAGGAGTACTAGTAAGGTACACATCAATAACACGTATATCAAATATACTTCTGTCGACGTTGCCAGCCTTCTTATCTACCAAGTATCTAGGGTTGTTCCGCTTCAGCGACCGTTCTCCTCATAATAGAAGCACTTAGTCTCGGGCTTCGGTTCAACCTTGGGTTTCTTCACTGGAGCAGCAACTGGCTTGCCATCCATGAAGTTTCCCTCCTTGTCCTTGCCCTACTCAAAACTAGTGGTTTTACTAACCATCAACACTTGATGCTCCTTCTTGATTTCTACCTTCGCGGTGTCAAACATCGCGAATAGCTGAGGGGTCATTATTTCCATCCCTGGCATTTTATAGTTCATCATGAAGCTCTAGTAGCTTAGTGACAGTGACTTGGAGAACTATATTAACCACTATCTTATCTGGAAGATCAACTCCCACTCGATTAAAGCGATTGTAGCACCCAGACAATCTGAGCACATGCTCACCGATTGAGCTATTCTCCTTCATTTTGCAGGCAAAGAATCTTGTTAGAGGTCTCATACCTCTCAACACGGGCACGAGCCTGAGATCCCAATTTCAGCTCTCAGAACATCTCATATGTTCCGTGATGTTCAAAACGTTTTGGAGCCTCAATTCTAAGCCGTAATGCATGACTCACTGAACTATCAAGTAGTCATCAGAACGTGCCTGTCAGATGTTCACAACATCTACAGACGACGCTTGAGGGGGTGGCGCACCGAGCGGTGCATTAAGGACATAAGCCTGCTGTGCAGCAATGAGGACAATCCTCAGATCACGGACCCAGTCCGCATTATTGCTACCATCATCTTTCAACTCTATTTCTCTAGGAACATATAAAAATTCAAGGGAGCTACAGCACGAGCTAGTAATCTACAACATAATTTGCAAAGACATTTTGACTATGTTCATGATAATGAGTTCAGTTAATCATATTACTAAAGAACTCCCACTCAAATTGACATCCCTCCGGTCATCCGAGTGTTACATGATCCAAATTCACCAACCCAAGTCCGATCATCACGTGAGATGAGGTGGTTTCAATGGTGAACATCTTCATGTTGATCATATCTACTATATGACTCATGTTCGACCTTTCGGTCTCTTGTGTTCCGAGGCCATGTCTGTACATGCTAGGCTCGTCAAGTTTAACCCGAGTGTTCCGCATGTGCAACACTGGCTTGCACCCGTTGTATGTGAACGTAGAGTCTATCACACCCGATCATCACGTGGTGTCTCGAAACGACGAACTTTCGCAACGGTGCTCACTCGGGAAGAACACAATTTTATCTTGAAATTTTAGTGAGGGATCACCTTATAATGATACCGTTGTCCTAAGCATAATAAGATGCATTAAAGGATTAACATCACATGCAAATCATAAGTGACATGATATGGCCATGAACTTGTGCTTTTGATCTCCATCTCCAAAGCACCGGCATGATCTCCATCGTCACCGGCATGACACCATGATCTCCATCAACTTGATCTCCATCAACGTGTAGCCATGAGGTTGTCGCGCCAACTGTTACTTCCACGACTATTGCTAACTCATAGCGATAAAGTAAAGCAAAACGGCGAAAATAATTAAAGACAACCCTATGGCTCCTGCCGGTTGCCGTACTCATCGACATGCAAGTCATGATATTCTATACAATACATGATCATCTCATACATCACATATATCTCATCATGTAATTGGCCATATCACATCACAACATACCCTGCAAAAACAAGTTAGACGTCCTCTAATTGTTGTTGCATGTTTTACGTGGCTGCTATGGGTATCTAGCAAGAATGATTCTTACCTACGCAAAACCACAATGGTGATATACAAGTTGCTATTTCACCTTCTTCAAGGACCGCCTCTGTCGAATCCGATTCAACTAAAGTGGGAGAGACAGACACCCGCCAGCCATCTTTATGCAACAAAGTTACATGTCAGTCAATGGAACCGGTCTCTCGTACGTGGACGAGTAAGGTTGGTCCGAGCCGCTTCATCCCACAATACCGCTGAATCAAGAAAAGACTAAGGAGGGAAGCTATCTGAATATCAACGCCCACAAACTCCTTTGTGTTCTACTCGAGATCTCATCTACGCATAGACCTAGCTCTGATATCACTGTTGGGGAACGTTGCATGGGATACAAAAAATTTCCTACGCACACGCGAGATCTATCCATGGTGATGAGCATCTACGAGAGGGAGAGTGGATCTACATACCCTTGTAGATCGCTAAGCGGGAAGCGTTAAGAAACGCGGTTGATGTAGTTGAACGTCTTCGCGATCCAATCACGATCCGTCCACGAACTCCCGATCAAGTGCCGAACGGATGGCACCTCCGAGTTTAGCACATGTGCAGCTCGGCGGCGTCCTCTCCTTCTTGATCCAGCAAGTGAGAGAGAGGGGGTAGATGAGATCGGGACCAACACGACGGTATGGTGGTGGTGGTGGCAGCGGAATTCCGGCAGGGCTTCGCCAAGCGCGTACCGGTGAAACGTGGGAGGAGTTGGGTGAGGTAACGGGCAAGGGTCGAAGGGTGGCTGCCCCCAACGCCTCCCCACCTTTATATAGGCGTGGAGGGGCTGGTGGCTTGTCCTCCAAGGCCCTAGGGTCGTTGGCCAAAGGGGGAGGAAGGAAATCCCACCTTTCCTTCCCCACCGATTGCTATCCCCCCTTTTTAGGGATCCTGATCTTATCCCCTTGGGATATGAATCTATTCCTTTTAAGGGAGGATCTTGGTGCGCCTAGACCAGGGTTGTGGGGACTTTCCCCACTATCCACATTCATGTGGGTCCCCCATGCAGGTGGGCCCCACTCCAGAAACTTCTAGAACCTTCCCGGTACAATACCGAAAAAACTCAAACTTTTTCCGGAACCCTGATAACAACTTTCCATATATGAATCTTTACCTCCGGACTATTCCGGAGCTCCTCGTGATGTCCCGGATCCCATCCGGGACTCCAAACAACCTTCGGACTTTCCACTATTAATATCTCAATACTACCATAGCGCTACCGAACGTTAAGCGTGCGACCCTACGGGTTCGAGAATCATGTAGATATGACCGAGACACCTCCACGGTCAATAACCAATAGCGGGACCTGGATGGCCATATTGGTTCCTACATATTCTACGAAGATCTTTATCGGTCGAACCACGATGTCAAGGATTCAGACAATCCCGTATGCAGTTCCCTTTGTCCATCGGTATGTTACTTGCCCGAGATTCGATCGTCGATATCTCCATACCTAGTTCAATCTCGTTACCGGCAAGTCTCTTTACTCGTTCCGTAATACAAGATCCCGTGACTAACTCCTTAGTCACATTGTTTGCAAGCTTCTTGTGATGTTGTATTACCGAGTGGGCCCAGAGATACCTCTCCGTCATACGGAGTGACAAATCCCACTCTCGATCCATGCCAACCCAACAGACACCCTTGGAGATACCTGTAGAGCACCTTTATAGTCACCCAGTTATGTTGTGACGTTTGATACACACAAGGCATTCCTCCAGTGTACGGGAGTTGCATGATCTCATGGTCGTAGGAACAGATACTTGACATGGATAAAGCAGTAGCAATAAACTGACACGATCAACTGCTATGCTTACGGTTGGGTCTTGTCCATCACATCATTCTCCTAATGATGTGATCCCGTTATCAAATGACAACTCATGTCTATGGTCAGGAAACCTTGACCATCTTTGATCAACGAGCTAGTCTACTAGAGGCATACTAGGGACACATTGTTGTCTATATACCCACACATGTATTTAGTTTCCAATCAATACAATTCTAGCATGGATAATAAACAATTATCATGAACTAGGAAATATAATAATAACCAATATATTATTGCCTCTAGGGCATATTTCCAACACTACGATGTTCATTCTTATTATTCTCGCACACCACCAAGTAGTATGTGACATGGAAAAGTGCCCCATGTACCTAATCTATTGTGCATTTGCATTCAAACCCAAATTTAAAATAATGCACAAATTTAGGGGGAGCTCCTACTTATCACATACTTCTCAAAGCGACGATTATATTCATTGATTATATCATATGTCGAAGCTTTGATCTATATGTTGTCATCAATTACCAAAAAGGGGGTGATTGACAGCACATTTGCTCCCTTGGTGGTTTTGGTAATTAATAACAACATATATGTCATTGAACTAATGTTTCCACTAAGCATATTTCAGGAGAAGTTCAATGATAGGGATGGCAAAAAGGATTGTGGGGATACCCCAAGTTGCAAGGAAGTGGATTGGCAAAGCTTCAAGCAAGAGGACTCTCCATTTTACTTTGTGAGAAATCACTTTGAGTCCATAGGAAAGCCAATACTATTAAAAGGGGGTAAGGTACTGTTGGTGAACAAAATGCTCATACGTGCACAAGTGATAGTCACCAAAAACACCCACAAGCTCTTCCACAAAAGTCTGTCCAAAGTCAAATATCCAAAATCGGTGCAACCAACACTTTCCACTCGGTGCCACTGATTCCCAAACACAGACGGACCCATGCCAAACCCTAGACAGTCGGTGCAACCAATTCTGCATCGGTGCCACCGAGTTCAGTTGCCAACTCTCTGTTTAGCTATTTTCAGTCTTCGGTACCACCAAGATTTGCCAGTCGGTCTAACCGAGTTTCTGGACCAACTCTCTGGATAGCCATTCACAGGAATCAGTACCACCGAGAATTGTGGATCGGCGCCACCGAGTTTCTGGACCAACTCTCTGGTAAGCCATGGTCGAGAATCGGTACCACCGAGATGTGAGAATCGCCGTCACCGAGATTGCGCAATCTGACCGTTGGTCACCTGATCGGTACCACCGAGATTTATATATCGGTCTCACCGAGATTCAAAAGTTGCTACCTTTGGAGCAACTCGGTACCACCGAGATTCACACATCGGTGTCACCGAGTTGGTCACTTTAGGTGTAACGGTTGGATTTTTGGAGATGCTTATATATACCCCTTCACCACCACCCACTCGAAAGAGAAGCACTCAGAACTATTCCATACTTGCCCCATCCTATTTTCTGAGAGAGAGCCACCTACTCATGTGTTGAGATCAAGCCATTCCACTCTATCCATATGAATCTTGATCTCTAGCCTCCCCAAGTTGCTTTCCACCAAATCAATCTCTTACACCATAGCCAAATCTGTGAGAGAGTGATAGTGTGTTGAGGAGTCTATCATCTTGAAGCACAAGAGCAAGGAGTTCATCGACATTGTCGAGCCTATTACCTTTTGGAGGGCGGTGCCTCCTAGATTGGTTAGGTGTCGCTTGGGAGCCTCCTACTTCGTGTTGTGGAGTTGAACCAAGAAGTTTGTAAGGGCAAGGAGATCGCCTACTTCGTGAAGATCTACCCATAGTGAGGCTAGTCCTTCGTGGACGGAAGCCATTATGGAATAGTCAAGGTTGCTACTTCGTGGACCCTTATGGGTGGAGCCCTCCGTGGACTCTCGCGGCCGTTACCCTCCGTGGGTTGAAGACTCCATAAACGTGGACGTACGATAGCACCACCTATCGGAACAACGGGTAAAATCTTCATGTCTACAAATTGCGTTTGATCTTCCTACCCTTCCTTTTCTACTTATGCTTGTCTTTACTTTCCGCTGCTATACTCTTAGACATGCATGTGTAGGGTGTGCTTGACTTGCTATGAATGCTAAAATCTGCCAACACTTAAAATTGGGAAAAAGTAGATTTTTATTTGGTCAAGTAGTCTAATCACCCCCCCCCCCTCTAGACATACTTTCGGTCCTACAGCGTCGCGGACGCCCGAGAGGATCTTTCACGGAGAGGCGATGGCTCTCATAGTCACAAGCGCATTTGCCTCGAAGGCGAACTGGACTATTTGGCAGTCTTTGATTCCTCAGCCAGCGACGACATGCGCGCTGAGCTCGATAGGAAGGACGGCATGATCGATGACCTGGTGAAGCTGCTGGACAAGAGCGACGCCTCGGTTGACAGGGCGACCGGCCTCATGGAGAAACTTATGGAGGAGAACGGCGCCTGGAAGAAACTCCTCGAGAAGAAAAGTGCCTCGGAGGGGAGGCTGAAAGAACTCTCCGGGGAACTTTTGGAAGACTTGGCGAAGCTCTACATCGAGCGGGAGGGGCTGGTGAAGGAATCCGTGGAGCGTGTGAAGGAACTTCATGCGTACGCGACGCATGCCATTGACTCTCTCGAGCAAAGAGCCTGCGCCATGGCCGCAATGCGGAAGATGTCGGATGAGAGGCGACAGGAGATGGAGGTCGTGGAGGCGATGAAGAAGGAGATTGAGGAACTCTGCGCCCAGCAATCCATGAAGAATTAGATAGCAGCGGGCCAGATTGTTTTCTTTGTCTTCCTTCTTCAACCTCTTCCTTCTTCTTTTGCCCTGTGTCTTTGGGGAGTTGCCACATGTGGCATTTTTAATTATCATGCATATGTAAGAAAATTATTATCTTTGCCGGTGCTAATTTGTTGTTATGTTATTTCGTTCGTTTCTACATGTATACGAGTCGAAAACAGACGAAACGTCAAAGTTCTCGGCTAGGCACGAACAATACAGTGATCACAAGCAAACTAGTCCCTCCGTCCAGGCGATTAACCACATGATAAAACAGCGGGTAGGACGCCATTAATTCAGAAGTTGGGAGCGAGGCAAGCGGGGGGTGGAGGTCAAAGTATCGCTTCCCGATGAGCATCCGCAGTAGACTCTCATGCGTCCCGTCAAGCATGCACGGTGGACAGCTCTCATGCATCCTGTCAAGCCTGCGCGGAGGACAGCTCGCACGCGTCCCGTCAAGCCTGCGCGGCGGAAAGCTCACATGTGTCTTGTCATCAACCTGCAGCTACACGTACGGCTCCCCCATATCAAGTACTCCCTCCATTTCTTTTTAGTTAGCATATAAAATTTGGTCAAATTCAAAAAGAAATGGAGGGAGTAAAAAATGGACGCGTGGCCCCAAATGGTTATCATACAAGTTTTGTATGTACAGGAATTCAATAAACCAATATTATCAATGATTGCGACCGTGCTTTCATGCCTAAATGTTTCTAATTCATTCACATTCGTATGAAAAGGGCCCTAGAAAAGTCAATTGATGTATAGAAAGGGCCGAATTGGTGCACTAGAGGACACGTTGAATGTAGTTTCGTCACAAAAGGTGTCATGTTCCCTATCAAAACCACGAGGTCAGAGCATGTGCCTCTAGTTCAAAATTTGAACTACGCATATTAAATCCCTAGAAAACTCAATTAATGTATAAAAGGGGCTGAATCGGTGGACTAACGACTCATTGAATGTAGTTTCACCAACAAAGGTGACATGTTCCCTACCGAAATCACAAGGCTTCTTGAATAAGTTTTGGCTTGTAAGATGCATGTCCCAATATTTGTCCCAAATTCGTCAGAAAACAAAATGCACACCGTAGATGTGCCGTGGCATGACACTGTGTATGTTTCGTGAATTCATGGCGAGCTTTGGGTTCTCTCGGACTTTGAAACCAAGATTATCAATGTTTTCGGTCTACTCACGACACCGAGATGTTTGTAATTCAGTGACCATCAGTGCATGGGATCTAAACATGGACCCAATGACACAAAATGGTTTTTAATCCATTTTGGTGCACTGGAGCTCATGCTTGTAATTCAAACTTAAGTTCTTCACATTAAGTGCATGCCTAGAAAACTCATATGTCGTTTCGACCACAAAGGTGACATGTTCCATATCGAAACCACCATGCTTGTCATGGGAAGCTCCAATTTGTAAGAGTTTTGTCCCAAAACTTATATACCATGTCCTATAAGTGTCGTGTCGACACACCAGTTTCAATAATTTCACATTTTAGCATTGCACTTGTATTAGCCTATGTTGCATGTAGAAAAAATATCAACGCAAGAAGAGATATCGAATGCCGTTCCCTCCACAGAGGTGACATGTTCCGTATAGAAACCACGATGGTTCTTGAGAGAAGTTTTGGTGTGTAAGAGACTTGTCCCACATTGGACAAAAAATTATCATGTCGTATGAGTGCCTTGTCATGACACCGGGGTAAGTTTCAAGAATTTCAGACGAGTTGTGGATTTATGATGATTTAATAGCCAAGTTTCTCAATGTTTGTGGCCTCGTCATGACTTCGAGATGTTTGCAATCCATTCACGTTCATTTGCATGGGACCTAAACAAGGAACCCAAGGACACAAATATCTTTTTTCAACCCATTTTCGTGACATGAAGCATGTTCCTTTAGTTCAAATTTGAATTATGCACGTTAAATGTCTACAAACTTGATTAGTGTAGTATACAAAAAGCTAAACGAACCATGAATAATTTAAAGCAGTTCTATACGCCCGTCTGAAGCTCGTGCGTGTGTAAGCATGGTGTGCGCGTATCGTGCTAGCTCGAGCTTCCTTCTTTCAGAAGTTATCCAATTTGTATTAAAATGATGTTCTATCCAAACATGCTTCTCCCGCCACTCCCCCAATCGGTCTCCCGCCACTCCCCCAGTTGGTTTCCCGCCAAGCGTCGCCCCCCTCATCAACCTCCTAGACAAGGAGGACAAGACGGAGCAGGCCGGAGAGCAGGCAAAAGCGGCATCACGCCATCGAGCATCAGCAAGACGTCATCATCAGCCCCCATGCCACCATCGCACACGGTTTCTAGTACTACCAGAAACGTCTGTGATGCGTGTCTGGTCCCACCAGGTGCCCATCGGGGCATGCCTTGTATATGATAGGAGGCAACCGTTACCAGCAAGACACAGCTTTCCAGCCCGTAACCCATTCGAATGGAACTCAGAAGTTAAGCGTGCTTTCGGTGGAGTAGTCAAGGATGGGTGACCGGTTGGGAAGTTGCTAGATTTCAAGGTTCTTTTAGGCGGTGTGATATGATCACTATAGGCATAAATAAAATGTCAGTAGTGATATGTCATTCCGGCTAAATAAATCTTGAGATCCTTGTTTTGAAAATATCCATGATTTTCTTTTGCTTCATTTGCTGTTTTGAAAATGTCAAGGATCGAGTGAGTGTGTGTGTGCGTGTGTGATATGTCATTCCGGTTAAATAAATATGATCCTTGTTTTGAAAATATCCATGATTTTCTTTGCTTCTTTTGTTGTTTTGAAAATGTCAAGGATCGAGTGTGTGTGTGTGTGTGTGTGTGTACCAATGCCTGTGTGTGGACCATGTGCCTACATTGTGCGGTTTCTGATGACAAACCTATCGGTGGGCCCTTAGGATCTGCCATGCCTTTTACTGACAACGCTGGAAGGCCAAGGATGGGTGACGATGTGTGTGTGTGTGTGTGTGTGTGTGTGTGTGTGTGTGTGTGTGTGTAAACCCATATGCTTGTGTGTGGACCATGTGTACATTGTGCGGTTTCCGACGACAAACCTATTAGTGGGCCCTTAGGGTGTGTCATGCCTTTTATTGACAATGCTGGAAGGCAAAGGATGGGTGACGGTGTGTGCGTGTGTGTGGGGGGTGCGCGCGTGTGCGTGTGTGAACCCATGCCTGTGTGTGTGGACCATGTGCCTACATTGTTCGGTTTCCGACGACAAACCTATCGGCGGGCCCTTAGGGTTTGTCATGCCTTTTACTGACAACGCTGGAAGGCCAAGGATGGGTGACGGTGTGTGCGTGTGCGTGTGTGCGTCTCTCTCTCTCTCTCTCTCTCTCTCTCTCTCTCTCTCTCTCTGTGTGTGTGTGTGTGTGTGTGTGTGTGTGTGGACCATGCATGCGTCCATTGTGCGGTTTTGGACGACATGCTTATATACCGATTGGCCGCTATATATCATCCATTGTGTGTGTGGAACGTCACCCTGCTACGTGTCATGTGTGTGTGGGGGTGGGGGTGGGGGGAGGGGAACGATATATATATATATATATATATATATATATATATATATATATATATATATATATACGTCCGTAACGATCAAGGTAGTATATATATAACCAATCTTAAGGGGTATATATGTCCAGTTATCTCAGCTAGGTGCATGCCAAATCATAGATAGTGTACCATTGTGTATTAATTGTTGAAACACCGGACCCACCATTTTCGCATATACATTTGGCCATATGCAGGGGGATGGTGTTCTTCTAGCCCCGCTCAACTGATCTTCGACGACGCGCCAACTTGTGGGACCGCGTGATCTATATATCCCTATTGTCCGACAACAATATGTGATGGTTTCGCCATATTAAGGTATAAATTCTCCTGGTTGTCTTATGAAAATTCGAACATAGATAAATGTATGACAAAGTTTGAACCAGGTCATGTGTTCATAGGACCCATATATCCTCCGGCACATAGTCTAGGGGGTAACACCCTATATTATGTTTGCCATGAAACCCTTTTCTGTCACATTGGACACATTTAGGCATGCACATATGCAGCATGTGTCACACATTAAAGTTGCGCATTGCGAATTTAAACATGACAACACCATGTTCGTACATATTTATACTTCATCCGAACCTAATTACAAGTCTTTTTTACAGATTTCACTACGAACTACATATATATTTAGGAACGGAGGGAGTATATAATTGGGTCACTAGCGGGCGTGGTTGTGTTTTGACCCTCTCTTGCGTTTTTTTTCTCATTTATCCCAAAGATGCTAGTATTATGTAAAATAGCAAACGAAACTGATGAAACAACCGTATGCCATTGTACCCCGAGAAGACACGAGTGTGCTACTCTAACCGTGTGCGATGCCCGTACACAGCATGGTGCCGTCCTGATAGTGTTGGACGACGACGTGATAGAGGATTCCGACGCGTTGGCCGCCATGGCGGGCAACGGCAAACAGCCAGCTACTGCGGCCGACGACGACGGGATAGAGGATTCCGACACGCTGTCCTCCATGTCGGTCAGTGGTCAACCATCATATGCCGCGGCCGATGACGACGACCCCGAGTTTCAGCCGCGTTGGAGGCCAGTGCAGGCCTTGCAGCTGCGGCGGCAGCCCTGGCAACAGTGGCCACGGTGACCAGGGAAGCGGCTCTAGCGAGATCGACGCCCCTCTGTATCACGATGGCCCACCTGGACGCCACGACATCTTCGTCGACAGCGGCAGACCTGGCGAGAGGCGCCGCGGTCGCTCCGGCCGAGGTAGCCCCGCCGGTCTCCGCCGTGGAACCAGTGGAGCTCATCGACTTGACGAGCTCCTCTGAATACTCGTTCTGAGGCGAGGAAGGTCATGACGACAGTGGAGGCGCGGTGTTTGTATGCATCCATGGTGTAGTGAATATTTTGTGCTGTTCATCTTCATGTAAATTGATGAACTGTTTGTAAATTACTGAGCGTATGAACTAATGTCAACTAATCCGCTGCAAAATAAGGCATTTTGTGTTGAAAATTTGCCAAAAGTTTGTGTCATCTGTTTGTGGGCATGTGGAAATTTAGGATGAATATGACGTCTGCGACTGAAATTGAGGATGAACCGTGTGAGATGAACCCGCCTTGAGAAATCTCATAAAGAGCTACCCGCCTCGAGCGATGCAAAAATTCGTGGTTTTGCGGCACGGCATTTCGTTACAACGTAGAGCGTACACACTTTATTATGTTTGGACCGTGTGCGATCTTGGTTGCTCCCGCCCAGTTCGTTTGCCAAAATTTAATTGGAAGCGGTATTTCAACTGCATGCCGTCTTTGCTCGTCCACCGCACAGACCCTATAGTAAAATTTCAGCTGCCGAGGCATTTGAACCATCGCCATCCCTCGTCCACCACCATCTCCACCCACACCATTACTACTAAAATTTTCAGCAGCAGCGGCACATCCGCAAACACCCCCCGTCCGCACAACACCCCCCCTCCCCCTTCCTCCCCTGCTTGAACCCTAGCTCGCCCCCCCCCCCTGCCGCCTCCCACCACCAACCTCAGCCGGTCTGCACGTGCCTCATAGCTAAACAAGTTCAGGGTCCCCACCGATCCACATACACCATCGCCGCCCTGAGTTTTTAGATGAGGCCGGCGGTGTCCCTTTCCCCCAGATCCCCATCCCGTACTACAGAGAGTCGCAGCCTAATCAGCCCGACCACATCTCCCGTGGACCTCGAGGAGTGTATGAGCAAAAAGAGGTCTATCATGGCCTCTCCGCCGTACGCTGGCAAGGTGGGCGCCGTTCGCGGCGACCCTTCGATCCTGGACGAACACCTCACCGCGGGAGCCAGTGAGGACGCTACCTATGTTGCCATGCCGAAGGCTTCAAGTCTGCGGGAATGTGTGTTCCTGTATCTCAGGAGAGCCGGCTACGACATCAAGTTCGTCAACATCACCGGCTTCACCCAGGCCATGTCACAAGTTAAGTGGTCCACCGGCAACGCCTCTGGTTCAACCGCCGTCGATCTCTCCAAAGGCCCCGCCGCTGATCTCCTCCGCCTCGTAGTCATGGATTTGCGATCCTTCTACGCCATCAAGCCCCTATTGTCATTTCTGAAGGAAACGTTCTACGGCGGTGGCTTGGGACCCTTAGCTTCAAAGTCAGATCTCATCCACCAAGATAATGGCACACACTACGACTGTTACAAGGGGAAACGTGCCATCTACGACATCAGAGAGCGCACCCTGGGTACCTCATATCCCAAGTGGAAGGATCCCATCCATGACAAGTGAGGCAACATCCTGTGAGCAAATCATACCTTTTGTAGCTAGCCGTCTCGTACCCATTGTTGTAGTAGCTTTTGCCATGAGATAATCATGCAGTGTTTAATTGAGCATTTGTCCAGTTGTCAAGCAGATGCCTTGCTTTTCTGTATCTGGTTGTTAGCTTGGTTGCATTGAGTATTTGTCCAGTTTTCAATGGCTATAGTTGGTTGTTACAGTGAGCATGAATGCCTTGTTTCTTTCAGTTATTCACAATGTCATGTTCATTATGTGCCAGTATGAACTGTGCAGTTCAATTTCATCAATACCACCTGTTATGCCTGGTGTTGTTAACATGTGCCCTTAACTCCCGCTTTAAACATTTATGCCTTGTTTCTCTGAATTTGGTTGCCAGGTTGGTTGCAGTGAGCATTTGTCTAGTTTTCAAGCAAATGCCTTGCATTTCTGTATCTGGTTGTTAGGTTGATTGCAGTGAGCATTTGTCTAGTTTTCAAGCAGACGCCTTGCTTTTCGTTATCTGGTTGTTAGGTTGGTTCCATTGTGCATTTGTCCAGTATCAAATGGCTATATTTGGTTGTTATAGTGAGCATATATGCCTTGTTTATTTCAAGCAGATACCTCGTATACTTGGTTGATGTTAAGCTTGGTTGATGTTAAGCCTGATGTACTTATCATTACTTTACATGTACTTGCACAGGACAACAATGGGAGTGGCCAACGTTTTCCACCGAGGTTCTTTTCATCCCTCCGCTTATACTCCATCCGTTCCATCATGTAGTGCATATAGATTTTTGTGATGTATCTACATATACCATCTAAAATGTATACAATATAAAATTTTGTGATGTATCTAATGAAATGGAATTGCAATTCTAGATGTAAATGTTTTTCTCTACAAACTTGGTCAAAGTAAGTAAATGTTAACTTCTCAAAATGTTTATATGCAACACATTGTGGAGCTGATGGAGTAATATATTAGACCATTCTGCAACTGCATTTTAGCTTCTCATATTGGCTTCTTGCTTCTAGGTACATATGTCTTAGGTAAGGATCCATTCCTGGACCCTTTTTGCGTGTGGGGTAATGAAATATTCATGAACCAGCATCAAGTGAGGAAACTGAAAATGATTGTTTTGGAAAAGAGACGAACAATGCCAATTAGACTATTTGTTTACGCTCTATCCAACACAACAATGAGCTGTAGGATGGTAACTACGAACTCCGTAGGCTTCTATTAGTACTACCCATAATGAGTTGTCACACAACAATGTCTGGATCTTTTTCTTTTGCAGTGGTTCCCAAAGCAGTTTACTGAAGATTACCTTGCAAAGTACATGATTGCTGGACATGCAATGAAGGTTAAAATATATCATCAAGACTACAATGAGCATCGAGAAGTCGTAATGAAGACAGTGAAGGAGGGGCGGGCGGACATCACTAGGGGCTGGCCTAGAGTCGTTCGTGCGTTAGGCATGGAGGAGGGAACAATATGGGCATTCCGCTTCACCTTCTCCAGCATACAAAATGTCTTTCGACTCTCTCTTTACTGTCTTTAGTACAACCGTGCTTCCATCATTCTTTATTTGTTCCTTCTGTACTTTGCTTTTTTTGAGAATTGATGCTTATGTAGTTCTTGAGTATATGTACATGTGAATCGAATTATGCATTCGTTCTTAAACCTAAACATGCTCCGATATGAAATACATGAATTCCTACATTCAAATTTAAATTATGTGAATTATGAACAAAGGTATTTAATTAGGGGCAAATCCTGCTCTGCAGGCCATTACAATGCACACAGTTTGAGAAAGTAAAACGTCTGCGATCAACTCGAACATCACACACGTTTCTCCATTCGAGGCGTGTGCGATGAATCTCGTCTTCGCGCACGGTCAAACAAGAAAGAACGTGTGAGATCAACAACACCAGCGTTTGTGCTAGTCTCCTTATCACACACAATTTCGTATTTTGAACTGTGTACCATCGTAAACGTTGGTCAAAGAAGAACGAGTGCGATAGGCCTTCATCCGATACGGTTATTCTAGATGACACGTTTGGGAAGTATGGATCACACGTTTGGGATGTTTTATAAATCACAAACATTTATCAGAAACCCCGCGTGTGGGATATATTCAACCTTTGCATACGGTTTTACAATGATAAATGTATGCACTCTGATATCATATCACAAACGGTCAAAGTGGAACTAAATGTGTGTGATTGTCTCCTTATCGTACACGCTTTATAATCGTGAACTGTTTGCGATTCGGTGCACATCGTAAACGGAGCTTCATAGAATAGCGTGTGCGATGTTGGGTGATCTCACACAAGTTCCAAGGATGAACCGTATGGGAAATACACATATCTCAAACGATTATTCGGTGACCCTCGTTTGTGATAGATGCGGACATCCCATATGCTTAGTTTTGCCAAAAGTTTGCGTTCGTTGGCCACCATCGCCGACGGGTTTGCCGTGTCGTGTGGGATGGACCCCCCCTATCGCCCACACATGCAAGGCGACGGTTTAGAACTACGTCGCGGAAAGGGGTTAAAAACCGTTTGTATAGCACGTCGCTGCACCAGTGATTTGTTCATCAAGAAATTAACCTAGTGGCACATTATCATCAAGCATGGTACTAGCATCATCATAAGCATCATTCATAGCAGAACTATCATCATCAATAATTTGCGACATATCAAGATTAACAGCATGTGGTGGTGTTGGAAGTCTACTCATAACCGAAAGTGAATCAAGTGCAGAGCTAGATGGCAATTCCTTACCTCCCCTCGTCTTAGAGGAAAAAATCTTGGTTCTTGGATCCTTCAGGTTCTTCACAGTGATCAATTGATATAAATCCCAAGTGACTCAACGAATATAGCTATGCTCCCCGGCAACGGCGCCAGAAAAAGGTCTTGATAACCCACAAGTATAGGGAATCGCAACAGTTTTTGAGGGTAGAGTATTCAACCCAAATTTATAGATTCGACACAAGGGGAGCTGATACGTCTCCAACGTATCTATAATTTTTGCTTGTTCCATGCTGTTATATTATCATTCTTGGATGTTTTACAATCATTTTATTACAAATTTATATCATTTTTTGGGACTAACCTATTGACATAGTGCCAAAATGCCAGTTGCTGTTTTTTGCTTGTTTTTTATTTCGCAGAAAATCAGTACCAAACGGAGACCAAACGCTGCGGGGATTTTTGTGGATTTTTTCTGGACCAGAAGAAAGAAGATGGGCCAAAGAACACCAGAAGCGGGGGCCCAGGGTGGCCACCCTCCACCAGGGCGCGCCAGAGGCCCCCTGGCACAGCCTGGTGGGGGGTGGGCACCTCGGGCACCCCCTCAACCGACTATCGTGCCTATAAATTCCCAGAAAATCCAAAAACCCTAGAGGAGTCGATGAAACACAATTCCAGCCGCCACAAGTTCCAGAACCGTGAGATCCAATCTAAACACCATCATGGAGGGGTTCATCTTCCTCATAGGTGCCTCTCCGATGATGCGTGAGTAGTCCACCATAGACCTACGGGTCCGTAGGCAGTAGCTAGATGGCTTCTTCTCTCTCTCTCTTATGATTCTCAATACAATGGTCTCTAGGAGATCTATTTGATGTAAACTTTTGCGGTGTGTTTGTTGGGATCCGATGAATTTTGAGTTCATGATCAGTTTCTATCCATGAATATTATTTGAGCCTTCTTTGATCTCTTATATGCATGATTGCTTATAACATCGTATTTCTTCTTCGAATCTTAGGTTTAGTTAGGCCGACTAGATCGATTTTCCTTGCCATGGGAAGAGGTGCTTTGTGATGGGTTCGATCTTGCGGTGTTCTTTCCCAGTGACAGAAGGGGCAGCAAGACACGCATGTATCGTTGCTATTAAGGATAACAAGATGGGGTCTATTCCTACATGAATAGATCTTGTCTACATCATGTCATCGTTCTTATTGCATTACTCCGTTTTTCCATGAACTTAATACACTATATGCATGCTGGATAGCTGTCGATGTTTGGAGTAATAGAGGTAGATGCAGGCAGGAGTCGGTCTATCTATCTTAGACGTGATGCCTATATAATGATCATCGCCTTGGATATCGTCATGACTATTCAATTTTCTATCAATTGCCCAACAGTAATTTGTTCACCCACCGTGCGCTATACTCATGAGAGAAGCCACTAGTGAACCCTATAGCCCCCGGGTCTACTTTTCTGTCATATTGCTTTCCGATCTACGTTTTTTTCCAATCTTTGTTTTCAGATCTAAAAACCAAAAACCCAAAAATATATTGCTGCATATTTGCTCTTTTTACTTGTGTTCTTGAGAGATCTATCTCTCCTATCTATCACTACCTAATCTATCGATTTACCGTAGAGAGATTGACAACCTCTCTTTTGCGTCGGGTTGCAAGTATTTGTTGTTTGTGTGCAGGTGCTGCTTATTGGGTGGTGGTGATCCTCCTACTAGTTCGATAACCTTGGTTTCATAACTGAGGGAAATACTTACCGTCGCTGTGCCGCATCATCCCTTCCTCTTTGGGGAAATACCGACGCAGTCCAAGCCACGTCAAAGGAATTTCTGTCGCCGTTGCCGGGGAGGAAGCGGTCTCTTCTACGTGCCTATCGTAGGCGCCGAGGGGACTCCATCATCATCTACCAGTTTCCTAATCACAAATCTCATCTCCTTGCAATTACATTATTTGCCATTTGCCTCTCGTTTTCCTCTCCCCCACTTCACCAATTTGCCGTTTTATTCGCCCTCTTTTTTGTTTGCCCTTTTTCTCGCCGGATCTCTTTCCTTGTCACTATGGCTAGTTCTCCCTTTGTTGCGTGCACTCCCGATAATGAGGTTCTTAATTTTAAGCAAAGGGGAGGGGAGAACTTAAAAGATGCTTGGTATAGGATTTGTAGTGCTCATAATAGATCTATTCATAAGCAATCTACCGTTGTTCTTCTTCGCAGTTTCTATGTTGGCATTACCACTTGGTATAGATTCGTCCTTGATAAGATTACCGGTGGGAATTTCTTTATGTGTCCATCTTTGGATGCATTTAATGCGTTGGGAAGTTTAGTGGGATCGCCACCTATCGTGATCAATGAAACAACTTTAACTCTCGAACACATTATGGAGAGATTAGATGCTATTGAAAAGAAGATGATTACTAAAGAACATCTTGATGATATAGATAAAAAGATGCATAATCTTGCTAATAAAATTGTATCTAAGGCGGGAGATGCTCTTAAATTGTTTATGGCAAAAGAAACCGTAGTTAACGAAAGGGTAGAAGAAAGTCCTTACCGTATTGATAAGATGGAAGAGATCTTTAGTAATTTGGGTTCGGCTTTTTCTTCTATCAAATCTATTGAAAAAACTCCCGTAAAAATTGGCAAGACCACGCAAGTTACTAAGAACAAAGTTACTACACCTAGTGGGCACAAGGGAGATCTTAAAATGATTAGTATTCATCCCGACTTTGTTGAAATCATAAGAGATCCTATTTACAAGAATGAATTTTTTGGTTTTCTTCCTAGGAGTGTTATTGTTAAGAACATGCATGCTAAGTCATTGAAGAAATCTAGTTGTGTGTTGAAGAATTGAAAACCAAAGATGACAATACTTGAATCTATCCATTATGCCTAGCTAGGGGCGTAAAATGATAGCGCTTGTTGGGAGGCAACCCAATGAATAAATAAATGTTTGCCTTTTCCTTTCTGTTTTTGAGTGTTGACACAATTATTCCTCTGTTATGATTGTGTTTTTATGGTTTATTTAGTGTTTGTGCCAAGTAGAACCTTTAGGATGATTCATGGGATGAGTAGAAGTGATGCTGAATTTGAAACAGAAACTTTGCGTCCAGTATATAAATTTTCATTTTCTGATGGACGTGACCTTGAGCTGAAATTTTAACACAGTGTTTCTATACAAATTCCTTATGTTGTCCTAATTTTTCAGCATTTTTAGAGGTACATAAGTATGGGTAGAGTACAGATTACTACAGACTGTTCTGTTTGAGACAGATTATGTTTTTGTTGCATTGTGTGCTTGTATTGATGAATCTATGGTTTGTATTGGGGGGTATAAGCCATGGTAAAGTTAAAATACAGTAGGTATAATGCAATTATAAAATTTGAATGGGTTTACAACAGTACTTAAAGTAGTGATTTGCTTTCTTATACAAACAGATCTCACGAAAATTTTGTTGAGTTTTGTGTGATTAAAGTTTTCAAGTTTTGGGTGAGACCACGATGGATGAAGGAATAAGGAGTAGCAAAAGCCTAAGCTTGGAGATGCTACCACACCCCCAAAATATATCCAAAGAGTAACAAGCAACTAAGCTTGGGGATGCCCCCGAGTGGCATCCCCTCTTTCTTCTAACGACCATCGGTATTTTACTTGGAGCTATATTTTTATTCGTCACATATCATGTGTTTTGCTTGGAGCGTCTTGTATCTTTGCTTGCTTTGTTTGTTCGTTTTTCCTTTGTATCCTTGCTGTACACACCTTTTGAGAGAGCCACAATCATGCTATGATTTGTTAGAATTGCTCTATGTGCTTGACTTAAACTTTTTGAGCTATAGAATTGCTCAAGTGCTTCACTTATATCTTTTTGAGCACGGTGTGCTTGGAAGCTTTTATAGAAATACTCTCATGCTTCACTTAGATTAATTTTAGAGTAAGTAAATTTTTGAAGAAATCCTCTCATGCTTCACTTAGATTAATTTGAGAGTTAGTAAATTTTTGAAGAAATCCTCTCATGCTTCACTTATACCTTTTTGAGAGATGAAATCTTTATGCTCGTGTGCTTAACTTAAATTTGTTTGAGCTTGCCAAAAAGCAATGGCAATATATGAAACTAGTCCCAAAGTGATAGATATCCAAGGAGGATATAATAAAAACTTTCATGAAGATCATTGGACAAATTAAACTTGATTCCTTGTAATAGTTTTGAAACGTGATGATAGGAATATGTGAGTCATGTTAGTGAGTAATTATGCTTAGTAGGAATATTGGTGTTAAGGTTTGTGAATCCCTATGCATGCACGAAAGTCAATAGTTATGCAATGAAGTTACATCCTACTTGTGGTGCATTATTCGGTGTTAGTTATGTTCAATGCTCACTTATGTGATTTTTCGTTTCTTGGTTTGCTTGCTTCCCAATCTATTTGCTAGCCTTCATTTGTACTAAGTAGAAATACTACTTGTGCATCCAAAATCCTTAAACCAAGTTTTGCCTTATGAGTCCACCATACCTACCTATATGCGGTATTTCCATGCCGTTCCAAGCAAATTTGTATGTGCCATCTCTATATTTTCAAAATAAATTTTCTCTTTTGTGTGCCCGTACCGCTCATGAAACGGTGGCGAGTGTCCAATATTTTTCCATGCTAGATGTGTTATTCTCAAGATGAGTGTTTATTCACTTGTCATTGCACGAGAGTGCGGCGGTAATAGGGATGCCCATTCCCGAAATGAAAAAGAAAAAAATATTTACTTTATGTTGTCAAATAATAAATTCCTTAGAAAGTGTTGGTATGGAAGGCAACTGTGGATATGACCCGCCATGAAAAGTGAAAGTTTGGTGGAAAAAGGAATAAACTTTATTGTCTGTTTGGGAACCGCCTATGATATATCTAGCATGGAAAGTATTGTGAGCTACTTTGTCGTTTTCGTTGACAAGAAAAGCATGCCACCCAAAATATATTTTCTCTCTCAATTTAAAACTATGAGCTCTCGCACCTCTACAAATCCCTACTTCCATCTGCGAAGGGCCTATCTATTTACTTTATGCAATTTTTATTTTTGCTTTGAGTCTCCATCTTCTCTTATAAGCACCAACTAGGGGGAACTATGATCGTAGTTGAGCATTGGGCATAGCTAATATTTTAGTGTGTGTCATGAATGGATCAATGATTGAGCATGATGGGCTAGGGATAACTTTCTTTAGTGTTGATATTTTGAAAGACATGGTTGCTTGTTGACATGCTTGAGTATTGAAGTCATTATGTTAAAACTAGACTATTGCTTTGAATCATTTACAAGTCCAAATGTCCATGCTATACAAAAGAAAAGAATATGATGAACATGTTAGGCAGCATTCCACATCAAAAATTCTGTTGTTATCATTTACCTACTCGAGGACGAGTAGGAATGAAGCTTGGGGATGCTGATACGTCTCCAACGTATCTATAATTTTTGCTTGTTCCATGCTGTTATATTATCATTCTTGGATGTTTTACAATCATTTTATTACAACTTTATATCATTTTTTGGGACTAACCTATTGACATAGTGCCAAAGTGCCAGTTGCTGTTTTTGCTTGTTTTTTACTTCGCAGAAAATCAGTACCAAACGGAGACCAAACGCAGCGGGGATTTTTGTGGATTTTTTCTGGACCAAAAGAAAGAAGATGGGCCAAAGAACACCAGAAGAGGGGGCCCAGGGTGGCCACCCTCCACCAGGGCGTGCCAAAGGCCCCCTGGCGTGGCCTGGTGGGGGATGGGCACCTCGGGCACCCCCTCAACCGACTATCATGCCTATAAATTCCCAGAAAATCGAAAAACCCTAGAGGAGTCGACGAAACACAATTCCAGCCGCTGCAAGTTCGAGAACCGCGAGATCCAATCTAAACACCATCACAGAGGGGTTCATCTTCCTCATAGGTGCCTCTCCGGTGATGCGTGAGTAGTCCACCATAGACCTATGGGTCCGTAGGAAGTAGCTAGATGGCTTCTTCTCTCTCTCTTATGATTCTCAATATAATGGTCTCTTGGAGATCTATTTGATGTAAACTTTTGCGGTGTGTTTGTTAGGATCCGATGAATTTTGAGTTCATGATCAGTTTCTATCCATGAATGTTATTTGAGTCTTCTTTGATCTCTTATATGCATGATTTCTTATAGCATCGTATTTCTTCTTCGAATATTTGGTTTAGTTAGGCCGACTAGATCGATTTTTCTTGCCATGGGAAGAGGTGCTTTGTGATGGGTTCGATCTTGCGGTGTTCTTTCCCAGTGACAGAAGGGGAAGCAAGACACGCATGTATCATTGCTATTAAGAATAACAAGATGGGGTCTATTCCTACATGAATAGATCTTGTCTACATCATGTCATTGTTCTTATTGCATTACTCCGTTTTTCCATGAACTTAATACACTAGATGCATGCTGGATAGCGGTCGATGTGTGGAGTAATAGAGGTAGATGTAGGCAGGAGTCGGTCTATCTATCTTGGACGTGATGCCTATATAATGATCATCGCCTTGGATATCGTCATGACTATTCGATTTTCTATCAATTGCCCAGCAGTAATTAGTTCACCCACCGTGCGCTATACTCATGAGAGAAGCCACTAGTGAAACCTACGGCCCCGGGGTCTACTTTTCTATCATATTGCTTTCCGATCTACGTTTTTTGCAATCTTTGTTTTCAGATCTACAAAACCAAAAACCCAAAAATATATTGCTGCATATTTGCTCTTTTTATTTGTGTTTTTGAGAGATCTATCTCTCCTATCTATCACTACCTAATCTATCTATTTACCGTAGAGAGATTGACAACCTCTCTTTCGCGTCGGGTTGCAAGTATTTGTTGTTTGTGTGCAGGTGCTGCTAATTGGGTGGTGGTGATCCTCCTACTGGTTCGATAACCTTGGTTTCATAACTGAGGGAAATACTTACCGTCGCTGTGCTGCATCATCCCTTTCTCTTTGGGGAAATACCAACGCAGTCCAAGCCACGTCAGGAGCCAAAGAATATTTGCGAGTATTAGCAGTTGAGTTGTCAATTCAACCACACCTGGAGATTAAATATCCGCAGCAGAGTGATCAATAGCATAGTAGTATGATAGTTTTGATATCAGTAGTAACAGTAATAGTAACGGTAGCAGTGATAGCAATAGTTTTGTAGCAAGTGTAACAGTAGCAGTAGCAATAGTAACTTAGCAAGATCAATATGTGGAAAACTCGTAGGCAATGGATCGGTGAACTCGTTGGATAATATTCATCATATAACAGTCATAACCTAGGGCGACACAGAACTTGCTCCCGTTCATAAATGTAATGTAGGCATGTATTCCGTAAATAGTCATACGTGCTTATGGAAAAGAACTTGCATGACATCTTTTGTCCTACCCTCCCGTGGCAGTGGAGTCCATAAGGAAACTAAGGGATATTAAGGCCTCCTTTTAATAGAGAACCAGAACAAAGCATTAACACATAGTGAATACATGAACTCCTCAGACTACGGTCATCACCGGAAAGTATCCCGACTATTGTCACTCCGGGGTTTACGGATCATAACACGTAGCAGGTGCATATGACTAGCAAGATCGGATCAAGAACATAGATATAATGGTGATAACATAAACGGTTCAGATCTGAAATCATGGCACTAGGGCCCTAGTGACAAGCATTAAGCATGGCAAAGTCATAGCAACATCAATCTCAAAACATAGTGGATACTAGGGATCAAGCCCTAACAAAACTAACTCGATTACATGATGAATCTCATCCAACTCCTAACCGCCCAGCAAGCCTACGAAGGAATTACTCACTCTCGGTGGGGAGCATCATGGAATTGGCGATGGAGAAGGGTTGATGATGACGAAGACCAAAGATTCCCCTCTCTGGAGCCCCAAACGAGCTCCAGATCTGGCCTCCCGATGAAGAACAGGAGGTGGCGGCGGCTCCGTATCGTAAAACACGATGTAACTTTCTTTATGATTTTTTTCTTCGAAAATAGGATTTTATAGCGTTGGAATTAGGGTCAGTGGGGCCCCAAGGTGGACACAACCCACCAGTGGTTCTTGGTTCCAGTTCCGAGAACTTTTATTTCTGCACAAAAACAACACCATGATAGTTCTGCTGAAAACAGCGTCAGTCCGGGTTAGTTTCATTCAAATCATGCAAATTAGAGTCCAAAACAAGAGCAAAAGCGTGAGGAAAAGTAGATACGATGGAGACGTATCAAGAGGCACTTCTCCCAATTCAAGACAAGATTAGTTTCTTCACATCTCTACAAAACTTGATCAAGGTTGCTCAAGCAATCATCAAAAGAAGTCACGTAAACAGAAAAATCATCCATGAATACCTCAACAAGATTTTCACAAAAGTCATAGAATATAGCAGTCATACATCTTTGAAAGGTAGCAGGTGCATTACATAAACCAAAAGGCATATGTCTATAAGCATAAATTCCAAAGGGACAAGTAAAAGTAGTTTTCTCTTGATCTTCTTTTGACACATGTATTTGAGAAAAAAAAAGAATATTCATCAAGGCAACAAAAATGTGTGTGCTTAGATAATCTTTCTAACATTTGATCAATAAAAGGCAATGGGTAATGATCTTTTCTAGTAGCTTTGTTCAATTTCGTGAAATCAATTACCATCCTATAACCAGTTACTATCCTTTGTGGAATAAGTTCATTTTTATCATTAGGAACAACAGTTATACCTCATTATTTCTTGATATAAGGTAAAAGGAATAGCACTCACACTAGCAGCCATGATAACAATGATCTCCAATCTCAACAAAAATGACAAGCATGTCAACAACTAGTTTGTTTTTGTCTAACTCATCATGTTTGTTACTAACAGGTTTTGCAATTCTAGCAGCTTCATCACAGAAGTAAATAACCTGACCATCAATATTATTAACCAAGAGATCTTTAACCATAGCAATATTAGGTTCTACATTTATTTGTTCAGAAGGTTTTGGTGTTATAATATGGCTTTTATTAACCACACTTGTAGACTTACCATGTTCCTTAATCCTAACAGGAAAAGGTTGATTTTCAATATAAGTAGTAGGCACAACTGGATCAATATTATAAATAATGGTTTCTTCTTTAGCAATAATAGGCTCCTCTTACAATTCTTCAATGGGTGGACGATATTGTGACGCCCCCATTTTGATCCTACGCTAATCACACACGCAAATGTGTACGACCAAGATTAGGGACTCACGGGAAGATATCACAACACAACTCTAGACACAAATTAAAGTCATACAAGCTTCATATTACAATCCAGGGGCCTCGAGGGCTCGAATACATAAGCTCAAATTCAAACGAGTCAGTAGAAGCAAATATTATCTGAGTACAGACATAAGTAATCAAGTTTGCCTTAAGAAGGCTAGCACAAACATAAGCAACGGATCGAAAGAGGCAAGGCCTCCTGTTTGGAAACCTCCTATCCTACTGCTGGTCGGGGGCAGCCTCCTCGTAGTAGTAAGCTCTGTCCTGGTAGTCGTAGTCGTCGGCAGGATCATATGCCTCCTCGGCTCCATCATCTGATCGCGGTAACGTATTAAGGGGAAAAGGGGGAGCAAAGCAGCGGTGAGTACTCATCCTAAGTACTCGCAAGACTTACATCAGAACTATACTAAAATATGCATCAGTATCAAAGGAATGAGGTTATATCTTTGGACTGTCTGCAGAAATGCAGAATAGAGGGGGAAGGCCTAGTCATATCGAAGACTAGCATCTTCAGGGTCTTGCAGCATTAGAAGAGTGCAAATTAGTATAATTAATATAGCAAGTTTTATTTAACCTTGCCCAGAGATTCTTCCTTCCCTCCTTGTGAGAAAGCAATCCCGGAGCCAACACATTCATTTCAAAATCTCCAGTTGTAGTTGTAAGATCAGGATACAACTCCGAGCGTTCGTTACCGTGGACACGGCAATTCGAATAGATAAACTCCCCTGTAGGGGTGCACAAAATTACCCAACACGCTCTATTAACTCTGGCCGGACACAATTTCCAGGTCATGCCCGGCCTCGGCTGATCGACACGTCGTAGTCCTACCTAGGCTCAACAGAGAGGCCACACACCAGTCTACATCCTAAATGTGAAGGGGTCATGGGCCAATCGCCCTTTGCAATCCTGAGCGTTATGAGGACGGCCGGTGTCAGTCCTGGCACTTCTTGATACAAAGACGGTGCTTACGCGGGCCACCCGGGTGCGTGCCGCTCAACTATGACATCTGAAGAACTTTCGGGTGAATGTACGACGCAAAGTGCCCATACTTATTCCCGCGTGGTGGTTAGTGCGAAACAGGGCAGAGGCCTTCTCAGATCACATATCCAAACCCATTAATGTTTTGTTAACTGCGGCAACGATCGATGATCCACGATATGTGGTACCGTCGCCCCATCTCGAGGACTAGCGGCAAGGGCCAAGAATGCCCGGCCATGCCTCGTCATTATTACACCAACACCCTCCAGGTCCTCCTGACCTCAACATGTTTCTGTAGTAAAGTAAATGTAACCGTGTGTCTATAACACCAACGGGGAAACCCGAGGAGTCACCCTCGATGGATCCCACCCGATGTAATCGTTAAGGTGACCAGAGAGGAATCACCCTCAATGGTTCATGCTTGAGGAGTTGCATGACAGAGTCATTGTCGGGAGTGGCGAAGGAGGAATCATCATCCAAGATCCACGACCGACTAGCTACACTACAGAGTTATCATCATGAGTACGTTACGAGGTATCACCCTCGGTACTCGATAGTAGCCCTGTAGAGTCGTACAACTAAGGGGTGTGAGGTAATGTGACGGGCATGGCTTGTCGATCGGTTGATCGAGTTTTCAAGTCATCGATGATGAAGGAGGGGCAATAGGGACAAAGTGGGGTCACTGTGGATCACTAATCAACCTATACTAAGCAGTTTGGTATAGTAGTAGGTACAACAACAGTTTATCGAAAACAGGCTATGCATCAGAATAGGAGCTATCTACAACAGTGGGAAAATCTAATGCAATCATGAGAGGGAAAGAAATGGGCAATTTCGGATTGATCAAGGGGGGTTGCTTGCGTGGAAGCTCTGTTGCAAGTGGCTGGACGTCAGTGGCGTAGTTGTACATGGAAGCAGCGTTAGTCTCGGAGTCTACCGAAGAGAAGAGGGGGGAAGAAACAATTAATACAACCAAGCAGATGCATCACGATGCATGACATGGCAATATGCAGTGCTAGGGATGAGCTAACATAGTACTACACGTTGCTGGCGGAGCGGGAAAACGTCTGACGATATTTCCCAGGTCTCGGGCTTCTACCGAACAGATGATCCTAATGCCAAAATGTCCATGTTCATCGTGCCAGGGGCATGTGACAAATGAACGGACAGCGTATTCGGATTCGTAGGATTTTTCTAAGCAACTTCCATGTATAAATTTTTTCATCTGACTTACACATTATTTTATATTAATTTTCAAAGTTTTATTAATATTCTGAAATAAACATACTTATTTTAATTCGAAAAATACAATTATTGCACCAGCATGAGGTCAGCAGCCAATAGTCTCTTTGACTGGTCAAACTGACCTGTGGGGCCCAGTTGTCATAGACAGAGGGTTAAGCCAGGGTTTTAATTAATCTAAATGGGTTAATTAGTAGGGAGGTCCCACCTGTCATAGTCTCATCTAACTAACCTAGGATTAATTAAGTTAAACAACTAATTCACTAATTATTTATTTATTTATTTATTTTAAATATTTATTTTTTAAACCCTTTTTATAAAAATATACAGGGCGGTGGGCCCCGTCGGTCGGTGAGGGGTTAAGTGGGGTGGGGGATTAACCCCACCACTGCAGTGCCAGCCGGCTGTGCCCGCAAGGGAGCAGAGACGCCGGTGGGGCCACCGCCGACGGCCAGCGCCGGTGGGCGTGGGAGGGGGCAGGGCGCGGGAGGCGGCTCGGCGATGGCCAGCGGCGGCCGAAGCAGCAACAAAAGGCAGCGGCAGCAGCGGGAGGGCGTGGCACATGCGACGCACGTCAAGGCGCGGACGGGCGCATCGGGGCGCGCGAGCTCAGCGGGGAGGCGCAGCTGGGCGGCTATAGGCGGGCGCGGCGGTGTGTAGTGGGGTTCCGACGACCGCGAGCGGGACCGGAGCTCCGGGCATGGCGACCGAGCGCGGGGGCGAGAGAGAGAGAGGCGAACCGGGGGGGCCTCACAGGCGTTTGCAGGGTGGCTGGGGCGGCGAGGAGCGAGGGGGGCCGATGGGGAGGAGGCCGGGGACGCACGGCGATGAGGGAGGAGCGGCGACGGCTCGGCCGCGGGCGGGCTCACGCCGCGGCGACAGAGAGCGGGCCAGGGGAGAGGCGAGGGGAGCGAGGGCTGAGCTAGGGTTGAGGAGGGGTCGTCCGCCAACGTTTTAAGGGAAGGGCCGGCCACCGCATGGCCGGCGCGTGGCCGGGGGTCGCCGTGGCGGCCATCCCTACCCATGGCCACTGTAGCGAGAGAAGGGAGACGAGGGAAGGGTAGGTTGGGTCGGCTGGGCCGCTCTCTGGCCACTAGGGCTCAGTAGCATTTAGGCTTTAGCTCTATCCCTTTTTGTTTTTAAAACTTTCTGCTATTTTATAAAAGCTACTGTTTTGCAATTTTTAGCCTTAATTGTTATATGCAAAAATTTAGGGAACTTGCCCATTATTACTAAAGCAATAATAGACACTACCATAAAAAGATTTGGGGCATTTTGAAAATGTTTCGAAAATTTATAATTCAAATGTAATTAAATAATAGTTTTGGCCCCTGTTTTCAATGTTTAAGAGGCACCAAAATACTTTATAAAATGTGAGTTACAATTTTATAAATACAAGGGGATTATTTGCAACCCAAATATGATTATAGTTTTCAGGTTTGCAAAACTATTTAAACCACTTATCAAATGAATTTGAATTGCAAAGGAATTTGAATTAAGAATTGATTCCAAAAGTGATCAAACTTGGATTAGCAAAAGCATTAGCTTAACCTCCTGGGTTATTGTAGCTTAATTACAATGATCATTGTAGCATGAATCCAGAGGTATTACAACTCTCCCCTACTAAAATAAATTCTCGTCCCGAGAATTAAGAGTTAGAAGGAAGAAGATCGGGGTATTCTGCCCGAAGGTTATCCTCACATTCCCAAGTGGCTTCGTCTTCAGAATGACTTGACCACTGTACTTTGAAGAACTTGGTAACCTTCTGACGGGTCCGACATTCAGTTTCTTCAAGAACACAGATCGGATGCTCTTTGTAAGTGAGATCATCTTGCACTTCAATCAATTCAGGATCCACTTCATGGTGCGGGTCCTATAAGCAACAACGAAGTTGCGACACATGGAAGACATCATGGACATGAGAAAATTTTGGTGGCAGCTCCAATTTATAAGCCACATGTCCACGTCTTTCAAGAACGCGGAAAGGACCAATGTAGCGAGGAGCTAGCTTGCCCTTGACTCCAAACCGATGAGTGCCTCTCAAAGGACTAACACGCAAATAAGCCTTATCACGGGTTTGATAGGTTGAACCCCCGTGTTTTTTGTCATAATTCCTCTTCTCACGGGACTGGGCCGCCTTGAGATTATCCCGAACAATGCGGACTTTCTCTTCAGCTTGTTGGATAATGTCTGGACCAATGAGTGCTCATTCCCCAGTTTCTGACCAGTTCAGAGGATTCAGCATTTTCGTCCATATAACACTTCAAAGGGGGGCATCTTCAAGATGGCTTGATAGCCGTTGTTATATGAGAATTCAACATAAGGAAGAGATTCTTCCCACTTCTTGTCGAAAGAGATAACACAAGCCCGAAGCATGTCTTCAAGGATTTGATTAACTCTTTCAACTTGACCTTGAGACTGGGGGTGATAAGCCGTGCTCCAGGTTATATGAGTTCCCATTGCCTCTTGGAAACTATCCCACAACTTGGAGGTTAGAATACTTCTGATACGTCTCCAACGTATCTATAATTTTTTATTGTTCCATGCTGATATATTATCATTCTAGGATACTTTTTGGGTCATTATTTACCAATTTATAATATTTTTTAGCACTAACCTACTGACCCAGTGCCCAGTGCCAGTTGTTGTTTTCTACGTGTTTTTGCCTTTGCAGGTTTACTGTACCAAACAAAGTCCAATTGCCACGAAACTTTTTGATGATTTTTTTCTGGACTATATGAAGACCTAGAAGCTTCGGAAGGAAGCCGGGAGGCACACGAGGGCCCCACCACACATCAAGGCGCGCCCTGGGGGGGCGCGCCCTGATATGTGGTGGCCCCCTCAGGCCCATCCCGACGTCCCTCTTCGGCCTATAAATTCCCTAATATTCTGAAAACCCTAGAGGCAGTCCCGAAACCATTTTTCCGCCGCCGCAAGTCTCTGTTCTGTCGCGAGGCCATATGGAGCTCCATTCCGGCACCCTGCCGGAGGGGGGATCGATCATGGAGGGCCTCTTCATCAACCTTGCTGCCCTCATGATGATGTGTGAATAGTTCACCATAGACCTACGGGTCCATAGCTAGTACCTAGATGGCAATCTCTCTCTCTTATGATCTTCAATACAATGGTCATCGCACCTTCGCTTTGATCTATCCGATGTAATCCTATTGTGCGGTGTGTTTGTTGGGATCCGATGAATTGTGGGTTTATGTTTAGATTATTCATGAAAAGTATTTGAGATGCCTCTGAATTATATTATCTCTTATGTGCATGATCATTATAGCTTCGTAATGCTCTCCGATCTATTGATATGCTTTGGCCAAGTAGATTGATATTTCATCGGTGGGAGTGGTGCGTTGTGGTAGGTTCAACCTGGCGAGTTTCTATGTCCTAGTGACAAAGTAGGGGACAAGATACGTCTTTGTGTTGTTGCTACTAAGGATAAAACGATGGGGTTCATTCATATTGTTTGAGTTTACTTTGTCTACGTCATGCCATCGTTCTCCAAGCATTACTCTGTTTGACTTAATACTCTAGATGCATGCTGGATAGCGGTCGATGAGTGGAGTAATAGTAATAGGTGCAGGCAGGAGTCAGCCTATTTGCTTATGGACGTGATGCCTATATATACATGATCATTGCCATGAACATCGCATAACTATCCGCTTTTTTATCAATTGCCCAACAGTAATTTGTTTACCCACCGTATGATGCCTACATGAGAGATGTCGCTAGGGAACACTATGGCCCCCGGGTGTATTCACTTATATATTCGCAAACGCTATATTTACCTTGCTTCCTTTATTTCTTTTTTATTTATTTTGGAATTTATATTTATCAACAATTATCTACACAACTCATTTGCTTGCAAATAACAAGATCAAGGGGATTGACAACCCTATTGCCCGCGTTGGGTGCAAGTTGTTTGTTCTTTTGTGTGCAGCTGCTGAAGACGGTTGAGGATTGATATTCCTATTGGTTCGATAAACCTTGGTTTCAAAACTGAGGGAAATACTTAACCGCTTTGTGCTGCAATTACCCGTTCCTCTTCACGGAAAACCCAACGCATATCACAAGTATCAGGAAGGATTTCTGGCACCGTTGCCGGGGAATATCATCATCAACTACCAAGTAACTTCACACAAATTTTCATTCACTTGTTCTTCTTTTTATTTTCTGTTATATTTAGCTTGTCACATAAAAATCAAAAATACAAAAATATTTATCTTTGCTTGTTACTAGTTTCCTTGTTTGAAGTAATGGCTACTTCTTCTTCCGCTCGCTTTACTCCCAATGATGATGTAGTAAATTTCAAACAAAGGGGAGGAGAAATCTTAAAAGATGCATGATATAGGATTTGATTTGCTCAAAATAAAGCAACTAAAAAATTATCCACCACTACCTTGCTTCACAATTTTTATGTTGGTGTGACCACTTGGTATAGGTTCGTACTTGACACCATCACCGGTGGGAATTTCTTAATGTGGCACACCTTGGATGCCTACACCGCAAATGAAAATCTTGTAGGGTCACCACCTATTGTTGTTAATGAAACAAATTTGAACTTCGAACATGTTATGCAAAGGCTTGATGCTATTGAAAAGAATATGATTACAAATAAACCCATTGAGGAATTGGATAAAAAACTTCATAATCATATCACTCAACTTGGGTCACGGGTAGGAATGACTTTGAAAACCTTAAAGGAAAAAGCCATTACTATTGACGAGAGGATAGAACAAGGTTTGAATAGAATTGATAAAATGGATGAGGTCATTGACAAAGTAGGTTCCGCCTTCACTCCTCCTAAAGCTAATACTAGTGCCTCTCGCAACAAAAATACCAAGTTCATATGCATTCCTAAGATCGTTAGTGCAAATCCTACCCAAAGAAACGAGGTTGTTAAGATGATTAGTGTTCATCCCAAATTTATAAATTTGATAAAAGATCCTATTGCCAAGCCTCCTATTTTCCCCACTATACATGGTTGTGTTATTGAGGAGCTTGATGACAATACTTGAAACTATGCATTATGCCTAGCTAGGGGCATAAAACAATAGTGCTTGTTGGGAGGCAACCCAATAATTATCTTTAAATTTTTTCTTAGAACTTTCTGTTTATTTTTAATATCATGATTATTGCCTCTTTAATGATTATGTTTTTGTGTTTAAATTAGTGTTTGTGCCAAGTAAAGCCTTTGGTATGACTCACAAGATGAGTATAATCGATGTTGAAACAAATCCGAAACTTTTGACTCTAGTACAGGAATTTTCATTTTTTGATGGAGCGTGATAATGACCTGAAATTTTACACAGTGTTTCTATACAGATTTTCGAGGTTGTCCTAATTTTCCATTATTTTTAGAGTTATATAAATATAGGTTCTCTAGAGATTTCTATAGACTGTTCTGTTTTAGATAGATTCTGTCTTTTGCTTGCATAGTTGCTTATTTTGATTAAACTATGGATTGTATCGGGGGGTATAAGCCATGGAGAAGTTATAATACAGTACCTATTATGCATTTATGAAATTTGAATCAATTTACAACAGTACTTAAAGTATGCAATATGTTTCTTATACTAATGGATCTCACGAGGTTTTGTTGAGTTTAGTGTGATTGAAGTTTTCAAGTTTTGGGTGTTATCTTGATGGAAAAAGGAATAAGGAGTAGGAAGAGCCTAAGCTTGGGGATGCCCAAGGAACCCCAAGGTAATATTTTAAAGGATACTCAAGCGTCTAAGCTTGGGGATGCCCCGGAAGGTATCCCCTCTTTCCTCTCAAATCCATCGGTATGTCACTCGAAGCTATATTTTTATTCGTCAGATGATATGAGTTTAGCTTGGAGCGTCGTGTGATTTTGTTTGCTTTTACTTTCAGTTTGCTACAATCATTGTTTTCTGGACACACCTATTTAAGAGAGACACGCCTTCATCATAATTTGTTAGAATACTCTATGTACTTCACTTATATCTTTTGAGCTTAGCAGTTGCTCTAGTACTTCACTTATATCTTTTTGAGCACGGTGTCGTGTAGATTTTAAAGAAATGATTTCACTCTCGTTCTTCACTTATATTTGTTTGAGAGTTAATAAATAGTGATGGTAATTTGCATGGGTTATACAGACTAGTCCAAAAATATTAGGTATTCAAAGAAGTGATAATCAAAACCATCATGTAGCACATATACAAAGATTGTGGGTTAATGATATTGATGTAGTAATATGAAATGGGTGTGAGTTCATAATTGTTAAATCATAGAAGTGTCGATATTAAGAGGGGTTGAACTTTTTGTTCATGTAAAAATTAAAAGGGGTGGTGATGATGTGTAAGCATTTCTATTCCTCGTTGAAATCCTAGTGTTGTTTCGGGTCGGAAGCGCGCGATGGTTAAATCCTACCAACCTCTTCCCTCGGGGCATGCGATTAGTACTTTGATTTATGATAAACTAACAAAACTTTGCAATAAGTATATGAGTTCTTTATGACTAATGTGAAACCATGGACATACGCAATCTCACCTTTTCATAATTTGCTAGCCTCTTCGGTACCGTGCATAGCCCGTTCTCACCTCGAGGATCGGTGCAACTCTCGCCGGTGCATCCAAACCCCGTGACATGATACGCTCTGTTACACATAAGCCTTATTATATATTCCGCAAAACAGCCACCATACCTACCTATCCTGGCATTTCCATAGCCATTCCGAGATATATTGCCATGCAAATTCCATTGTCACTTCACATGACTAGTTCGTTCATCGACATATTGCTTTGCATGATCGTATAGAGCTGCCATTGTATTTGTGGCAAAGCCACCTTCATAATGTTTTTGATACATGTCACGCTAGATCATTGCACATCCTGGTACACTGCCAGAGGCATTCATACAGAGTCATATCTTCATATTAGTTCTCCATGTTGAGTTGTAAGTAAATAAAAGTGTGATGATCATCATTGTTAGAGCATTGTCCCAGTGAGGAAAGAATGATGGAGACAATGATTCTTCCGTAAGTCGAGATGAGACTCCTGACAAAAATAAAGATGGGGGAGGCCAAATGATCCCACCATCCATTCAAAAAAATGAGAGAACATGAGAGAAGGGACTTTGCTACTATCCTTTACCATACTTGTGCCTCAAAGTGGCACCATGTTCCTCATGTAGATAGTATCATGATATATCACTTTCATATGCTAGTGGGAATTACCTATTCATTATTTCAAACTTGGCTTGTATATTCCTACGATGGGCTTCCTCAAATGCCCGCGGTCTTCATGAGCAAGCAAGTTGGATGCACACCCCACTTAGCTTCATTTGAGCTTTCATACACTTATAGCTCTAGTGCATCATTTGCATGGCAATCCCTACTCCTTGCATTGACATCTACCGATGGGCATCTCCATAGCCCGTTGGCATGCCTAGTTGATGTGAGACTATCTTCTCCACTTCCTACCCCTTTGATATCTACCACCATACTCTATTCCACCTAAATGCTATGTACAATGGCTCACGCTCATGTATTGCGTGAAGAATAAAAAGTTGATGCATATTGAAAAAGAACGAACCAATTTCCTGACTTGGACACTGTGGTGCTTAACATTTGTATTAATGTGGTGAAGATGGAGCCATGCCTTGCTAATACAATAAGATGAATGGGGGGGTAAACATTTCTTGAGAATCGTATACTTTTAGGAATTAACAATTCTGTTTCTTACACTTTGAATATTGATATGTTTATATTTGTTGTTTCATCTTTTCTCAATGAACATACCTGAATAAGATTACATAGTGGATAGCATGTCACATCATAAATTCTGTTTTATCATTTACCTACTCGAGGACGAGCAGGAATTAAGCTTGGGGATGCTTGATACGTCTCCAACGTATCTATAATTTTTTATTGTTCCATGTTGATATATTATCATTCTAGGATAGTTTTTGGGTCATTATTTACCAATTTATAATATTTTTGACCACTAACCTATTGACCCAGTGCCTAGTGCTAGTTGTTGTTTTCTATGTGGTGGCCCCTGATGATATGTGGTGGCCCCTGATACGTCTCCAACATATCTATACTTTTTGATTGTTACATGCTGTTATATTATCATTCTTGGATGTTTTATAATAATGTTATAGCAACTTTATATCATTTTTGGGACTAACCTACTAACATAGTGCCTAGTGCCAGTTGATGATATGTAGTGGCCCCTGATAAGTCGAAACGCGATAAAAATTTACGGAAAATTATTTTGCAATATTTCTGATTTTTGGGATGTGGAATCAACAAAAAGGAGGCCCACAGCCACCACGAGACACCAGGGTGCGCCCTGATGACCCACAAGTATAGGGGATCAATCGTAGTCCTTTCGATAAGTAAGAGTGTCGAACCCAACGAGGAGCAGAAGGAAATGCAAGCGGTTTTCAGCAAGGTAATCTCTGCAAGCACTGAAAGTGTAGGTAACAGATAGTTTGATAGCAAGGTAATTTGTAATGAGCAAGTAACGGTAACAGTAAACAAGGTACAGCAAGGTAGCCCAATCCTTTTGAGGCAAAGGACAGGCCAGAACAATCACTAGTAATAGGCAAAGTGTTCTTGAGGGTACACAGGAATTTCGTCTAGTCACTTTTATCATGTTGGTTTGATTCGTGTTCGCTACTTTGATAATTTGATATGTGGGTGGACCGGTGCTAAGGTGTTGTTCTTACTTGAACTGACAACCTACTTATGATTAACCCCCTCGCAAGCATCCACAACTACGAGAAAAGTATTAAGACAAAGTCAAATCATAGCATTAAACATGTGGATCCAAATCAGCCCATTACGAAGTAGCGCATAAACTAGGGTTTAAGCTTCTATCACTCTAGCAACCCATCATCTAATAACTACTCCACAATGCATTCCCTTAGGCCCATGAATGGTGAAGTGTCATGTAGTCGAAATTCACATGACACCACTAAGGGAATCACAACATACATATCATCAAAATATCGAACACATATCAAATTCACATGATTACTTGCAACATGACTTCTCCCGTGACCTCAAGAACAAAGGTAACTACTCACAAATGATAAACATGCTCAATATCAGAGGAGTAATGAATAGCATAATGGATCTGAACATATAATCTTCCACCAAATAAACCATATAGTAATCAACTACTCAAGGTAATCAACACTACTAGTCACCCATAGGTACCAATCTGAGGTTCCGGTACAAAGATTGAACACAAGAGATGAACTAGGGTTTGAGAGGTGATGGTGCTGTTGAAGATGTTGATGAAGATTGGCCTCCCAAAGATGAGAGGGGTGTTGGTGATGACGATAGCTTCGATTTCCCCCTCCGGGAGGGAAGTTCCCCCGGCGGAATCGCTCCACCAGAGGGCAAGTGCTCCTGCCCAAGTTCCGCCTCGAGGAGGCGGTGCTTCGTCCTGAAGGTCCTCTTCCTAATTTATTTAGGTTTTTTCGGAATTTATACCAGAAGATGGGCACCGGAAGTGGGCCAGGCTGGGCACGATACACCAGGGCGCGCCTAGGGGGGCTGGTGTCAGTTTCAAAACCGGCGGATCTCGGGTAGGGGGTCCCGAGCTGTGAGTCTTGGATCGATGGTAACAAGGGGACGAAGGAGACGATGTTTACCCAGGTTCAGGCCCTCCTATGGAGGTAAAACCCTACGTCCTGCTCGATTATATTGATAGTATGAAGGTTACAGAGTTGATCTACCTCGAGATCGACTAGCTAAAACCCTAGATGAGTTTCTCTGTCCTACAATCTAAAACCCTCCCGGTTTATATAGACACTGGGGGTCATTAGGGTTACACATAGTCGGTTGCCCACCGGAGGGAAAAACATGCCTAATCTACTATCTCAAACTTGAAAGACACGCCACGACTCCTGAGGTCTCCCCCATAGCGACGAGGCCTTCGATCAATCCCATCCTCAGCGAACGGCCCATGAGCCCGACCTATGAGAAATAGGTCGGTAGTCCGAGGACCCCTTAATCCCGGACTCCCTCAGTAGCCCCCGGACTAGCCTCCAATGCCGAGGTATATCCGGACAATCTTGCGCGATGAAGTCTTCGGCTTGCGAGGCGAGTTCCTCTATCCCTTCTTGCTCGGCAACCATCCTGTCATCGGAGAATTCTCAAACGCTGAGAATTTGCGGGACCCGCTGTAGTAACTTTCAGCGCTTCTCGATCCTTGTGCGTCGAGGGGAGACGAGTGGCCCGGTAGCTTTTTACAAGACTGCCCCTCCCGCAAGGGAGGCTCCACTTATTTAAACAAGTGAAATCATGGTCTAGGTCACATCTTCCTCTTCTTCCCCGTTAGAAGAAACTTCAAGCGAGAGATCACCACAAAAACATGGCGAGCGCCCCCAGCTCTTCCTCTTGTCCTTACGGCTCTCGTCCTGGGGATTGGGCAAGTTGCTCTGTATCCCTCCTTCGGCTGTGTGACCTCCAGACCCAAGGGTATCTTCCTTCCTCGGATCTGGCGGCTACCCGCGCCGGCTTGACTTCTTTTGACAACAAAGCCTTCGCGGAGAACTTCCCCAATCCTAACAAGGGTGAGCGGGTATGCTTTGTGCCCTTCCTCTTGCGGGGCCTAGGGTTCCCCATTCATCCTTTCCTGAGGGGATTACTGGAGTTCTATGGGATCCAGCACCATCATCTTACCCCCGGATCCATTCTGCATATCTCGGGCTTTGTTGCCCTTTGTGAAATGTTCCTGGGCTGCGAGGCGCACTTTGAATTGTGGAGGAAGTACTTTTGCCTCGTCCCCCGAACTCGGGGCAAGACAATTCGGGAAGTCAGAGGAGCCGAAGTATGTCGTATAGCCGGGACAGGGTATCCAGTGGGGACACCGAAGAAGGAGTCTGAAGAGTGGTCTTCGGAATGGTTCTATATCGAGGACGTTCCCCTATTCGATCCAGCTTGGAGGGGTTTGCCCGAATATTCTGACGCCCCTTTGAAAAAAAGGTTCAATTGGCGACCGAAGAGTTCATCCCAAGAGGACGGAGCTGAAGTTCAACGCTTGGCCACCCACATAAGGATACTGGCTCATCACAAGCTGACCATGATTGACGTGATGGCCGCCGCCATCACCCGATGTGTCCAGCCTCTTCAGCAAAGGATACATCCTTTGTGGTGTTACAATGGAACGAGTGACACCACTCGCTCCCGACGGCTGGGCCCTGCCAACCAAGCGGCATTGGAAGCCGCACTTGCTGACCTGTACAAAGGACAAAAAGAAGACTTTGTTCGGCTACCGGTTAAGGAGGGCTACTCGAGTTATAACCCCATCGAATAGGTAAGCCTTTCGACTTTGCGACCTGAGTTTGGGTTTTTTATTTGCCCTTTTTGACCAAAGCTTTCAATCTACGCAAACAGGAATGGAGGAGCTTCGTCGAGACAGTCAACTGTCCGGCCCCCCAACCAGAGAGCTATTCTCATGATGACGACCCAGGATTCCATGACGATCCGGAGCTGTCAATTGAGTACGAAGACGGGGTCTTTTACCAAGAGGGCCTTGATCGATCCAAGGTGGCTATCATTGCCGATCACCCTGGATCACTCCCTTCCTCCACTACGGGCAAGAAGAAAAATTCTTCCCACAAAAGGCAAACGTCCTCCGCTGACCCAAATATGCCGGTTTCCACTCCCAAGCGTCGTCGGTCCTCGCGACAAACGTCGGCTACAACAGCAATGCCGAGACCGGGCATCAACATGAGTCCTTCATGTGAGTCGGTCGTGGAGACGGTGCCGACCACTCGTTCAACAAAAAGGTACTTCATTCGGCCGCATAATCTATTGTTATTATGATCGATAGGATCTCACAGAAGATCTTATGTCGAAAATACTCAGGAAACGAGTACAACCATCTGCCGAGGACGTTGCCGGGATACCAGGCAACGCTCATGAATCAAGATCTTCTGCTCATGGTGAACCTGCCGCGGAGGGCCCTGTGGTCAATCCGGCCCCTGAAGACTCTGGGGACGCAGTATCAGTCACTAAATCCGAAGTAGAGAGCGCGATGCACCACCGGCGGCGACGAGAAACCCTGCGCGACCCGGCATTTTCCGAACAAGAGTTCAATGCTCTATGCTCGGCACACGCACACATCGGAGCTGCCCGAGCTGGGCTCGGGGAAGCTGTGAAACTAATATCATCCAGCCTGAAGGTGAGTGATTGATTTTGAGAATCCGGACATATATGTAAACCCAGTAGCCCCCGAGCCTTGAATTGGTCGAGACGACCAAGTTAAGGATCCACATATTGTTTTATGGATGATGCAGGCCTCAAGGCAGCAGAACGAGCAATTGGCCAATGAATTGGAAGCGAGCCGAACACAGGTGGAAGCCGTGAAGGCCGAACTTGAACAAGTGAAGAAGTTTACCCGGGAGGCGCATGGTGAGTATATCTATTCTGCTGATCTTAGTATATAGTCCCATGCTGACGCGAGGGTACTTTTTAGCAGCTGAATCTATAGGGCAATTGCAAAAAGATTTATATGCAGCCCAAGAATCTCAGAGGTACGCCGAGTCCCAGTATGAGGCCGGCTGCCTTTCGTTGCAACGAAACCTGGAGGAGAAGAAACGCCTCCAGGCGGAAAACAAACAGCAGGCCGAAGACATTGAGAGTTTAAAAACTCAATTGGCCCAGACCCAAGAAGAGAACCAGAAATTATAGAGAGGCATGTTCGGTAAGTGTGATTATGACGTCAAAGGGTATCTCCCCTACATTAAGTGTAATCGACATGCCTTGTCTCCTGTATAGGTCTCCTAACCGGGCGGCCTGAAGAAGAGATCGGCTCCTACCGGGGGAGCCTTCTGAAGGAACTGTCCGCCGTGCATGAGCGGGCTCGGAAGGCTATGAGGAGCATGATAAAAGCGCTATGGCCTGCCGAGAAGCCTCCGGAAGGGATGACCGAACTAGCCGATCGGTTCAAGGAAGCCCGGAGTCGGTTCGAGCTATGGAAGACATCGGCCTGCCGGGAGGGAGCACGAGAGGCATGGGCGATGATCAAGACCCATTATACCGGTCTTAACCCTGAGCATATGGCTCGGGTTGGGCCAGCAGGGCCTGATGGGCAAGAAGTGCCGCTTCACCTGGTGTACGACCAAGTGATGCCTGCCGCTCGTCTCTCGCGGGAAGATTGCGCCCTGGATGCCTTAATAGACAATGTGTGATTTTTTGTAACTATGTACTTTAAATCAAAAAAAATTGCTCCTTCTGTGTTATAAACTTTGTCTTAACCGGCCATCGGCTTCGACCTCCCAAGCTAAGAGCTTGGGAGTGTTCCATATAAAATATCCCTTGATAAGAGGGAATTCTTTCGAGGAACCAGGCAATCCGGCCCTTTGGTACGAACAGGCAGAAGATGCACAGGGAGATATGTTATATTACTGCTTAGCGTAAGAAACATCTTCCAAAGAAAATAGTACCTCTATCGGTGCCTTTCTTTAGGTTGCTACGTAAATCATAGATAGTAAGGCCACATACTGCTAGTGGGCGACTAATGGCCTTTTTGAGAAAAGAAGCCTGAGTAATGGTAATAGCAACCATAATTTGATTTGTTGCTTCCGTCGTAGCTGACCAATTTTCTACTAAGGATAGCTAGCTTTTGGCTTCACCTGTCTGAGGTACGTATCCGGATAACCCAGTCGTAGCAATCGCAGAGGTGCTCCCTTTACCCTCTAGCCGAACAATCGGGAAGGTAGAGGGTAAACACAGGAGCGAGGCAACCCAGCTTGGCAAAAATCTTAGTTCGAATTGATGCATATAATGGCTTGAAAATCGACAAGGGAAAAATGCATAAACAGGAAATGTGAATAGATGCTTAAAATATATAATCATCGGCTTCGGGAAGAAGCCCCGAGGTGTTTTATTCGGGTCTAACATTTGAGGATGTATGCCGAAAGACTTAACACGAGCTCGGTTTAGCCGAACATAGACTTGGGGAGAGAAAAAATCTGAACCTGCCAAACGTCAAGGTGGAAGGGAAGGAAAATGAAAAGAAAGAAAAGAAAAAGGAGGGTAAAAAGTATGACGACATCGGTCTAGCCGTAAAAACGCCAAAGACGAGCTGCGTTCCATGGGTGTGGTTCGAGGCGGTTATCTGGCGGGCTTCGAAGACGATAAGCCCCTCCTGCGAGTACTTCGTCGATTATGAGGGGCCTTCCCATTTGGGATTGAGTTTATGCTTTTGCTTCTCGGGGAGCCGTAAGACGAGTTCACCCACATTGTACGCTTTTGCCCTGACCTCCCTGCTTTGGTAACGCCGGGCCTGCTGTTGATAAAAAGTAGAGCGAGCCCGAGCTATGTCGCGCTCTCCTTCTAAGGCGTCCAAGTCGTCCTGCCGATCTAACTCGGCCTCCTTTTCTTCGTACATGCGCACCCTTGGTGCATCGTGAATAATATCACAAGGAAGGACTGCTTCTGCCCCATAGACCATGAAGAACAGTGTGTATCCCGTTGAACGATTCGGGATGGTACGCAGGCCCCACAGAACGGAGTCAAGCTCCTCTACCCAATGGCAGTCGGACTCATGAAGAGATCGGACCAGACGTGGTTTAATACCACTCATGATGAGGCAGTTGGCCCGTTCGACTTGTCCATTGGTCTGCGGGTGATACACCGATGCGTAATCGAGCTTAATGCCCATTTTTTGCGCACTAGTCCTTTACATCCTGGGCGGTGAAATTGGATCCATTGTCCGTTATTATACTGTGCGGGACGCCGTAACGGTGTACCACGCCGGATATAAAGTCGATTACTGGTCCGGACTTGGCTGATTTGACAGGTTTTGCTTCGATCCATTTGGTGAACTTGTCCACCATGACCAGTAGATATTTATTCTTCTTGGTCCCCCCTTTAAGTGGCCCGACCATATCCAGCCCCCAGACCGCAAAAGTCCAGGTAATCGGAATAGTCCGAAGAGCTGTTGAGGGCATGTGACTTTGGTTTGCAAAGAGTTGACATCCCACGCATGCTGGACAAGTGACTGGGCGTCCGCTCGAGCGGTGGGCCAGCAGAAACCAGCCCGAAAGGCCTTGCTTACTAGGACCCTTGCCGCTGCGTGATGGCCGCCCATTCCTGCGTGGATTTTGGCCAAGAGCTGCCTTCCTTCTTCCTCAGATATGCACCGCTGGAGTACTCCGGTGGTGCTTTTCTTGTATAACTCACCCTCGTGGACTTTATAAGCCTTCGATCGATGAATTATGTGTCTCGCTTCTGTCCGATCGTCGGGGAGTTCTTGGCGAAGAAGGTAAGCGAGGAAGGGCTCGGTCCATGGTGCAATTACTGCCATGACCTCATGAGCTGAAGGCGTTTCGTCCATTACGGAGCCGCCAATGATTTGGTCGTCTGGTTCATTTATAGGGGGAACAACCTCTTCCGCGCTGATGGATCCAGCGCCCTTATTGTCGTCCTGCCAAACCACCGATGGCTTGAAGAGCCATTCAAGGAAAGTGCTTTTTGGGACAGGGTCGTGTTTGGCCCCCATGTGGGCCAGTAAGTCAGCGGCCTGGTTGTTGTCTCTAGCAACATGATGGAATTCCAGCCCCTCGAACCGTGCGGATATTTTACGGACGGCGTTTCTATATGCCGCCATCTTCGGGTTTTTTGCGTCAAATTCGCCGTTGATTTGAGAGATGGCCAAGTTGGAGTCTCCCCGTACCTCTAGCCATTGTATACCCATGGAAGCTGCCATCCGAAGACCGTGCAAAAGTGCTTCGTACTCGGCTGCATTGTTGGAATCGGCATACATGATTTGCAATACGTATCGGACGTTGTCGCCTGTGGGAGATGTGAGAATAACTCCAGCCCCCAGTCCGGCCAGTGTTTTGGATCCGTTGAAGTACATCGTCCAATGGGAGTATGTATTATATTCCCTGGGGAGCTCGGCCTCCGTCCATTCAGCGAGGAAATCTGCCAACACCTGAGATTTAATAGCTCGTCGTGGCTTATAGGCGATTTCGAAAGGAAGGAGTTCAATGGCCCATTTGGCTATGCGGCCGGTGGCATCCCTGTTATTGATTATGTCGTTCAGGGGTACTTCGGATGCCACCATGACCGAACACTCTTGAAAGTAGTGTCTTAGTTTCCGTGATGCCATAAATACTGTATAGGCTATCTTCAGGTAATGCGGGTATCTGGACTTGCACTGCGTTAGCACTTCTGACACATAGTAGACCGGCTTCTGTATCCAGAATTTGTGACCCTCCTCCTCTCGTTCGACGACGAGCACTGCGCTAACCACTTGGTTGGTGGCCGATATGTACAATAACATTGGTTCACCGGCGCCTGGTGCTCTGAGTATGGGGTTGCTTGCCAGCAGTGTTTTAATTTCCTCTAACGCAGCAGCTGCTTCATCGGTCCATTCGAAATTGTTGGTCCGTTTCACCAACCTGTAGAGCGGTAAAGCCTTTTCACCTAGACGGGAAATAAAGTGGCTTAACGCCGCCACACAACCCGCCAACTTTTGGACATGCTTTAGCTCTGTGGGAATTGCAAGTTCCGATAGGGCGTGGATCTTAGCCGGATTCGCTTCTATTCCTCTATGGGAAACAATGAATCCGAGCAGTTTACCAGCGGGAACTCCAAAGACACATTTCTCCGGATGGAGTCATATATCGTACTCGCGTAAGCTGGCAAAGGTTTGCCTTAGGTCGTCGATCAGCTGGCTGACGTGTTTGGTTTTTATGACCACGTCGTCCACGTATGCCTTGACTGTTTTACCGACCTGTTTTTCGAGACATGTCTGGATCATGCGCTGGTATGTAGCCCCAGCGTTTTTAGCCTGAAAGGCATTGTGTTGAAGCAGAATGGCCCATAGGGGGTGATGAATGCGGTTGCCGCTTGATCGGATTCCTTCATTTTGATCTGATGGTATCCGGAGTAAGCGTCGAGGAAGCACAGTGAGTCATGCCCGGCTGTGGCGTCAATAATCTGGTCTATGCGTGGTAGGGGGAAAGGGTCCTTAGGGCAGGCCTTGTTAAGGTCTTTGAAGTCGACACACAGCCGCCAGGATTTGTCTTTCTTCGGTACCATCACCAGGTTTGCCAACCATTCGGGGTGTTTGATCTCCCGTATGAATCCGGCCTATAGCAATTTGGCTAGTTCTTCACCCATAGCTTCGGAAAAGCGGCGTAGAGTCTGTTTGATGGGTTTGGAGCCTGGGATTATATTCAGGCTATGTTCTGCCAGCCACCGTGGGATTCCTGGCATATCGGAAGGGTGCCAGGCGAAGATGTCCCAGTTTTCTTGTAAGAATGCTCGCAGCGCCTCATCCACCATGGGGTCCAGCTGAGCTCCGATGGACGCTGTCTTATTAGGGTCCGTTGGGTGTACCTGAAATTTAACAATTTCTTTTGCAGGTTTAGAAGGACGTGGGTTTGGGCCTTTTGCTAAGGATCACATCGTCCTTGTCCACTGTTGACCGGAGTGCGGTCAATTCCTCTGCAGCAAAGGTCTCAGCTAGTGCCTCGAGGGCGAGCGCTGCTGTTTTGTTCTCAACTCGAAGGGCTATATTCGGATCACTGGCGACTGTGATTACCCCGTTTGAGCCTGGCATCTTAAGCTTCATATACCCGTAATGGGGTATAGCCTGGAATTTCGTGAAGGCGTCACGCCCCAACAGGGCGTGGTAGCCACTGGGGAAGGGCACGATATGGAAGAGAAGTTCTTCAGATCGGTAGTTTTCGGGCGTGCCGAACACTACGTCCAGGGTGATACGTCCTGAACAACGCGCCTCTTTCCCAGGGATGATCCCCCGGAAGGATGTGTTGCTGTGCTCGATGCGAGATCGGTCGAACTGCATTTTTCCCAGGGTGTCTTCGTAGATGAGGTTTAAACTACTGCCGCCATCCATTAGCACCTTCTGTAGCCTGAAACCATCGATGATAGGGTTTAGGACCAGTGCGGCCGGTGTTTGACCGGGACGGATGGTTGGTCGGTCAGCGTCTACAAAGGTGATTGGTATGTCTGCCCATGAACTTGTTGCCGCCACATGGTAGACCTATTCGAGTTCTCTAAGAGCTCTTTTCCTCCTATTCCTGGAGGGGAACATTTCGTAGATCGTTAGGACTTCAGCATTGTATTCTGGTGGCGTTGTGGAGCGCCTGTTCAGCGGCAGTGCCTCGAGGATGGCCTCTCCGCTTTTTGCGACCTGCCTGACGACCCAGCAAGCTCTAAGGCTGTGAGTCGAGCTTGTGTTCAGCAATACAGAATGTATAGGGCATGGCTTGTCCAATATCCCGTCAAGGACAGTTCTGGCCCCCGTAGGGGGTCTATTTCTATTTTCGGCGGGTTCGTGTTCGGCTAGCCACTTCGGAGGTATCCGCTTTTTCCGATCTCCTCTAGGGTGTTCGGTAAAGTATGGTTCCGAAAGTAACCGTTCGGCTTGCCAGGTGCTCTCCATGGCACAGTATTTTTGTACCAGGTCCGATAGCTCGGTGAAGCCGCGGATATGTCGACGGGATAGGACATTGAGGATACCTTCATCGTGACAATTGCGACTGAAGGTTGCCATTATCTCATGGTCACTAGAGCCTAGTACTCTGTCTCTAACGAGGAGGAGTCTAGCCCAAAAATGATGAACCGACTCCCCTGGTAATTGTTTGACATCCCGTAAGTCCGAATACTTGGACTCTCATGCGGTGCTTGAATGCTCGACTTGGGTGGTGGGTGGGAAGAATTTTAGTTCCACACCACGATGTGAGTCCGGAATCACGGGGTTCAAGTTGAGTGCTAAATCTGGAATCGATCCCGAACTATTTCCAAAATGAACTCCAGAGTCCGGGTTACATACGGGGTCCTGATGATCGGAAATAGGGATATAGACCGTCCTTAATTTCGGTAGTTGGGGGGACGAACCTCCAGCCGAACACTCAATGGTGACGACCAGGTGAGTGATCGAGCGGGTGCGAATCTCCCTATCGTCGGGTTTAAGCCCGATCCGGTCATAGACCGGCGTCTAATCGTCGGTCATGCCCATGGTTTGAATCCGATCGAATAGCTCGTTTAAGGACGAGGCGTCGGTGGGGCACGTGTTGCCGAAGCGCGCGGGGTTAATCCGCAGCGTTGTGGTTCCGGAGTCGCTTGACAGCGAGTCCAGGTTACGTTCGGCAACGGCGGGTCCGGGCACAACGACTGGGTTGGGCGTTCTAGACAGCTCGGGGGTAAAGGCCGCCCAGAGGCGGGGCCCGGCGCTCCTGGCGTCGAGGCGTCGGGATCTGCGGGCTCCTCCATGAGATATGAGGGCTCCAGCCAAACAAGCTCTCCCCGTGAATCGGCGACGAACTCTAAGGTTCTGAATCTGATTTCTTGATCGGGGAAGAAGCTTCCAATCTGGCCAAGATGGTCAGTCGGGTCGGCGTGCGACAAAACGTCGCCGCCAGCGAAGATCTGACCAGAGATGGGGACATCCTGGCTACAGATCTCGTTGCTTATGACAAGGTGAGCCATCGATTCCTTTGGTGATCACAGAGAAACTCTCAATGAAAGCACCAATGTCGGTGTCAAAACCGGCGGATCTCGGGTAGGGGGTCCCGAGCTGTGAGTCTTGGATCGATGGTAACAAGGGGACGAAGGAGATGATGTTTACCCACGTTCGGGCCCTCCTATGGATGTAAAACCCTACGTCATGCTCGATTATATTGATAGTATGAAGGTTACAGAGTTGATCTACCTCGAGATTGACTAGGTAAAACCCTAGATGAGTTTCTGTGTCCTACAATCTAAAACCCTCCCGGTTTATATACACACCGGGGGTCATTAGGGTTACACATAGTCGATTGCCCACCGGAGGGAAAAAACATGCCTAATCTACTATCTCAAACTTGAAAGACACGCCACGACTCCTGAGGTCTCCTCCATAGCGACGAGGCCTTCGATCAATCCCATCCTCAGCGAACGGCCCATGAGCCCGGCCTATGAGAAATAGGTCGGCAGTTCGCGGACCCCTTAATCCCGGACTCCCTCACCTGGCGCGCCCTGGTGGGTTGTGCCCACCTGGGGGCCCTCCTCCGGTAGTTTTTAGCTCCAGTAATTTTTATTAAATACAAAAATAATCTTCGTAAATTTTTAGCTTCATTGGAGTTGTGCAGAATAGGTATCTCTGACTTGCTTTTCTTGGGTCCAGAACTCCAGCTGCCGGTATTCTCCCTCTTTGTGTAAACCTTGCATATTATGAGAGAAAAGGCATTAGAATCACTCCCCAAAGCATTATTATTCAACAAAACAAAGTTAATAACAGTAGGAAATCATGACGCAAAATGGACGTATCAACTCCCCCAAGCTTAGACCTCGCTTGTCCTCAAGCGAAAGCCGATATTGAAAAGCATGTCCACATGGTTTGAGAGAGAGGTGTCGATAAAAACAAAATACAGACATAGAAGCATCATGCTTATTAACATAACAGCAACAAACTCTAACATTAGAACTTATTTCAATATATTTTTATCATAAGGCTTCTCATGAGCAAGTAACAATTCATCACAACATAGAAGTATGAAGCATAAACCTTTTTGGAAACCAACAAACTATGTTCTCAGTCAACTTTGCAACTACAATTCATCATATTTTCAGGAAGGGTCTCATGTCGGAGCCTTTTGGCAAGTCCACATACTCAACTATCATTTAGTCTTCTATGATTGCTAACGCTCACGGCATACCCATGAACAAAAAGTTTCAACCGGACACATAGGAAGATAGGGGCTTATAGTTTTGCCTCCCAACTAACTCACCTCAAGGGTGATGTCAACAATAATAACTCATGCCTACCCATATCCAACTGGATATATGTGCCTAGATCTTTCCTCACCACATGATGCTTGCAAAGGAAAAAGTAAAAAGGAATAGAGAAGAATACTTTGACTCTTGCATAAAAGTAAGTGCATAAAAGTAAAAGATAGGCCCGTCGCAGAGGGAAGCAGAGGTTGTCATGCGCTTATTGGTTTGTATGCTCAATCCCTTAATGTAAAAGAACGTCACGCTATATTGCCCCCTATGATAGCAACCTTTATTATGCAGTCCGTCGCTTTTATTACTTTGCCATCATAAGTTCGTATAATGCTCAATTTTCTCTTACACTAATTGACAAAAACACTTTTAGAAGCAATTTTTATTGCCTTGTTGCACCGATGACAACTTACTTGAAGGATCTTTCTCGATCCATAGTTAGGTATGGTGGACACTCAAGGAAAGAGTTTGGGTTTGGGTTTTTGGATGCACAAGTAGTATCTCTACTTAGTGCGGAATTTTTGGCTAGCAAAGATATTGGGCAAGCACCACATGTTAAAGGATCTATGACAATATAACTTCTATGTGGATATGAACAAACATAATTCATTACGTTGTCTTCCTTGTCCAATGTCAACAATTTTGACATATAATATTTGATGGGGGCTCACAATCATAAAAGATATCCAAGATAGTGTATTTGCATGTGAATCTTCTCTTCCCTAATTAATTCTTTCATGAATTGCATCATTGACCAATGCTATGTTTGTCAACCTCCAATAAATTTTACTACTTATACTTTTCCTTATGTGATGTCATTACACACCATAAGATTAGCATATGATTCTTTTCATTTATTTGTCTTTCTTTTATTTGATTGCAACAAGAAAGTAGAGAAGCAAAAACTCAAACTAAACTTTATTACTCCCTCCATTCCATAATGTAGTGCGTCTTCGGTTTCCGAGCTTGAACTTTGACCATGAATTTAACCAATGAGACCGATTGCGGCGGGGGTAAAAATTATACCACTGAATTCGTATCGAAAATATGAATTCAATGGTATAGTTTTTGCTCCCGCCGCAATCGGTCTCGTTGGTCAAATTCATGGTCAAACTTAGATTTCGAAAAGCGTGGGCGCACTACATTGTGGAACGGAGGGAGTATATAACTTTCACTCGATTACATAGACAGGTAGACCACGAAACTAACACACGAAAATAGATCACGCTAAACTTTTATTCGACTAAGGCAAAGGGAAACTAAAGAGAGAACCAAAATAGGTAAAGGTGAATAAAAAGTGGTGGTGATACGATACCGGGGCACCTCCCCCAAGCTTAGCTCAAGCCAAGGGGAGTGACCATACCCATGTGCTCAAGTCTCCTTTGGTGGTGGTGATGAAGAAGGCAGAGGTGGTGAAGAAGGTGGAGGTGTTGATGTAGTAAGCTTGTCCTCTAGCTTCCTGGGTAAGGGCTCCCCATCAAAGGTTGACGCCAGAGTCCCCTGAGTCCTGCAACTGGCAGCTAAACTCATACCTTTAAATCTTGCTTCATATTCGAAGACTTGGTTTTGGAGATCATAAACTTGGCTCTGCAGAAAATTAATTTGCTCGTTGAGGGTGAAGATGATGTCCTTCACGGACCGGCCATCCACCGTCTGATCACGGGTGAATTCCGTGATCATGGAGTGATTGGCACTAAGTCCATGCTCCACCATTTTCTGGCACTTAAAGATTTCCTTCTCCACCGCTTCAAGCCTAGCCTCCACGCTTCCGGTCTTCTTGGGTCCTTGAACATCGTGGATGTGGACCACCCCCTCACGCATCTCAATGGCTTGAGGGTGCTTCATCACCTCCGGCAAGTACGGGTTGATGACCTTCTCAAAGAACTTATCCTTGGAGGAGCTTGGTGGAGCCATGGAGATCTAGATCTAGAGAGAAAACAGCAAGAAACAAGAACAGAGGATTTTTCTGCGATGCAGTCGTCAAAACAGTCGGGGTATATATAGAGAATTTGTATTCTTGGGAAACAAGTATTTGGAAGGAAAACGGAGTCGGGAAGGCATCCGAGGTGGGCACAACCCACTAGGGCGCGCCCAGGGGTGCCTGGCGCACCCTGGTGTATCATGCTCACCTCGATCACCTTCCGGTTTAATTTTTTATTCCTAAAATTCTAAAATATTCCAAAACTGACAAAAAATATTTTTGCAGATTTTTCAGAGTCCGTTTACTTACCGTATCACGTACCTCCTATTTTTAAGTATTCTGGAGTGTTCCGGAAGGTTTCTTTTATGTGTTCCTCCGGTGTCATGGTTTGGATAACATTACTTTCAATGTTAATTGGCGTACCTGAGATATAATGCTTGATTCTTTGTCCATTGACTACCTTCGGATTAGTACCTTCGGCGTTATTAATCTTGATAGCTCCAGAACGATAAACCTCTTCAATAATATATGGTCCTTCCCATTTCGAGAGAAGCTTCCCTGCAAAAAATCTTAAACGAGAGTTGAACAAAAGAACATAATCTCCTATTTTGAATTCCCGCTTTTGGATTCTCTTGTCATGCCTTATTTTTACTTTTTCTTTGAATAGTTTGGCATTTTCATACGCTTGGGTTCTCCATTCATCTAGTGAGCTAATATCAAATAGCCTCTTCTCACCGGCAAGTTTGAAATCATAGTTGAGTTCTTTAATTGCCCAAAATGCTTTGTGTTCTAGTTCTAGAGGCAAATGACAAGCTTACCCTTATACCATTTTGTATGGAGACATACCCATAGGATTTTGTTAAGCTATTCTATAGGCCCAAAGTGCATCATCTAATTTCTTAGACCAATTCTTACGAGACCTATTTACAGTTTTTTGTAATATTAATTTTATTTCTCTATTGCTAAGTTCAACTTGACCACTAGATTGAGGATGATAGGGTGATGCAATTCTATGGTTAACATCATATTTAGCAAGCATCTTACGGAAAGCACCATGAATAAAGTGTTAACCACCATCGGTCATTAAATATCTAGGGACTCCAAACCTCGGAAAGATAAGCTCTTTAAGCATTTTAATGGAGGTGTGGTGATCAGCACTACTAGTTGGAATAGCTTCTACCCACTTAGTGACATAATCAACCACAACTAAAATATGAGTGTATCCGTTAGAGGAAGGAAAAGGTCCCATATAATCAAAACCCCACACATCAAATGGTTCAACAACAAGTGAATAATTCATAGGCATTTCTTGACGCTTACCGATATTACCAATTCTTTGACATTCTTCACAAGACAAGACAAACTTACGGGCATCCTTGAAGAGAGTACGCCAATAAAAACCAGATTGCAATACCTTGTGAGCAGTTCTATCTCCCGCATGATGTCCTCCATAAGCTTCGGAATGACATTTCCGTAGGATTTGTTCCTGTTCATGCTCAGGTACACAATGTCTAATAATACCATCTACTCCTTCTTTATAAAGATGTGGGTCATCCCAAAAGTAATGTCTCAAATCATAGAAAAAAATTCTCTTTTGTTGGTATGTGAAACTGGGTGGTATATATTTAGCAACAATGTAATTAGCATAATCAGCATACCAAGGTGTGTTGTGTGAGACACTTATTGTAGCTAGTTGTTCGTCAGGAAAACTATCATCAATAGGTAGTGGGTCATCAAGAATATTTTCTAACCTAGACAAGTTATCAACTACGGGGTTCTCAGCTCCCTTCCTATCAATAATATGTAAGTCAAATTCTTGAAGCAAAAGAACCCACCTAATGAGTCTAGGTTTAGCATCTTTCTTTTCCATAAGATATTTTAAAGCAGCATGATCGGTGTGAACAATAACTTTGGAGTCAACGATATAGGATCTAAATTTATCACAAGCAAACACAACTGCTAAAAATTCTTTTTCAGTAGTGGCATAATTTCGTTGGGCACTATCTAGAGTTTTACTAGCATAATGGATAACATTCAATTTCTTATCAACTCTTTGTCCTAGGACAGCACCAACAGCATAATCACTAGCATCACACATAATTTCAAAAGGCAAGTTCCAATCACGTGGTTGAACGATAGGTGCAGAGGTTAAGGCTTTCTTGAGTGTTTCAAAGGCTTCCACACAATCATCGTCAAAGACAAAAGGAATATCCTTTTGCAAACGATTAGTAAGAGGCCTAGAAATTTTAGAGAAGTCTTTAATGAACCTCCTATAAAAACCAACATGACCAAGGAAACTTCGAATACCTTTAATATCTTTAGGACATGGCATTTTCTCAATTGCATCAATTTTAGCTTTATCCACCTCAATACCTCGCTCAGATATTTTATGCCCCAAGACAATACCTTCATTAACCATAAAGTGGCACTTCTCCCAATTCAAGACAAGATTAGTTTATTCACATCTCTGCAAAACTCGATCAAGGTTGCTTAAGCAATCATCAAAAGAAGTTCCGTAAACAGAAAAATCATCCATGAAAACCTCCACAATCTTTTCACAAAAATCAGAGAATATAGCAGTCATACATCTTTGAAAGGTAGCAGGTGCATTGCATAAACCAAAAGGCATACGTCTATAAGTATAGATTCCAAAAGGGCAAGTAAAGGTGGTTTTCACTTGATCGGATTGTGACACAGGTATTTGAGAGAAACCAGAATATCCATCTAGCAAACAAAAGTGTGTGTGCTTAGATAGTCTCTCTAGAATTTGATCAATGAAAGGCAAAGGGTAATGATCTTTCCTGGTAGCTTTATTTAATTTTCTAAAATCAATTACCATTCTATAGCCAGTGACAATTCTTTGTGGAATGAGTTCATTCTTATCATTAGGAACAACGGTAATACCTCCTTTCTTAGGGACACAATGAATGGGACTTACCCATCTACTATCAGCTATGGGATAGATTATACCTGCTTCCAAAAGCTTTAATATTTCAGTTCTTACCACTTCCTTCATCTTAGGATTCAATCGTCGTTGGTTATCAACAACGGGTTTAGCATCAGGTTCCATATTGATCTTGTGCTGACATAGAGTGGGACTAATGCCCTTAAGATCATCAAGAGTATATCCAATAGAAGCCCGGTGCATCCTTAGAATTTTCAATAATCTTTCTTCTTCATGTTCTGAAAGGTTAGCACTAATAATAACAGGATATATCTTTTTCTCATCAAGAGAAGCATACTTCAAAGTGGCAGGCAATTGTTTCAATTCAAACACGGGATCACCTTTAGGTGGAGGAGGACCTCCAAGAGTTTCAACAGGCAAATTGTGTTTCAATAGAGGTTGTTGTTCGAAGAAAATTTGATCTATTTCATCTCTTTCACGCATGTGCATATCATTTTCATGGTCGAGCAAAATTGTTCTAAAGGATCAGTAGGAGGCACAGCAATGGAAGCAAGACCAATTATCTCATCCTTATTAGATAATTCTTTATCACGGGGTTGTCTACTAAACTTGGAAAAATTGAACTCATGAGACACATTACCAAAAATTTGATCTACCGACGGTTTGTTTTTCACAATCTATCTTAGCATTGACGGTGCTCAAGAAAGGTCTACCAAAGATAATGGGACAAAAGTCATCTTGTGGGGAACCAAGGAATAGAAAATCAGTAGGGTATTTTACTTTCCCACACAAGACTTCAGCATCTCTAACAATCCCAAGTGGTGTGATAGTGTCTCTATTAGCAAGCTTAATAATAACATCAATATCTTCCATTTTAGCAGGTGCTATTTCATTCATAATTTCTTGGTATAAGGTAAAAGGGATAGCACTCACACTAACACCTAAATCACATAAACCATGGCAACAAACTGAGACAACGGGCAAGCCTTTTATAGGTCTATGTTTATCTTTCTTATCAGGTTTAGCAATTCTAGCAGCTTCATCACAAAGGTAAATGACATGCCCATCAATATTTTCTTCCAAGATATCTTTAACCATTGCAACACTAGGTTCTACTTTAATTTTCTCAGGGGGTTTAGGTGCTCTTATATTACTCTTATGAACCACAGTTGATACTTTAGCATGTTCCTTTATTCTAACAGGGAAAGGTGGTTTTTCAATATAAGCGGTAGGCACAACTGGATCAACGTTGTAAAAGATTGTTTCTTCTTTAGCTATGACCGGTTCTTTAATTTCTTCTTTAATAGGGTATGATATTTAAACCACTTCTCCTTAGGGAGGTCAACGTGAGTAGCAAATGCTTCACAAAAAGAGGCTACTATCTCATAGTCAAGTCCGTATTTAGTGCTAAACTTGTGAAAAGTATCGGTATTCATAAAAGATTTAACACAATCAAATTCAAGCTTTATACCTGACTCATTACCTTCGTCGAGTTCCCAATCTTCAGAGTTGCGTTTAATTCTTTCTAAGAGATCCCACTTGAAATCAATAGTCTTCTTCATATAAGAACCAGCACAAGAAGTATCGAGCATGGATTGATCATTATGAGAAAGCCGAGCATAAAAATTATGAATGATAACTTCCCTCAGAATGTCTTTATTGGGGCATGAATATAACATCGACTTAAGCCTCCCCCAAGCTAGAGCGATACTTTCTCCTTCACGAGGCCAAAAATTATATATATAATTCCGATCACGATGAACTACATGCATAGGATAAAACTTTTGATGGAATTCCAATTGCAAATGATTCCAGTTCCACGATCCAAGATCATCACATAGCCTATACCATGTCAATGCTTTTCCCTCCAAAGATAAAGGGAATACCTTCTTCTTAACTTCATCTCCGGGTAAACCTGCAAGCTTAAATAATCCACATATTTCGTTCACATATAAAAGATGCATATCAGGATGTTCAGTTCCATCTCCTGCATAAGGTTTAGCAAGCAGTTGTTCCAGCATACCCGAAGGAATTTCATAAGTAAAATTTTCAGTAGGTGCTGTAGGTTGAGGGGCAACTAATTGTGGTTCCGGTCGAGGTGAAGATACCCCGAACAAACCCCTCAAAGGATTGTTCTCCAAAGTAGCAAGTAGCAATAAATTTCAGCACGTAGTATAAGTTTTTCCTTACCGATTTCCACTTACCAAGAGCACTTCACTCCCCGGCAACGGCGCCAGAAAAGAGTCTTGATGACCCACAAGTATAGGGGATCAATTGTAGTCCTTTCGATAAGTAAGAGTGTCGAACCCAACGAGGAGCACAAGGAAATGACAAGCGGTTTTCAGCAAGGTAATCTATGCAAGCACTGAAATTGTAGGTAACAGATAGTTTGATAGCAAGGTAATTTGTAACGAGCAAGTAATGTTAACGGTAAACAAGGTACAGCTAGGTTGCCCAATCCTTTCGAGGCAAAGGACCGGCCAGAACAATCACTAGTAATAGGCACAGTGATCTTGAGGGTACACGGGAATTTCGTCTAGTCACTTTTATCATGTTGGTTTGATTCGTGTTCGCTACTTTGATAATTTGATATGTGGGTGGACTGCTGCTAAGGTGGTGTTCTTACTTGAACTAACAACCTACTTATGATTAACCCCCTCGCAAGCATCCGCAACTACGAGAAAAGTATTAAGACAAAGTCTAACCATAGCATTAAACATGTGGATCCAAATCAGCCCCTTACGAAGTAGTGCATAAACTAGGGTTTAAGCTTCTGTCACTCTAGCAACCCATCATCTAATAACTACTCCACAATGCATTCCCTTAGGCCCATGAATGGTGAAGTGTCATGTACTCGACGTTCACATGACACCACTAAGGGAATCACAACATACATATCATCAAAATATGGAACACATATCAAATTCACATGATTACTCACAACATGACTTCTCCCGTGACCTCAAGAACAAAGGTAACTACTCACAAATGATAAACATGCTCAAGATCAGAGGAATAATGAATGGCATAATGGATCTGAACATATAATCTTCCACCAAATAAACCATATAGTAATCAACTACTCAAGGTAATCAACACTACTAGTCACCCACAGTTACCAATCTGAGGTTCCGGTACAAAGATTGAACACAAGAGATGAACTAGGGTTTGAGAGGAGACGTTGTTGTTGAAGATGTTGATGAAGATTGGCCTCCCAAAGATGAGAGGGGTGTTGGTGATGACGATAGCTTCGAATTCCCCCTCCGGGAGGGAAGTTCCCCCGGCGGAATCGCTCCGCCGGAGGGCAAAAGTGCTCCTGCCCAAGTTCCACCTCGAGGCGGCGGCGCTTCATCCCGAAAGTCCTCTTCCTAATTTTTTTAGGTTTTTTTGGGAATTTATACCAGAAGATGGGCACCGGAAGTTGGCCAGGCTAGGCACGATACACCAGGGCACGCCCAGGGGGGGCCTGGCGCGCCCTGGTGGGTTGTGCCCACCTGGGGCCCTCCTCCGGTAGTTTTCAGCTCTAGTAATTTTTATTAAATACAAAAATAATCTTCGTAAATTTTCAGCTTCATTGGAGTTGTGCAGAATAGGTATCTCTGACTTGCTTTTCTTGGGTCCAGAACTCCAGTTGCCGGTATTCTCCCTCTTTGTGTAAACCTTGCATATTATGAGAGAAAAGGCATTAGAATCACTCCCCAAAGCATTATTATTCAACAAAATAAAGTAAATAACAGTAGGAAATCATGATGCAAAATGGACGTATCACGCCCCAGGGCCCAGGCGCGTGGTGGTGTATCGTGGCCTCCTCGTAAGTTGGTTGGAGCTCTACTTCGGGCGCAAGGAAGCTTATATCCAGAAAAAAAATTGTGTTAAAATCTCAGCGTAGTCGGAGTTACGGATCTCTGGGAATATAAGAAACAGTTTTCGGCTAGAAAATAGGAACACAAAAACATAAGGGAACAGAGAGGGAGATCCAATCTCGGGGGGGGGGGGGGGCTCCTGCCCCTCCGCCACCATGGTGGCCATGGACCATAGGGGGAACTCTCCTCCCATCTAGGGGGGAGGCCAAGGAAGAATAAGAAGGAGGGGGGCTCTCTCCCCCTCTCTCCCGGTGGTGCCGGAACGCCGCCGGGGCAATCATCGTGACGGCGATCTACACCAACAACTTTGCCGCCGTCAACACAAACTCTCTCCCCCTCTATGCAGCGGTGTAACACCTCTCTTCCCCGCTGTAATCTCTACTTAAACATGGTGCTCAAATCCATATATTATTTCCCAGTGATATGTGGCTATCCTATGATGTTTGAGTAGATCCGTTTTGTCCTATGGGCTAATTGATGATCGTGGTTGGTATGAGTTGTATGTTTTATTTTGGTGTTGTCCTATGGTGCCCTCCGTGTCGCGCAAACGTGAGGGATCCCCGCTGTAGGGCGTTGCAATATGTACATGATTTTCTTATGGTGGGTGGCGTGAGTGACAGAAGCACATACCTGAGTAGGTGGGTTGTTGCGTATGGGAGTAAAGAGGACTTCATATTTAAAGCTATGGTTGGGTTTTACCTTAATGATCTTTGGTAGTTGCGGATGCTTGCTAGAGTTCCATTCATAAGTGCATATGATCCAAGCACGGAACGTATGTTAGCTCATGCTTCTCCCTCATATAAAATTGCAATAATGATTACCGGTCTATTTATCAATTGCCTAAGGACAAATAACCTTCTTGTTTGACAAAAGCTTTCTACTAAACAACTAACTTTTATTATCTTGCGATTTACTCGTAGTTTTATTCCAGCAAAGTACTTCTAGTTTTATTCGTGCAAACTATCTGTTCACCTACAAAATAGTTTCATACTTGTTCTAGGTAAAGCAAACGTCAAAGTGTGCGTAGAGTTGTATCGGTGGTCGATAGAACTTGAGGGAATATTTGTTCTACCTTTAGCTCCTCGTTGGGTTCGACACTCTTATTTATCGAAAAAGGCTACAAATGATCCCCTACACTTGTGGGTTATCAGCCCCCTCGGGCACCTCCCGACGTCCCTCTTCGGCCTATAAATTCTCTAATATTCTGAAAACCCTAGAGGCAGTCCCAAAACCCTTTTTCCGCCGCCGCAAGTCTCTGTTCCGTCGTGAGGCCATCTGGAGCTCCGTTCCGGCACCCTGCCGGAGGGGGGATCGATCACGGAGGGCCTCTTCATCAACCTTGCTGCCCTCATGATGATGTGTGGTCACCATAGACCTACGGGTACATAGCTAGTACCTAGATGGCATTATCTCTCTCTTATGATCTTCAATACAATGGTCATCGCATCTTCGCTTTGATCTATCCGATGTAATCCTATTGTGCGGTGTGTTTGTTGGGATCTAATGAATTGTGGGTTTATGTTCAGATTATTCATGAAAAGTATTTGAGATGCCTCTAAATTATATTATCTCTTATGTGCATGATCATTATAGCTTCGTAATGCTATCCGATCTATTGATATGCTTTGGCCAAATAGATTGATATTTCATCGGCGGGAGTGGTGCGTTGTGGTAGGTTCAACCTGGCGAGTTTCTATATCCCAGTGAAAAAGTAGGGGACAAGATGCGTCTTTGTGTTGTTGCTACTAAGGATAAAACAATGGGGTTCATTCATATTGTTTGAGTTTACTTTGTCTACATCATGTCATCGTTCTCCAAGCATTACTCTGTTTTACTTAATACTCTAGATGCATGCTGGATAGCGGTCGATGAGTGGAGTAATAGTAATAGGTGCAGGCAGGGGTCGGCCTATTTGCTTATGGACGTCATGCCTATATATACATGATCATTGCCGTGAACATCGCATAACTATCCGCTTTTCTATCAATTGCCCAACAGTAATTTGTTTACCCACCGTATGCTGCCTACATGAGAGATGTCGCTAGGGAACACTATGGCCCCCGGGTCTATTCACTTATATATTCGCAAACGCTATATTTACCTTGCTACCTTTATTTACTTTTTATTTTGCAATATATATTTATCAACAATTATCTACACAACTCATTTGCTTGCAAATAACAAGATCAAGGGGATTGACAACCCTCTTGCCCGCGTTGGGTGCAAGTTGTTTGTTCTTTTGTGTGCAGCCGCTGAAGACGGTTGAGGATTGATATTCCTATTGGCTCGATAAACCTTGGTTTCATAACTGAGGGAAATACTTATCCGCTTTGTGCTACAATTACCCGTTTCTCTTCACGGAAAACCCAACGCAGATCACAAGTATCAACTGCCATGGTCTGAACTGATTTCCTTTGGAATGCCATGGAGCGAAACAATTCTGGAGGTATATAAGGCTGCTAATTGACTAGCAATAATTGTCTCCTTGAGTGGCAGAAAGTGAGCGACTTTTGAGAATTGGTCGATGATGACAAAGATAGCATCATTACCCTTCTGCGACTTGGGAAAACCAGTGACGAAGTCCATCTGAATCTTGTCCCATTTCCATTCAGGAATAGGGAGTGGTTGCTGAAGTCCAGCCGGTTTCTGATGTTCAGCTTTGATTCGGCGACAAACGTCACATTCTTCAATATAGCGAGCAATGTCTTGCTTCATCCCAGACCACTAGTACTTTTTTCGGATGTCCAGATACATCTTGGTACTTCCCGCATGAATAGAGAGAGGGGTGTCATGTGCTTATTTCATCACCTTCTCTGTCATAAGCTCGAACCGGGGTACCACAATGCGATCCTTGAAGTACAAAGTTCCATCTTCAGCAAGCGAGAATTCCTTGAATTTCTCTAAGTCAAGATCTTCTTTCATCCTAAGGATGTAAGCATCCTTGTCTTGTGTGGACTTAATAGCTCTCAGGCGAGTCGGTTCCATGACAAGGTTATTAAGAGAACCCTGTGGAACAATGTGCAGATTCAATTTGCGAAGCTCTTCATGAAGGTAGGGATTAGCTTTCTCAACCATGTAGTTGTTGTAATAAGCTTTTCGGCTCAAGGCATTGGCTATCATGTTAGCCTTGCCAGGGGTATAAGATATACCAAAGTCATAGTCCGTAATTTCTTCCATCCATCGCCTCTGATGGAGATTCAAATCTAGCTGAGTAAACAGATACTTCAGACTTTGATGGTCGGTGTAGACTTCACAACGATTACCGAGAAGGTAATGTCGCCATAACAACAGTGCATAGATAAATGCAGCAAGTTCAAGGTCATGAACTGGATAGTTCTCTTCATGAGGACGCAACTGTCGTGAAGCATAAGCAATCACTCTGTGTTCTTGCATCAGGACACAACCTAATCCTTGACGAGATGCGTCGCAATAAATGACGAAGTCCTTCTGAGAATTCGGAGGAGCAACCACTGGAGCAGATGTCAGCTTGTCCTTGAGTGCTTGGAAACTTTCCTGGCATTTGTCTGTCCACTCAAACTTAACGCCTTTGTGAAGCAGATTGGCCAATGGTTTGGCAATCTTGGAGAAGTTCTTGACAAAACGACGGCTCTAGCTGGCGAGTCCGAGGAAACTCCTGACTTGCTTAACATTCTTCGGGGCAGTCCACTCAAGATTGGCCTAAACTCTTTCTAGGTTGACGGCAATACCATCCTTGGAGATCACATGACCAAGGTAGGTCACCTCGTCCAACCATAACTCACACTTGGAATGCTTGGCATATAGCTGATGCTCTCGAAGCTTCTCCAGTACAGGACGAAAATGTCAGCATGCTCTTCTTATTCTTGGAGAATACTAGGATATCATCGAGATAAACCACGACGAATTTTTCGAGGTAGTCCATGAACATATAATTCATCAAAAGAGAGAATGTTGTTGGAGCATTTGTTAAGCCAAAAGACATGACGGTGTACTCGTATGAACCATAGCGAGTAACAAATGCGGTCTTTGGAATATCCTCTTCACGAACCCGGATCTGGTGGTAACCCAACCTCAAGTCGAGTTTAGAAAACACTGAAGAACCAGCAAGTCGATCATACAGATCGTTGATCCGAGGAAGTGGATATTTGTTCTGAATGGTTGCTTGGTTGATGGGACGGTAGTCTTAGACCAAATGGTTCATACCATCCTTCTTCTTGACAAAGAGAGAAGGTGCTCCCCAGGCAGAGGAACTTGGACGAATAAAACCCATGCGAAGCGAATTGTCGATTTCTTGCTTGAGTTCAAGGAGCTCATGAGGAGGCATCTTATAAGGTCACTTGGTTATAGGAGTGGTACCGGGTACTAAGTCGATGACAAACTCAACAACTCTGGCAGGGGGAATTCCTGGAAGTTCTTCTGGAAAGACATCTTGGAAATCCCGGACAACTAGGATGTTTTCAATCCCCTCAAGAGGTGACCATTCAATGTATTCCAGGCATAAAGTCGTGCTTCGGCATCCCGAACAAGATGAGCATGGTAGCTTACTATCTCATTCGAAGGATGTAGGAGGTGGACGGTTTTGGTGGCACAAACGGTTGAAGCAGTATGTGTTTTCAACCAAGCCATTCCCGAATGAGGTCGATATTGGAAGACTTCAATATAATGGGGGAAACATGGAAGTCTAGCCCTTCAATTTCCAGGGTGACGTTGGGACTAACCATGGACGTTCGACATTGGCCCGCGGGGGTGTTTACCACTATTGGGATGTCCATCCCTTCGTATTTAATACCATGCATGTATGCAAATTCTTCTAACATAAAAGAATGCGACGCTCCTGTATCAAACAATACAAAAGCTGGTACTGAGTTCATAAGAAGAGTACCCATCACAGTAGTAGGCTGGTCTTGAGCTTCATTCATTTCAATGTTGTTAGCCTGACCACGACCATAAGCAGGCCTAGCATTATTGTTGCGGGGCTGGTTGGTTGAAGGCAGTCCAAGATGATTCTGATTCTGCCTGCATTCTCTGGCACGGTGACCTGGACGGCCACACTTGAAGCACAACCCATCCTCGGGACGGGAAGGAGGAACTCGGGGCGGTGGAGCTGGGAGTTTTGGCTACCTAGTTGGTGGAGCAGGCAGACGAGGTGCAGCATAAGACGGCCTTGGAGCAGGAGCAGGTGCATGATACATGTTGTGGGGAATCCAGATCATGCGCTTCTGAGTTGATGAGCCCATGTCACGGTTGCGCTTGCTGTTGTCCTTGTATTCCTGTAGACCAGTCTCAACCTGGATGGCCTTGTTCACCAGGGTGGCAAAGTTATCATAATCCTGAACAAGGAGCGCAAGCTTGATATCAGGGTGAAGGCCTTCGCAGAACTTCTCCTGCCTACAAGCATCAGTTGTGATGTCTTCTTCAGCATAGCGGGACAAGTCCAAAAACTACTACTGATAAGCATCCACGGTCTTGTTGCCCTGGGTGAGGTTGCGGAACTCACGCTTCTTCCGGTCCATTATTCCCTGAGGAATGTAGCGGGCACGGATAGCAGCTTGGAACTCCGTCCAGGTGATGATGGTTCCAATAGGTTGTGAACGCCTATGACTGTCCCACCATTGAGCAGTGGGACCCTTCAGGAAGTATGCCGCAAAGGTGACATAGTTGGCAAGGGCAACTTTGGCACACTCGAGTTCATAGGTGATGTCGCAGAGCCAGTCATCAGCGTCAAGCGGCTGAGTTGAGCTGCGATAGACAGCAGGGTTGAGGCGCATGAAGTCTTGCAGAGTTACTGCGGCCTGTTGTTGATTCATGTTCGGCCGAGGAAACTGATCCATGAGCCCTTTCATGAATTGATGGTTTAGCTCAAATTATTGTACCATTCCAACCATGTATTCGAGCGGCGGTGGTGGTGGCTCGGGCGCACCACGGCCACGACCAGCTGGCCTAACCATCCTTTTTAATTATAACCGTGGTAGTTTAGCATTGAGTAATGACAAAGACAATGAGTCATTCATGAGGTAACATGCACAAAGAAGGAAGTGCAATAGATACATCATAGTAGATCAAACACGACATACTAATCCATACATAGGTCTATTACAAGCCAGCGGTACAAGTTCGGAAAGGTAAATAACGTAGACAAACTAGGCGGCGCGCAGGCACGCGGTAGAGGGATACAACAACGGGACATAGCGATATGCTACATCAACGTCGGGGACAACCACTGAAGTCAGGTAACTGCTGGTGACTCTGAATGGCAAACCTAGGGGCAGGATACTGTAATCCATGAACACTCTGATGCAGATACTGCTCCCGAGCAGGGAGCAGAGGTCCACGTGAAGGAGTACGACCTCCAACACCAGGCCATTCAAGACCTAGTGGTAGCTCTGTCCGACGCGGGTAAAGGATGTACTCTAGATGCATCCTCGCTCTGACTGCTGGTATCAACTATGTCATAGCGTCGTAAAGACGAGTATGGGTGGCGTACAACTCAACAATCAGAGCTCAGACATCACGATCCAGCGCCTCAGTGTACTGCACCAGAACCTGTGAGTCGTAATGACGACTCACATTGGGGGTGCAGACAGCTGTGTAGGATCGGTCGTTACGCTGCCGCACGTAAGGGGTGTAGACATCGGTGTCAGATCCAGCCTCAACCCCAGCAGGGACATACGGGATGTATCTGAATGCCGTCTCCTCCAAGCGGGGGTTCTCTGCACGAAGACGGACAATAGCAACATAGGCATCATCATGAACTACCATCTCAATAGTCACTCCAACACCACGATAGGCATGCAGCTTAGTGATGGAGCAGTCCCGCCGATCCCAGATAACCATCACAGCTTCATACTGCTCCTGGTTGAACTCGCCGTAGTCCTCGTAAACAGTGTACTCGGGGTACCAGCGATATCCTAGCCTGGTCAAGAGGTCGACCAGAATGGCCGGGAACCCAGTCGCATCGACAGCCATAGTCAAACGAACAAGCTGCCTGGCGGGACGCATCTGTAACAAGGAGGTTCAAAGATTTCAAAAGACAGTGTGTGCATCATAACTTCAAAGGAAACAATTGCTGAAAAGACGGCTCTCCGGGGGATGTGATCACGAGAACCTAATGTTAGAGTTAGTAAAACTTTAACCCGAAATAGAAGAGAGATCAGAACCCAGAGTATAGGAGAGGAATAAAAGATCCTAATACCACCCAATTGCGATGTGGGCCCGTAAGCCACACAACAATGTTAGTAAAAGTTTTTCAACGACTAGACTCGACTTCGAGCAAGGAGTTGGAAAGGGGGCTACCTACAGGCAGTCGGCTCTGATACCAACTTATGACGCCCCCATTTTGATCGTACGCTAATCATACATACAAATGCGTACGACCAAGATTAGGGACTCACGGGAAGATATCACAACACAACTCTAGACACAAATTAAAGTCATACAAGCTTCATATTACAAGCCAGGGGCCTTGAGGGCTCGAATACATAAGCTCAAATTCAAATGAGTCAGCGAAAGAAAATATTATCTGAGTACAGACATAAGTAATCAAGTTTTCCTTAAGAAGGCTAGCACAAACATAAGCAATGGATCGAAAGAGGCAAGGCCTCCTGCCTGGGAACCTCCTATCCTACTGCTGGTCGAGGGCAGCCTCCACGTAATAGTAAGCTCCGTCCTGGTAGTAGTAGTCATCGGCGGGATCATACACCTCCTCGGGTCATTCATCTGATCGCGGTAATGTATCAAGGGGAAAAGGGGGAGCAAAGCTGCGGTGAGTACTCATCCTAAGTACTCGCAAGACTTACATCAAAACTATACTAGAATATGCATCAGTATCAATGGAATGGGGTTATATCTTTGGACTGACTGCGGAAATGTAGAATAGAGGGGGAAGGCATATTCCTATCGAAGACTAGCATCTTCAGGGTCTTGCAGCATTAGAAGAGTGCAGATTAGCAAAATTAAAGTAGCAAGTTTTATTTAACCCCGCCCAGAGATTCTTCCTCGACTCCTTGCGAGAAAGCGATCCCGGAGCTAAAATATTCATTTCAAAATCTCCAGTTCTAGTTGTAAGATCAGGATACAACTCCGAGCGTCCGTTACCATGGACACGGCTATTCGAGTAGATCAACTTCCCTGCAGGGGTGCACAAAATTACCCAACATGCTCGATTAACTCTGGCCGGACACAATTTCCAGGTCATGCCCGGCCTCGGCTGATCGACACGTCATAGTCCTACCTAGGCTTAACAGAGAGGCCACACACCAGTCTACATCCTAAATGCGAAGGGTTCATGGCCAATCGCCCTTTGCAATCCAGAGCGTTGCAAGGACGGCCAGCGTCAATCCTGGCACCTCTTAATACAAAGACGGTGCTTACGCGGGCCACCTGGGCGCGTGCCGCTCAACTGTGACATCTGAAGAACTTCCGGGCGAATGTACGATGCAGAGTGCCCATACTTATTCCCGCGTGGTGGTTAGTACGAAAAAGGGCAGTGGCCTTCTCAGATCACATATCCAAACCCATTAATCTTTTGTTAACTGCAGTGACGATCGATGATCCATGATATGTGGTACCGTCGCCCCGTCTTCAGGACTTGCGGCAAGGGCCAAGAATACTTGGCCACGCCTCGTCATTATTACACCAACACCGTCCAGGTCCTCCTGACCTCAACCTGTTTCTGTAGTAAAGTAAATGTAACCATGTGTCTATAACACCAAGGGGGAAACCCGAGGAGCCACCCTCGATGGATCCCACCCGATGTAATCGTCAAGGTGACCAAAGAGGAATCACCCTCGATGGTTCACGCTTGAGGAGTTGCACGACAGAGTCGTTGTCGGGAGTGGCGAAGGAGGAATCACCCTCCGAGATCCACAACCGACTAGCTACACTACAGAGTTATCATCATGAGTACGTTACGAGGTATCACCCTCGATACTCGATAGTAGCCCTGTAGAGTCGTACAACTAAGGGGTGTGAGGTGATGTGACGGGCATGGCTTGTCGATCGGTTGATCGAGTCTTCAAGTCATCGATGATGAAGGAGGGGCAACAGGGACAAAGTGGGGTCACTGGGATCACTAATCAACCTATACTAAGCAGTTTAGTATAGTAGTAGGTACAACAGCAGTTTATCAAAAACAGGCTATGCATCAGAATAGGAGCTATCTACAACAGTAGAAAAATCTAATGCAAGCATGAGAGGGAAAGAAATGGGCGATATTGGAATGATCAAGGGGGCCTAGAAGCTTTGCTGCAAGTGGCTGAACGTTAGCGGCGTAGTCGTACACGGCAGCAGCGTTAGTCTCGGTGTCTACCGGAGAGAAGAGGGGGGATAAACAATAAATACAAGCAAGCAAATGCATCACGATGCATGACATGGAAATATGTAGTGATAGGGATGAGCTAACGCAGTACGACACGTTGCTGACGAAGCGGGAACACATCTGACGATATTTCCCGGGTCTCGGGCTTCTACCGGACAGATGATCCTAACGCCAAAAGGTCCATGTTCATCATGCTAGGGGCATGTGACACATGAACGGACAGGGTATTCAGATTCGTGGGATTTTTCTGAGCAACTTCCATGTATAAAACTTTTTCATCTGACTTACATATTATTTTATATTAATTTTCAAAGTTTTATTAATATTCTGAAATAAACAGATTTATTTTAATTCGAAAAAGACAATTATTGCACCAGCATGAGGTCAGCAGTCAACAGTCTCTTTGACTGGTCAAACTGACCTGTGGGGCCCAGCTGTCATAGACAGAGGGTTAACCCATGGTTTAAATTAATCTAAATGGGTTAATTAGTAAGGGGTCCCAGCTGTCATAGTCTCATCTAACTAACCTAGGATTAATTAAGTTAATTAACTAATTAATTAATTTAAATAATTATTTTTAAAAACCCTTTTTTTTAGAAAATACAGGCGGTGGCCCCGTCGGTCAGTGAGGGGTTAAGTGGGGTGGGGGATTAACGCCACCACTACAGGGCTGACCGGCTGTGCCCGCACGGGAGCAGAGACGCCAGCGGTGCCAGCGCCGGCGGGCACGGGCGGCGGAGGCGGCTCGGCGATGGACAGCGGCGGCCGGAGCATCAGCAAAAGGCAGCGGCAGCAGCGGGAGCGCGGGGCGCAAGCGACGCACGTCATGGCACGGGCGGGCGCACCGGGGCGCTGAGCGCAGCGGGGAGGCGCGGCTGGGCGGCTGTAGGCGGACGCGGTCAGGCCGCAAGTGCGCGCGCGGAGGGGCGTGGGGCGCGGCAGTGCGCAGTGGGGCTCCGGCAAGCACGAGCGGGACTGGAGCTCCGGGCATGGTGAGCGAGCGCGGGGGCGAGAGAGATAGAGAGAGGCGAGTCGGGGGCCTCACCGGCGTTTGCAGGGTGGCTGGGGCGGCGAGGCGCGAGGGGGGCCGATGGGGAGGAGGCCGGGGACGCACGACGACGGGGGAGCAGCGGTGAGGGCTCGGCCGCGGGCGGGCTCGTGCCGCGGTCACAGAGAGCGGGCTAAGGGAGAGGCGAGGGGAGCGGGGGCGGAGCTAGGGTCGTCCGCCGGCGTTTTAAGGGGAGGGCCAGCCGCCGAATGGCCGGCGCGTGGCCGGGGGTCGCCGTGGCGGCCATCCCGTCCCCTGGCAATTGTAGCGAGAGGAGGGAGACGGGGGAGGGGCAGGTTGGGCCGGCTAGGCCGCTCTCTGGCCACTAGGCCCCAGTAGCATTTAGGCTTTAGCTCTATCCCTTTTTGTTTTTAAAACTCTGTGCTATTTTATAAAAGCTACTGTTTTGCAATTTTTAGCCTTAATTGTTATATGCAAAAATTTAGGCAACTTGCCCATTATTACAAAAGCAATAATAGACGGTACCATAAAAAGATTTGGGGCATTTTGAAAATGTTTGGAAAAATTATAATTCAAAGGCAATTAAATAATAGTTTTCGCCCCTGTTTTAAATGTTTTAGAGGCACCAAAATACTTTATAAAATGTGAGTTACAATTTTGTAAATACCAGGAAATTATTTGCAACCCAAACATGATTTTAGTTTTCAGGTTTGCAAAACTATTTAAACCACTTGTCAAATGAATTTGAATTGCAAAGGAATTTGAATTAAGAATTGATTCCAAAAGTGATCAAACTTGGATTAGCAAAAGCATTAGTCAAGTACACATTTAGCGCTAAACTTATAAAATGTATCGGTTTCCATCAAAGATTTAACACAATCAAACTCAAGTTTTATACCTGAATCTTTACCTTCGTCGAGCTCCCAATCTTCAGAGTTGTGTTTAATTCTTTCCAGAAGATCCCATTTGAATTAAATAGTCAAGCCGAGCATAATTATTTTGTAGAATTATTTCCCTTGAGATTTCATGGTTTGGGCAAGTGTGCATCGTAGATTTAAGTATCCCCCAAGCTTGAGCTATGCTTTCTCCTTCACGAGGCCAAAAGTTATGTATATAATCCCGATCACAATGAACTAGATGCATAGGATAAAACTTCTCGTGAAATTCCAGCTTCAACCGGTTCCAGTCCCAAGTTTCAGCATCATCCAATAGCCTGTACCAAATCAATTCTTTTCCCACCAAAGATAAAGGGAAAACCTTCTTGTTGACTTTGTACTCGGATAAACCTACAAGCTTAAATAATCCACAAATCTCATCTATATATATCAAGTGCAAATCAGGATGAGTTGTTCCATCTCCTGTATAAGGATTAGCTAGCAGTTTCTCTAACATACCCGAAGGAATATCATAATAAATATTTTCAGTAGGTTCAGTAGGTTGAGGGGAAACTTTTTCCACTTCTGGTCGGGGTGAAGATACCCCAAACAGGCCCTTCAAAGGATTATTATCCATAGTGACAAGCAACGGTAAATTTCAGCACGTACCAAAAATATTTCCTGACCATATTCCCCTCACCAAATGCTCTTCACTCCCCGGCAATGGCGCCAGAAAAGAGTCTTGATGAACCACAAGTATAGGGGATCAATCATAGTCCTTTCGATAATTAAGAGTGTTGAACCCAATGAGGAGCAGAAGGAAATGATAAGCAGTTTTCAGCAAGGTATTCTCTGCAAGTGTTGTAAGTAACAATGATAGATAGTTTTGTAGCAACATAATTCATAACAAGTGATAGGTAGCAAAATTAACAAGTGTGCAGCAAGGTAGCCCAATCCTTTTCATAGCAAAGGTCAGGTCAGACAATTCTCTTATATGAAGCAAAGCGCTCTCAAGGACACATGGGAATTTCTATCTAGTCATGTTAATCATGTTGAGTTGATTCGCATTCGTTACTTTCATAATTTCATATGTGGGTGTACCACTGCTAAGGTGTTGTTCTTACTCGAACAAGAAACCCACTTATGATTACCCCCTCTCGCAAGCATCCGCAACTACAAAAGAAGAATTAAGATAAATCTAACCATAGCATGAAACATGTGGATCCAAACCAGCCCCTTATGGAATAACGCATAAACTATGGTTTAAGCTTCTGTCATTCTAGCAACCATCCTATACTTATGACTCCACAATGCCTTCCTTTAGGCCCAAAATATGGTATAGTGTCATGTAGTCGACGTTCACATGACACCACTAAAGGAAGCAACAACATACATATCAAAATATCGAACGAATACCAACTTCACATGATTATTTATAACAAGACTTCTCCCATGTCCTCGAGAACAAAAGTAACTACTCACAAATCATCACCATGTTCAATATCAGAGGTGCAATAAATATGATAAAGGGTCTGAACATATTATCTTCCACCAAACAACCAACAAGCATCAACTACAAGACGTAATCAACACTACTAGTAACCCATAGGTACCAATCTAAGGTTTTGAGACAAAGATTGAATAAAGAGATGAACTTGGGTTTGAGATGAGATGGTGCTGGTGAAGATGTTGATGAAGATTGGTCCTCCCACGAAGGAGGAAGCGTTGGTGATGACGATGGCTTCGATTTCCCCCTACCGGAGGGAAGTTTCACCAGCAGAATCTCTCTACCGGAGAGCAAAAGGGCATCTGTCAAGGTTTCCGCCTCGAGACAGCGTTGCTTCATCCCAAAAGTATGCTCTTGATTTTTTCTAGGTCAAAAGACATCATATAGAAGAAGAAGGGGGGCGGGGGCCGTCGTGGGCCTGCCAAGCCATCAGGGCGCGCCCAGGGGGTGGGCGCGCCCTGTTGGCTTGGCACCAACAGGTGACCCGCCTCTGGCACTTCTTCGCTCCATAAATTCAAATACATTCCACAAAAAATCCTCGTGAAGTTTCAGGTCATTTGGAGTCCAGAGAATTTTCAATCCTTTTCTTGGTTTTCAGGTCCAGAATTCCAGTTTGCGACAATTTCCCTCTTTGTGACGTACCTTTTAAATTAAGAGAGAAAAGGCATTAGAATAGTATCATAAAATGGTATAGTGGCCAAGAATAATATTAATATCAATAAGAAATCATGATGCAAAATGGACGTATCAGGCTCCAGATGGGATCACGGCGAAACAGAGACTTGTCGCGGCGGAAAAAGTGTTTCGGGTGGCTCTGTGTTTTTTTCGATTTTAGAGAATATATAGAGGCGGAGTTAGGGTAAACGGAGCCAGGGTGTGTAGGGGAACGTTGCATGGGAAACAAAAAATTTCCTACGCACACGCAAGATCTATCCATGGTGATGAGCATCTGCGAGAGGGAGAGTGGATCTACATACCCTTGTAGATCGCTAAGCGGAAGCGTTAAGAAACGCGGTTGATGTAGTCGAACGTCTTCGCGATCCAAATCGCAAGACGTCCTGCGATCCCATCACGATCCGTCTCGCGATCCAATCACGATCCGTCCAATCTAGTGCCGAACGGACGGCACCTCCGCGTTCAGCACACGTACAGCTCGATGACGATCTCTGCCTTCTTGATCCAGCAAGAGGGAGCGGATAGGTAGATGAGTTCTCCGGCAGCACGACGACGCGGCGGCGGTGGTGGTGGAACTATTCCAGCAGGGCTTCGCCTAAGCACTGCTGAAAAACTAGAGGACTTGATCTATTGGGGAGAGAGGGTTGTACCGTGGCTTAGGGTTTTCTGGTGTGGCTGCCCTCTCTCCCCTCCAGTATATATAGGAGGAAGGGGAGGGAGGCCGGCGCCCCTAGGTCTGCCCCTTGGTGCGGCCGAAGTGGGAGAGGTGGAGGAGTCCTACTCCAATCCTACTGCAAGTAGGATTCCACTTCCACTTGTTTTTCCTTATCTCCACTTGGACTTTCCCACCCCTAGCCGCATGGGCCTTGCTGGCGGGGTTCGGCCAGCCCACTAGGGGCTGGTTCACCTCCTCCCACAGCCCATGAGGCCCTTTGGGGCGAGAGGCCCCTCCCGATGGTCCCTCGGTACCCTCCCGGCACTCCCGGTACACTACCGAAGTACCCGAAACCTTTCCGGTGACCAAAACGGGACTTCCTATATATCAATATTTATCTCCGGACCATTCCGGAGCTCCTTGTGATGTCCGGGATCTCATTCGGGACTCCGAACAACCTTCGGTCACCACCATACATAACTCAATACTACCGAAACGTCACCGAACGTTAAGTGTGCAGACCCTGCGGGTTCGAGAACTATGTAGACATGACCGAGACACCTCTATGGTCAATAACCAATAGAGGGACCTGGATGCCCATATTGGTTCCTACATATTCTACGAAGATCTTTATCGGTTGAACCTCTATGTCAAGGATTCAGTTAATCCCGTATGTTGTTCCCTTTGTTCTTCGGTATGTTACTTGCCCGAGATTCTATCGTCGGTATCTCTATACCTAGTTCAATCTCGTTACCGGCAAGTCTCTTTACTCGTTCCGTAATACAAGATCCCGTGGCTAAAACTTTACTCACATTGCTTGCAAGGCTTGTTGTGATGTTGTATTATCGAGTGGACCCCGAGATACCTCTCCGTCATACGGAGTAACAAATCGTAGTCTCGATCCATGCCAGCTCAACAGACACCTTCGGAGATACCTGTAGAGCATCTTTATAGTCACCCAGTTACGTTGCAACGTTTGATACACACAAGGTATTCCTCCGGTGTCAGTGAGTTGCATGATCTCATGGTCATAGGAACAGATACTTGACATGCCGAACACAATAGCAATAAACTGACACGATCATATGCTACGTTCATAGTTTGGGTCTTGTCCATCACATCATTCTCCTAATGATGTGATCCCGTTATCAAATGATATCTCATGTCTATGGCTAGGAAACCTTGACCATCTTTGATCAACGAGCTAGTCTATTAGAGGCATACTAGGGACACATTGTTTGTCTATGTACCCACACATGTAATTGAGTTTCCAATCAATACAATTATAGCATGGATAATAAACGATCATCATGAACAAGGAAATATGATAATAACTAGTTTATTATTGCCTCTAGGGCATATTTCCAACAGTCTCCCACTTGCACTAGAGTCAATAATCTAGTTCACATCACCATGTGATTTACATTGTTATGAATCTAACACCCAATGAGTTCTGGGGTTGGATCATGCTTTGCATGTGAGAGAGGTCTTTAGTCAACGGTCTGCAACAATCAGATCCGTGTGTTCTTTGCAAATCTATATGTCATTCTACAGATGCTACCATGCTCCACTTGGAGCTATTCCAAATGGTTGCTCCACTATACGTATTCAGATTGCTACTCAGAGTCATCCGGATAGGTGTCAAAGCATGCATCGACGTAACCCTTTACGACGAACTCTTTATCACCTCCATAATCGAGAAACATTTCCATAGTCCTCTAGTTACTAAGGATAATTTTGACCGCTGTCCAGTGATCCACTCCTGGACCACTCTTGTACCCCTTGACAGACTCATGGCAAGGCACACACCAGGTGCGGTACACAGCATGGCATACTATACAGAGCCTATGGATAAGGCATAGGGGACGACCTTCGTCCTTTCTCTTTCTTCTGCCGTGGTCGAGCTTTGAGTCTCACTCAACTCCACACCTTACAAATCAGGCAAGAACTCTTTCTTTGACTGATCCATTTTGAACTCTTTCAAAATCTTGTCAAGGTATGTACTTATTGAAAGTCTTATCAGACGTCTTGATCGATCTCTATAGATCCTGATGCCCAATATTTAAGTAGCTTCATTCCAGGTTTCCTTTGAAAAACTCCTTTCAAACAACCCTTTATGCTTTCCAGAAAATCTACATCATTTCCGATCAACAATATGTCATCCACATATACTTATCAGAAATTCTATAGTGCTCCCACTCACTTTATTGTAAATACAAGTTTCTCATAAACTTTGTATAGACCCAAAAACTTTGATCACCTCATCAAAGCGTATATTCCAACTCCGAGATGCTTGCTCCAGTCCATAAATGGATCGCTGGAGTTTGCAAACTTTTTAGCATCCTTAGGACTGACAAAACCTTCCGGTTGTATCACATACAACCTTTCCTCAAGGAAACCGTTAAGGAAACTCGGTTTTGACATCCATCTGCCAGATTTCATAATCGAAAAATGCAGCAACTGCTAACATAATTCCAACAGACTTTAGCATCGCTACGGGTGAGAAAGTCTCATCGTAGTCAACTCCTTGAACTTTGTCGGAAACTTCTTTGCGACAAGCCGAGCTTTATAAATGGTGACATTTACCATCAGCGTCTGTCTTCTTCTTAAAGGTCCATTTGTACTCAACAGCCAGCCATTCAACTGGCAAGTCTACCAAAGTCCATACTTGGTTTTCATACATGGATCCTATCTCGGATTTCATGGCTCCTAGCCATTTGTTGGAATCCGGGCCCACCATCGCTTCTTCATAGTCGGTAGGCTCATTGTTGTCTAACAACATGATTTCTAAGACAGGGTTGCCGTACCACTCAGGAGCAGTACGCGTCCTTGTCAACCTACGAGGTTCGATAGCAACTTGATCTAAAGTTTCATGATCATTATCATTAGTTTCCTCTTCAATTTGGTGTAGGCACCGTAGAAACATTTTTCTGCGCCGTGCTACCATCCAACTGAAGTTACGGTTCAATAACCTAATCAAGTTCTACTTTTCCTCCCAGCCAATTCTTTCGAGAGAAACTCTTTCCCGAGAAAGGACCCGTTTTTAGCAACAAACACTTTGCCCTTGGATCTGAGATAGAAGGTATACCCAACTGTTTCCTTAGGGTATTCTATGAAGATGCACCTTTCCGCTTTGGGATCGTGCTTATCAGACATAAGCGTCGCATTCCCAAACTCTGAGAAATGACAGCTTAGGTTTCTGCCAAACCAAAATTCATACGGTGTCATCTCAACGGACTTAGATGGTGCCCTATTTAAAGTGAATGTAGTTGTCTCTAATGCATAACCCCAAAATGATAGTGGCAAATCGATAAGAGACATCATAGTTCGCACCATATCCAATAGAGCACGACTACGACGTTCGGACACACCATCACACTCTGGTGTTCCAGGTGGCGTGAGTTGTGAAACAACTTCCACATTGTCTTAAGTTGTATACCAAACTCGTAACTCAAATATTTACCTCCACGATCATATCGTAGACATTTTATCTTCTTGTCACGATGATCTCAAATTTCACTCTGATTTTGTTTGAACTTTTCAAACGTTTCGGACTTGTGTTACATTAAGTAAATATCTCCATATCTACTCAAATCATCAGTGAAGGTAGGAAAGTAACGATATCCACCGCACGCTACAGCACTCATTGGACCGAATACATCAACATGTACTATTTCCAATAAGTTACTTGCCCGCTCCATCATACCGGAAAATGGGGTCTTAGTCATCTTGCCCATGAGGCATGGTCCGCATGTCTCAACCGATTCGAAATCGAATGAGTCCAAAGATCCATCAGCATGGAGTTTCTTCATGCGTTTTACACCAATATGACATTTACCGGCAGTGCCACAAGTATGTGGTACTATCATTATTAACTTTGTATCTTTTGGCATTAATATTAAGAACATGTGTATCACTACGATCAAGATTCAATAAACCATTCTCATTGGGTGCATGACCTTTGAAGGTATTATTCATGTAAACAGAATAACCATTATTCTCTAACTTAAATGAATAACCGTATTGCAATAAACATGATCTAATCACGTTCATGCTCAACGCAAACACCAAATAACATTTATTTAGGTTCATCACTAATCCTGAAGGTAGAGAGAGCGCGCGATGGTGATCACATCAACCTTGGAAACACTTCCAACACACATCGTCACCTCGCCCTTAGCTAGTCTCCGTTTATTCCGTAGCTTTTATTTCGAGTTACCAACATTTAGCAACTGAACCGGTATCTAATACCCAGGTGCTACTAGGAGTACTAGCAAGGTACACATGAATAAAACGTATATCAAATATACTTCTGTTGACGTTGCCAGCCTTCTTATCTACCAAGTATCTAGGGCAGTTCCGCTTCAGTGATCGTTCTCCTCATAATAGAAGCACTCAGTCTCGGGTTTGGGTTCAACCTTGGGTTTCTTTACTGGAGCAGCAACTGGCTTGCCATCCATGAAGTTTCCCTCCTTGCCCTTGCCCTTCTCGAAACTAGTGGTTTTACTAACCATCAACACTTGATGCTCCTTCTTGATTTCTACCTTCGTGGTGTCAAACATCGCGAATAGCTCAGGGATCATTATTTCCATCCCTGGCATTTTATAGTTCATCACGAAGCTTCTAGTAGCTTAGTGGCAGTGACTTGGAGAACTATATCAATCACTATCTTATCTGGAAGATCAACTCCCACTCGACTCAAGCGATTTGTAGCACCCAGACAATCTGAGCACATGCTCACCGATTGAGCTATTCTCCTTCATCCTGCAGGCAAAGAATCTTGTTGGAGGTCTCATACCTCTCAACACGGGCACGAGCCTGAGATCCCAATTTTAGCTCTTAGAACATCTCATATGTTCCGTGACGTTCAAAACGTTTTGGAGCCTCAATTCTAAGCCGTAATGCATGACACACTAAACTATCAAGTAGTCATCAGAACGTGCCTGTCAGATGTTCACAACATCTACAGACGATGCTTGAGGGGGGTGGCGCACCGAGCGGTGCATTAAGGACATAAGCCTTCTGTGCAGCAATGAGGACAATCCTCAGATCACGGACCCAGTCCGCATTATTGCTACCATCATCTTTCAACTCTATTTCTCTAGGAACATATAAAAATTCAGGGGAGCTACAGCGCGTGCTAGTAATCTACAACATAATTTGTAAAGACATTTTGACTATGTTCATGATAATGAGTTTAGTTAATCATATTACTTAAAAACTCCCACTCAAATTGACATCCCTCCGGTCATTCGAGTGTCACATGATCCAAATTCACCAACTCAAGTCCGATCATCACGTGAGTTGAGATGGTTTCAAAGGTGAACATCTTCGTGTTGATCATATCTACTATATGACTCATGTTCGACCTTTCGGTCTCTTGTGTTCCGAGGCCATGTCTGTACATGCTAGGCCCATCAAGTTTAACCCGAGTGTTCCGCACATGCAACACTGGCTTGCACCCATTGTATGTGTAAAAAACAAACAAAAACAGCAGCTGGCACTTTGGCACTATGTCAATAGGTTAGTCCCAAAAAATGATATAAAGTTGCTATAAAGTGATTGTAAAACATCCAAGAATGATAATATAACAACATGGAACAAGCAAAAATTATAGATACGTTGGAGATGTATCAGCATCCCCAAGCTTAATTCATACTCGTCCTCGAGTAGGTAAATGATAAAAACAGAATTTTTGATGTGGAATGCTGCCTAACATGTTCATCTCATATTCTTTTCTTTTGTAGCATGGACATTTGGACTTTTAGATGATTCAAAGCAATAGTCTAGTTTTAACATAATGACTTCAATACTCAAGCATGCCAACAAGCAACCATGTCTTTCAAAATATCAACACTAAAGAAAGTTATCCCTAGCCCATCATGCTCAATCATTGATCCATTCATGACACACACTCAAATATTAGCTATACCCAATGCTCAAGTACGATCATAGTGCCCCCTAGTTGGTGCTTTATAAGAGAAGATGAAGACTCAAAGTAAAAATAAAAAATGCATAAAGTAAATAGATAGGCCCTTCGCTGAGGGAAGTAAGGATTTGTGGCATGCCTTTCCCGTCAACGAAAACGACAAAGTAGTTCACAATACTTTCCATGCTAGATATATCATAGGCGGTTCCAAACAGAAAATAAAGTTTATTCCTTTTTCCATCATTCTTTCACATTCCATGGCTGGCCGTATCCACGGTTGCCTTCCATACCAACACTTTCCAAGGAATTTATTATTTGACAACATAAAGTAAATATTTTTTCTTTTTCATTTCGGGAATGGGCATCCCTATTACCGCCGCACTCTCGTGCAATGACAAGTGAATAAACACTCATCTTGAGAATAACACATCTAGCATGAAAAAAATATTGGACACTCCCCACCGTTTCATGAGCGGTACGAGCACACAAAAGATAAGTTTATTTTGAAAATTAGAGATGGCACATACAAATTTGCTTGGAACGGCATGGAAATACCGCATATAGGTAGGTATGGTGGACTCATAAGGCAAAACTTAGTTTAAGGATTTTGGATGCACAAGTAGTATTTCTACTTAGTACAAATGGAGGCTAGCAAATAGATTGAGAAACAACCAAACCAAGAAACGAAAATTCACATAAGCGAGCATTGAGCATAACTAACACCGAATAATGCACCATAAGTAGGATGTAATTTCATTGCATAACTATTGACTTTCGTACTTGCATAGGGAATCACAAACCTTAACACCAATATTCCTACTAAAGCATAATTACTCACTAACATGACTCACATATTACTATCATCATGTTTCAAAACTATTACAAAGAATCAAGTTTAATTTGTCCCATGATCTTTCATGAAAGCTTTTATTATATCCTCCTTGGATATCTATCACTTTGGGACTAGTTTCATATATTGCCATTGCTTTTTCGACAAGCTCAAACAAATTTAAATGAAGCACATGAGCATAAAGATTTCATCCCTCAAAAAGGTATAAGTGAAGCATGAGAGGAAATGACAAGCTACTCTCAAAAGATAAAAGTGAAGATCAGTGAGTAGTCAAACAATTAAGTAGCTATGTGAGGACTCTCTCTCTCTCAATAAATATTTTCAGATCTGAGTATTTTATTCAAACAGCAAACAAAAGAAAAATAGCACTCCAAGAATAGCACGCATCATGTGAACGAAAAAATTTAGGCTCAACATAGGCTAACCGATAATTATTGATGAAGAGAGGTGGGATGCGTAGCATCCCCAAGCTTAGATGCTTGAGACTTCTTGAAATATTTACTTGGGGTGCCTTGGGCATCCCCAAGCTTGAGGTTTTGTATCTCGTTCAATCCTCTCATATCATGGTTTCACCTATTCTCAAAAACATCATCCACACAAAACTTGAAAAGAACTCGTGAGATAGGTTAGTACACATAATAATAAATCAACTCTTTATGTACTGCCAAGACAAGTTGCATAATAATTTTCAAACATTAGGTACTGTATACTATCATTTCCACAATTTATATCTACCAATATAGGCTATGGAAACTATAGGATAAGTAGATAACAAAACAATGACAGCAATCTGTCCAAACAGAACAGTCTGTAGCAATTTATGAAAACAGTGTACTTCTGTAACTGAAAAAATTATGAAAATTTAGGACATGCTAAAAAATTTATATGAAAATACTGTGTAAAAATTTCAGAAACTTTCCACGTTCCAGTAAAATATGAAAATTCAAACACTACAGCAAAAGTTTCTGTTTATACACAGCACACATCAAACATGCAATTCAAGCATCCTAAAAGGCAATTCTTGGAACTTTTTATTGAAAAACAAGATTATAAATGACACCTAACAGAGAACAAGAAAATAAAATGACGCTCCAAGCAAAACTCATATTATGTGACGAATAAAAATATAGTTCCAAGTAAGATATACCGATAGTGTTGAAGATGAAAGAGGGGATGCCTTCCGGGGCATCCCCAAGCTTAGGCGCTTGAGTCTTCCTTGGATATTACCTTGGGGGTGCCTTGGGAATCCCCAAGCTTAGGTTATTGTCACTCCTTATTCTCCTCATATCGGTGTCTCACCCAAAACTTGAAAACTTCAATCACACAAAACTTAACGGAACTTCGTGAGATGGGTTAGTGTAGTAAAGATAAATCATTCACTTAGGTACTGTCAAGACAAGATTCATAATTGTTCCCACATCATACCTACTGTATTCTATCATTCCCATAATTTATATCACTCAATATAAGCTATAGAAACACTAAAACAAGTAAACTATGCATGCAAAACAGAATCTGTCAAAAACAGAACAGTCTGTGAAGATCTGTAGTGTAACCATACTTCCCTGTCTCTAAATATTCTGAAAAATTAGGACAACCTGAATAATTTGTATATTAAGACTGTGTAAAAATTTCAGATCATTATAACGCTCCAGTAAAAAATGACAATTCCTGTACTGGAGTTAAAAGTTTCTGTTTTGGTTCAGCATCAATTCTACTCATCTTGTGAGTCATCCCAAAGGTTTTACTTGGCACTTTATTGAAACAAAAGCTATAAAACATGATTATACAGTAGCTTAATCATGTTAACACACAAAAACATAAAGTAAAAGTGTTGGGTTGTCTCCCAACAAGCGCTTTTCTTTAATGCCTTTTAGCTAGGCAAGATGATTTCAATGATGCTCACATAAAAGATAAGAATTGAAACACAAAGAGAGCACCATGAAGCATATGACTAGCACATTTAAGCCTAACCCACTTCCTATGCATAGGGATTTTGTGAGAAAACAATTTATGGGAGCAAGAATTAACTAGCATAGGAAGGCAAAATAAGCATAACTTCAAAACTTTGAACACATAGAGAGGAAACTTGATATTATTGCAATTCCTACAAGCATATGTTCCTCCCTCATAATAATTTTCAGTAGCATCATGAAGAAATTTCACAATATAACCATCACATAAATCATTCTTTTCATGATCTACAAGCATAGAAAATTTGTCACTCTCCACATAAGCATATTTCTTCTCATCAATAATAGTGGGAGCAAACTCAACAAAATAACTATCATGTGAAGCATAATCCAATTGAAAATTAAAATCATGATGACAAGTTTCATGGTTATCATTATTCTTTATAGCATACATGTCATCACAATAATCATCATAAATAGGAGTCATGCTTTCATCATAATAGTTTTGCTCATCAAAACTTGGGGGACTAAAAATATCATATTCATCAAACATAGCATCCCCAAGCTTGTAGCTTTGCATATCATTAGCATCATGAATATTCAAGGAATTCATACTAACAACATTGCAATCATGCTCATCACTCAAAGGTTTAGTGCCAAACATTTTAATAACTTCTTCTTCTAACACTTGAGCACAATTTTCCTTTCCATCATTTTCACGAAAGACATTAAAAAGATGAAGCATATGAGGCAACCTCAATTCCATTTTTTTGGTAGTTACCTTTTATAAAACCAAACTAGTGAAAAACAAGAAACTAAAAGATTTAATTGCAAGATCTAAAGATATACCTTCAAGCACTCACCTCCCCGGCAACGGCGCCAGAAAAGAGCTTGATGTCTACTACGCAACCTTCTTCTTGTAGACTCGTGTTGGGCCTCCAAGCGTAGAGTTTTGTAGGACAGTAGCAAATTTCCCTCAAGTGGATGACCTAAGGTTTATCAATCCGTGGGAGGCGTAGGATGAAGATGGTCTCTCTCAAACAACCCTGCAACCAAATAACAAAGAGTCTCTTGTGTTCCCAACACACCCAATACAATGGTAAATTGTATAGGTGCACTAGTTCGGCGAAGAGATGGTGATACAAGTGCAATATGGATGGTAGATATAGGTTTTTGTAATCTGAAAATATAAAAACAGCAAGGTAGCAAGTAACAAAAGTGAGCAAAAACGGTATTGCAATGCTTGAAAACAAGGCCTAGGGTTCATACTTTCACTAGTGCAAGTTCTCTCAACAATACTAACATAGTTGAATCATATGTAAATCCCTCATGTGCGACAAAGAGTTCACTCCAAAGTCACAAATAGCGGAGAACAAACGAATAAATTATTGTAGGGTACGAAACCACCTCAAAGTTATCTTTTCTGATCAATCTTATGAGCTATCCCTATAAGTGTCACGAACAGCCCTAGAGTTCGTACTAAAATAACACCTTAAGATACACATCAACCAAAACCCTAATGTCACCTAGATACTCCAATGTCACCACAAGTACCCATGGGCTTGATTATACGATATGCATCACACAATTTCAGATTCATCATGTTCAATCCAACACAAAGAACTTCAAAGAGTGCCCCGAAGTTTCTACCAGAGAGTCAAGACGAAAACGTGTGCCAACCCCTATGCATAGATTCCCAAGGTCACGGAACCCGCAAGTTGATCACCAAAACATACATCAAGTGGATCAATAAAACATCCCATTGTCACCACGGATATCCCATCGCAAGACATACATCAAGTGTTCTCAAATCCTTAAAGACTCAATCCGATAAGAAAACTTCAAAGGGAAAACTCAATTCATCACAAGAAGATAGAGAGGGGAAAACTCCATATGATTCATCTATATCAATAAAGCTCGCGGTACATCAAAATCGTGCCATCTCAAGAACACGAGAGAGAGAGAGATCAAACACATAGCTACTGGTACATACCCTCAGCCCCGAGGGTGAACTACTCCCTCCTCGTCATGGAGACCACCGGGATGATGAAGATGGCCTCCGGTGATGGTTTCCCCCTTCGGTAGGGTGCCGGAACGGGCTCCCGATTGGTTTTTCGTGGCTCTGGAGGCTTGCGGCGGCGGAACTCCCGATCTAGGTTTATTTTCGGGGGTTTCTGTATTTAGAGGAATATTTGGTGTTGGAATCACGTCAGGGGGGTGCTCGAGGGACCCACAAGCCAGGGGGCGCGCCCTAGGGGGACGCCCCCTAGGCTTGTGACCTCCTCGGGACTCCTCTCCGGTATCTTTTTGCTCCAGTATTTTTTATATTTTCCAAAAATATTCTCCGTAAATTTTCAGCCCATTCCGAGAACTTTTATTTCTGCACAAAACAACACCACGGTAGCTCTGCTGAAAACAGCGTCAGTCCGGGTTAGTTCTAATCAAATCATACCAAAATCATATAAAATTATTGTAAACATGGCATGAATACTTCATAATTTATAGATACGTTGGAGACGTATCAAGTATCGCGCCGTGGCCAATGTTGTCGCCGAGTGTTCATGGCTTCGCCAGCTTCTCCTTGAGCTCTCGTGCCCAGTCGACAAGGCAACGGTGGTCTACTGCGACAACGTCTCGGCCGTCTACCTCTCTGCCAACCCGGTTCATCATCGCCGCACCAAGCACATTGAGCTTGATATTCATTTTGTTCGGGATCAGGTCGCCCTTGGTCACGTTCGTGTCTTACACGTTCCGACCTCCCAACAATTTCCCGATATCATGATCAAAGGCTTACCCATGGCGTCCTTCGAGGAGTTCCGATCCAGTCTTTGCGTCAGCGATGGTGCCGCTTCGACTGCGGGGGGGGGGGGGTGTTGAGTATATATATTATGTGCATATAGTGTGTCTAGGCCCACCTCCTAGTCCCTTGTATAGTTGAGGTCGTGGCCCACCTTGTACATCATATATACGTGCGATTGCACCTGATCAATACATCGTGCAATTCCATCATCATACAATTAGAACAAGAGAAAGACCTTATGGTCCATATTATACAAGGAGCAGGGGTTACCATACAATTAGGATGCATATGGAGCTAAATATGAATGAAAGCTCTCCTATGGACCAATGGGGGTGCATCTTGTTGGGGAACGTTGCATGGGAAACAATTTTTTTTCCTACGCACATGCAAGATCTATCCATGGTGATGAGCATCTACGAGAGGGAGAGTGGATCTACATACCCTTGTAGATCGCTAAGCGGGAAGCGTTAAGAAACGCGGTTGATGTAGTCGAACGTCTTCGCGATCCAAATCGCCGAGCGTCCCGCGATCTAATCACGATCCGTCCCGATCTAGCGCCGAACGGACGGCACCTCCGCGTTCAGCACACGTACAGCTCGATGACGATCTCCGCCTTCTTGATCCAGCAAGATGGAGCGGAGAGGTAGATGAGTTCTCCGACAGCGTGATGGCGTGGCGGCGATGGTGGTGGAACTATTCCGGCAGGGCTTCGCCTAAGCACCGCCGAACTAGACTAGAGGAGAAAACGATCTAGATGAAGTAGAGGGAGCACGTGGCAATTAGGGTTAGCCTCACTTCTAAACCTCTAGTATATATAGGAGGGAGGGGAGGGGATGGCCGGCCAAGACCTCCTCATAGGAGTCGGCAGAAGTGGGAGGTGGAGTCCTACTCCAATCCTACTAGGAGTAGGATTCCTCCTCTCCACTTGGAAACCTTTTCCACCTTTCCTTCCTTTGGGTTTTTTCCACCTCCAGCCGCATGGGCCTTAGTGGGGGGGGGGGTCGGCCAGCCCACTAAGGGCTGGCTTGACTCCTCCCACAGCCCATGAGGCCCTTTGGGTCGAGACACCCCTCCCGATGGTCCCCGGTACCCCTCCCGACACTCCCGGTACACTACCGAAATACCCGAAACTTTTCCGGTGACCAAAACGGGACTTCCTATATATCAATCTTTACCTCCGGACCATTCCGGAGCTCCTCGTGATGTCCTGGATCTCATCCGGGACCCCAAACAACCTTCGGTCGCCACCATACATAACTCTATACTACCGAAACGTCACCGAACGTTAAGTGTGCAGACCCTGCGGGTTCGAGAACTATGTAGACAGGACCGAGACACCTCTACGGTCAATAACCAATAGCGGGACCTGGATGCCCATATTGGTTCCTACATATTCTACGAAGATCTTTATCGGTTGAACCTCTATGTCAAGGATTCAGTTAATCCCGTATGTTGTTCCCTTTGTTCTTCGGTATGTTACTTGCCCGAGATTCGATTGTCGGTATCTCTATACCTAGTTCAATCTCATTACCGGCAAGTCTCTTTACTCGTTCCGTAATACAAGATCCCGTGGCTAACACTTTAGTCACATTGCTTGCAAGGCTTAGTGTGATGTTGTATTACCGAGTGGGCCCCGAGATACCTCTCCGTCACACGGAGTAAAAAATCCCAGTCTCGATCCATGCCAACTCAACAGACACCCTCGGAGATACCTGTAGAGCATCTTTATAGTCACCCAGTTACGTTGCGACGTTTGATACACACAAGGCATTCCTACGGTGTCAGTGAGTTGCATGATCTCATGGTCATAGGAACAGATACTTGACATGCAGAAAACAATAGCAATAAACTGACACGATCATATGCTACGTTCATAGTTTGGGTCTTGTCCATCACATCATTCTCCTAATGATGTGATCCCGTTATCAAATGACATCTCATGTCTATGGCTAGGAAACCTTAACCATCTTTGATCAACGAGCTAGTCTACTAGAGGCATACTAGGGACACAGTGTTGTCTATGTATCCACACATGTATCAGTGTTTCCAATTAATACAATTATAGCATGGATAATAAACGATTATCATGAACAAGGAAATATAATAATAACTACATTTATTATTGCCTCTAGGGCATATTTCCAACAGTCTCCCACTTGCACTAGAGTCAATAATCTAGCTCACATCACTATGTGATTTACATTGTAATGAATCTAACACCCATACAGTTCTAGTGTTGTTCATGTTTAGCCCTTGGAAGAGGTTTAGTCATCGGATCTACAACATTCAGATCTGTGTGTACTTTGCAAATATTTATGTCGTCCTCCTTGATGTAATCGCGGATGGAATTGAAACGTCGCTTTATGTGTCTGGTCCTCTTGTGAAACCTTGGTTCCTTGGCTAGAGCAATGGCACCAGTGTTGTCACAGAACAGAGTCATTGGGTTTAGTGCACTAGGCACTACTCCAAGATCTGTCATGAACTCCTTCATCCATACACCTTCCTTCGCCGCCTCCGAGGCAGCGATGTACTCCGCTTCGCATGTAGAATCAGCTACCACGCTTTGCTTGGAACTGCACCAGCTTACCGCACCCCCATTGAGAATAAATACGTATCCGGTTTGCGACTTAGAGTCATCCGGATCAGTGTCAAAGCTTGCATCGACGTAAACCTTTACGACGAGCTCTTGATCACCTCCATAAACGAGAAACATGTCCTTAGTCCTTTTCAGGTACTTCAGGATATTCTTGACCGCCGTCCAGTGTTCCACTCCTGGATCACTTTGAAACCTTCCGGCCAAACTTATGGCAAGGCTGACATCGGGTCTTGTGCACATCATTGCATACATGATAGAGCCTATGGCTGAAGCATAGGGGACGACACTGATCTTTTCTCTATCTTCTGCAGTCACTGGGCATTGAGTCTTACTCAACTTCACACCTTGTAACACAGGCAAGAACCCCTTCTTGGACTGATCCATTTTGAACTTCTTCAAAACTTTGTCAAGGTATGTGCTTTGTGAAAGTCCTATTAAGCGTCTTGATCTATCTCTATAGATCTTGATGCCTAATATGAAAGCAGCTTCTCCTAGGTCCTTCATTGAAAAACTCTTGTTCAAATATTCCTTCACGCTTTCCAACATTTCTATATTGTTTCCAATCAGCAATATGTCATCCACATATAATATTAGAAACGCTATAGAGCTCCCACTCACTTTCTTGTAAATACAAGCTTCTCCGTAAACTTGTATAAACCCGAACGCTTTGATCACCTCATCAAACCGAAGATTCCAACTCCGAGATGCTTGCACCAGTCCATAAATGGATCGCTGGAGTTTGCAAACTTTGTCAGCATTCTCTGGATCGACAAAACCTTCTGGTTGCATCATATACAACTCTTCCTTAAGGAAACCGTTAAGGAACGTTGTTTTGACATCCATCTGCCAAATTTCATAATCGAAAAAGGCAGCTATTGCTAATATGATTCTGACGGACTTAAGCATCGCTACGGGTGAGAAGGTCTCATCGTAGTCAACTCCTTGAACTTGTGAAAAACCCTTTGCCACAAGTCGAGCTTTATAGACGGTGACATTACCGTCCGCGTCCGTCTTCCTCTTAAAGATCCATTTGTTCTGAATGGCCTTGCGCCCTTCAGGTAATACTTCCAAAGCCCATACTTTGTTTTCATACATGGATCCCATCTCGGATTTCATGGCCTCTAACCATTTCTCGGAATCCGGGCCCATCATCGCTTCTCCATAGCTCGTAGGTTCATCGTTGTCCAACAACATGACCTCTAAGACAGGGTTGCCGTACCACTCTGGAGCAGTACGCGTCCTTTATCGACCTACGAGGTTCGATAGCAACTTGATCCGAAGCTTCATGATCATCATCATTAACTTCCTCTTCAACTGATGCAGGCTCTACAGAAACATCTTTCTGCGCTGCGCTACTCTCAGGCTGAAGTAAAGGTTCAACAACCTCATCAAGTTCTATCTTCCTCCCACTCAATTCTTTCAAGAGAAACTCTTTCTCAAGAAATGTTCCATTTTTTGCGACAAACACTTTGCCTTCGGATCTGAGATAGAAGGTATACCCAACTGTCTCTTTTGGGTATCCTATGAAGACGCATTTCTCCGCTTTGGGTTCCAGCTTTTCAGGCTGAAGCTTTTTGACATAAGCATCACATCCCCAAACTTTAAGAAACGACAACTTTGGTTTCTTGCCAAACCACAGTTCATATGGCGTCGTCTCAACGGATTTCGATGGTGCCCTATTTAAAGTGAATGCAGGTGTCTCTAATGCATAACCCCAAAACGATCGCGGCAAATCGGCAAGAGACATCATAGATCACACCATATCCAATAAGGTTCGATTACGACATTCGGACACACCATTACGCTGTGGTGTTCCAGGCGGTGTCAATTGTGAAACAATTCCACACTGTCTTAAGTGACTGCCAAACTCATAACTCAGATATTCTCCTCCTCGATCAGATCGTAGGAATTTAATCTTCTTGTTACGATGATTCTCAACTTCACTCTGAAATTGCTTGAACTTTTCAAACGTTTCAGACTTGTGTTTCATTAAGTAAATATACCCATATCTACTTAAGTCATCGGTGAAGGTGAGAAAATAACGATATCCACCGCGCGCCTCAATGCTCATTGGACCGCACACATCAGTATGTATGATTTCCAACAAGTCACTTGCCCGTTCCATTGTTCCAGAGAACGGCGTCTTAGTCATCTTGCCCATGAGGCATGGTTCACACGTGTCAAGTGATTCAAAATCAAGTGACTCCAAAAGTCCATCAGTATGGAGCTTCTTCATGCGTTTTACACCAATATGACCTAAACGGCAGTGCCACAAGAAAGTGGTACTATCATTATCAATTCTACATCTTTTGGCATCAATGTTATGAACATGTGTATCATCACTATCGAGATTCAATAAGAATAAACCCCTCACATTGGGTGCATGACCATAAAAGATATTACTCATATAAATAGAACAACCATTATTCTCTGATTTAAATGAGTAACCGTCTTGCAATAAACAAGATCCAGATATAATGTTCATGCTTAAAGCAGGCACTAAATAACAATTATTCAGGTTCATCACTAATCCCGATGGTAATTGAAGAGCGATCATGCTGACGGCGATCACATCAACCTTGGAACCATTTCCCACGCACATCGTCACTTCGTCCTTTGCCAGCCTCCGTCTATTCCACAGTTCCTGTTTTGAGTTGCAAATGTGAGCAACCGCACCGGTATCAAATACCCAGGCACTACAATGAGAGTTGGTAAGGTACACATCAATAACATGTATATCATATATACCTTGTTTGTTGTTGGCCGCCTTCTTGTCAGCCAAATACTTGGGGCAGTTCCGCTTCCAGTGACCAGTTCCCTTGCAATGAAAGCACTCAGTTTCTGGCTTGGGTCCAGACTTGGGTTTCTTCATGGGAGGGGCAACTGCTTTGCCACTCTTCTTGGAGTTACCCTTCTTTCCCTTGCCATTCTTCTTGAAACTAGTGGTTTTATTGACCATCAACACTTGATGCTCCTTCTGAATCTCAGACTCAGTGACTTTCAACATCGCAAACAGCTCGGCGACTGACTTGTTCATCCCGTGCATGTTATAGTTCAACACGAAGCTCTTATAGATAGGTGGCAATGATTGAAGAACTCTATTAGTGATCGCCTCTGCTGGAAGGGGCATCCCCAATTCAGCTAGACGTGTGGAATACCCAGACATTTTGAGTATGTGTTCACTGACAGACTCGTTCTCCTCCATCTTGCAAGCATAGAACTTATCGGAGGTCTCATACCTCTCGATCCGGGCATTCTTCTGAAAGATAAACTTCAACTCAAGGAACATATCATATGCTCCATGACGTTCAAAACGTCTTTGAAGTCCCGGTTCTAAGCCATACAACATTGCACATTGAACCATTGAGTAATCATCAGAATGAGCCTGCCAGGCGTTCACAACGTCTGGAGACTCAACTGGAGCGGGTGGATCACCAAGCGGTGCATCAAGGACATAACTCTTTTGGGAAGCCGTAAGGATAATCCTCAGATTATGGGCCCAGTCCACAAAGTTACTTCCATCATCTTTCAACTTAGCTTTATCTAGGAACGCATTAAAATTCAGGGGTGCTACTGCGCGAGCCATGATCTACAACATAAATTTTGCAAAAACAACTTAGACTATTGTTCAAGATAATGAGTTTAGTTAATCATATTACTTAAAAAACTCCCACTCAAATTGACATCCCTCCGGTCATTCGAGTGTCACATGATCCAAATCCACCAACTCAAGTCCGATCATCACGTGAGTTGAGGTGGTTTCAATGGTGAACATCTTCATGTTGATCATATCTACTATATGACTCATGTTCGACCTTTCAGTCTCTTGTGTTCCGAGGCCATGTCTGTACATGCTAGGCTCGTCAAGTTTAACCCGAGTGTTCCGCACGTGCAACACTAGCTTGCACCCGTTGTATGCGAACGTAGAGTCTATCACACCCGATCATCACGTGGTGTCTCGAAACGACGAACTTTCACAACGGTGCACACTCGGGGAGAACACAATTTATCTTGAAATTTAAGTGAGGGGTCACCTTATAATGCTACCGTCGTCCTAAGCAAAATAAGATGCATAAAAGGATTAACATCACATGCAAATCATAAGTGACATGATATGGCCATGAACTTGTGCTTTTGATCTCCATCTTCAAAGCACCGACATGATCTCCATCATCACCGGCATAACACCATGATCTCCATCATCTTGATCTCCATCAATGTGTCTCCATGAGGTTGTCGCGTCGACTGTTGCTTCCACGACTATTGCTAACTCATAGCGATAAAGTAAAGCAAAAACGGCGAAAATAATTAAAGACAACCCTATGGCTCCTGCCGGTTGCCATACTCATCGACATGCAAGTCATGATATTCTATACAATACATGATCATCTCATACATCACATATATCTCATCATGTAATTGGCCATATCACATCACAACATACCCTGCAAAAACAAGTTAGACGTCCTCTAATTGTTGTTGCAAGTTTTACGTGGCTGCTACGGGTATCTAGCAAAAACAATTCTTACCTACGCAAAAACCACAACGGTGATACAAAAATTGCTATTCAACCTTCTCAAGGACCGTCTTTGTCAAATCCGATCCGACTAAAGTGGGAGAAACAGACACCCGCCAGCCATCTGTATGCAACGAAGTTACATGTCAGTTGATGGAACCGGTCTCTCGTAAGCGTACGAGTAATGTTGGTCCGGGCTGCTTCATCCCACAATACCGCCGAATCAAGAAAAGACCAAGGGAGGAAGCAATCTGAATATCAACGCCCACAAACTCCTTTGTGTTCTACTCGAGATCTCATCTACACATAGACCTAGCTCATGATGCCACTGTTGGGGAACGTTGCATGGGAAACAAATTTTTTTCCTACGCACACGCAAGATCTATCCATGGTGATGAGCATCTACGAGAGGGAGAGTGGATCTACATACCCTTGTAGATCGCTAAGCGGGAAGCGTTAAAAAACGCGGTTGATGTAGTCGAACGTCTTCGCGATCCAAATCGCCGAGCGTCCCGCGATCTAATCACGATCCGTCCCGATCTAGCGCCGAACGGACGGCACCTCTGCGTTCAGCACACGTACAGCTCGATGACGATCTCCGCCTTCTTGATCCAGCAAGATGGAGCGGAGAGGTAGATGAGTTCTCTGACAGCGTGACGGCGTGGCGGCGATGGTGGTGGAACTATTCCGGCAGGGCTTCGCCTAAGCACCGCCGAACTAGACTAGAGGAGAAAACGATCTAGATGAAGTAGAGGGAGCACGTGGCAATTAGGGTTAGCCCTCACCTCTAAACCTCTAGTATATATAGGAGGGAGGGGAGGGGCTGGCCGGCCAAGACCTCCTCATAGGAGTCGGCCGAAGTGGGAGGTGGAGTCCTACTCCAATCCTACTAGGAGTAGGATTCCTCCTCTCCACTTGGAAACCTTTTCCACCTTTCCTTCCTTTGGGGTTTTTCCACCTCCAGCCGCATGGGCCTTAGTGGGGGGGTTGGCCAGCCCACTAAGGGCTGGCTTGACTCCTCCCACAGCCCATGAGGCCCTTTGGGTCGAGACACCCCTCCCGATGGTCCCCGGTACCCCTCCCGGCACTCCCGGTACACTACCGAAATACCCGAAACTTTTCCGGTGACCAAAACGGGACTTCCTATATATCAATCTTTACCTCCGGACCATTCCGGAGCTCCTCGTGACGTCCTGGATCTCATCCGGGACTCCAAACAACCTTCGGTCGCCACCATACATAACTCTATACTACCGAAACGTCACCGAACGTTAAGTGTAAAGACCATGCGGGTTCGAGAACTATGTAGACATGACCGAGACACCTCTACGGTCAATTACCAATAGCGGGACCTGGATGCCCATATTGGTTCCTACAAATTCTACGAAGATCTTTATCGGTTGAACCTCTATGTCAAGGTTTCAGTTAATCCCGTATGCTGTTCCCTTTGTTCTTCGGTATGTTACTTGCCCGAGATTCGATCGTCGGTATCTCTATACCTAGTTCAATCTCGTTACCGACAAGTCTCTTTACTCGTTCCGTAATACAAGATCCCGTGGCTAACACTTTAGTCACATTGCTTGCAAGGCTTAGTGTGATGTTGTATTACCGAGTGGGCCCCGAGATACCTCTCCGTCACACGGAGTAACAAATCCCAGTTTCGATCCATGCCAACTCAACAGACACCCTCAGAGATACCTGTAGAGCATCTTTATAGTCACCCAGTTACGTTGCGACGTTTGATACACACAAGGCATTCCTCCGGTGTCAGTGAGTTGCATGATCTCATGGTCATAGGAACGGATACTTGACATGCAGAAAACAATAGCAATAAACTGACACGATCATATGCTACGTTCATAGTTTGGGTCTTGTCCATCACATCATTCTCCTAATGATGTGATCCCGTTATCAAATGACATCTCATGTCTATGGCTAGGAAACCTTAACCATCTTTGATCAACGAGCTAGTCTACTAGAGGCATACTAGGGACACAGTGTTGTCTATGTATCCACACATGTATCGGTGTTTCCAATTAATACAATTATAGCATGGATAATAAACGATTATCATGAACAAGGAAATATAATAATAACTACATTTATTATTGCCTCTAGGGCATATTTCCAACACATCTAACTTGCCTGCTCATGAAGATCTAGAGCTTATTTGAGGAGGCTCATTATTAGAATATATAAGTCAAGTTCTATAACGTGAAGTTTCCCAGTAGTATGTATGAAATCATGTATTCTCTATAATGAAATGCAATGAAGTGGTGTTACTTTGAAGCACTTACGAAAATTTCTAGTATGAGCACTTAACGATTACTTTGAAGCACTTTACATGTGTACTCTAAAAAGGATACTAGTGTTGCGAATATCTATTTCTGAGCCCAGGCTCATCGTCACCTGGTCAAGAATATTTTTACAAAAAATACAAATATCAAAATGTTTTGCATGGTAGATAATTTGGTGTGTGAGGTGCGTTTCAAATTACAGATTATTTGGACATACGAGTAGCTATTAACAAAAAAGATAAAGTGGGTCCGAACAATACATGAACAGTAAACTTTTTACAGACCTCAAATTTGTCTTTTTTGTTGAGAGCTACTCAGATGCCCAAATAAATTAAAATTTCGAGCACACATCACGTACCAAATTTTCTACCATGCAAAAAAAGGATTTTTTTGAATTTTTCTAATATTTGTTTTAATTTTTTTCTTCATCGCGGGTGCAGATGAGACTAGGCACCGAATCGCTGCTCTCACTAGTGTTGCTCCTTCTCTCACACACACACTTCTTTGGTGCCTCCTTGACACATATTTTTTTATTTGGTGCCTCCTTGACACGTCTAGTGGATGACCTAAGGTTTATCAATCCGTGGAAGGCGTAGGATGAAGATGGTCTCTCTCAAACAACCCTGCAACCAAACAACAAAGAGTCTCTTGTGTCCCCAACACACCCAATACAATGGTAAATTGTATAGGTGCACTAGTTCGGCGAAGAGATGGTGATACAAGTGTAATATGGATGATAGATATAGGTTTTTGTAATCTGAAAATATAAAAACAGCAAGGTAACTAATGATAAAAGTGAGCACAAACGGTATTGCAATGCTGGAAAACAAGGCCTAGGGTTCATACTTTCACTAGTGCAAGTTCTCTCAACAATACAGACATAGTTGAATCATATGTAAATCCCTCACGTGCGACAAAGAGTTCACTCCAAAGTCACAAATAGTGGAGAACAAACGAAGAAATTATTGTAGGGTACGAAACCACCTGAAAGTTATCTTTTCTGATCAATCTTATGAGCTATCCCTATAAGTGTCACGAATAGCCCTAGAGTTCGTACTAAAATAACACCTTAAGATACACATCAACCAAAACCCTAATGTCATCTAGATACTCCAATGTCACCACAAGTACCCATGGGCATGATTATACGATATGCATCACATAATTTCAGATTCATCATGTTCAATCCAACACAAAGAACTTCAAAGAGTGCCCCAAAGTTTCTACTGAAGAGTCAAGACGAAAATGTGTGCCAACCCCTATGCATAGATTCCCAAGGTCACGGAACCCGCAAGTTGATCACCAAAACATACATCAAGTGGATCAATAGAACATCCCATTGTCACCACGGATATCCCATCGCAAGACATACATCAAGTGTTCTCAAATCCTTTAAAGACTCATTCCGATAAGAAAACTTCAAAGGGAAAACTCAATTCATCACAAGAAGATAGAGAGGGGAAAACTCCATATGATTCATCTATATTAATAAAGCTCGCGGTACATCAAGATCGTGTCATCTCAAGAACACGAGAGAGAGAAAGAGATCAAACACATAGCTACTGGTACATACCCTCAGCCCCGAGGGTGAACTACTCCCTCCTCGTCATGGAGACCCCCGGGATGATGAAGATGGCCTCCGGTGATGGTTTCCCCCTCCAGCAGGGTGCCGGAACGGGCTCCCGATTGGTTTTTTGTGGCTACAGATGCTTGCGGCGGCGGAACTCCCAATCTAGGTTTCTTTCTGGGGGTTTCTTGATTTATAGGAGTTTTTGGCGTCGGTCTCACGTCAAGGCGGTGCCCGAGGAGTCCACAAGCCAGGGGGGCGCGCCCTGGGGGGGCGCCCCCCAGGCTTGTGGCCTCCTCGGTCACTTCCTGGCCCAGCTTTTTGCTCCAGTATTTTTTATATTTTCCAAAAATATTCTCCGTAAATTTTCAGCCCATTCCGAGAACTTTTATTTCTGCACAAAAACAACACCACGGTAGCTCTGCTGAAAACAGCGTCAGTCCGGGTTAGTTCTAATAAAATCATACCAAAATCATATAGAATTATTGTAAACATGTCATGAATACTTCATAAATTATAGATACGTTGGAGACGTATCAGCATCCCCAAGCTTAATTCCTGCTCGTCCTCGAGTAGGTAAATGATAAAAGAAATAATTTATGAAGTGTGAATGCTAGCAAACATTTTCATCATATTCTATTCTTCTTTGTATAGCATGGACATTTGGACTTGTAAATGATTCAAAGCAATAGTCTAGTTTTAACATAATGACTTCAATACTCAAGCATGTCAACAAGCAACCATGTCTTTCAAAATATCAACACTAAAGAAAGTTATCCCTAGCCCATCATGCTCAATCATTGATCCATTCATGAAACACACTCAAATATTAGCTATGCCCCAATGCTCAAGTACGATCATAGTGCCCCCTAGTTGGTGCTTATAAGAGAAGATGGAGACTCAAAGCAAAAATAAAAATTGCATAAAGTAAATAGATAGGCCCTTCGCAGAGGGAAGTAGGGATTTGTAGAGGTGCCAGGGCTCAAGGTTTAAATTGAGAGAGAAAAATATTTTGAGTGGCATGCTTTTCCTGTCAACGAAAACAACAAAGTAGCTCACAATACTTTCCATGCTAGATACATTATAGGCGGTTCCCAAACAGAATGGTAAAGTTTTTACTCCCCCTCCACCAATCAATCACACTCCACGGCGAGCCGAATCCACGGGTACCGTCCATACAAACAACAATCCTGGGGGAGTTTTGTTTCATTATATTTTGATTTGATTTTTGAGCATGGAACTGGGCATCCCGAATACCAGCCGCTTTCTCGTGAATGATAGTGAATCAACACATATCGTGAGAATAATCCACCTAGCATGGAAAAAATATTGGATACTCCCCACCGTTTCATGAGCGGTACGGGCACACAAAAGAGAAAATTTATTTTGAAAATTTAGAGATGGTACATACAAATTTGCTTGGAACGGCATGGAAATACCGCATATAGGTAGGTATGGTGGACTCATAAGGCAAAACTTGGTTTAAGGATTTTGGATGCACAAGTAGTATTTCTACTTAGTACAAATGGAGGCTAGCAAATAGATTGGGAAGCAACCAAACCAAGAAACGAAAAATCACATAAGTGAGCATTGAACAGAACTAACACCGAATAATGCACCACAAGTAGGATGTAACTTCATTGCATAACTATTGACTTTCGTACTTGCATAGGGAATCACAAACCTTAACACCAATATTCCTACTAAGCATAATTATTCACTAACATGACTCACATATTATTATCATCATGTTTCAAAACTATTACAAAGAATCAAGTTTAATTTGTCCAATGATCTTCATGAAAGTTTTTATTATATCCTCCTTGGATATCTATCACTTTGGGACTAGTTTCATATATTGCCATTGCTTTTGGCAAGCTCAAACAAATTTAAGTGAAGCACATGAGCATAGAGTTTCCATCTATCAAAATAATATAAGTGAAGCATGAGAGGATTTCTTCAAGATTTACTAACTCTCAAATTAATCTAAGTGAAGCATGAGAGTATTTCTACAAAAATTTCCAAGCATACCGTGCTCAAAAAGATATAAGTGAAGCACTAGAGCAATTCTATAGCTCAAAAAGTTTAAGTGAATCATATAGAGCAATTCTAACAAATCATAGCATAATTTTGGCTCTCCCAAATAGGTGTGTCCAGCAAGGATACAAGTGACAAAGTAACAAGCAAAGCAAGCAAAGACTCAAATAATACAAGACGCTCCAAGCAAAACTCATGATATGTGACGAATAAAAAATATAGCTTCAAGTAAAATACCGATGGTCGTTAGAAGAAAGATGGGATGCCACTCGGGGGCATCCCCAAGCTTAGTTGCTTGTTTCTCTTTGGATATATCTTGGGGGTGCTGTAGCATCCCCAAGCTTAGGCTCTTTTCACTCCTTATTCCTTCATCCATCGTGATCTCACCCAAAACTTGAAAACTTCAATCACACAAAACTCAACAAAATCTTCGTGAGATCCGTTAGTATAATAAAGAAAATCACTACTTTAGGTGCTGTTGCAAACCCATTCATATTTTATTATTGCATTATACCTACTGTATTTTAACTTTACCATGGCTCATACCCTTCAATATAACCCATAGATTCATCAAAACAAGCACACAATGCAACGAAAACAGAATCTGTCTTAAACAGAACAGTCTGTAGTAATCTATACTCTAACCATACTTCTGTAACTCTAAAAATTCTGAACAATTAGGACAACGTAAAGAATTTGTATAGAAACACTGTGTTAAAATTTCAGCTCAATATCACGTTCCAGTAAAAAATGAAAATTCGAACACTGGACGCAAAGTTTCTGTTTTAGATTCAACATTGTTTCTACTCATCTTATGAATCATCCTAAAGGCTCTACTTGGCACAAACACTAAATAAACCATAAAAACACAATCATAACGGAGGCATAATTGTGCCAATACTCAAAAACAGAAAGGAAAAAGCAAAAATAAATTTATTCATTGGGTTGCCTCCCAACAAGCGCTATCGTTTTACGCCCCTAGCTAGGCATAACGCATAGTTTCAAGTATTGTCATCTTTAATTTTCAACTCCTCAATCACACAACTAGAATTTTTCAAGGATTTAGCATGCATGCTCTCTATTACAACACTTCTAGGAAAAAGACCAAAGAATTCATTTTTGTAAATAGGGTCTCTTACTATTTCAACAAAGTCGGGATGAATACTAATCATTTTAAGATCTCCCTTGTGGCCACTAGGTGTAGCAACTTTGTTCTTAGTGATTTGCGTGGTTTTGCAAATTTTTATGGGAGTTTTTTCTATAGTTTTGACAGAAGAAAAAGCCGATCCCAAGTTACTAAAAATTTCTTCCAACTTATCAATTCGGTAAGGACTCTCTTCTACCCTTTCGTTAACTACGGTTTCTTTTTCTTTTAACAATTTAAAGGCATCTCCCACCTTAGCCCGAATTTTATTAGCAAGATTATGCATTTTCTTATCCAAATTTTCAAGATGTTCTTTGGTAATCATCTTCTTTTCAATAGCATCTAATCTCTCCATAACATGTTCAAGAGTTAAAGTTGTTTCATTGATCATAAGAGGTGGTGATCCCACTAAACTTCCCATAGAATTGAAAGCATCCAAAGATGGACACATCAAGAAATTCCCACCGGTAATCGTATCAAGGACGAATCTATACCAAGTGGTGATGCCCACATAAAAACTGCGAAGAAGAACAACGATAGATTGCTTATGGATAGATCTATTATGAGCATTGCAAATCCTATACCAAGCATCTTTTAGGTTCTCCCCTCCCCTTTGCTTAAAATTAAGAACCTCATTATCGGGAGTACACACAATAAAGGAAGAACTAGCCATAATGACAAGGCAAGAGATCTGACGAGAAAAAGAGCAAACGAAAAAGAGGGCGAATAAAACAACAAATTGGTGAAGCGGGGGAGAGGAAAACGAGAGGCAAATGGCAAATAATGTAATTGCAAGGAGATGAGATTTGTGATTAGGAACCTGGTAGATGATGATGGTGTCTCCTCGGCGCCAGAGATTGGCACGTAGAAGAGACCGCTTCCTCCCCGGCAACGGCGCCAGAAATTCCTTTGACGTGGCTTGAGACTGCGGCGGTATTTCCCCAAAGAGGAAGGGATGACGCAGCACAACGACGGTAAGTATTTCTCTCAGTTATGAAACCAATGTATCGAACCAGTAGGAGGATCACCACCACCTAATAAGCAGCACCTGCACACAAATAACAAATACTTGCAACCCGACGCGAAAGAGTGGTTGTCAATCTCTCTACGGTAAAAAGATAGATTAGGATATGATAGATAGGAGAGATAGATCTCTCAAGCACACAAAATAAAAAGGGCAAATAAAAAGTGCAACAATATATTTTTGGGTTTTTGGTATAGTAGATCTGAAAACAAAGAGTCAAAAAGATATATCGGAAAGCAATATGTTGGAAAAGTAGACCCGAGGGCCGTAGGTTTCACTAGTGGCTTCTCTCATGAGTATAGCACACGGTGGGTGAACAAATTACTGTTGGGCAATTGATAGAAGATCAAATAATCATGACGATATCCAAGGCGATGATCATTATATAGGCATCACGTCCAAGATAAGTAGACCGACTCCTGCCTGCATCTACCACTATTACTCCACACATTGACCGCTATCCAGCATGCATCTAGTGTATTAAGTTCATGGAAAAATAGAGTAATGCAATAAGAACGATGATATGATGTAGACAAGATCTATTCATGTAGGAATAGACCCCATCTTGTTATCCTTAATGGCAATGATACATGCGTGCCTTGCTTCCCCTTCTGTCACTGGGAAAGGACACCGCAAGATCGAACCCATCACAAAGCACCTCTTCCCATGGCCAGAAAAATCGATCTAGTCGGTCTAACTAAACCAAAGATTCGAAGAAGAAATACGAGGCTATAAGTAATCATGCATATAAGAGATCAAAGAAGACTCAAATAATATTCATGGATAGAAACTGATCATGAACTCAAAATTCACCGGATCCCAACAAACACACATCAAAAGTTTACATCAAATAGATCTCCAAGAGATCATTGTATTGAGAATCAAAAGAGAGAGAGAGAGAGAGAGAGGAAGCCATGTAGCTACTGCCTACGGAACTGTAGGTCTATGGTAGACTACTCACGCATCATCGGAGAGGCACCTATGAAGAAGATGAACCCCTCTATGATGGTGTTAGATTGGATCTTGAGGCCCTGGAACTTGCGGCGGCTGGATGTGTTTTTCGTTGACTCCCCTAGGGTTTTCTGAATATTTGGGTATTTATAGGCATCAGATGCGGTGGAGGGGGGCCCGTGGAGGGCACAGCCCATCAGGGCGCGCCGGGGGCCCCCTGGCGCGCCCTGGTGGGTTGCTCTCCACAACCCACCTCTCTGGCACTTCTTTGGCCCACTGGGTGTCTTCTGGTCCAAAAATAATCTCCAAAAAGTGTCGTCGCGATTGTGCTCCGTTTGGTACTGATATTCTGCAAAGTAAAAAAACAAACAAAACCATCAACTGACACTTTGGCACTATGTCAATAGGTTAGTCCCAAAAAATGATATAAAGTTGCTATAAAGTGATTGGAAAACATCCAAGGATGATAATATAACAGCATGGAAAAAGCAAAAATTATAGATACGTTGGAGACGTATCAACACCCATGAGGTGAATACAATTGTCTTGCACCAAATATTCTCTCCACAACGGCGAGTCTCCTTCCTTGTTGGTAGTCTAAGTGGTTTTGCGATAGGGTGTGATCTCTTTTGTATTCTTGTATCTGCTTTGTAAGAGGTTCTCCTCATTATCATGTATTAGTTCAGCTGTGTTGCTTTATATATAAAGCGGGACGAAAGCCTTTAATTTTTTTTTGAACAAGGGGAAGGGCCCAGAAGGACCCAGTCATCCATTGATAAGCATGATAGTACATATTACAACAGGACCCAATAGGAGCAGGAAATAACAAACTAGACCCTATATTATGCGAACAAGACCCCGAACAAGGGAAGAAGATTGGAATCGGGTCCAAACTATCTGCACCCCGATGGATACAACCTCGTCGGCGCCGGGGACCGCACCACTTGGCCCGACGAGACCTCCATTGCTCCATGCCATCGACTCCACCATGAAGCAGGACTGCCTCCCCTTTGGCATCTTGGCCGGGAGGAATGAAGATGGTCGCCCTTCGACCTGAGGATACGACGGCTCGTCAGAGGCCGGGCAACGACCAACAAGGGCGCCACAGCCTCTAGAAATCCACCGCCGTTTGAGCTCATGGACCCCATCCGCAGAGTCCATCTTCCCTTGAGATCGCCGCCACTTATCCATCACCACGATGGATGCTGTAAACGACAACTTGCTGAAGGTCCATTGCAGATCCTGCCCAGACCACCTCGCTGGAAGCTAGGATCCAGCGAGAACAAGCCCCCCAGACTAGAGCCTCGCCGTGTTCTCCCACAGGCTCCACTGCCGCCATCGAGACGGCAAGAAGAAGACAAGGAAACACCGGATTGGCTCGATCTGAGGGCCGCCAGATCTGGGACTCCGCCAACGAGCTTATTGAAAGGGGGCTCGCTGGATCCCGCCTCCTCCGCCACCATCCACCATGGACAAGGAACGGAAGAAGCTTTCGGTCGTCACCAGATGTTGCTCGCAAGCACCAGCAACTAGCACCCCTACGGCAGGACGCCAAACTACGACATAAAGCCAAGACCAGACTCGATCTACATACACCTACTACTACTACCCCTACTATCTACAGAGGAGATCCGGCAGCCAAACTCATCTCTTCTCCAGCCGGCAGCGACGATGAAGGAAGAGAGGGGAGGCCCCGGGAAGCAACCATAGACTCTCAAGGGGAGGGAGAGGAGAGAGAAGGCGAGGGAGAAAATGAGCGCAAAATAAAAAAATTAAAGAGTCAATATCACCCCAAAATGACCTCTATGGCAGAGGAGGGATCGGTGGACTCGCTACTCGGGTAAACCGCAGAGCTTGGCGAGGCGGCCTACCGTTCCCTCTCCTCGGGAACTCCAACCGGCAACCGTCGCACCCAACTCCGCCCGTCTCCTCTTCCTACCGCCACGTGACTATCTGCAGTCTCTGTCTGCTCAAGCACTGAACTGAACCGCAGCGACCAGCCAAGCAGCGCATTCATTGCGACATCCCCGTCACCACGTCACCGCCAAAGCATGGCGCTCTCCGTCCGCCGCCAACCACGGTACAAGTTCGCCGCGCCGGTGCTGTCGCCGAGCTGCCTCCAGAAGCTGGTCAGTACTGATGCCAAACCCCGCCGCATCGCCATTGATGGCCCCTCCGCCCTGTCACATCAATTAATTCCTGACCGCTCCCCTCTGCTTTCGTGTGTTTTTCCTGTGACTGCAGTGCGTTCCCTGGGAGTTCGCGGCCCGGCTCGCGGTCGGCGCCGGGGAGGTACAGGAGGTGCACGTGGTGGACCTGCTCGGCAAGTCCCGGCGTGTGGAGCTGTGCATGCGACCGCGGCCGGACGGCGGGGTGGCGTGCTGGCTGGGCACCGGCTGGCCGGAGATGGTCAAGAAGAACGGCATCGGCGAAGGGTGGTCCGTGGTGCTGCGGCGCGAGCGGCGTGGGATGGCCACCCTGACCGCCTACGACCCGGCCTGCTGCCTCGTGTGCCTCTGCACTCCTCCCGCAGGCAGGTTCATTCATCACATGATGCGTTATACATTATTACAAACGCTGCAATTTCACTTGGTACTTCCCATTAAATCTCACTTTCAAGTACATCCTGTACAAATGGGCGCAAAATACCTTGTTCATTTTCAAGCTTCCGAGTGCTTGATATTCAGGCTCAAAATAAAGCCCTCATGATGAAGTATTTGCACAAGTTTTCTTCAACCATTTTGATCTGCCATGGGTTAAACTCATGTGCAAAGGAAATTATTCTGCTTTTCTTCTTACTCATGTGCAATCTGTGCTTCTGGATGTGTGGAATCGGCCATGCACCTCTTTTGGGACTGTCTTTTTGCTTTCGACTGCTGGGACATCATCATCCCATCTAGAAGCAGAAGCACCTCTATTCTTTTTGACATTCAGCTTGCAGCCTCTGTTCTTCGACCTTAATTTCACATGGATATCATTATCATGGGGGGCTGGAACATTTGGACTCAAAGGAACAGTTGGATCTTTAAAAACATGACACCAAGCATTAATTCCTGGAAGGAACTCCTTAGAGAAGATCTTGAGAAGGATTGAATCCGAATCAAGGATAGTCGTCAAGATGCCTCCAGAACCTGGATTGTAGATAACCTCTAAATAATTCTCATTTTACGGTACATTTTACTACTGCCACAGGGGAGTAGTATAGGATCAGATCAGCCGTTGATTGCATGGGCTTTTTCGGTATTGTGATTACCGAATTTAGATTTTATTTTTACTTACTGAAGGGTAATTTGGTCCACAGCAGGAGACGTGATCGTGGATAATCACTCGGTTATCCCGTTTTTCTCTCTCGCCTCACGTCTTCTCTTCCTCCGCCGCCGCCGGCGACCCTTCCATCTAGGGCTCTTGGCGTTCTGCCCTCCAGAGACGACTTACCCTGCCCACACCGTCCCGTTTCCTCTCGATCTCTCCATCCTATCTCTACATTCGCTCGTCCAGACGAGAGCTGACGTCTTCATATATTCCCGGCCGGGTGTGATATTGGATTAGAGATGATGAGGGAGTGAACTAATTCTGTACGATCTGAGTATTTGTACTCCGTTTGACACAGTCAAGGGCTCAAGGCACAGTACTGAATTTCTGGACATGGCTAACTTAGCTTCTTCGGGGGCTATAATAGCAGCCTGGTTAGTGGTTATGGTGATATGGGCCAAGAAAAACATGAACTGCACATACTGAATTGGTGTCTGTATTGAACCAAATAGGAGAATCATAATTTATTACTAAAGTGATTAGGTTACATATAAGGCATCCAAGACCTGACAGTCTGCAATTGTAAATATGCACCATTGCTGCATATGTGTTTTTCAGTCCGCACTACACACACAAGGATATGCATTTGGAACGTGTTGTGTTGATATCTTTTCGGAGTGATCTAAAAGCCATGTTCCATGCATATAATTAGTATGAATTATAGAGCTGGCCATTAACTTGTCAGGTTCTAGTCCCCAACTCAACACTAACTTATGAGGTTCTGAGCTCTTTGCATTCAGAATTGTGGGCATGCATTAGGTTGTATGCATACAAATAGCCTGCAGTAGAATTGTGCATCTGTGTTAGAATGGTGCTCTTGTTTCGTTTGTCTGGTGCCGACCTGGGCAAGCTGGCCGGAGGCAACTACGTGGTCACAAATTTATAACCCCGTGGCCTATGGCGGAGGCGGTGGTGGCCGTAACTCTCTTCCCCAAGAACCGGCGCGCAACTTTTTCTCTCCGCCACAACTTCCCCGTGACCCGGCGGCAGGCAACCAGGCAGCTCGCGTGGGAGGCCACAGGGCGGCAGCTAGTAGGGGGGACGGAGGAGACGATCTGCAGCGGCCGTTGAACCATAGCGTAGGTGCGGCGCTGCATGCGGGAGAGAGAACAGGGAATTTTTAGTTACACCTCCTGAGTACCGAACATACCCTCGCCTGTGCGGGATTGGTTTCACACCTCTGTCTATTTTGCCCCTTCGCTACAAAATACTACTCCGATTCTCTGGTAGTATTGATGAATCCACGCCTTTGAATCAGCTGAATGAATGGCTAATATTAACTCAGATGTACCGTAAAAGGTCTCAAGAACTGGTGTTGGTTGAGCTGTAATTTTTCTGACTTTTGCTTTCTGTACATATGTTGAACTGGTGTTGGTCAGAGCCTCATTTTTTTTAACTTAGTAAGCAAACATTCGTCACATGCAAGTCAACTACACCTAGCCCCCCCCCCCCAAATCTCTTGGCTGGCAAAATTTTTCCCAGCTAAAAAAGATGATATTTGTTAGATCCCTCCCCTCTGCTATAGCAATGTTTTACCAAAAAAAATTTTAACAATCTGTGGTTGGTTTGGTTACGTAGGTGTGACGTCCAAGACCAGGCCTCGGTTCATCAAGTTGCTTCGACCGGATGACCTGGAGAAGATGGTGAGAAAGATAGCTAACTTGCTAGCTTTATCTCTTTTTTTATTAAGGGACTATATTAATATCAAGAAGATAGCTAGCTAGTTTAGCCTGCTTCTCTCTTCAGAAATTGGATAGCTATAAACCTAGGCTAATAGTACTATTTAGTATCAACTTGACAAGCTCTGAACTTAAAACTGATGTGCTTCAGTTTTGCTCCCAATGTTCTTCCAGATAATCCCTGATGAGTTTGTGCAGCAGCACTTGATTGGGGCTGAGAGTTGCCCAAGCAGCCAAAAAGCCTTGATCATTGGCCCTACCGGGAAGTTATGGCCAGTCGATCTAGATCAACGTCAATCGGACATGCTGTATGGAGAAGTTTGGACAGAGTTTCTGACGGCACATGATCTCTCCGAAGGGAGCATCCTGTTGTTCCGGTATGAAGTTAACATGTCGTTTTCGGTTCAGGTGTTCCTGCCGAATGGGTGTTTGAAGGAGTACCCTTACCTAGCTGATGAGGCTGATGGGCCAAGCGCTGCTCTCCCACAAAGTAAGGCGAAATACATTCTTGTCAGAATTGAACTGTTTTTTACGTCAGGGGGCTCCTGCAATTTCCATCAGAATAATAGAGATGATCCAGTTTATAAGGAAAACTGGACCCAAAAATCTAACAATGGCCGTTTAATTGGGGAAAACCGAGTAAAAACCAAAGAACAAACCCAAAAAATCAGAAAAAGACACTAGAGCTTGGGAGACAGTAAACTGTTTTTTCACATAAGAAAAGAATTGGACTGTTTTTCATGTGCTCCTGCAAACTTTTGTATGGATTTTCCTTTTATTCCAGATGCGCGACTTTGAATGACTTGATCATTTGTGACCTTCATCTTGTCTCATGTGAAATGTAATTGTGCAGGTGCCAAGCAGCTTGTAGCTGCAACTGTCAGCAAGAAAAGGAACTACAACAGGCAAGTGGTTTCCGCAATTCCTGCACCCATTCCTGCAATTAAAACTAAGAAGGTCGAGTCGCAGAGCAAACCTACTGGCATTCTGCGAAGGCACTCATTTACGAAGCAGATTACCAGCTCTTCACTTAAACGATTCTTTGTGAGCACTACGTTTATTCTCTTTATATTTCCGTTTTTTTTTGAAGTGTCTATATTTCCGTTTGTTGGGTATGGACATAACTGACGAAGAATTAGAAATTAATCTCAATGCCCTGTGGTGTTCCATACTTTGTGAAGCTATTCATACCAATGTTTGTACCAGGTATTTGGTAACATTAAACTGTTAATACTGCAATGGTGATCTTTTTCATTACAAAAACTGTGATATCAACTTCAATAAATCTGCACATTATGAAACTCCTGTATAAAAGTCTTCCACCAAATGGTGATAAAGTCTTAATTAATGATTTGGACCATTGCAAGCCAGGTCTTCTCTGGTCTGAAAATCAAAATTAATTTTGTTTTCTACAGAGTTACTATTTTTTTAGGAACTAAGAATTACTGTTGTTTTGCATTTGTTTCATTTTATAACTGAGTCCCTCTACAAAATACTTTTTCCAATCCAAAACGTAAGTCTTTTGGGATATGACATTCTTCAAGATTGCGCATTGACCCTCAATTTCTGTGCAAACATGTTGCCTCACATGAAAATAATTATATTTGTTATAAAGGTATAATTCATGATAAATATATTAGTTTTAATTTGATAATTTAGATGCTAGTAGCTATTTCTTTATAGACGGTCAAATTTACAAATTTTGACTGACATAATGCTAATAGGACTTCGTTTTGTGTCGGAGGTAGTGTGTGTGACAGCGCGAAGGCAAAATATCTAATGCCACTTTGCACTTGTTTGAACTTAGACAAAAATTTAAGCTTAGTTTACAGTGCACAACACAAACTTCACAGAAATGATATTTCCTATATAGAACCTTCATTTATTGCATACTAGTTGGCTAGTTGTGAACTTTCAGTTTTCGGAAAAAGCAATTATACATATACTATCTCACAAGAGCTTCAAATTCTGGCATCAATGCAGGCTGTGAAAGGGACCTTTTGCTCATCAGTTGGTCTTCTAGAAGCATGTACAATCCAACTTAGAACATCCATGGAGGGAAGCGCAAGATCTTGGCCAGTAGCCTTCAAGATCGCCAACACCTACGGCTACATAGCAGGGAAAGGTTGGAAAAGCTTTTGCCGAGACAACGAGGTAGAAGAAGGCGATCAATGCACCTTCAAGGTTGTTGAGAAAATGGTCTGGCATGTTGTGATCAACTGATCGTCTGATCATGCCTAACTAGTGCGAGCAAAACATAGTCCCAGTATTTTGCCTACCAATGCCAGTGTCACTAGCCAATGACAGTTCTTGGTTAGTGATTTGCCATGTGGAAGCTTGGTATTTGGGTAGTAGTTCAGTAGACAAGTTAGTCTATGTTTAGGTCACTGACATCCTTCTTTCTTTAATGCTAATAGATTAGGTGTATGTATTTAGCCTATAACGTAGTCCAGTGGACGAGTTAGTCTATGTTTTGGTCACTGCAACATCACTGTTTGTTGGAATGATGGTAGATTATCGACCGCATCGTAGGCACATGTATGTGCAACATCACTATTTCCTGTACTAGACTTTGAAATGTACCAGTGTGTGTGGATGGTAAAAAAATGTTGAGAAGTCATACTAATGGATATTAAGTTCTAAAAATAATACTAACGGATGACAAGAACCGTAGGTTTCATGCTTAAAAGAGATAAGAGAGCTAAGCACATGCTACACGAGCTTGTTGGGTAGGCACAGAACCGATTCTCAGGGCAGCTTTTTCAGCTGGTTAAAAGCAAAAAGCTCAGGTGTGACTTCAGAGTGGAACCCTGCCCTCTAAATTTGCCATTAGGGAGTGGAATCATAGGCTTTTTCTGGTTAGCATGCTCGCATACAACTCTGAGTCTCTGACATACTTACCAATCTTAATTACTTCCTCTGTAAACTAATATAAGAGCGTTTAGATCACTACTTTAGTGATCTAAACATTCTTATATTAGTTTACGGAGGAAGTACCTTCTTTAGTTCCGAGGGTTACAGCTTGGGCAAAGAGATCAATGCAAATCTTACCTGTAGACAAGCACCTGTCAATTTGCTGACAAGACTATTTATGCGACTGTTTCAGTAAAGATTGTGCCAGTTAGGAGCTATCCAAATTAGATGAGAATTAGGTTCTCATGTGTGGTTCAGTGAACTCTCCATAATGCCTACGCTGACAAAAATCAAGAAACATAATTTATTAGCTTCAAGGTGCCTATTGTGACAGAAATCAACAAACATAGTTTATTAGCTTCATGGTGCCAGCCGAATCATTCCATGACAGAAAAATGGAAAACCTTTATTAGGTGAAAAGTCCATTCCATCGTACCTGTACTATCAGAACAACCAGGTAACTAATTAATAAAAAACTTGCTTTCTTTTAGTCCTAATAACAAGGATAACATTTACAATGGTTAATTTTTTTTCCAGGAACCTGGTGTACTTTTCCCAGAGGAACTGGTACTTGCAAGGGACAGTCGGACAGAATGGCCTTCCCAGGTGGCTTCTTCACGCACCACAGCTGTGCAGCACAGTGCAAAGATGGCTCTCCTCCGTCCATTGCTTGCCCAAAGTCATGACAATAATTCTCCACTCTTTTTGTTCCTCCAACAAAAGAAAGCAGAAAGAACGTCGCAGAGGCTATTTGAAGGAGGCCAGGCAATGAAAAAAGAAGCGTCCCTTGCCATCTTCTAGTGATCATCTATCTTTTCAGAATTCTATAAGCAGGGTGCCACCAAATGATGATTTTTTTGGGCACAAAGTTCTGTCTGATGATCTGATCATGACCACCAAATCATGCCAATAGTTGCAGGCACATACACAGGTTAGTATTTGCAGACAAACATGCATGCACAGGAAAATCTTGCACATGTCTCATGCTACGGCAGAGTTGAAGAAACTTCTAGTTTCTAGGTATATGCCCATGGAATTTCTCGCTTTCTCGGAGCGATCTCTCGACCATTTCTTGAGAATATTCAGATTCATCGGTCACGTAGAATTGTAGATTGACAGTCAAAGTCACAGATTAACTGTTAATTGCATCTCACCGGGGAATGTAGGTGGTACAAAGGGATCCTGCCCGGGCCGGTGATTTGGCACCACTGGTGTAAAGCAACAACCAATGAATTGTCACAAATCATTGGCTCGTTCTTATCTACGAAAAGGTACATCTGCCATGGGAGGATTTGATACCCCTCAAGTTGATGACGGCTAGAGGGGGAATTTTGGGCGTTTAAGGGAAAGAAAGGATGAGAGCTCAGAGACAATTTCTTGTGATCCCTCTAAGTTGGATCGAACATTTTGCCGGGAAAGTTTGCATCACGGGTTCTTGGGAGTCTAAATTGCAGATTTTTCTTGTCCTTGTCTAATACGTCTCTCACCGCAAAGAAGAACGAGAGCCAAAAATGGCGGTCCAATTCTTGTGGATTTATGTGAAATTTCCGTTGAAAGAAGAAGTCAAACGAATGCAAAAGGGAAGAATTTGATGGGCAAACATCGTACAATGGGTGGTCACAATTTGGAATCAGGTTTGCCAATTTGCGCCGGCATGGAGCATGAGCGAAAACATCAAAGTGACTATTGGCAACTTGGTTAATGATGTAATGTGGCACATTGCTAGGCGGAACATGATTACACGAATAGGGTGGAACATGGTTCTGCCCTATGAGATAGTGAGATACCACTATACATGAAATGGGGACAAGCTAACACGATAGATATGTTTATGATGGAGCTCCTGTCGGAGAAGATCGTCGTACATCTCATATTTGTTTTTTTTAATGTTCCATTTTGTGATTTGGACCTAAAATGATGAGTGGTATATAGCTGTAGAATATGTTCATTGCACTGAAAATACCATATACACGGCGATACAAAATGACACTCCATTATGAAGGGCCAATTTCCTTGTATTAATAAAATAGAACCAAGGGTGATGCATCTAATGAATGTCTTTTCACATATGAATCATCTGATTATTAGCCAGCCACCTGGTAGCTAGGTGGACACCACCCACAAGCCACTCGACCAATGGTTGGTTCTCAAAATTTATCTTAGTTTCCCAAGCAAATGTTCTGAATTTTTATCTGTTATTTCTAGTCGTCTTACAAATTGTTATTCTCAAGTCTCAACCAAGCTAATTAACATCCAAAACCTGCGTAGTAGCACATTTCTAAACAAACATTCATACACAATTTATACAGTTTCTAGAGCTTTGCCACTATATGGCAGACATAGTTCTATTTTGATAGGGTTTACATTTTGGTTTTACATCATTTCTACCATATTTTTCTGCCAAAAATTTGATCAAGAATCGACATTTAGTGTTGCGGACTGCGTATAAACAATTTCTTGGACAATATAGTAACCCAGTGTTCGTTGAAATTTTAGATGCATACTTTAAAATTTAGTAAAGTGTGGTGTTTAGGTCAATAAAGTAGTGATATAAAAGGTCTTATATTTGTTTACAGAGGTAGTACATATAGCAACATATGTGTGTCTGTTTTTTACTTGAATGAGAAATAGTTATTTCTAAGTCAATCATCTTGGAAGTTTGTTTTTATATTCATCTAATGGTTAATTATGTGGTTGCACATCTTATGCATTATTTTCAAAATTAAGCTTAGAGGCGCGTCTTCGCTTCGACTCTCAAATAACTATTTTCCAGACGACTTAGAAATAGCAAATCCACAATTAATTATTTTCTCGAACAACAAAAATATCTCCCCATATATTCACATACAGAAGCCCATGCCTCCAGCATTGCTCTTATTTTAGGGAATACATATTTAAATTACACACCCTTAATTACAAAGATTAATGTAGAGATAACCACTCATAGAAGACTATAAGTCTATAGCTACTACTAGGAGTAGTAGAACTAAAGAGAGCAGCAGGATAACAAATCAATGGCGGATGAACCAAGCGGACTGGCCAGCCACCTCGGGGCGGCCGAGGTACGTGGCCGGAGATAGATCACCGGCGGAAGCAGCACAAGATGAATCGATCCTAGGTAGCCTCGACGTAGCTGGCGGAGGCGTGGAACCTGGCGATGAACTCCGTGGCCTTCCTGTCGACGTCCCGCTCCCCGACGTACCACAGCCCGTCCTCGTCGCTCGGCCGCACCTTCCTCGACGAGCGCCGCGGCTGCTCGTACACGTCGTCGTAGTCCCGGCCGCTGCCGCCGAAGCATGACATGCTCCCTCCCATTCTTGCAGCCGGTCACCTGCTGCTGTGCTGGCTTCCTCCTAATTAAACTAAGCTACCTAGGCTGCTTCTTGGAAGTTGGCACACACCTGCTGCCTGCTGCTGTCTTGCTTAAGTTGAGAGTGCTGCCAGCCCAGCCCTTCCCCATTTATAGGGGAGGGAAAGTCCCGCTGGACGGACAGGATTCTTCCGACCCGCACCGCGCCGCGATCCGACGGACGGTGGACGGGTGGAGACCAGACGCGCGCGCAACGTTGCCTGCTACCTGAAGGGTTCTTGAGACCGACGGTGCAGGGTGAAACCAGACACTGAGAAGGATCGATTCTCTCGTCTGGCGCGGCTCGTCCAGATTGCTATCCAGCCAGCTTTGTTGTTTTCTGAAACCTGAGGGCCTGACGTCTGAACAGAGCAGGTGATGGAGCAACGAACAATCAGCAAATGCATGGATTGGGTCGCTGGATTTGAAGTGTCGTGAATATATTATGGTGATAATTGCGGCGAAATGCTGTTTTGGGGTTCTAGCCCATCGTTTTAAGGTAGAAAAATGGCTTTAAAAATATTAAAATATATTTTTTCTGGGATGATGATGTAATTCAGATAAGGAAGGGTACTGTTCGGATAAGGGAAACTTTAAAGTTTATATGGCGATAAGCCGGCATCTTAGAGTCACTAATACGTTTGGTCATTTCAGAGCCAGTTTTATATTGTTGTTAATTAGCGTTCGTCGAGATTTGGCCTAGCTTTATATATGCGGTGCTTGATCGATCACCGCGTCGACGTAACCAATCTCGCGCGCGCACGCACAAGTTGGAGGACAGCTAGCCGCTGCTTGATTTCCAAGCAGAAGCAGTGCCGCATGCGCTTGCTGCCCAAAGTAGTAATTATGCCAGTAATAAGATGCATTGGACCCTCGCAAAAAAAAAAGAAGAAGATGCATTGGAGCTCCCTGACCTCTTTTTGCGGGTCTTGTGCTGTTCTACCCACTTGATTGTCGCATGGTGATTGTCTTATTCTGTTGACTTCAGTGACTTGGTTGTTTTTTACTCTACGAGTCAGTGACATATCTATGCGTTCTGCCTAAAATCAGGAGCCGATAAAGACGGTTTGGAGTCATGGAATCAATCACACTGTTTACTCTCCAAAATATTAAGCAATATTTAGGTTGGTAAAAGAGGAGAACTTATCCGTGCACCCGACCTCGGCTCACATATTTAGAAACTTTGAAAACTTCTACAAAAAAAATGGAGTGCATAGACACAACGAGTAATCAACAATACACATATCCAAATTCAAAACTTAATTTGCAAACAAAAACGACAAAAGTGCAGTTGCCCGAATTCATAGCCCAATTAAACTTAGCTACTGTTAACTAAAGAACTTTTCAATTTTTTCATTTCTCATGTTGTATTCGAAGTCCATGGTAGTACATATATTGTGTCTACATGCTAGTTTTCCGACCCCCCCCCCCCCCCCCCTCCCCCAAAAAATTTGGCAACTTCTAGAAAAGGACAACGAGGTCGGGTGCACCAGATACACCACAAGCTCCAGTGCACTAGATATGTTCTCTCGCCAAAAGAGACTCTCATTGTTATTGAATTTTCTATCATGTCAAGTGTACATATCATAGAACTAGCTAGTTGTGTCCAGAAGCAAAGTGGTGAGTACAGAACAGTCTTTCCTTAGCAACTTAACTAAACCAACTAAGTGAATGCAACTTGCATTAAATAAATGAACAAACTGTTCAAAGAGAAAAACATAAACTATGCTCAATCCCATATTCATCGGTGCCTAACAAGTATTATCCCACTTTTTACTTGTATTACGGCACATGTATCCATAAGGAGCTATCTAAGTCAATGGAAGTAAACATAAAAATACAAGATTACGAACTAACATTGAAGGACCGGTCAAAAAAGAGGGTTAATTTTGCACTTTAGGACCCCCAAAAGCACCCACTAATGTAATGGCAAAGTGCAAGTAGCATGCATGCATGCTTACAACTTTCACTGCCTTTCCAGAAAGAATTGCACCGTTTGGCCCGATCTAGAGGTGCAAAAACTGACGAAGCATGCAATGCCCTCTCTTTCTCTCTAGTTTAGTGGCATCACATCCGTGCATGCAATGTGCTTGCAGGTTGTAACCACAAAGCTTATAATAAGAAGCTTTGAAGCTTTTAGGAAGAATCCTATGATTGACGAACACTTGATCAGAGGTCTATGCTTGTTCGGCGAGAGCTATGCCTGATATAATTGATATATATTTATGTCTAGCTTGATTGCTTTTAGATATCTTTGAGCTAGTAGTAAAGTTGAATCAATTGTGTCTCTGTGTTGATCTCTCCAGCTGTAGTTACCAAAATAATATTCGCAAGAGAAGAATATCTCACGCATGCTGCATGCATATATCGCCTTTCCGGGTAATGAGAGGAGATGAGATATTTTCCCTTGAGCAAAGGTTTTTGCGTGGGCAAGTCTTCATCTTTTTTTTTTGAGCTAATTTTGTCAAGTAATGATACACTACTACACAACATTTTCCTACTCTTTCTACCTATGGTTTTCAGTTCAGATATTCCTTCTAGAGAGAGTAACCAACTTCAGAATTGAGAATCTAATCACTTTGACCAACTTTAGCATTTTCCTTCCTTGTACGTCTGTCATGCATGGTGGAATTAGTTACGTATTTCTATTGGTGTGACCAATTATGGAGCAAACGTGAGGAGATTAATATGTTCCTAAAGCTAACTAGCTAGCTTCTCACGTAAGCTGGTAGGACATTGGGAGAGCAAGGTGCCTAAAAGAAACACAGGAGAGCAAGTTCAAACTTTCACGAACAAACCTTTTAGGCCAGCTCCACTATACGTACTTTGTTTGGAGGATATGAAACTATAACATTTTTTCTTTTGCAAAGGCACGTTTGGCCAGGATCTAGGTCCAAAATTCTAATCAAATCCTGACGGTATAGGCAAGCAAATGACGCGGTTTTCATTTTGATGCTGAGCGACCAACATCATGTATTTGGTAATTGAATAGAAATTGGGTGACATAGAAATCAGATGGTAGAGAGAAGTTATAGAATACTCGAGTCTTATAACATAATATAGGATCATGCATCCTGCAAAATGTATACACGCGTCTGCTATATTTCTTTTCAAAGAAGTCGTATGTCCGTTTTGAATGCTAATTCTGAGTGTTGTAGGAAAAGGTAAACTTGTGTAGCTTTTAGGTAGAAATGTTTTTGGCAGGCGTTTAGGCATAATTTCAGAGACCCCACCTGGCATCTCTCGTTCTTACTTTTTTCTGTAGAACAAACAAATCAAATATTTTCTAATCATGTTATGGGTATGTACACTTTACGTTCACAAAATTTAAACGAGAAACATAATTAGCCAAACAACGCTCATGCTGCTCGATTTGTACCTAATCATTTCCTTTTGACAAAAGAGTTCCTTTGGATTTCTATCAGCATTCAATAGTGAAATAATTTTGTGACAGTGAACACTCTAGGACACTGATATGAATTCTTCCTTATCAAATCAGGGAAAGATGGAGAGAGTATGGACATTGCAAAATCACTTTATATTACAAATAAAGCAACACCAAGATATTTTGGGAAAGCCAAAGATGAGCAAAATACGTATAAACAACTGTTCGGGTGTGAACTGGGCAGCCTACCATTCAGTTATCTAGGCACACCAATTCACCATCGTAAGTTATCTAACAAGGAGTGAAAGTGTATTGAGGATCGTTTCGAGAAAAAATTAAGCAGCTGGAAGGGCAAGCTTATGTCTTATGGAGAACGGCTAATACTGATTAATTTAGTTCTCACGAGCATGCCGATGTTCCTTCTGTCCTTCCTTGAGATACCTGTAGGGGTACGCAAAAGGCTGGACTTCTATAGATCCCGCTTTTTCTGGCAGAGTGACGAGGTTAAGATAAAGTATAGACTTTCTAGATGGGACATTATTTGTAGGCCCAAAGACCAGGGGGTCTGGGGATTGAGAATTTGTGGAGATGAAAGGCTTCCCATTCTGGTTGGAGGAGACTTTAACATAATTAGAAGACAAGAGGAAAATAATAATGACAACTTCGATGGAAGATGGTCATCTATGTTCAACATGATTATTGAGAGTCTCGATTTGAGGGAGATTGACCTTACTGGTAGACAATTCACATGGCTAATTCATTACCGGTGCCAACATATGAGAAGTTGCATCGGGTTCTGACTAGTGTAGAATGGGAGCAGAAGTACCCACTGGTCATTGTACATGCTTTGCAAAGGGCCATTTCGGACCACACACCACTATTGGTCGATTCTGGGGATGCAACTCATGTGGGTAACATAAGTATTTTCTCTTTCGAGTTAAGATGGTTCGAGAGAGAAGGATTCATGGATCTCATTGCTACAGAATGGGCCGGGGAATCTGATGGGTCATCTAGTATGGAAAGATGGCAAAACAAAATTAGACACTTGCACCAGTTCTTGAGAGGATGAGCCAAGAATCAAAGTGGCATATACAAAGCGGAAAAAAGAGGCTTATTCAGCTCATTAATGAGTTGGATGTGAAAGCTGAGTCTACACTTCTTAATATGTCAGATCGGAATAGTAAGATTGATGCTGAGAAGAAGTTGCAAACTCTTCTGAGAGAGGAGGAGATGAAATGGGCCCTTCGAGCAAAGGTGACGAAGGTGGTCCATGGAGATGATAACACACAATTTTTCACATGATTGCAAATGGCAAGCATAGGAAGAAAAAAAATAATTCAGCTTGAACAGGACGAGGGAACAATCGTAGGACATGAGAACCTAAAATTGTACATATCCGAGTACTATAAGAAACTTTCTGGTGCACCCGAAGAGAATTTTGTTTCTCTGGATGAGAGCACCACAAGGGACATACTGTTGGAAATATGCCCTAGAGGCAATAATAAATTAGTTATTATCATATTTCCTTGTTCATGATAATCGTTTATTATCCATGCTATAATTGTATTGATTGGAAACTCAATTACATGTGTGGGTACATAGACAAACAATGTGTCTCTAGTAAGCCTCTAGTTAAACTGGCTCGTTGATCAAAGATGGTGAAGGTTTCCTAGCCATAGACATGAGATGTCATTTGATAACGGGATCACATCATTAGGAGAATGATGTGATGGACAAGACCCAAACAATGAACATAGCATATGATCGTGCCAGTTTATTGCTATTGTTTTCTGCATGTCAAGTATCTGTTCCTATGACCATGAGATCATGCAACTCACTGACACCGGAGGAATACCTTGTGTGTATCAAACGTCACAACGTAACTGGGTGACTATAAAGGTGCTCTACAGGTATCTCCGAAGGTGTCTGTTGAGTTGGCATGGATCAAGACTGGGATTTGTTACTCCGTGTGACGGAGAGGTATCTCAGGGCCCACTCGGTAATACAACATCACAATAAGCCTTGCAAGCAAAGTGACTAAAGAGTTAGCCACGGGATCTTGTATTATGGAACGAGTAAAGAGACTTGTCGGTAACGAGATTGAACTAGGTATAGAGATACCGACGATCGAATCTCACGCAGGTAACATACCGAAGAACAAAGGGAACATCATACGGGATTAACTGAATCCTTGACATAGAGGTTCAACCGATAAAGATCTTCGTAGAATATGTAGGAACCAATATGGGCATCCAGGTCCCGCTATTGGTTATTGACCGTAGAGGTGTCTCGGTCATGTCTACATAGTTCTCGAACCCGCAGGGTCTGCACACTTAACGTTCGGTGACGTTTCGGTAGTATTGAGTTATGTATGGTGGTGACCGAAGGTTGTTCGGAGTCCCGGATGTGATCCCGGACGTCACGAGGAGCTCCGGAATGGTCTGGAGGTAAAGATTGATATATAGGAAGTCCTGTAGGGTAACGCAGCAGAAAACAAAAAATTTCTGACCTACGTACTAGCCCAGGATCACTATGGAGACTGCATACAAGGTTTGATCTTTTTCGTTACCGACTCGTAGCGCAGCGGAAGTAGAGTCGATGACGATCGGCGGTGCAGATCCCCGTAGCTAGGATTTACAACCTCCCAACCGCGAGGATGTATACCCTCATCCGCCCCCGGACAGCCCTCCGGGAGGCGGTCGGACAGTCCCTCGGACGGTGTCACGGACAGCCCTTCGGGAGGACCATCGAAACTCGGACCGTCACTCGGACAGCCCTTCGGGAGGACCATCGAAACTCGGATAGTCACTCGGACAGCCCTTCGGGAGGCACTCTCAAACTAAGACCGAAACTACGATCTCTCTACAGAGTTGCACACATACGGTGTCATCTATCCGGCAGGGCTTCGCCGTCCAGAACTAGTTCCCACCGGAACCCAGACAGCCTTTCGGCTCTACGAAACTATTTCGCTGGGAGGGAGAGAGAAGCCAGAAATGTCATGGCATTTGTATGTGAGAAGGAGTCAGTGTGGAGGCAGCCCCTCCACCTCTATTTATAGGAAATCCAAGGGGTAGGGTTGCTTGCCCCCCAAGCCTTCTAGAAACCTTTTGGGAAAATATCCCAAAAAGGTGACTTTTCCATAAATATCCCAAAAAACACTTTCACTATTCACGACGACATTTTTCAGCGTCTGATCGAACTGAAAATATTCATGTGGGCTTAGAACATTTCCAGTACCCACCAAAATAATTTTCAACGCGAGCCGGAACAATTCCGGTTTAGTGATTTTCATATGCGAAAAGCATCTGAAGCGGTTCCGGCAGCTCCGGAACATTTCCGGTTTTCATCCCGGAAAATTCCAGAAAGTTTCCAGAACGATTCTGGCACCCTCCAAGAATTATCAGGCATGTGCCGAAACCATTTTGACTTTATGGTGCACTCCGAAACAACTTTTCGGTTTTAGTGATTTTCATCTGTGAAAAGCAACTAAAGCGGTTCCGGCAGTCCAGAACATTTCCGGTTTTTGTCCCTGAAAAATCTCAGAAGTTACCGGAACAATTCTGGTACCTTCCAATAATTTCCAGGCATGTGCCGAAACCAATTTGACTTTATGGAATACCCTGAAACAACTTTTCAGTTTCACCGGAACTATTCCGATATCCTCTCCGGAACGTTTCCGTTTCGCCCGAAACTTTTTCGGTGATTTTCTCTCAGACTCCCCGTCTAGTATTCAGCAGATAGATGACCCTTAAGCGTGTGACCCTATAGGTTCGGTGAAGCATAGACATGACCCGGAACCCCTTCCGATCAATGATCAACATCGGAGCCGTGGACACCCATATTGACCCCTATACCCACACGAATGAATATTCGAGTGAACCTCCAGTTGCCGTGTGCTATTCCTGTTGCTTCGCGATATGTTACAAATACCCGAGGTGAGACATGTAGGCATCCCCGTGGATCAACAACTTGTCCACTATGCCAGTTACCTCGTTACCGGTATTGTTCTCTTTTCTCGTTCCCGTGTTCCGGCATCCCCGTGATCAAATCACAAAGTGTCTGGCCAGACGATGATGGATACCATAACACCGAGAGGGCCCCGAGATATCTCTCCATCGTCGGAGGAGCAAATCCCAATCTTGAGCTATCAAGTTACTTGACATACTTTTCCATGAACCCGTAAGCCGCCGTAATAGCCACCCATTTACGGATGACGTTTAACAAACCCCAAAGTTCATGAAGCAAGCATGAAGAAACTCGATACTCTCATGGTCTAAGGAATCATGCAAACATTAACCATCTCTATGTTATTAACCATTAACTAATGACGAATGTATCTCATAGCATAACATCAATTCGGGTTGATTCAACACAAGTGTTCTACCAACAATTGTGCCCTCAAAATTGCCAGCATAGTCATGCCCATGATCAGGAAAACAGGATCATCATGCAATACTTGAGCCAGTCATAGAGGCTTGACTAGGAATACTTTTTACCGTTTATTATCCCACACGTGCACATGAGTTTCCCTCCAAGCCTCGTTTTATTTGCAGACTCGAGAATCATTGCAGTTATAGCATGGAACATAAACATAATTATGAACAGGGAGATAATCAATAACATTTATTATTGCCTCTAGGGCATATCTCCTACAGACTCCCACTTGCACTAGAGTCAATAATCTAGTCAATGCTAATGCACTTTACACCTATGGCATACTGGTGTAAAATATGCTTCGCATGTGGTATAGCCTGATGTCCAACGGATCTGACGACTTCAGCTCCGTGTGTAACTTTGCATATCCCCGCGTTTTCACGCTTTCACAAAATTCATATTTTGTGTGGACTTGGCTTTGCATATGTGTGAATCATTGATCGAAACCTGATTCCTCAGACTGAGCTATGGAGCAACTATCTGCAATAGTGTCCCATAGACCAAAGCCATCTTGGAACCATACTAAGTTCATGAATGAACTATATGATTCAACAACTTCTTTGTCACTTCTTAAGCGTCAACATACTTAGCCTTTGTTATAGAATTCGCCACAGTATCTTGTTTGGAACAATTTCCAACTACCGTGCCATCATATTGTGCATTACACAAAACCCTTAAATTAAATCAAAAATCGCATGGAGCATTGATGAAGACTGTATCGATGTAATTACTTACAACGAGTACTTCATAATCTCTGCTTGCGAGAAAACATGTCATCACTACTACTCTAGTACTCAATGACATCTTTCACTGTTGTCCTATGATCAGTACTTTGATCACTTTGGTATCTATACTCGCAACAACTTTGGAGTATTGGACATATCTGGTTGTTTTTACATACCATGGAATACATGATTAATCCAAACACAAGAGTGTGTGGAATCACCATCATGTATTTTGCTCATCAGTGTTTTGGGACACCGAGTCTTGCAAAAACTCTTTCCATGTGACTTCGGCAAGAATCACTCCTTGACGGTTTTCAATGCTAAAAGGTTTTAGCATCTTGTCAATATGTATTCATAGCTTAGCCCCATTAGGTAAATCTATCTCCACAGATCATCATGCCTAATATTGAGGCTATTTAGCCTAAGCACTTCATCGAAAAACTATTTTCAAATGAAGTCCTAATTCGTGTCAAGAAATTTATTTCCAATTAACAATGTGTCAAGTACACAAGGTTTCTAGAAATATTATTATGCTCCCACTTACTTTCTTGAATCACAAGCATCTTCGATACCCATTTGATGAAGTCAAACCCCTTTGACCATTCCATCAAAAACAAAGATTCCAACTCCACTTTGCTCTCTTCTGTCCATCGCTGGAACTCTGAAGTTTGCATACTTACTAGCATCCTCTGGATCGACAATTACTTTGGACTGTATCACATACAAGTCCTAGGTTTCATTTCCATCAGATGGAAATCCTTTTGTCATCCATGTTTCATATCTCATGATTGAAATATGTATTAATTGCTAGTTCAACCCGAACCGACTTCAAGCATCGCTACGGTGAGACAATCTCATCGTAGTCAACTCCTTGAACTTGTTATTGCAACAAGTCGAGCTTCATGGATAAAACATTTTTTCCGTATCAGTTTTTAGTTCCATAAATATTCGTTAGACTCTAAGTCTTCCGAAAGGTGTATCAAGATTTTAATCTCGAATCACATATATGGAAACTATCTCGGATTGTATTGGCATTTAGCCAATTCCGGAGTCAGGGCCCATCTACGCTTCCTTGTGTATCGTAGGTATACTGTTGTCTAACAACAATATCTCGTTTGCGCACCTGATAGGTTTGCACGAGCTTTGCCTACGTGGTTCAGCTGCAAGTTTGACCGAAGTCCATACATTTTATTGTAGAGACTTCCGTATCAGTCGCAGTAGGAAACTCTGGAATCACTTCCAAGGTTTCTTTCCTTTGATCTGATGACGAAGATACTGGTTATCTCGTTGAGTTGCACTGTCCTCCCACTCACCTTTTGAAAGAACTATTCTCTTTAAAAGCATACCGTTTTGCGGCAAAACCCTTTGCCTCGGTATAGTGGTGGGGGAATACCCAATGACTTGGGATAACCTTACAAAGTAGCACTTGTCTGATTTGGAATAGGTTTGTAACCTTTTACACAAGCCCCATATTCCAAATGTTAAGAAAAGATATAACATGGTTGGGCGTACCACACCATGGCGTCATTTCAACAGACCTGATGGAGCTCTTTCCAGTGTAAAAGCCGCAGTCTCTAAAGCATCACTTTAAAAGGGATAATGGCAAATTTATTTATGTCATCTTTGATCTTACCATGTCATGAATGGTTCGATTACATCAACACAGACTCTCCACTTGCAGTGGTGCTCCGGGAGGTGCAAGTTATGAAACCCCTTTCACAACTCATCAGACATTCGCTAAACTCGTAACTCAAATATTCCTTTCTGCAATCGAATTGTAGAAACATAATTTTCTTGTTACAACAACTTCTACTTCATTTTTGAAAACCTTATGAATGAATTCAAAAGATCCAGACTTACGTCTCAACAAGTAAATATCCATATATCTACCTGAGTCATTTCCGAAGATAGATAAATCCACTACTTGCAACAACATTTATTGGACTACACACATCATAATGTATGATCACCAATATGTTCTATGCTCGTTCCTTATGGCATGTGAATGGTATTTCAGTCACTTCACCTTTCAGAGGAAAGTTGCAAGTGTCAGATGATTCAAAATCAAATGACTTTAAAATCCATCATAATGGAATTTTCCATGCGGGTTTCTCCAATGTGACCAAATGCAGTGCCACACATATGTGGTATTCTTTTAGTCTTGCGACATTTAGCGTTAGTGTTATGGATGTATTATATTACCATCAATATTCATAACATACATCCCATTCTGGATGGAAGCATGGCCCTTTATGTTATTCATAACACCGAACATCAAAAGTTCTCTTGTGAATAACCTCCTTGCAAGATACCTTATGCAAAGGGCTAGAGTGTATGAAACTCTAAATGAATTATGAAAGTAAATACAGAGGTAATGTATTATTATCAATATTCATAACATACTTCTCATTCATAATGAAAGTATGGCCCCCTTTTGTTATTCATAACTCCGAACATTAAAAGTTCTCTTATGAACAACCTTCTTGCAAGATACTTTATGCAAAGGGCTACAGTGTGAAACTCTAAAATGAATTATGAAAGTAAATACATAGGGAATACACCGATGGAAGGCATAGTAACATTTACTATGTTCCCTGCGTGTATCTAAATCTCATTCCTGGCTAGTCTTTCAGGCCATAGTAGTTCTTACATCGAGTTGCAACAGAATGCAATCGAGCGGGTATCTTTGTGATTAACTCACAATACCCAAGAATTAGTGATTAACATGTTTAACCATAATTCCCAAGAACTATATCTCTGACCAGCCTTCTATACATCAAAAAACTTGTATGACATTCATACATGAGCTGGATATTCCAGTCTTCTTTCCTTTTGCCTTTATACTTCTAACAGTTTAACTTCTAGTATTTCTCCCACTCTCAGAAGAAGCATCCAACTTAAGAGTGGCGTTAGCCCCGGACTTCCTAGGCGTGAAAGTTTCACTAACACCCTTCCGGATACTTCCTTTCTCTTTAAGTTGTTGTTTTATTCACCATCATCATATGACAGGCGTTCTTCTGGATCCCTCTCTTATCAGTCTAATGCATAGTAAACTCCTTTACTAACAGTTTGTAAACAAACATTGCTTTGGATATCTCATATCTTTTAGCCTTTGTCTGTCTCTGAAAATGATTTTCAGATTCCATGAATATCACATAACTATCCAAACTTTCGAAGTTTGGGTCTCATGAAAGCAAACGTATTGCACTTGACTGAAACAGAATTCTAGCTTTTGGATCGAAGGACGAGAGTCACATGATCCATAGCATTAGCGGGAGAATACCGAAAGTATGCGATAGGACAAAGTCCTTCTCGGCACTATTGAGGACAATCCTCACATTACGTTACCAACCGTAAAGTTTTAACCAGATATTTAACAGCTATTCATTTTTAATAGGGAAGGTGGAAACGCGAGCCATTATTCTACAACTATTATGCAAACCACACTTAGACAGTGTTCAAAATTAATTGCACTGAGAATTAAACAAGTTAATTCAACAGTGCGCTCCCACTCAAATCAATATCTCTCATAATTGATTATGAATGATTCAAGACACGAATTTCAATTCAACGCCATTGATGGTGAGCATCACTGATGACGAGAACTTCAATCGTTAGGCAAACTTGCCGATCACATCTCTATGTGACTCTTGTTCATCTTTCGATGCGTGTGTTCCGAGCTCATGACTTTCATGCCTGAACGTCAAGACAACCAAGTGATCTCACTGCGAGGTCTTAACTCACCCGCCTCACACATCCCTAATCGTTCGTACCCATGTCAGCATGGCGCACCCCGAAAAGTTAGGTGCCGTGACGGTGCTACACTTGGGAGAACACTAACTACTTGATATTTTTGTGAGAGATCACCCTAATAAAAAGCGACTACCGCGCAATCAAGAAGGGTGCATCATAAGGGATAAACATCTCAGGCAATTCATAATAGCATGATATGGTATAGCCCTTTCTGACGGAGAACTCTTTCATTTCTTCGTCTTCGGCATTCGCGTTGGTGTTCACCTTCGCGAAGATTGCCACCACCTTGTCGATGCACCAGATAATATTGCTATCTCTATAGCTAATAAAATAAGTGCATTACTGAAGGTTGACACGCAGGTCATTAAAGTGACAATCATATGGCTCCAGCCATCATGCCGAATCATGACACGCAGGTCATGTTAATCAATTTACATTATATAGTCATCTCATACATAATCAAATTATAATGAGCACTGCTATACCACATCACATGCACATGCAAACCATCCTGCAAAACCAAGTTAGACGCCTCTAATCGGTTCATGCAAAATTTTATTTTACGTGGCTTCTAAGGTTTCGAAACAAACCGAAGCTACCAACGTCCATCATCAAGCATGATAATCCAAGTCGCTAGATTAACATTGCGGGGTGAATGAAACACGAGATAATAAAATCTCGAGCCCCATACTAAACTTCGTCATACGCGTGACCCCCGTGCAGATCATATCTGCATTGCCCTTTCGTCTGCGAAATTTCATCTTTCTTTTTAACTACGGTGGAATTCAAAGAACTGTTAGCACTTCGTTGATCAATCAGGATCGCGGATTGCCAGAACTTTGAAACTCCACCATACCGTTATCAAGATCAGAAATATGCAAATTCCAGGGAAGCAACAAGAACATCGGGTAACAGATTTCATCTGCTACCCGCACAAATAATTTTCAGCAATAGAACACATCTACTACCTAATTATATTGTGCAACACCCATACATCTCTATGTATTCTAGATCGCAACCTGCATCTACGCATAGCACGGCTCTTGATGCCACTGTAGGGTAACGCAGCAGAAAACAAAAAATTTCTGACCTACGTACTAGCCCAGGATCACTATGGAGACTGCATACAAGGTTTGATCTTTTTCATTACCGACTCGTAGCGCAGCGGAAGTAGAGTCGATGACGATCGGCGGTGCAGATCCCCGTAGCTAGGATTTACAACCTCCCAACCGCGAGGATGTATACCCTCATCCGCCCCCAGACAGCCCTCCGGGAGGCGGTCGGACAGTCCCTCGGACGGTGTCACGGACAGCCCTTCGGGAGGACCATCGAAACTCGGACAGTCACTCGGACAGCCCTTCGGGAGGACCATCGAAACTCGGATAGTCACTCGGACAGCCCTTCGGGAGGCACTCTCAAACTAAGACCGAAACTACGATCTCTCTACAGAGTTGCACACATACGGTGTCATCTATCCGGCAGGGCTTCGCCGTCCAGAACTAGTTCCCACCGGAACCCAGACAGCCTTTCGGCTCTACGAAACTATTTCGCTGGGAGGGAGAGAGAAGCCAGAAATGTCATGGCATTTGTATGTGAGAAGGAGTCAGTGTGGAGGCAGCCCCTCCACCTCTATTTATAGGAAATCCAAGGGGTAGGGTTGCTTGGCCCCCAAGCCTTCTAGAAACCTTTTGGGAAAATATCCCAAAAAGGTGACTTTTCCATAAATATCCCAAAAAGCACTTTCACTATTCACGACGACATTTTTCAGCGTCTGATCGAACTGAAAATATTCATGTGGGCTTAGAACATTTCCAGTACCCACCAAAATAATTTTCAACGCGAGCCGGAACAATTCCGGTTTAGTGATTTTCATCTGCGAAAAGCATCTGAAGCGGTTCCAGCAGCTCCGGAACATTTCCGGTTTTCATCCCGGAAAATTCCAGAAAGTTTCCTGAACGATTCTGGCACCCTCCAAGAATTATCAGGCATGTGCCGAAACCATTTTGACTTTATGGTGCACTCCGAAACAACTTTTCGGTTTTAGTGATTTTCATCTGTGAAAAGCAACTAAAGCGGTTCCGGCAGTCCAGAACATTTCCGGTTTTTGTCTCTGAAAAATCTCAGAAGTTACCGGAACAATTCTGGTACCTTCCAATAATTTCCAGGCATGTGCCGAAACCAATTTGACTTTATGGAATACCCTGAAACAACTTTTCAGTTTCACCGGAACTATTCCGATATCCTCTCCGGAACGTTTCCGTTTCGCCCGAAACTTTTTCGGTGATTTTCTCTCAGACTCCCCGTCTAGTATTCAGCAGATAGATGACCCTTAAGCGTGTGACCCTATAGGTTCGGTGAAGCATAGACATGACCCGGAACCCCTTCCGATCAATGATCAACATCGGAGCCGTGGACACCCATATTGACCCCTATACCCACACGAATGAATATTCGAGTGAACCTCCAGTTGCCGTGTGCTATTCCTGTTGCTTCGCGATATGTTACAAATACCCGAGGTGAGACATGTAGGCATCCCCGTGGATCAACAACTTGTCCACTATGCCAGTTACCTCGTTACCGGTATTGTTCTCTTTTCTCGTTCCCGTGTTCCGGCATCCCCGTGATCAAATCACAAAGTGTCTGGCCAGACGATGATGGATACCGTAACACCGAGAGGGCCCAGAGATATCTCTCCATCGTCGGAGGAGCAAATCCCAATCTTGAGCTATCAAGTTACTTGACATACTTTTCCATGAACCCGTAAGCTGCCGTAATAGCCACCCATTTACGGATGACGTTTAACAAACCCCAAAGTTCATGAAGCAAGCATGAAGAAACTCGATACTCTCATGGCCTAAGGAATCATGCAAACATTAACCATCTCTGTGTTATTAACCATTAAGTAATGACGAATGTATCTCATAGCATAACATCAATTCGGGTCGATTCAACACAAGTGTTCTACCAACAATTGTGCCCTCAAAATTGCCGGCATAGTCATGCCCATGATCAGGAAAACAGGATCATCATGCAATACTTGAGCCAGTCATAGAGGCTTGACTAGGAATACTTTTCACCGTTTATTATCCCACAAGTGCACATGAGTTTCCCTCCAAGCCTCGTTTTATTTGCAGACTCGAGAATCATTGCAGTTATAGCATGGAACATAAACATAATTATGAACAGGGAGATAATCAATAACATTTATTATTGCCTCTAGGGCATATCTCCTACAAGTCCCGTTTTGGTCACTGGAAAGGTTTCGGGTACTTCGGTAGTGTACCGGGAGTGCCGGGAGGGTACCGGGGGACCATCGGGAGGGGCCTCTCGCCCCAAAGGGCCTCAAGGGCTGTGGGAGGAGGTGAACCAGCCCCTAGTGGGCTGGCCGAACCCCTCCCCCCCAACAAGGCCCATGCGGCTAAGGGTGGGAAAGTCCAAGTGGAGGAAAGGAAAACCAAGTGGGGGAGGAATCCTACTCCTAGTAGGATTGGAGTTGGACTCCTCCACCTCCCCACTTCGGCCGACCCTAGGGGAGGATCCCTAGGGAGCCGGCCCCTCCCCTCCCTCCTATATATACTAGAGGGAGAGAGGGCCATAGCGCTTCAACCCAAGAGGCCACGGTGCAGCCCTCTCTCCCGATAGATTAGTTCCTCTAGATTTTCAGCAGTGTTTAGGCGAAGCCCTGCTGGAATAGTTCCACCACCACCGCCGCCGCGCCGTCACGCTGCCGGAGAACTCATCTACCTCTCCGCTCCCTCTTGCTGGATCAAGAAGGCGGAGATCGTCATCGAGCTGTACGTGTGCTGAACGCGGAGGTGCCGTCTGTTCGGCGCTAGATCGGAAGGACCGTGATTGGATCGCGGAACGGTTCATGATTGGATCGCGGGACGGATCATGATCGGATCACGGGATGGCTAGCGATTTGGATCGCGTAGACGTTTGACTACATCAACCGCGTTTCTTAACGCTTCTCGCTTAGCGATCTACAAGGGTATGTAGATTCACTCTCCCTCTCGTAGATGCTCATCACCATGGATAGATCTTGCATGTGCGTAGGAAATTTTTTGTTTCCCATGCAACGTTCCCCAACACATACCTCAACTCAGTTCAGATGAGAATGAGGTATTGTCACCTCCGTTTACCGAGAAAGAGGTGTTTGATGCAATTACACAAATGAAACAGAATAAGGCACCGGGACCGGATGGGTTCCCTGCAGAATTTTATAAAAAGTGTTGGCACATTATAAAGGGTGATCTTTTGCCTATGTTCCATGATTTATTTAATGGTCAGTTACAGCTATTCCACCTGAACTTTGGAATAATAACGCTGTTGCCAAAGAAGGTGGAGGCTATCCGCATTGAGCAGTTCAGACAGATATGTCTGCTCAATGTCAGTTTTAAATTTTTTACAAAGGTTGGCACGAATAGGTTGACGCAGATAGCCCATTCGGTAGTCCAACCGACCCAGACAGCTTTTATGCCTGGAAGACACATGTTAGAAGGGGTTGTCGTCTTGCATGAAACGTTGCACGAAATTCATACAAAGAAACTTGATGGGGTTATCTTTAAAGTGGATTTCGAGAAGGCGTATGATAAAGTCAAATGGCCATTCCTCCAACAAGCCTTGCATATGAAGGGGTTCAAGGAATCCGAGAGGGATCAGGTGGATGCGCTCATTCAGAAAGGCAATGTTGGGATTAAAGTTAATGATGGCATAGGTCATTATTTTCAAACACATAAGGGATTGAGACAAGGAGACTCCATGTCTCCCGTCCTGTTCAACATAGTAACGGATATGCTGGCAGTCCTTATTGGTCGTGCTAAAGAGAATGTCCAAGTAGGAGGACTTGTCCCACACCTTGTAGACGGGGGAGTGTCCATACTACAATACGCGGATGACACAATTATCTTCATGGAACATGATATCGCAAAAGCTAGGAATATGAAGCTTGTACTTTGCCTATTTGAACAATTGCCTGGACTGAAAATTAATTTTAACAAGAGCGAATTGTTCTGCTTTGGGAGAGCAAAGGAGGAACAAGATTCTTACAGGCAACTATTCGGATGTGAAATTGGATCATTGTCGTTTAGTTACCTAGGGATTCCCATTCATCATAGACGATTGACGAATAGGGAATGGAAATGTATTGAAGATAGATTCGAAAAAAGACTAAATTGCTAGAAGGCCAAGCTTATGTCTTATGGAGGTCAGTTGGTGTTGATAAACTCGGTTTTGACGAGTCTACGGATGTTCCTTCTATCATTCTTTGAAGTACCGGTTGGTGTACGAAAAAGATTAGACTTTTATCGATCTCGTTTCTTCTGGCAATGTGATGAGGCTAAGAAGAAGTACAGATTGGCAAGGCGGGATATTATTTGCAGACCCAAAGACCAAGGGGGTCTAGGCATTGAAAACTTAGAAGTGAAGAATAAATGCCTGCTTAGCAAATGGCTATACAGATTATCTACTGAGACCGAAGGGGTGTGGATACAAATCTTGAGGATAAATACCTACAGTCTAAGACATTGGCCCAGGTTACTGCTAGACCTACTGACTCACCTTTTTGGAAGGGGTTAATGAAGATGAAGGTAACCTTTTTCTAGGGGGTGAAGTTTTTAGTTGGCAATGGTACCACGACCAGATTCTGGGAGGACACATGGCTCGGGGATACGCCTCTAGCTTTACAATATCCTACCCTATATAATATTGTACATCGTAAGGAATATTATGTTGCCATAGTATTACAGTAGGTACCTCTTAATATTCAATTCAGGCGATCTCTAGTGGGAAAACGCTGGAATTCCTGGCTGCACTTGGTCACAAGATTGATGGACGTTCAACTCTCTGATCAGGCAGCTAATATTCATTGGAAATTAGCAACGAATCGTATTTTTTCAGTGAAGTTGATGTATTTGGACTTAATTAATTCTGGGCATCTTTCGAGATCATTACATATTTGAAAGATTAAAGTACACTTATAATAAAAATCTTCATGTGGTTTAATACACAAGCACTGGTACCGTTATGTGCTATACAAACGGTTTTTAACCCCTTTCCGCGACGTAGTTCGGAACCGTTGCCTTGCATGTGTGGGCAATAGGGGTGGGGTCATCCCACACGACACCGAAGCATCGTCTGCGATGGTGCGAGCGCCTGCTGACGATTCGCCTAACGTAAACGTATGCGAAGTCGTAGCCTATCCCACAAGCCACACTTTGATGCAACGTTTGTGGTCAAGCACACATCCGAGACGATGGCACAGATATATTCGTGTGCGATACTTATTCGAATCGCACACGCGAAACGTATGTCAACCGTCTCTTGATCGTCCTACATTACACGCGCACGCAAGTTCGTAACCGTTTGTGATATTAACGGCAAGCGCACACAGTTACGGCGTGCAAACGCGTGTGTGACAGTGCGCGCATCCCACACGCGCAAAATATGCGACCGTGTGTTGTAAAGCTGATAATCACACACACTATTATTCAAACAATCGTGTGTGACATATGACACCATCGCACACGGTTTAATCGTTCTAGCTGTGTGCGCTGTAATTTATTACCTAATAGCTTATTTTCGTTAATTTATTATTAGAATTGGAAATTTCAAATTTTTAGTTATGAAATGTGGATTTCACATCCATCAATACATACCCTAATTACAATGGTTCAACAGCCAATGCATAAATCAAAAGCTCAGTACATGTTCCATGGTTACATAGTTCGGTAGAAGATTAAATATGATGAACCACAATATATAGTATTAGAGGCGGTAAAGGTGAAGAGAGAATTGTAAATGCTTTTGGCTGTCGATGGTGTTGAAGAAGCGGAATACCCATAATGTGCCCTCCTCCATGCCAAAGGTGTGCACAACTTTTGTCCAACCCCTTGTGATGATCGCCCATCCATCCTTCACCGCCTTCAGGAAGACTTCTAGACTGTTATCATGGTAGCATGAATTATATACTATAACCTTCGTTGCCTCCACATCGGTCAGGTAGTTTGCTAGGTAATCTTGAGTAAATTCCTTCGGAAACCACTGAAAGAGACAACTTTCAGGTATTCATGTCTAATAGAGTAACTTGTTCTGGGCTGGAAAAGAAGGCAACAGATTACTTACCATCCTAAAGTTCACTGATGTCTTGGATAAAGTATAAATAAAGAGTTTAATTCCAATCAAATGTTTCTTCTGCCTAAAATTTTTTCTTAGTTTCCTCACTTGATGCTTGTTCATGTTTATCTCATTGCCCCATATGCAAAGGGGGTCGAAGCGTGAATCAGTACCGCTGATATATGTACCTACAAGCAACAAATAAATGTTAGAACATAAGCTGCAATTGCACAAATGATGTAAAATATTTTAACAAAATGGGAGGTGACTAACCTCGATGGTAAACAACAGCATCACGCATCGTAGCCCTACATAAGCACATAGAAAGGCGTGTTAAATACAACAGGGTTAACATCCATCAAAAATAACAAATGTTAACTAAACGATAATATCGCCGGTGATATTTTCATTGCGAGGAGTAGCACGGTAACAAAGGGACAGGTATTGGTGAAATTAAACTGGATGTGTTAACTTCAGAGTTCACACAACCTAACATAGTCATTAAAACTTGTACCAGTGAAACAGAAATTGACACAATTAAACATCATGAGCCACTTCATACTTGGTAAATCCCGAGGGGTAGTTGCTGGGGTACTTCAACTCGGCCAGAGCCCGCACAAAGTCGGTGGCTAGGTGTTCCTGCTGGTCGCAGCGTGGATCAGTACCGCCAACATATGTACCTACAAGCAACAAGTAAATGTTAGAAGCTAAACTGCAACTGAACAAATGATGTAAAATACTATAAGATATTGGGATGTGACTACCCTCGACGGTAAACAACATTGTCGTGCATTATGAAACTGCGTAAGTACAAGGAAAGGCATGTCAACTACAACAGGGTTAACATGCACCAAAAATATCTAATGGTAATTGAAGGACATCATCTCCAGTGATATCTTGTTTGCGAAGAGTAGCACAGTACCGAATGGACAGCGTAAATAATGGATATAACTGTTCACTACAGTAGGCTTAACAGCAACCTAGCATAGGCATTGTAAGTTTGTAACTGGTATTGGTAAAATTGAACCGCACAGTTCATACTTGAACAACACACTGCGCATAACTGAAATGAACAACGGACGTGTTGAATACAGAGTACATACAACCTAACATGGCAATTTAAACGTGTACCGTTGATACTGAAATTTACACGGTTAAACATTGCTATACTGGTATTCGTAAAAATGAACTGGACAATTCATACTTGGTAAGTCCCGGGGGGTCGTTGCTTGGGGATTTCATCAAGGCCAGAGCCCGCACCAAGTTGGCGGCGTCGGCGGCGAGGTGTTCCTCCGGGTCGGCACGCATAGCGTTCACCACGTCATCGACCGCCATGACCAGCTCCTCGACATCCGCGTGATATGTGGTTGGGCTTACGCGGGGATGCTCGGCGATAGGGAGTGGGGATGTGGAGGCGTGAGGGTGGTTCGCATGCTCCATTTGAGCTATCGGGCCGGGGCGGTGATGGAGATCGGAGGTTATCTCACTAGATCGACGAGCGAGACTGGTGCAGAACGTAGATTTGGTTATGGCGGCGGCGGCGGTTTGGGCTGCAGTTTGAGCGGGGGGAGAGGGGGCGGTGGGGATAGGGGGGAAATGTGATGGGTGGGTATGGGGTGGGAGGAATAACTACTGAAATCACGCGCCTATTGAAAATTTGGCGGCGAAACTCGAACCTTACTGGGGGGAACACGCAACGCAGACGAAGCGCATCAAATACCCGTGTGCGAGAAAAGAGAAAATTGGTGATCCCGCGTCGCAAAAAATTCAAGTCTTCTCTCTCTCTCGTGCAATCTGACGCTTTGCAAACGGTTTGTTGTAAGAAAACGTTTGTCATTAAAGATGTATTATAAACACAAAAGGCCTAGAAAATACACAAAAGGGACTAAATACGATAAACAAGCCTGAAAATTGTGAAATTTGGACATGGTGCATTCTAGTGGGTATGTTGATCGTAGAAAATAAATCAAGTTGAAAGGACCAAGGAAATATGGGTTTCCCTTGAAAACATGGCAATTTTCGCTCCCCGACCCATGAAACTCCATAGGTGATGGTCCGGTTTATGAAGAGTGTCTATCAAGACATTATCCATATCTCCTCAATTTTTTACCGAATCATATTGAGGTCATGCCCGGGCACCACACGAGATAACATGTTCTTCAAGCATGTTTTCCATTTTTCTAGACTTACAAAATAAATAAACGACACATCTCTGGTTGCCTCTTCCCACACATATCTTTTAAAATTGTATTAGTTTCCTATAAAATACATGAAAATTTATTCAATGACACAATTACGAATTTTTGAGTCCTTTTTGAACGTCTTTTCATGTACATAACGTTCTAATCTGAATTATAAGCACAAAGGACCTAGAAAGTACACAAAAGGGACTAAATACGATAAACGAGCCTGAAAATTGTGAAATCTGGACCTGGTGCATTCTAGTGGGTATGTTGATCGTAAAAAATAAATCTAGTTGAAAGGACCAAGGAAATATGGGTTCCCCTTCAAAACATGGCGATTTTCGCTCTCCGGGCCATGAAACTCCATAGGTGATGGTCTGTTATATGAAGAGTGTCTATCACGACATTATCCATATATACCTCCTCAAATTTTTACCGAATCGTATTGAGGTCGTGCCGGGGCACCACACGAGATAACATGTTCTTCAAGCATGTTTTCCATTTTTTTAGACTTACAAAATAAATAAACGACACATCTCTGTTTGCCTCTTCCCACAAATATATATCCTTTCAAATTGTATTAGTTTCCTATAAAATACATGAAAACTTATGCAACAACACAATTACAAATTTTCTAGTCCTTTTTGAACGCCTTTTCATGTACAAAACAATCTAACCTGAATTATAAGCACAAAGGGCCTAGAAAGTACACAAAAGGGACCAAATACGATAAACGAGCCTGAAAATTGTGAAATTTTGACACGCTGTATTATTCTAGTGGGCATGTTGATCGTACAAAATAAATCTAGTTGAAAGGACCAAGGAAAAATATGGGTTCCTCTTGAAAACATGGCGATTTTCGCTCCCCGAACCATGAAACTCCATAGGTGATGGTCCGGTTTATGAAGAGTGTCTATCACGACATTATCCATACCTCCTCAATTTTTTACCGAATCATATATATTGAGGTCATGCCCGGGCACCACACGAGAGAACATGTTCTTCAAGCATGTTTTCCATTTTTCTAGAGTTACAAAAATAAATAAACGACACATCTCTGGTTGCCTCTTCCCACACACATCCTTTAAAATTGTATTAGTTTCCTATAAAATACATGAAAACTTATTCAACGACATAATTACGAATTTTCGAGTCCTTTTTGAACGCCTTTTCATGTACAGAACGTTCTAACCTGAATTATAAGCACAAATGACCTAGAAAGTACACAAAAGGGACCAAATATGATAAACGAGCCTGAAAATTGGGAAATTTGGACATGGTGCACTATTCTAGTGGGCATGTTGATCATATAAAATATATCTAGTTGAAAGGACCAAGGAAAAATATGGGCTCCCCTAGAAAACATGGCGATTTTCGCTCCCCGAACCATGAAACTCCATAGGTGATGGTCCGGTTTATGAAGAGTGTCTATTACGACATTATATATCCATACCTCCTCAAATTTTTACCGGATCATATTGAGGTCATGCCCGGGCACCACACGAGATAACATGTTCTTCAGGCATATTTTCCATTTTTTCTATTGTTACAAAACAAATAAACGACACATCTCTGGTTGCCTCTTCCCACACATATCCTCTAAAATTGTATTAGTTTCCTATAAAATACATGAACACTTATTTAACGACACAATTACGAATTTTCGAGACCTTTTTAACGACTTTTCTAACGACTTTTCATGTACAGAGCGTTCTAACCTGAATTATAAGCACAAAGGACCTAGAAAGTACACAAAAGGGACCAGATACGATAAATGAGTATGCAAATTGTGAAATTTGGACATGGTGTATTCTAGTGGGTATATATGTTGATCGTAGAAAATAAATCAAGTTGAAAGGACCAAGGAAATATGGGTTCCCCTTGAAAACATGGCGATTTTTGCTCTCCGAGCCATGAAACTCCATAGGTGATGGTCCGGTATATGAAGAGTGTCTGTCACGACATTATCCATATATACCTCCTCAAATTTTTACCGAATCGTATTGAGGTCAAGCCTGGGCACCACACGAGATAACATGTTTTGAACACCTTTTCATGAATAAAACGTTCGAACTTGAATTACAAGCAGTAAATGCCTAGAAAAGTGCACAAAAAAGACTAAGTATGGTAAACGAGTATGAAAGAATATGAATTTTGGACACGTTGCATTCTAGTGGGTATGTTGATAGTAGAAAAATAATAATGGAGAAACGACCAACGAAATATGGGTTTCCCTTGAAACTCTGTGATTTGTTTGGGCAAACAGTTACTTTGCGAAGGCCGTGTGAGTTCACCCCATTTCGCGGTGTGTTCTGATTGGCCAGAACACCAGCCACACGGATCGCGCATGCGCACCGTAGGATGCACCGTGATCGAACGGCAATCCAAACTTCTCCCGTCACACCCGTATACTGTAGTTGGGATTTTAGTTCGTACATGCACTAAATTAAGGTCCCAACAAAAACTTTAATGCCAGTAATCACACACGGTTCATTTTTACGAACCGTTTCCTACGCGGACCCTCTACCCGGAGTCCCCGACCCTCTCCCCCTTCTTCCACATTCGCATTGTTGTATACTTGCTCGTTCTCAACCTCGGCCCGACCAAATCTTCGAGCTCGACGACGCCTGTCGCAGTCGGCTGCCGCCGATGAACGCAACCCTTGTGTCCACAGTGCAAGCGCAAATCAGGCATTAGCAATTCAAACGAGCATTTACCTGCTCAAATTGGTACTGTGCATAGTTGGCGGAGTAATTTACAAAACATTAGCTCGCTATTAATTTTACATCAATATAATACATATGAACTGCACGCGCACAAAAGTGCTACTGCCCCTAACGCCGACCCAGCACGCACAGCTGCCATCGTCCATCGATATCGTGTCGTTCCTTGGCTCAGGAGGACAGGAGGTCACCAAGTCGATGACCTACACCTTGATCGACCGAGGAAGGGTCAGCCTCGACGACGGCGGCCGACGAGACCCTGACCATCGCCAGTTCTGCATCAACGGCCGCAAGTCCTCCCCCGGTGTCCGGAGCTGCGTCCTCCTCCATCTGGGACATAAGCCTGCGCCTCGTGCGGCGGCCACTGATGCAGTTGTCCTTGCGGCGTCGCGGTTCCTGCTCCCCCGCCCGCACCATCCGTCGCACTCTGCGCCGAGCCCGCAATATCGCCCGCTGACGATCGCTAGCTGCTTACAAGACGACCCTGGCTAACTTCTTGGCTTGCTCATGTCGTGATTCCTGCCTCCTCTGGCTGTCGTCGGGAGAGGTAGTGGCATGGCCGTCGATCCTCAAGCCGACCATCGCGCACGCAGCCTCGATTCCGCCGTCGCCCAACTCCATCCTGTCGTCGGCCATTGGGGGTTTGATGGTGTGTGTGGCAACTAGCCAGGGGATCTTTGACTCGCCGCCGCCGGCCATCGCTGTGGTTATTTATAGCTAGCTGCTGCCAAGGGGGTTTGGGATTTTATCATTTTATAATTTACCGCTGTGGCTGGCGCTTGCGCTTGCGCGGGAAGCATTTTCACAGTCTTTGAGTTCTTTTCCGTGCACACATAATCGCACACGGAACAGATATAGCAACTGTCTGCAATTGTGTATAGGGTCATAAATAAATATCACCACTCTTCGCTCTCCATCGTCTCTTTCCCCTCTCGCACCCCCAAATCCGCCCTTCTTCTCCCCACTGTCCTCGCCTCCACAAAATCCTCAACATTAGACATGTCATCCGCGCGGAGGACCCCGCTGCGGAGGAGCGTGCGGTTGAGGCAGGTACGGGCTGCTGAGGGTCCGGAGGCCTAGGCGGTGGTACGCGCTGCTGAGGGTCCGGAGGCCTTGGCGGCAATAGCGGAAGAGATGAAGGTTACATCAGATCGGTTGCGGGCAAGCGCAGTTCTGTATGCGGAACGCGCGGCTGTGGCCTTCGAAAGGGCATCATCAGTTCGCCATTGCCTTGCCGGCTCGCTTTGGATTTGGCCTCGATAAGGGCAGCATCCTCCTTACTGCAGTCTCCTACCGCTCTAGCACAGCGCGCAACTCTTGACTATGTTGTTTACGACCGCTCTAAATATCTCCGTCGTAAGTGGGCCATACGCAGGCATTTGGCCGTGGACGGGATTTTCCATGAGACCGGAGCTACCGTGATGGGGTATGAGCAGAGGAAAGTCCGGGCCTATGAAGCGTTCAAGAATATGGTCATCGCCGACCTGAAAGCGGATCCTACTTCCATAGAGAGGATGTTGCATGAGTGCAGAAGTTATTTCTACATTGGCGAACCAACAGGCCAGCCCCGCAACAACGACGACGAGTAGCTGTTTCCATTTTGCTGTTTTCTGAACTTTGCTGATATGTAATGTCGCTATTATGTTCTTTAGTCGATTATGTAGGAGTGCGAACGAAAATTTGTGATATCACTTTCTGAATCAGGTGCTTATTAACACGAATCGTCTGTCTTATTATCTGTCTGTGTTATTTTTCTGTCTTTCCACACAATTTAGATTACTAACCTGTTTGCTGGGCATCACACACATCTTGTTACGCCCAATTGTTTGTGTTATTTTGGCTCGCACATTTCATCCGAGCGCACGGTATGCCGTCTGTCGCACACATCTTGATCTGTGCAACCGTTTGTGTAGGCAGCATAGATGTTGTGCACACAGAGCAAATCACAGTACACACGGACAAAACTACGAAACCCGTTGGTGACGATTTCATCAATCACTGACAAATTGTATACCATCAACCGTTTGCCCACAACACACACAGGTTATTAACACCAATCGTTTGTGTTATTTCTTGTGTTCGCATACGATTGTGATTACTGACCTATTTGCCCTCTATCGCACACATCTTGTTATGCTGAATCGTTTGTGTTCTGCTATATCATCGCACACAGTTTATGTAGTGAACTGTGTGCCCTATATCACACACATCTTGTTATACTGAATCGTTTGTGTTCTGCTATATTATCGCACACAGTTTGAAGTGATGAACTGTGTGCCCACTATCACACACATCTGGATCTGTGCAACCATTTCTGTTATATTCGCTAATCACAAACGGTTCATAAGAACAAACTGTGTGCCGTAGATCGCACACGCAACAACTTTCTGAATCGTATTTGATGGATCCGCCTTCGCACACAGTTTGTGCCATTAGCGACGGAGCTTGAACTATACCGTTTGCGATTCATGCATCGCACACAGTTTCGTCGAAGGGTCTCTGATTGCAGTGTCGCGTTAGCAGCATCCTGCAGTAGTGAAGGGAGTGATACTAATCAAAGGTAATTTGATAAAACAAAGATGGGCAGGTAGTCCCACGTGCTTCTACTGCAGTCAAAATGAAACAATAAGACACCTCTTTCTCGATTGTCCGCTGGCAATATTATTATGGCGCACTGTTCATATAGCCTTCAACATTAATCCACCAACGGGCATTAATACACTATTTGGGACGTGGCTCGATGGAGTAGACGTACCTATAGCGAATCATATCCGGATTGGAATAAGTGCATTATTTTGGGCTATATGGAACACAAGAAATGATATGATTTTTAATCGCAAGAACTTCAACAATTTTTTGCAGGTTATCTACAGAGCTACGGCTTGAATCCGTACGTGGTCGTTACTCACCCATGTGGACTCCAGGGAGCTTATGGGTATTGGGTGCAACCGGTGGGAGACGGTCGCACGGGCTATCTTCAACCGATTTGGATGGCGAACTAATAATAGGCTAGGTGTATAGGCATCGTAACTTACTGTTGGTTTTGCAGAATGTGACAGTTTTTTATTTTACTTAAGCACTTGTTTTTCTGCTCAGTTCGTGAGTACTTTGTGGATCTATGACTTTGTTCTTGAACCTTTTTAATAATATGGCTGCATGCATCGATTGATGCAGAGGCCGGGGGCTTCGTTCCTCCTTTTCCAAAAAAAATTGGGAGGGTAGTACAAGATATAGCTTTTGTGATCACCATGAGACTATCAAACACCTCTTTCTAGACTGTCTGTTAGCAACAAAATTATGGCAATCCATACATATAGCCTTTAATATCACACCTCCAGATAGTATTCACACGTTATTCGGGATGTGGCTAAATGGAGTAGAGATATATACCGCGGGACATATTTGGATAAGAGTATGTGCTTTACTATGGGCTATATGGAATTGCAGAAATAACATGGTTTTTAACAAACAAACTGTACAAATTTTTGGCAGGTATTACACAGGGCAACTTCTTTGATCCGTACATGGTCGTTACTCACTCCTGCGGAAATTAGGGAGCCTTTGGCTACGGATCTACCCGATGGAAGATGGTAGCTCGGGATATCTACAACCAGTTTGGATGGTGGTCCACTAGTAGGATAGGTGGTTAGGCATCTAATGTCCTATTTTCGCCGGTTGTGGCAACATTTTTTACTTTGAGATTATTTCGAAGCTTTTTTTGAAGCTTGTTTTGGACCACGAACTATTTGGTTGCTTTCTTTAATAAAGGGGTCGCATGCATCTTTCTGATGTAGAGGCCGAAGGAATTTCTTCTTTTTCTAATAATTTTTTTTGTAGTTTCTTAGAATATAATAAAGCAATACCTGGGACGAAAAGGGTCGGTAGTGAGAATTTTTCAGGCTCCATTGGGTTACCTGAGGAGCTCCTCCACTTGCATGGCAAAAAAGATGCTCTGATTGTCATCTTAGAGAATAAAAGACACTTCCCTTTGGCTCTGTATATCCCCTTTGTTTACTCACTAGCAAAAGGGTCCGTGCGTTGCAATGGGAGAAAAAAATCGTAATCTTCAATGGTCATGATCACATTTTGCAGCAACATCGAGATATACTATCACTCTCAATTTCGTGAAATCATTAACATTTTTTTAAAGTCGTGAACATATTTGAAATCGTGAGTTTTTTTCAAATTCATGAACACTTTTAGAAAATTTCAAACATTTTCTAAAATGAAGGACATTTTTGAACTCATGACCATTTTAAACTCTTTGCAAAGATTTTTTAAAATTGTGAACATTTTTTCAACAATTTTCTTGAATCGGTGAAAATTTCTAGAATGGACGAACATTATTGGGAAAATTGGTGGAACAATTTTGTAGATTCACGAACATTTTTATGATTTAACAAACACTTTTTTTATTTAATGAGCATCATTGAAATGCATGATCATTTTTTGAATCAGCGAACATTTTTTTGATTTAATAAACATCTTTGAAATGCATGAGCATTTTTTGAATCAGTGAACATTTTATGAATGAATAAACTATTTTGTAAGTCACAAATAGTTTTTCAATTTTTAGGATATTTTTCCATTCAGGAATATTTTTTGAATTTACGAAATTTTGTCCAATTTCATTAACATTTTTAATACACGAGCATTTTAAAAAATCATGAACATTTTTTCGTTTCCCGAACATTTTTTCAAAATTTCAAACATTTTTAAGTATGCAATTTTTTTTGTAAAATCAGGAATATTTTTTGAATCCATAAACATTTTCTTATTTATTAAAAATATTATTTTCAGAATTTTTATTTTGGAAACTTTTTTGAAGTCCCAAATTATTTAAAGTAGAAAAAACAAAAACCAAAAAAATAAAATTTAAAAAACAGGCCGTCCGGACATGGGCCGGCCCAAACAGGCGCACTAATTCTTCTCCCAACTTTTAGAGCGCAGTATAGAAGGTCCCTACTGCATGGGTCGGCCGAGACGGAGATTCCGTTTTGTGAAACGTTTTTTATCACTGGTAGGTGGCATTGCTGGGTAATATTTTGTAGCTTTTGGGGACAGTTTCTGTGACGTACCACAAGAAGCAATAGCCTCTTTATTATTACTAGCACAAATGCCCGTGTGTTGCCACGGGAGACATTTGCCTGAGTCAGTTTCGTTCGTCCTCCTCTACTCGTCTCAATCTGCACTCCATCTAATTTTTTTTAATTAGATTGCTTTCCTTTCTTATTTCTTTGACTGATATCCGTGCTTATTCCTTCAGTAGTAGAAAATGGGCTATTAGTCCCGGTTTTGAAGGGCCTTTAGTCCCGGTTCTCCAACCGGGACAAATCAATCGGGACTAAAGGCCCTCACTTTTAGTCCCGGTTGGGTTACGAACCGGGCCTAAAGGGGCTACACGTGGCCGCTGTCGGGCGCCCAGGCAGGAGGACATTTAGTCCCGGTTGGTAACACCAACCGGGACTAAAAGGCAGCCACGCGTCAGCACCAGTAAGCGCTGTTTTTTTTGGAAAGGACCGTGTTTCATTTTGTGTTTTCATTTTCTTTTATATTTATATTGTATTTTCACGCGGTTACACATATTAATATACAACATCAGTACAAATTATAGAAAAACAACATCCAACATCAGTACAAATTAGATGGACGCAATAGACCAAGTTGAATTAGAGGAAAATACGATGTTGCGAACAAGTTGAATTAATTAGAGGAAAATACGATGTTGCGGATTCGCAACATCGTATTTTCCTCTAATTCAACTTGGTCTACTGCATCCATCTAATTTGTACTGGTATATGTCATATAACAACTCATCATCATCATATTAATCAACTCATCATCATTCAACATCCAACAATTCATCATCATCTTAATCAACTCCGATCCTCATCATTGTAGTTATCTCACAAGGTTGAAACGTACGAACTACCGCTCTCCTCTCTTAGCTAAAATAGCATAATAAAGGCGAAGTTCGACATCTCCCAATTGAAGAAAACAGAACAACCTATCTCCAACTTGTGGGATGCGCAAGTATTCCTCTCGAAGTGGTAGCGTGGATGCTTGTATTGCATTTCTCCATCCTTTGATTTTCAGGGTTTCTTCACTTTGAGATATCCTGTATTTACCATTGTAATTAATCGGGAGTGGCCGTAAGCTAACCATTTGCAAAACACCATTTTGAAACATCCATTTAGGCACGGTCTCTGGGGGAAGTACCTGTGGCACCCCGATAGAGGGCCGACGCCAGCCAGCCCCAGGATAAGACCTGGCGCACATCAAAGACATGATACAGCAATTCCAGGCATAAAATGGCTTTATTAAATATAATGGAGTATTACAATACTATTGCTTACAACAATATTACATAGCTCCAAGGCTAACTAAATGGCAGCAGAGGTCTAGGTTCAGCGGCAACGACGTCTCTGGCTGGGCTCCATAACTCACAGGACTGGCTGGGTTACGATCTAGCACGACGAACCTTCTCCTGCAACTGGCCACGTGCAAGGCCAGGTGAGTACTTTGAATGTACTCGCAAGACAACCAAATACATAGCATCCAAACAAGCAGATGACAAAGCAAGCCCTATGCTTATATAATAATTGTTCTAAACATGGCATGGAATTAACAGGAAAACATGAATCAAGAATGGCATAACATAGAACAGGCATGTAATCTACATTACATAGCATGGCAATGATTACCTCAGGTGCTTAAAGTACTTGCTGTTACTGAATACCAACTAACTCTCTTCTGGGTTGTCCCACAACCCTCAAAATACTCATGACTCAATGGGCACAAGACAAGCTCTTCCCTCAATGTTAACATTGTTATGGTTGACCACCTAGTGAGGTCTGGACGGGCTGTCCAATACCGTGGACGCGGCTATTCGAATAGATTTTACACTCTGCAGAGGTTGCGCACTTTACCCACACCATGGAGCACCTGACCTCGTGATCCCATTCGGGTGGACCAGTGTTGCTCCAACGAAACCTGCCTGACCCGTGACTCTCCCATCGTACCACCGGCATTCATCCTCCCCCGGAGTCCTGCCCTGGGTGGCCCCTGTGTCCTCATGACACCTGCCACCGTCGTGGCCAAACAATTGTCCCAAACGGGGACTCTCGGGCTAAACACTCAACTGGCTCACAGGGTTATCGCCGCCTACCTGATCAGGGTAGCACGCACGCATAACCCTCCCTGTCTGGAGGTACCGGTGAAAGAGCACGGAGCCAGACCAAGTCAAGGCCGTCCCATACCGGCAATTGTGGCTGCACGGATAAGCCCGGACAGGTGACTCAAGATCAACCAACTACGTTTAGTTTATTAATCCAACTCAACATATCCAACATGGTACCATTACACCAACAACTATAAGTGCTAACAATCACTTAACAACAGCATATCAAGATCATAGTACTGGTAATCATGTCATGAGATCAATCCATAGCACTAACATAATAATATTATTATTAGCATGGCAAAATGTGACATGAAAACAAGTCATGGCATCAGATGAAAAGTAATGCTAACATCTAATACAGATGTCATAACAGGTGTATGCAAGTGTAGACTAACAAGTGATACAGATAAACACACAGGGTGCAAGCAAAGTCATCACGCAAGTCCGGAGCTCATGATAAAAGGTTGGTTTGCCTGGGGGGTTGATGAATATGCCGGGAAGAAGTGCGATCACCTCGCGGAAGAATTCGCCGGAAAGGGTTCCCTCACAGAGGGGCCAGATATAGGGCAGGGCAAAATGGTCATTTCTACTGTGTGAAAACATTATGAAAATGATGCCATCGGAACGGGCTTGACGAGACAAAGAAGTGGGCATTGGTTTTACCTCAATCGGGGCTACGGTCGCAAAGATACGATCGTTCGTTCGTTAGGGTGTAAAATGGGCAAAACAGTGTCCACCACAGTCCCTAACGGGTGAACGTTCACTAAATAGCTTCTTCGGCCGCCGGCTGGAAAATGGAAACGTGTTTTCCAGAGTACGCTTTTAGTAACAGAAAGCGTATTTTGAAAATACGTTTTCATTTAAAACCGGCTGGGTCAACGCTGAGAGGGTGACAAGCGGGGCCCACGGCATCTCCTTCTTCTCTCCTCCTGGTCGTCTCCTAGCCAGCGACAGAGAGCAGAGCCGGCGCCAGCCGGGCTCGATGCCGTCGCGCGGGGCCACGGCGGCGCCCGTGGATTGGCGGGGCAAGCTCGCGGTGCTCGGCCGCGTCCGCCGGTGGTTGCCGGGGCTCGGGAGCTGGCCGGCAACGCCGTCACCACTGACCGGAGCGCGGCGGCGTACGGGCGTCGGCGGTGCCGCTCCGGTATGGCTTCCCCGAGGGAGCTGAGGACGGTGGCGGCTCCGCAAGTGCCTGGGGAGGCTGAGGATGCGAACGGGAAGGAGAGGGAGGGCCAGGGCGCTAGGCTAGCTCGAGGGGAAATGGCGGCGACGCTTCGGCCAGTGATGGGGAGAGGGAGCTCCGGGGCTCGGGGAAGGGAACTGGGTGCTTGCTCGTGCTCGGGAGGGCTCGGGGACTCGCTTAAATAGGCGCGGGAGAGGCTTCGCGGTGGTGGCCGAAGCTCCGAGACGGCGGCGCCGTGGCCGCATCTCAACTGGGCTCCACCAGCTAGGGGAGGAGGGGGAGAGGGCTCTAGACGGTCCACGCGTGCGGTGGGAGCTCGCCGGCGCTCCGAGACAAGTCGGAACCTGCTGGAGCCGAGCTCCCGAAGGATCTGGCATGCGGTGCACCGTTTTGGCTGGCTTCGCACGTGGTCACCGCGTGGCCACAGCGTTGCCACGCCCTACGCGATGCCAAAACTTGTCTAGGGGCTTCTCCATCCTTCCTTGGTTCGACTTGACCCCTCAAGCACGATACTGGAGCTCTGGTGTGACTGCTCCTTGTTCAACAAGAAGCCAACTTCAAAGTGTTTGTGCTGTGGTGTGGCCACCACAGTACTCCTCTTGGCTTGGTCTTGGACATGGGTTAATCATCTACTAAGGTAACCAACCTGGCAAAATCTCAACTCAAACAAGCAATTCTAGATGGTACTTCCTTTGTAACCTTGCCCACTGACCAGAAATGAAAATGAGGGTGCTGGGGAAACATGGCTACATGGGTGTCGGCGTACGACACCTATGGGATCGCGTGGATCCCTTTTACGATTCGACAGGGAAGAAGGCTTGCACAAAGAGCAGATCCAACGATCAACACGAGGGATTTTTACCCAGGTTCGGGCCGCTGAGAAGCATAAAACCCTACTCCTGCTTTAGTTGTATTGGATGTGTTTGAACTCTGGCTCCAGGAGCGCTTGCGATGAACAGTACGTTCGTGCAGCAGCTACGCATGCAGAATGGGCCAGAAGGTCCTCCCCTTCTGTAGCTACGCCTTGGGCCTCCTTTTATACGTTCGAAGGGGTCACCAACAGTGACGAAGTACCAGAGGTGTAAAGTTGCTACAGTGTTATCATACCTAATAGTGACGACTTAGGACAAACACATTAAATGCTCCGTTTAGGTGTCCCTTAGCTTCTTGGGGACGGAAAAAGGGGCCGTCCCATCAGCACCGCCTAACCCCGTCCGCCGCTAATGCCATGACACACATCCAGGAGTGCAAACCCCGTCTGACAGGCTGGTCGCTGCACTGGAGTGGTGGCAGGGTGGCAGGATCTTGCCGGGTGCGAATCTTGCCGGGTACGAATCTTGCCGGGTCTTCGCTTGCCATCCCGGCAAGCATCTTGCCGGGATCCTAGCCTTCGGTCTTCTGTCTTCTGATCATCGGCCTGAATGCCTTCTTGATAGTCTTGTGCTTGTTCCTAGTTGTCCCCCGGCAAGCATCTTGTCGGGAGTTCAACATCGGGTCTTCTCGGTGACCTGCCTGGAGGTCTTCTCCCAGGAAGGCTCGCTTCCCAGAATCTCTATCCTGATCTTGCCGGCCTTTGAGCTTGCCGGTGATGCGTAGGCCTGTTCCCGGCAAGTAATCCTTGCCGGAAACCTGCTAGATGCGTCATATAAGTGGATTTCTTCTCTGCCATGCCCTTCCCGCCTGGAGGCTGCAACTTGCCATTGCGTGTCCAGGGGTAATGAACACCCCCTGTTCATTACACCGACAATGGGTTTGGCTCAATTTTGGTGGAGACCAATAATTTAGGCATATGGAGGCACTGTAAAAATTTCATACCATTTGCATAAGTAAAAATGGTACTTCCTTCAGAGTGCTCCAATCTGGACAGAAACTTGAATAATTTGCTGAGGAAAATTGGCTAGATGAAATGGGCTGATTTTTGGTGTACCAGGGTAATGTATCATAATGAATCACCCTGCAAAATTTCAGCCCAAGGAGATCAAGGAATCAAGCACCTCCTTTGCAAACAGGAAATCTGGACAGAATTTGCAAAGGGATGTTGTGCTCAAATTTTGAATTGTGGAACTTGATATTTTAATGGAAATGGAGAAGATATGGATATGAGAAGATCCACAAATTATTTGGGATTTTTCCTAACTACCAAAATGGTAGTTCCTTTGGAAAGGCCCCAAATTGAAATATTGGCTTTAAATAGGAAAATGCAATTTCCCCTATTTAATTATGGCCAATATTTTTATGAGAGCTCAATATGATCACAAGGAATATCTCCACAAGTTTTCATGAACTTTGGAGATGGATAGATATTTTCCTGGATTTAATTCCTCAGAAAGGCTGAAAAAGGAATTAATTCTAGATGAGAAATATTGCATATGACTTGGCAATATTTTTGCACATCTAGGGTATATGAGTGAAGGAGGATCTCTGGAAATTTTGGGAGAATTAACAGAGCAAGGAAAATGATAGCTCCTTTGTAAACACGAAGGCAGGATTTCCAGTTCCAATATTTTGGAACAAGGGTTTGAATGAGATTCGGGGTTTAGTGATGAAGGGTTGGCTGGCACAAGAACATGGGAAAGGCACTGAGAGGTTGAGGATTGTCTGGATTCACCTGGTCATTCACCAGATTCCAGAGGAAAAAATTTGGGAGAGAAAAGCTAGGAAGGAATAACAGCACAAAAATCGATAACCCGATTTTTGGGGTGTTACAAACCATCCCCCCTTAAAAGAATCTCGTCCTTGAGATTCCTAGGGTTAGCTCAGAACAAATATTACGCCTCCTGAAAAAAACCCTCTGGGTTGGGTTTTAACCCTGCAGTTGAAAACAACCGAGTTAAAAATACCGAAACTAGCACACCCAGATCGAGATACGGATATCGCGGGATCTACTCTATAGGTAGGGCCGCTGAGTAGCCCTGGCATTTTTAGAAAAAGCAAAATTTCCTTTTTCCAAAAATGCTCGGGGTACCGCAATGAACAGTGGCCTCTCTCACTGTCAGGTGGGCCCAGGGCCCACTGGCAGCCTTCTTCTTCTTTCTCCGGCCAACGGCTCTCTCTTGCTCCTGCGCTGTCCTGAGTGCGGCAAGGCACTGCGCACGCCTAGCTCCTGGGGCATAAAGCACCCTACGACGATAGTGCGCGGCGTGCGCGAGGCCAACGCAGAGAGCACTCCCATCGCGGGCCAACGCCGGTCGGCACTGCTCGCGGATTCGCCTCCTGGACGCCGGTGATCGAGCGGCGCGCGGTCTCCTGGACCTTGCTCACCGTACACTGGGCTGGGGCTATAAAAACGACCACGGTTTCTTCCCTCTACCTACCACCTCACACTCTACCTCACTTCTTCTTCCTCTTTTCCTTCTCCTTCTGGTTAAAGGAGCGCGAGGCGAGGCGCTAATGGCGAACGTGGGTTCGTAGCTGATCACGATCCTCCTGGCTGGTATGCTGGCGGCATTGGTTGGCTCCTCGCTGCTGCTGTGCGCGATGATCCTCGATGATCGCCGGGATGCTGCTGCTAGAGCGGTGGCTGGTGGGCAACTACGCTGTCTCAGGCCGGCGGAATAAGCGCGGCCTGCGGCGGCGAGAGGGCGGCCTGTTAACATCACACAAGACGGTGACAGAGGCGCCGCTAGGTCTATGGTTAGTGTGGTGCGGTCAGCGGAGCTCTACCAGTGTGGAGGCCACGCTGCTGGTTGCTCCTCGCTGAACGGCATCCACAATGAGTGGGTGTTGGGGTAGAATCAGGGTTTAGATCTTGGACTAGAAGGGTTGTAACGGTCTATGTTGCAATAAAATTTCTCAGAATTTCTCCGAGATTGCAACCGGCGTGCAGACCTTGCTTACACAATACACATGCAATCTATTCAGACTAATATGCAGGCAAATGCAAAATGCACATAGTAGCAAAATGTAGGTAGAAGAAAGAAGCACATCGAGCAGATTACACTAACGTGTTTTAATGCTAGTGGGTGTATGTACTCCTGGTATACATACACCTACACCAGCTCGCATTTTAATTAGGGACTCCGGACGAGTCCGTTATTATCAAGTGTAAGTGCTCTACTGACTAAAATCTTGTTAAGAATCCACTGCCAGTTCTGTTAAACATTTCTGCTTAACAGAGTGACAGATGAAGCAAGCACACAGAGCAAACAGGCATACACAACATTACAATAGCACACAAGCACAAGCAGTACAAGCAGTACAATCATGCAACAACACGCAACCTTACTAGGTAGCTAACAACAACTCACTCCGAACTACAGAGTCCTAATCCTAGACGCAGGCGAAGAAACAGTCTACACAACACACACACTCTCGGCATCTCCTGGCTTCGCTCACGGCTGGAGCCTCAAATGGGCGTACTCTTGCTGGGGCTCTCCTGGGGGACGAAGACTGAGCCAATTTCCGTCTTCATCGTCGGACACCTCTATGGGTTGGGGCTCAACTGCTGGAGCTACAGTGGGAACTTGACTGAACACATCCCGACGACGAAGTCGCCGGATAGCTCCTTGAATGGAATTTGGGTGGATGTTGCCTGGTCGGCATAGGTCCACAGATTACGAGAGTGGTACTAGCTGCGAAGGTGGCACTGGGTTTGGCAACAGGGAATGGGTGGCCTGGGATGCAATCTGACGAGCCGCATGGTATGCTCCCGTAACAACCCGTGTGGTGTCCTGGTCAATGGCTTTGAACTCTCTAAGAATGCCGGAGAGCAGTAGTCCCTGGGCATCAATGTACTGGAGTAGTCGAGCTATTGTTGGGTCAGCATCTCCAACTGCGCTGGAGAACTCACAACCTGTGTCAGACGAAGAGGGAAAATAGCGGAACTCCTGCATCTCCGCTACTTGCGGAAGCTGGATACGAAGACGGGTGATGGCTTCTGCGGCAGCTATCTGGACAGCCAATGCGGGGGTGGGCATGGGTTTGCCCTGAAAATTCATGGGCTTCCCATCCGTTGTTGGACCTGAGTGGAAATGCGCCTTCGCATAAAATCAGCAAAGATGGGGAACGGGTTCCGATTGGAACACCAGATACACCGAAGGATTACTACAGCCAAGGGCTTGAGTGAGCATCCTCGAAAGGATGGGCGGAAAGCCGGGATAATCATCAGCCAAGGTTCGGCTATGGAAAGTGGGTGTTTTGGAAGAACTGGCCATGGTTGCTGGTTTGAGGATACTAGCCTGGGTTCTCTTCCAGGGATCTGGCTTACTGAATGGAGATGGCTGCGGCTCACAAGTGGAAGGGGTTAAATAGGCAGTCGGGCTGGGATACTCTAGCATGGCGTGGATCCTTCTCATGCCGGGTAGAAGATACGCCGGTACGGCCGACAACTGAGTAGGGTCACGGTCCAATCCTGAGTGGCTGGGTGGGCGGACAGCTGGGCAGGGACACGTCCATTCCGACTGCGCCGCCTGTTGATCAACAGTGGCCGTGTCGGAGACAAGTGATGGGTCAACTCTACTGGGCTCACTACCGGTTGAACATAGGGGTGGTTTGGTGCTAGGGTAACCTACAGCCAGCCTGGCTCTGATACCACGTCTTGTGGCACCCCGATAGAGGACCGACGCACGCCAGCCCCAGGATAAGACTTGGCGCACGTCAAAGACATGATACAGCCATTCCAGGCATAAAATGACTTTATTAAATATAATGGAGTATTACAATACTATTGCTTACAACAATATTACATAGCACCAAGGCTAACTAAATGGCAGCAGAGGTCTAGGTTCAGCGGCAACGACGTCTCTGGCTGGGCTCCATAACTCACATGACAGGCTGGGTTACGATCTAGCACGACGAACCTTCTCCTGCAACTAGCCACGTGCAAGGCCAGGTGAGTACTTTGAATGTACTGGCAAGACAACCAAATACATAGCATCCAAACAAGCAGATGACAAAGCAAGCCCTATGCTTATATAATATTTGTTCTAAACATGGCATGGAATTAACAGGAAAACATGAATCAAGAATGGCATAACATAGAACAAGCATGTAATCTACATAACATAGCATGGCAATGATTACCTCAGGTGCTTAAAGTACTTGCTGTTACTGAATACCAACTTACTCTCTTCTGGGTTGTCCCACAACCCTCAAAATACTAGTGACTCAATGGGCACAAGACAAGCTCTTCCCTCAATGTTATGATTGTTACGGTTGACCACCTAGTGAGGTCTGGACGGGCTGTTTTACACTCTGCAGAGGTTACGGACTTTACCCACACCATGGAGCACCTGGCCGCGTGATCCCATTCGGGTGGACCAGCGTTGCTCCAACGAAACCTGCCTGACCCGTGACTCTCCCATCGTACCACCGGCATTCATCCTCCCCCGGAGTCCTGCCCTGGGAGGCCCCTGTGTCCTCATGACACCTGCCATCGTCGTGGCCAAACAACTGTCCCAAACGGGGACTCCCGGGATAAACACTCAACTGGCTCACAGGATTATCGCCGCCTACCTGATCAGGGTAGCACGCATGCATAACCCTCCCTGTCTGGAGGTACCGGTGAAAGAGCACGGAGCCAGACCAAGTCAAGGCCGTCCCATACCGGCAAATGTGGCTGCATGGATAAGCTCGGACAGGTGACTCAAGATCAACCAACTACGTTTAGTTTATTAATCCAACTCAACATATCCATCATGGTACCATTACACCGACAACTATAAGTGCTAACAATCACTTAACAACAGCATTGCAAGATTATAGTACTGGTAATCATGTCATGAGATCAATCCATAGCACTAACATAATAATATTATTATTAGCATGGCAAAATGTGACATGAAAACAAGTCATGGCATCTGATGAAAAGTAATGCTAACATCTAATACAGATGTCATATCAGGTGTATGCAAGTGCAGACTAACAGGTGATACAGATAAACACACAGGGTGCAAGCAAAGTCATCACGCAAGTCCGGAGCTCATGATAAAAGGTTGGCTTGCCTGGGGGGTTGATGAATACGCCGGGAAGAAGTGCGATCACCTCGGGGAAGAATTCGCCGGAAAGGGTTCCCTCACAGAGGGGCCAGATATAGGGCAAGGGCAAAATGGTCATTTCTACTGTGTGAAAACATTATGAAAATGATGCCATCGGAACGGGCTCGACGAGACGAAGAAGTGGGCGTTGGGTTTACCTCAATCGGGGCTACGGTCGCAAAGATACGATCGTTCGTTCGTTAGGCTGTAAAATGGGCAAAACAGTGTCCACCACAGTCCCTAACGGGTGAACGTTCACTAAATAGCTTCTCCGGCCGCCGGCTGGAAAATGGAAACGTGTTTTCCAGAGTACGCCTTTAGTAACAGAAAGCGTATTTTGAGAATACGTTTTCATTTAAAACCGGCAGGGCCAACGCTGAGAGGGTGACAAGCGGGGCCCACGGCATCTCCTTCTTCTCTCCTCCTGGTCGTCTCCTAGCCAGCAACAGAGAGCAGAGCCCGTGCCAGCCGAGCTCGATGCCGTCACGCGGGGCCACGGCGGCGCCCGTGGAGGGGCGGGGCAAGCTCGCGGTACTCGGCCGCGTCCGCCGGTGGTTGCCGGGGCTCGGGAGCTGGCCGGCAGCGCCGTCACCACTGACCGGACCGCGGCGGTGTACGGGCGTCGGCGGTGCCGCTCCGGTAGGGCTTCCCCGAGGGAGCTGAGGACGGCGGCGGCTCCGCAAGTGCCTGGGGAGGCTGAGGATGCGGACGGGAAGGAGAGGGAGGGCCAGGGCGCTAGGCTAGCTCGAGGGGAAGTGGCGGCGATGCTTCGGCCAGTGATGGGGAGAGGGAGCTCCGCGGCTCGGGGAAGGGAACTGGGTGCTTGCTCGTGCTCGGGAGGGCTCGGGGACTCGCTTAAATAGGCGCGGGAGAAGCTTCACGGCGGTGGCCGAAGCTTCGAGACGGCGGCGCCGTGGCCGCGTCTCAACAGGGCTCCACCAGCTATGGGACGAGGGGGAGAGGGCTCTGGACGGTCCACACGTGCGGTGGGAGCTCGCCGGCGCTCTGAGACAAGCCGGAACCTGCTGGAGCCAAGCTCCCGAAGGATCTGGCACGCGGTGCACCATTTTGGCTGGCTTCGCACGTGGTCACCGCGTGGCCACGGCGTTGCCACGCCCTACGCGATGCCAAAACTTGTCTAGGGGCTTCTCCATCCTTCCCATTTCGACTTGACCCCTCAAGCACGATACTGGAGCTCTGGTGTGACTGCTCCTTGTTCAACAAGAAGCCAACATCAAAGTGTTTGTGCTGTGGTGTGGCTACCACAGTGCTTCTCTTGGCTTGGTCTTGGACATGGGTTAATCATCTACTAAGGTAACCAACCTGGCAAAATCTCAACTCAAACAAGAAACTCTAGATGGTACTTCCTTTGTAACCTTGCCCACTGACCATAAATGGAAATGAGGGTGCTGGGGAAACATGGCTACATGGGTTTGGCTCAATTTTGGTGGAGACCAATAATTTAGGCATATGGAGGCACTGTAAAAATTTCATACCATTTGCATAAGTAAAAATGTTACTTCCTTCACAGTGCTCCAATCTGGACAGAAACTTGAATAATTTGCTGAGGAAAATTGGCTAGATGAAATGGGCTGATTTTTGGTGTACCAGGGTAATGTATCATAATGAATCACCCTGCAAAATGTCATCCCAAGGAGATCAAGGAATCAAGCACCTCCTTTGCAAACAGGAAATCTGGACAGAATTTGCAAAGGGATGTTGTGCTCAAATTTTGAATTGTGGAACTTGATATTTTAATGGAAATGAAGAAGATATGGATATGAGAAGATCCACAAATTATTTGGGATTTTTCCTAACTACCCAAATGGTAGTTCCTTTGGAAAGGCCCCAAATTGAAATATTGGCTTTAAATAGGAAAATGCAATTTCCCCTATTTAATTATGGCCAATATTTTTATGAGAGCTCAATATGATCACAAGGAATATCTCCACAAGTTTTCATGAACTTTGGAGATGGATAGATATTTTCCTGGATTTAATTCCTCAGAAAGGCTGAAAAAGGAATTAATTCTAGATGAGAAATATTGCATATGACTTGGCAATATTTTTGCACATCTAGGGTATATGAGTGAAGGAGGATCTCTGGAAATTTTGGGAGAATTAACAAAGCAAGGAAAATGATAGCTCCTTTGTAAACACGAAGGCAGGATTTCCAGTTCCAATATTTTGAAACTAGGGTTTGAATGAGATTCGGGGTTTACTGACGAAGGATTGGCTGGCACAAGAACATGGGAAAGGCACTGAGAGGTTGAGGATTGTCTGGATTCACCTGGTCATTCACCAGATTCCAGAGGAAAAATTTGGGAGAGAAAAGCTAGGAAGGAATAACAGCACAAAAATCGATAACCCGATTTTTTGGGTGTTACAAACCTTCCCCCCTTAAAAGAATCTCGTCCTCGAGATTCCTAGGGTTAGCTCAGAACAAATATATTGATTGGAAACTAGTTTTGCTTAAGAACAATGTTTGAAAAAGATGGACTAGTTACGCAATGGTAAAAAAATCTTACAAAGTTGTCTGAAGTGATGTTATAACGGTTCAACTTGTGCACTAGTGGCACATATCCATGATAAATGTTGCCAGTCTTGTAATATTTAGCATGATACTCAACATCACGAATGAATGACATCAGATGATTTTTCTCCAACCAAGTAAGCTCGGAGTCATAACTATAGTAGGTGCGATCTATTATCTGTCAGGTAGTTCTTGTAGCATGGAAATAAGCTAATAATAAAAAAAATAAAGAAATTTAGTCGGGATGAGTACCAAATACTTTGCAATAATCAATATAAATTACCTAACAAATATGTTGACAAACGCACCTGGAGGTAGAACTGGAATCAAGTCATCCTCCGCATGCACCCAAATATCTATATTATTATCACGAACATCGTCATTACCAAGATCGAAGGTAATGTTCATGGCCTCATCCAACCCATACGCCTTGCAAAATGCTCTCCAATTAGAATAACCAAAATATGTGTGGTCTTCATTATTTTTCACCTTAACAACAAAAGTGTAATGTGTTGGAAATATGCCCTAGAGGCAATAATAAATTGGTTATTATTGTATTTCCTTGTTCGTGATAATCGTTTATTATCCATGCTATAATTGTATTGATTGGAAACTCAAATACATGTGTGGGTACATAGACAACACTGTGTCCCTAGTATGCCTCTAGTTAACTAGTTCGTTGATCAAATATGGTCAAGGTTTCCTGACCATAGACATGCGATGTCATTTGATAACGGGATCACATCATTAGGAGAATGATGTGATGGACAAGACCCAAACTATAAACATAGCATATGATCGTGTCAGTTTATTGCTATAGTTTTCTGCATGTTAAGTATCTGTTCCTATGACCATGATATCATGCAACTCACTGACACCGGAGGAATACCTTGTGTGTATCAAATGTCACAACGTAACTGGGTGACTATAAAGATGCTCTACAGGTATCTCCGAGGGTGTCTGTTGAGTGGGCATGGATCAAGACTGGGATTTGTTACTCCGTGTGACGGAGAGGTATCTCAGGGCCCACTCGATAATACAACATCACAACAAGCCTTGCAAGCAATGTGACTAAAGTGTTAGCCACGGGATCTTGTATTACGGAACGAGTAAAGAGACTTGCCGGTAACGAGATTGAACTAGGTATAGAGATACCGACGATCGAATCTCGGGCAAGTAACATACCGAAGAACAAAGGGAATAGCGTACGAGATTAACTGAATCCTTGTCATAGAGGTTCAACCGATAAAGATCTTCATAGAATATGTAGGAACCAATATGGACATCCAGGTCCCTCTATTGGTTATTGACCGTAGAGGTGTCTCGGTCATGTCTACATAGTTCTCGAACCTGCAGGGTCTGCACACTTAAGGTTCGGTGATGTTTCAGTATAGTAGAGTTATGTATGGTTGTGACCGAAGGTTGTTCGGAGTCCCGTATGAGATCCTGGACGTCACGAGGAGCTCCGGAATGGTCCGGAGGTAAAGATTGATATATAGGAAGTCCTGTTTTGGTCACCGGAAAAGTTTCGGGTACTTCGGTAGTGTACCGGGAGTGCCGGGAGGGTACCGGGGGGCCATCGGGAGGGGTGTCTCGACCCAAAGGACCTCATGGGCTGTGGGAGGAGTCAAACCAGCCCCTAGTGGGCTGGCCGAACCCCCCACTAAGGCCCATGCGGCTAGGGGTGGGAAAAACCCAAAGGTGGAAAGGTGGAAAAGGTTTCCAAGTGGAGAGGAGGAATCCTACTCCTAGTAGGATTGGAGTAGGACTCCTCCACCTCCAATTTCGGCCAACCCTTGAGGGTTTGAGGCTGCCTCCTCCCCTCCCTCCCTCCTATATATACTAGAGGATTTAGAGGGGAAAGCTAACCCTAATTGCCACGTGCTCCCTCTACTTCATCTAGATCGTTTTCTCCTCTAGTCTAGTTCGGCGGTGCTTAGGCGAAGCCCTGCCGGAATAGTTCCACCACCATCGCCGCCACGCCGTCGCGCTGCCGGAGAACTCATCTACCTCTCCGCCCCCTCTTGCTGGATCAAGAAGGTGGAGATCGTCATCGAGCTGTATGTGTGCTGAACGCGGAGGTGGCGTTCATTTGGCGCTAGATCGGAAGGACCGTGTGTCGTGGGAACGATTCCGACAGTACGAAGGGGGTAGAGTAAAGGAGCATGATCTACCGAGATGCATATGGGTGACACGGTATTTTAGCGAGTTCGGGCCTCTCACGGTGGAGATAACAACCCTACGTCTCGTGCTCCGGAGAGGCTTTGTTTTATCTGAGTATATATCCGGAGATTACAATGTGTGTGGGAGGGAGCGGAGAACGGATCCCCTGCCTGAGCTAAGTCCGGAGACTTGTAGAAAAGAGAGAGAGGTAGAAGAAAAACCCCCCCTAGTATAGTGGTGGGGGGGTGGCTTATATAGAGTGCGCCACCCCTTCACCTCCTATGTTACAAAGTGGGGCATTGATGTCGTAACGCCAGATGGTGCTTCGACTTCCTTGTCGACTGTCGGTCTTCGCACATCCGAGTGAACCATACGACCGAGTGATTGATTGTTTTCCGGGGAAAGGGTAACCGTCGAGTGGATGAGGAAAGTCTCCGAGTGTATGTTTGTCGAGTGACTTGTATGTCTTGATGATTTCAGTCGGTGACCTCCTTGTAGTCCTTAACTTTTCTAGGGTAATGTCCTTAGGTAGGGTATGCAGGTCAGGCCTATGACCCTACCCTAGGTGCATATCCCCATCATTAGCCCCCGAATGGATTGGGGTTCGAGTGAAAAATAGATTGATGTGGGTTCTGATAAGACACAAAAATACCAAGTGCATTTTGGGTCTTCACAGAAGTCTGTGAAGTCTGCATCGATTGGAGTCTTTGTCATTCACCCTGATCGATTCTGTCTTGTTATGCATTTTCTTCTGGTGCATACTTGCTTGTTTTCCCCTCGAGTAAAGCAGGTCTTAGTCGAGTGGTTTCTGGTCAAGTGGGGGCACGCTGAGTGCACCCACTGGGTGTAGTCCCTGAGACCGCTTTCGAATGGCGAAGACATCGGCAGGGGTCTTAAATTCGTTATTGAAAGTTGCTTGCCACTCGACAGGACGGACCTGGTCGAGTGATAATATGTCCAGTGGGGGCACGCTGAGTGCACCCACTGGGTGTAGTCCCCGAGACCGCCGTCGAGTGCTTGCATCGGCGGGGGTCTGATAGAGACAATCTTCGCTTGTTTGTTTTCCAATCCTTTGCTTGGCTAAGTTTGTTTGGTTTCTGAGTGAGATGAATGCTCATTACTCGGAAGAATTTTGAACTTAGGCGAAAGACTGGTTCGCAACTAAGTTTCCGAGTGAAAGTGTTGCTTGTCACTCGGAACAACCTTTAACTTAGGCGAGGTCCGACTCGCGGCTAAGTCCCCGAGTGAGAGGAGTGCTCGTCACTTGGGAGAGTTTTTAACTTAGATGAAGACTGGTTCGTAGCTAAGTTTCCGAGTGAATGGGATGCTATTCACTCGGCAGGGTTTTTAACTTAGGTGAAAACTTGTTCGCGGCTAAGCCCCCGAGTGAGAGAATCGCTTGTCACTCGGAAGAGTTTTCAACTTAGGCGATACGGAATCGCAGCTAAGCCCTCGAGTGTGGATGATGTCCTCACTCGGAATGGTTTTTAACTTAGGTGATACGGAATCACAGCTAAGCCCCCGAGTGTGGATGATGTCCTCACTCGGAGTGGTTTTTTACTTAGGTGATACGGAATCACAGCTAAGCCCCCGAGTGTGGATGATGTCCTCACTCGGAGTGGTTTTTAACTTAGGTGATACGGAATCACAGCTAAGCCCCCGAGTGTGGATGGTGTCCTCACTCGGAGTGGTTTTTAACTTAGGTGATACGGAATCACAGCTAAGCCCCCGAGTGTGGATGATGTCCTCACTCGGAGTGGTTTTTAACTTAGGTGATACGGAATCACAGCTAAGCCCCCGAGTGTGGATGATGTCCTCACTCGGAGTGGTTTTTAACTTAGGTGATACGGAATCACAGCTAAGCCCCCGAGTGTGGATGATGTCCTCACTCGGAGTGGTTTTTAACTTAGGTGATACGGAATCACAACTAAGCCCCCGAGTGTGGATGATGTCCTCACTCGGAGTGGTTTTTAACTTAGGTGATACGGAATCATAGCTAAGCCCTCGAGTGTGGATGATGTCCTCACTCGGAGTGGTTTTTAACTTAGGTGATACGGAATCACAGCTAAGCCCCCGAGTGTGGATGATGTCCTCACTCGGAGTGGTTTTTAACTTAGGTGATACGGAATCACAGCTAAGCCCCCGAGTGTGGATGATGTCCTCACTCGGAGTGGTTTTTAACTTAGGTGATACGGAATCACAGCTAAGCCCCCGAGTGTGGATGATGTCCTCACTCGGAGTGGTTTTTAACTTAGGTGATACGGAATCACAGCTAAGCCCCCGAGTGTGGATGATGTCCTCACTCGGAGTGGTTTTTAACTTAGGTGATACGGAATCACAGCTAAGCCCCCGAGTGTGGATGTTGTCCTCACTCGGAGTGGTTTTTAACTTAGGTGTTACGGAATCACAGCTAAGCCCCCGAGTGTGGATGATGTCCTCACTCGGAGTGTTTTTTAACTTAGGTGATACGGAATCACAGCTAAGCCCCCGAGTGTGGATGATGTCCTCACTCGGAGTAGTTTTTGACTTAGGCGATACGGAATCGCAGCTAAGCTGAGCGATGGCGCGCGGGGCGGCCGATGATGAAGACGTGCCACATGGAGTGGCGATGCGCGGGGCATCCGAGTGAGGTAGACGAGTCCGGCTGAGTGGCGACGCGCGGGGCGACCAAGTCATGTATGTCGAGGAGGCGTCCAACCCAGTGACGCACACGCGGGGCGGCCGTGTCCAGTACGTCATCGAGGGGGCATCCGAACACGTGAAAACACACGAATGATCGTTACGGCGACTGAGCCTGAATAGCGACGAAGATGGCGCACAGATGCGTTGAGTGATCGCTTAACCTGTGTATGAAAAATAACACAAGCCAACATAAAAATTTATCAAAGTAATTTGATCTTTGCTGAAATAATTTGTGAAAATAATACCCATAGACACCCATTGGGTGTGCCAGGTGCTTGTTGGTTCGAAACCAGCAAGGGTCTAAAAAAGTGAAGGATCCGACTGAACTCGTTTGAGCACTGGACCCAAAAGAAGCGGCAGTAAAGTGTTCCGACATAAAAATAAACAACCGAGCGCAGAGGTACACTCGGTGGCGTGGCTTCCGAGTGAACGTCATGTACGACTTCCTCGATACTCGGTAATGCGGAAATAACTATTTAATTGAATGCAGCGTATGAAGAATGACTTAGCTGTCCGACGGCGCATGGAGCGGCCGAGTGTCGAAGGAGCGTCCAGCTGAGTGACGGCGCGCGGAGCGACCGGGTGATGAAGACGGGCCACACAGAGTGGTGATGCGCAGGGCATCCGAGTGAAGTAGACACGTCTGGCTGAGTGGCGACGCGCGGGGCGGCCAAGTGATGTAGACGCGTCCAGCACAGTGGCGATGCGCTGGGCATCCGAGTGAGGTAGATAGATCTCGCTGAGTGGCGACGCACAGGGCGGTCAAGCGAAGTAGACATGTCCGGCTGAGTGGCGACGCACGGGGCGGCCAAGTGACGAAGACGTGTCTCGCCGAGTGGCGATGAACGGAGCTGTCGAGGGACGAAGACGTGTCTCGCCGAGTGGCGATGCGCGGAGCTGCCGAGTGGCGAAGACGTGTCTCGCCGAGTGGCGATGAACGGAGCTGTCGAGGGACGAAGACGTGTCTCACCGAGTGGCGATGCGCGGAGCTGTCGAGGGACGAAGACGTGTCTCGCCGAGTGGCGATGCGCGGAGCTGCCGAGTGACGAAGACGTGTCTCGCCGAGTGGCGATGCGCGGAGCTGTCGAGTGAATGACGACGCGTCCAGTAGAGTGACGGTGCGCGGGGCGGCCGAGTGACGATGGAGCGTCTGACTGAACGGCGATGCGCGGAGCTGCCGAGTGACGAAGACGTGCCTTGCCGAGTGGCGATGCGCGGAGCTACCGAGTGACGACGGAGCGTCTGACTGAACGGCGATGCACGGAGCTGCCGAGTGACGAAGACGTGCCTCGCCGAGTGGCGATGCGCGGAGCTGCCGAGTGACGATGGAGCGTCCGACTGAGTGGCGATGCGCGGAGCTGTCGAGTGACGAAGACGTGTCTCGCCGAGTGGCGATGCGCGGAGCTGCCGAGTGACGAAGACGTGTCTCGCCGAGTGGCGATGCGCGGAGCTGTCGAGTGACAAAGACGTGTCTCGCCGAGTGGCGATGCGCAGAGCTGCCGAGTGACGAAGACGTGTCTCGCCGAGTGGCGATGCGCGGAGCTGTCGAGTGAATGACGACGCATCCAGTAGAGTGACGGTGCGCGGGGCGGCCGAGTGACGATGGAGCGTCTGACTGAACGGCGATGCGCGGAGCTGTCGAGTGAATGACGACGCGTCCAGTAGAGTGACGGTGCGTGGGGCGGCCGAGTGACGATGGAGCGTCTGACTGAACGGCGATGCGCGGAGCTGCCGAGTGACGAAGACGTGCCTCGCCGAGTGGCGATGCGCGGAGCTGCCGAGTGACGATGGAGCGTCCGACTGAGTGGCGATGCTCGGAGCTGTCGAGTGACGAAGACGTGTCTCGCCGAGTGGCGATGCGCGGAGCTGCCGAGTGACGAAGACGTGTCTCGCCGAGTGGCGATGCGTGGAGCTGCCGAGTGACGAAGACGTGTCTCGCCGAGTGGCGATGCGCGGAGCTGTCGAGTGAATGACGACGCGTCCAGTAGAGTGACGGAGCGCGGGGCGGCTGAGTGACGATGGAGCGTCTGACTGAACGGCGATGCGCGGAACTGTCGAGTGAATGACGACGCGTCCAGTAGAGTGACGGTGCGCGGGGCGGCCGAGTGACGATGGAGCGTCTGACTGAACGGCGATGCGCGGAGCGGCCGAGTGACGAAGACGTGCCTTGCCGAGTGGCGATGCGCGGAGCTGCCGAGTGACGACGGAGCGTCCGACTGGGTGGCGATGCGCGGAGCTGTCGAGTGAATGACGACGCGTCCAGTAGAGTGACGGTGCGCGGGGCGGCCAAGTCGAGCATGTCATCGAGGGGGCGTCCGACTAAATGACGGCGTGCGGGGCGGCCGAGTGTCTGCACATTAGTCATCTGGACAGAAATGCCATCGAAATAAACGTGGACGTTTTAGTGACGTTGTCACGTGGACGTTTAGTTGTCCGAGTGACCCTAGCAGTTAGCAAGTATAGCTGCCATATTCGTGTTGGACAATAAACGCCCCTGCATTGATGCTAATTGGCGGGATTAAAGGCCATGGGTGGTTATGTATGCATGCATGCACGATTAAATGGCAGGGAAACTGCTTACTTGACGCGGCCCTTGATGAAGGGATTACCTCAGCGAAACGGTCAACTCCCATTGGAGATCACCACGTCCGTTCATGTACCTGCGCGCATTTCCTGCATGTACTAATCAAAGAGGAGGTGGCCCACTTACCTTGTATGGTTAATTGAAGAAAGGGCCATGGGCAGCAGCCGGTGACGAAGGGACGGACCGCGTCGCCTGGAGGCTTGAGCGGCTCCCTATTTCTGTGCCGCATCGGGTCTGCGTGCACGCCGGTGTGACCACGTCGGAGAAGCTGACGAGGGCGGTGCGCATCGCACCTGCGACGACGGCGGGTGGGGTGACTCCATCATGGAGATCGCTGCTGAACGGACGTCCGGGCAGAGGAGCTCCGCACCTCCGGCCAGGCTTGTGTCTCCACGGAGCAGGAAGGGTGGAGCGTCGCGCCATCGGTATCAGGCCGACAACGGGACTCAGGAACACCGCTGGAGGTGCGGTTCCAGCGCGGACGAATGTGCCTGAGGTCGGTGAAGCCGGACGGGGCAGTGGTTGATTTGGTGCCGGCGTCGTTTGTCGGCGATGAAGAAGACAGGCGACAACGTACTGGACAGGTCAGGAGTTCAGCCTCCATGGCGCTCGTCCGAACGGTGCTCGGTGGCGCAGCGGCGCTGTCGCTACTCTCTGGTTGATGTGAAGAAGAAGAAGCAGTCGTTGTTCTCGCCGGTATCTTCTTTCTTTTTAGATTGATCGAAAACTCCACGGTACTTGGATCAAATTCTCCATTGATGATTGTTGATCGGCGGACGAAGATCAAAGAAACAAAACCATTTGCATCATGGCTCGAAAGACGCCATGCCCCAAGGTGGGCGCCAACTGTCGTGGGAACGATTCCGACAGTACGAAGGGGGTAGGGTAAAGGAGCATGATCTATCGAGATGCATATGGGTGACACGGTATTTTAGCGAGTTCGGGCCTCTCACGGTGGAGATAACAACCCTACGTCTCGTGCTCCGGAGAGGCTTTGTTTTATCTGAGTATATATCCGGAGATTACAATGTGTGTGGGAGGGAGCGGAGAACGGATCCCCTGCCTGAGCTAAGTCCGGAGACTAGTAGAAAAGAGAGAGAGGTAGAAGAAAAACCCCCCTAGTCTAGTGGTGGGGGGTGGCTTATATAGAGTGCGCCACCCCTTCACCTCCTATGTTACAAAGTGGGGCATTGATGTCGTAACGCCAGATGGTGCTTCGACTGCCTTGTCGACTGTCGGTCTTCGCACATCCGAGTGAACCATACGACCGAGTGATTGATTGTTTTCCGGGTAAACGGTAACCGTCGAGTGGATGAGGAAAGTCTCCGAGTGTATGTTTGTCGAGTGACTTGTATGTCTTGATGATTTCAGTCGGTGACCTCCTTGTAGTCCTTAACTTTTCTAGGGTAATGTCCTTAGGTAGGGTATGCAGGTCAGGCCTATGACCCTACCCTAGGTGCATATCCCCATCACCGTGATCAGGATCGCGAGACGGTTCGTGATTTGATCGCGGGACGGATCGTGATGGGATCGCGGGACGGATCGTGATTGGATCGCGAGACGGATCGTGATTGGATCGTGATTGGATCGCGGGACGCTCGGCAATTTGGATCGCGAAGACGTTCGACTACATCATTCGCGTTTCTTAACGCTTCCCGCTTAGCGATCTACAAGGGTATGTAGATCCACTCTCCCTCTCGTAGATGCTCATCACCATGGATATATCTTGCGTGTGCGTAGGAATTTTTTTGTTTCCCATGCAACGTTCCCCAACATAATGCTCCGTTCTTAGGTGAGCTATCTTAGGCTCTGTACTACCCTTCTCTTTGAAATGGAACATGATTAGATCATGTTTATTGCAATACAGTTATTCATTTAAATTAGAGAATAATGGTTATTCTGTTTACATGAATAATACCTTCAATGGTCATGCACCCAATGAGAATGGTTTATTGAATCTTGATCATAGTGATACACATGTTCATAATATTGATGCCAAAAGATACAAAGTTAGATAATGATAGTACCACATACTTGTGGCACTGCCGCTAAATGTCATATTGGTGTAAAGCGCATGAAGAAACTCCATGCTGATGGATATTTAGACTCATTCGATTTTGAATCGGTTGAGACATGCGGACCATGCCTCATGGGCAAGATGACTAAGACCCCGTTTTCCGGTATGATGGAGAGGGCAAGTGACTTATTGGAAATGATACATGTTGATGTATATGGTCCAATAAGTGTTGTAGCAGGCGGTGGATATCGTTGTTTTCCTACCTTCATTGATGATTTGAGTAGATATGGGGATATTTGCTTAATGAAACACAAGTCTGAAACGTTTGAAAAGTTCAAACAAATTCAGAGTGAAGTTTGAGATCATCGTGACAAGAAGATAAAATGTCTACGATATGATCGTGGAGGTAAATATCTGAGTTACGAGTTTGGTATACAACTTAAGACAATGTGGAAGATGTTTCACAACTCACGCCACCTGGAAACACCATAGTGTGATGGTGTGTCCGAACGTCAGTCGTGCTCTATTGGATATGGTGCGTACTATGATGTCTCTTATCGATTTGCCACTATCGTTTTGGGGTTATGCATTAGAGACAACTACATTCACTTTAAAATAGGGCACCATCTAAGTCCGTTGAGATGACACCGTATGAATTTTGGTTTGACAGAAATCTAAGCTGTCATTTCTGAATGTTTGGGGCTGCGACGCTTATGTGAAAAAGGTTTTCAACCTGATGAGCTCGAACCCAAAGCGGACAAATGCAACTTCATAGAATACCCTAACGTAACAGTTGGGTATACCTTCTATCTCAGATCCAAAGGGCAAAGTGTTTGTTGCTAAAACCGGGTCCTTTCTCGAGAAAGAGTTTCTCTCGAAGGAATTGAGTGGGAGGAAGATAGAACTTGATGAGGTTGTTGAACCTTTGTTTCAACCAGTGAGTAGCGCAACACAGAAAGTTGTTTCTGTGGAGCCTACGTTAGTTGAAGAGGAAGTTAATGATGATGATCATGAATATTCGGATCAAGTTACTATCGACCCTCGTAGGTCGACAAGGACGCGTACTGCTCCTGAGTAATACGGCAACCCTCGTAGAGATCATGTTGTTGGACAACGATGAACCTACGAGCTATGGAGAAGCGATGATGGGTCCGGATTCCAAGAAATGGTTAGAGGCCATGAAATCCGAGATGGGATCCATGTAAGAAAACAAAGTATGGGCTTTGGAAGTTTTACCTGAAGGGCGAAAGGCCAATCAGAACAAATGGATCTTTAAAAGGAAGACGGAGGCGGATGGTAATGTCACCGTCTATAAAGCTCGACTTGTGGCAAAGGGTTTTTCACAAGTTCAAGGAGTTGACTACGATGAGACTTTCTCACCCGTAGCGATGCTAAAGTCTGTTGGAATTATGTTAGCAGTTGCTGCATTTTTCGATTATGAAATCTGGCAGATGGATGTCGAAACATCGTTTCCTTAACGGTATCCGTGAGGAAAGGTTGTATGTGATACAACCGGAAGGTTTTGTCAGTCCTAAGGATGCTAAAATGTATGCAAGCTCCAGCGATCCTTCTATGGACTGGAGCAAGCATCTCGGAGTTGGAATATACGCTTTGATGTGGTGATCAAAGTTTTTGAGTCTATACAAAGTTTATGAGAAACTTGTATTTACAATAAAGTGAGTGGGAGCACTATAGAATTTCTGATAAGTATATGTGGATGACATATTGTTGATCGGAAATGATGTAGAATTTCTGGAAAGCATAAAGGGTTGTTTGAAAAGGAGTTTTTCAAAGGAAAACCTGGAATGAAGCTACTTAAATATTGGGCATCTTGATTTATAGAGGTAGATCAAGACGTCTGATAAAACTTTCAATGAGTACATACCTTGACAAGATTTTGAAAGAGTTCAAAATGGATCAGTCAAAGAAAGAGATCTTGCCTGATTTGTAAGGTGTGGAGTTGAGTGAGACTCAAAGCTCGACCACGGCAGAAGAAAGAGAAAGGATGAAGGTCATCCCCTATGCCTTATCCATAGGCTCTGTATAGTATGCCATGCTGTGTACCGCACCTGTGTGTGCCTTGCCATGAGTCTGTCAAGGGGTACCAGAGTGATCCAGGAGTGGATCACTGGACAGCGGTCAAAATTATCCTTAGTAACTAGAGGACTAAGGAAATATTTCTCGATTATGGAGGTGATAAAGAGTTCGTCGTAAAGGGTTACGTCAATGCAAGCTTTAACACCAATCCGGATGACTCTGAGTAGCAATCCGGATACGTATAGTGGAGCAGCCATTTGGAATAGCTCCAAATGGAGTGTGGTAGCAGTGTCTACAGTATGACATAGAGATTTGCAAAGTACACACGGATCTGAATGTCGCAGACCCGTTGATTAACGACCTCTCTCACATGCAAAGCATGATCGAACCCCAGAACTCATTGGGTGTTAGATTCATAACAATGTAAATTACATGGTGATGTGAACTAGATTATTGACTCTAGTGCAAGTGGGAGACTGTTGGAAATATGCCCTAGAGGCAATAATAAATTGGTTATTATTATATTTCCTTGTTTGTGATAATCGTTTATTATCCATGCTATAATTGTATTGATTGGAAACTCAAATACATGTGTGGGTACATAGACAACACTGTGTCCCTAGTATGCCTCTAGTTAACTAGTTCGTTGATCAAAGATGGTCAAGGTTTCCTGGCCATAGACATGAGATGTCATTTGATAACGGGATCACATCATTAGGAGAATGATGTGATGGACAAGACCCAAACTATAAACATAGCATATGATCGTGTCAGTTTATTGCTATAGTTTTCTGCATGTCAAGTATCTGTTCCTATGACCATGAGATCATGCAACTCACTGACACCGGAGGAATACCTTGTGTGTATCAAATGTCACAACGTAACTGGGTGACTATAAAGATGCTCTACAGGTATCTCCGAGGGTGTCTGTTGAGTGGGCATGGATCAAGACTGGGATTTGTTACTCCGTGTGACGGAGAGGTATCTCAGGGCCCACTCGGTAATACAACATCACAACAAGCCTTGCAAGCAATGTGACTAAAGTGTTAGCCACGGGATCTTGTATTACGGAACGAGTAAAGAGACTTGCTGGTAACGAGATTGAACTAGGTATAGAGATACCGACGATCGAATCTCGGGCAAGTAACATATCGAAGAACAAAGGGAATAGCGTACGGGATTAACTGAATCCTTGATATAGAGGTTCAACCGATAAAGATCTTCGTAGAATATGTAGGAACCAATATGGACATCCAGGTCCCGCTATTGGTTATTGACCGTAGAGGTGTCTCGGTCATGTCTACATAGTTCTCGAACCTGCAGGGTCTGCACACTTAAGGTTCGGTGATGTTTCGGTATAGTAGAGTTATGTATGGTTGTGACCGAAGGTTGTTCGGAGTCCCGTATGAGATCCTGGACGTCAGGAGGAGCTCCGGAATGGTCCGGAGGTAAAGATTGATATGTAGGAAGTCCTGTTTTGGTCACCGGAAAAGTTTCGGGTACTTCGGTAGTGTACCGGGAGTGCCGGGAGGGTACCGGGGGGCCATCGGGAGGGGTGTCTCGACCCAAAGGACCTCATGGGCTGTGGGAGGAGTCAAACCAGCCCCTAGTGGGCTGGCCGAACCCCCCACTAAGGCCCATGCGGCTAGGGGTGGGAAAAACCCAAAGGTGGAAAGGTGGAAAAGGTTTCCAAGTGGAGAGGAGGAATCCTACTCCTAGTAGGATTGGAGTAGGACTCCTCCACCTCCAATTTCGGCCAACCCTTGAGGGTTTGAGGCTGCCTCCTCCCCTCCCTCCCTCCTATATATACTAGAGGATTTAGAGGGGAAAGCTAACCCTAATTGCCACGTGCTCCCTCTACTTCATCTAGATCGTTTTCTCCTCTAGTCTAGTTCGGCGGTGCTTAGGCGAAGCCCTGCCAGAATAGTTCCACCACCATCGCCGCCACGCCGTCGCGCTGCCGGAGAACTCATCTACCTCTCCACCCCCTCTTGCTGGATCAAGAAGGTGGAGATCGTCATCGAGCTGTACGTGTGCTGAACGCGGAGGTGCCGTTCATTCGGCGCTAGATCGGAAGGACCGTGATCAGGATCGCGAGACGGTTCGTGACTTGATCGCGGGACGGATCGTGATGGGATCGCGGGACGGATCGTGATTGGATCGCGAGACGGATCGTGATTGGATCGTGGGACGCTCAGCGATTTGGATCGCGAAGACGTTCGACTACATCAACCGCGTTTCTTAACGCTTCCCGCTTAGCGATCTACAAGGGTATGTAGATCCACTCTCCCTCTTGTAGATGCTCATCACCATGGATATATCTTGCGTGTGCGTAGGAATTTTTTTGTTTCCCATGCAACGTTCCCCAACATAATGCTCCGTTCTTAGGTGAGCTATCTTAGGCTCTGTACTACCCTTCTCTTTGAAATGGAACTTGTCCAACACAGCGAATCTTGCATGGCAGGGAACGCACTAGTCGAATTGTATAAAAATAGATTAAAGGTTAATTAAAGCAAAAAACACACGTCATATACTACATTAGCAAAAAAATACATGCCGTCTAGACATACCATAATAATACTAAATTCTTCCGTTAGCTTGACGGTGAAGGATGTACCGTTGTCTAGGTGAGGACAAATGTCGCATATACCCCTGTCATCCCAGCACAAAGGGCACTGAGGGATCATATCGTCATTAGACGACGTCGACATTTCCTGTGTTCAGGATTATAAGATTAAAAGTCGACGGCAATTTTTTGTAGCAAGAACATCATATAATATCACAAATACATATAATATCATCGGCGATCGTCGATGACTCTTCATATAATATTATCATATAATATCACTAATACATCTCGAATAACCCAGTGAATGGAGCATCGAATATTATCACTAATATAGTTCTAATGGAGACACTTCATATAAGTGTTTTACTCTACATATGAACATTTTCTATATACATCAATCCATCCATCTATACATACATACATGGACAAAACAATTCTATGAACATAAAAAATTCTATGAACAAACAAAAATTATCATATCAACATTTTCTATATATATACATCCATCCATCCATCAATCTTGAGCAGAGTAGAGTATATGCCACAACATTCCTAAAGTTTGCCACAACTTTGCCATATAATTAAGGTCAAAAGCTCTAAATTTCATAACTTTGCCACAACAAAAAATTCTTCAATGAACATCAAAATGAACTCTAAATAAAATCTAAAGACAAAATGATCATCCATCCATCTAAACATATCTATCTATCCATCTAACATCTCATACATATTTGATGCAACAAACATTGCATGGCATGACAGAAACATAGCAAAGACAAAATAAACTCTAATGCAAAAAAATGTTCTTTGATTTGCAAAGGAGCTATATTCTCCCCAATTCTTTTGCACCCACAAAAATTACTCCATCTATTTGACAGTACCCACAACCCATTCCACCAAAAACATTTGGTTCCATAGTTCAAAATTTTCAAATTTCATTCAGTTCAAATTTGGACCAGATTCGAACTCCATGGTCAAAGCCCAATTTCAATTGCTCCAAAAATTCTGAAACTTTGCCAGACTCTCTTTTGTGCATCAACACCTCACCTCAAAAATTCTCAAAAATTCCTAAAATACCTAGAGCCCTCTAGCATTTCATCATACACTTGATGTGCACTGTTTACCACTGTCAGGGGAGGGCTCGGGGACGGCGTCGGGGGGCGGCGACGAGGAGCGGGCTTGGGGAGGAGGGCGAGGAGGTCTGGCGACGACGACGGCGGGGAGGTCCGGCGACGAGGAGCGGGCTCGGGGACGGCTCGGAGGCGACGGCGAGGCGACGACGTCGGGTAGGGCTCGGGGACAGAGTCGGGGGCGGCGACGAGGAGTGGGCTCGGGGAGGAGGGCGAGGAGGTCCGGCGACGAGGACGGTGAGGAGGTCCGGCGACGAGGAGCAGGCTCGGGGATGACTCGGAGGCGACGGCGAGCTCGGGCAGCCTGGCGGCATCGAGGTGGTCTTCGGCGTCCTCGGGGGAACTGCAGATGGCTTTTGGAAATTTTCCAAAGTGCTGCTTATATGCAGAGACCTTTAGTCCCGGTTGGTGGCTCCAACCGGGACTAAAGGGGGGGCATTAGTCCCGGTTGGAGCGACCAACCGGGACTAAAGGTGAATTTCAGCAGCCCAAAGGGCGGGAAGCCCAGCCCTTTAGTCCCGGTTGGTGGCTCCAACCTGGACTAAAGGGCTGGTGCTGCCGTAGCCAAAAGTTTAGTCCAACCTCACTAGTTGAGAGGCGCCCACACTGGTTTATAAGCCGCGATGCGCCTGAGCTGCTGAGCTCCTCTCTAATGCAGGTAGTACATGCCTAACCTTTGACTCTGCCATGTTGGGCCTGCTCGGCCCGCGGGCTTGTATCCTGGCCCATGTACAGATGGGTTTCTAGTCGTATGCAGGCCATGGTGGCCTAGTAGGCCGCATTTTTTTAATGTTATTTTAGTTTGCTATTAAAGTTTTTAACAAAAAATACTTTATGAAAATTCTTTTTGTTATTAAAGTTTTTAACAAAAAACACTTTCATAATTTTAGTTGCATTAATTTTATATAATTTTAAGTTAATATTATTTTGATAATAACTAGAGGTTTATAAAAGCTTTTTAGTTGATTCTTTTTGCTATTGAAGAATATTATAGTTTTGTTTTAGTTGATCATAACAAAATATTTTAATTGATTATTTTTAGTTCATTCTTTTTGCTATTAGAGTTTTATAAAAGCTTTTAAGTTCATTCTTCTTGCTATTAGTTCATTCTTTGAGCTAAATGACCCTGAAATTGACAAGCACTACAAATGAACTCTGAAAAGGTTGAAACTTGGCATGGTATCATAATTTCACCCACATAGCATGTGCTAAAAAGTTGAGAGGGTTATGGGAAAAACTGGATGCACTTCGTGTACAAACTGGACAATCTCTTTCGAAGTATCATGGTTTCGGATGAAAACTCATCTATTACAAAGGTATTTCATTTTTTAACATATTTTAACATATTTTAACTCCAGACTTTTTCTGCATTCAATATGCACCATTCATAGCCAAATCATCAATTTTCAACCCTTTTCTGACTTGATTTGCTATTTTTCATGCATTTCATGATTTATTTTGAGCTAAAATGACGATGAATTTGAAAAGCACTGCAAATGAACTCTGAAAATGTTCAAACTTGGCATGGTATCATAATTTCACCCACATAGCATGTGCTAAAAAGTTGAGAGGGTTACGGGAAAAACTGGATGCACTTCGTGTACAAACTGGACAATCTCTTTCGAAGTATCAGGGTTTCGGACGAAAACTCATCTATTACAAAGGGATTTCATTTTTTTAACATATTTTTAACTCCAGACATTTTCTGCATTCAATATGCACCATTCAAAGCCACAACATCAATTTTCAACCCTTTTCTGACTTCATTTGCTATTTTTCATGCATTTCATGATTTATTTTGAGCTAAAATGACCATGAATTTGAAAAGCACTGCAAATGAACTCTCAAAAGGTTGAAACTTGGCATGGTATCATAATTTCACCCACATAGCATGTGCTAAAAAGTTAAGAGGGTGACGGGAAAAACTGGATGCACTTCGTGTACAAACTGGACAATCTCTTTCGAAGTATCAGGGTTTCGGACGAAAACTCATCTATTACAAAGGGATTTCATTTTTTTGAACATATTTTAACTCCAGACTTTTTTCTGTATTCAATATGCACCATTCAAAGCCACATCATCAATTTTCAACCCTTTTCTGACTTCATTTGCTATTTTTCATGCATTTCATGATTTATTTTGAGCTAAAATGACCATGAATTTGAAAAGCACTGCATATGAACTCTGAAAAGGTTGAAAGTTGGCATGGTTTCATAATTTCACCCACATAGCATGTGCTAAAAAGTTGAGAGGGTTACGGAAAAACTGGATGCACTTCGTATACAAACTGGACAATCTCTTTCGAAGTATCAGGGTTTCGGACGAAAACTCATCTATTACAAAGGGATTTCCATTTTTAAACATATTTTAACTCCAGACTTTTTCTGCATTCAATATGCACCATTCAAAGCCACATCATCAATTTTCAACCCTTTTCTGACTTCATTTTCTATTTTTCATGCATTTCATGATTTATTTTGAGCTAAAATGACCATGAATTTGAAAAGCACTGTAAATGAACTCTGAAAATGTTGAAACTTGGCATGGTATCATAATTTCACCCACATAGCATGTGCTAAAAAGTTGAGAGGGTTACGGGAAAAACTGGATGCACTTCGTGTACAAACTGGACAATCTCTTTCGAAGTATCAGGGTTTCGGACGAAAACTCATCTATTACAAAGGGATTTCATTTTTTAACATGTTTTAACTCCAGACTTTTTCTGCATTCAATATGAACCATTCAAATCCACATCATCAATTTTCAACCCTTTTCTGACTTCATTTGCTATTTTTCATGCATTTCATGATTTATTTTGAGCTAAAATGACCATGAATTTGAAAAGCACTGCAAATGAACTCTGAAAAGGTTGAAACTTGGCATGGTATCATAATTTCACCCACATAGCTTGAATAGAGAACATGCATTATATAATTAAGTGTATCAAAAACCATTACAGAACATCATGAATAGAGAAGTGACCAAATTAATACAAGTTCATCATCACATTAAAACTAAAGTATAGTAGTGATCAAATGTTATTACTGAAAAAATAAATACATAAAGTTCATACATAGTTCTCATAGAACAACATACAGCTCTCTAGAGCATCTAATTAAAAAAACTAACATACAACTATGTAAAACATTTAAATGCAACAACAAATGCGATCATAATCGCAACTAAGGTAACAATTGATCCAACAACATAATGATACCAAGCCTCATTATCAATGGCATATTTTCTTATCTTTCTAATCTTGAAGCGCATTGCATCCATCTTGATCTTGTGATCATCGACGACATCGGCAACTTGCAACTCCAATTTCATCTTTTCCTCCTCAATTCTTTTCAATTTTTCTTTCAAATACTCGTTTTCTTTTTCAACTAAATTTAACCTCTCGACAAGAGGGTCGGTTGGAATTTCCGGTTCACATACCTCCTATATAAAAACATCTATGTCACGTTGGTCGGCATAATTGTCATAAACACTAAATGAAACAAATAGTTATAAAAGATAATATACCACATCCGTATCATAGACCGGACAAGGGCCGACGGGGGCGGATACCAAAACCATGGCACTATATAATAACAAACAATAATAAAAGTAAGAAATTTATACAAGTATCTATGTAAATCATACAAGTAAGAATTTTTTATTTTAAAAAGAAGATAAGAACAAGAGGCTCACCACGGTGGTGCCGGTGACGAGATCGGCGCGGGGCGATCGACGACGGTGAGTACAGGGCCGGGACAGGACGGACCGCCAAACATAGACAAATCTTGGGGAAAATGGAGCTTGGAGGTCGAGATTGGAGAGGAGAAAGCTTAAGCGTGGCTCGGACATTTCATTGAACACCTCGTGTGCATAGGAGGTGAGAGCAAAGCAGCACACACTTCCCACACGCCAGCCGGCCAAAAAACAGTGGATTGAGCGGGCAGGGGCAAGCATATATATAGGCATATCTTTAGTCCTGGTTGCTGGCTAGAACCGGGACAGAACACTTCCCTTTAGTCCCGGTTCCAGCCACCGACCGGGGCTAAAGGAGCTGCGCCAGGAGCAAGGACCTTTAGTCCCGGTTCGTGTCTGGAACCGGGACTAAAGGTGTCAGACGAACCGGGACTGGTGCCCGCCGAGGCCCGGCCGGCGTCCTGGCCTCATGAACCGGGACTGATGCACCCATTAGTCCCGGTTCGTAACACGACCGGGACTAATGCAATATTCTAGCCTGGACCAAAGCCATGTTTTCTACTAGTGCTTACACCTCTTCCTTATTTATTCTCAATTCCTTTCCTTCCCTTTCTTATTCTCTCTCAATTCCTTCCCTTCAGTTTTCCTTGCATGTGGGGTATTAGCAAGAGCCAGACCATCCCTCATAGCCAAAGCTTTTGTCGTGATCACGTCTGCTGCAAAAGGAATGAATTTACACCAAGCCGCCAGAAAATTACCTCTATCATCGCTGAGTATGGCTGCCATAGCTCCAACTCGTTCATTTGGGGAAAATGTTGCATCAACATTTAGTTTACTGAAACTCGGGTTTGGCTTACACCACCTGGATTCAGGTATACTTGGTGAATGGGGTGATGAATTCTGATGATTGCTTGTAATTGACAAGACCAAAAGAGACCATCTCCATGCCGGCGAAACCGCTTCGTTGTGCGCAATTTGTCTGTGGATCCACCACAAGTACGAACCTCCGACTGTTACACCTTCTTTGAAATTCAAAGTTGGACGTATAGCTAGGTGTTCCTCCAGAAGAGAATCATGTGGTCAAATATAATAGAACTCGATTTGTCCATTGGCAAAGTGTGATCAATGAGTTGTATCGCCCCAAGACGGATCCACATGACTCACGCAGTTGTGCACATGAATAGTAGGTGTTGAATGTCCTCCACCGATTGATGACAAATAGGCAGGCTCCGTTTGACTCGATATGCTTGTTGGTTAAGATAGCTCGGAGAGGAATAATTCGTCGCAAAACTCTCCATCCAAAAATCTGAACCTTACGTGGAATTAGAAGCTTCCAAAGAGTATTCCAAGCAGGCAAAGGGGTAGAGCCACCAGGTCGCTCTATCATGTTTGCGTGCACCCATAAAGTATGTATCCAGTGCATATGGTAAGCACTTCGGACTAAAAAATTTATGTTCTATTTCGGTGCCAGCGGGTTAAAGATGCTCCTTAGGAACTCCTCATCCCATCTCCCATTCATTGGTCTATTTGTTCACATACTCTAGTCCGGTATGAGACCTTAAACGCAGCACAACATGATAAGAATTTGAAAGGCATCTAGAAGACACATTTTAATGGGGCCGGTGTGGTAGTCTTTTTCGCTCAAGTTACACTATCAGAACAGTTGAAACATTTGGGAATGGTAGTTTTTTTTGTAACCTCTTCTTTTCTTAATTCTATACATGCATTTCTTCTGCATTTTTTTTTCCAGTAGCAGCTTTGTTACTCGCTGGGGACTCATCATCATTTCTGGTCATGTCGTTCTCCACGGGTCGGCCTCCATGCCGGCACGATCAAGTGGTCATCCACGTTCACTCCCATGCCATTTGATCTAGCAGTAGAGGCCACGAGCTCCGTATATAGCGTCCATTAGCGTTCATATATAGCTTAAATAGAGAGCTTTCCTTCCTTATTGCTCTGACTGATTTCCATCATATTCCTGACATCTTTTCCTTATTCTTTGTCACCATTCCTTTCCTTATGTGTTCTAGGTCTTCCTTTTTTCTTTGTCTCAATCCTTGATAGCAGGAATCTTAAAAACATATATAAATTGAAAGAATTGTATGTAAGGAGGCGAGGTGGGACTCTGTATAACGTCGGAACTGTGCAGTGCTGATGGGCTGGCCCGTAGTCTGGGATTTTACATAAGGGGGCGACGTAAGAGTTATGCACAAACCAACCCACTTTTATGCTACAAGGCGACCTAGTCCGGTTGGTCGTAACCTATATGTAGTTAGCGTGAGGTTGTGTGTTCAAGTCCAGCTGCAGCCATTATTTTTTGTCTCCTCTCACAGAATATTTGGGCCGGCGTCATCAAAATCAACCCAAAATGAAAACAGTCCGAACTGGCCTACGCATATTAAAATCAGTCCTAAAAGAACTTACCAAAAAATCACCTAAATGGGACGAAACCAAGAATATCACCTTGCTTTATTAGTAAAAAAAAAATTATATATATATATATAGGTATATAGATTAGGGTTATAGATATAGATATTTATCTTAATCACATTGGTATGTCGCTTTAATTAGCGGAAAACCTAAAAATCTGAAGTAAGATCTAGACATCTTCCACGCAAACATGTCGCCGACCGTCCGATGGGACGCACCAATCTCAGCGTAAGGCTAGTTGCCACGTCGTCATTGCCGATCATTAGCTCGCGATGGTAGTCAGTGCGAACACGGATGTGGGCGTGGATTAGTTCTCACTTCGCTCTCACCCGCTCGAGACAAACAATCCCTCCCTATGCAGATCGAGTGCATGCCCTTGGTCGGCAGGGACCACAGTTCCTGACACCGCCCAGCGGCCCCTTCGCCGACGGTCGCATCAGGCGCATGGAACAACTCGTCCAACACCAAAGGATTTGGCGGATCCTCTCCCCTCTCCCAATGATTCATTTTGAGCCATCTCCAAGATGCGTCAAGACGGGCAAAAGCGAGAGTGGGTGTGATGGCTCTATTTTATACGCATTTTTATAGCTCATTTATTGCATGCTATCTTCATATATCATGTCTCATTGAACTAAGTAGTACATGTCCATTATGCATGATTTTTGGTTTTTACTTTTTTCATTGTGAGCATTGCATACTTTTTGTTTTATTTAGCTTTTACCAATTACATTTGTTTTTTTGTGTATATGGGTGTTTTGGAGAAAAGTCCAAAGATGGGTTCAATACGGAGGACTTCCAGGCAGGAGACTTGGGCATTTGGAATGTCAAAAAAGATATTTTTTTAAGTGCTCAAAATAAATATCTAATATGATAGGTGGATCAGCATCGTTCACGTGTTTCCAACGAGTCCAAGAACATTAAAATCGGAATTCGTATGCAAAAGTTATGATTGATGTACTAAAGGGTCCAAGGCGTTTGATGGCGAACGGTAGAACCATGTTGGGTCGTACCGCACCTAGACAGCCGTGAAAATGCTCATAATAGGCGTGATTCTTCATAGATTTCATTCCCACTTGTTCCCACATGATCCTTGGCAATAGTGTAGCGACCCGACCCAAATGGATCGGTGCCTCTGTGCTTTCTGTGCCATCCCGGGATTAGTATGCTGGCACACACAGTACTTCGATGAAATACCATAACATCACATGTAAAATAAATACCATAGATTCAGAGTATACCTTATATCGCAGCGGAAACAAATCAATAGGGGTTTGGAGTCCCATCAACACCAACGACAAGTTGAGTGTAGACTGTAACCCTATATCGTAACTCTTACTCGTCGTATAAATCCTGCTACATGATCGTTGCACCCGTGTAGGCCAGTATATTGAATGTACCGGCAAGATCACCATAGAAACAGATGATAAAGACCATTCTATACGCAATAAGGTTTTGTGGCTTTGTGTATGAGTTTTTGCAGAAAAGATGATTTTATTTTCCCTACAACAAAGGAGTCAAACGGAAATTCACTACAAAAGTTGGTTGTTAATGAGATGGTTCCACCAACCAATTATCATATCCCAAAAATTATTAATAAACCCACTCATCATAATTAATTGTGTTGAGACTGGCTGATAGTATCATCTCTGGTGCTCATGATGTCCGTAACCAGAGACACGACTAATCGATTAGATTGTAACACTCTGCAGAGGCTTGTGCATTTTCCCCGCAAGATTCGATCCGTCCCATTGTGTCCCTGGACTGCCTGGTGTTTGAGAACGGGACGATCGAAATATGGTCTTCCAAAGCGATCCTCCAGTAGAAAGTTAGTGCCCATCCAATCCTACCGTTCTTCTACATCTCGTAGCAATCTGACCAACCAGAGTCACAACTAAGGTCAATCAACCCAGAGCCCATAATGACTTGCGGTTGCACACGTAAGCTTTCCGTCCATGAAGTATCCATCCATCTCTTTGAGCCTGGGTGGCATTCCGTCGGGATGATCACAGGTAGATATATACCAGGATTCCCGGGCGTAACCATGATAGATATCAGGCTGCCAGATGCATACCAATCCACCAAGAGGTATATTCAGTCCTTGAAATCTTGAAGTCCTGATCATCATGTAGGTCTTGAAATACTTAACCTCACAACACTCTTGAATCTCACAACCAGACCCCGCCTACTAAAGCATAGCAAATATGAAGTAACATCCCTTCCCGGGCAATGGTAACAGGGTGTTGGGTTTCTCCTACCTCATTATACTACCACAAGTTCAAGCTCAATATCCTACTGGAATGTATGGTGGAGAGATTTATTCTAATGCAAATAAAACATAGGTATTGTAAGATGATCAAAGTGAACTTGCCTCGAATAGTTGATGAAGATAATAATGCTCTTAGAAATAACTTGACGGAACTATTTGTCTCTCCGATGAAATCTATATTATACAAACATGACATTCATAAGCATTTAATCCAGCAATCATTCTAGCAATCTGTGACGCCCTCATTTTGATCGTACGCTAATCATACACGCAAATGCGTATGACCAAGATTAGGGACTCACGGGAAGATATCACAACACAACTCTAGACACAAATTAAAGTCATACAAGCTTCATATTACAAGCCAGGGGACTCGAGGGCTCGAATACATAAGCTCAAATTCAAACGAGTCAGCGGAAGCAAATATTATCTGAGTACAGACATAAGTTAAACAAGTTTTGCCTTAAGAAGGCTAGCACAAACATAACAACGGATCGAAAGAGGCAAGGCCTCCTGCCTGGGAGCCTTCTATCCTACTGCTGGTCGGGGGCAGCCTCCACGTAGTAGTAGGCACCATCGGTGTAGTAGTAGTCGTCGGCGGGATCAGACATCTCCTGGGCTCTAGCATCTAGTCGTGGCAATCGTATCAAGAGGAAAAGGGGGAACAAAGCAACGGTGAGTACTCATCCAAAATACTCGCAAGACTGACATCAGAACTATGCTAAGTATGCATCATTATCAAAGGAATGGGGCTATATCTTTGGACTGACTGTAGAAATGCCAGAATAGAGAGAAGGCCTAGTCCTATCGAAGACTAGCATATTCAGTGTCTCGCAGCATTAGAAGAGTGTAGATTAAAATAATTAAAGTAGCAAGTTTTATTTAACCACGCCCAGAGATTCTTCCTCGACTCACTGGTGCAGCGACGTGCTATACAAACAGTTTTTAACCCCTTTCCGCGACGTACTTTGAAACCGTCGCCTTGCATGTGTGGGAGATAGGGGGGGTCCATCCCACACGACACAGAACAATCATTGGCGATGGTGTCCAACGAACACAAACGTTAGGCAAAACTAAGCGTATGGGATGTCTGTATCTATCACAAACGAGAGTCACCGGTGAACCGTTTGAGATATGGTGGACTTCCCATACGGCCCATCCTTGCAACTCGTGTGAGATCACACTAATATCACAAACACTTATATTGGACGAACCGTTGGCGATATTTAACTAAGACGATAATTTAACCGTCGTACAAGTATCGGATAGGTTTAAGAAACGTCTGAATGTCATAGTCGCGTCCGATAGGATATGTATCGCACGCGCGATTCTGTGGTCCAACGTTTGTGATGCATACTACATCACAAACAATTTATCATTTTAAACTGTGTGCGACAGAGATTCTATCACCAACGTTGAATTCGGTTGCACCGTTTGTTATATTATCTGAAATCACACATGGTTTGCAAACGACAACTGTGTGCATGGGCGCACACGTTTTCTATCTGTGAAACATGTCGGATCATGAGGTATATCACAAACGTTGAGACATACAAACCGTGTGCGGCGTAATGACCCACAGAGCATTTTTTATTATTTTAATCGCTACAATTTAAAATTGTACAGAATTTGAATTTGAATGTTGGGAGTAGCTTTTTACATATACATAGATAGGTACATCAACCAATGCATTATTCCATTCACAGGTACATACGTTCAAGAATTACGTCAATGAAAGAATTACATAAGCACCAAATAAAGAATGATGAACGACGGTTGAATACTTGTATTAAAGACGACAAAGAAGAGGAAAAGATATTCTGATTGCTGTAAAAGGTGAAGCGGAATGCCCGTAGTGTGCCCTCCTCCATGTCGTATGCACACATGACTCTAGCCCAATCCCTTTTGATGGCCAACCGTCCATCCTTCAATATCTTCATGACTTTCAGATAGTCATTCTAGTCTGGTAGAAATACATGTACATTTGCATGTCCAACAATCATGTAGTTTGAGAGGTGATCTTGCATAGACTGTGTTGGGAACCACTGCAAAGGAAAAATATACAGAGATTGTCATCTAACAACTCATTATGTGCAGTAAAAAGGGTACATAGTTCTGAGTTAATATACTTCATATCACTGTTGTCTTGGACAAACTGTAAATAAATAGTTTAATTGCCACATTTTGACCCATTGTACTAGCAATCTTTATTAGTTACCTCACATGATGCTCTCTCCATCCCACTATATAAGATCTAATTACATCCAATGCACGAACATATTGGATGTATTAGCGTCTTATATTATGGGGCAGAGGGAGTATAACATGGGAAACAAATATAGCCATCTGAACCAAAAACCATTAAAATAGGCATATGCTCACTACATCAGGCTTAACAACAACCAAATAAAGTCATTCATAATGGTCTTGTTGAATTTGCATAGAACAAAGCTTGTACTTAAACATCAAATTGTATAATTGAACATCACAGAGTGAAAAAAAAACAAGGGGTGTATTACCTACACCAGGCTTAACAGGAAATAAATATGGCCATTGAACTGGTATTTATCAAATTGTACTGGACATTGTGAATAACTAAATAAACAAGGCATACTACAGCAACCAAATAGTCATTCATATCGGTATTGTTGAAATTGCATAGAACTTAACATGTGCTTAAACATCAAATTCTATGATTGAACATCACATTGTTAGAAAACTGAAATAAACATGGGCATGTTAACTACACCGGCTTAAACAGGAACCAACTGTATGATTGAACAACCAACTCTAGCAATTGAAGCAAGACATATGTTCACTACAAACAACCAAAAACAAATAAACAAGGTATATGCTCACTACAGACAACCAAACATAGGCGTTCGTGAAATTGAACTGAACAATTCATACTCCAGCGTACGGCGCACTTGTCGATGACAAGTTGTCGTCGTCAATGAGGCCTGACTTGGCAGCTGACGATGCCAAAACATCACCATAGAACGCGACTTCCATAAATGACAAAAGGGTCTCGTTGGCGATGAAGGAAAATTCCTGACAGCAAAGCAGAGTAGATCAGATGCATACTACAAACAACCAAATATAGGTATATGCTAACTACAGACAACCAAACATAGGCAGTGAACTGAACAATTCATACTCCAGCATATCAAATTGCACTTTTGAACATTACAATTCATACTACAGCATAGCAAATTCCTGACAGCAAGGGAGAGTAGATCAGAGGCATACTACAAACAACCAAATATAGCAATTGAAACTGGACAAATCATAACCACAAACCACCAAAAAACCTTTAAAGGAAGCATATGCTCACTACAACGGACTTAACAACAACCAAACAGTCAATCATATCAGTATTGTTGAAATTGCATAGAAGATAGAACGCACCATGTGCTTAAACATCAAATTGTATGATTCAACATCACATTGTGAGAAAACTAAAATAAACAGGGGCGTGTTAAATACACCAGCTTTAACGGGAACCAATTGTATGATTGAACAACCTAATCTAGCAATGAAACTGGACATATGTTCACTACAAACAACCACATATCACGCTAAACAAGGTATATGCTCACTACAGACAACCAAACACATCAACACTGAAATCGAACTGAACAATTCATACTCCAGCATATCAAATTGCACTTTTGAACAATTCATATCCCTTGGAAGAGCCTGTTCTGGGGGAGCGTACCGTGCGCTCCCTGTGGTGACAGCTTAGCTCCTTGCCTTTGGAAGAGCACATCTGAAGGGTGACGTTCCTGATGTCATGGATGGGCTATTTCCCCTTGGAAGAGACGGATAGGGCGCCCTTGTCGTCGTCGTCATCAATGAGGTCTGACTTGGCAGCTGACGATGCCGAGCCACCGCCACTAGAACGCAACCTTCAGAAATGACAAAAGGGTCTCAATGGCGATGAAGGCAAAATTCTGACAGCGAAGCATACTAGATCAGCGACGGCGGGGGGGGGGGCATGGAGGAGATCCAAGGAGGTTGAACCCGAAGGGGTGGGGGTGCGTCACTTAACCTGTGTCATAGCCCGCGTCAATCCATCGCTGTCGACGAGCTCGATGTCGTAGCCGGCTGCCGGGACATACAGACATGCGCGAGCCCGCTTATTAAAAGCCTCGGGTCAGTCATCGTACTGAGCTTCCCCGGGGGGCCTCGGCGGCCACCTCGCCGTCGTCTAGCGGACAGGCCTCGAGATACCTCTTTTTGTCCATTCACTCCTCCAGCTCCCCGGGAAGCATAGCCGGGCTAAGGCAGCGACGCTGTGGAGTGTGGGTGAGGATGGGGACGGGGATCTGCGGCAAAGAGGGTGCTTCGCAGGTGTCGCGGTACACAAACAGGGGTGTTCATTTTCCCCTGACTTGTGCACGGACGATAAGCCTCTGACCCGATAGCCTAAGCCTGCCGGGGAAAGCTACTACCCAGTCAGAACCAGTCCAAACCAGAGAAGCTGCTCTACGAGAGATAAAGGAGCGCATCAAGAAGACGAAACCAATATTCAAGACCAAGACTCCGGCAGAAGCAACCTACGCTGGCTAAGCAATGCCGGCAAGGTCGATGCAACGGCCCAGAACGGGCCCAAACTACGCCAGTCACGTCCCCGGTGCCTGCCGGAGACCGAGGCGCACACATCTTCAGGAAGACCCGGCAAGCCATCCCCCGGCAGGCGCGAGCCGATCGGCCACCGCTCCACCGCATCGTAACGCCAGTCATTTGTCGATGCGGTGTCGAGCCCTTTAGGTGGCTAAGTGGCTCTCGCTAAGTATGTGGCGACTCGCTGGGACACAGATTATGCCCGTTTGACACCCGTCCAGAGGCGTGTCAAGATGTTGAGCAATAGTTAGCTAAAATGGTGGTAAAAGTCTGCCGGGGATGCATCCCCGCACACCACCTAGGCTAGCATTTATGGCATTTTGTCCTAACTGCCAGAGTTAGGTATGATAGCACTGTTAGCTATCTAATCACTAGATAATGTTTGTTTTGCCACTGTAGTTGCCCCTTGAGCTATAAAAGGAGGCCCAAGGCAACCTAGCTAAAGATTCGGACCTTTGGACACTTGTACTCGCGTGGCAGCTCTCCCGAAGGCGAACTTGCTGGGTTTGAGCACTGCGTGTGCTTCGTGTTCCCCCGATCAATCCACCAAAGCACGAGTAGGGTTTTACGCTTCGCAGCGGCCCGAACCTGGGTAAAACACCAGCGTCTCGTCATCGTGCTGCCTCACCACCTCTGCTCTTTGTGCAACGTGACCTCACCCCTGCCGAACCACAAAGGGGCCCATGACCCCATAGGTGATCATGTGCGTCGTGACCCGACATCTTTGGCGCGCCAGGTAGGGGAGGCGTCATTTTGCGAACCTGAGGTCATGGGCATCGCATCGATTTTTTTCATCATTTCCTCCGCCGGGAGCGTCGAAGGAGAGGAGCAATGCTGCTCCCTAAGCCTCTTCCTCCCCGGATCCCCTCGCATGTCGCTGCTGCAGCGATGGCGGTGACAAGGATGAGGGGCGTCGGTGCTGCCGCTGATGCGTCCGACGTAGGCAGCACAACCGTAGTGTAGACCATGGTCGAGGAGGAGGCGAATTGAGCGGCGGCGCCGTCCCTATCGCAATCATCGAGCAAGCCCACCTAATCCCAGGGAGGTGCAACTCGGTCCGATAGGCAAAAAAAGGGGTACGCGACTATACCCCTCTCTCCTCTCCTTCCCCGCCTGTGATAAATTCTGCATAGCGGTGGTGCCGCCAGTGTCGATAAGCTCGCGTGAGGCTCAGCCCTGCATTTATCCCGTCAAGGGTAAATCCCGAGCCGAGTGCTAGAGCGAAGCCATCGGTTAGCTCCCTCGGCAAGCGAACCACGGCAAGGTCCCGTTCGCCAACGCCTCCATCGCATTGGTCGAACGGGACCGTTGGACGCGAAGGAGGAAAGGAGAGAAGGCTCGGCCATTTATGTTTACTCCCCCGTTTTTCGTTAGTTGTGAATGTTTACATTAACCCAGCAGGCTCGCGCCGAGGATTGTACTCATAACTAACGGTCTCCCAAGTTTCTCCATTTGCCTCTCTTCGTTTTCCCTTCATCTCAGGGCAAAGGTGGGTACAAGCGCATGTATTCACCGGGAAACAAGAAGAGGAGGGGCGGCCGTGAATGGAGGGAGGGGCAACGTGCGTGAATAAATACGCGCCAAGACGGAAGGGGAGCCATGACGAAAGCTAAGTTGACATGATTATCAACTTTCTTTAGAGCTCACATTTGTATATACCCCCTAGCAACCAAGGTTTCGTATGTCGAGTCTTGTGCGCGATGGAACCTGACGGTATTTGTTTGCGCCCTTGTTTTCTTTCGAGTCTGCTCAACAAAACATGCGGCAACATCAAACACCGTCGAGGAAAAACTCAGCGGCAGCGTGTCCTTGCCAGCAGAATGCTAAGGACCCGTTCCTCAAAGCGATCGCGGCAGCACGTTGTTGGCGGGTAACCAGAGCGCGCAAAGAAAATGACTATACGAATGCCAGTAGGAAAGCAAGGGGGATAGCATGCGTTTACATAAAAACGTCAGTTCAGCAAACATTAAAGCAAAGATAGTGCATAATCTAATACGGGATACATATTGTGTCTTAAGTACAGGACAGCACGGCAGCAAGGGTTACTCAAGGCTAACCCCGGCGACTCCACTGGGTCCTTGGGACTGAGAGGACCCTGTCAGCAAGGGGACCAGCCTTCTTCGTGGTAGCAGAGGTCTCGGCGCCTGGCGGCAGCTTCTTGAAACCATCGGAGAGGTCGAGGTCCGGGTGGAAGAAGGCGAGGTTTCTCAGGACCATGAATAGAGCGTCGCGAGCCATCTTCCGGGATTTGTTGGCAAAGCAGGCAGCTCTATCGTCCTCGTACATCTTCAACCCCTCGACCAGGCCTTCGAAGAAGAGTGTCAGCTTGACGCTTGGAACCTCGGGTTTGCCGACGAAGAAGGCCCAACTCTTCATGTCCATACTCGCAATCTGAGCAGTGAGGCGCTCGACGATGTCAATCATGCTCTTGATCCAGAGGCCGCTCTGCTGAATTTGGTTCTCCAACTTGTCTTCTGCATCTTTTTGGAGGGTTTTCGCATTGGTCAGTGATACGTCTCCAACGTATCTATAATTTTTGCTTGTTCCATGCTGTTATATTATCATTCTTGGATGTTTTACAATCATTTTATAGCAACTTTATATCATTTTTTGGACCTAACCTATTGACATAGTGCCAAAGTGCCAGCTGCTATTTTTGCTTGTTTTTTACTTCGCAGAAAATCAATACCAAACGGAGTCCAATCGTGACGAAACTTTTTGGAGATTTTTTCTGGACCAGAAGACACCCAGTGGGCCAAAGAAGTGCAGGAGAGGTGGGCCGTGGAGACCACAACCCACCAGGGCGTGCCAGGGGGGCCCCGGCGCGCCTTAATGGGTTGTGCCCTCCTCGGGGCCCCTCTCCACCGCCTCCGATGCCTATAAATTCCCAAATATTCGGAAACCCCCAAAGATAACCCTACACTCTCCGCTCCGCCGCCGCAACTCTCTGTATCGACGAAAAACCAATCTGGAAACGTTCAAGTACCCTGTCGGAGAGGGGAATCCATCTCCGGTGGCCATCTTCATCATCCCAGCGGAGGCCATGATGAGGAGGGAGTAGTCCACCCTCGGGGCTGAGGGTATGTACCAGTAGCTATGTGTCCAATCTCTCTCTCTCGTGTTCTTGAGATATCATGATCTTGATGTATCACGGGCTTTGTTAATATAGTCGGATCATATGATGTTTCCCTTGCTATCTTGTTGTGATGAATTTAATCTTTCCCTTTGAGATCTCGTTATGTTGGATTGAATATTGGATTTGAGAACACTTGATATATGTCTTGCATGTGGATACCCGTGATGACAATGGGGTGTTCTATTGATTCAGTTGATATATGTTTTGGTACTCAACTTGCGGATTCCCGCGGTGACATTGGGGTAATCTATGCATAGGGGTTGATACACGTTCTTGTCCTACTTTCTCCGATAGAAATCTTGGGGCACTCTTTGAGGTTCTTTGTGTGGATTGAGTATTATGAATCTGAAATTGTTTGATGCGTATCGTATAATTAACTCATGAATACTTGTGGTGACATTGGAGTATCTAGGTGACATTAGAGTTGGTTGATGCGTATCATATGGTGTTATTCTAGTACGAACTCTTAGATAGATCGAACGGAAAGGATAACTTGATGTTATCTTAGTACGAACTCTTGAATAGATCGATCGGAAAGAATAACTTTAAGGTGGTTTCGTACCCTACAAACAATTTCTTCTTATGTTCTCCGCTAGATAAGAACTTTGGAGTGATTCTTTGTTGCACGTTGAGGGATGGTTATGTCATCCAATTATATTAGCATTGTTGAGAGATTGCACTAGCGAAAGTATGGACCCTAGGCCTTGTTTTCAAGTATTGCAATACCGTTTGTGCTCACTTTTGTTACTTGCTACCTTGCTGTTTTTATATTTTCAGATTACAAAAACCTATATCTACCATCCATATTGCACTTGTATCACCATCTCTTCGCCGAACTAGTGCACATATACAATTTGCCATTGTATTGGGTGTGTTGGGGACACACGAGACTTTTTATTATTTGATTGCAGGGTTGTTTGAGAGAGACCATCTTCATCCTACACCTCCCACGGATTGATAAACCTTAGGTCATCCACTTGAGGGAAAATTGCTACTGTCCTACAAAACTCTACGCTTGGAGCCCAACAAAGTCTACAAGAATAAAGTTGCGTAGTAGACATCAGTCAGGTCTGTCAGCAGCAGCTTCTCACGGACACCGATAGATTTAATGTCTTTCTCCAAAGAGGCAAGCCTGGATTTCATGCTGGAGGTGGCGTCGTTGGCGGCGTCGAGATCTTGGCTCTTGGAGGAAAGCTACGATTGCGCCTCTTCCAAAGTGGCTTTCGCTTCCCGCGCTTCCTCCTTGAGGGCCTCGATCTCCCTGTTGCTCCCGGCAAGGTCTTCCGTTAGTTTGCTCAGTTGGGCCTCGAGATTGGTCTTGGCGGCAGATGCAGCAGCGAACTCGTCGGCCACTTTCTTCAGTTGGGCTGAGGACTCCAGAGAGAGCGCGTCGAGATTGGCCTTGTGACCGTCCTCCGGCTCTTTGGTGCGTTGCTGAACACGGGCCTCCAACTCCTCGTCCTTGTCGTGGAGAGTAGCTTCGAGGGCCCCTTCCCGGGAGGAGATGTTCGTCTCTCTGGTGTTCAAAAGCGCTTCGCGCTCCACCAGACGAGTCTCCGGGGCTGCAACGTCCTCCTTGGTCATGGACAACGTCTCATACTACCTATTAAGAGAAAGGACCTGCTGGTTGTACCACTCTCACAACTTGTTCCCTTTGTCCCACAGCTGCTGGTCCACGAGCTTGGCCGAGTCGCGCTGCTCCTTGACCGCCTGCCATTTGAGGTTGTACCAGTTCTGCACATCCTTGAGCCCTGCCGCCATGGATTCCAAGAAAGCCAAATCTTTGGCTTCATCAATGGAACCGTCAGCTTCTTCAACCCTCTGAGATAGCGGCGCCAGTACCCGTCTGATTTCCTCATCAAAATCCACGCCCGCTGAGAAGGATGAGCCAGGAGTTGTGGGACCAAGTTGAGCAGGGACCAGCGCCAGTTTGCTTAGGGGAGATTGCAGGGCTGAGGCCAGAGGATAGCTCGAAGTGAAGGGCCCCATGGACTGGAGAGGAGTCTTCTCCTCAATGACTGTATCCGGGCTAGATGTGCCACCGGGGGCTGATTCCGTTCTTTCTGAGGATTCCTGAACGTCCCCGGCAACCTGCCCGTGGCCCTCCACGGCAGCAATCTTCATCGCCTCCTTAGCTGCATCTTTCGCGATGCCGGCCACTTCTTCCAGCAACTCAGGCTCTTCAAGTGGCGAAGCTGTGGACAAAAGTAGTAAGTGGAAAAATGAAAGTCAGGAATCAACAAGACACCCAAGAAGAGAGAAAAGGGGGAAGTGAAAATGTAGGCAAGTGGGTTACCCGATGGAGGTTTCCGAAGAGGGGCATCCTCTTCCCCGGCAACATCGGTTGCTGGCGTGCGGTCTGTCACCACCCCTTCGGTAGTGACCTCACCACGGGCAAACCCCTCGGTGGAGGCCCTTGCCGGCGACTCCTCCCCACGGGCGATGGTCGACGAGGGATCTTGGAAGGAGGGCTCCCCCTGGCGAGTCCCTCCTTGATAGCTCTCTCCCATCTCCCTGTCAGGTGTGGGAAGATGCCCTTCCTCATCCCCGCCAGCAGACGAGGTCAGCCCTAGAGTTTTGCGAAGAGGGCTGGACCGGGGGCTAGGCGCGGAATCTTCCTTCGCGCCTCCTGCCGGGCTCACGCCTGCCGCAGAACCCAGCCCTGCCGCAAATTTGACCCGCTTGGCTCGATGCGCAAGGGTCTCCCTATCCCTGTCAGATTCAGCTATATAAGATCAGTCAAGAAACCAAGGACGTGAAGGCAACATTTCTTCGATGCGTGTCTGTGCACTGTTTGGGGCCTAACCCAACGATGCCAAGTGACACGTATGGCTCAGGCCCGGGGGCTTCTGTCGGGGTACACAAACAGGGGTGTTTATTTCCCCCTGACTTGTGCACGGACGATAAGCCTCCGACCCGATGGCCTAAGCCTGCCTGGGAAAGCTACTACCTAGTCAGAACCAGTCCAAACCAGAGAAGCTGCTCTATGAGAGATCAAGGAGCACATCAAGAAGACGAAACGAATATTCAAGACCAAGACTTCGACAACAGCAACCTACGCTGGCTAAGCAATGCCGGCAAGGTCGATGCAACGGCCCAGAACGGGCCCAAACCGCGCCAGTCACGTCCCTGGTGCCTGCCGGAGACCGAGGCGCACACATCTTCAGGAAGACTCGGCAAGCCATCCCCCGGCAGGTGCAAGCCGATCGGCCACCGCTCCACCGCATCGTAATGCTAGTCATTTGTCGATGCGGTGTCGAGCCCTCAGGTGGCTAAGTGGCTCTCTCTAAGTACGTGGCGACTCGCTGGGAGACAGATTATGCCCGTTTGACACCCGTCCAGAGGCGTGTCAAGATGTTGAGCAATAGTTAGCTAAAGCGGTGGTAAAAGCCTGCCGGGGATGCATCCCCGCACGCCACCTAGGCTAGCATTTATGGCATTTTGTCCTAAGTGCCAGAGTTAGGTATGATAGCACTGTTAGCTATCTAATCGCTAGATAATGTCTGTTTTGCCACTGTGGTTGCCCCTTGAGCTATAAAAGGAGGCCCAAGACAATCTAGCTAAAGATTCGGACCTTTGGACACTTGTACTTGCGTGGCAGCTCTCCCGAAGGCGAGCTTGTCGGGTTTGAGCACTGCGTGTGCTTCGTGTTCCCCCGATCAATCCACCAAAGCAGGAGTAGGGTTTTACGCTTCCCAGCGGCCCGAACCTGGGTAAAACAACAGCGTCTCATCGTCGTGCTGCCTCACCACCTCTGCTCTTTGTGCAATGTGACTTCACCCCTGCCGAACCACAAAGGGGCTCGTGGCCCATAGGTGATCATGTGCATCGTGACCCGACAGCAGGCCGAAACTACGGGGTGGACGCGAGTTGTGCATGCATTCGAAATGGAGGAGCACTACTGTCGATTGCACGGATGACTCTAGTCCAACCACCTTGTGATGGATCTTCATGAGGACTTCGAGATAGTCACGGGAATGCCTGCAGAGGATGACGGTGGAGTCGGGGGTGGCGGCGGCTGGGGCGGCGGCGGCGGGCTAGCTAGGGTTTGAGCGAGGGAGAGGAGTGGTGCGTGCGGGAGCGGAGGTTTTCTTTTTTTTACGTAATCTGAGCAGAGGTTTTGTGGTGGGGAGGTGGGGTAGGTGGTGTTTGAGGAAATGTCGCGCGGCTACTGAAAATTTTACTAGGTGGGAATGCCAGGATGCCAGGGCTACTGAAAATTTAGATTACGGGATTGAAGCGGCGCGGCGAGGGCGGGAGCAACAAACATCGCACACAGCAGAAACATAATAAGTGTGTGCTATCAAATAGGAAAAACCCACGGAACCGCCATTTTTCAAATGGCTCAAGGTGGTAGATATTTTTACGAGGGAAGTCTCGTCGAACCCAATCATGTCCGGCGCCCACCAGTGGACCGTGCTGATGTGCCAGCGGCGGAGGAAATGGTTTCTGTTGAGTGTACAATCGCAAACTATTGTTACATTTGAATCGTTTGCTATTTACTCCTAGAATAATAATATATAGGAGCATTTCATCAAAAAAAGCGGGAAAGGGGTCAGAACACATACACGCCTGCATGTGGAACAAAAATATGTATGCACAAGGTGGTTTGATCGTCCAAACTACCCAATGCACAACTTTGATGTGGCACCTTTCTCCTCCGTCGCCACTTCATGTCGGTGGAGGGGGAATCCTAGCCATGAATACATGCCCCCAAACAGGTCTTGCGTATCATTCATGCCGTAACACGAAAATGAAACATATACATGAATCCAGCAGGATCAAACCACCCCATCTCTTTTCCGGTCAAAGGTGGACTATGGCCCATGTGCCTCGCAACACGGACATCCCGACCAAAGAATCAACATTTTGGTCAAACCTCTCCCGCTATCAGTCGAAAGGATGGACATCCACCGAGGCCCATGAATGGGCGTGACGCCGATAACCACGCGATGGAGTACGAAGACAACCATCACCTGCTGGTGGTGCAAACATATGTACGGAAATGTTGTGCTTGCGTTTGAATTCATTAATATATAACTCATGTGGAACTTTGATGTGTCACATGCTTTGGAACAGGATAGACCCCCCTCCCGAGCGAGTGTTCATCATGCGTACAACTAGTATGCCGAGCGTCGATGGGAACGATTCATGCATACGTACGCTGCTCAGACTTGGGTAAGGAAACTCAAATGACCTATATAATATATACCATAACACAAAACAATTGAAGAATCCACCATGGTATACTCTCTATCCTTGTCAGTCAATGTGATGGACATCCACACGGGCCCATGAATGGACTTTCCAATGACAACCACACGAAGGAGTATCCAAAGACAATCACCATCTAAGCGTGGATCAAACATATGCATGGAAGTGTTGTGTGATGTTTACATACCCAGCACACAAACTTTCGCATGGCACACCTTCCTCGGGAATCTTAAAGTCCGCACGGAAAGCGTGGTTCACGACGTGCAGTATATATATATCCACCCCCATTCGAGCTGATGGGAGAGACATTCATGCGTACAACTACACGCAGTCAAATTATACCATGTAATCTCACACCCATGGCCTACCGCAAACATTGACCAAAAAAGAATCCACAATAATTAACCTCTCTCATTGCGGTACAAAAGTACGCGAGGCCACAGATGGGAGTGACACTAATAATTGTGTGAGGGGGGCGGTGTCCGAGGACAACCACCGCCTCCATGCTGCCCTAACATATGTACGGAGGTGTTGTGTGATGTTTTGAATACCCAATGCACACCTTTCATGTGGCACCTTCGCAAATTGGAAAAACGGAGGTTCACAACTTGTACAATGAGCACGCGCATGCACACTTGCGCCTAAACTTTCGTTGTAATCTCACCATGATATTCGCCGAAACACGAACTAAGATGAATCCAGCTTTGATCAAACCCCTCTCGCGCGCGCCATCCAAGGTGATAGACCACGCGGGGGCAACGAATGGGTGTGTCGGTGGTAAACGCATGAGTGAGTGTACGAGGACCACCACCGCATGCATGAGACACAAATGTATGCATGAAAAAGGTCATGATCGAGATGCTTTAAATATATACCCAATGCACGACTTTAGACGTGGCACGTGTGCCTCACCTGAAGCTGTCATGGTTAAAACCATTACCCGCATCCCCATGGGTGTTTACTCTATTAGGGCACGGAGAAGTTCCAGCTTGAATTCCCATGGGGAAGATGGTGGGTCAAATACCTTACCCAGCGTGCAGGACGGGGATGGGGATGGGGATGGGACATACATAGCATTACCCGCCTTAACCATGAAATAACTTACATGTGGGCTCTGAAATTAGTAGACCCCACGTAATTTGCGCCCTCGGTCACCCAAATTTCCACAGATCCCACCCATCTGGCCTAAATATCCCTAAGAAATCCCAAACTTAGCCACAACATATTGTTTATTGCGTTGAAATACTGTTTTTTTTACTGAAATACTATCGAATGTTGTTCTTAAATGCATGTTGGGTTTCCCCACGGGGATAAAGAAGTGGCGATGGGGATGGGAAACTTTTTATCCCCGCACACAGGTACGGAGACTGTGACGGGAATGGGAGGGCGATGATGGGGATGGGGATGGGAAACTTTTTATCCCCGCGCACGGGTACAGAGATGGTGACGGGAATGGGTGGGCGGTGATGGGGACATCGATGGGACTCCAATATACCCGCCTGAGTAATCCCCATTGTCAGCTTGATGCCTAACTAACCGGACAACCCCACGTGGTGGCGTGCATACGACGCGTATTGTGTGCCGGACCCCACACCCCCACTCGTCCCACCACACCACCGGCACTTCGAGGCATGCATGTCAAAGTTTTTTATGTAGTGCACATGTGACAATAGGAGTGCAGTGTTAAATTTTGATTTTAAAGAACATTAAGACATTTTATACATTAAATTGATTACGTAGTATTTAATTTGTAAATTTCAAATTTGAACTATATGCACACGCGGTTGTGTGCCCGAATGGATTAGAAATTCATTTTTTTGTCTTGGGTGCATGTCTAGTCCCCATGGAAGGAAAAACAATAAATTTCGAACATCTCGGGGCTGCAAACATTGACTCTTGGCTTTCAAATTCCAGCAAACGCCCAGCTAAGCTAGAATTCATGAAACATTGACATGATTTCATGATAAGGACCTTATAGGTCATGGTAAATAAATCGTCCAATTTGAGAGAAGTTTTCATCTAAGCTTCTTGCAAACGGGGGCTTATTAATAGATGCAACACAGAACCGTCACGTTTACATCGCAAACGGTTTATTAATCCAAACTGTTTTTATTTAGTCCATGTATTAGAGTTGCTTAAAGTCAAGCTTTGTAAACTTTGACCAAATTTAGGAAAAAAATGTTAACATTTACAATTAAAAATTATTACCATTAGATTCTTTATTGAATGTACTTTCACATCATATATATGTGTCATGGTAATTATTTCTATTTCTTTCTTTAAAGTTGGTCAAACTATATCAAGTTTGACTTCAGTCAACTCTAATATGCAGACTAAATAAAAACGGAGGGAGTAAGTGCCGTAGCTTCGTAGAAAAATAATACATGCCCCGCGATCCACGCACGCAGATATGATTTGACGTGACGCATGCTAGCAGGTCACCTCGTAGGCTGACCGGGATGCGTGCGAGAAGGTGTGTGAATTGATGGGAGGCGTGTTCGCTGCGGAGTTTCGCAGGGAGACGTGTCGTCAGGCGTGTGAATTGACGGTGCGCATGCCAGCAGTCCGGCGCGCAGGCAGCTCACCGGGAGGCGAGCCATCCCTTTAAACCGCTGCCCGCCTCCCTCTCAAGTCCCAACTCCCCTTTATTAACCGCGCCCGAGCCGCTGGTTTTAACATTCTCACTACACACAATCCTCTCTCACACCCTGCATCCTCGCCGCCGTTCTCAATCATCATCACCGGCCTCCCTGCACCATGGGAGGGAGTAATCACGTCGGTGCCGGCGAAGCACCCGAGCACAGCGTGAAGGTGGGCACAGAGACTGTCGTCATTGGAGATGAGTATCGCGCGGACAATAGCGTGGCCTTGACGTTGTCGCCGCCGCCATGCTTCCCCAGCCGGAGCCGGTGGTCCACAGCGACTCCGACGAACACTCCAGCGACGAAAACGACTCGGACGGAGAACCGGTTGGTCATATATACCCATTTTTGGTAAATACATATAAAAGGCTGATTGGTTTGCTACCAACATCTGGCATTGCTGCCAATATTTGGCAAAATCAAAAGTTGTCAACATTTCGCAACCTTTTGTGAGATTGATAACGAGAATTGTTATGCAACCAATCTCTAGCCAACATTTGGCAGTTGCTAAAATATGGCATGCCAACTTTTGGCATCAAACCAATTAGCTTCGATTTAGGGTTCACGTTATCGTATGAAATATTATATTTCATAAACTCTACCTTGCAAATTCGCATTATAAAATATATGAACGTCACATTTTTTACTATGTATAGGTGCTATCTGATGATGTCGACAGCGAGGATGAAGACGTCCAGGAGAGGTTCAAGAGGCAAACACTGAGAGAGCTTATGGCTGGAAAGCATAACAGGCGTGTCAGGAAGAATGGGGGCTATGGATGCCCGTTCTACAACCATAAGATTAACAGCACGCACTCTAGTGTTCTGGCGCATGCAAGAGGACGAGCCGTTGGATCCTTCAAGCAGAAGTATTCTCGTAGGATAGTTCACGCCGCGTACGCCTAATTCCTGGAGAATCTTAACGATCAAGCATGAAGATGAGATGTTGGATTGAATCTATCTAGTTTGTGTGTATTATATCTATGCTTGTGTATTATATTTTTTCCCGAGATTGAAACTGTGCGACGACTTTCATTGTGCGGTATCTCCATCACACCGGAGTGCTCGTTTTCTTGAGTTGAGAGTAATATTTATATAGGATTTATCACACACGGTTGGATCTAATAAACCGTTTCCTCCGAAGCACATTATTCTAGGACAGAAAACCCTCAGCACCACTTCAAAAAAAAAACCTCAGCACCCACACGTCACAAACCCTCGCCTGCTCCCCTCACCCTCCCCTCCCCCCTCCCCAGTAGCACCTACACTAACGCTAGTACTCCGGGACTCTCCATGCATGTCACCGCCTATCCCCGCGGCAACCACTTAGCTCGACGCCTGTCGCCGCCGCCGGCTGCCGCAAAACGCCACCCCATATCTCCACTGCCGATTGCCGCGGCCTATCGGCACTGACTTTCTCGACGCTGCTTGCTGTCGACCCAGCTCGCCCGATTGGGGAATCTTTGGTACTGGGTTTTTTCCCCATGAAGAACCAGGTAACTAATCTACTGAAATATTTCCGCTCATCTCTTATCCCAGTCCGTTGGCCCCTTTTAATCACCCGTCCGAAATCACCATGGATTCATGTTTCTTCTAGCTGACTCGAGGGTTTTCATTCATAGAGTGTACTGTACAAGGACACACCAGGGCTATGCGGCCTCGGCCAAAAAACCAAGGAGTTCCATCTCACCGTACCAGACGACTTCACGAAGCGCACGGTATGTTCAATCTCACACTACCTGTGTTGACATGCATGGCCTATACTTTTTATGAACCTATACTATATATTGCTAAGTTTGGGTAAAAGGCGCCACATGTAGCGTTTGCGTCAAATGTGATTTCTTCTCTTCTTCTTATTCTTCTCCTTCTATACTAGGCAAATTAATGTTGTATTGTTCTTCCGTTTACTCTCATATATATTTGCACGACATCATGGTTACATTATCTCTTTACTTGTAATTTCTTGTCCTTTCATATGAACTGTTGCACTGTTCTTTTAACTACTACTCCCATACTATCATGTTACCCTGTTCTTTAACAATCTTATCAATTCCTACAGTACATCCCTTGCTTTGCAACGACAACTGTAACGCTAAATCTTGGCCTTTACATAAATGAAGACTCCAGGGATGTCATATTGAGCACAAACCATGGATTTACAATCGTTGTTTCTGTAAAACTTGATGAAGATTGTCACTGCTATTTTGAAGAAGGCCTTTGGGGAGAAATATCTAAGTTTCATGTACTGAAAGCTGGCACTAAAATTATGCTCCACCTAAAAGAGCCTTACCATACGATAAATGCTAACTTCCCCGACGACATTCTCCGTCCATGCTTTGTTGGAGGTAAGTGTTATTTCTAGTATCTGCATGTTGACTTGCGTAGCAATATAAATGTAACTGTGTAGTATTTCAGCAACCAATTGGGATTTCATTTTCTTAATTTGTTAAAACTGTTCCTACCTAGTAACTTGTAATTACCAATGCACTATTCTTCTGCACTGATCTAGCTACATAATCACTATCCTCCCACTGATCTACTCTTGACAGAAAGATACGCCGGCGGCCATTCTCCGGACGTGGATGTCGAGGTTGGCAACAAGCGGAGGCGGGCTGAGCCAAAAACACAAGCGCCACCGATAGGCCCAGACCTCGTCGGTAGCCTCCCCGATGATATGTTGAGAGTCATCATCTTCCTCCTCCCTATCGAAGATGGCGTGCGCACAACCGTCCTCTCCCGGCGGTGGCGCCCCCTATGGCGTTGCGCCCCTCTCAGCCTCGTCAGCGAGCACATGCTCTGCACTCGGTATCGCAAACGCTTGGATGCATTGTCCCAGATCCTCGGCACGCACTGTGGCCCAATCAAAGGCCTTACTATGGGCAAGTTCCGTTCCAATGGCAAGGACCGAGCCAAGCTTGACGAGTGGTTCTTATCGACCGCCCTAGATCATATCGGAGAACTCACTTTTAATGACGGACAGATGCGCCCGCTGCCACCCTCCGCGCTGCGCCTCGTGCCAACGCTGCGCATCGCCAGGTTCATGAACTGCCATTTCCCCCAGATTAACGCCAATCCCGCTCTTTTGCTACCTCAACTAAAGCACCTTGAGCTCGTCGCCGTCTGCATCCCCAACGACGACATGGAGCACCTGCTCCGCGGCTGAACAGTGCTCGAGTACCTTCATCTTCAGGCAATCAATGGGTTGAGTAGCCTCCACATCACATCCATGAGTCTCTGGACAATTTTTGTGTATTGCTGGTGCTGCAACAGGAGATCGCACAAGGTGAATCACCAAATGTTCATTGAGCACATGCCTTTACTTGAGAGATTACTTGTTGTTGATCAACAAGGTCCAACAAGAATCAGGGTCATTCAAGCGCCGAAATTGACGGTGTTTGGCTACTCGCCCGTCAACTTATCTGAACTTGTTTTTGGATCAATAACCGTCCAGGTACAACACTCGCCCTCTTCTCATTTTTGAATTAACATTTTTTCTCTATTCAAGATGTATGTTCGTCTGTCATCCAGAAAATTATATCGACAAGCTTGACCCCATATCTGCGCATAGTGAAGGTCTTGGCAGTAGAATCTATCGGCCCCGACCTGGACCAAGTTGTCAGATTGCTGAGATGATTTCCTTGCCTAGAGAAGCTATATATCGAGGTGATGCTCTTTCATGTTAAATTTTAACCACAAGGGAGTTCAATTTTTGAAACCTTGCAAATCATAAGAGGTCCCTTGTGTGTCCAAGCATTAATACATTCTCTTCTTTTGCAGATACGGTTAGGGCCGGTAGTGGATAATGTGATACAATATAACAATCCCATCGAATGCCTTGATCTTCATCTCTCAGATATTACTTTGAACTCCTACCGAGGGACCTTACCGGAGATTATATTCGCCAGGTTCTTTGTTGTGAGAGTAAGTGTGCTAAAGATAATGAGATTTCCCTACATTTATCGCGCAAGAAAGAATGGTTTGCTGATCAGCTCCGGCGACTAGGACAGAATGGAAAAGGCTCTGCAGAAGCTCAATTTCATTTTGTAACTTCAGTTGACAGACTATTCGGAAGTCCTTATGTCAAGCCCATAAATGACATGTCAGTGGCGGATCCCTTTGCAGAAATATTGAAGTTGCCAAACTAGTAGTAATATCAGTATGAACCTATCATATATGTTCATGTTCAGCTGATCAGCGCGGGCGTCTATAGCTGCATGACAAAGTTTCTGCATAAGCTGAATTTCATTTCTATTATCGGTTTGAACCTTGTAATCTCTGAATTTGAGCCTTGTAATGCTTGAATTTGAACCTTTGTACTATTTCTGTCATTTGTGATACAACCATGCAAATGGCATCTTATGAAGGAGGCTCGTATGTTGGTAGTCCATCTTTTCCTTAGTATGCAATGTACGATTAATATTTGGACATTAATATGCAATTGACGATTAATATCCGGACCTTAAGAAGCAGAACCACGACCGGGGGTATCCTGCGCAGCTCCAATGGCGCTCCCAGCGGCTGCCGACGACGAACGTCAGTTCACCATGCATGCCGTAGTGAACACGCACAAAGTGGTCTGGTTCAACCTCGCGTCCCACCGCGTGCTCTGCTCTCGCGTCCCTCCGCGTGCTCTGCTCTCGCCCCCCCCCCCCTCCCCCCCCCCCCCCGCATGCTCTGCCAGCGGTTGGGGCCAGCCCACGATTATGTTCGGGGCTCCATATGCATGCAGTTGCGCCACGCACGTCGCCCCATGCAGTTACGTGCTTCCTCGACTGAATCACGCGCTGCAAAAACTGCCATCCGGAAGTGCCAGTTTTACAGGACGTCCGGCCCCCATTTATACACACGGACATTAACCATAGTATCTCCACGCTTTCGATCGCACCCACAACACAATAAGCACACCCTCGACGACGCATGCATAGAGGATGTCTAGCGGTGCTCCAATGGAGTACGGCGAGCATCATGTGGAGACCCACATAAGGAAAACGGACCTCACGGTGGTGTACACCAACGACCCGTGCATGGTGGAGGATTCCATCGGCACTATGGAGCGGTTGCTTGATGCGGATGACAAGTACAAAGTGGTCGGCTTCGACCTCGCTTACACCGGCGGTCATGCCGGGCATGATCAGAAGGTTGTCGTCGCCCAGTTGTGCGCCGGCCATCACGTCCTCCTCTACCACTACTACCTGGCCACAATGCCTTGGGAGCGTTTCACCAGGTTTGTCAACAGCCCCAACTACAGGTTCGCTACGGTGGACACCACCGACGATCCAAAGGTGCTCAAGACTTCGGGCTTGGCCTGCCAGAAGCTTGTCGACATCTGCGGCCACTACAAGGTCTGGGGCATGATACGTCTCCATCGTATCTACTTTTCCAAACTCTTTTGCCCTTGTTTTGGACTCTAATTTGCATGATTCGAATGGAACTAACCCGGACTGACGTTGTTTTCAGCAGAATTGCCTTGGTGTTATTTTTCTGCAGAAATAAAAGTTCTCGGATTGACCTGAAAATTTACGGAGAATATTTTTGGAATTAATAAAAAATACCGGCGAAAGAATCAACCAGAGGGGGTCCACCCATTGGCCACAAGCCAGGGGGCGCCCCCCTAGGGCGCGCCCTGGTGGCTTGTGGGCCCACTGCAACTCCTCCGACCTCAACTCCAATTCCATATAACCCTATTCGGGGAGAAAAAAATCAAGGAGAAGAGTTCATCGCGTTTCACGATACGGAGCCGCCGCCACCTCCTGTTCTTCCTCGGGAGGGCAGATCTGGAGTCCGTTTTGGGCTCCGGAGAGGGGAAATCGACGCCGTCGTCATCACCAACCATCCTTCATCACCAATTTCATGATGCTCTCCGCTGTTCGTGCGTAATTCCATCGTAGGCTTGCTGGACAGTGATGGGTTGGATGAGATTTACCATGTAATCGAGTTAGTTTTGTTAGGGTTTGATCCCTAGTATCCACTATGTTCTGAGATTGATGTTGCTATGACTTTGCTATGCTTAATGCTTGTCACTAGGGCCCGAGTGCCATGATTTCAGATCTGAACCTATTATGTTTTCATGAATATATATGTGTTCTTGATCCTATCTTGCAAGTTGTAGACACCTATTATGTGTTATGATCTGCATACCCCAAGGTGACAATAATTGGGATTCTTTCCGATGATTACCGTAGTTTGAGGAGTTCATGTATTCACTAAGTGCTAATGCTTTGGTCCGGTTCTCTATTAAAAGGAGGCCTTAATATCCCTTAGTTTCCATTAGGACCCCGCTGCCACGGGAGGGTAGGACAAAAGATGTCATGCAAGCTCTTTTCCATAAGCACGTATGACTATATATGGAATACATGCCTACATTATATTGATGAATTGGAGCTAGTTCTGTGTCACCCTAGGTTATAACTGTTGCATGATGAATGCCATCCGACATAATTATCCATCACTGATCCATTGCCTACGAGCTTTTCACATATTGATCAATGCTAAGTTACTTTTCCGTTGCCACTGTTACAATTGCTACAAAACCGCTACTGTTACTTTTGCCACTGTTACCGTTACTTCCATACTACTTTGCTACTAAATACTTTGCTGCAGATATTAAGTCTTTCAGGTGTGGTTGAATTGACAACTCAGCTGCTAATACTCGAGAATATTCTTTGGATCACCTTGTGTCGAATCAATAAATTTGGGTTGAATACTCTACCCTCGAAAACTGTTGCGATCCCCTATACTTGTGGGTTATCAAGACCTTTTTCTGGCGCCGTTGCAGGGGAGCATAGCTCTATTCTCTGAGTCACTTGGGATCTATATCTGTTGATCACTATGAAGAATCTGAAAGACCCAAAAACCAAGATCTATCCCTCTACTACGAGGGGAGGTAAGGAACTGCCATCTAGCTCTGCACTTGATTCACCTTCTGTTATGAGTAAATTTGCGACACCACCACCTGCTAGTAATTCTGATATGTCGCAACTAATTGATGATGCCACTTCTGCTATGCTTGATAATACTGTGCCTTTGGGTGAATTTCTTGATGAACAACTTGCTAGGGTTAGAGAGAATGAGATCACTGAAACTGATGATATTTCTGAAACTGATGAAATTATTGAAACTGAACACTTTTAGACACCTGTTAGACCTAGCTCTCCTAGATATGAATTGCCTGTTATACCTGAGGGTTATGTTATGGATGGAGAGGTAGCTAGGGACTTTCTTGCTTGTAAGGATAGAGATGGTCTTAAGAAATTACTATGCAAGTGGAAGGAAAAATCTTTGAATGCTAGAATGCAATATGATCCTAAGTTTGCTACTTCACCTATTTTTGTTACTGATAAGGATTATGAATTCTCTATCGATCCTGAGTTAATTACTTTGGTTGAATCTGATCCTTTCCATGGTTATGAGTCTGAAACTGTTGTGGCACATCTTACTAAATTGAATGATATAGCCACCCTATTTACTCATGAGGAAAAAATTCGTTATTACTATATTCTTAAGTTGTTTCCTTTCTCATTAAAGGGTGATGCTAAGATATGGTTTAATTCTCTTGCTCCTGGTTGTGTGCGTAGTCCCCAGGATATGATATATTACTTCTCTGAAAAATATTTTCCTGCCCATAAGAAACAAGTTGCCTTGCAGGAAATACTTAACTTTGTGCAAATTGAAGAAGAGAGTCTCCCACAAGCTTGGGGGAGGCTTCTCCAATTACTTAATGCTTTGCCTAATCATCCTCTCAAGAAAAACGAAATACTTGATATCTTTTATAATGGACTAACCGATGCTTCTAGGGACCACCTAGATAGTTGTGCTGGTTGTGTTTTCAGGGAACGAACTGTTGAACAAGCTGAACTATTATTGAATAATATATTGAGCAATGATAATGATTGGACTATTCCCGAATCACCTCCAAAGTCCACTCCAAAGAAAAGAGGTATTCTATTTCTCAGTCCTGAAGATATGCAAGAGGCAAAGAAATCTATGAAAGAAAAAGGTATTAAAGGTGAAGATGTTAAGAATCTACCACCTATTGAAGAAATACATGGTCTTGATAACCTGACACAGGTAGTAGAGGTAAATTCTCTCCGTAGATTTGATGAAGGTGATATTCCTTATAATAAGTCTGCTAGCCAATGCTTGGATGAATTTGATAACTTTATTGTTAAACAAGAAAATTTCAATGCTTATGTTAGTAGACAATTGAAACATAATGCTTACATGCTTGATCGTTTAGGTGAATATATGAGTAGAATTGTTAATGATCTCAAGCTTATCAGTAAACATGCTTCCATGGTAACTACTCAAGTAGAACAAGTACTTAAGGCACAAAATGATTTGCTTAATGAGATGAATGATAATGCTGTTAGAGTAGTGACTAGAGGTGGTAAAATGACTCAGGAACCTTTATATCCTGAGGGCCACCCCAAGAGAATTGAGCAAGATTCTCAGAGAATTAATACTGATGCACCTAGTCATTCTAGCAAAAGAAAGAAAAAGAATGATGATAGGATTTTGCATGCTGTTGGTGAACCTGTTATTGACACACATGAAAACCCAAATGATATTTCTATTTCTGATGCTGAAACACAACCTGGTGATGAACATGAACTAGGTGATAATGTTAATGATGATGCTCATGTTGATGCTCAACCTAGTAATGATAATGATGTGGAGATTGAACCTGCTGTTGATCTTGATAACCCACAATCTAAGAATAAAAGATATGATAAAAGAGACTTCGTTGCTAGGAAGCATGGTAAAGAAAGAGAACCTTGGGTTCAGAAACCCATGCCCTTTCCTCCTAAGCCATCCAAGAAAAAGGATGATGAGGATTTTGAGCGCTTTGTTGAAATGCTTAGACCTGTCTTTTTGCGTATGCGTTTGACTGATATTCTGAAAATGTCTCCTTATGCTAAGTATATGAAGGATATTGTGACTAATAAAAGAAAGATACCGGAAGCTGAAATTTCCACCATGCTTGCTAATTATACTTTTAAGGGTGGAGTACCAAAGAAACTAGGAGATCCAGGAATACCAACTATACCATGCTCCATTAAAAGAAACTATGTTAAAACTGCTTTATGTGATTTGGGAGCCGGTGTTAGTGTTATGCCTTTCTCTTTATATCGTAGACTTGATTTGAATAAGTTCACACCTACTAAAATCTCTTTGCAAATGGCTGATAAATCAACCGCTCTACCCATCGGTATTTGCAAGGATGTGACTGTTGTGGTGCAAACATTACTATCTTAACAGACTTTGTTATTCTTGATATTCCCGAGAATGACAGCATGTCAATCATCTTTGGTAGACCCTTCTTGAACACTGTAGGGGCTGTTATTGATTGCAACAAAGGCAATGTCACTTTTCATGTTAATGGTAATGAGCATACGGTGCACTTTCCGAAGAAACAACCTCAAGTTCATAGTATCAACTCTATTGGAGAAATTCCAACAATTTCTATTGGAGGTTTTAAATTCCCTCTCCCTACTGTCAAGCAAAAATATGAAATAATCATGGTAGGGGACATGCCTGTCCCCGTTGAGGTAACTTAGTGTTATTCGAAAATTCTCCGGTTTCATGTTACTCGAAAGAAGTTTGTTAATAAGACTTGATCAACCTTGTTAACGAATTCCTTTTGACGGGCATGAGATGGATGAATTTAGAAAGCACAACCTTCTGTACCCAACTTTTACTTTCTGTTGTTTAGAATAAATAAAGCAAAAATACTATTATACTTCTGTTTTCTGAATTATCCGTACAACAAAAAATGACCTGGAAATAAAAGTTCTCCAAATGCCCTGAAAATTTAGTATGATTTTTTATAGAATATTTAAGAATATTTGGCACTGAGAACACACCAGGGGGCTGCACCAGTGAGCCACAAGCCCAGGGGGCGCGCCCACCCCCCAGGGCGCGCCCTGGTGGCTTGTGGGTCCCACGTAGGGCCCCCTCACTTATTCCAGCACCCATCCACTTCGTCTTCCTCCATAAAAAATCCCACCATTGCTCAAACCCGTGTCCTAGCTCATCTTTCTACCATTTTTGATCTCCTTGTGCAAAGCTCCATTTGCAAAACTGTTTTGGGGGATTGTTCTTCGGTATGTGACTCCTCCAATGGTCCAATTAGTTTTTGTTCTAGTGGTTTATATATTGCAAATTTTTGCTACTGTGGTGACCTTGTTCTTGAGCTTGCATGTTAAATTTGTATGGTCCCAAGTAGTTTAGATGCATGATTTAGCCTCTAGGCACTTATGGGAGTGGTTGCTTTGAATTTTGTTGAGTTTTGTTCACCTTTATTTTGAGTTACTAAAATTTCAGAAATTTTTCAGAGAAAGAAAGATGTTGAGGAGAATATACCAAGGTGGTTCCTCGAGCAAGAAGGCCCCGAGACTCGCGATTCGTGAGCCCGACTTTGAACCACCGAGGGAAGCTCAAGTGCGGCCTTGTGAATGACCGTCGGATCAATTCATGGTTCATGCAGGTTTCAAGGAAGAATTTTACGGGTACATACGAAATGCTGGCCTTGAAGATTTCGTTTCAGACCAATGCAAGCAATATTGTCAACTCACTGATTCCTTCATGCGGAGGTTTGAATTTTCATCCAGGCGTAATACGCATTCTGTTTTATTAAATCTTTATGATGAATCTTATACTATGGACCTAGAAGATTTTAACCATGCATGCAAAATTCCACAATGGGGCAGCCATAGTGATCCTCACAAAACTGAATATAATGATTTTCTTGCTAGCATCACGGTGGGAGAAACTAGAAACATTACACAGGCTACCTTGGGGAGCATTCACTTTCCTGCTATACATTATTTTGCTCTCTTGATAGGTAGATGTATTAACGGTAAACATGATCATAGCCACCTTTGTGTACCTGATCTTAGTATTCTTAAGAGTGCGGTAATGGGTGATAGACGATATAACTTGGGGGCTATTATTGCTTGGAGGCTACATAAAAATGCTAAGAAAGGAGATTTCTTTAGCGGGATTTATGCCACTCGTGTAGCTAATTATCTTGGGGTACCCATAAAGGGAAGTGACATTGAGTTACCTACTGCTTTTCTTGATTATGAGGCTATGGTGCGCTACCAGTTTCTTGAGAGGAACGAACAGCCCTTCCTGTACCGACTAATTTTTGATAGACAGCGTGCTGTCCATATTACCCTTCCTGCTCCTGCCTTCTTTAACTTTCAAGAAAAACGGAGACACTTTATAACCAGAGAGGAGGCAAACGAGTACGAGAGAGAGGCGGAAGCCGCTCGCCTCCGCGCTGCAGCCGTTCAGGCGGTACCCGCCGTAGCCCAGTACAACCCCAACTATGACTTTGGATATTAACCAGGCCAGCTGTGGCCATAGACCAACTTAGGCCAAAAGCCTAAGCTTGGGGGAGTACGTATTTCTCAGCGACATTACATTCATGTTCACACACTCATTCCAGTTGTCGGTGTTCATACTTTTTCATTGTATTATCCATGTTAGTTTATTTCTTTTTCTCGCTTTCTTCTTGTGTGTTAGAAAAACCTTAAGAAAAAAAATTAGCTCTAGTTTTACTTTCTAGTTTGTTTAGTTGTAGCATTAAAAAAAACCAAAAAGATTTCTCGTTCTTCTTTTGCTTGTTGGGAGCTTTCCCGTGTAAATAGTTTTCTTTTCTTCTTTGGGTCGTAAGGAGAAGACCACAATGAAAATGTTGAGTGGCCCTCATATGCATTATTGTTTATCTATCAGAGAGCCCATATTGCCTTGTCTTCTCCTTTGAGTTATTGTTTGCAGATTCCAGCTTTGTCCCATGCGCGTGCACTCTTATTATTATTTACACCGTTCGGCCGTGCAAGTGAAAGGCAATAATGACGATATATGATGAAATGATTGAGATGGAGAAAAGCTGGTATGAACTCGACCTATTTTTGTTTTTGTAAATATGATTAGCTCATCGTTCTGAATTCAGCTCATTATGGATGAAACATGTTTGCAATGACAATTAGAGATTGTAGTTGCTCATGCCATGCATAATTAGCTAGGAGTGTATAATAGTTTGTCTTGAGTGCCAACATGAATTTTAAAATGGTTATGATGTAGTATGATAGGATGGTATCCTCCTTTGAATGATTCAAGTGGCTTCACTTGGCACATGTTCACGCATGTAGTTGAAACAAAATCAACACAGCCTCCACGATATTTATGTTCATGGTGATTTATATCCTACTCGTGTTTGCATTCAATGTTGGTTAATCTCAATGCATGTTTATGACTGTTGTCGCTCTCTAGTTGGTCGCCTCCCAGTCTCTTGCTAGCCTTCACTTGTACTAAGCGGGAATACTGCTTGTGCATCCACTTCCTTAAACCCAAAATTGTTCCATATGAGTCCACCATACCTACCTATATGCGGTATTTACCTGCCGTTCCAAGTAAATTTGCATGTGCCAAACTCTAGACCTTCAAATAATATTCTGTTTTGTATGCCCGAATCGCTCATGTAGTGATTAGGGGCTGTCAGTATCCTCCATGCTAGGTGGGTTATTCTCACGATGAGTGTTTATTCACTTGTCATTCACGAGAAAGTGGCTGGTAATCGGGATGCCCAGTTCCATGCTCAAAAATCAAATCAAAACATAATGAAACAAAACTCCCCCAGGATTGTTGTTTGTATGGACGGTACCCGTGGATTCGGCCAGCCATGGAGTGTGTTTGATTGGTGGAGGGGGAGTAAAAACTTTATCATTCTGTTTGGGAACCGCCTATAATGTATCTAGCATGGAAGATACCGAGATCTCTTGGTTGTTATGTTGACAATGAAAGCATACCGCTCAAAATTTTACTCATCTCTATTTTAAAAGCTCGAGCTCTGGCACCTCTGCAAATCAATGCTTCCCTCTGCGAAGGGCCTATCTATTTTAATTTACTGTTGAGTCATCCTCCTCTTATAAAAAGCACCAGTTAGAGAGCAGCACCGTCATTTGTATGTTTGGTTATTAATTGATATTGAGTATGACTATGACTGGATCTCTTTTACCATGAATTACAATTTCCAGTCAGCCCTTGTTCTTCAGAGGTGCTCTGCATTTATGTTTTGCGGTCTCAGAAAGGGCTAGCGAGATACCATTATATCATATTGTATCATGATTGTTTTGATAAAATTGTTGTCATCCGAGATTTATTATTATTGCTCGCTAGTTGATTATGCCATTGATATGAGTAAATGTGAGACCTAAAAGTTATTGTGAATGTGGTTAGCCCATAATCTTTGCTGAAAACCTGAACATCAGTTAGACATATTTACAACAACAAGATCAAACAGAGTTTGTAAAAGTTTTTCTTTGTCACTTTCAATTTGTCAACTAAATTGCTTGAGGACAAGCCATGGGTTAAGCTTGGGGGAGTTGATACGTCTCCATCGTATCTACTTTTCCAAACTCTTTTGCCCTTGTTTTGGACTCTAATTTGCATGATTCGAATGGAACTAACCCGGACTGACGTTGTTTTCAGCAGAATTGCCTTGGTGTTATTTTTGTGCAGAAATAAAAGTTCTCAGATTGACCTGAAAATTTACGGAGAATATATTTGGAATTAAAAAAAATACTGGCGAAAGAATCAACCAGAGGGGGTCCACCCATTGGCCACAAGCCAGGGGGGCGCCCCCCCCTAGGGCGCGCCCTGGTGCCTTGTGGGCCCCCTGCAACTCCTCCGACCTCAACTCCAACTCCATATAACCCTATTTGGGGAGAAAAAAATCAAGGAGAAGAGTTCATCGCGTTTCACAATACGGAGCCGCCGCCACCTCCTGTTCTTCCTCGGGAGGGCAGATCTGGAGTCCGTTTTGGGCTCCGGAGAGGGGAAATCGACGCCGTCGTCATCATCAACCATCCTTCATCACCAATTTCATGATGCTCTCCGCCGTTCGTGAGTAATTCCATCATAGGCTTGCTGGACGGTGATGGGTTGGATGAGATTTACCATGTAATCGAGTTAGTTTTGTTAGGGTTTGATCCCTAGTATCCACTATGTTCTGAGATTGATGTTGCTATGACTTTGCTATGCTTAATGCTTGTCACTAGGGCCCGAGTGCCATGATTTCAGATCTGAACCTAATATGTTTTCACGAATATATATGTGTTCTTGATCCTATCTTGCAAGTTGTAGACACCTATTATGTGTTATGATCCGCATACCCCAAGGTGACAATAATTGGGATTCTTTCCGGTGATTACCGTAGTTTGAGGAGTTCATGTATTCACTAAGTGCTAATGCTTTGGTCCGGTTCTCTATTAAAAGGAGGCCTTAATATCCCTTAGTTTCCATTAGGATCCCGCTACCACAGGAGGGTAGGACAAAAGATGTCATGCAAGTTCCTTTCCATAAGCACGTATGACTATATATGGAATACATGCCTACATTATATTGATGAATTGGAGCTAGTTCTGTGTCACCCTAGGTTATAACTGTTGCATGATGAATGCCATCCGACATAATTATCCATCACTGATCCATTGCCTACGAGCTTTTCACATATTGATGTTTGCTAAGTTACTTTTCCGTTGCCACTGTTACGATTGCTACAAAACCGCTACTGTTACTTTTGCCACCGTTATCGTTACTTCCATACTACTTTGCTGCTAAATACTTTGCTGCAGATATTAAGTCTTTCAGGTGTGGTTGAATTGACAACTCAGCTGCTAATACTCGAGAATATTCTTTGGCTCCCCTTGTGTCGAATCAATAAATTTGGGTTGAATACTCTACCCTCGAAAACTGTTGCGATCCCCTATACTTGTGGGTTATCAGGGCAGCAAGAAGAACATGGACTCCCATGTTGACCTGGCCGAGGCCATCATCGTCCCCTACTACAGAGACATGAAGGCTGAGTGCGACAAGAACAATCATGTCTGGCACAGGGGCTGGGTGAAGAAACTGGATGAATATCACCTCCAGACCACGGCCAAGCAAGCGTACACTTGCTACAAGATGTTTAGGCGGATCATTGACATGAGGAAGTGCCTCCTACCTGAAGACGATGCGGGATCGAGCCACAAGCAGAGCGGTGGCGGAAAGCATCACATGAAGTAGATGATTTGATGATCATTGCTCATACTCCCTCTACGCCGAAATATTAGTAGTTTTAGAGGGATAAGTTTATTATGCATGTCATAGTTTATTGAGGTGTGTGCGCCAATGTTATGTGTGTAGTCACTTATGTATTTGGATGCTCAATTAGGTTATGGCAATCATGTTGTTATGTGTGTAATTGTTTATTGAGGTGTGCCAATGTTATGTGTCTAGTCACTTATGTATTTGGATGTTTAATTTGGTTTTGCAATCATGTTGTTCTAAACAGAAGCATAGATGTTTGTGGGCAGATTGAGCAAATCACATCGCATGCGGAATAAACAACCATATCCGTCGGTGATGATTTCATCAGTCCCTCATAGTTCTTTATCCGGAACCGTTTGCCCACAACACATCTGAATGGCCTGTGTATGTTGTACATCACACACATCTTGATCTGAGCAACCGTTTGTGTTATTTTTGCTTATCGCACACAGTTCATCCCAGTGGCATGTATGCTATCTATCACACACATATTGATCTATGTAACCATTTATGTTATCTTATCTCATCACAAACAGTTCATCCGAGTGATCTGTAGGCCATCTATCGCACACGTAATCATCTGGACAATCGTTTGTGTTCTGCTAGATCAGCACAAACAGTTTGTCAGAGTGAACTGTATGCCGTACATCACACACACTTGCATTTTTCTAACCGTTTGCGTTATATTGTACGATCGCAAACAATTTATCTGGGTCAACTGTTTGCCACAGATCGCACACGCATCTTTTTTTGGGATCGTATTTGATGGGCCCGTCATCATACACAGTTCGTGTTATTAGCGACGGAGCTATAACTATACCGTTTGCGATTTAGTCATCGCACACAGTTTCGTCGAAGGGTCTCTGATTGTTGTGTCATCTTTGGACCATCCTGCAGTAGTGACTCCCTGCGAGAAAGCAATCTCGAAGCCAAACATTTCAATTTTTAACTCACAATTCTAGTTGTATTAGATTGGGATACAACTCCAAGTTGTCCTGTTACCGTGGACACGGCTATTCAAATAGTTGAATTCATCCCTGCAGGGATGCACCACATTTCCCAACACGCTCGATAACCTCTGGCCGGACACACTTTCCTGGGTCATTCCCGGCCTCGGGACATCAACACGTCGTCGCCCTACCTAGGCTCAACAGACACTACTGCAGGATGCTGCTAACGCGACACTACAATCAGAGACCCTTCGACGAAACTGTATGCGATGCATGAATCGAAAACGGTATAGTTCAAGCTCCGTCGCCAATGACATGAACTGTGTGCGATTCAGAAATTTTTTGCGTGTGCGATCTACGGCAGACAGTTTGTTCTTATGAACCGTTTGTGATTAGCAAAGATAACACAAACGGTTACACAGATCCAGATGTGTGTGATAGAGGGCACACAGTTCACTAACATAAACTGTGTGCAATGATATAGAAGAACACAAACGATTCAGCATAACAAGATGTGTGCGATATAGGGCACACAGTTCACTACCATAAATTGTGTGCGATAATATAGCAGAACACAAACGATTCGGCATAACAAGATGTGTGCGATATAGGGCACACAGTTCACTACCATAAACTGTGTGCGATGACATAGCAGAACACAAACGATTCGGTATAACAGGATGTGTGCGATAGAGGGAAAATAGGTGAGTAATCAGAATCGTGTGCGAATACAAGAAATAACACAAACGATTGGTGTTAATAACCTGTGTGTGTTGTGGGGAAACGGTTGCTCGGTCTCGTACCCTAGGGGGTTCTCGGACTCAAGTGGTGGAGTGCTCGGTCTCGTACTCACGCTCCTCGGGATCTTCCTCCTGATCATCATCCGTACGGGCATCGTCTCCGGTCGAGGGGGGCGGAGAACGAGGAGGTCCATCCTGACGGCGCTTCGTCGGTGGTGCGGTGAAGAGCTCACGGTACTCCTTCGCACTCATGCGACGACGACGTGTGGGTGCATCTCTAGCTAGGGGTACTCCTCCTCTGTAAACGACAGTTGGTCATCCCTCGGGGGTCCGTCCTTCTTGATCTTGTTTGTCCTCTTCTTGGCTTGACGAAGTAGCTCTCGGGTGTGGTGAAGTTCCTCGCGGAGCTTCACACAATCCTTAATCAGGTTGTGAGCCAGACTGTCGGCGGAGAGGCTGAAGTAGGTCTGGAACCTGAGTGGCATCCCATCCTCCTTGGACGGAATCAACATCCAACTCTCGCCATTCTCATCCTTCTTGAAAGGGAGGTGGTGAGTGGCTGGCTCGTCAGCCATCTCTGGAATGATGTCTCGAAGGTGGATAAGTGACTTGTGTGCAGCCGTCTCGACTACGAGCGCCAGGGTCTCCATCTGTGGTCCCTCAAAGAACCAACTCGTCGGGGAGTCGTTTGCCTTCACGACCACATCAACGTGGTACTCCTTCGTGACGACATCGACCCAGTGCTCGTGGTAGAGGAAAACGGGTGGTCGGCGAAACTGGCACTTCTCCAGGCTATCCTCGAGGAGTAGGGGAAAGCCAGATGCTAGGAGGGCTTCGGGTACGGCGGCCATCTACAAGGTTTAGGGGAGAGGAGTCAGTAGAGTTTTGAAAGTAGACTTAGAAAAGGTAAGAAGTGCAGAAACTCCTAAGTGTAGGAACTAGGCATAGTTTTGAAAATGGTCTTGTCCTAACTAACGTCCATGCTAACTAAGGCTTCCTACAGTCAGGATGGCTCTAATACCAGCTCTGTGGGGACCCCGACTCATAAGTCGTGGTCGACGAATGCACGTGTACAGTGATCCCAGAGATCAATGCTCACTGAACACACAGAAGCTGAATAACAAGAGTCTTACATCCATACATACCGTCTTACACAAATAAAGACCATCGAGGTCATGTCTTACATAGGTAGGGCCATGAAGGCCAAACACCAATCATAACTAGCAGCAGAAATCTTGAACGAAAGCGGGAACCATGCCATCCGCCTTAACCCTACATGCATTCTGACTGGGGAGCGTCCTAGTTCGCATGTTCGTCTCCAACGAAATCTTCACCATATTCCTGCTCTTCCATGCCTGGCCAATTAAATAACCAGTGGCAAGCCAATGAGTACTTTGAATGTACTCGCAAGCAACCCATGTTTTGGAACAAGGTATAACAAAGCATGATATAGCACTAAGTAGGTGAGTTGCGGAAAGCTAATTTTGAGTGCAGTGACATGATCAAAATAACTTGAAGTAGCATGCATCATGAGGATACAAGTATCCGTATGAACATGTTACATATATCAATATAATAAGGGTCTGAACATCTCATGTTCAATCATCATGTCAAGTCATCCGACTTGTCTCGAGAATTCCATCTTTCTCACACACACGCCAAGTTTGTGAAAACATCAGACATAGCCCAAGAGCGGTCATCCAACTATCCTTGACCGTGGACATGGCTATTCGAATAGTTTTACACTCTGCAGAGGTTGCACACTTTACCCACAAGACTCGGGGAACTTCCGTGTCAAACCACGACTCGCGGTACATCACATACCCGAGGTAAGCACCCGAACATTGCCTTTCCCTTGACGACACTAAACAAAGAGTCCACTCGTTGGTACCCAGCCCTCATGATGTACATCCCACGAGCCTCGCTCAAGATTGTAGCATCCATGAGGGGACACAACGGTGTGCCCGGTGTCTGTAAAAACAGCCCATGATCGTCCTTCCCAGCACGACCCCGTATCGAGAGAGTAACTCTGGCTCTCTCGCCACTAGTAATGCGGGCTCTCTGCTAGTACCGACCAAGGTAATCAACAAAGCCCCGTCCCATAAGGGGTATCATGGTTGTACATGTAAGGTTGGAATAACGGTCGCAACTTACACCAATCCGTTTTTGAAAAACCAACACACTCACTTGCTCCGGTACACCACTTCTTTATCAAGTGGTTACCTAGCTCGTCATCATCACCCTCGGGCATTAGTGGCACCCGACGGGGTTTTCAAAAAAAAGTCTTTGGAACCATTTCCTTTCCGACACCATGCATATTCTCGTCCCATTTTGCATAGCAACTACTTAATATCCTAACTACTACCCACCCGCATAACCCTCATAAGGAAGTAGGGTCATGCATGATGCAAGTATCAACGGTAAAAGTATCAGAGACAACCCATGAAGGTGGTTACCGTAGCATCATGATCAACATATCAAAAGTAAAGTGCTATATGCCATGCAATAAAATGGTTTCTTAGACATGGTCAAGGGGCTGCTTGCCTGGCTCAGCAAGTTCTTCGGGGTCTTCAAGGTCTTCGGGTCCAACTCCCTCGTCAACAACTCAATCTATCGTCGTGATAATAATGGCAATAATAAGAATCACAACAAAAACAGAGCACAAAATCCACTTCTAAAATGTTACCCTACTCTGTAAAATACTACAATAGAAACTAAAAATATTTGTCTCTGGTTTTGAAGTGAAAAAGATTTTGAAAACTATTTTAACAGAGGCTAAAAATACTTAAAACTAGGTTTTAAATAAATCCAGTACATAAAATGTTTTCAAGAATTTTCACAAATGGCATTATTAAATACTACAGAATATTACAAGATTTATAGAGTTGGAATTTTTGGAATTGGACAATTATTTTGATCTGTGGAATATTTGGAAAATGCCAGAAATTAAAAAGGAAAAAAGGCACTGTGCCCATCAGGCCAAATGCCCAGCCGAACAGGGCCCAACTGGCCAGGCCGGCCCAGCAGAGCTATGGGCGCACGCGGCCAGGTTTAAACCTGATGCGCGGGCCCCAGCGTCAGCGAGTGGAAGAGAGGGGCAGGCTAGGCAGACGCTTATGAGCGAAGCCCGCCTGTCAGGTCTGTCCTCCACCTTTGGACAGAGGGTGGCGGGGCTCACCGGCGTCAGCTCCGTCCACGGCGAGGGGAGATGAGGATTGGAACGGGTCCAGGGAGGTGCCACGGTCCCGGTGGAAGTCGAAGGGGTTGTCGGTGTGGCCTGAGTCGCCGGCGGCGAGCGGACGCGGCGGGGAGACTTTCGGGCGAGTTTGGTCTGGTTGTCACCGGTCGCAATCTGCACGGGAAAGGAGTGGAACGTCGTCAGGGAGGTGAGAGGGGGCCAGGGGGAAAGAGAACTAGGCTGGAGGGGTTGTGCACCTGGAGATCGGCGGCGGCCCAAAGCTGCGGCGCCTCGACCGAGTACTCGGGCACGGGGAGGTCGAGCGGGGGGTTCTGGAGTGCGATTGGAGGGAGAGTGAGGTTCCAGAGGGGAGGAGAGAGCTCGGGGGTGGCTTAAATAGGGGGGGCGACGGAGCACCGTGGACCCGTGCGCCCGTGATGTTTTTGTCGTTGTTGGGGGTCACGGGAGCTCGAGGGGATGTGTTCGGGGCTCTCATGGGGTCAGCCTAGGTCCAGGGGAAGCAAGAGAGAGAGCGGGAGGGGGCCAGGGCCGTGGCGTGTCCCGGACGTCGAGGGACCTCAACTGGCGAGCGGGGGAGGCCCGAGGTGGTCGGGGGCGCGAGGTCAACCCTCTGGAGCGCAGCTGCCCGCTCCAGAGCGCGACTTTGGCCGACATGATGAGGCCTTGGTGCGCTCTGACGTGGCCACTGGTGTCCAGCAGCTGCATGAGGGATTAAACAACTTGGAAAGGGGCATGGGATGCTCTGGAGTGGCCAGGAGTGAGAGGGGAAAGTGAGAGGAGAGAGAAATGGTCTGTCCAGAGAGGGAAATGGGGTCTTTACCCCATGCAATCATGCACTTGGCCGCGAGGAAACTTACTGCAGGTGTGGAGAGATTGCACTGAGCTGTGGTAAAATGTGGGGTGATTCCAGGGAGTGGAAGGGGCTCAATCATTGCTCTTTGTATTCTGGCAAAAGGTGTTTGATCACTGGTTTGGTTACCTCTGGTTCTCTAATAGATATGAAATTTAACAGGATGAAATGGTGGTAATAAATAAGCTTGATCACCAACTTTGAGCTCATTTGAGGAAAATTGACAATGTAAACTTTGTAAACCCTAGAAATCAGCAAAATCAGGCTTCTGTAGATCCAGTCATGCTAAGCTCTTCTCCTTGATGCACCACTTGGTGTGGTGGTATTATTTGGGGATTAGAGCATGCCCACAAAGTTTGAGACCAAATGGAGAAAGTTGGCAATGTAGAGTTGTTCAAATTTGAATCTGGAAAGAGAGGGTTTTGGGGTATTTTTGTGAATCAAAATAATTGGGATTCAGATGAAACTTTGCATGATCATCACATATATCATGTGTGACATGCTAGAATTTCCCTGGAACTATTTGAGAATATTTCTTTTAGAAATATTTCAAAAGCTTGAAATAGACAGAAAGGGTTTTGGTAGGTTTTGTCCAATATTTTGAACATGACCATGTGTTGAAACTCATATATATGGAAACTATATGTCCACAGAGTTTCTCTAAATTTTCTCAAATATTTTTAAATCATAAAAATAATTTTTCCCTATGAATGACCATTTTTGGCCTTAAATAAAAGCCTTTAAATAAAATAGGAAAATAATCTTTAAAATTAATATTTGGTGGTTTTGGGAAGTCTTATATATAGTGGGCTCCAAATAAACTCTTTGGTGCAAAACATACCACCTAATTTGAGGACTTGTAGTACAAACCTCAATTCAGGGGTTTTATAAAGCCTAATTTGAATAAATGCTTTTTGGCCAAAATAATATTTGATAAAATAGTTTTAGGTACTATACACATGGCATGATCATTGGGCAGGGAGTTTGGGTCAAGGAAGTGAGTGTTGAGATAGGAAGAAGAATCCTTGAGTGCTAGAACACATCATCCAAACAAACAAACATCAAACAACTCAAACAAGCACTTGCACTCAAGTTTTAACTGGGTCCAAATTTATATAAAGTCATAGGATAGCAAAGTGATATAACACAGGGTGTGACAGACCTACCCCCCTTACAAGAATCTCCCTCGAGGTTCCTAGGCTAAGCGCTGAAAAGATAAGGGAACTCTGATCTAAGGTAGTCTTCACGCTCCTAGGTTGCTTCTGCTTCAGTGTGGTTGCTCCATTGGACCTTGAAGTGCTTGATGGTGCGGCTTCGGGTGCAACGTTCAGCTTCATCCAAAATGCAAACTGGCCTCTCACGATAAGTGAGGTCGAGCTGAAGGTCGATGTCCTGATGATCGATGTCCTTGTAGAGGTCGGGGCGGTTGGGAACTTGGAGGCACTTCCGGAGCTGTGATACGTGGAAAATGTTGTGCACATCAGATAGCTCGGAAGGTAGCTCTAGCTGTTAGGCAACTTCTCCTCGCCTGTCGGTGATCTTGAAGGGGCCGATATATCTTGGTGCGAGCTTTCCCTTGACATGGAAGCGCTTGGTCCCCTTGAGAGGCGTGACTCGAAGATAAACATAGTCTCCAACACGGAAACTCATGTCTCGGCAGTGTGAGTTGGCGTAGCTCTTCTGTCTTGACTTGGCGGTCTCTAGGCATTCTCGAACGATTTGAACTTGCTCTTCTGCTTCACGGAGGATGTCTGGTCCAAAGACTAATCCTTCTCCGGTTTCTGACCAGTTGAGGGGAGTACGACACTTGCATCCATACAACACCTCAAATGGTGCCATTTGGAGGCTCGACTGATAGCTGTTGTTGTAGGAGAACTCGGTGAACGGCAAGCAGTCTTCCCATTTGGTTCCGTATGCCAAAACACAAGCACGGAGCATATCCTCGAGTATCTGATTTACTCGTTCCGTGTGTCCTCCGGTCTGAGGGTAAAAAGCGGTGCTGAAGGATAGCTTGGTCCCCAAGGATTCCTGGAATCTATTCCAGAATCTTGAGGTAAATTGGGTTCCTCGGTCTGACACGATCTCCTTTGGAATTCCATGGAGGCTCACGATCCGGTTGATGTAGAGGTTGGCCAGTTGGTTCCCATTGTAGGTGGTCTTGACGGGAATGAAGTGGGATACCTTGGTCAGGTGATCGACAATGACCCAAATGGAATTATGTCCCTTGCTCGACCTGGGTAATCTGGTGATGAAGTCCATCCTGACTTTGTCCCACTTCCATTCAGGCACTTTGAGAGGTTGTAACAATCCAGCGGGTCGCTGATGCTCAGCTTTGACTCTCTGGCATATGTCACATTTGGCGACGAAAGTGGCTATCTCTCTTTTCATGCCATGCCACCAGAACCTTGCTTTGAGGTCTTGGTACAACTTGGTTCCTCCAAGATGGATAGAATACGGAGTCTCATGGGCTTCTTGCAAGATCAAATTCTTGAGCTCGGCTTTGTTGGGCACGCAGATGCGAGTCCCAAACCATACAACTCCTTGCTCATCCACTAAGAATCCTGGGTCCTTGCCTTTCTTAATTTTCCTCTTGATGCCTTCAATGTTGTCATGACCCTTCTGAGCTTCCTTAATATCATTCATCAAGGTAGGCCTTGCTTCGAGGTTGGCTAGGAAACCAGGTGCAACTAGTTCCAGACCAAAGCTTTCAAGCTCTTCATACAAGGCGGGTAGCCTTTCCTTAATCATAGCATTCAAGGAACAAGCCTTTCTGCTTAAGGCGTCAGCTACCACATTGGCCTTTCCAGGGTGGTATTGAACACTGAGGTCGTAATCCTTGATCAACTCCAACCATCTTTGTTGCCTCATGTTCAACTCGCTTTGAGTGAAAATATCTTCAAACTCTTGTGGTCTGTGTATATCTCACATCGCTTTCCCAGAAGGTAATGTCGCCATGTCTTCAAGGCATGAACTACAGCTGCCAACTCAAGATCATGAGTAGCGTAGTTCTCTTCGCAAGGACGTAGATGTCTGGATAGATATGCTATGACTCTGCCTTCTTGCATCAGAACACCAGCAAGCCCGGTTCTTGATGCATCACAATATATCACAAACTCCTTGTGAATATCAGGGGTGACCAAAACTGGGGCTGTTGTCAATCTCTTCTTGAGCTCTTGGAAGCTTCCTTCGCATTTCAGCGTCCATTCGAACTTCTTGTCCTTCTTCAAGAGCTGAGTCATGGATCTAGAAATGCTGGAGAACCCCTCGACGAACTTGCGGTAATATCCCGCGAGTCTGAGGAAGCTTATGACTTCCTTCACATTGCTTGGGGATTGCCATTCAGTCATGGCTTCAATCTTGGCAGGATCCACTGATAATCCTTTTGCAGTCAACACATGACCCAAGAATCCAACTTCATGTAGCCAGAATTCACACTTGCTGAATTTGGCATAAAGCTTAGTGTTGCGCCTGCTCTTCTTCGGATTTGGAGAAGACGAGTATGTCGTCGATGAAGACAACGACAAACTTGTCCAAATATTCCGTGAACACCTTGTTCATGAGGTACATGAAGTAAGCTGGGGCATTGGTCAACCCAAATGACATGACCGTGTATTCATACAGGCCATACCAGGTCACAAATGCCGTCTTCGGGATGTCTTGGGGTCTGATCTTCAGCTCATAGTACCCGGACCTAAGATCGATCTTGGAAAACACCTTGGCACCATTTAGCTGATCGAACAGGTCTTCGATTTTGGGGAGTGGATACTTGTTGTTTATTGTGACCTCATTGAGAGAATGGTAGTCGACACAGAGTCGGATAGTTCCATCCCTCTTTGACACAAATAGAACAGGTGATCCCCAAGGAGAGGCACTAGGGCGAATAAATCCTTTCCTGAGCTGCTCAGCTAGTTGCTTCTTCAATTCAGCCAACTCTTCGGATCCCATTCTATAGGGCTTCTCATAGATGGGTCCGGCTCCTGGCATTAGCTCAATGATGAACTCAATGTCATGGTCAGGAGGCATTCCGGGCAGCTCATTATGAAAAACATCTGGGTATTCACATACCACAGGACTTGATCCAACTCAATTCCTGACAGACAATTAGCCTGAGGGCCTTGAGCGGAGGTAGGGTTGGGAACATACTTGACTTCAACTCCCTAGCTATTGGTCATGGTAACAGTCCTCTTGGCACAGTCTAGCAAGCCTTGGTGCCTGGTTAACTAATTCATGCCGAGGATCACATCCAAGCCTTGCGAGTTCAAAACTATGAGGTATGCTAGGAAGTCTACTCCGTTGATGACAATCCCAACTCCTTTACATCCTATCTTGGTTCTCATAACCGATCCCGGGGTTTGTACCAGCATATGACTACCCAGGGGTGTAGGCTTCTGATATGTCCATTTTGCATCATGATTTCCTACTGTTATTTACTTTGTTTTGTTGAATAATAATGCCTTGGGGAGTGATTCTAATGCCTTTTCTCTCATAATATGCAAGGTTTACACAAAGAGGGAGAATACCGGCAGCTGGAATTCTAGACCCAAGAAAAGCACATCAAAATTGAGCGTTATACGAACTTATGATGGCAAAGTAATAAAAGCGACGGACTGCATAATAAAGGTTGCTATCATAGGGGGCAATATAGCATGACGTTCTTTTACATTAAGGGATTGGGCATACAAACCAATAAGCGCATGACAACCTCTGCTTCCCTCTGCGAAGGGCCTATCTTTTACTTTTGGGACAATTACATTTTCCCTAACTTGAGCCACCACCTGGCATTTGCCCCTAATTTTCGGGTATGCTCAAAAATACCCCTCTCCCGTCTGTTGCCCTTACAGAAATCCCCCTCCGTGTCGTTTCCGTCGGGTCAAGGGTGTTTGACCGGTAACTTGGCGTCAGTTGGACATTTTAGCCCCTGCTTCTTACATGTGGGCCCGTCTCAAACGCCATCCACCCTCTCACTTTCTTCTCCCTCGCGGCGCATCTCTCCTCTCGTTCCCCTCTTGGCGGCCGAAACCCTAAACCTAGCTCGCCCCAAATCTCTTCATCAACGGCGGATCTGTAGGAGTGCGGGCATCGAGATGCGGTGGGAGTGGAGGTGATTACCCAGAGCATCTTCTCCCTCTGCTACGGCGCTAGAGGAGGCGGCCGCCGGAGGTTGCGTCCTCGAAAGAAGATGGCGGCCACTGGTGGTTGCGGTGGTGGCAAAGAAGCATCTTCGCAGACGACACAGATATCTGGATTTCAGATTCCAGTGGGGTAAGTTTCTATCAATCTTGACCTAGATCTTTTCTCTGCTACTGTAGGTAGATTTCCACCGATTTGACGCGCTCTTAGTGGTTACTGCTAGCTTGTAATGGTATTTTTTTGCAAATATCATAGGATGAAACCAGAGAGAGCTTTTGGTCTCAACTGTAGAATGGAGACCACTGTGATAGGCAATGGTGGCACCAAAGGAGACGGTACAGGCTTCACATTTCCATTTGTGGTGGACAAAACATCGACATTTGTCCAATTCAGAGGTGCTATTAGTGATAAATATCCATGGGGTATTTTTGATGCTGTAGAGTTTAGATATTGTGACATGCAGAATACTGTCTGGGTGCCAGTTCAAAATGATGATGAGTTAGGACTAATGTTTGCCACAAATGCCGAGAGCAATTCAGTGTAGCTAGAAATTAATGTCATACAAAGTAAAAGAGGAGAAACAGAGAGCAGAGCTGCAAGATCTGTAGCTACTTCCTCACAACATAGAAGCAGTCAAAACAGTGGAAGGAAAGCAGCAGCTGGTAGTTCACAGACTCAAAGCTGTCACTCTAAAAGAAGGAAATCAGCACCTGCAACTTTAGAGCCTGAAAGCAGTCAGGCTAGAAGAGGAAAAGGAATTCACAGCACAGTTCAACAACCAGGAACCCCAAGTGCCAACTTGCCTGGTCAAGTATGTCCTGAGTATAGCAAACAAACAACAGATCCAATCATAGAAGAGGAATTTCTTGATGAAGTGCCCACAGATGATGAGGATGAAAGAATGCACCCATAGTTTGTTGTTAGGAAACCACCCAATGAGGATGGTGAAGATTTCATTCCACCCCCCCCCCCCCAATTTGAGGAGACAGACTCTGATGAGAGAGAGGAGGACATGGACATGGGATATTCTGAGACAGAGGATGAGGGTAGACCTGAAGTGCAGTATAACAGAGATGATCCTTCTTTAGCAGAAGGAACTATTTTTTCAGATGTCATAGATTGTAGGAATGCACTTGCCACCTTTGCAATCAAGACCCAGAGTGAATTTGTAATTGACAAGAGTGAGCCTGGTAGATTAACTGTTCATTGTGCTTATAAAAGGTGTAAGTGGGGGATGCATGCCTCCAGAATGAGAAATAGCACACTTTTTTAGGTAGATTAATTGTTCAATGTGCTTATATAGTTAGTGTTGCTAGGTCAAAGTGAACAAGACAGGTCACACTTGCCCAAGTGTTACCAGGAGGCAAAGGCTCAGGTCTGCAAAGAGTAGGTGGGTGGCAGATGCTGTGAAGAACTGGGTGAGGGAGAATTCAAATATTTCAGTGCCAACTCTGCAAACTGATTTGAAGAAAAAGTATGGGGTGCAGCTGCCTTACATGAGAGTATCTTATGGCAAGCAAATGGCTTTGGACAACATCTATGGTAAGTGGTCTGATTCATTCCAATTGTTGTATACTTTCAAAGCTGAAGTAGAAAAGGCATCTCCTGGTAGTGTGGTTAATATTGACAGACACACAGTAGAGTTTAAACTCAATGGACAAAAAAGGTACAGATTATTTAATTACTAACTAGTAAAGCTTGTGTTGTTCCTTTTCAGCCCAAGGAAAAACTACAAAAGACCAGAAGAGAGAGGTGGCAACCCTCTTTCACCAAAGAAGATGGCGAAAGGCGATACGCTCTCGACTGGTGGTGGTTCTGTTACTGGAAGCAACCAGCTAAGCAGGTCTTCCTCTCCCAAGAAGGTGGCAGCTGTTGCTAGGACCACTAGGAGCAAGTCCAGGCTCTCTACTAATCCTGCATGCAATACTAGGAGCAAGAGGGGAAACCTGTTGTGAACACTCTAATTATGTTTGAACACTGGGAGCAAGACCATGTCATTTTGTTTGAACACTGTGTGATGAAGTGCCACGCACTCTAATTATGTACCAGAAGCTTTGAACCATGTGTCCCTTTGTTTGAACTATTTAGTTGATGTTGTTGTGTGATGCAACTGTTGAACCTGTGTACAAGTATCTTATGTGATGTTGTTGGCCATGCCTTGCTGTTGATCCTGCCATTTTGTTGGTATAATTGGTATAACTTGCTGTTATTGGTTTCTGGTTTCTTAAGTGACCACTGTGATGCATTATCATTTCATTGATGTTGGTCCACCAGATCACAAGATCACAAACAAGATCACAAACAAGATCTAATTAATGCTTCTCAATTACTTTGTCTCTGCCAAAAGATGCACATCATCAAAGTAACACATCCAGGAACAATTCACATCATTTAAAAGTTTACAACATCAATCTAACTTCAACTCAGTGCCAAATAAGCTAATTCATTACAATACCACTGACTAATATGCATTCTTTGAACCAAACAAGTAGGACAGAATGCATATGCCAACAATTATCATCAGAAATGCCCATGTTTCCATCTGATCATGCATCTTCTTCATCTCTAGCTTCAGCTTCTTCTTTTTCTCTCTTAGATGTGTCACCCTCCTCTCTAAACGATGAGCTTTGAGCCAACTTGCTTCTAGCCCATCATGCAGTGTCTCAAAAGCACGCCCAACGAGATCTGGAGGAGGAGGGTCGACCCAAATAGCCCATTCACATTCATCAGGAAACTGTAACATCCAAAAAATCATCAAAATGCAATCTTCGCACCAATTTGAAGCAAAACAAACAAATTCTCCCAAATTACATCAAGTGGGCATCCAAGAAATCGTCTCCCCGTTGTTGCTCCTCCCCAGGCGACACGGCGAGCGGGAACGAGCCCGTGCCCCGGGCAACGGTGCTTGGAAAGCTTCTCAGGGCCGCAATAGCTCAGATCCGGCATGTAGAACTCGGATAAGAACTGCACTATGCCGGCCCCATCGACCTATGAGCGAGCAAATCCCCAATTTGGGATCAAACCCTAATGAGAAATCCCCAACTCAGAGGAGGAAAACTAACCTCCACGGCGACAGACGAGCTTGAGGACGACATGCCTGAGGTGAACATCACCACCGCCTCACTCCCCGAGCTCCAGAAGACTATAGTTCGTGCGCCGCCGGTGAATCGCCAAGCTACAGTTCGTGTGCCGTCGCGAGGTAGAAGAAACAAAGTGAGAGGGTGGATGGCGTTTGAGACGGGCCCACATGTAAGAAGCAGGGGCTAAAATTTCCAACTAACGCCAAGTTACCGGTCAAACACCCTTGACCCGACGGAAACGGCACGGAGGGGGATTTCTGTAAGGGCAACAGACGGGAGAGGGGTATTTTTGAGCATACCCGAAATTAGGGGCAAATGCCAGGTGGTGGCTCAAGTTAGGGGGAGAAATGGAATTGTCCCTTTACTTTTATGTATTTACTTTTACGCAATAGTCAAAGTATTCTTCCCAATTCCTTTTTACTTTTTCTTTTGCAAGCATCATGTGGTGAGGAAAGATCTAGGCACATATAAGTTGGATATGGGTGGGCATGAGTTATTATTGTTGACATCACCCTTGAGGTGAGTAAGTTGGGAGGCGAAACTATAAGCCCCTATCTTCCTATGTGTCCGGTTAAAACTTTTTGTTCATGGGTACGCCATGAGTGTTAGCAATCATAGAAGACTAAATGATGGTTGAGTATGTGGACTCGCCAAAAGGCTCTGACATGAGACCCTTCCTGAAAATATGATGAATTGTAGTTGCAAAGTTGACTGAGAACATAGTTTGTTGGTTCCCAATAAGGTTTATGCTTCATGCTTCTCTGTTGTGATGAATTGTTACTTGTTCATGAGAAGCTATATGATAAAAATGTATTGAAATAAGTTCTCATGTTAGAGTTTGTTGCTGTTATGTTAATAAGCATGATGCTTCTATGTCCGTATTTTGTTTTTATCGACACCTCTCTCTCAAACCATGTGGACATGCTTTTCAATATCGGCTTTCGCTTGAGGACAAGCGAGGTCTAAGCTTGGGGGAGTTGATACGTCCATTTTGCATCATGATTTCCTACTGTTATTTACTTTGTTTTGTTGAATAATAATGCCTTGGGGAGTGATTCTAATGCCTTTTCTCTCATAATATGCAATGTTTACACAAAGAGGGAGAATACAGGCAGCTGGAATTCTGGACCCAAGAAAAGCACATCAGAGATACCTATTCTGCACGACTCCAATGAAGCTGAAATTTTACAAAGAATATTTTTGCATTTAATAAAAAATACTAGAGCAGAAAACTACCGGAGGGGGCCTCCCAGGTGGGCACAACCCACCAGGGTGCGCCAGGCCCACCTGGGTGCGCCCTGATGTGTTGTGGCCACCTCGGCCCACCTCCAGTGCCCATCTTCTGGTATATGGTCACTCTTGACCTAGAAAAAAATCAGAGGAGGACTTTCGGGACGAAGCGCCGCCGCCTCGAGGCAGAACTTGGGCAGGAGCACTTTTGCCCTCCGGCGGAGCGATTCCGCCGGGAACTTCCCTCCCAAAGGGGAAATCGAAGCTATCGTCATCACCAACACCCCTCTCATCTTTGGGAGGCCAATCTTCATCAACATCTTCAACAGCACCATCTCCTCTCAAACCTTAGTTCATCTCTTGTGTTCAATCTTTGTACCGGAACCTCGGATTGATACCTGTGGGTGACTAGTAGTGTTGATTACCTTGCGTAGTTGATTGCTATATGGTTTATTTGGTGGAAGATTATATGTTCAGATCCATTATGCTATTCAATACCTCTCTGATCTTGAGCATGTTTATTATTTGTGAGTAGTTACCTTTGTTCTTGAGGTCACGGGAGAAGTCATGTTGCAAGTAATCATCTGAATTTGATATGTGTTCGATATTTTGATGATATGTATGTTGTGATTCCCTTAGTGGTGTCATGTGAACATCGACTACATGACACTTCACCATTCATGGGCCTAAGGGAATGCATTGTGGAGTAGTTATTAGATGATGGGTTGCTAGAGTGACAGAAGCTTAAACCCTAGTTTATGTGCTACTTCGTAAGGGGCTGATTTGGATCCACATGTTTAATGCTATGGTTAGACTTTATCTTAATACTTTTCTCGTAGTTGCGGATGCTTGCGAGGGGGTTAAGCATGAGTAAGTTGTTAGTTCAAGTAAGAACAGCACCTTAGCACCGGTCCATCCACATATCAAATTATCAAAGTAGCGAACACGAATCAAACCAACATGATAAAAGTGACTAGACGAAATTCCCGTGTACCCTCAAGAACACTTTGCCTATTACTAGAGATTGTTCTGGCCTGTCCTTTGCCACAAAAGGATTGGGCTACCTTGTTGCACCTTGTTTACCGTTATCGTTACTTGCTTGTTACCAATTATCTTTCTATCAAACTATCTGTTACCTACAATTTCAGTGCTTGCAAAAATTACCTTGCTGAAAACCGCTTGTCATTTCCTTCTGCTCCTCGTTAGGTTCGACACTCTTACTTATCGAAAGGACTACGATTGATCCCCTATACTTGTGGGTCATCAGCTTCATACTACTTTCTAGTGCAAACTTTCGGGTAACAAAAGAATGCGAAGCTCCACAATCAAACAGTACGGTTGCTGGAGTTGAGTTGACGAGGAACGTACCCAGTATGACGTTCGGGTCTTCCTGGGCTTCCTCAGCGGTGACATGATTTACTCGACCCTTGCCATTGTTGGGCTGGTTACGGGGAGCTTGGTTCCTTGGTGGCGCTCCACGGCCTTGACCTTGGTTCGGCACATTGGGGCGCGGTGCATCTGGCTTCTTGTTGGGGCACTGCCTAGAGTAGTGTCCTGACTGACCACATCCAAAGCATGTGACTTGGCCTGAGTTGTTGTTGTTGCCACCATTGTTGTTGTTGGGGTTGTTGTAGGCTGACCTGGGATTGGCATATTGCTGAGGCTGGTAGCTCGGACGAGGTGCAGGAGGCCTAGCCTGCTGAGGCGGGTAGGTTGGCTTGACTGGGTTTGGCTGCCAGGGGCGAGGCTTCTGGTTGCTGGAACTACTCTTGTTGATCATCTTGCGCTTGCGAGTGTCTTCCGTGGCACGACGCTTGTCTTCGAGCATGAGAGCCTTGTTCACCAGGTCGAAGAAGGTCCGGCAGTCGCAGACAATGAGTTCATACTGCAGGGCTTGCTGGAGTCCTTCCATGAAGCGTTCCATCTTAGCGGCCTCGTTGCTGACATCTTCAGGGGCATACCTCGACAACAGGTTGAACTTCTGCATATACTCCTTGACAGAGCCACCTCCTTGCTTCAGTGCTCGAAATTCTCTCTTCTTGATAGCCATGATCCCAGAAGGAATGTGGACGGTGCGGAAACCTTCCTTGAAGTCAGCCCAGGTGATCATGTGCTCGCCTTGCATGACCTTGAATCCGTCCCACCAAGCTCTGGTGGTACCTCCGAGGCAGTGAGAGGCATAAAGCATCTTCTCACGATCCTCGTTGTAGTTGACCAGTGCAAGGAGGTCCTCGATGGTGCGGATCCAGTCATCGGCATCCAGGGGTTCAGTAGTCTCGGTGAAGGTTGGGGGCAAATTCCTCATGAACCCAGACAGAGTGGAGCGGCCATTGCCGTTCCTGCCTTGCTGCTGGTTGTTCACAAGGACTTGAGCCATCTGCTAGATAGCGGTAGTGTTGGCTTGGCGTTCCTCCCAGAGAACTTGGAGAAACTAAGCTATGTTCATGTTCTTTGGTGGAGGTGGTGGCGGGGGAATGTCGCCATGTGGCTGCTCCAGGTGATCTCTAGCGTGAACAGCCCCACCATCTCCCTGTTGCTGGCTGGAGTTGCCGGCTTTAGGGCTGGTGAAAGAGCTATTGCGGGTTGCAGTCACCATCCTGTTTGGAGCAGCCAAGTCAAACAACTGGGATAGACGAGATGGAAAGCCGCAATACAGAAAGCGCGCCTAAGGGGGTTGGTATAGTGCAAGTGTGATCAAACATAGGTCGAAAGACCAAACATGTTATATTAAGATAAGATAGGTGATGGAGTCGCTTACATGTTGCCTAAGGCAAAAGCGCGACTTGCATCCGAACACAAACAACAAAAGCAAACAACAAGCACACATGGTTTCATATGAACCATTACACGGACTCGACTTCGCATGAGGGTTACATGACTGATCCTACCCTAGGGGTTCTCGGACTCAAGTGGTGGAGTGCTCGGTCTCATACTCACTCTCCTCACGATCTTCCTCCTGATCATCATCCGTAAGAGTGTCGTCTCCGATCGAGGGGGTCGGAGACCGAGGAGGTCCATCCTGACGGCGCTTCGCCGGTGGTGCGGTGAAGAGCTCACGGTACTCCTTCGCACTCATGCGACGACGACGTGTGGGTGCATCTCTAGCTGGGGGTACTCCTCCTCTGTAAATGACAGTTGGTCGTCCCTCGGGGGTCCGTCCTTCTTGATCTTGTTTGTCCTCTTCTTAGCTTGACGAAGTAGCTCTCGGGTGTGGTGAAGTTCCTCGCGGAGCTTCACGGACTCCTTAATCAGGTTGTGAGCCAGACTGTCGGCGGAGAGGTTGAAGTAGGTCTGGAACCTGAGTGGCATCCCATCCTCCTTGGACGGAATCAACGTCCAACTCTCGCCATTCTCATCCTTCTTGAAAGGGAGGTGGCGAGTGGCTGGCTCGTCAGCCATCTCTGGAATGATGTCTCGAAGGTGGATAAGTGCCTTGTGTGCAGCCGTCTCGACTACGAGCGCCAGGGTCTCCATCTGTGGTCCCTCAAGGAACCAACTCGTCGGGGAGTCGTTTGCCTTCACGACCACATCAACGTGGTACTCCTTCGTGACGGCATCGACCCAGTGCTCGTGGTAGAGGAAAACGGGTGGTCGGCGAAACTGGCACTTCTCCAGGCTATCCTCGAGGAGTAGGGGAAATCCGGATGGTAGGAGGGCTTCGGGTACGGCGGCCATCTACAAGGTTTAGGGGAGAGGAGTCAGTAGAGTTTTGAAAGTAGACTTAGAAAAGGTAAGAAGTGCAGAAACTCCTAAGTGCAGGTACTAGGCATAGTTTTGAAAATGGTCTTGTCCTAACTAACGTCCATGCTAACTAAGGCTTCCTACAGTCAGGATGGCTCTGATACCAGCTCTGTGGGGACCCCAACTCATAAGTCGTGGTCACCAAATGCACATGTACAGTGATCCTAGAGATCAATGCTCATTGAACACACAGAAGCTGAATAACAAGAGTCTTACATCCATACATACCGTCTTACACAAATAAAGACCATCGAGGTCATGTCTTACATAGGTAGGGCCATGAAGGCCAAACACCAATCATAACTAGCAGCGGAAATCTTGAACGAAAGCGGGAACCCATGCCATCTACCTTAACCCTACAGGTATTCTGACTGGGGAGCGTCCTAGTTCGCATGTTCGTCTGCAACGAAATCTTCACCATATTCCTGCTCTTCCATGCCTGGCCAATTAAATTACCAGTGGCAAGCCAATGAGTACTTTGAATGTACTCGCAAGCAACCCATGTTTTGGAACAAGGTATAACAAAGCATGATATAGCACTAAGTAGGTGAGTTGCGGAAAGCTAATTTTGAGTGCAGTGACATGATCAAAATAACTTGAAGTAGCATGCATCATGAGGATACATGTATCCATATGAACATGTTACATATATCAATATAATCAAGGTCTGAACATCTCATGTTCAATCATCATGTCAAGTCATCCGACTTGTCTCGAAAATTCCATCTTTCTCACACACACACCAAGTTTGTGAAAACATTGGACGTAGCCCAAGAGCGGTCATCCAATTGTCCTTGACCGTGGACACGGCTATTCGAATAGTTTTACACTTTGCAAAGGTTGCACACTTTACCCACAAGACTCGGGGAACTTCCGTGTCAAACCACGACTCATGGTACATCACATACCCGAGGTAAGCACCCGAACATTGCCTTTCCCTTGACGACACTAAACAAAGAGTCCACTCATTGGTACCCAGCCCTCATGATGTACATCCCACAAGCCTCGCTCAAGATCATATCATCCAAGAGGGGACACAACGGTGTGCCCGGTGTCTGTAAAAACAGCCCATGATCGTCCTTCCCGGCGCGACCCCGTATCGAGAGAGTAACTCTGGCTCTCTCGCCACTAGTAATGCGGGCTCTCTCCTAGTACCGACCAAGGTAATCAACAAAGCCCCGTCCCATAAGGGGTATCGTGGTTGTACATGTAAGGTTGGAATAACGGTCGCAACTTACACCAATCCGTTTTCGAAAAACCAACACACTCACTTGCTCCGGTACACCACTTCTTTATCAAGTGGTTACCTAGCTCATCATCATCACCCTCGGGCATTACTGGCACCCGACGGGGTTTTCAAAAAAAGTCTTTGAAAGCATTTCCTTTCCGACACCATGCATATTCCCGTCCCATTTTGCATAGCAACTACTTAACATCCTAACTACTACCCACCCGCATAACCCTCATAAGGAGGTAGGGTCATGCACGATGCAAGTATCAACGGTAAAAGTATCGGAGACAACCCATGAAGGTGGTTACCGTAGCATCATGATCAACATATCAAAAGTAAAGTGCTATATGCCATGCAATAAAATGGTTTCTTAGACATGGTCAAGGGGCTGCTTGCCTGGCTCAACAAAGTCTTCGGGGTCTTCAAGGTCTTCGGGTCCAACTCCCTCGTCAACAACGCCATCTATCATCGTGATAATAACGGCAATAATAAGAATCACAACAAAAACAGAGCACAAAATCCACTTCTAAAATGTTACCCTACTCTGTAAAATACTACAATAGAAACTAAAAATATTTGTCTCTGGTTTTGAAGTGAAAAATATTTTGAAAACTATTTAACAGAGGCTAAAAATACTTAAAACTAGGTTTTAAATAAATCCAGTACATAAAATGTTTTCAAGAATTTTCACAAATGGCATTATTAAATACTACAGAATATTACAAGATTTATGGAGTTGGAATTTTTGGAATTGGACAATTATTTTGATCTGTGGAATATTTGGAAAATGCTAGAAATTAAAAAGGAAAAAAGGCACTGTGCCCATGGGGCCAAATGCCCAGCCGAACAGGGCCCAACTGGCCAGGCTGGCCCGGCTGAGCTGCGGGGGCGCGCGCGGCCAGGTTTAAACCTGATGCGCAGGCCCCAACGTTAGCGAGTGGAAGAGAGGGGTAGGCGAGGCAGACGTTGACGAGCGGGGCCCGCCTATCAGGTCCGTCGTCCACCTCTGGACAGAGGGTGGCGGGGCTCACCGGCGTCAGCTCTGTCCACGGCCAGGGGAGATGAGGATGGGAACGGGTCCAGGGAGGTGTCGTGGTCCCGGTGGAAGTCGAAGGGGTTGCCGGCGTGGCCTGAGTCACCGACGGCGAGCGGACGCGGCGGGGAGACTTTTGGGCGAGCTTGGTCCGTTTGTCTCCTGCCGCAATCTGCACGGGAAAGGAGTGGAACGTCGTCAGGGAGGTGAGAGGGGGCCAGGGGGGGAAGAGAACGAGGCCGGAGGGGCTCTGCACCTGGAGATCGCCGGCGGCCCAAAGCTGCGGCGCCTCGGTCGATCTCGAGCACTCGGGCACGGGGAGGTCGAGCGGGGGGTTCTGGAGTGCGATTGGAAGGAGAGTGAGGTTCCAGAGGGGAGGAGAGAGCTCGAGGGTGGCTTAACTAGGGGGGCGACGGAGCACCGTGGACCCGTGCGCCGGTGATGTTGCTGCCATTGCTGGGGGTCATGGGAGCTCGAGGGGATGTGTCCGGGGCTCTACTGGGGTTGGTCTAGGTCTAGGGAAAGCAAGAGAGAGCGGGAGGGGGTTAGGGGTGTCGCGCGTGTGAGCCCACGCATTGGCCGGCTCGGGCGGCGTCAGGCGCGCGCCAGGGGAGCCGTTGCAGGGAGAGAGAGGAGAGGGCCAGGGCCGTGGCGTGTCCCGGACGTCGAGGGACCTCGACTGGCGAGCGGGGGAGGCCCGAGGTGGTTGGGGGCGCGAGGTCAACCCTCTGGAGGGCGGCTGCGCGCTCCAGAGCGCGACTTTGGCCGGCATGATGTGGCCTTGGTGCGCTCTGATGCGCCCACTGGTGTCCAGCAGCTGCAGGAGGGATTAAACAACATGGAAAGGGGTATGGGATGCTCTGGAGTGGCCAGGAGTGAGAGGGGAAAGTGAGAGGAGAGAGAAATGGGCTGTCCAGAGAGGGAAATGGGGTCTTTACCCCATGCAATCATGCACTTGGGCCCCAGAAAACTTACTGGAGGTGTGGAGGGATTGCACTGAGCTGTGGTAAAAATTTGGGGTGATTCCAGGGAGTGGAAGGGGCTCAATCATTGCTCTTTGTATTCTGGTAGAAGGTGTTTGATCACTGGTTTGGTTACCTCTGGTGCTCTAATGGATATGAAATTTAACAGGATGAAATGGTGGTAATAAATAAGCTTGATCACCAACTTTGAGCTCATTTGAGGAAAATTGACAATGTAAACTATGTAAACCCTAGAAATCAGCAGAATCAGGTTTCTATAGATCCAGTCATGCTAAGCTCTTCTCCTTGATGCACCACTTGGTGTGGTGGTATTATTTGGGGATTAGAGCATGCCCACAAAGTTTGAGATCAATTGGAGAAAGTTGGCAATGTAGAGTTGTTCAAATTTGAATCTGGACAGAGAGGATTTTGCGGTATTTTTGTGAATCAAAATAATTGGTATTGAGATGAAACTTTGCATGATCATCACATATATCATGTGTGACATGCTAGAATTTTCCTGGAATTATTTGAGAATATTTCTTTTAGAAATATTTCAAAAGCTTGAAACAGGCAGAAAGGGTTTTGGTAGGTTTTGTCCAAAATTTTGAATATGACCATGTGTTGAAACTCATATATATGGAAAATATATGTCCAGTGAGTTTCCCTAAATTTTCTCAAATGTTTTGAAAGCATAAAAATAATTTTTCCCTATGAATGACCATTTCTGGCCTTAAATAAAAGCCTTTAAATAAAATAGGAAAATAATCTTCAAAATTAATATTTGGTGATTTTGGGAAGTCTTATATATAGTGGGTTCCAAATAAACTCTTTGGTGCAAAACATACCACCTAATTTGAGGACTTGTAGTACAAACCTCAATTCAGGGGTTTTATAAAGCCTAATTTGAAAAAATGCTTTTTGGCCAAAATAATATTTGATAAAATAGTTTTACGTACTATACATATGGCACGATCATTGGGCACGGAGTTTGGGTCAAGGAAGTGAGTGTTGAGAGAGGAAGAAGAATCCTTGAGTGCCAGAACACATCATCCAAACAAACAAACATCAAACAACTCAAACAAGCACTTGCACTCAAAAGTTTTAACTGGGTCCAAATTTTTATAAAGTCATAGGATAGCAAAGTGATACAACACAGGGTGTGACACCTGTTGGTTCGCCAATGTAGAAATATTGTCTACACTCATGCAACATCCTCTCTATGGAAGAAGGATCCACTTTCGGGTCGGCGATGACCATGTTCTTGAACGCTTCATAGGCCCGGACTTTCCTCTGCTCCTGCTCCATCATAGTAGCTCCGGTCTCGTGGAAAATCCCGTCCATGGCCGAAGGCGTGCGTATGACCATCCGACGACGGAGATATTCAAAGCGGTCGTCAACACGAAAGCCAAGAACTGCTTGCTGTGCTAGAGTTGTAGCAGACTCGAAGGAGGTTGTTGCCCTTACAGAGGCCAAATCCACGCAAGCCGCCAAGGCAATGGTGAACTGATCGGCGCATGATGCCCTTTCGAATGCCACAGCCGCGCGTTCCGCGTACAGAAGCGCGCTTGCCCGCAACCGATCTGATGTAACCTTCAGATTTTCCGCTCTTGCCGCCAAGGCCTCCGGACCCTCAGCAGCGCGTACCGCCCAGGTCTCCAGAGCCTCAGCAGCATGTACCGCCGCCAAGGACTCCGGGCCCTCAGCAGCGCCTACCGCTGCCGCCGCCAAGGCCTCCGGGCCCTCAGCAGCGCCTACCGCCGCCGCCGCCGCGGGCTCCTCCGCGCATAAGATATGCCTCAACCGCGCGCTCCTCCGCCGCGGAATCCTCTGCGCGGATGGCATGTGTAATGTTGAGGATTTTGTGGAGGCGAGGACAGTGGGGGAGAAGAAGGCCAGATTTGGGGGTGTGAGAGGGGAAAGATACGGTGGAGAGCGAAGAGTGGTGATATTTATTTATGACCCTATACACGATTGCAGACAGTTGCTATATGTGTTCCGTGTGCGATTATGTGTGCACCGCAAAGAACTCAAAAACTATGAAAATGCTTCCCGTGCAAGAGCAAGCACCAGCCACATCGGTAAATTATAAAATCCCCAACCCCTTGGCAGCAGCTAGCTATAAATAACCACAGCGATGGCCGGCTGCGGCGAGTCAATGATCCCCTGGCTAGTTGCCACACACACACCATCAAACCCCCAATGGCCGACGACAGGATGGAGTTGGGCAACGGCGGAATCGAGGCTGCCGGCGCGATGGTCGGCTTGAGGATCGACGGCCATGCCACTACCTCTCCCAACTGTGGTAAGAGGAGGCAAGAATCACGACATGAGCAAGGCAAGAAGTTAGCCAGGGTCGTCTTGAAAGGAGCTAGGGATCGCCAGCGGGCGATGCTGCAGGCTCGGCGCAGAGTGTGCCGGATGGTGCGGGCGGCGGAGCAGGAACCGCGACGCCGCAAGGACAACTGCGTCAGTGGCTGTCGCACGAGGCGCAGGCTTATGTCCCAGATGGAGGAGGACGCAACTCCGGACGCCGGGGGAGGGATTGCGACCGTTGCTGCATCATTGACGATTGCCAAGGTCTCGTCGGCCGCCGGGACGATGTACCTACCGGCGGACGCCGCAGTCCTGGTGAGAGCCGCGTCCGAGGCAGTAGCGGCGATCACCAATGTCGAGCCTGACCCTTCCTCGGTCGATCAAGGTGTAGGTCATCGACTTGGTGACCTCATGTCCTCTTGAGCCCAGGAACGACACGATATCGATGGAAGCGTGCTGGGTCGGCGTTAGGGGCAGTAGCACTTTTGTGCGCGCACAATTCATATGTATTATATTGATGTAAAATTGCGAGCTAATGTTTTGTAAATTACTCCGCGAACTATGCACTGTACCAATTTGAGCATTTAAATGCTCGATTGAATTGCTCATGCCTGATTTGTGCTAGCACGATGGACACTACGGTGGCGTTCGTCGGCGGCAGCCGGCTGCGACAAGCGTCGTCGAGCTCAAAAATTTGGGCGGGCCGAGGTCGAGAACGAGCAACTATACAACGATGCGAATGTGGACGAAGAGGGGGTAGAGGGTCCGCATTGGAAACGGTTCATAAACATGAAACGTGTGTGATTAATGCCATTAAAGTTTGTGTTCGTAGCTTAATTTAGTGAATGCACGAACCAAAACCCCAACTACAGTATGCGGGTGTGACGGGGGAAGTGTGGATTGCCGTTCGTTCGCGGTGCATCCTACGGTGCGCATGCGCGATCCGTGTGGCTGGGGTTCTGACCAATCAGAACACAGCGTAGAATGGGGTGAACGCACACGGCATTCTCAAAGTAACTTTTTGGCCAAACAAATCACAAAGTTTCAAGGGAAACCCATATTTTCTTGGTCGTTTCTCCATTTTTATTGTTCTACTATCAACATACCCACTAGAATGCACCGTGTCCAAATTTCACATTCTATCAGGCTCGTTTACCATATTTAGTATTTTTGTGCACTTTTCTAGGCATTTAATGCTTATAATTCAAGTTCGAACGTTTTGTACATGAAAGGGTGTTCAAAAAATGTTACCTCGTGTGGTGCCCAGGCATGACCTCAATATGATGCGGTAAATATATGAGGAGGTATGGAAAATGTCTTGATATATGAGGAGGTATACCAGACCATCACCTATGGAATTTCATGGTTCGGGTTGCGAAATCGCCATGTTTTGAAGGGAACCCATATTCCCTTTGTCCTTTGAACTGGATTTATTTTCTACGATCACCATACCCACTAGAACGCACCGCGTCCAAATTTCACATTTTTCCAGGCTGGTTAATCGTATTTAGTCCTTTTTGTGTACTTTCTAGGCCTTTTGTTGCTTACAATTCAAAGTTCGAACGTTCTGTACATGAAAAGGTGTTTAAAAAGGACTCAAAAATTCGCAATTGTGTCGTTCAATAACTTTTCATGTATTTTACAGGAAATTAATATAATTTTAAAGGATATGTGTGGGAAGAGGCAACCACAGAAGTGTCGTTTATTTGTTTTGTAACTCTAGAAAAATAGAAAACAGGCCTGAAAAACATGTTACCTCGTGTGGTGCCTAGGCATGAACTCAATATGATGCCGTAAATATTTGAGGAGGTATGGATAATGTCGTGATACACACTCTTCATATACCGGACCATCACCTATGGAGTTTCATGCTTCGGGGAGCGAAATCGCCATGTTTTGAAGGGGAACCCATATTCCCTTGGTCCATTCAACTTGAATTATTTTCTACGATTGTTATATCCACTAGAATGCACCATGTCTGAAATTTGACATTTTTTTAGGCTGGTTTATAGCATTTAGTCCTTTTTTGTGTACTTTCTAGGCCTTTTGTGCTTATAATTCAAAGTTCGAACGTTCTATACGTGGAAAGGTGTTCGAAAAGGACTAAAAAATTCGTAACTGTACCGTTGAATAACTTTGCATGTATTTTATAGGAAATTAATAGAATTTTAAAGGATATGCGTGGGAAGAGGTTTGTTTGGGGTATCTTCACCTCGACCGGAACCACAATTAGTTGCCCCTCAACCTACTGTACCTACTGAAAATATTGGTTATGAAATTCCTTCGGGTATCGTAGAACAACTGCTTGCTAAACCTTATGCAGGAGATGGAACTCAACATCCTGATATGCACCTATTATATGTGAACGAAATTTATGGATTATTTAAGCTTGCAGGTTTACCCGAAGATGAAGCTAAGAAGAAGGTTATCCCTTTATCTTTGAAGGGAAAAGCATTGACATGGTATAGGCTATGTGATGATCTTGGATCGTGGAACTGGAATCGTTTGCAATTGGAATTCCACCAAAAGTTTTATCCCATGCATCTAGTTCATCGTGATTGGAATTATATATATAATTTTTGGCCTCATGAAGGAGAAAGCATCGCTCTATCTTGGGGAAGCTTAAGTCAATGTTATATTCATGCCCCAATCATGATATCCCGAGAGAAGTTATCATTCAGAATTTTTATGCTCGGCTTTCTCATAATGATCATCCATGCTCGATACTTCTTGTGTTGGTTCTTATATGAAGAAGACTATTGAATTCAAGTGGGATCTCTTAGAAAGAATTAAACACAACTCTGAAGATTGGAAACTCGACGAAGGTAATGAGTCAGGTATAAAGCTTGAGTTTGATTATGTTAAATCTTTTATGAATACCGATACTTTTCACAAGTTTAGCACTAAATATTGACTTGACTCTGAGATAGTAGCGTCTTTCTGTGAAGCATTTGCTACTCACGTTGATCTCCCTAAGGAGAAGTGGTTTACATATCATCCCCCTATTAAAGAAGAAATTAAAGAACCGGTCATAGCTAAAGATGAAACCATCATTTACAATGTTGATCCAGTTGTGCCTACTGCTTATATTGAAAAACCACCTTTCCCTGTTATGATAAAGGAACATGCTAAGGTATCAATTGTGGTTCGTAAGAGTAATATAAGAGCACCTAAGCCCCCTGACTAAATTAAAGTAGAACCTAGTGTTGCTATGGTTAAGGATCTCTTGGTAGAAAATATTGATGGGCATGTTATCTACTTCTGTGATGAGGCTGCTAGAATTGCTAAACCTAATGAAAAACATAAACATAGACCCATAGAAGGCATGCATGTTGTCTCAGTCAAAATAGGAGATCATTGCTATCATGGTTTATGTGATTTGGGTGCTAGTGTGAGTGCTATCCCTTTTACCTTATACCAAGAAATTATGGATGAAATATCACCTGCTGAAATAGAAGACATTGATGTTACTATTAAACTTGCTAATAGAGACACCATAACACCACTTGGGATTGCTAGAGATGTTGAAGTCTTGTGTGGGAAAGTAAAATACCCTACTGATTTTCTAGTTCTTGGATCCCCACAAGATGACTTTTGTCCCATTATCTTTGGTAGACCTTTCTTGAGCACCGTCAACGCTAAAATAGATTGTGAAAAACAAACTGTCAGTGCCAGTTTTGGTGGTGTGTCTCATGAGTTTAATTTTTCCAAGTTTAGTAGACAACCTTGTGATAGAGCGTTATCTAGTAAGGATGAAATAATTGGTCTTGCTTCTATTGTCATGCCTCCTACTGATCCATTAGAACAATATTTGCTTGACCATGAAAATGATATGCACCTGCGTGAAAGAAATGAAATAGATAAAATTTTCTTTGAACAACAACCTCTCCTGAAACACAATTTGCCTATTGAAACTATTGGAGGTCCTCTTCCACCTAAAGGTGATCCTGTGTTTGAATTAAAGCAATTGCCTGACACTTTGAAGTATGCATATCTTGATGAGAAAAAGATATATCATGTTATTATTAGTGCTAAACTTTCAGAACATGAAGAAGAAAGATTATTAAAAGTTCTAAGGAAGCACCGGGCTGCTATTGGCTATACTCTTGATGATCTTAAGGGCATTAGTCCCACTCTATGTCAGCACAAGATTAATATGGAACCTGATGCTAAACCCATTGTTGATCATTAACGGCGATTAAATCCTAAGATGAAAGAAGTGGTAAGAACTGAAATATTAAAGCTTCTGGAAGCAGGTATAATCTATCCCATTGCTGATAGTAGATGGGTAAGTCCCGTTCATTGTGTCCCTAAGAAAGGAGGTATAACCGTTGCTCCTAATGATAAAAATGAACTCATTCCACAAAGAATTGTCACTGGCTATAGAATGGTAATTGATTTTAGGAAATTAAATAAAGCTACTAGAAAAGATCATTACCCTCTGCATTTCATTGATCAAATGCTAGAAAGATTATCTAAGCACACACACTTTTGTTTTCTGGGTGGATATTCTGGTTTCTCTCAAATACCTGTGTCACAATCTGATCAAGAGAAAACCACCTTTACTTGCCCTTTTGGAGCCCATGCTTATAGACGTATGCCTTTTGGTTTATGTAATGCACCTGCTACCTTTCAAAGATGTATGACTGCTATATTCTCTGATTTTTGTGAAAAGATTGTGGAGGTTTTCATGGATGACTTTTCCGTTTACGCGACTTCTTTCGATGATTGCTTAAGCAACCTTGATCGAGTTTTGCAGAGATGTGAACAAACTATTCTCATCTTGAATTGGGAGAAGTGCCACTTTATGGTTAATGAAGGTATTGTTTTGGGGCATAAAATATCCGAACGAGGTATTGAGGTGGATAAAGCTAAAGTTGATGCAATTGAGAAAATGCCATGTCCTAAAGATATTAAAGGTATTCGAAGTTTCCTTGGTCATGCTGGTTTCTATAGGAGGTTCATTAAAGACTTCTCTAAAATTTCTAGGCCTCTTACTAATCTTTTGCAAAAGGATATTCCTTTTGTTTTTGATGATGATTGTGTGGAAGCCTTTGAAACACTCAAGAAAGCCTTAACCTATGCACCTATCGTTCAACCACCTGATTGGAACTTGCCTTTTGAAATTATGTGTGATGGTAGTGATTATGCGGTTGGTGCTGTTCTAGGACAAAGAGTTGATAAAAAATTGAATGTTATCCATTATGCTAGCAAAACTCTAGACAGTGCTCAACGAAATTATGCTGCTACTGAAAAAGAACTTTTAGCAGTTGTGTTTGCCTGGGATAAATTTAGATCCTATATTGTTGACTCCAAAGTTATTGTTCACACCGATCATGCTGCTATAAAATATCTTATGGAAAAGAAAGACGCTAAACCTGGACTTATTAGGTGGGTTCTCTTGCTTCAAGAATTTGACTTACATATCGTTGATAGGAAGGGAGTTGAGAACCCCGTAGCTGATAACTTGTCTAGGTTAGAAAATATTCTTGATGACCCACTACCTATAGATGATAGTTTTCCTGAAGAACAGTTAGTTGCAATAAGTGTTTCTCAAAACACCCCTTGGCATGCTGATTATGCTAATTACATTGTCGCTAAATATATACCACCTAGCTTCACATACCAACAAAAGAAAAAATTCTTCTATGATTTAAGACATTACTTTTGGGATGACCCACATCTTTATAAAGAAGGAGTAGATAGTATTATTAGACGTTGTGTGCCTGAGCATGAACAGGAACAAATCCTACGGAAATGTCATTCCGAAGCTTATGGAGGACATCATGCGGAAGATAGAACTGCTCACAAGGTATTGCAATCTGGTTTTTATTGGCCTACTCTCTTCAAGGATGCCCGTAAGTTTGTCTTGTCTTGTGATGAATGTCAAAGAATTGGTAATATCGGTAAGCGTCAGGAAATGCCTATGAATTATTCACTTGTTGTCGAACCATTTGACGTTTGGGGTTTTGATTATATGGGACATTTTCCTTCCTCTAACGGGTACACTCATATTTTGGTTGCTGTTGATTATGTCACTAAGTGGGTAGAAGCTATTCCAACTAGTAGTGCTGATCACCACACCTCCATTAAAATGCTTAAAGAGGTTATCTTCCCGAGGTTTGGAGTCCCTGGATACTTAATGACTGATGGCGGTTCACAATTTATTCATGGTGCTTTCCGTAAGATGCTTGCTAAATATGATGTTAATCATAGAATTGCATCACCCTATCATCCTCAATCTAGTGGTCAAGTTGAACTTAGCAATAGAGAAATAAAATTAATATTACAAAAATTTGTCAATAGGTCTCGTAAGAATTGGTCTAAGAAAATGGATGATGCACTTTGGGCCTATAGAACAGCTTATAAAAATCCTATGGGTATGTCTCCATACAAAATGGTATATGGAAAAGCTTGTCATTTGCCTCTAGAATTAGAACATAAAGCATTTTGGGCAATTAAAGAACTCAACTATGATTTCAAACTTGCCGGTGAGAAGAGGCTATTTGATATTAGCTCATTAGATTAATGGAGAACCCAAGCCTCTGAAAATGCCAAATTATTCAAAGAAAAAGTAAAAAGATGGCATGACAAAAGAATCCAAAAGCGGGAATTCAAAATAGGAGACTATGTTCTTTTGTTCAACTCTCGTTTAAGATTTTTTGCAGGCAAGCTTCTCTCAAAATGGGAAGGACCATATATTATTGAAGAGGTTTATCGTTCTGGAGTTATCAAGATTAATAATGCCGAAGGAACTAACCCGAAGATGGTCAATGGACAAAAAATTAAGCACTATATCTCAGGTACGCCTATTAACGTTGAAAGCAATGTTATCCAAACCATGACACCGGAGGAACACATAAAAGAAACCTTCCGGAACACTTCAGAATTCTGAAAAATAGGAGGTACGTGATACGGTAAGTAAACAGACTCCGAAAAATCCGCCAAAATATTTTTTGTTAGTTTTGGAATATTAGAAAATTTGGAAATTAAGAAATAAACCGGAAGGCGATTGAGGTGAGCATGATACACCTGGGCGCGCCCTGGTGGGTTGTGCCCACCTCGGACACCTTCCCAACTCCGTTTTCCTTCCATATGCTTGTTTCCCAAGAATATAAATTCTCTATATGTACCCTCGACTATTTTGACGACCGCATCGCAGAAAAATCCTCTGTTCTTGTTTCGTGCTGTTTTCCTGACAGATCTGAAAATATGTCATCTCAAGATTCAGAGGGGGAGAGCTATGTTACTGACTATGTTGCAAACCCCAAGATCTATGGAGAAGTGGAGCATTATGTATGGACCTCAGATGAGGAGGAAGACGCTGCCATGAAGGAAACAAAGGATGATAGCTCTGAGGAAGAGGATGACCCACTTCCTCAACCCGGAGACATGCATGTGGAATTCAAGAAGTCAAGCCTCCCTAGAGGATACAAACCTGAGGTTCAATTTAGCCCATCTCGTTTTCTGCAGGAGAGCAAGGCGGCATTATGCAAAAGGATATTAAAGCTCGAATTGGAGAATGATGATCTGAGGGAGGAAAATTTCATGCTTAAATATAAGTTAAAGAAGAAGGCTACACCACCACTTTCTTCATCACCACCACCAAAGGAGACTTGAGCACACGGGTATGGGCACTCCCCTTGGCTTGAGCCAAGCTTGGGGGAGGTGCCCCGGTATCGTATCACCATCACTTTTATTCACCTTTACCTATTTTAGTTCAATCTTTAGTTTTCCTTTGCTTTACTTGAATAAAAGTTTAGCATGATCTATTTTCGTGTGTTAGTTTCGTCGCCTATCTATCTATGTAATCGAGTGAGGGTTATATAATAAAGTTTAGTTTGAGTTTTTGCCTCTCTACTTTCTTGGTGCAATCAAAATACAAATAAAAATAAATAAATGAAAAGAATCATATGCTAATCTTATGGCGATTAATGACATCACATAAGGAAAAGTATAAGTAGTAAAATTTATTGGAGATTGACAAACATAGCATTGGTCAATGATGCAATTCATGAAAGAATTAATAAGGGAAGAGAAGATTCACATGCAAATACACTATCTTGGACATCTTTTATGATTGTGAGCCCCCATTAAATATTATATGTCAAAATTGTTGATGTTGGACAAAGAAGACAATGTAATGATTTATGTTTGTTCATATCCACATAGAAGTTATATTGTCATAGATCCTTCAACATGTGGTGCTTGCTCAATATCTTTGCGAGCCAAAAATTCCGCACTAAGTAGAGATACTACTTGTGCATCCAAAAACCCAAACCCAAATTCATTCTTTGAGAGTCCACCATACCTACCCACGGATCGAGTAAGATCCTTCAAGTAAGTTGTCATCGGTGCAATAAGGCAATAAAAATTGCTTCTAAAAGAGTTTTGATCAATTAGTGTAAGAGAAAATTGAGCGCTATACGAACTTATGGTGGCAAAGTAATAAAAGCGACGGACTGCATAATAAAGGTTGTTATCATAGGGGGCAATATAGCGTGACGTTCTTTTAAATTAAGGGATTGGGCATACCAACCAAAAAGTGCATGACAACCTCTGCTTCCCTCTGCGAGCTTCCCTCTGCGAAGGGACTATCTTTTACTTTTATGTATTTACTTTTATACAAGAGTCAAAGTATTCTTCCCTATTCCTTTTTCTTTTTTCTTTTGCAAGCATCATGTGGTGAGGAAAGATCTAGGCACATATATCCAGTTGGATGTGAGTGGGCATGAGTTATTATTGTTGACATCACCATTGAGGTGAATACGTTGGGAGGCGAAACTAAAGCCCCTATCTTTCTATGTGTCCGGTTGAAACTTTTTTCTCATGGGTATGTTGTGAGTGTTAGCAATCATAGAAGACTAAATGATGGTTGAGTATGTGGACTTGCCAAAAGGCTCCGACATGAGACCCTTCCTAAAAATATAATGGATTGTAGCTGCAAAGTTGACTGAGAACATAGTTTGTTGATTTTCAATAAGGTTTATGCTTTATACTTCTATGTTGTGATGAATTGTTACTTGTCCATGAGAAGTTATATGATGAAAGTATATGAATAAGTTTTATGATAGAGTTTGTTGTTGTTATGATAATAAGCATGATGCTTCTATGTCCGTATTTTGTTTTTATCGACACCTCTCTCTCAAACCATGTGGACATGCTTTTCAATTTCGGCTTTTCGCTTGAGGACAAGCGAGGTCTAAGCTTGGGGGAGTTGATACGTCAATTTTGCATCATGATTTCCTATTGTTATTTATTATCTTTTGTTGAATAATACTGCTTTAGGGAGTGATTCTAATGCCTTTTCTCTCATAATATGCAAGGTTTACACAAAGAGGGAGAATACCGGCAGCTGGAATTCTGGACCTGAAAAAAGCACATCAGAGATACCTATTCTGCACATCTCCAATGGAGCTGAAACTTTACGGAGATTATATTTGGAATTAAAAAAAATACTGGAGCAAAGAACTACCGGAGGGGGCCACCCTGGTGGGCACAAGACACCAGGGCGCGCCCTGGTGGGTTGTGCCCTCCTCGGCCCACCTTCGGTGCCCATATTCTGGTATATAATCACTTTTGACCTAGAAAAATAAGGAGATGACTTTCGGGACGGAGCGCCGCCGTCTCGAGGCAGAACTTGGGCAGGAGCACTTTTGCCCTCCGGCGGAGCGATTCCGCCGGGGGAATTTCCCTCCCGGAGGGGGAAATTGAAGCCATCGTCATCACCAACACCCCTCTCATTTTTGGGAGGCCAATCTTCATCAACATATTCAACAGCACCATCTCCTCTCAAACCCTAGTTCATCTCTTGTGTTCAATCTTTGTACCGGAACCTCAGATTGGTACCTGTGGGTGACTAGTAGTGTTGATTACCTTGCGTAGTTGATTACTATATGGTTTATTTGGTGGAAGATTATATGTTCAGATCCATTATGCTATTCAATACCCCTTTGATCTTGAGCATGATTATTATTTGTGAGTAGTTACCTTTGTTCTTGAGGTCACGGGAGAAGTCATGTTGCAAGTAATCATGTGAATTTGATATGTGTTCGATATTTTGATGATATGTATGTTGTGATTCCCTTAGTGGTGTCATGTGAACGTCGACTACATGACACTTCATCATTCATGGGCCTAAGGGAATGCATTGTGGAGTAGTTATTAGATGATGGGTTGCTAGAGTGACAGAAGCTTAAACCCTAGTTTATGCGCTACTTCGTAAGGGGCTGATTTGGATCCAAACGTTTAATGCTATGGTTAGATTTTATCTTAATACTTTTCTCGTAGTTGCGGATGCTTGCAATGGGGTTAATCATAAGTGGGAGGTTGTTCAAGTAAGAACAGCACCCAAGCACCGGTCCACCCACATATCAAATTATCAAAGTAGCGAACACGAATCAAACCAACATGATAAAAGTGACTAGATGAAATTCCCGTGTACCCTCAAGAACACTTTGCCTATTACTAGAGACTGTTCTGGTCTGTCATTTGCCACAAAAAGATTGGGCTACCTTGATGCACCTTATTTACCATTACCGTTACTTGCTCGTTACCAATTATCTTGCTATCAAACTATCTGTTACCTACAATTTCAGTGCTTGCAGAAATTACCTTGCTGAAAACCGCTTGTCATTTCCTTCTGCTCCTCGTTGGGTTCGACACTCTTACTTATCGAAAGGACTACGATTGATCCCCTATACTTGTGGGTCATCAGTTGCCTCCCAACAAGTGTTATTGTTTTATGCCCCTAACTAGGCATAATGCATAGTATCAAGTATTTTCGTCCTTCTTAGCATACTTTAGGGATAATTGATCCAAATATTACCTTAATAACAATTTTCTCATGAACACCCTTTTCATATTAGGTGAGCTTAATTGTTTGAAAGGGCTATGGTGGGTGATTTTTACACCCATAATATCATCATTAGGATCAATACCATAAGAATCCTCATATAAGACATGAATTTCATCATTAATAGGTTCTCTAAAAATCTCATGCCAATCATCATCAAACCCTTTCGTAATTCCCTTAGCAATCCATTCAAATTTATTGCAAGCATTATAATAAAAGGCTTCAATTAATTCATCGTGAGGGACTCTCCTTCTCATATTCACTCTGTAACCTTCATAATTATTAGATTCTAGACTACGCATCATGTCCTTGTCATGAAGGATTTCATCTATTGGAGGATACTCAAAGTTTATTTGGTAAAACACAAAGATTTATCTAGCTTCTCAGATTATGTAATCAAATTCTCGCATAAGGATAATGGTGACTACCTTCTTAATTTTAGGATCATGGATACTAGGTAGTCCTAAGAACATCTTTTGTAGAAGAGGATGCATATGAACAAATTGCCTTTCCAATTTAGTTACTAGCATAGCAATAGCATCAACATAGAAATTTGTCATGTCGAGTATAGATCCCCTAATATTTGGTATGACTTTGGAACACTCAAAGAACTCTTGAATAGCATGCTTTCCAATGATGTTACCACTGCCCACATAATAGATTTTACTTTTTAACCACGGTGAGTCTTCAGTTTGAGGAACTTGATTTTTAGGAGGATCATGATTAGAGTCAAAAGACTTAGGTTCTTCCTCACAAGATTCACTGGCACTCTTATCAATAAACTTCTCAATCTCAGACATGATAACAACTTCAAACAAGTACGCAAACAAGTAAACTAACAAGTAAACTAGATAACTAAGCAAACAAGCAAATAGAAATATTTTTGTATTTTTGATTTTATATAAAGTAAAATATAACATCAAATAAAAAGTAAAACAAGTCAAAGATAATTTATGCGTAGGGACCTGATGAGAATTTGATGATGTCTCCTCGGCAACGGCGCCAGAAATTCTTCATGCTACTTGTGAGCGGCATTGGGATTTTCTCTGAAGAGGAGAGGAGCTGCAGTAAAGTAGAGATAAGTATTTCCCTTAGATATAACCAAGGTTATCAAACCAATAGGAGAACCAAGCAAATTCCTTTCAACAACACCTACACACAGAAAACCAAACACTTGCACCCAACGAGGACAAGAGGGTTGTCAAGCCCCTTGAACTCGTTACTTGCAAGGACTAAATCTTGATAGAATAGATATTGCAAATAATAAAAGTAAAAACAAATAATAAAAGGCAGCAAGGTAATGTAAGAGTTTTTGTTTTTATGTTTAAGTAGACCTAGGGGCCATAGTGTTCGCTAGAGGCTTCTCTCTCGACAATAGCATACGGTGGGTAGACAAGTTACTGTTGGGTAATTGACAGAATTGCGCATAGTTATGACATGTTATTCACGGCAATGATCATGTATGTAGGCATCACATTCATAAACAAGTAGACCAAAACGATTCTGCATCTACTACTATTACTCTACTTCGAGAGCGCTTCTATGCTTGCCTCTCTAGGTATTAAGTTCATAACAAACAGAGTAATGCTTGGACCAAGGTGACATGATGTAGACAAAATAAGACAAGCAATATGTTTAGATCCTGTCATTTTACCCGTAATGGCAACAATACAAATACGTGTCTTGTCCGCTTTTGTCACGAGGACATAGAGCACCGCAAGATTGAACCCACTACAACACACCACTCCCACTGAAGATAAATCAATCTAGTTGGCCAAACCAAACCAATAGATCGGAGAGAAATACAAAGCTATTATAATCATGGATAATAGAATTCAAAGGAGACTCAATTACTTTCAATAAATAATCTGATCATAAACCCACAATTCATCGGATCTCAACAAACACATCACAAAAGAGGATTACATCGGATAGATTACCACGGGAATCGCGGTGAACTTTGTATTGAAAGTCGAATATAGAGAAGAATACATCTAGGTACTAGCTATGGACCCATAGGTCTGTGGTGGACTGCTCATGCATTATCATGGAGGAAGCAAGGTTGATGTAGATGGCCTCCGTGGTCGATTCCCCCTTCGGCAGATTACCGGAAAAGGACTCTAGATGGCCTCCCATCATAACAGAGGCTTGCGGTGGCAAAAAAAATGTTTCGGGTGGCTCCCTGTTGGTTTCCCGATTTTAGATAATTTATGGAGGTGGAATTAGGTCAGATGGAGCCACGAGGGTCTTGCAGTTTAGAGAATGAATGTGTCATGTTAAAGCACGATGGAAGCAAATCAATTTTAAGACCAATTTTGGATTGGCACCAAAAAACTTGATCAATTAAGACGTCAAGTTTGTACATAAGTTTTTTGGTTTTCCGAGCTCATGAAACTTTTAACCTCTTTTATGTTTTTCTTCACAAGGCAGGACATCCTCTTTTTCGAGGTGTTTTGCATGATGGTTCTGCTCGGCAAAGATTTTCGTTTCCAACCAGCAATTCGGCATTTTCCTGCCGAGTTGCACCTCGAAGTTAAGCAACTTTCCAAGGAGATACGATCCTAGGGTCGGCCATGTTTCGCAACCCAAGTCTCGGGGGCTAGTGCATCGACGATTCAATGTAGTAAAACTCAAAAGTGCAAAATGATTTTTGAGGAGATTACGATCCTCAGGTTGATTGGCTGCACACAACCTGAGTCTCGGAAGCTATTGTGCACCGCGTTTCCATTCCTAAAGTATGTTGGCAAGCAAGGAATTGTTCCTCAGGCCGATTTCACGAATTGACCTGAGTCTCAAGGGCTATCGAGATTAGCGGTTCTGATTTATCCTTCAGGTGCATCCCGGATTTTAGGCCGACACGCACCTTGAGGGCTACTATCTATACATCTCGGCAGTAAATAAATTGCACCGATCGGAAATAAATTCTGCAAAAAATCAGCCCAAGACCGAGGTGGTGCACCACCTCGAAAGCAGACCATCATAAAGCTCGGATGCGAGTGGCTGGTTCCATAGAGGACATTTCCAGCATTAAGCTCGGTTGATTTCCTTCAAACTTTTTCAATACCGAGGTAATATATGACACCTCGGATGCAGACCAGCGTTGGAGTTCGGTTGCAAAAAGACACCTCGAATATAGTTTAGCGCTAGAGCTAGGCAACATGAGTACACTGCCGCACAGGAAAAACTTTGAACCCGAGGTGTGGCATACAAATAACAAGGCATTAATAAAGGCCGAGAACTTAAAGGGGATCCTTGGACGCCCGACCTTGAACTCCTCGGATACCCGACGTGTGAACTTTTCGGTTACACCTCAACGACACTCAAGATCGGAGATGGGAAGATTTGTTGAATCGGCTTTCAAGACTGACGACCGAAGATGAAGAACTGTTCGGAAAAACCGAGGAGTGTCCCCAACTTAATGACCGGTTCAGGGTGCTACTGACGGTGTCCTGGACTAGGGGGGACTCACCATGTCTTCTCCCGACCAGGTGGGTCAAGCCGAGGACCCCCATGACGGTTCACTAATGGGCCACTTCGGGCAGCCCGTGATGCATACAAGGGAGATTCCACGAGACTTGGCGCACAAGACAAGGAATCCTCTAAATCCTAGGCCTTCGGTACATTATATAAGCTGAGGCCAGGCTAGTCAATAAACAAAAACTCATATTCATACACAACAATCTCATGGTAGATACATGTATTATGTACTATCCCCCATATCAATACAGTCAAGAGCAGGATGTAGGGTATTATCTCTTCGAGAGAGCCCGAACCTGGGTAAAATCTTGTGTCCCTGTTACCATCGCTCCAAGAAGCCTAGCTTAGGACCCCTACTGTGAGATATGCAGGATTTAGCACCGATAGGGTGTTCTAGACTAATTTCCACTCGACGGGCTAATTAGTGTCACAAATGCATATCTAGGGGTAAAATGTGAGATTCACTCCCTATCTTAATCACTTCCTGGATTTCATAATTCTTGGTTCTCTAGTGAAGAAGGCTATTACTACATCTCAAATCGGATCAAAGGTAATCACTCCTATTAAAATCATCTAGAATACGGATGGAGCCATTTATATCATGCGCTGAAATTAACTCCTCCTTAGTGTTTCCCAATAAGGACATAGGTATACAAAATATAGCAATTATTTAATGCTTCCAAATAAGAATGGGAACATGCAAACACCTACCAACAAATATTTTACTTCCAAATAAGGATGAGAAATATACTCATATACGAATATTTGGCTAAGAATTAATAGTTTTCATATAAAAATCATGTTCGCAAAAAAGGTATGTCATTGCTCATGAAAGATATATTGTAACATAGTTTACTCAAATAGCAACGGTAACATCGAATTTTAATCAACTTGGGTATGTTGATAAGGGAAAATTAGAACTTCCCTTTTAGCACGCGAAAAGTACTATGAGAACCAAAAATTATCATACACAATTCTCTAAATTTCGCTGACAGATGGACCCAACATGACCATACAAGAAACTTTTTTTTAGTAAACTTCGGTAGTATTTTTAGTATTGTAGAGAAGATACACAATTGTAACGGTCCTTTTCCTTCTATATAAGGGGAGCCCATATCCTAATCTTTCACACCAATTTCTCCAGATCCTACTAGCTAGATATTCGTAGTCGCAAGTTGATTTCCAGTTGTTCATTTTAGTATGCCAAGGAGGGAGAGGAGATTGGGTATCAAGTACATCCACAATGAAAAAGAGCGCTCCGTCACCTTCTTCAAGCGGCGCGTTGGTTTGTTCAAGCACGCCGCTGACATCTCCGTCCTCACTGGAGCAAGGGTCGCCATCGTCCTAGAGACGAACATCGGAAAGATGCACTCATTTGGGACACCATCAGCTGAACCCATTGTTGATGATTTCCTAGATGGGGTTCCACCAACGAATCCATCCACTTGCGGTGCGACGGCTACCAGGATAGACCAGCTGCAGTGTGAGGTAGCTCGGTTGGAGGATGAGTATGCTATGGAGCATAAGAGAACTAAACTATACATCCAGCGTATGAAGGAGATCCAAGATGGGAACCCTGGAATGACATCAAACCTCCTATTCTCCAAGGAAGAAGATCTCAATCTTGAAGATCTCAATAGGCTCTTCAATGGCCTCTCGCTAGTCCACGAGAACATTAGGCATCAGTTGCCAACATTGCATCATGGACACAAATTGCAGATCAATGGCCCAAGTGCAACCAAAGACCCGCAACCGCTGAGAGGCTCATCATGGGATAGCTTGGATACCATTGCTTCATCATTCGAATCTCCATGTTCTCATTATGTTCTGCAAGATATTGTGCTTTCGGTCCCAATACCAACACCACCAGAACACATGCTCGCACCAGATTTTCTGAACTTACCACAAGTGTTCCAATCTACTCCTCCATCTTCAGCACAACAGTTGGACTCTGTGCTTCCACCAATTCCTGATCAAGTACATCAGTTATCTCCACAGCTGGATTTGCACCTTCACACTCGTGCATGTCCTCATGTCATAGCTGAGAAATCACATAACTATGCAAGTGTGGACTCAACCGTCAAGCACAACCTGGAGGATTCCTCAATGTTGATCAACTCCAGTGCCAATAACTTTGTCGTTGAGGACCCGTTTGGCTACGAACACTGGGCTTATGCTCTTTCTGATCAACCATACTATGAAGAATTCCTATGGGTTACTGATTACTTGGGTTGTAATGGCACTGATGTAGGCCAATTGTCCATGGAAAATGGTGGATGCGATGTCGATGCTCCATGAAAATGTTCTTCTAGTTGGCAAGATGTCGATACTAGCACATTGTATGGAGGACTCTGGAAGATGCTATTTAGTCCTATGCCAACAATCTAGCTAGTTATATTTCAATTATGTATTTTTTTCATTGGTACTTTAAGCCTCTTCGGGGCAACATTATGCATGTCAGATGTTCTGTTATCATTGAATATTTAATATATTTTTATTGATACAAAAGCATGTTGTCTTGTATCCCGGTGATGAAGTAAGAAGAATATGGATTTGCAATAATGTCCCACTTAGAATGTTATGAGTCAAACATCATTAATTCAACTGAAGAGACAAGGTATGCTCATTGAATAAACTCAAAGCTAATGTAAGTCCAAACTTCAGCTCGAGAGAGGAGCATCAATTACATTCAGTTGCATAAGAATACCAACAAATGTAACAACCCTATATAATATTGTGTGATATTATGGTAAATCCAAGTGTTTCTTAATACATGCTAATGTATCTTTCCACTAAATAAAATAGAATAAAACTCAAAATATATTATGCACACTAATTTTGTATGTTAGTACCACATAAGAAGATTACAAACACAGAAAAACACATCATATATTTGAACTATCTGGGAATGTTGATGATATCTGTTTATACTATTGTATCCATGTATTGTGTATATCATATACGAGTCGTGTAGGCCGAGGTATACACATGCCCTTAGGGTATACAGAGTCTACTACCTTAATTGTTATACGCTTAGGGTTAACTAAAAGAAGCTTTGCAAGTTCTTAGTAAGAGGCCATGAGTCCTACTCATACACGGTCTATACTTTCACCCATGCTTGGAGAATATATCGGAGAGGCGGTGGCCACCACCATACAAGGAGGTAAGAGGAAAAAGTTATACACCAAAGACAACATGGGTCCAAAATCCCTAGCGATCTAGCACTACTCTTCTAGTTTGTACAAGGAGAGGCAATGAGCAGGGGGTAGAAGGCTATGCCAAAGAACAAGGACAGTAAGGCAAACCGGTTACCTAGGAGAGAAAACAACGTTTTTATCAAACCATAATATGTTGTTTCGGTTTATCCTTAATAACTAATGCAAACCCGCGAGATGGAAAAGGACCAAGGTTGGACAATCCAATCTTTGATTTCGACGGCAATCGAGTATGGTGTCACAAGGATGCATCACCAACATCTTGTTGAGAAATCATATATTTTATTACTTACCAGTGCTTATATTTATATTATAATCCCAAGTGCATGTACATAGATATAGATGGTTACAATCACTACATCTATTTGTGGTGGTCTGGGAAACATAAACGTTACACCATAACAAATACTTGTAGAAGTTACCTTCCCAAGCTTAATTATTTATGGATTTGCTAATTCCTATATCTCTAGGGAAGAAGGCTGTTACTACATCCAAAACCAGATCGAAGGTAATCAACCCATTTTTCGCCGTCGTTGTTGGGGAAGTATTTCTCTACCCTGTTAAGGTCATTAGAGTCCTTGTTATTTATTTTCATTTTTAGTTCCTTTCATTAACTTTTCATAGTTAAAGAAAATGGAACTTTCGGTCTGAGCCACTAGTGAACTCGGATATACGATGGCTTCCCCTTAAACTTCACGAATTCAGTTTGTGCACTGTCACCTCCATCATATGAGGCCTCATTTTTGTCTACTTTGAACCGTTTTCTTTTCTATGGGAACCGCCACCTTCATGTCAACCACAAAGGGGGGAGATGCGCTTGACCGTAATATTCATTATGGGGCCCACTGATGACGAGGTGTGGTAGGACCGGACAGTGACACCACTCGGCAATACTACAACATGTGCATGTAGGCTCAAGCATCCAGTTTCGGTAACCAGCACGCCTCCCACCCTACCGTCCGTGATATTACTCACTTTGCTCTCTCCACCCGCCTCTCTCCTCCCGCACCCTCGCAACCATTTCTTCACTTGCTCTACACCTCAATGTCCACCATGGCACCGTGCAATGACGCTTCCCAATCATATATATTCTTCTGAACACTTTTCCATAACTTTTGGAATCAAAACTTCCTATAGTGAAGAAAACTAATCAAGACTAACACTATTTTCAGCAACATTTCTATTGTGTTATATTTTTGTGAAGGAAAGTGCCAGAAACAATAAAACAAAAATAGGAGAGGGGGTTTTGCATCAAACAAGCCACCTGGGGCTTGGTATCGGCCCAGTCGAAGGTCAAGGGTGCCTAGGCACCAACAACCCTAGGGCGCCTACACATAGCCCCTAGGTGTAGGTGCCCCCTGTTTGGTTCTCGGTGCCCCCTGGCTTTTTATTGTCTCGAAATACTCCTCAAATTTATTGTTGTTTTTAATAAACAAGTCGGAAAGCGTCGCCGCCATTATTATTCATCCCGAATAGCTGCTAGAGGGAGGGGTTTTGCTTCTAGAGAGGGGGAAACTTCACCATCGACACTGTCAACACCTTCTCTAACACCATCATCACGCTCTCCTCAATCATGTGTGAGTAATCCATTGTAGGCACATGGGATGGATGGGAATGGGAAGAGATTTGATTATGTATTGGACATTAAATTGATGGGGGTATGATCCCCAGTGTAATGATTGTTCGAGAATTCATGTTGTTATGATTCTGTTATGCCCAATGCTTATTACTAGGGTCCGAGTAATATGGTTTCATATCTGAAGCAATTATGTCTTTTTATGTGCTTTGTTCATGATTGTACCTGCAAGTCGTATGCACATGTTATAGTTTTGATCCAGAGACCCGAGTGTGATAGATCGGGATATCACTGGGGATGGCTATAATATGAGGATAACATGTATTTATAGTGTGTTAATGCATTGTTCTGGTTGACCCGCAAGGTCACCACACCAAAACCTTAGTTTCCTTTAAGGACCCCCAAAGCAAGGGGGGCTTTAAGGTGGGTTTCTTCGTTTTTTTCCTTTTAGTTTCTTCTCGGTTTTCTTTTTCTTCAACCTTTTAATATTACTCTCCCTCCTTAATTACTTGTCGCATAAATGGATGTATTTAGAACTAAAAGTATGTGTAGATATATCCATTCCTCCAACAAGTAATTCGGGACGAAGGGAGTACTTTAATTTTCTTTTCTACTTTTTCTATTTAATATTAATATTTTCTATGAATGTACGGAATTTTTAAAATACATGAACATTTTTTAAATGCACGAACAATTTTTAAAACTACATGAACATTTTTTTAACTACAAAATTTTAAAATAATAGTTGAACAAACAATTATATGTTTTTCAAAAATATGTATTTATTTTTACATCCGTTAGTATATATTTAAATTTTGTGAAATTTTTTTATTACATTACACTCTAATAAAGAAAGGGTGAACGCTTTTTTTGAATGACATGATTTTTTTTTCAAATGTGGAAAAACTTAGTTTTTTATTTTAGTTATGTATTTTTTCTATGTATTTATTTTTCAACGAAAATATGAAGAAAAAAATGTAAGAACAGCAAGAAAAACCAAGGAAACCCAAAAGACGGGGTAAATGTAGGTAGGTCACGCCAAAACCCATGAGGCGTACCTCTGCGTTTCGCCGCGAATTGGACGCAGTGGGCGTCGAATAGGAGCTCTCACCTCAAGCCACATAGCCTAAAAATAATCCTTCAAGTCATACCCTCAAATCAAAGAAAAAATAAGCCATACTCGCACCCGACCAGAGCTCGCCGGTCATCTCTCCACTTCGCCGGCCACCGCCCCCGCTCGATCCCAACCAACGCATCCACTGCTCCACCATCCGACCAGAGAGGCGGACGCACGCGCGCGGCGGCGGATGCCGGCCACCTCCCCTAAGCCCTAACCTCGCCGGTCCCCACTTCGCTAGCCACCGCCCCCTCACAGGCTCGACGGAGCACGCCCGCCTCCTCTCCACTTCTATGCTGCCGTCGCTCGCCGCCTCTGTTGCTTGCCGATCTGATTTCACCATCGACAACAGGCCCACGGTTAGTGCTCTGTTCGTACATTTTCTGCTAGATTCAATCTATCTACCTGCTTTGTTCTCTATCTTGTGGTGTGCATGCCGTTTCTGTTAATTGAGTTCAAATTCCATGTTTTTTCCGTCATTGTCTGTACGGCTAATGCTTATTCAAGTCAGCAACGCATGTAGAAGCACACATCAACCACAATTTAATGAGCTCATAAGTCATAAGTACTCTTAGATGCATATTGCCAGGAGTACCTTGAGGAACAGGTATGCTAAAAAAAAAAGTAAAAAATATCCTTACCTTGAGTCCATATCCTCCATCCCATAGATTTAACCTGTGTGTATACTGAACTTGTTTGCCATTGATTGAACTTGTGTGCATTTAAATACTAAGTTGCATATCAAAGGTTCCGCAAGATCTCACTCACAAATCACTGCTGAGGGATCATCCTTGTTTATCCAAGCCCAGAGTTGACGTGACCAACTTGCTGAACATGTTCCTTATTCAACTTGAACTGTAAAAACGTCTTATATTTAGTTACAGAGGTAGTAGTATATCATATGTTAGTGTTGATGACATGGGCAATAGTAATTAGTAAAACTGTATTGCTGCAGTGGTTCTATTGGGCATTGGACATGGCTGCATGGATAATAAGATGATATTACTGTTGTTGTTAATATTAGCTCCCTGTTTTCTCAGTCTTGCAATCAGGGTCGGGCTTATACAGCAGAAAAATCTTGAACTTAAGTCGTTGAATGGTCTTTGTGAACACAGCTCGATATATGCACTAGGATAGATGACACAGTTTTTTTTAACCTGAGATGCATGCCTAAGGTTATTGCAAGTGGTAGCTACTGTGAGAATACTGCTATTTCCTGACAAGAGTTAAATTTGTGCATTGCTGTGATACGCTTGGTACTTGGTAGGAAGAAATAATACCTAATATGCTGTGCTAGGTTTTTATTTGTATACCAGCATATAAGGTTTGCATGTAAATATGATGTCATTCGCCTTTCATCCCTACTGAACATTTATTCATCACCTCCTAAGCAAACAGTCATCTTTCCGACACACTTAACTAAGAACACATGCAGTTATATTTTTCATCTTTCGAGAGCACCTGACAATGGTTCATATAGCATTGTCTTTAGCAAATCCACGGTTTCCTGAATATTATAACTTTCTTAAACACCATGCTTGTCGAAGTATTCCAATCTAAAAGGTCCACACAAAATTTTATGGAACTGGAGGTCAAACTCAACATATAAATGCAAGTTATAATCATGTTTTTTACCATTCGCATCGACATACTGATGCATCATATGATGTCTAATGCTGTCATACAACAATATATTATTTAAGTGGAAACCATGATATTTCGTCCACTCATGAAAGAACTCTATCCAGCTTTGACCAAAGATACCATCATGAGTTTTTGGATTACATGTATGAAAAGGAAATGACATCCGTATATTTGAGATATAAATACTTCAAATCGTACCTTCATTTTTTCCTACTACTTATGGTAGAAGTATTGCAGAAAATTTAGTGACTAAAGCTTCATATTCTTGACTTTGAAATGTAATAAGCATTATTATTTTATTTTCTACCGATTGTGTACCAGAGATTTGGGACTAAAATCATAAGCTAAAGGACTGAATTGAATGTTGAAAGTTGTTATGAGCATCCCAAATCTCCTCTCTACTAAATCTGCAAATCCATGCTCCGCTGCAGTTTCCAGGTCGAGTGAAAGTGTTCGGCAGCCAAACTCTGGCTCCGATCAGTAGGATGGGCTGACAACCCATTTAGCACTGATGCCAGCCTGTTCGGGTGGATAAGAGGAGAGGCTGGCCGACACCGATGGCGAGGACCACCCCGCCATTTTGATGCTCGGCTCGGGAAACGGAGGTGTCCGGGAGGTTTAGGGCGAAGCGGTGGATCAATTTTGTGCATTTACGAGAAGGCACGCGTGGTGGGAGGGGGCTGGTGACAACGGGTGGATCTGAGCGTCACCTGCCGGAGTGAGAGGACGGTAGTGATGCTGAGCTGTGCTAGCGGGTGCATCTTCCGTGCACGCGTTGGCGAGCTAGGGGCGGGTCAGCCGTGGGGGAGAACTTGGCTCGGGGCACGTCAGCAGCAGGATGGCTGGAGGTCCGAGGAGAAGCTCGTGGCGGCGGGCTCAATCCTCTACCCATCCTCTCACGTTGCCGGCTGTTCCTCTTCCTTTCCCAGAAGACGAAGGGCACCGGCGAGCAAACCGACAAGAGTTGTACGAGCACTTTTTATGCCGCTTTGAGAAAGAAAGGAGATAACATGCGCCGAACCGGTACGCTGTTACTTGGCGGTGGCAGCACTTCGTAATCTTTTCAACTCTACCGAAAATGATTCCGTGGATCCAAGAAATCGCCGCTCCGCATATTTTTACTCTGTGGCACTGTTGAAACGATTCCCTCGATCCGGGAAAACGTTTGGTCCGCCTCCACCGAGTCAGCTGAGCACGGAGCCGGAGAGCTTCCAAACAGGCCCTTATGGTTTATAATACAAGTATTATGCCATTGTTTCTATTTGTTCTACTTCTACATGTTCATTCAGTTGGTTCTGACATGCAGAAAAAAACTCCTGATGAGCTTCACTGAAAAATCTTTACCCAAAAAGGCTTTCGCCCCGCTTTATATATAAAGCAACGATCAACAACATTCCGATACAAACGCACGCCAACACAACACACGCACACACCCAAGGCAGGATACATAGGCGCTGATCGCAGCAACAACACCCCTAGCACTACAAGAGCAACCGGGGGCTCAACCGGGAACACGCCACCGCAAAGAAATGAAGCTACATACGACGAACCGTGGGCTCCAAGGCGGCGCCTTCAGGAAGGATACGACACCGGAGCGCCGCCACCGCCCGATCCAAGGATCAGAGTTTCCCCTGGAGCAGCACGACGGGCGATGAGAGCCGCGACGACGCCTTCAAGAAGGGAACGAGCTTCGCCGCTGTCGGTCCGTCCGAAGATAGAACATGTTTTCATCCCGGCCAACACTCCCCGCCACCGATCACCCCAACCCGGCTACCACGCCGCCCACACGGCCATGGCCACCGGGCAGCACCAAGCCACGGGCTCTGCCCATGAGCACCGCGCAACCACCTCCAGGGCTGCCGCCCCGGCATCCAAGACCTTGACACCACCTCACCCGAGATCCGCCGCTACCCCACCAAAGAGACGAGTGGAAAAGTCCCGACTTTCCCACCCCTGGGCAGCCCCCAGTGCTGAGACTCAAAGGCCGGCCAAAACTGGCCTCCATCGACTCGTCCTGCAGCACCAGGCGCGAGACGAGCTCGGTCCTGCGGCACCGTGTGCGAGACGAGGTCAGTCCTGCTGCATCGTGCGTGAGACGAGCTCGGTTCTACAACACCATGCACGAGACGAGGTCGCTCCCGCCGCACCGGGCGCGAGACGAGCAATGAACCACAACTGGCAGAGGGCCAGCCCTTCGACAGAAGTAGAGCCCGGACAACGAGGAGATGAAGCAAAGGTCGACACGGTCCGACCGCAGACGAGCCGACGCCGGAGTAAGCCGGCCGTCGCCGCGGGCAGAGCCGCCGTGTAGCGCCGCACCACCGGGAGGCCACCGCCCATGCGCCGGACCTCCCCACGCCGCCGCCCACGGCCGGAGCAACAGCCACACCAGGCCGCTGCCCAACCCGTGCCGCCCACCCCGATCTCGACGCCAGATCCAGGAAGAGCGCCACGCATGCCCCACCACACCAGAGGCTAGCCCAACCAAGCCAGGAGCCGCCCCTAGCCCGCGCCGCCGCAGCCCTCGTCGCCATCTGCTCGGATCTGACGAAGCCGCTGCCGGAGCCTGCTGCCCCGCCGCCCGCAGCACCGGCACGCCCCACCACCAGGTCCATGCAGCCACCGCCGCTCCTCTGCACAGCCGTGTCGCAGCACGGCCGCCGGAGTCACCGCCGCGCCGCCCTGCGCAAGCGCCACGCTCCCCACCCGCGAGCCGCGTCTCGCGCCACAGGCCACCAGGGGGAGGAGGGAAGGGGGGCCCGCCGCCACCGACGCCGACCGGGCTTCGCCCGGCGGCGCCCTCCGGTGGCGGCGAGGAGGGGAGGCGGGGGAGGGGTGCTGGTGGGCGGCGGCTAGGGTTTCGCCCTGCCGCCCGCGAGAGCAGCACGGGCGAACGAGAGCCCCTCCTTTGCCTGCCTGAAAAATCTTTATAAATCCTTTCTTGGTCATATAATGAAGAAAAATCTTTATAAATCGTTTCTTGGTCATATAATGAAGAAAGTTCTTGATAAACGGTTTCTTGGTCATTTAATGAAATTTGAGTTCTTACCTGAGGGTGATTGCACATGAAATGCCTAATGTCCATTATCAAGCATTACCTAGCATATTTTAGATAGCCTCCTATCTGGATAACATCAATTTTGTGAACCATGTCATCATCTGGAAAGCCTTACACAACCAACACAAACTGTAGCTCCACCAGATCTAAATGCTCCTCTTTGGAACATGCTCAAGAATATTGCATTAACACCTGAAGATAGGATGGCAGTACGGATGCACCTTTGCAAGCCAGAGTTTCAAGTTCATTGTAGCTTCCTTATGAGCGTGGGTGAGGATTATGGGGCTGTTTGCATTGATGCCCTCACATGCCCAGCAGAAAATTTGCGTTGTCCTTGCAATGCATGACGTACTTGTTTGGATAGCTGCCAAATAATTGGTGCGCCCTGCCCTGCCCAGCCGTGCTAGCTCAATCCGACGCCAATTTTTCAGCACGATGCGGGCGGCAGAATTGGCTACCAATAAATTGGCGCGCCCATTGTTTATAAGGCGGTAAGGTGACCTAAGGCGAGCACCACCCTCTCTAGCGCCTAGGCGACGCCTAAGCGCCTAAGGCAGACACCTAAGCGCCTAAGGCGGGCATATTTGTAAGGCGCTGCCAGGGCGCCTTATCGCCTAAGCGTCTAAGGCAGGACGCCTTAAAAACACCGCACGCCCGTGGTTAGCAGGGCTGACCCTGGAGCAAACCAAACAGTCCCTACATCTCATGTTGGGTGTTGAATCATTTATTCGGTGATGATCCTGCTAAGCTTTAAGTGATTGTTGATTGCAAAAAATACATACATGGTTGATGGAGTTTCCTTTTGGTGGACCTCTGGTTATGTGATTGATGCACTATTGTGTTCAAACAATCTAAAGGCCAGTTCTTTTGCAGCTTATAGCAGTTTTTTGTCAAATTAAGCCAAATGCCGAAAAGAACTCGTTTTGGAATGTCGGGCTTAACTTATTTCCATCCCCACCTCCTTCACAATGGAAATAAGCTGGGGGAGGGCGGCTTCCCGCAGCAGCCACTTAAAAACGAAGGGGTATATCTCATTGCCCTTGGAGTTGGTACAAATTACTGGCAGAATGCCACCGTGCGACTTACCTCGAACCCGATAAAAAAAGCCAAGCGAAACCCTCGTGGGCCAGAAGAGGCAGCTCCGTTCGTGCCGATAGGGTTCTCGCCGCCGTCGCTTGTCGCCAACCTCCTTGAGCTCTCTGATTGTCTGTCGAGCAGCAATTGCTTTACAATCTCATGGTGATGAGTAGTATTCTGACTGTAGACATAGAGATACATGTATAGCTGATTTTTGTTGACATCTCTTCAAGAAGTGCAATGGTCATGTGCACCTAGTTCTTGGTCATGTTGATTATTTGTTTCATTTGATTTGGTCCTGTTATCATTTTTGCAAGTTAGCAGTAAGAACAACTTCGGGTATTATAGACTTTTCATCAAATAACTCACAAATAAGCTCAAATAAAAGAACTGGATGGCTTATTCTGAAAGACTTATTTTCACCGCAGCTTATCAGGGGCTTATTTCCAGAGCAGCTTATACTCAAAGCCCTAAGTACTGATCTGGTAGGAAATGTGACTTTTGGACATGTTAGCGGTAAACAATCTAAGTACTGATCTGTCCAATATCTTCAAGTTATGATGTAAATTGGGACCTGAAATGTAATGATAATTGGATGTGGTTATGTTTGGTCTTATCTGATTATTAATTCACTCCTTTAATACGTTACCAACAAGTGGTGAGTGTAACCCAGGGAAAAAATGAGCCAAACACTGCGTGGAGCTTCTATCCACACAGACATACTTTCAGGACATCAACCAAACACGGCCTATGATTCTTTGTGTGCCTGCCTGGCCAATTTGTTAAGCACGCTCAGGTTACTCTCAGGCAGGGAATATTTTCAGGCACGTTGCTCAGGGTAGCAACAAAACAGCCCCTAAGTGCTTCATGCAGCCTATATTGACAAGAACAGCTACTTCTCAGTTTCTTTCCAAGAATGGTATTTCTCTGTTTTCTTCATCCTTTGGTGATGATTTCACATTCCGTGGTTTCATATTAGGCATTTCTCAGCTGTTCTGTCTTATCTTGTATTATTACTTTGGTCATTTTTTGTAATTGTACTCACAGTATGTGTTTCCAATGCTGATACTGCAGTATGGCAGCCAGACGCAACATTCCTTATTCTGCTCTTCCTACGGAGGACAGGGATGAAGACAATGTTGACCGTCGGTTCACATACACTCCAAAATCCTTGAGGAGGATCCCGTGGAAGTCGATTGCCCTAGCATTGTTCCTCCTCCTCCTGGGAAGTTCTCTTCTGTTCCTTTCATATTTTATAACCACAGGTCACATGGAGGGTGATAGCTCTCAGGTGTACGGCCTATTGTTTCTTGGTATCCTTGCCTTTCTTCCTGGTATGTCAATGTATATCGCTTCAGTTTCCGTATTGAGATTCATATGCAACTGTTTCATCTTCCAGAGTGAATATTGCCAGCCTCAAGTTATTTGATGAATATTCCTGTAAAAACAATGGCCCCTTTCACATACTTCTTGTAAAAATTTCATATACTCCCTACGTTTTTATTTACGCCGCATATTGGCTTTGATTGAAGTCAAACTTTATAAAGCTTGATCAAGTTTATAGAAAATAATATGAACATTTACAGTAACAAATCTATACCACTATATGACGTGAACATATGTTCAATGATGAATCTAATGATATTGATTTGGTGGTGTATATGTTAATATTTTTTCTACAAACTTGATCAACTTTTATGAAGTTTGACTTTAGACAAAGATAATATGCGGAGTAAATAAAACCGGTGGGAGTATAAACAATCGCTACTTGCACCACTCGAGTAATAAAGCATGGTGTGGTTTCTTCTCCTCTCATTACATATGTACTATATACTTCTTGTAAAAACAATGTCCACTTGTATTACTGGAGTATGTGATACAGGGTAGACTGTTGATATGTAAGTGTGACCGTTATAGGCTCTTCCATTCTAGACGAAACAGGGCCGTTTTCGCATCTCAAGTATTATGCTGAAAACAGAACTTTTCCCATTCTTCTGCATCTCCACTGTTACGCTGGAAACAACTTATCTCGCTCTTTAGCATCTCATCTGTAGAACTGTTCTGCTTTCCAAACGAGTATATATAACTCTTACGTGTACATATTTACATTGCTCATGCAGGATTTTATGAGACCCGACTTGCATACTATTCATGGAGAGGAGCGCCAGGGTACACCTTTGCGTCCATTCCAGATTATTAGGCTTCGACTTCAACTCATCTACTGGCCTGTAAAGATGTTGAACAGCAAGAACAAGAATATGAAACTTCATCGAGAATGGAATGGGCACGTAATATTAGGGCTTTGTTCTGTTTTGGTTGCTGAAGATACTATATAATACCCCATACCTTATACGTAGTTTCTATGAAATTGCATTATCGTTTCTGTATCTGTACTTTGTTTGGACGCTTATACTTGAACCGTATGTAAGTATGCCAATCTTCAGCAAGATTGTCACGCATTTTAGTGCAGGACAAACATTGTTATGCATTCTTTGGTTTCAGATGACCTGCTGCACTTGCATTCCATGCAACAGAATATGTTGCTTTTATCAGGAGCAAGGAGAATTTGAGCCGCACGTCCCATCTCGTGAAGTTGTGTACTGCTGCACCATCTGCTAACCACGGGACCATCAGGTTCAACAGCTCATTTGACACAGACACGCACGCATGGTTAAACTAAATTATCAGTACTGACGCGATCACTTTCTAGTACCCAACACATTCCTCGAAACAAACATAGAAAAATCGACTCCAAAGGATTCTTTCCCAAGCTGCGTTGACGATTGGCCACATGGGCAACTGGGAATCAAACCAACAATTGACGATCAAACGGTTGCTGTTAATCTGGAGATCCGTCGCAGCACGCACACCCTCTCTGCTGTGGTCGTCGCTGATGGCTCAGCATGGCGAGGATGGACTTGTCCAGGAAAAACTGGCTGCAATGCGCAATCGTGTCAACGCCCACGCCCCTTTGGAGAAAAACCGTAACATCCAAGAAAATGATGCCACCTCAGAGACAATTGCCAATACAATATTAAGTTAGTTCACAAATTTGTGCGACGTATCACTATCATCAAAAGTTTAGAGCAGTCGCGCACCAAACATGTGATTGAATGATTAGTAGCACAGTGGCAACCCCAGTCCACTAGGATTCAAGTCTTAGACTTGACATTGGTGCTCGCGTTGTTTCCGTTTTTATTTCAGGCTTCCGGTAATGTCGCGTCCATAGGGTGAGGGTATGCTCGTGTATTTGAGCGGCTTCTTCGACTATATATTATTACACATAAAGTTAGAAGATCTCCATGGTGTTTCGTGCGCATCGCAACAAGTGCACGAAGCGCCGTCCTTGATCCGCAGATCACTTCATCCATGGTTCAGTTTTTTAAAAATCTTGACGCCGGCGGTGTAGCCGCCGCCACCATCCCACCCACCCACCCACCAAAGTCTGGCGATCGCGTTCGGCCATTGACCCCGCTGAGCAAGCGAGCTTTCCTCCGCCCCACGCAGTATACCAGTAGTGCTGCAGGACACCGTGCGTGGTACGTCGTTGCGGGCAGAATCCAACCCAATCCACCTGTAGCACGAGGGGGGGAGGGCCCGAGAAGCCCTGCGGCGTTAACTACTCGCCCGACGCCACTCGGCGGCAGGCAGCCCCTCTCTCCTCTCACAGGTCACACCCCGCGTGGTTGACTACTTACCCACTGAGCAGAGCAGCTTTCGGGGCGGGGCGGGGTGCGATCCAGGAAGCCAGGAACGGCAAGCAGGCGCCGCGGCGGCGGCTCCGTCGCGACGACAAGGAATGGCCACCGCCTCCACCGCCCTTCGCCCTCCCCGGCTCCCAGGTGCGCGCCCCCGTGCATGAATCCTGATCCTGCCCCCTTCTTCTCCCCGCTCAAAACCATTTCGATCCGTACGCTTGGTTTGTTTTACGCGCACTCGGATTTCAAGGATTTATCTCAGGATGTGATTTGGTTCTGGTTGTGTTGTTATTCGGTTAATCTTGTCCAGCCCTAACTCCAGTCCCAATCCAATACAGCAGCTCCTGAATCCTCAAAGCTTTCTTGGTCCTCTGGAGATGTCGTCGTACATGCTTAGCTTGTTAGTGGATGCAGTTTCAGATAATAGATAGATGAACAGAGAGTCTCTATCTATCCGTGGAGCTGGATATAGAGTTATAGGCTGCAAAATCAATTTTGGTTAGGCGTCAAGTCAACATCGCGTATTCGCGTTGGTCCAGGTCGGATAAATGCAGAGCAGAACTGTGTAGATGGGCACGCTTGTGTTGTTGGTACCTACCCCTAATCCATTCCATGGAACATTATCAATATTTTTTAGATCAACAAGATTATCAATGGTATTCAGTCTGAAATCGGTTCGGTCGTTCGTGCCTTTATTTTTATTTATAGAGGGGGCGAAAGCCTGTTTCGAGAGTGAAATCATTAAGCAAATTTGATCTGTGGTAATTAGTCATTACGTAATTGTTTCAGTTAAATTTTTTACCGTGTGATTTCTGAGTTCTGCCGCTGCAAACATCAAGCTGATGACGCCTCAGTACCTACTCGTACATTGCAGCAGTCCCGGCGCAAGCTTCTTCGCTTCATCGCCTACCAAAGAACAGAGTTGCTGTCACCGGCCGTAGGAGCTTCGCCGCGAGGGCCGGCTCGTACCCAGGCAACGTGGGCGTCCCGAAGCAATGGTACAACCTCATCGCCGACCTGCCGGTGAAGCCGCCGCCGATGCTGCACCCGGGGACGCACCAGCCGCTCAACCCCAGCGACCTGGCCCCTCTGTTCCCCGACGAGCTCATCAGGCAGGAGCTGACGGAGGAGCGCTTCATCGACATACCCGAGGAGGTCCGCGATGTCTACGAGCTCTGGCGCCCGACGCCATTGATCAGGTAAAGCCAATAATTTGTGCTTTTCGTTTCTGGATGCTGTTGCTGTCGCGATTCAGGGGAAGTGGAGGAGTAAGGTGTTTGCGGTGGTGACATGGCAGGGCCAAGAGGCTGGAGAAGCTGCTCGGCACGCCGGCGAAGATCTACTACAAGTACGAAGGCACTAGCCCGGCGGGGTCGCACAAGGGCAACACCGCCGTGCCGCAGGCGTGGTACAACGCGGCGGCGGGGGTCAAGAACGTGGTCACCGAGACCGGCGCCGGCCAGTGGGGCAGCGCGCTCTCCTTCGCCAGCACCCTCTTCGGCCTCAACTGCGAGGTGTGGCAGGTGCGCGCGTCGTACGACCAGAAGCCGTACCGGAGGCTGATGATGGAGACGTGGGGCGCCAAGGTGCACCCGTCGCCGTCCGACGTGACGGAGGCCGGCAGGAGGCTGCTGGCGGCGGACCCGACCAGCCCGGGGAGCCTCGGGATGGCCATCTCCGAGGCGGTGGAGGTCGCGGCCACCAACGCCGACACCAAGTACTGCCTCGGCAGCGTGCTCAACCACGTCCTGCTGCACCAGACCGTCATCGGCGAGGAGTGCCTGGAGCAGCTCGCGGCCATCGGCGACACCCCGGACGTCGTCATCGGCTGCACCGGCGGCGGCTCCAACTTCGGCGGGCTCGCATTCCCCTTCATGCGCGAGAAGCTGGCCGGCAGGATGAACCCGCAGTTCAAGGCCGTGGAGCCCGCGGCGTGCCCCACGCTCACCAAGGGCGTCTACGCCTACGACTACGGCGACACGGCCGGCCTGACGCCGCTGATGAAGATGCACACCCTCGGCCACGACTTTGTCCCCGATCCCATCCATGCAGGTATTGATCACTGCGACGACTCCTCTGTCTCCATTAATTGGCTTCCTGCTCTGTTTACTGACGCAACGCCATTTGTGCAGGTGGGCTTCGCTACCATGGAATGGCGCCTCTGATCTCCCATGTGTATGAGCTCGGATTCATGGAGGCCATGTCCATACAGCAAACCGAGTGCTTCGAAGGTACTGCTAATGATCTCACTTTGTTGTTCTGACCAGTGAGCAATTTTTCTTTAACGACATGAAACGTCATCTCTGAACTTTGCTACTGCTTTCTTGTCTCTTGACCATGTACGTATGTATCTGAACTCAGACAATCCTTCTCTTCGTTGATGAATTATCTGCAGCTGCAATACAATTTGCACGGACGGAGGGCATCATCCCGGCGCCGGAGCCGACGCACGCGATCGCGGCGGCGATCAGGGAAGCGCTGGAGTGCAAGAGGACCGGGGAGGAGAAGGTCATCCTCATCGCCATGTGCGGCCACGGCCACTTCGACCTCGCCGCCTACGACCGGTACCTGAGAGGCGACATGATTGATCTCTCACACTCCTCTGAGAAGCTCAAGGAGTCTCTGGGTGCCATTCCCAAAGTCTGATGTTAGAGATTCAGAGATTGATAGAAGAACAGTGTGGGAAGTGGGAATACAATAAGATTGAACAATGTGACGCTTTCTTGGTGCATGGCCCAGATAAATTTGATCAATAAAAGATGTTACCTTTTGGTACTGCTCCTCAATTCTTGATACATTCCACCCTGGTTTTTCAAATTTGTTTGAATTTTTTTCTAACTTTGTACCGTCTTCCCACAATATAACTCCCCATTTCGCATTACACCGTCATTTTTAGGGCTCATTTGGTACAAAAGTTTAATAAATAAATAAAATCATAGGATGGGAATACTACAACATTTTTTCTTTAAGGGATTAACCTATAAATTCCTGTAGGAAACATCCATTTCCTCTATGGGCTCCTTTGATTCAAAGGAATTTCATAGGATTTTTGGAGAGTTAGAATCCTTAGTATTTTTCCCTACGTTGGTCGTTTAATTCACGAGATTGAATTTTATAGGATTTTTTCCTATGGAATCAAGTGTACTACATTTCATTGGAAATCAAGCATCCACTCCAACCCGTTTTACAATTTTTTTATTTTTTCTGTGACATCAAACACTCTATGCTAATCTTATAGGATTCAAATGGACATGCCACTCAAACCCTGTAGTTTTTCAATTCCTACATTCTAAAAATCCTGCAAATCAAAGAGGGCCTAAATTATGTAGGAGTCAAAACGTAAGATCAAACCACATATTAAATTAACTTTGAGATGTCTGAGGCAAGATATTCCCGTAAATTTCTTAGAGCAACTAGACGACAACTTTGTAAAATCCCCATGCTTTTTTAGAAACACAATACAAATATATACACTCACAAACACATACAGACACCTACCCCTATAAACACACATTGTATCCTTGTGAGCACCTCCGAAAGACTAAACCGACGAGTCTTGATATTGACGAAGTCACCATAGAAGCCTCGTTATTGACGGGAACATTGCCTTCCACTAAAAGAATATTCTGCTTTTATGAACGCGAAAGCATCTAGCCCGAGGTTGATCTTTGGTGTTGGGGTATCACTACTCTTTTAACCATCCAACCACAGGTTTTGATTCTCTATGTTTTATGTTCCTATAGCTATCACTTTCTCTAGTTTTCCTATTCCTTCCTAAGGCCTCTTTTGTTCATAGCATAGAAATCATAGGAATAGAAAAATCATAGAAAATGAGATGATATGTATTCTCAACTCATACAGAGAAATATTTTTTTCTCATTGTGTCTACGCTAATATTTTTTCCTTTAAAATGCGAATGATTGGTGCATATCCTACATAGGAATAGAAATCCATTCCTACAAATCAACGGACTCCAGAGAATTTTTTTTCTTTCAAAATACTATCCTAATTCCTACAAAATTCCTACAGACCATGCCAAAGGAGGCCTAATTAATAGGGCAAGTGGGCTGGCACATGGAAGTATCTAGTGATACCAGTGCACCCGTGTTTAATTGTCATATTTACAGTTGTTGATTTACCAAAAAAAATAATGTAATGTTATTAGTAATAAGAATTCATCAAAATATAAAAATTCAAATCCACATTTGAAACATATTGTGAGACAAAATAATTACGAATTCATTTACGATAAAGAAAATGGACCGGATTCATGACCCAATTTGTATTATATATAGTTCACATCGTTTTTTTCTGTGGGTACCTATAATTCACATCGCGATTTGTATTTTTTTCAGATATATGTATTTAAATTTTGAATCTGGATCTAATTTTATACAAGCGGGGCTTTTGAAATTTAGATCGTTTTCAAGGAGAAAAAACCAATTAACAGTGATTTTGTGGGTCGGTACCTAGGCCGGCCCAGGAAGAGAATCTTTCTGTCTGACACTACTCTCTCATCCAAGCCCAACAACCCCCCCAGGAACATGTATTAAAAAAGAGGAGGGGCCTCTTCTCTAAAGAAAAAAAAAAGACAGGCCAAGCGGAGGAATCGAGGGTTTCGGGTTCCGAGTAATATCGCCGTCTCCGACGCCGGCGACCCGTGAGCGAGACCTCCAACCTCCGTCCTCTCGCCGGCGGCGTATTTCCCCGTGCCGTAGACCAGGTGAGGGCACAAAACTTGGCTCTTTTACTGTCTTGTTCCGAACGGAGTGACGCTGACTTCGTTGTGGGCCGGTGAGTAGGTATGAAGAGGGCCGCGCCGTCGGAGGAGCCAGTGGAGCTCTCTTCCGGCGACGACACGAGCTCGGATTCCGACGACGAGGCCGGAAACGGGAAAGGCGAGAACTCCTTCCTGCTGCCCATGTCCTCCAAATCTACTGCTCCAGCCAAAGGTGAGAGCTATTTCGGTCACTTTTTCTTGTCAAAAGAATCACTAAATTGGTGTGATTTTAGCTTGTATTTGTCCAATGGCTCTAAGATGAATTAAACAATTATAAAATTTATAGCTTTTATTCCCCTGTTTTGGTTCGTACAATACAATTTAGTGTATGTACAGCGCTAGTTCTTAGGGGTTCCTACAATTTGATTGGTGAGAAGCGACAATGTCGGTGGTAATAATTCACCAAAAGTCCAAGAAAATTGATTTCCTGCCTAGGATTTGGTATTGGGGGTAATAATTTTGCACGCACTTAACAAACTGGCTTAGATGCTAAATTGTTATGTTAATCTTTCTTAAGTAGCTGTGTATTGAATCCCAATGGAGTATATAGAGCTAATCTACCTACTTTAGCAACAAATTGTATAGGTCCATATTTGAAACATGTTATATAGATTTCATGTGATTGAGTGAATTTTAACACTGTGCAATGTATAAGTGTTTTTTGCTAGTCATGTAATCATGAGCTATCACAAGTGTTGTGGAATTATTGGCTGTTTATCATGTACGTATATTGATCCTATTAGTATTTTGTATACTTGAGATTTCATATCCAGATACCGCTTTTCTTGTTTGTTACCATTACTAACAGAGGAATAGCTTAGGTTGTGTCGGATATAATAGTTTTTGTTGCACACTAGGACATACGCTAACTGATTCTGATCAGCCTGGACTGGTTACCACTGTAACCTGATTTACTGGGCGAGGCATTACTGTTCATTCTTATGCGAGGAGAGTGATATCTAATTAACATGCTATTTTTCACTATGTGTTTTGGGTCCATTCAGGGATAAATTTGTGCAAATGGCAACATGCTTATAATAATCATGTATACAAGATTCTTAATTTGGTAATGTTCACCCGGGCAAGAAACCTCAGTGTTTCTTAAACCTGTTTGCTTCAAGTTGTATACGGAGTTGGGGCCTAACCTTACCTTCAGTGCTGCACCTTCTCTTATATACCAATGGAATAAACCAGAAACTAGTGTCAGCAAAAAGGTTTCAAGTCATTTTTCTGTCCTCGGACACTGCTTGAGTTCCTGAGCTACAGTTTGCACTCACCAGCCATAGACAGTAGAGATCTGCATTGGATTAGCTCCTGTGGTTTTAAGATTATATGTTTTCTGCATAGAGTTGCATATTTGTACTCTTACTATTATGGGATAATACTGCAGGTGCATTGATCAGGAGGGCTGAAATGTATCAAGAGTACATGAAGCACATCCCAATTCCTGATCACTGCAGCTCCTTGATCCCATCCACATCATGGCTGGGACTCGGAAGATCGGTGAAGCTGTTGTACGAGCAGCCCTTGCATTACCTCACCAACCTCCTCTTGAGACAGTGGGATCAACAGAGGGTTGGGAGCGATAATGAGCACCAGCCTCTGGATGCTATCATTCACCCTATGAAAGCTGAAGCCCTCATTTGGGCCACTGAAGAAGTCCATAGGCTGACCACCTCTAGCGATCACTTAGGGAAGCTCTGGGCCAAAGACCCCATGTATCATGCTTACATAGATCCAGTGTTCCCTTCCCTGAAGTTGCATTAGCAAATATCGCAAGCTGGACCGTCTTATCCTGTCTATTTTGTTTCTGACTGCTGTAATCTGGCACATTTTGGTTGTTAGCGAAGTAATATGAACCATATATCAGTCAGTGATGTTAAAAGTATGATATGTCATGGTCAGGGTCTCTTTTAACGCTGGTTTTAGCTCTCTGAACAGCAGCTATGTTGAAGAAGAAGAAACCTGGTGGTGTGGATTTCAGTGCTTTGAGCCGGCACGGGTATCGTGGCGGACCATCTATACTGACAGTTGCTCCTCCAAAGGTTGAACCTAACTGGACTTGGTCCACCGGGAAAGATCGCAACGAGAAGGAGGTTCTAACCGAGTCTTTTGAAGAGCGGGAGCGCACAAGGGCTGCAGTAACTGAAGGAGAGAAGCTTATCGGTGTGATGAACCCCCAGCCAAGGCAGACGGAGAAAGAGAAGGAGGCTGCTTCTTTCTCACAGAAGGAGAAGCGGAAGAGAGACCGCGGGCAGGCCAGCAGGGGGAAGAACTACGTCGAGGAGGAGAAGCGGCTCCTGAGGGGGAGTGGCGTCTACTCTGGCTTCGATACTTGAAAGTGTCCAGAGCAAATGTTATTTATCCGTCTTAGCTTCCGTCGTCACTATTAGTGCGTCTGCTGCTATAGTTTTGCTGGGAAGGTGACTCGTGGTCAATGGGGTTTATGCTTATTCATCTATCACCCATCTGTCTTTGTGCTGGTTTGACTTTGGACATGCCTGCTTTTCTGTGTACTCTCATGTCCATCTTCGGGTGAACCAATGTATCATAACTGTTCTAACTGGTGAGATTTGTGTACTATGGTGAAGTGTTTTTCTCTTTCTCTTTTTTGTCTCGGAAGGCTGACTAAATGGGTTTATCGACAAATAGAAATAACTGATGGCACTAGCCCAACTGGTCAACCCAATGAACTCGTCGACAAAAAGCTCAGATGTTGAATTGAATCAGAATGAGGCGTTGCTGTGGTGCACATGGGAACAATCTGCCAAATCTAAATGGAGCTTTGGTGATCAATCTCTTCTACTTTGGCAAGATCCATCTCTTCTCCGGCTGCTATTTTTCTAGTACTCATTTCTATTTGTTTGGTTTGCTCGAATATCTCATGGAACGTTTCACTACGGCAACGAAATGAATGTAAACATTCCAGTTATCCTGAGCTCTCACTCAAGAAAAATATATATGGCTTGTGGCTCCTAGCCACACACTATTTACCTTTAGGCCTTGTAATTATATATTTTTGAGTTCAATACTCCCACCTAATGCGGTAATGCCAATATATGCCTCTCCAGCTTCACCCTCATGGTTTCAACAATGTGTCCCTGGGAAAAGTGGTGACTTCTTGGTAATTAGCAAGCAGTAATACTATCTAGCCGAGGCATCCGTACTCAACTTATCATGGGGTTTGTTCTCCCTTAGATTATGATCTGTGCCAGTTGCGTTGCAATCTTCACTATTTTGAGTCAGGCTATGTAGAAAACAATATTTGTGTGACAACCATGGGGATCATTTTTTGTCTCCTGTGCCAGGTAAGCCTCACATGCTTAACAGATGTGAATCGCTTCCCATTAGGCGAGACACAATATTTGCTTTTAGCTCTATCTCTACAAATCTCCACCGTAATGATTTAAGATGGTACTTTGCGGACCCCCGTTTGGCACGAGCAGCTATCCAGTCATTATTGCGATAATATGCAATGAATTCTGACATGGTCTAGGAGACACTAGCAGGAGCAGCTGACGTGGAATCTAGACGTGGAATCTAGCTTATCCATGACAATGGGCTTGGCGTTCTTATTTTGAAAAGCTGCAGATTTCAAAGTGATCTCTCCCAAAATGATTTTTTTTCCACATATTGGCTTCTGTCATCAAGGAAGGATTTGATCTCAAAGTCATACTATTTCTGCCTGACTGATACATGTAAACCATGTTTCTCTTCATGCGAAGAAAGCATATGGAGAAACAACCAGATTCCGCGCGGTTTCCATTTTCCAGCAACTTCATCCGAGTCCTATGGCGTAGCTGATTGATTGCCATAATGCGTCCGTGATCAGGAAAAATGTCCTTCCTCTCCATGGAGCCTTCAGCATGATCAGCAATATAATAACACCTTTCCAGTAGGATCATTCCTAAGGTGCATCAACAGAGTCCATAGCTTGCATCAGATAACTGCCTCGATTGATGTGGATGCACCGGTCTTACTTTTCCACGAGTGGATCCCCAAGGCGCACTTGACTTCCGTTGATAGCATTTCATACCCCACTATCAGTGTCATCAACAAAATTAGTGTATCTTACAAAATGGAAGTTGTCAAAAATACTAATGACAACAGCCTGATGCCATGACCCACATAGCCCAATAGCCAAACTAAAGACCTCGACGTGCTCCCCAAGAAGATGCTTCCTCTCCCCTGCCGTGGCAATAGGGACGTTTCATGCCTCCAATTCGCAGCCCCGCACGGCATTGCACGCGACGTGAACATCGAAGGATAACCTAGGATCCAAGAGCTAGATATTGGAGACATAAGAGGTGGTGGTTGGGTACGCAGACACGGCGGATGCGGAATCGAGGAGGGCGGAGGTGGATGTCTATTTATTTGGTTTACTCAAATATCTCATCAAATGTCGTACAGACAACAAAAGATTTTCATTCATCCTGAGCTATCTTTTGATAAGGAAAAACATGCTATCACGGCTCCTAGCCACACACTATTTATAGACATATACAAGTGAAGGTGCATCCCAACACAAAATCGTCTCATACACTTCTTGCCCAGTTCTCATGCGTGCATTGCCGTTTTTGAAAAGGAATATAATATCTTCACAAACGGGAAGCACAATTTGTTTCTGATTGTGGTCCGTTTCGTCCGATTCGTGTGGGTCTCCGTAGCTATGGGAACGCCGGTTTCAAGCGGATTTCGCAACTGAGATGAGCGGACCATGGACAACCCATCAGGCATGGTCATATAGGCCAGCGTGTGGTCATAGTGACTAAAAATTTGAAAGAACAGAACTTTGTAGTTAGAGCTCCTCAGTAGGAATTAATGTTAGCAAAAAGGTTTATGAGCTAGTCACCCACCAGCCATCTACAGTAGAGGTCTACATTGGAACAGCTTATGTATAAGATTATTATTTTTCTGCATAGAGTATATAGCATGCATATTTGTACTCTTACTATATGCAGGTGCATCGATCAGGACTCAGGAGGGATGAAATGTATCAAGAGTACATGAAGCACATCCCAATTCCTGATCACTACGGTTCCCCGATCCCACCCACATCATGGCTGGGACTTGGGAAGATCGCTGAAGTAGTTGTATCAACAGCCCTTGCATTACCTCACCAACATCCTCTTGAGACAGTGGGATCATCAGAAGGTCGGGAGGCTCAAGCCCTCATTTGGGCCACTGAAGAAGTCCATAGGCTGACCACCTCTAGCGACCACTTAGGGAGGCTCTGGGCCAAAGACCCCATGATAGGGAGGCTCTGGGCCAAAGACCCCATGTATCATGCTTACATAGATCCAGTGTTCCCTTCCCTAAAGTTGCATTAGCAAACATCCCAAGTTGGGCCGTCCTATCCTGTCTATTTTGATTCTGACTGGTGTAATCTGGCACATTTTGGTTGTTAGCGAAGTAATATGAACCATATATCACTGATGTTAAAAGTACGATATGTCATGGTTTAACGCTGTGGTGTGAATTTCAGTGCTATGTTAAAGAAGAAGAAACCCGGTGGTGTGAATTTCAATGCTTTGAGCCGGCACGGGTATCGTGGATTTCAGCATAATCAGCCCTGAACTTTCCACGATCTGTGCTTGTCAGGTACAGTACCAATTAGCACATACAGAAGGTACTTTAGCTACTTCAGTTAAAAAATCTGATGGAGACCGAGTCACTTGCAGCTAATGAACAAAAAATGTAACGACTCAAATTTGCAGAACCGAAGGATTTCTGCCTGTCGTTAAATGAGAGTAGACAAAGATCAGAAGAAATTATCCGTCAGCGAACTAATTAATCACTAATAGCACGCCTCTGCCAGCCAGAAAAATATTACAAAAAAAGGGCAGCCCGGTGCATGTAGCTCCCGCTTGCGCAGGGTCCGGGGAAGGGTCCGACCACTTTGGGTCTATTGTACGCAACCTTTCCCTACATTTCTGTAAAAGGCTGTTTCCAGGACTTTGAACCCGTGACCTCATGGTCACAAGGCAGCAGCCTTACCACTGCGCCAAGGCTCAAATCAAAATAAATTATCCATCAGATAACTAAATAAAATCACTAATTAGCGTGCCTCAGCTGGTATCATTCAACATCGCACACAATTTTTTTTAAGCCTATCGTGTGCGATTTGGAGGCTTAATAGCATCATTGTGTACTAGTGTGAGCTTGATGTTCTTATTCTGAAAAGCTGATTTTGACGTTTGTGCTGATCTACATGTTTCCTATTAGATTTTCATCTTGGGGAGGTATGTCAGACACATACCATAATTCAAAAATCAAGGTTGCAAGTGATCTCTGCTAAAAGAATTTTGTTCCACATATTGACTTCTGTCATCAAGGAGGATTTGATCTCAAAGTCATACTCTGCCTGATTGGTAGAGGTAAACCATGTTTCTCTTCATGTGAAGAAAGCATCATGTGAAACAACCAGATTCCGCGCGGTTTCCATTTTCCAGTAACTTCGTCCCAGTCGTGAGTATGGCGTAGCTGATTGACTGCCATAATGCGTTCATCACCTATCAGGAAAAAAGTGCTTCCTCTTCATGGAGCCTTCAGGATGATCATCAATATAATAACAGCTTCCCAGTAGGATCATTCCTAGAGTGCATCAATAGAGTCCATAGCTTGCATCAGATAACTGCATCGGTTGATGTGGATGCAGCGGTCTTACTTTTCCAGTCGAAAATACTAATGACAACAGCCTGATGCCATGATCCACATAGCCCTGGATCCAAACTAAAGACCTCGACTTGCTCACCAGGAAGACACTTGCTCTCCCCTGCCGTGGCAATAGGGACATCTCATGCCTTCACATCGCATTCCCGCGGGACATTGCGCGCAACATGAACAACGAAGGATAACCTAAGATTCAAGAGCTGGATAGCGGCGACATCGAAGGTGGTGGTTGGGAAGGCGGAAGCAGCGGACGCGGAATCGAGGAAGGTGGAGGTGGATGCCTATTTGCTTGGTTTACTCAAATATCTCATCAAACGACATATAGACAACAAAACATTTCATTCATCCTAAGCTATCTTTTGATAAGGAAAGTCATGCTATCACAGCTCCTAGCCACACATTATTTATAGACATATATAAGTGAAGGTGCATCCCAACAGAAAATCGTCTTGTACACTTCTTGCCCAGTTCTCATGCGTACATTGCCGTTCTAGAAAACGAATAAAATCTTCACAAACGAGAAGCACAACTTGTTTCTGCTTGTGGTTTGTTTCATCCGATTTGTGTGGGTCTCCCTAAGCTATGGGAACGTCGGTTTCAAGCGGGTCTCCCTAAGCTATGGGAACGTCGGTTTCAAGCGGATTTGTCAAGTGCGATGAGCGGACCAGGGACAACCCGTGGGGCATGGTCACAAAGACCAGTGTGGTCATAGTGACTAAATACTAGAAATATCAGCACACTTGTAGTTAGAGCTTCTTGGTAGGATTTGCATCTTTAATCTAGGAGTAATTTCTAAGAAAACCACCACAATTGTATTGTGATATCTAATTAATATGCAAGGAGAGTGCTATCTAAGTAACATGCTATTTTTCACAATATATTTTGGGTCATTTAATGATAAATCTTGCAAATGACAACAAGCTTATAAGAATTATGTATGCAATTTATTTCTCACAACAAAGTATTTAATTCTGTAATGTTTATCCGGGCAAGAAAACCTTAGCGTTTCTTAAACCTGTTCGCTTCAAGTTGTATACTGAGTGTCGTGCCAGCCTTGTCCTTCAGTGATGCACCTTCTCTATATACAAATGGAATAAACCAGGAACTAAAAGGTTTCTGAGCTAGAGTTTTCACTCACCAGCCATGGACGGTAGAGGTCTACATTGGAACAACTCATGTATAAGATTATTATTTTTCTGCACAGAGTTGCAAATTTGTACTATTACTGTATGCAAGTGCATTGATCAGGAGGGATGAAATGTATAAAGAGTACATGAAAGACATCCCAATTCCTGATCACTACGGTTCCCCAATCCCACCCACATCATGGCTGGGACTTGGGAAGATCGGTGAAGTAGTTGTATCAACAACCCTTGCATTACCTCACCAACATCCTCTTGAGACAGTGGGATCATCGGAGGGTCGGGAGGCTCAAGCCCTCATTTGGGCCACTGAAGAAGTCCATAGGCTGACCACCTCTAGCGACCACTTAGGGAAGCTCTGGGCCAAAAAACCCATGTATCATGCTTAGATAGATCCTAGTGTTCCCTTCCCTGAAGTTGCATTAGCAAATATCGCAAGCTGGACCGTCTTATCCTGTCTATTTTGTTCCTGACTGCTGTAATCTGGCACATTTTGGTTGTTAGTGAAGTAATATGAACCATATATCAGTCAGTGATGTTAAAAGTGTTAGAAGTATATTGTGTTTAAGATAGAGATAGAAGTTAGAGATAGAATATGTTTAAATCATGTATTACTTGCCCTCTACTCCAAGTCTCTCTCCCCTCACATGTACTCCTATATATACCCCTACAAGGGTTAGATCAATACAACATACAACAATACAATATCAACCATCCTATATTTTTACATGGTATTAGAGCGGTTTGTCTCACGACGTCGATCCTAGGCCTCCCCACCACTTCCGCAGCGCGGCGCCCCGGGGAGATTAATCTCCTCTCCTCGGGGGCGCGGCACCCGATGGATCAAAGATCACATCGGTTCATAGATTAGATTAGAAAATTCCAATTTCCAGTAAATCAAATCATATTAGATTGTTTTCTTTCAATTAGCCAAATAAATACGAAGATCAGATCCAAGTGCGTTGAGGAAGGACATGCAGGATGCAGACAGCTTCTTCCCGACTCGAATCAAGCCGGCGCTCCATCGGACTCCATCAACATGTGGCAGCGAGCGGCCGACTGCTTCGATCGGATCTGCATCAACCTCTGCATGGCTCGGTACGACAGATGCGAGCGGCCGACTGCTTCGATCGGATCTGCATCAACCTCTGCATGGCTCGGTACGACAGATGCGAGCGGCCGACTGCTTCGATCGGATCTGCATCAACCTCTGCATGGCTCGGTACGACAGATGCGAGCGGCGGACTGCTTCGTTTGGATCTTCATCAACCTCTGCATGGCTCGGTACGACAGATGCGAACGTCCGGCAATGCAGGCGGCCATACACGCGGGTGCGGCGACGGGCGTGCTCATACGCGCGTCCCAGGAGGAGCGCACACGGGAGGGAGAACGAGCGCACGTCTCCATCTGCGCGTGTGAGCATCATCAATCCGATCTACATCGACAATATGCGTCTGCATCACCTCCAGCTTCATAGCCTAGTGCATCCATCCACGTGCGTACAAGATGCCATGCATCTTCACGGGAAGGCACCAAGGCACTAAAAGATGCATATGGCGGGTGCATAGGCATGCTACGATCGAGCTCCAACCAGATAGCATCGGCATCGAGCTTCATCGGGACCCGGCTCCACGCGCCTCCAGCTTCATCGACCCGCGCCATCTTCAGCATCTCACGGACGCGCCGCGCCGTCAAGCAGCAGCAGTTTTGTGGCACATCTACTCCAACACGAAGGGGTGCAGCCAGCCGAACACATCTACCTCGAGCCGGCCTGCCGCAACTGCATCGACATCAACACCGATCGACACCTCTGCGTCGACCTTATGCCACTTCAGCGACCTGTACGACTAGCCCGGCTACGAGCCAACATACTTCTTCGGCACGACCCGGCATCGACACTTCATCGCTGCAGGGACGTCTTCAAGCGACACATCGTCGACACGCCGCTGCCACACCATCGCCGACACTTCATCGCCAAAAATGTGATTTCAAAAATGTGATTTCGTACTGAAATTTACCTGCAGGGACGTTTTGTTTTTTTGTCACGACTTCCAAAAATGTGATTTCGTACTGAAATTTTACGAGCACTTAGAAAATTTGTCAAAGTTTGCCCTCAAAAAAATTCGGAAATTTTTGAACATTTTTTCATTTTTTTTCGAATTTACTGTTCACCCGAGCTCATTTGAGCTCGGGTGTAGAAGAGCACTTTCCCCCTCTACTCCAAGTCTCTCTCCCCTCACATGTACTCCTATATATACCCCTACAAGGGTTAGATCAATACAACATACAACAATACAATATCAACCATCCTATATTTTTACAAAAAGTATGATATGTCATGGTTTAACGCTGCTTCTTGCTCTCTGAACAGCAGCTATGTTAAAGAAGAAGAAACCTGGTGGTGTGAATTTCAGTGCTTTGAGCCGGCACGGGTATCGTGGATGTCAGTTGCTCCTACAAAGGTTGAGCCTAACTGGACAGATTGTACGAGAAGGAAGTTTTAAACGAATCTTTTGAAGAGCAGGAATACACAAGGGCTGCAGGAACTGAAGGAGAGAAGCTTATCGGTGTGATGACCCCCCAGCCAAGGCAGACCGAGAAGGAGAAGGAGGCTTCATTCTCACAGAAGGAGAAGCGGAAGAGAGGCCGCGGGCAGTCCAACAGAGGGAAGAACTACGTCGAGGAGGAGAAGCGGCTCCTGAGGGGTAGTGGCGTCTACTCTGGCTTTGATACTTGACAGTTTCCAGAACAAATGTTATTTGTGTTAGCTTCTGTCGTCGCTGTTTTTGAAACCGAATTTCTGTCGTCACTGTTGTGCGTCTGCTGGTGTACTTTTGTGCCGAAGGTGACTCGTCCCTCGTGGGTCAACGGGCTTTGCTTATTCATCTGTCACACCTATCTGGCTTTGTGCTGGCTTATACTTTGACATGCCTACTACTCTATTTTACAAGAGCAGTGCTCACTTTTCGGTGTGTCTCTGGTAGATCCCGAGAACCAACTTGGCGCAATGTATCCTAACCGTTCTAGACCATCGACCAGAGGTCTATATTTTCTTGATAATGAAATTACAAGGAGAGAGTGGATCTCTTTCATGTTCGCACGATCGATATCTGCTACAGCTGCTATTTCCTGGGGCTCCATACTATTTGTTTGGTTTGCTCCAATATCTCATGGAACATTTCACTACAACAACACAAGAAAAAAAGCTCATCCTGAGTGTTGAGTATCAATTTCACCAATTCCTCTACATTTCTTCAACACTGAGCTATCACTCGAAAGGAAAAATATGCTATGTGGCTCCTACACACACACTATTTATATCAGTGATGAGTACATCCAAACACAAACTGTTATCTCATGCACTTTTTGCTCAGTTGTCATGCGTAGATTGCCTTTCTTGAAAGAAAGAAAAAGTCTTCGGATAAGAGAAGCAAACCATGTTTCTACTTGTGGTCTGCTTCATTCAATTCGCCTGGGTCTCACTCAGCTAGGACAATGCTAATTTGAGGCGGATTTATGAGCCCATCATAACAAGCCATGTGGAATGGTGGCAAAGGCCAGTGTGTCCATATAATCGACTAAAAATTTCAGGACTAGAGCGCTAGTTGTAGTTCTTCAGCTACCCAGCCGGATTTGAGTATTTTGCCAAATTCTACAATCTACATATGATGTATAGACTTCAACAAAACTCTAGAGTGCGAACTGAGCGTAGCTCAGATGGTTAGATTCTGCATATTCGTTCAGTGAAAGAAGACGGTCTCGTCGACTACAACGCGCTTATGACGAGTTCGTCATTCCTAAGATTTTGTGATGGCTCATCATGTCACAGGAGCTCATAGGAGTAGGATATGCATGGTGTGTTCATAGGAATGAATACATGTGCGTCTATGTGAGCATCTGTGATTACACCTTGTTCGGGATTTCTCTTAGAGTGGATACAATATTACCGGAGAATGCCAGGTGGGCTTCTAATAGATAGCATGTAACATATAAGATACTCGCTGGGGTGGGGGTGAGGGCGTATATGTATCGTGCAATGGTTGGAGACTTTTTTTAAATGTTTGCGGATTCTAAACATGTTCATAATTTTTTATAAATGCTTGCGAATTTAAAATAAGTTCGCCAATTTGAAATAGTTGAATTTTTTTAATATACGAGAATTTCAAAAAGTTCATGAATTCAAAAATTGTTTGCAAATTCAGAAAATATGTTCAAGATTTTGAAAAATGCCCATGAATTCAAAAAATGCTACTTTGAAAGAATGGTTCGTGAATTTGTAAATGGGAAAGTAATGGCTGCACCCACCTTAGTGCACCCACGAAGTGAACAGTAAACTCAAAAAAATATAGAAAAAAATCAAAAAATTCTGAAAACTTTGTGGATGTAATTTCAAATGTTTTAGAAGCTTGCAAAATTTTGTTACCAAAAAACGTAAAATTATCTTGATACAAAAATTTACTGTTCACATGTTTTCAGCACAAACTTTGTTTTTCTTGTACAGAGTTCATTGGATGTCATTTTCCAACAAAGTTTTGCAAGCACCTAAAACATTTGGTCAAAATCACGTCCACAAATTTTTATTTTATTCTTGATAATTTTTGCTAAGTTTTTGGTCGTGGGTGCACCGGGGGTGCAATGTGCATGGGCGCACAAAAACCACACTCTTTGCAAATTGTCAAATTACACAATGATCATGGTTTTTTTTTAAAATAAGCATAAAAATGTCCGTGAATTCAAAAGATGTGCATGGATTCAAAAGAGTGGAAAATTGGAACAATTGTTCACAAATTTATAAAATGTTCAAGAATTTAAAAATGCCTGTGAATTGAAAAAGTGTTTGCTAATTTTAAAATATTAACAAATTAATAAGGAAAAAAAAAGGAAGGAAAGAAAACTATAGGAAATAAACTAGAAAGTGTAGAAAAACAAGAAAAAAAAGAAAGGAAAAAACTTTTGGAACCTTCCCAAAACCAGGTGAAGATTCCAGAAGGTTCCTAAAAACGGCCAACTAGGCCTGTTATGCCAGAGCAAGCATGCCACCACCTCTCGCGAAAGGGCACGAAAAAAAATCCGTTTATTGATGCACTTGTACCCTTAGTTTTAAAAACCGGACCGGACCATTGGTCGAACCGGAAAAAACTGGAACCGGCGATCCTGCCGGTTTTTAAGTACAAAAGACCAACCTGCAACCGGACCGGTGAGAACCGATCGAACCGGGCGGGTTTTTTCGTGAAACCGGCTAATAAACCGGGTGGTCGAACTGGTGTAGAGAGAAACTCAAAACAATATTCTTGTAAGTAGTGGGATTCAATCCCGGGTCATGGGCATTGGCCTATCCTTGGGCAGATAACCACCTCACCAATGCTTCTTTGTTGTCTAATGGAGGAAACCAATGCTATTTGACCCTATTTTATTTCTATATTAACATATATTATTACTCTAAATATATATTGTTTATTATAAAAAACCAGCAATCGAACCGGTGAACTACTGGTCCGACTAGTAAAAACCTAAAACGAATGCCTTACCGGTTTGATCACCGGTTCTTTTTTTTTTTAAACTATGCTTGTACCATTGATTCCTTGATAATCTGTGTCATCACTCTGCAAATAAACAACGCTAGAAAAACAGTAAGCTTGACACAACATTGTTTTACCTTTCCGGTGGTTGGAAGAGACTACTAGTCTCCGCGGAGCTCAACTCAACAGGTGGAGGAGTTGCATCGAGGCCACTTGGCTGTGTACTAAGTGATGTGGTTCCAGAGAAGGAAGAACACCAACCGGTAATTGAGCTGTGGCTGCCACTTGCCGTAAAGGTTCAAGCCTTTTCACTTGGAAATGGTGCTAATCAACATGAAGTGATTTGGCACATGGCCTAACTATGACAGCATATTTCCTGCCCATCAAAGCTGGAAACAGCACATACAGAACATTTTTTTTTTTTTTTTGGAAAAAGAGGTTAAAACCCCTGGCCTCTGCACAGGGCCGTCTCCAGGAATTTGAGGCCCCGGGGCAAAATATAAAATGTGGCCCCGAAGCAAATCATAACTACCCAAGAAATACCTTGTGTGAAAGCCTTAATTTTTTTTGCTCAATTGCGTAGTGTATGTAGAACTGAAACCCAACACTCAACGATCGAATAAAATAGAAAAAAATATGGCAAAAATACAAATAATAATATGGAGATGTAAAAGCGTACCAAATCAGTAGTTTTCTTCATCTGCGCTAGCATATGTGTAGACACTCCTATAACGGACACGAATGGAAAGATATCTTCATCTTGTTTTTGTACAACATGAAATGAAATTGAAATAAAAATGGTTCAGTTTGAGTTCAATGGATGATACATGGTTCTTTTTCAATTCAATTTCAGTTCAATATTCTAATTCATCACTTTTGAAATCTACACATACAACATCAATTCAATTTCAGTATTATTTTCTGCCTATCTCAGGGAAAAATTACCCGTGGATCAGTAGCTCAGTCCACCGGTGCACGTGTTTCTTGGCTTTAGAGGCGCAGTCAGTCCTATGAGTAGCGGACGCAGCCGCAGGGGCCAGCATCCGAGGAGAACGGCTGCCGGGGCGATCAAGAAGACGCACGCTGCAGAGCACAGCCGTGAACCATGCGGTGACGCTAGCACGAAGTAACTAAGGCGGGTCTGGACTGTGGGAGAGCAGCGGACGCCGGTGATTGAATTGCAGCAGTCCAGCAACCGTCGACTCTTCGCTCCGTCGCACAGGAGAAGGCAAGAGGCGGCGCAAGCGTGCCGGGGGGAGGGTCGCGTTTCTAGGGCTCGAGGCTGTAGCAGGCGTTCTCAGAGATTGCAGGGGATAGCGTCGACTCAGTGCGGTTTACGCGGGTCAAAACTGAAGCGGCTTTCTCTGGTTTCTTTCCGATGGGGCCCCATGATTTTGGGGGCCTTGTGCCGTTGCCCATCTTGGCCGCCCTCATAGACGGGCCTGCCTCTGCATCAATCAATCGATGCATACGGCAAACTTTATTTATTATTCAACATAGGTCTAACAAGAACATACATCAAGCAATCCGAAGCCACCACTCACACCTACAAAGCTCGATAATGTGGAGTGCTCTCACTTCTCATATCTAAAACCGGTGTCGTCGTCGATCCATCCACATAACGTATCGGAACCTAGAGCCGGTGCAGGAGACCTAAAGCATACACCATATGCACACGTTTTAGACGCCGCCATCATCATCGGACCGCTGACCCATCTTCAGGAGAGAGATCTGCATCATCCTTGCCAGTCCGTCCATCCGTCGACGCCACCATGGCGCCCAACGGCGCCACCGCCCCGTGCTCGTCCATCCAGACGCGAAGATTTTGGAAGATCTGTTGTGCGTAGAACCTGCCGACCAGGCATGACAGAGCGTAGCACCTGCCGACCAGGCATGACAGAGCGTAGCACCTGTCGGCCAGGCATGACTTGACATCTCCACCGAAAGCTCCATGCAAGAAGAAGCCGCTCCACCTCCTGCTTCTGTCTTCCAGCTCTGCTCCACAAACGATGCTCCCAAGAGAGAAAACGACACCGCAGTACCGTCATCGTCCGATCTGCAAGACCAGATCCTAGGGTTTCCCCCGGAGCAGCATGAGTGGATCGACAGTAGTTACACGACGATGCCTTCATCAAGGTAACGACGCAAAACGCCGCCATCGCCTCGGTTTTCACCGGCAACTATGTCTTCCCGACTCGCAGCCGGAACTAGATGGCGGATCTCGAGATCTGACCATCCAGCCTCAGGCCGACTACCTCCGACGGAGGAGATGGCCACCACCATCAGCGGCACCGACCAGATCAGATCTGACCGGAGGCGGCGCCGACCAGTCACCCATGGCCACATCCCCTCCTGATCCTCCCTTCCCACGAAGCCGTCGGGGCAGCGCCGAACCGTCGGGAAAGACGAAGACCGTGGGGCTACAGCCTAGATCCCCGCCGTCCCCATCACCGGCGGCGCCCGGGCTTAGCCGGTGCACGTCTCTGGGGACGACGAGGTGGATGAGAGGTGGGAGGGGGCGGCGGCCGAGGCGCTGGGGTTGGCCCCCTGATCGCCCTGGAGGGAGCGATACGAGGGAGCCCTGGAGGGAGCGATACGAGAGCCGGTCTTTGATCCCTGGAGCGATACGAGGGAGCTCTCATTTTCAACTTTCAATCCTCCAACATTCTTTGCACACACACACAGAACATCTATAGCTCTCATTTTCAACTTTCAATTTCCTCCAACATTCTTTGCACACACACAGAACATCTATAGTCGCCTCAGTTGGCTGACATTGATTTTGCCTCGTTTGCTACATCTCAACCTCTTTAGAGATGGACCTGATACTGAAGAACAAACAATTTTCCATGTGGCTAGCCAGCTGTAGTTTTATGCAGAATAAATACAACTATTTCAGGCACAGTACAGAAAATAAGCTTACTTATCCAAGATCGCCGACACTTTTGGAGCGTCAACATTGATGTGCCATCTATAGATCTAAATGCCAGCATGCCTGAAAATGATTGCATTGTTGTGTTACCACTGGATTTCAAAATACCTCTACAAAAATCAATCTTCCATGCGTTGCTACATTTTCTTAAAAAGGAAGCAATGTACATGCAAGCATGTGAAAATTTTCTGGCTGTGGAACAACGGGCTCAACAACAGTTGTTGGAATGAAACAGAGCCCCCATGGGTGATCCACTGCTTTATACTTTTGCCTAGCCCTTATGGCATCAAAATTTTCAGTTGTTTAGATTACTCCCTCATGGACCTTGTCAGCATATCCTATCTGGTGCTTCAGGCGTCCGTTCCTGTGCATTTTGCAAACGGGCGCCTGAAGCCCTCCAAGCTGGCCAGCCCATTTATCTATTTTTTTCTTTACTTAAAATTCTTGAAGCTTTTTTAAAACGATGAACATTTTCAAATTTGTAAAATTTAACAGAATTTGATGCATTTGTTTCAAAATTGATGAACTTTTTTAAAATTTATGAATTCTACAACGAGTTCTGCAAAATCAATGAACATTTTTTTTTCAAATTTGGTGAACTATTTTCAAATTTGATGATCTTTTTTTCAAAATCGATCAACTTTTTTAAAAATCGATGAACTATTTTTCAAATCGATGAACATTTTTTCAAATCTGATGATTTTATTTCAAAATTAATGAACTTTTTCTAGTTCATGAACATTTTTTCAAAATCCATGAAATTTTCTGAATTCACGAATTTATTCGTTTTTCCATGATTTTTCCTTTTTTTTTCTCAAATGTGAACGTGTACATGGGCAGGCCCACCAGCGCCGGCGTCAAGGAGCTTCCCTGGCTGCTGAAGCGCTGAATAGGAGCTCCCAACCTTGTCCTTGTATTTGGGCAGCGGGCACCCGTTATTAATTAATCCCTCGAGAGTGTTGTTATGCAAGATCAAAAGACAAAGGTGAAAGGCTCGTGTGTGGTGACTAGAAACTTAAAGATCCGAGCATTATCTTTAATTCTCTAGTTTTCAAGCAGGATTTTTTCTGTGCCGGTTGAGTTGGGCTCAACTTTTCAACCTCAGAAATATTTTGCTCTCGTAGTGTTGTCATCTTTAATTCGTTAGATGTGGGGGAGCTTTGGCTCTGTTGTATCCCGAGCTACAAACATTATGCAATGTTAATAGTTTGCATTTGCTAGTTTCATTAATTCGTTCTCCACAATAATTTGTTAAGAATGTTCTACAAGATGGTTAGCTACTTTGCTTAGTATGTGGGGGAGCTTTTTGCAGTTCAATAATTTAGCTTGTTAGATGTGGGGTTTTAGCAATGTGAATAAGGAGGAGTGGGAGGTGTGGATGAACTCGACATCTCAAACTCTCATTCTGTCATTTGAACATACTAGTACATATGCCCGTGCGCTGCAACGGGAGAAAACATATCGTATGTTTCTAATATAATAAGTATGGCTCAAGACGCTCTACTGATCTACGTTCTTTATTTCAACATTGTTGTCTCACCCAAGTCATAACGTATATTCTTTTTCGTCCTCATCAATAGTGGTTGCAATATTCACCTGATTACAATACATTCAAATGTAGTCAACCCTAAGGTGATAAGCTCGGACACGACACAACACATCTGTCATTGAACAAAATCGACAACACAATACATTCCTGGTCCAACGCCATCATCAGCGTGCCGCCCTCTCCTCCAGCATCTTCTTCCTGTTCAGATCCCCACGCACACCTATGTGACAAACGGAACATATTTGTCACTTGATATGTTTGTATATACATGCTTGTGCAGATGGACTTTTACAACTTCAAAACCATTTTAAGCTGATTATTTTGCTAATCTAATCAACCGACCACGTTGATTGTTCGAACTCTTAATTATTCAAACCACTCGCTCATGTTCTATCCTGAAGAAAAGAGAAAGTGAATTGTGCATGTCTGATTACTTTCCTGTTCTAATCAACTGACCACTTTAATCTACTACCCCTATAAAAGGAAGAGACTAGGCAGATTCAAACAATCAGACACGTCCATTAACAATATCTTAAGACCACAAATCTTTCGGTGTTTAACACCGCAAACCACGTTGTTGCGCTAACGATCGCTCACCACATCGCTCCTCCTAGACCGCTAAACACAGCAAACCATGTATATATACCGATAAAAAAAAACACAGCAAACCACGTTCCGCCCGTTCCCTTCTTCCCAACCCACCGCGGCCTCCCTCCCGCCCCCTCGCCTCGCCACCGCCTACCGCCGGCCTCCTCGCTGCCCCGCCACCGCCAGCCCCCTCGCCGCCCCGGCCCCCGCGCCCCGCGCCCCGCGCCCGCCCCGGCCCTCGCGCCCCTCCTCTCCGGCGGACACCCCGCCACCGGTCGCGCCCCTCCTCCCTGCCACCGCCGGGCCTCCTCTCCCGCTCCGCCACCGCCGGCTAGCGGACGCTCCCCACCATCGCTTGCTGCCGCTGCGCCCGGGTGCCGCCGGTCTGCCGCTGCTCCCACCTGGAAGGACGTGCCGCCGTTGTCTGCCGCTACCGGACTGCCGCTGCTCCAGTAAGAATACTGCTTTGCCGCGGTTCTGCTTACATGTCAACTGATTCAATTTATTTTACTACATAACTTGTCCTTCCACATTGCCACGGTTAAACTTCTTTACTCTATAATAATGTTCATGTATCTATCGCTATAAGGTGAATTATTATGATCCAACGCAATGCCAAACTCAGCACAAAAAGGATTATAGTCTGATAAATTTCGAGTATTTAAGCTCTTCATTTTTTCTTCAATACTTGAGATCTTTTACTTACTTTGTTTGCAAGATCGAAGAATTGAGACTCAGCACAAAAAGGATTATAGTCTGATAAATTTTGAGTATTTAAGCTCTTCATTTTTTCTTCAATACTTGAGATCTTTTACTTACTTTGTTTGCAAGATCGAAGAATTGAGCATCACAATATTACATGAGAACTCTGCATACCTACTCTTACTGTCCCTGTGTAACATCGATTTGACATTGTACTGATTTGCAATGTTCCCCGTTTTGCCACATTGTTCCCCGTTTTGCCACAGATGAGAAATCAGAAGAAGTCTGCGTTAGGATCAGGGGAGCGTGAACCATTTAAAGATCTGACGAATACACCCGCTCGTGAGACTGCAAATCATGCGGCCAAAAAACAAACTACTGATAATAGGGCTGCATCTGTCATCACTATTAACGATGACGAAGTCTCTCAGACACGTGCTTCTTGTCCGTGTGTCCCTCCGTAGGGCCTCATCCACATTGGTGCACTCTCCCATCCGCCCCTTCTTCCCTTTGCTCAAGCACGCGCCGATGCGGTTTGACCGTCCCCGGGCAGCACGTGGACGTCTGCTCTCTGCCACTGCTCGACCTCAAGACAGTTGATTGATGGCTCCCGTTTGTACTGGTTCGCAACGCCGACTTCTATCTAGGTTTCTTGGTCTAATTCTGAATATGGGCTTGAGCTCGATCTTGATTTCTTTGTTATGTTTTTTATTGGTGTTAGGAGGGAGGAGCTCGCTGGCAGTCGGGATGGGTCCCCTTGGCCTCCACATTGATGTAGGAGGGTACAAGTGATGGAGATGTGTGGACATCATGCAGGGCATGGATGGTTGTTGCTTGCTCTTGGTTTGGAGAAGAGAGATAAAAAGAGGAAGAAATTGCCATGCTGCTGACTACTTTGCTACTGCTGTTGAAGTGCAGGCTATGGCTTAAGAGAGGAAGTAACAGAGATTCAATCAGAGAGAAACATTGCTGCTTTGGGGTGCTGCTGCTGTTTGTTCAGTACTGCTACATGTTACTGATGTGTGTTAGATGTTGAGATTCGAGACTGTGAGACTCGCTGATTTACGTGTGACTTGACTGAATTAGTATTTGCACATGTCAGGTGAGCTGCACTTTGTTTCTCCCTTTTTTTCACACTGCAGTTGCTCTTTTGATTTGTTGATTCTGCATATTTCAGCTGTAAAGGAGTCCAGAGAAATTTGTTGCTGAAGAAAATCACAGAATAATTGTGCTCAGGTCACATGTGTAGCAGGATGAATATTTCTTTTCTGGAACAAATTGCCAAATACTAGGATCAAGATTTCTTTGGGAAAGTTGTTGTTGAGAACTCAATTGATGTGTTCCTTTTTTTTCTTTCAAGAAACTCGATATAGACATAATTATTCGAAATGACTTGTGTGTCTGTGTATCTTTATACTTCCGTTGCCAGATCTAAATGTGGACATACATAGCCAAAATGTTTTTGTACTCTCCATATAACCACTGTTGTGAATCCTTGTGCCTGGATCAATTAGAGCCCAATGTACACATTTGGCTCTGATTGATCATTTAGAGCCTAATGTAAATGCATCTGTTGCTATACTATACCTCTCAACAGTCAATACCACGGTCCATGGCAAACTGAAGTTATTGGCTTTGTACTTCAAACTGAAATAATCATAAGAATATTTCCTTTGCTTTGTTTTTTATATATATGTAGGTTGATGATTCTGCAGTTATTGGCTTTGTGCTTCAAACTGAAATAATTCCTCTCTGTCTTTGTTATATGGAGATGGGCACTCAACTTTAAAAAACAGTATGAACTCAACCCCTTCTGTAATCCAATGACCGTGTTGTTCTGTTTATAGCCTTCGACAATTCATTGGCATGGTTCTTTAGCATGGCTCATTATTCTTTTGTGAAATTTGCATGCAACAACACTGGATCATGCCTCAACATAATTTTGTAGCCTGCACTACATGAAGGCCACCGGCGGACAGCCCTACCCTACCCCGACACCGGCAATGCTGCCTCACTCCCCATGACCTTGACGTATCCCGTGACAATTTTCAGGTTATCTACATCTTCATGATCCAATTATTTGGCAATGCAAACTTTGAGCAAGTCCTACAGGAAGAATGTTCTAACCTAAATTTCAATGATTTTGTGCGCTCTCATTCAGCTAGTATTATAAAGATTAATTGAGTACAATATATATCTGCAGCAACACAACAACCGTGCATGTATGTTCCTTGGTAAATTCTCAGGAATATCTAATAATTTTCTTACCCCCAAAATTGCAAGGTACATTCTCTATACACAATTTGAACTTTATTCTATTTCCTGTGTATATGAATCATCTATTAAATTGGTAATTTGCTATCTATATGTGTTACTGGTGGACATCAAGGTATGTAGTTTACGTTTAGGATATAGAATGTAGATGCTTTATTGATGAAAGCAACATTGTGTGAAAATTTATATGAGAAATCATTGTGGGTTTAGGTACTGAAACTTTAGTTGTACTTGAGAAAAAATGCTTTTTTATATTGAGTTTAGCTTCAGTATGGGTGCTCACTTGCAACAATTAATTACCCGTTTACGGTTTTATACGGGCTTATATTTGGACATATGTTTACACTTCATGCAGATTGCCTGAAGGTAAAATATGAGTACATCTCTGGCCTGGAGGCTTGTTTTCCATTATGATGTCCCACGCTCTATCATACGCCCTATCCCTCTCATGCTCCACCAGCGACCTAGCAGGGCTACAGCCAATAATTTATCAACAATTCCTCTGTGCAATCTGTAGGTATATATGTTCATTTCTCCAATTTACTTTTGTTATTAAACATGGCATGTCAATGTGATGGCTATTATGATCAAAAACTAATTTAAGTAATCAGAACATTGAAGAAATTCCTAAGATTACGTGCATTGCACGTGCACGTTTACTAGTTATTAGAAATACTAATGATCAAACCGCTCAATAATGACTATTGACTAGAAAAAGAGAAAACAGAGTGCGCACATATATAATTCACCTGGGCTTAAATGGAGCAAACCCTTTTATTGTTCAAATGTGTTACTGATAGTCAATTTGTCTATCCACTTCCATTGTTGCGTGAGATTGAAAGTTCGATTCCCGAGCAATACACTATTTTTTGTGCGGTTTATATGAAGCCCAGCCCGGACGAGCGCCAAGCTTCAAATAGGGAATTCCATTTTTACGTACGCCTCGTTTCAAATTTTGTTCACAAATTCAAAAAATCTTCAGGATTTTAAAACTTGTTCATGTTTCCAAAGATGTTTAAACATTTTATAAATATTCAAGGTTTTTAGAACTTAAAAAAAATGATCATGTTATCAAAATTTGTTGAAAAATAAAAAAATATTAATGGTTACCAATTTTTTTTGGAATTTCATAAAAGTTTCCGGTTTTAAAAAGTTTCTCACAACTTAAAAAATGTTCAAAAATTTTAAAACATGTTCTTTGTTTCAAAGTTCATTCATGTTTCTGAAAAATTGTCAAATATTCAAATTTTATTCTTGTTTTCCTAAACATATTCATGGTTTTCCAATTTTTTGTTTTCAAAAAGGTTCAAAATTTCCAGGATTTGTTCGGGATTTTCAAAAAATGTTCGTGGTTTTTCAAAATTTCTGATTCAGAAAATTGTTTGAAATTTTCAAAATTATCTATGCTTTTAAAAACAATGTTCATGTCTTTAAAAAAAAAAATTGGAGTTCTAAAAAAAATTCGGCAGTACCTAGTCTCTATAGTGCCTGGTTTGGTTCATCGGTCGGCTGCTACACTTCTTGTGTTATTAAGTTTTCTGGTGATAATGAAATATAAAAAGTCATCAAATCAGCTGGCAATCATTAGCTGTGCAACATCTCGAGGTCATGAGTTTGACCCTCCCTCAGCACGCATACATTTTTGATTTATATGCTCGCACGCTCTTGGTCTTATTGGGCCGGCCCATTTGTGATGCTCCTGTGCAATTTTTTTATTTATATGCTCGCACGTGGTTACTGCTATCGGGCCAGCCCATTTGGGACGCTCCTGTGCGAATCGACAACGCCTGATATTGCAGAAAAAAACGTATGATGAAAATGCTAATGGATGATGCACGGGACGGACGAAAAACGACTGATGGACCAAAAAAAATAGAGAAATAATGCGTACTTTAATATTAGGTATAGATATAGATATAGATTATAGAAACATAGAAATTGATTCATTACTTGCTAGTGGTGAAAGTTTAATAATTATAGGCACTAGGCCAAATGGTAAATGCACTTATCTGGAATACTTTATCAATATGAATTGCACATGATTCTGGATATTTTATTTGCCCCTACTTCCTTGCTCATGCGATGTCTCCGCACTCGTCAGACTCGGGTATACAAAAGGGTGCCATTTGCCATCTAGACAGGCTGCTGGTTTTGAAAGGCTGCAGATGTTGAAGTTTGTGTTGATCTCCAAGAGTCTACTATTTGATTTCCATCTTGGGGAGGTCTGTCACACACATACTCCCTTCGTTTCACAATATAATGTGTATAGATTTATTAAAAAGTCAAACTTTGCGAATATTGACCAAGTTTATAGAGAAAACTATTTATATGTACGATATCAAATATATGTAATACGAAACCCACTCTTATGGTGAATCTAATGATATATGTTTTGGCATCGCATATGTAAATGCTTTTCTCCACAAACTTGGTCAATGTTAGTAAGGTTTGACTTTTCAAACAAATTATATGCACTACATTATGGAATGGAGAGAGTACTATAATTCAACAATAAGGGTTGCAAGTGATCTCTCCCAAAAATATTACGTTCCACACATCCACATATTGACTTCTGTCATCAAGGAAGGATTTGATCTCAAGTCATACCATATATGCCTGACTGATATAGGTGAACCATGTTTCTCTTCATGTGACAAAAGCATATGGAGAAATAAGCAGATTCCTTGCGGTTTACAAATTCCAATAACTTCATCCCAGTCCCACGTACCTGATTGACTGCATAACCATTCATCACCTTCATTAAGAAAAAGAACTTTCCTCTCCATGGAGCCTTCAGTGTGATCAACAATAACACCTTTCTAGTAGGATCTTTCCACGTGTGCATCAACACAGAGTCCATTGCTTGCATAAGATAATTGCAGCAATTGATGTCGATGCACCGGTCTTTCTTTCACACAAGTAGATCCACAAGGTGCACTTCACTTTCCATTGATAGAATCTGATACCTCAATTTTTTCGGTAAGAGGTGACCCTCTACCAATGTATCCACATAGACATGGATCCAAACTAAATACATCGACTTGCAAGGGATAGCTTAGGATTCGGGAGATGAACATTGTAGACGGGGATGTTGGTGGTTCGAGGCAGAGGAGGAATCGAGGAAGGGGGAGGTGGATGCCTATTTGTTTGGTTTACTCAAATATCTCATGAAAGATCATACATACAACAAAACATTTTGATTCATCCCAAGCTATCTTCCAACAAGGAAAATCATACTCGCATGGCCCCTAGCCACATGATATTTATAGACACATATATAAGTGAAGGTGCATCTCAACACAAAATTGTCTCATACACTTCTTGCCCAGTTCTCGTGCGTACATTGCCGTTCTTGAAAAAGGAATATGATCTTCACAAATGAGAAACGCAATTTGTTTCTGTTTGTGGTTCGCTTCATTCAATTCGTGTGGATCTCCCTTAGCTACGGAACGCTGGTTTCAAGCAGATTTCCCCGAGTGAGATGAGTGGACCATGGACAATCAGTGAGGCATGGTCACAAAGGCCAGTGTGCATAGCGACCGGAACTCACAAGATCAGAACACTTGTAGTTTGAGCTTCCCGGCAGGATTTTCATCTTTAATGTAGGAGTATATTAGAAAAAAACCACCACAACTGTGATTAGTGTTTCCAAATATCACCGGGTTACTCTTTTCTGAAAATGAGAAAAAAAACCCTGACCTCTACATTGATGCACACAACTATCTAATACTGCCATGTTTCATCATCCAAACATGTCATACAAGAGTGCAAAGACTAGCACAAGAAAATGGTAATTAGATTAGACAACACCCTTATGCTTCACTAATCATATTATGGACCCACATCCATATCAGTTGAACATCATACGCGCCACCATCTCCCACTGGATGCACCTGGAGGTCTAGATTCTCGTGCCCCTCTATGTTGTAGATAACACCACGTACGGATCCAGCTGATATCCTTGAAGATAATCGTTAAAGTTTGAAACTTTCGTTATTTTTAAAACACATTCATTTTGACTATTCCATATAGCCCAAACTTATATGCCCATATGGATTTGAGCCATTAGCCTAAGTGAATTCCCGCCAATCAATTTCCGAACATAGTGTTGTACCCGTATAGGTGGGGGGAAATTATATGCTACATGGCAATGCGCTAGAGGAGTGGGCAAGTAGACAAAGCAGAAATAAGTGATGTATTATTTCATCATTTTCACATACATCCTTGCCATCCACGTTTGCCAAGTTGTCTTTCGTTAAGGCGACACCTCTGTCCAAGTATTGAGCTTCAACACGAAGAGTAATAACTGATTATTATTTATTCTTCTGTGAGTAACATGGTATTTTTCACAATATCTTTTGGGTTTATTTAATGATAAATTTGTGGCAATGACAACACACTTATGATAACTATGTATACAAGATTCAATTCATTTCTCGTAAAAAATTATATAATTTCAAAATGTTCACCAGGGCAAAAAACCTTAATATTTCTTAAATCTGTTCACTTCAAGTCATGGACTGAGTTGAGGCTAGCCTTGAACATCTTCTATACTAGAAGAGTTGGGCGCGCTTTGCTGTGCCGTCGGTGTTATTGGATTTTCATAATGTTTTTACTCCCTCTATTATTTAAAAATACTAGATGCATTGGTTTTTATAAAATTCAAACCTTTTTAAGTTTGATTAAATTTATAGAGAAATATATCAATATCAATCATATCAAACCGGTGTCATTCGATTCATCATGAGCTGATTTTTCATATTCTATTTATCTAATATCGTGGATGTCGATATTTTTGGCTTTGAACTTGGCCAATGTTAAAGAAGTTTCTCTTTTAAAAAACTGATACACCTTATATTTTGGAACCGACTTAGTATTTCATTAGGCGAGTTGGAGAAATGATGGAGTGTGTTTTGTTTTTATTTATAATGCGGTGTTTTTGGTGGGCCTTTTGCGGTGTGATTTTAGGTTGTCTGCCAATCAACTCATACTTATGTGGAAAAAAATTCTACATCGATGACCGCATGTACATCAAACAAATGGGAGATCTTCAAAATCGGGTTGATATAGTTTATATTTCAAAACCATAAAAACAAGCGACATATGTGGAAAAGAATTGCCGAGAGGGCGCATGGGGTTGATATATTTTTATATGTCACTTGTTGTCGATTGATTTCTAAAAATCGTTGATCCGGTCAAAATATGAACTAAATCCAAAATTGAGTACCTCAATCAAATGGGAGAGCTTCAAAATTAGAGTGTAGCGAATTAAAGACAATTAGAATGAGAGAGCTCATTAAGAAATTGTTGACTTGGTCAAAATCGAGTGGCCAGATTGTAAATTGATGACCTCAATTGATTAAGAGGCCTCTAAACTTAGAAATCATAATGTGTTATATAGATAGATGAGTGACCCAATTCCATCTCCTTAAAAAATTGTTGACTTAGTCAAAATCTGGTGACCCAATTTAATTTAAAGACCTCAATTGAATGTGGGCTCTTCAAAACTAGGAAGCGTAGTGTTATAAAGGATGTAAAACAGGAACTAGTGTCATCAAAAAGAGTTCAAGTCCGGTTTCAGTTCTCAAGCATTGCTTGGAATCCTTATTAGCTAGAGTTTGCACTCACCAGCCATGCATGGACACTAGAGATCTGCACTGGATTAGCTCCTGTAGTTTTAAGATCATATTTTATTTTCTCCACAAAGTTTTTTTTGGGTCCCGATATTCACCACACGTGTGGCATATTAGACATGCGCCCACACACCGTGTGTGGCATACGTAGGAGGCAGCCCACACGGGTCGTATGTGGGCGAACAATAGAACTGCCCACACGTGTGGGCGCGGCTACTTCGTGCCACACGCCCAACAAGTACTAGTCATCCCCACTCGCGTGTGTGGCACGAAGCAAATCTGCCCACACGTCCTCGCGCAGCTACGTTAGTTACCCGCGGGATGGCAACTCTAGTTACCCCCGGGGATGGCAACTCTAGTTATCCCGGATGGTAACTGTAGTTGTAAAAGCATGACAACTCTCTCTGTTTTGGTTAACTATAGTTACCCGCGGGATAACACTTTAGTTACCCGGAGATAGTTGCCATGTGTGTTTACCTAGTTGCAGCGTGTGGTTCAACCATAGTTGCCATGTATGGTTAATCGTAGTTGCCATGTGTGTTTACCTGGTTGCCACGTGCGCGCAACTGCAGTTGGCATCTAGCAACGAATCGTAGTTGCCATGTGTGTTTACGTAGTTGCCACGTACGCGCACTGCAGTTGCCATCTAGCAACGTACGAGTGATATGTGGGCGAAGAGCAGTTCGCCCACACGCGGTGGACTAGGTGATGACTGTGTGGGCACAAACCGGTTCGCCCACATGGCGCAGCTGGCAACCGCGCGTTGTGGGTCGTGTGGGCGAACTCTCCAACGCCCACACACACGATGATGCCTACGTGGCATAGAAATTCCAACAGATTCCTTTAAGATTTGTGCAAAATAGAATCAACGTGGATAGACGCGTGTGGGCGAAGTGCAAACCGCCACACGTGTGGGCGTTATCTTTTTCCTTTTTTTTGACATGTTTTTTCTGCATGTAGTCACATATGTGTGTTTCCTTTTTGTGTGCTATATTGAAGTCTATTTCCTCTTTCTCTTACCTGTCTTGGAAGGCTGACTTAAATGAATTTAGGGACAATAACAAATTACTGCAGGCACTAGCAGCCCAACTAGTGAACCGAACGAACTTGTAGACAAGTGTATATAACCGAAACAAATTATCTACAGAAGGTTCACATAGCACCGAGGCATTGCGTTATCACTAAAAGTTGCAGTTCAGAATAAAAAGGTGAAAGGCTCGTGTGGTGACTACTCCCTCCGTTTCTAAGTATAAGTCTTTTTAGAGATTTCACTATGGACTACATACGGATGTATATAGACATACTTTAAAGTCACTCATTTTGCTCCGAACGTAGTCCGTAGTGAAATCTCTTTAAAGACTTATATTTAGGGACGAAGGGAGTAGAAACTTAAAGATCAGAACACTATCTGTAATTCTTCAGCTTTCGAGCAGGATTTGCATCCTTGACGTAGTGTAACTTTGCTTATTTCATCTCTTACCATATCTGGTTCTGTGCTGGTTGAGTTGGGCTCAACTTTTCGACTTCAAAATATCCATTGTTTGCTCTGGTAGTGCTGTCATCCTTTTGGACTTGCAAGACATCTCTGGCTCTGTTGGATCCTGAGTTACAAACTTTGTGCAATGTTAACCGTTTGCAATTACTAGTTTGATTAGTGCGAGTCTCAGTCACATATTTATCCTGGCTTTTGCTTTGTGCTGGTTCAGAGGTGCAGGTTGTTCATCCGGTTCATTGAACTCTGCATCAGCAACATGTTCATCTGAAACCTACACTCCGATTAGTTCCAACTCCGGCGGGCGCCGCCGGCATCTAGCATCGGGCATGGTGTCTCCGGAGGACGCGCACGGACGCACCAGCTAACCGGCTGGCCGTGCTGGGATCGGGGACCCTCCTCAATGATGCCGCGTTAAACGGCGCCAAGTAGAAATCGGATTCACCAAAGCCTCTACCGGGATCGAAACGATTTAATCACCTGCCTTTTCTGGCTAATCACGGCCCAAAGTAGTACTACTGTTTTAAAAAGCACGGATTGAAATGCATGCAAGTAAACGGCAGCAGATGCGACTGAAAGGAAGAAAAATTGCCTAAACATGATAAGAAACTATCACACTCTAGCTGCAGGTCTCAGTCTATAAGCATGTACTATCCACTTGTCGCCGAAAAGGAAATATGTTACACTGAAGCTGAAATCTATCGGATCAACATATCACACAGATTGGTCGACCCACCATCCATAAGCTATGTTTTTACAGATGTGCCATAGGGCATTTGGTCCAACACCACCGTGGATTCACCAAGGACTCTCTGATGAATACATCGTCACGATCACTCCAATGAGGAGGTTAGCAGGTTTGTGTGTTGTCAACTCCGACATAATCCGTAAGGTGGAGTCCTTGCTGAGACGTAGATCATATAATTAGTCTTTTGCGTCCCCTTCCTGCCTTCTAGTTCCATCGTGGCCACTTTGTTCACTGTTTTTACTATTGGACCATGTGATTTGGTTCACTCAAATATCTCATGAGAAGTCTCCGTGACTTGCTTACATAATTACACGTCTCCGCCAGCTATGACTGAGAAGGAAAAGGATTCAAGCGCACTTCGATTATCACTTGGAAAATAGGTACACCATTTTATAGCAAATTGCTGGTGCGTTTTGAGTACCACCAGCTCATCCAGGTTCTGCTCTGTTTCACCATTTTATATCTTGTGTGAAGAAGCAAAGCGTGTGTGCTTTTCGTGTGGAAGAAGCAAAAATTGTGTGCTTGCATTTCTCTTCATGTGATTCCTTGGGGTTTGCTACGATTATGTTATATTCAGTACATGTATATTTTCAGGGTTGTCTTTTCTTTTTTAAAGGAGATCAAAATCTCTGGCCTCTACATCATTGCGATGCACCCAAATATTCTTATTTAGTACTCCATCCATCCAATATTAAGTGTCGCTCAAACATGTATCTAATACATCCATTTGAGCGACACTTAATATGGAACAGATGAAGTATTAAGCAGAGTATAGAATGAAAGCAACTACCACTCAACTACTAAAAGATTTGAAACAAACACACATAACTAAGTCAGACTTCTTCCGTGTCCGCAAAAATGCCTTCAAGAAAGGATAAATGTCCTTGCTCCATGGTTTCTCGAACTGGCGTTCGGCATCACGGTTGCGGACGTCCATGACTGACCTTTGAGCGACGAGTTCCACCTCCTGCTGCAAGTCTCTCTCTTCAAGGCGGCGGCCAAGCGGCGACGACGCTCTTGCTCTCTGGTGTGATGGGCATCATCTCCGTGGAATATGCTCTAGCCTCAGGGTGACATAAGCAGCGTATACGTTGCATCGACAGGGGTGCGGGCTTACGAGGCATCAATGTGAGCGGCTACTGCAAATTTGGGGCGGGGATAGGCAGCCCACTAGGACATGTCGTCTGTGTTGGCTCATCGAGGGGCCGGTCATGCGATGACAACGCTCTTGCTCTTTGGCACGACGGATGTCATCTTCGTCAAGGATGTGCTCGAACCTCAGTCCCACCTGGCATATCGCATATGACACGTCGACGTGTGCTCGGGTGTGCGAGACATTAGTGTGGCCAGTCACTAGCGCTAGCTCATTCTCCTTGTCGAGAAGGTTGACGATGGAGGCGGCACTACGGCGGGCTGGCATGGTTGTACTGGGGAGAGGGGCTACAACGGCACTAGATTTTGGCAGGATAAAAGATGTGAATATTGAGGTCTTGGTGTCCAGCTTTTATAGCCACGTGTGGGCAGCGGGAAACTGATGGAGAGAGGTGGGAAGCGGCGACGAGACACGCGAGAAACGCAATTAATTGCTGAACTACGATAAGGTTTTTGGTTGGTTTCCGTGTCTGCGAGTTGTTACAGGCGGCAACACCTATTAAACAGAAGAAAGAAAGAGTTGTACGTTCCGGTGGCGCACCACAAATGATTGCCTATAATAAGCTGTATGTTTTTGGAGGTGTTTTGCTCTATATGCAAATATCGTGAACTTGAGATACTAATTTGCGTTGAGAATAATTTTAAATTCAGTAACTAAAGATGACTGAATCTAACACTCATTCATTTACCAACAAAGTTCATTGATTTCTAAGTCATTGCATATTAATATCTAATTACAAAGAGTAGATTCATGCGTGCCACATTAAGCATCCTTGTCGTCCACGTCGTCAAATGGAGGAGCTGGGGCACCGTGGTGACGCGCCAGCTCACCCTCGACATGCATAAATGACGTCTGGGGAATGGCGAGATATTTGCATGTGTCGACCCTTCAACCGCCCACATCTGTCTTGACCGAGCAGGGGCGCAATTTGTCATTCAACGAGGTACCCCATTGGCCCGCCTACCAGTTTGGCTGTCTGTTTTCCCACAAATCGGAAGCAAACCTTGGGTGGTGGTGGTGGGGTCTTTGCGGGAGTGAACACCGATACATAGGACTTTGACACCCTCAGACCACTCAATCCTCCTCCCGGTCAACCTTCCTTCCACTCCGCCCCTGCTCCCCCTTACTTTGCATCTGCACTCTCCTCGTTCGCTGCGCCACGCTCTCCCGCCACTTCCAGGTATTCTCGGACGTCTGCAATCCTCGCCCACGTGCCTACCCGCCTTGGACTATGCCTTCGGCCACACATGATCCCTCCGTGTCCAAGTACCCCCGGTCACCCCTACCGACGCCTTCCAGAATGGATAACACGCCCGACAGGTGTTCGGTAAAATGTCATTGAGCTAGTTTGTTGAATTTTTTAGGCTTTCTTGAGTAATTCAGTGGTGGGGTACTCTGTGATTGACGATGAGTTGTTCTGCGATGCGTGGTTGGTCGAAGCGGCGGACTTTGTAGGCATGAGGCAGGCTCGACCTTTTGGTATCGTGTGCATGCTTCATTTCATGATCAAAGCATGTTGCGTCCAATGATATGCACATCATCCATGGATGCAATGTGAAGTTTCTAGCACATCGAGGGTACCTAAGAATCTGACGCATCCGTACTCAAGTTATTATGGGGTTTGTTCTCCCTTAGATTATGAACTATGCTAGGCGGGTTGAAATCTTCATTATTTCGAGTCGCAGTATGTAAAAAAAATGTGTGACAACTCTAGACATCGTTTTTGTCTTCTTCTATGCCATGTAAGCCTCAGATTCTTAACAAATTCGAACCGCTTCCCATTAGGTGAGACACAATATTTTCTCTTAGCTCCATCATCTACAAAGGTCCACCCTAATGATTTAAGATGGTACTTTATACTCCCGTTTGGTGCGATCACCTGTCATGTCATTATTGCGATAGTATGAGATGAATTGTAACATGATCTAGGAGATATCAGCTGTTGTGGAATCAATAACTTATCAAGACATTGGGCTCCAAATTCTTATTTTGAAAGGTTGTAGATGTTGAAGTTTCTGCTGATCTCCAAGAATCTACTATTTGATTTCCATATTGGGGAGGTGTGTCACACACATACAATATTCAAAAATAAGGGTTGCATGTTATCTCCCCCAAAAAGATTATGTTCCATACATCCACATATTGACTTCTCTAATCAAGGAAGGATTTATCTCAAGTCATACCATATATGCCTGACTGATGTTGGTGAACCACATGTTTCTCTTCATGTAACAAAATCATCTAGAGAAACAACTAGATTCCGAGCGGTTTAGGAATTCCAATAACTTCATCCCAATCACACGTCCCTGATTGATTGCACAATCGTTCATCACCTTCATCAAAAGAAATAACCTCCCTCTCCATGGAGCCTTCAACATGATCAACAATAACACCTTCCTAGTAGGATCTTTCCACGAGTGAATCAACACAATGTCCATTGCTTGCATTAGATAATTGCAGCAATTGAAGTTGATGCATTGGTCTTACTTGTACACAAGTGGATCCACAAGGCGCACTTCACTTTCTATTGATAGCATCTAATACCTCAACTTTCTCAATAAGAGGTGACCCGCTACCATTGTATCCAAATAGACATGGATTACATCAACTTGCGAGGGATAGTGTATGATTTGGGAGATGGACATTGTAGACGACAATGGTGGTGATTGGAGGCGGAGGAGGAATCGAGGAAGGGGGAGGTGGATGCCTATTTTTTTGGTGTACTGAAATATCTCATGAAAGGTCGTACATACAACAAAACATTTTCATTCATCCCGAGTTGTCTTTCGACAAGGAAAATCATACTCTCATGGTTCCTAGCCACACACTATTTATAGACACATATATAAATGAAGGTGCATCTCAACACAAATTTTTCTCATACACTTCTTGCCAGTTCTCATGTGTACATTGCCGTTCTTGAAAAAGCAGTATAATCTTCACAAATGAGGAGTACAATTTGTTTCTGTTTGTGGTTCACTTCATTCAATTCGTATGGGTCTCCCTTAGCGATGGAACCGTCGGTTTCAAGCAGATTTCCCCAAGTGAGATGAGTGGATCATGGACAACCAATGAGGCATGGTCACAAAGTCCGGTGTGCACAGCGACTGAAACTCGGAAGATCAGAACACTTGTAGTATGAGCTTCCCAGCAGGATTTTCATCTTTAATGTAGGAGTATATTGGAAAAAACAAACAGAAGTGCGGTTAGGGTTTCAAAAAATCACCAGGTTACATTTTTTTCTGAAAATGAGAAAAAAGCCCTAACCTCTACACTGATGCACACAACTATGTAATACGACAATGTTTCATCATCCAAACATGTCATACAAGAGTACAAAGTCTAGCACCACAAAATGGTAATTAGATTAGAGAACACCCTTGTGCTTCACTAATCATATTATGGACCCACATCCATATCAGTTAAACATCGTACGCACCACCATTTTCCCATTGGATGCACCTAGAGGTCTAGACTCTCGTGCCTCTCTACACGTTGTAGATAACACCACGTACGGATCCAGCTGATATCCTTAAAGATAACCATTAAAGTTTGAAATTTCCGTTATTTTAAAAACACTTTCATTCTAACTATTCCAGATAGCCCAAACTTATATGCCCATACGGATTTGAGCCAAGCGAATTCTCGCCAATCAGTTCCCGAACATGGTCGCAGTATCCATATAGGTGGGGGAGGGATTATATGCTATATGGCAATGCGCTAAAGGAGCGTGGCAAGTAGACAAAACAGAATTAAGTGATGTATTATTTCATCATTGTCACATACATCCTTGTCATCCACGTTTGTCAAGTTGTCTTTCATTAAGGGGACACCTCTGTCCAAGTACTGAGCTTCAACACGAAGACTAATAAATGATTATTATTTATTGTTCAGTGACAATATCATTTGGGTTTATTTAATGATAAATTTGTGGGAATGACAACACAGTTGTGATAACTATGTATACAAGATTCATTTAATTTCTCGCAAAAAATATTTAATTTCAAAATGTTCACGAGGGCAAGAAACCTCAATATTTCTTAGATCTGTTCACTTCAAGCCATGGACTGAGTTGAGTCTAGCCTTGAACATCTTCTTTATATAAACCAGGAAATAGTGTCATAAAAAAGAATTAAAGTCCGGTTTCAGTTCTCAAGCATTGCTTGGAATCCTTATTAGCTAGAGTTTGCACTCACCAGCCATGCATGGACACTAGAGGTTTGCATTGGATTAGCTCTTGTAGTATTAAGGTCATTTTTTTTCTGCACATAGTTTTTCGTATGTAACTTAAAGATTTACACTATAGTTACATATGCGTGTTTCCTTTTTGTCTGCCATATTGAAGTCTATTTCCCCTCTCTTACCTGTTTTGACTTTTGAAAGACTGACTTATATGAATTTAGGGACAAGAATAAATTACCGCGGGCACTAGCCCAACTAGTCAACCGAACAAACTTGTAGACAAAAGGTGTATATAACAGAAATAAATTATCTACAGAAGGTTCACATAGCACTAAGGCATTGCGTTATCCTCAAAAGTTGCAGTTTTGAATAAAAATCGCAACCATTTCTTGGTGTTTCTTGGTTCCGAACGAGGTGAGGCCGTGTGGCATATGGGAACAACCTGTCGATCTGGATGGAGCTTTGGTCCAGGGATCTCTTCCACCTTCACATGAGTGATCTGTTATACAGCTGCAATTGTCTAGTACCCTGACGACGTGAGCTCGGTCCATGAGGCATGATGACAAAGGTGAAAGGCTCGTGTGGTGACTTAGAAACTTATTAAAGATCATAACACTATTTGTAAATCTCCAGCTTCCACTTCCGAGCAGGATCTGCATCCTCAACGTAGAGTAACTTTGCATATTTCACCTATTACCATATCTCGTTCCGTGCTAGTTGAGTTGGACTCAACTTTTCGATTTCAGAAATATCTTGACTCTTGTGTTTGCTTAGTAGTCGTGTAATATTTCTATACCTGCAAGGCCGCAAGAGATCTCTGGCTCCAGTGTATCCTGAGTTACAAACTTTGTGCAATGTTAACCGCTTGCATTTAGTGCGAGTCTCAATCAAATATTTACGGAAATGATAGATCCCAAACTTTTGGATTTTAAGCATGGCAATCTGAATATTTTTCATGGCAATTTTTGTTCACGCGAGGTTGACAGACATGTCAATTTTCTGACTAAAAAGAACTAGTACAAAGTCACCATGTTTAATAAGAGCAGTGGTTTAATAACTAAAATTGCCACTTCATGTCAGCTAAAATTGCCATAAAAAAACATTCAAAATGACATGCTTTAAATTCGAGCGTTCGGGATTTATCGAGGTCCAATATTTATCCCGGCTTTTGCTTTGTGCTGGTTCAGCGGTGCAGGTTCATTGAACTCTGCATCAGCAAATGTTCATCTGAAACCTGCACTCCGATTAGTTCCAACTGCGGCGTGCGGCGGGTGGCTCAGTGCTCCGTTGCGCCCTGAGCAGGGGTGTGCCGCCGGCATCTAGCATCGGGCATGGCACCTCCGGAGGACGCACCAGCGCCGGTCCTGGGATCGGGGACCCTCTTCTCAATGATGCCGCATCAACTACGCCAAGTAGAAACCGGATTCACCGAAGCCTCTACCGGGACCGAAACGGTTTCCCACCATACCGTGTATCTCCGGAGTACGTTATAATCACCTGCCTTTTCTGGCTAATCACGGCCTCAAGTACTGTTTGAAACCGCAGCTAGGAGCCTACAGCATCATTTCTTTGGAGCTAAGCCAGACTGATGCCAGATTACGGAGCTTAATAAGCCTACTAGTGCCTACTGCCTAGGCACTAGGTAGCACTCATGGCGGCCGCCGCGTTCGGGAGAGACGGACGAGTCCGCGTCCGCGTCCGCGTCCGCCTCCGGCGCGCAGAAGCCTGCATTGCGTATTCTATCTATATATATACCGGCCGGTTCGCCGGAGAGCTGCAAGCAGCCAGCCAAGCCAAGGGGATCTCACCGGAGGAGCAGAGGAAGAAGAAGCAAAGCACGCGCACCGCAGCCAACGATGCCGCGCCGCAAGGGCTCATCGAGAACGCGCGGGCGCGCGCCGAGACGCACGCCAGGAGGACCAAGGGGCTGCTGAAGAAGGCGTCGGAGCTCGCCACGCTCTGCGCGGTCCCGGTCGCGCTCGTCTGCGCCGGCGCGGGGGCTCCGCCGCTCGTGTGGGAGTCGGAGGAGGGAGTGCTCGAAAGGTACCGTCGCGCCGTCCCGGCCGAGACCCGCGCGCGGCACACGCACCGGAGCCACATGGAGACGGAGCTGGGCAAGGAGAGGGCCAAGCTCGCCCGGGCGCGGCACGGCTGTCCCGGCGCGCTCGCGGACTGGGACGCCGCGCTCAACGACATGACGCTGGAGGAGGCACGGGGGCTGCTCGAGACCATCGACACGGCGCTGCGGGCCACGGAGGACAGGATGGAGGCGCTGGGCATACCTGCCGACGGCGGCCTCGGCCTGCTCGATGATCAGGTCGCGCCGGTTTCTTCCGGCGACACCGTCATGCGGCAGCAGCTCGGGCACGGTGGCGGCAACCCCGTGGACATGGACGCCGCCGGCTTCCAGCAGCTGCAGATGGTGCCGTTCCCCGCTGGCAACAACGACGGCCTACTCGAGCAATTCTCATGGGACGACCCCTTCCAGACGCAGCAAGGGTGCGGCGGCTTCCAATGCCTCGGCGGCAACTACTCGGACGGCGGCGACAAGATGCTCTCGCCAGGCCTCGCCAATGCCGACTACAACTACTCGGCCGGCGGCGACGAGGTGCTCTCGCTAAGCCTCGCCACTGCTGACTACAACTACTCGGGCGGTGGTGACAAGATGCTCGCACTAGGCCTCGCCAATACTGACTGCATTTACTCTGGCGGTGGCGACGAGATGCTCGCGCCGGGCTTCGCCAATGCTGACTGCAACTACTCGGGCGGTGGCGACGACATGCTCGCGCCGGGCTTCGCCAATGCTGACTACAACTACTCCGGCGGCGCCGACGAGATGCTCGCGCAGGGCTTTGGCAATGCTAACTACGACTGGACTGATCTGACCATGTGGGCCACCAACGAGTTGTGCGATGCAGTCATGCCACTTGGGTGCTACCCTGACTTCGCCGACAGTACTCTGCCGCTCAAGTACTCTGCTCAGGTCGCCACCGGCGGGGACTACGTCATCACACTACCATCTGGCGGGTACGGGTACCCCACTGGCAGTTCTAGCGCTTCGACACAAGCAGTCTGTTGCTAGGGGAAATGCGGTCGTAGTTTTGGAGCTAGAATATCTTAATTCTCACGCATTCAAAGTTAGATTTTTACAGATTTATACATAATTGATCTATATTACGTCCATGACTCTGTACGAAAATTTTGAAACATTATACCATCAGTTATTATGGAATTTTCACGAAAAGGGTATTAGCTCACTGACAGCAACTACACGGCGCACTGGCAGTTCTAGCGCTTCGACACAAGCAGTCTGTTGCTAGGGGAAATGCGGTCGTAGTTTTGGAGCTAGAATATCTTAATTCTCACGCATTCGAAGTTAGATTTTTGCAGATTTATATATAATTGATCTATATTACGTCCATGACTCTGTACGGAAATTTTGAAACATTATACCATCAGTTATTATGGAATTTTCACGAAAAGGGTATTAGCTCACTGACAGCAACTACACGGCGCACTGGCAGTTCTAGCGCTTCGACACAAGCAGTCTGTTGCTAGGGGAAATGCGGTCGTAGTTTTGGAGCTAGAATATCTTAATTCTCACGCATTCGAAGTTAGATTTTTGCAGATTTATACATAATTGATCTATATTACGTCCATGACTCTGTACGGAAATTTTGAAACATTATACCATCAGTTATTATGGAATTTTCACGAAAAGGGTATTAGCTCACTGACAGCAACTACACGGCGCACTGGCAGTTCTAGCGCTTCGACACAAGCAGTCTGTTGCTAGGGGAAACGCGGTCGTAGTTTTGGAGCTAGAATATCTTAATTCTCACGCATTCGAAGTTAGATTTTTGCAGATTTATATATAATTGATCTATATTACGTCCATGACTCTGTACGGAAATTTTGAAACATTATACCATCAATTATTATGGAATTTTCACGAAAAGGGTATTAGCTCACTGACAGCAACTACACGGCGCACTGGCAGTTCTAGCGCTTCGACACAAGCAGTCTGTTGCTAGGGGAAATGCGGTCGTAGTTTTGGAGCTAGAATATCTTAATTCTCACGCATTCGAAGTTAGATTTTTGCAGATTTATATATAATTGATCTATATTACGTCCATGACTCTGTACGAAAATTTTGAAACATTATACCATCAATTATTATGGAATTTTCATGAAAAGGTTATTAGCTCCTGTTCACAAAGTTTTTTTTTGATAGAGCTTCATACAGTAGTTCACAAAGTTCATGCTCATAAACTCCACTTATGAGTAGAAACAGTCGGTGTCGAATACGCGTGTACTCCATCTAATTTGTCTCGCTACGATAGGCTGATTGACTTTATTTGAACTAATACATGAACAATCCAATCGTAACCCTTTTGTTATATCCTTGCCCATGAGATTCTCTTAACAAGCCTTTCATACTTTTGGATCGCAGCCAAAAACAGAGCACATAGCTACATACAAGAAGGAAAGCTGCACGAAGCGTAGTCTTACTCCCTCCGTTTCTTTTTAGTCTGCATATAAGATTTGGTCAAAGTCAAACTTCGTAAACTTTGACTAACTTTATAGGACAAAATATCAACATTTATAGTATGAAATCAATATTACTAGATGCATCATGATATTAATTTTCATAGCATATAATTTTGGTATTGTAGATGCTGATATCTTTTGATATAAATTTGGTCAAACTTTGTGTTGCTTGACTTTGACCAAAATTTATATGCAGACTAAAAGGAAACGAAGGGAGTACTTAGGAAATACCGTTTGAATCACGGGTGCATATACACCTGATATGGGGAAAATCTATTGTTTTTTCAAAAAAGGTAAAAAATCCAAAAAAAATTAAAAATAAACTTGAATTTCTGTTGTTCTCGTATAAAAAGTTTCATGAAGGATAAAAATGCCCGTCGACTTCAGGGCAAAACAAAACAAAAACACAAGGACAAAAAGTGTGAATAATAACTTGCATATAGTGCAGTTTTTTTTACAATATGGATTTTTTTTCCTTAGACCAAACTTTTTATATACAACAGAAAGTCATGTTTAGTTAATTTTTTTTAAAAAATTGATTGACTTATTTGTAATTACCTTTTTCATATAGGGTGTATACACACCCACAAACCAAACGTGCTTGTCTTGTCTTACGGACAAGCACATTAAGCTCTTGGGTTCATTTGTCTTCCTTGAGCCTACGCAAAAATGATCATAGAGCAGATGTTCCAGTTCCGGTGGAAAAAAAAGGATAGGAAGCCTTTCCTGAGGAATTGGTGAGGTTGCTCCTTTGGAATGAGCACCCACTAAAAAAATAAATCCACAGGAGAAGAAAACTCCACGATTCCTGTAAAATTCCTTCATCCTAAATGCAGCCTTACCTATGACCAAAGGCTATTTTTGGGGGTGTGAGGGGGAGTGGGGGTAACTCAAACTTTCGGTGGTCAAGATGACAAGCAAACATCTCAAAAACATGAATTTAGGGGGAAGAGCAGTAACACGATGGACGAAAGAAGAAAGAAAAAAGTACCAGAACAAAACAAGCATGATTTATAAAGACTAAACAGTGTGATCATGCAAATGTTTACACATCTAAATGAAGAGTGCCTATGAATGGCATATTAACCGAGGACTGCATATGTGCTCAAGGTAAACTTTGTCTAAATAAATGTAGTATCACATAGACAATCAATGGAGGGAATGAGAATATTCTTGTTAAGGCAACAATATATAAGAATATGCATACTGCAGATAACATAAAATGGGATTAGCGAAGGCTATCAGCTCCAGAGATCAATACATAAACAAGGAGGCTAGCAGTTGTAGAAACGACTCGTGATGGGCATGGAAAATAATGCCATTTACTAATTTACACATACATTATTGTAAAGAGTTATGGAAGAAAATGATACCATCAATAGCTCTTTTATTCAGAACCACTTTGTGCTAAATGATTACATCTTATAAGATATGCCAAACATTATGATGCATAAGATCCACTTGATATTAGTATCTAAGTATGGTGGCATATGAAGCACAATGATGCATATGTTGCCAACTAACATCCGTCCTTGTCGTGAGTACGCATATCCAAAATGGATTACATTTCTAATTTTACACAATAAAAGAAAACCAAGTTAAAATGTGCGTACATTTATAGTCCGTTTTATTACTATAAAATGGCGCAAGTGTACATATGATAAGGCTAATTGATCCAAAACATGTATTTGTGCTGTATATAAAGTTCCACAACTTGACAATTTGTGGTTAAACAAATGTTAACATGAAGAAATGTAAGAATTATAAAAATGAAATAAAATAAATGCTCATGTATGTTACATAAAGAGACTGCTAGTCTTCACAACATGAAACTTATTTTGCAAGATGGCACCCCCCCCCCTCCCCATTGTTGCTCCATTTTTTTTTATCAAAGCAAGATCTGCAGGAAAAATTCCAGATGATATGAAAACCCATGAGTTTACACAAAAGTGAGCAAAAAGATAAACATGTAGAATAAGTCCGGTGTTATGCTTATATGGCATGTAATCCACGATCAGTATGACAACCTGGCTGGGAATAAGAACATATGTCTCTGAATTTCCATCTGATTCACCAACAATTTCTTGTAAGTTTCATATAATAACATGATTTAGATGCATGCACATGTCTTTGTTGTCCTCAATATTCAAACAAATAGAACAACAATGTTAGATATTATTTCTTGACATGTCAAAAACAAACTGCATCGCATGTTGGTGTTGTCTTCTCCCCTGCTCCCTCTGTCTCTATCTCTAAGAAAAGCTACTACTGCCAAAATAAGCATACTGACAAACATATAGTCTATGACGATGATCAATTTATTACTAGACAAATCCAAAATAAGCATACTGACAAACTGCCAAAGAATCATATGTGAAATGCAAAAAATAATGGGGAAATAGGGAATGATTCATGAGAAACAACAAGCCCTAGTGGTATCACTGAATTGATAAAGAAAACAAGTAGAAAAAGAGATGAATCATGATAACAAGAGATGCGATAACCAAAGATAAATGCTAGTTATTACGATGCAACTAGAAAGAAAGACATTATTTTGGAACAAAAAACGAGCACATTTTTGCAACTACATGTTTAGCGATAAACTACACACTTCAGGGGATCACTAATGTAGTCTCCAATACTGGTGGCGTGATGAGGAAAACAGTAAGATGCAATGGTTTTCCTGGTGGAAGATGTGTATTCCTAAAGGCATATGTGACATGATTTGTTGTGATATACATAGTTTCAATTTGGCTATGCTCGCTAAACAGTGGTAGAGTAATTTGAAAATTATGATTCTATATGTGCCAGAGTATTGTGCTAGAAATGTTATCCCTCGGGTGATATTCTCAATAGTACAACAAAGAAAGGATCTTCTTATGATTGGTAGCGCATTTGTGTGGAAGGGATCTTTATGGTGTGTAGGTGATAGAGTGAAGATCAATATTTGGGATGATTGTTGGATACCAAATAGCCCTTCAAGAATGATTGTCAATGTGAGAGGTAATTGGGTTCTGACAAGTGTAAATGATCCATTAAATCCATTTTCCAGTATTGAGATTGTTGAGGAACGTTGCATGGGAAACAAAAAATTTCCTACGCGCACGCAAGATCTATCCATGGTGATGAGCATCTACGAGAGGGAGAGTGGATCTACATACCCTTGTAGATCGCTAAGCGGTAAGCGTTAAGAAACGCGGTTGATGTAGTCGAACGTCTTCGCGATCCAAATCGCCGAGCGTCCCGCGATCCAATCACGATATAGTACCGAACGGACGGCACCTCCGCGTTCAGCACACGTACAGCTCGATGACGATCTCCGCCTTCTTGATCCAGCAAGAGGGAGCGGAGAGGTAGATGAGTTCTCTGGCAGCGCGACGGCGCGACGGCGGTGGTGGTGGAACTATTCCAGCAGGGCTTCGCCTAAGCGCTGCTGAAAACTAGAGGATTTGATCTATCGGGGAGAGAGGGTTGCACCGTGGCTAAAGTTTCTTGTGCTGCTGCCCTCTCCCCTCTAGTATATAAAGGAGGGAGGGGAGGGGCTGGCCGGCCGCGGGCTCCTCCTAGGAGCCAGCCGCAAGGAGGAGGAGGTGGAGGAGTCCACCTCCAATCCTACTCCTAGTAGGATTCCTTCCCTTCCCCCACTTGGACTTTCCTTTCCCTCAAGCCCAGCCGCATAGGCCTTCTTGGGCCGGCCGCCCAGCCCACCAGGGGCTGGTGCGCCACCCTCAGGTCCATGCGACCTACTTTGGGTGTGGTGGGCCCACTAGGTGGACTCCCGGAACCCATTCGTCACTCCCGGTACACTGCCGGAAATGCCCGAAACTTTTTTGGAGTTCAAACACCACCTTCCTATATATCAATCTTTACCTCCGGACCATTCCGGAGCTCCTCGTGACGTCCGGGATCTCATCCGGGAATCCGAACAACCTTCGGTCACCAACATACATAACTCAACTATACCGAAACGTCATCGAACCTTAAGTGTGCAGACCCTGCGGGTTCGAGAACTATGTAGACATGACCGAGACACCTCTACGGTCAATAACCAATAGCGGGACCTGGATGCCCATATTGGTTCCTACATATTCTACGAAGATCTTTATCGGTTGAACCTCTATGTCAAGGATTCAGTTAATCCCGTATGATGTTCCCTTTGTTCTTCGGTATGTTACTTGCCCGAGATTCGATCGTCGGTATCTCCATACCTAGTTCAATCTCGTTACCGGCAAGTCTCTTTACTCGTTCCGTAATACAAGATCCCGTGGCTAACACTTTAGTCACATTGCTTGCAAGGCTTGTTGTGATGTTGTATTACCGAGTGGGCCCTAAGATACCTCTCCGTCACACGGAGTAACAAATCCCAGTCTTGATCCATGCCAACTCAACAGACACCCTCGGAGATACCTGTAGAGAATCTTTATAGTCACCCAGTTACGTTGCGACGTTTGATACACACAAGGTATTCCTCCGGTGTCAGTGAGTTGCATGATCTCATGGTCATAGGAACAGATACTTGACATGCAGAAAACAATAGCAATAAACTAACACGATCATATGCCATGTTCATAGTTTGGGTCTTGTCCATCACATCATTCTCCTAATGATGTGATCCCATTATCAAATGACATCTCATGTCTATGGCTAGGAAACCTTGACCATCTTTGATCAACGAGCTAGTCTATTAGAGGCATACTAGGGACACAGTGTTGTCTATGTACCCACACATGTATTTGAGTTTCCAATCAATACAATTATAGCATGGATAATAAACGATTATCATGAACAAGGAAATATAATAATAACCATTTTATTATTGCCTCTAGGGAATATTTCCAACAGAGATGCGCTACTAATACGAGATAATGTTTTGCATATTGATGCACGCATCCTGTAGATCCCACTCACACATCATGATGTGGAGGACTATGATGTGTGGCACTATACTAAGAGTGGCACCTTCAGTGTGCGATTCGACATACTAAAGACAGTGTAATGTCCAATTCATAAGCAAATTGAGAAGTGATTTAGGACAAAGTAGTTTATCTAGTCATCCGGTGTGGAATGGAGTATGTAATCTGAAGATGTCGGCGACGGTAATTTTTTATTTGGCGATTTGTCTAGATTGCCATTACATGTTCGTGTGTTCTTTTTGTTCGGGACGTTGCATGGGAAAAAAATTTCCTACGCACACGCAAGATCTATCCATGGTGATGAGCATCTACGAGAGGGAGAGTGGATCTACGTACCCTTGTAGATCGCTAAGCGGGAAGCGTTAAGAAACGCGGTTGATGTAGTCGAACGTCTTCGCGATCCAAATCGCAAGCCGTCCCACGATCCAATCACGATCCGTCCCACGATCCAATCACGGTCCTTCCGATCTAGCGCCGAACGGACGGCACCTCCGCGTTCAGCACACGTACAGCTCGATGACGATCTCCGCCTCCTTGATCCATCAAGGGAGAGCGGAGAGGTAGATGAGTTCTCCGGCAACACAACGGCGTGGTGGCGGTGGTGGTGATGCTATCCCGGCAGGGCTACGCCTAGCGCTACCGAAACCGTGAACGGAGGAGAAAACGATCTAGGGAGAGAGAGGGGCGCCAAGGGCTTCGTGTGTGCTCTTGGGGCGTCCTCTCCCCTCTATATATAGGTGGAGGGGCGTGGAGATCAGCCCCTCCAAGCCCTAGGGCGCAGCCAAGGGGGAGGAGTTGGACTCTTAGTCCAATTCCCTCCCTTTCCATAAACAGGTGGACTTTCCACCTCTCCCAAGCCACATGGGCCTTGAGGGACTTGTGTGCCTGGCCCAATAAGGCCAGGGCGCCTCCCCTCAGCCCATGCAAACCCTTGGGATCTGGTGGAACCCTTGGTGGACTTCCGGACTCCTCCGGAAGTTTCTAGAACCTTCTAGAAGCTTCCCGATACAATAGCGGAAAAACCCGAAACTTTTCCGGTCGCCAAAATATGACTTCCCATATATAAATCTTTACCTCCGGACCATTTCGGAGCTCCTCGTGACGTCCGGGATCTCATCCGGGACTCCGAACAACCTTCGGTCATCACCATGCATAACTCAATACTACCGAAACGTCACCGAACGTTAAGTGTGCAGACCCTGCGGGTTCGAGAACTATGTAGACATGACCGAGACACCTCTACGGTCAATAACCAATAGCGGGACCTGGATGTCCATATTGGTTCCTACATATTCTACGAAGATCTTTATCGGTTGAACCTCTATGTCAAGGATTCAGTTAATCCCGTACGATGTTCCCTTTGTTCATCGGTATGTTACTTGCCCAAGATTCGATCGTCGGTATCTCCATACCTAGTTCAATCTCGTTACCGGCAAGTCTCTTTACTCGTTCCGTAATACAAGATCCCGTGGCTAACACTTTAGTCACTTTGCTTGCAAGGCTCATTATGATATTGTATTACCGAGTGGGCCCTGAGATACCTCTCCGTCACACGGAGTAACAAATCCCAATCTTGATCTATGCCAACTCAACAGACACCTTCGGAGATACCTGTAGAGCATCTTTATAGTCACCCAGTTACGTTGTGACGTTTGATACACACAAGGTATTCCTCCGGTGTTAGTGAGTTGCATGATCTCATGGTCATAGGAACAGACACTTGACATGCAGAAAACAATAGCAATAAACTGACACGGTCATATGCTACGTTCACAGTTTGGGTCTTGTCCATCACATCATTCTCCTAATGATGTGATCACGTTATCAAATGACATCTCATGTCTATGGCTAGGAAACCTTAACCATCTTTGATCAACGAGCTAGTCTTATTAGAGGCATACTAGGGACACAGTGTTGTCTATGTACCCACACATGTATTTGAGTTTCCAATCAATACAATTATAGCATGGATAATAAACGATTATCATGAACAAGGAAATATGATAATAACTAATTTATTATTGCCTCTAGGGCATATTTCCAACAGTCTACCACTTGCACTAGAGTCAATAATCTAGCTCACATCGCTATGTGATTTACATTGTTATGAATCTCACACCCAATGAGTTCTGGGGTTCGATCATGTTTTGCATGTGAAAGAGGTTTTAGTCAACGGGTCTGCGACATTCAGATCCGTGTGTACTTTGCAAATCTTTATGTCATACTGTAGATACTGCTACCACGCTCCACTTGGGGCCATTTCCAAATGGCTGCTCCACTATACGTATCCGGATTGCTACTAAGAGTCATCCGGATTGGTGTTAAAGCTTGCATCGACGTAACCCTTTACAACGAACTCTTTATCACCTCCATAATCGAGAAACATTTCCTTAGTCCCCTAGTTACTAAGGATAATTTTGACCGTTGTCCAGTGATCCACTCCTGGACCACTCTTGTACCCCTTGACAGACTCATGGCAAGGCACACACCAGGTGCGGTACACAGCATGGCATACTATACAGAGCCTATGGATAAGGCATAGGGGGCGACCTTCGTCCTTTCTCTTTCTTCTGCCGTGGTCGAGCTTTGAGTCTCACTCAACTCCACACCTTACAAATCAGGCAAGAACTCTTTCTTTGACTGATCCATTTTGAACTCTTTCAACATCTTGTCAAGGTATGTACTCATTGAAAGTCTTATCAGACGTCTTGATCTATCTCTATAGATCATGATGCCCAATATTTAAGTAGCTTCATTCCAGGTCTTCCTTTGAAAAACTCCTTTCAAACAACCCTTTATGCTTTCTAGAAATTCTACATCATTACCGATCAACAATATGTCATCTACATATACTTATCAGAAGTTCTATAGTGCTCCCACTCACTTTATTGTAAATACAAGTTTCTCATAAACTTTGTATAGACCCAAAAACTTTGATCACCTCATCAAATCGTATATTCCAACTCCGAGATGCTTGCTCCAGTCCATAAAAGGATTGCTGAAGCTTGCATACATTTTAGCATCCTTAGGACTGACAAAACCTTCTGGTTGTATCACATACAACCTTTCCTCAAAGAAACCGTTAAGGAAACGATGTTTTGACATCCATCTGCCAGATTTCATAATTGAAAAATGCAGCAACTGCTAACATAATTCCAACAGACTTTTAGCATCGCTACGGGTGAGAAAGTCTCTTCGTAGTCAACTTCTTGAACTTGTCGAAAACTTCTTTGCGACAAGTCGAGCTTTATAAATGGTGACATTTACCATCAGCGTCTGTCTTCTTCTTAAAGGTCCATTTGTACTCAACGGCCTACCGTTCAACGGGAAAGTCTACCAAAGTCCATACTTGGTTTTCATACATGGATCCTTTCTCGGATTTCATGGCTCCTAGCCATTTGTTGGAATCCGGGCCCACCATCGCTTCTTCATAGCTCGTAGGTTCACTATTGTCTAACAACATGACCTCCAAGACAGGATTGACGTACCACTCAGAGGCGGTACGAGTTCTTGTCGGCCTACGAGGTTCAGTAGTAACTTGATTCGAAGTGTCATGATCATCATCATTAACTTCCTCTTCATTCGGTGTAGGCGCCATAGAAACATCTTTCTGCGTCGTGCTACTATCCAACTGAAGTGACGGTTCAACAACCTCATCAAGTTCTACTTTCCTCCCACTCAATTCTTTCGAGAGAAACTTTTTCTTGAGAAAGGACCCGTTTTAAGCAACAAACACTTTGCCCTTGGATCCGAGATAGAAGGTATACCCGACTGTTTCCTCAGGGTATCTTATGAAGATGCACTTTTCTGCTTTGGGTTTGAGCTTATCAGACATAAGCGTCGCATTCCCAAACTCTGAGAAATGACAGCTTAGGTTTCTGCCAAACCAAAAATCATACGGTGTCATCTCAACGGACTTAGATGGTGCCCTATTTTAAAGTGAATGTGGTTGCCTCTAATGCATAACCCAAAACGATAGTGGCAAATCGATAAGAGACATCATAGTACGCACCATATCCAATAGAGCACGACTACGACGTTCGGACACACCATCACACTATGGTGTTCTAGGTGGCGTGAGTTGTGAAACAACTTCCACATTGTCTTGAGTTGCATACCAAACTCATAACTCAGATATTTATCTCCACGATCACATCGTAGACATTTTATCTTCTTGTCACAATGATCTCAAACTTCACTCTGAATTTGTTTAAACTTTTCAAACGTTTCAGACTTGTGTTTCATTAAGTAAATATCCCCATATCTACTCAAATCATCAGTGAAGGTAAGAAAATAGCGATATCCACCGCACGCTTCAACACTCATTGGACCGCATACATCAACATGTATCATTTCCAATAAGTCACTTGCCCGCTCCATCAAGCCGGAAAACGGGGTTTTAGTCATCTTGCCCATGAGGCATGGTCTGCATGTCTCAACCGATTCGAAATCGAGTGAGTCCAAAGATCCATCAACATGGAGTTTCTGCATGCGTTTTACACCAATATGACCTTTAGCGGCAGTGCCACAAGTATGTGGTACTATCATTATTAACTTTGCATCTTTTTGGCATCAATGAACATGTGTATTACTACGATCGAGATTCAATGAACTATTCACATTGGCTGCATGACCATTGAAGGTATTATTCATGTAAACAGAATAACCATTATTCTCTAACTTAAATGAATAACCGTATTGCAATAAACACGATCTAATGACGTTTATGCTCAACGCAAACAACAAATAACATTTATTTAGGTTCATCACTAATCCCGAAGGTAGAGAGAGCGTGCGATGGTGATCACATCAACCTTGGAAACACTTCCAACACACATCGTCACCTCGCCCTTAGCTAGTCTCCGTTTATTCCGTAGCTTTTATTTCGAGTTACCAACATTTAGCAACTGAACCGGTATCTAATACCCAGGTGCTACTAGGAGTACTAGCAAGGTACACATGAATAAAACGTATATCAAATATACTTCTGTTGACGTTGCCAGCCTACTTATCTACCAAGTATCTAGGGCAGTTCTGCTTCAGTGACCGTTCTCCTCATAATAGAAGCACTCAGTCTCGGGTTTGGGTTCAACCTTGGGTTTCTTCACTGGAGCAGCAACTGGCTTGCCATCCATGAAGTTTCCCTCCTTGCCCTTGCCCTTCTCGAAACTAGTGGTTTTACTAACCATCAACACTTGATGCTCCTTCTTGATTTCTACCTTCGCGGTGTCAAACATCGCGAATAGCTCAGGGATCATTATTTCCATCCCTGGCATTTCATAGTTCATCACGAAGCTATAGTAGCTTTGTGGCAGTGACTTGGAGAACTATATCAATCACTATCTTATCTGGAAGATCAACTCCCACTCGATTCAAGCGATTGTAGCACCCACACAATCTGAGCTCATGCTCACCGACTGGGCTATTCTCCTTCATCTTGCAGGCAAAGAATCTTGTTGGAGGTCTCATACCTCTCAACACGGGCACGAGCCTGAAATCCCAATTTCAGCTCTTAGAACATCTCATATGTTCCGTGACGTTCAAAACGTTTTGGAGCCTCAATTCTAAGCCGTAATGCATGACACACTGAACTATCAAGTAGTCATCAGAACGTGCCTGTCAGATGTTCACAACATCTACAGACGACGCTTGAGGGAGGTGGCGCACCGAGCGGTGCATTAAGGACATAAGCCTTCTGTGCAGCAATGAGGACAATCCTCAGATCACGGACCCAGTCCGTATTATTGCTACCATCATCTTTCAAATCTATTTCTCTAGGAACATATAAAAATTCAAGGGAGCTACAGCGCGAGCTAGTGATCTACAACATAATTTGCAAAGACATTTTGACTATGTTCATGATAATGAGTTCAATTAATCATATTACTTAAGAACTCCCACTCAAATCAACATCCCTCAGGTTGTCTAAGTGTGACATGATCCAAATCCACCAACCCAAGTCCGATCATCACGTGAGATGAGGTGGTTTCAATGGTGAACATCTCCATGTTGATCATATCTACTATATGACTCATGCTCGACCTTTCGGTCTCTTGTGTTCCGAGGCCATGTTTGTTCATGCTAGGCTCGTCAAGTTTAACCCGAGTGTTCCGCATGTGCAACACTGGCTTGCACCCGTTGTATGCGAACGTAGAGTCTATCACACCCGATCATCACGTGGTGTCTTGAAACGACGAACTTTCGCAACGGTGCACACTCGGGGAGAACACAATTTTATCTTGAAATTTCAGTGAGGGATCACCTTATAATGCTACCGTCGTCCTAAGCAAAATAAGATGCATAAAAGGATTAACATCACATGCAAATCATAAGTGACATGATATGGCCATGAACTTGTGCTTTTGATCTCCATCGCCAAAGCACCGGCATGATCTCCATCGTCACCGGCATGACACCATGATCTCCATCATCTTGATCTCCGTCAACGTGTCGCCATGAGGTTGTCACGCCAACTGTTGCTTCTACGACTATTGCTAACTCATAGCGATAAAGTAAAGCAAAACGGCAAAAATAAATTAAAGACAACCCAATGGCTCCTGTCGGTTGTCGTACTCATCGACATGCAAGTTGTGATATTCTATACAATACATGATCATCTCATACATCACATATATCTCATCATGTAATTGGCCATATCACATCACAACATACCCTGCAAAAACAAGTTAGACGTCCTCTAATTGTTGTTGCATGTTTTACGTGGCTGCTACGGGTATCTAGCAAGAACGATTCTTACCTACGCATAAACCACAACGGTGATACAAAAATTGCTATTCAACCTTCTCAAGGACCGCCTTTGTCGAATCCGATCCAACTAAAGTGGGAGAGACAGACACCCGCCAGCCATCTTTATGCAACAAAGTTACATGTCAGTTGATGGAACCGGTCTCTCCTAAGCGTACGAGTAAGGTTGGTCCGGGCCGCTTCATCCCACAATACCGCTGAATCAAGAAAAGACCAAGGGAGGAAGCAATCTGAATATCAACGCCCACAAACTCCTTTGTGTTCTACTCGTGATCTCATCTACGCATAGACCTAGCTCATGATGCCACTGTTGGGGAACGTTGCATGGGAAAAAAAATTCCTACGCACACGCAAGATCTATCCATGGTGATGAGCATCTACGAGAGGGAGAGTGGATCTACGTACCCTTGTAGATAGCTAAGCGGGAAGCGTTAAGAAACGTGGTTGATGTAGTCGAACGTCTTCGTGATCCAAATCGCAAGCCGTCCCACGATCCAATCACGATCCGTCCCGCGATCCAATCACGATCCTTCCGATCTAGCGCCGAACGGACGACACCTCCGCGTTCAGCACACGTACAGCTCGATGACGATCTCCTCATCCTTGATCCAGCAAGGGAGAGCGGAGAGGTAGATGAGTTCTCCGGCAACACGATGGCGTGATGGCGGTGGTGGTGGTGCTATCCCGGCAGGGCTACGCCTAGCGCTACCGAAACCGCGAACGGAGGAGAAAACGATCTAGGGAGAGAGAGGGGCGTCAAGGGCTTCGTGTGTGCTCTTGGGGCGCCCCTCCCCTCTATATATAGGTGAAGGGGCATGGAGATCATCCCCTCCAAGCCCTAGGGCGCAGCCAAGGGGGAGGAGTTGGACTCCTAGTCCAATTCCCTCCCTTTCCATAAACAGGTGGACTTTCTACCTCTCCCAAGCCACATGGGCCTTGAGGGACTTGTGCGCCTGGCCCAATAAGGCTAGTGCGCCTCCCCTCAGCCCATGCAAACCTTTGGGACGTGGTGGAACCCTTGGTGGACATCTGGACTCCTCCGGAAGTTTCCGGAACCTTCTAGAAGCTTCCCGGTACAATACCGGAAAAACCCGAAAATTTTCCGGTCGCCAAAATATGACTTGCCATATATAAATCTTTACCTCCGGACCATTCCGGAGCTCCTCGTGACGTCCGAGATCTCATCCGGGACTCCGAACAACCTTCGGTCACCACCATGCATAACTCAATACTACCGAAACGTCACCGAACGTTAAGTGTGCAGACCCTGCGGGTTCGAGAACTATGTAGACATGACCGAGACACCTCTACGGTCAATAACCAATAGCGGGACCTGGATGCCCATATTGGTTCCTACATATTCTACGAAGATCTTTATCGGTTGAACCTCTATGTCAAGGATTCAGTTAATCCCGTACGATGTTCCCTTTGTTCTTCGGTATGTTACTTGCCCGAGATTTGATCGTCGGTATCTCCATACTAGTTCAATCTCGTTACCGGTAAGTCTCTTTACTCGTTCCGTAATACAAGATACCGTGGCTAACACTTTAGTCACTTTGCTTGCAAGGCTCATTATGATATTGTATTACCGAGTGGGCCCTGAGATACCTCTCCGTCACACGGAGTAACAAATCCCGGTCTTGATCCATGCCAACTCAACAGACACCTTCGGAGATACCTGTAGAGCATCTTTATAGTCACCCAGTTACGTTGTGACGTTTGATACACACAAGGTATTCCTCCGGTGTCAGTGAGTTGCATGATCTCATGGTCATAGGAACAGATACTTGACATGCAGAAAACAATAGCAATAAACTGACACGATCATATGCTACGTTCACAGATTGGGTCTTGTCCATCACATCATTCTCCTAATGATGTGATCACGTTATCAAATGACATCTCATGTCTATGGCTAGGAAACCTTAACCATCTTTGATCAACGAGGTAGTCTTATTAGAGGCATACTAGGGACACAGTGTTGTCTATGTAGCCACACATGTATTTGAGTTTCCAATCAATACAATTATAGCATGGATAATAAACGATTATCATGAACAAGAAAATATGATAATAACTAATTTATTATTGCCTCTAGGGCATATTTCCAACACTTTCATCTCGAAAAGTTGCTGGAAATGCTCAATGCCTCGTGTGCCATGAGGGTGTCGAAGATATTTGGCACCTGTTGTTTAAATGCGACCGATCTAAGGCTGTATGGAAAGCTCTTGGCTTACATAAACTTATAGGTGACACTCTCCTGTTGAACGGATCAGGCGTGAAGGTAGCCGAATTCCTCTTTCGCGAGATCAAGTTCCAGTGTACGTACATGGAACAACTTAGAGGAGAATAGGTGCAAACACCTTTGAGCACTGTTATGGCCACCCAGGTGTTAGCTCTAAATTTTTGTCTGAGGCACGGAGAAGCCTAGGTACACTCCCCATCTGAATGAGTGGAGTAAAGCCTTGACTTGCTATCAAGTTCTGAATGTTGGCGCATCATTTTTGGAGGGTGATAACTCATGTTCTTCCAGAGCCGTGGGGCCATAACGGAGACTCAAATAAGTGGACGTTCAACATTTAAAAGGTATGTCCATAAAATAATGCACTTCTATCTTCACAGTGCACTTTAAAGTAGAAAAAATGATTCTCTCTCATTACATAGGAATTAAGACAAATAACATTCTACACATAGTCTCCTCGGTGTTTAAACGCACTTAGCTCATTGGAGGTGGGGTAATTAAAAGGGAAAAGGATGGTGGCTTGCACCTTACCAATGCATTTTCTACTTCACTCCATAACCTGTCTTAATTTTTTTATACGTCCACTTATTTGAGGACGGAGGGAGTTCGATGAATGTCTAAGCTGTTGAAGCACATTGAAAAAGTTCGGGAAGGTTTCTATCGAAAAATGTAATAGAGAATCTAATATGGTTGCTCATTAACTAGATAAGTTTGGGCGATGTAATCCCCCGGCTTTATGGTTGGATAAATCGCTATTTCCATTACTAAACTATTAGTGGATGATGTAAGTGTTACTTGAGGTTAATAAAGCTACACATAAAGGTCTTCGTGGAAAAAGACGACAATGGGCTGACACAACTAGCGCGCTCTCAATCTGCTCATTAAAAAACCCACGAAGCTCATGGCTGTGAAAAAGCGGCCCATTTTTTTGATAGTTTTAGGAAAATTATATTACAATAAAATATAAATGGATCTTATTGAATGGTTGTGATAGTTCTTAAAAGGATCGTGGATTTTTTAATAGATTTCATAACAAATGTACACGAATTTCAAAACATTCCAAAGTTTTGAAAATACTCAAGATATAAAGAAATTATAAATATTTAGAAGGTAAAATGGAAAATAAGTGCACAAAGAGAAATATAGAAAATAATATAAAAAGAATGATAAAAAGAAAATGAACAAAAAAATGGGCGAGAAACCTAAAGAGAAAGAAACAAAGCAAAAAAGAATAAACGAGGAAAAAAACCACCAAAAAAACCGCTCAAAAACCAGAAGGAAAGAAAAACTCTACATGGGCTAGCGCATGTAGTGCGGGCCTGCACATTATAGCATGAGCCAAGAATAGGAGGAATTTTGGAGCCTGAAGTGTTATTCTTTTCTGGGTTAAAGAAAAAAAAGTTAAAACAAATGTACACGAATATTGAAATATTGAGAAAAATTAAAAATAGTTATAAAAAACCAATTTAAATTATTTAAAATGTAAAATGGAAAAGAAGTGCACAAAGTGGAAACGTGAAAAATAAAGAAAATGAAAGATACAAAATAAAATTCAGTAAATAACTGGGCGAGAAAGCTAAAGAGAAAAAATAGAAAATAAAATAGTAGAAAAAATGACCAAAAAAACTGCTGGACAAACCAAAGGAAAGAAAAGCGCTACATGGGCTAGGCTATATAGTGTGGACCTGAACATTACAAAATAAAATGATCATCATGTATTAGAAAAATGTTCAAAGTGTATTCAAGAAAATTGTTCCGCGTGCATACAAAAATATACAATGTGTACTAAAAATTATAATATTTATTTGAAAGCTATAATTTCAAAGATCTTGCATTTTTACATACATAGGTGTCTTACATTTTTACATCAAAGATCTTGCAACCAGTAAAACTATAATTTCACAGGCAGAGAACCTTGTGCCTTGCTGAATCGTTGTCCACCATTCTTCTATGCCATCGCGAAAGCAACATCAGAGAAAAAGGAGAACAACCATCATACCTAGAGCTGAAGGAACACCTAAGGCGGGCCCATTAAGGCGACGCAGCAGCGAGCGCCAGAGGCAAGGCCGGGAAACGTCTTGCATAAGCGAGATGTAGCACCTGCACGAATTTCCGATATCTCAATACAAACCATACCTCAAGGCCCAGAACAGAAGAACATGCCCAGTAATAGATTCGACTGAAAATGTTTTGGGTGAAAGTTGACACAAAATGTATCAGAAAGAAAAGCACAGATGCAAGCAAACGGCAACAGATGCGACTGAAAGGAAGAAAAATTGCCTAAACATGACCAGAAACTATCACACTCTAGCTGCACGTCCCAGTCTATAAGCATGTACTATCAACTTGTCGCCGAAAGGGAAAACGTCTCACTGTAGCTTAAATGAATTGGATCAACATATCACACAGATTGGTCGACCCACCAACCATAAGCTATGTTTTCACAGATGCGCTATAGGGCATTTGGTCCAACACCGCCGTGGATTCATCGAGGACTCTGTGATGGGTACATCGTCACGATCACTACAACGAGGAGGTTAGCAGGTTTGTGTGTTGTCAGCTCCGACATGAGCCGTAGATCATATAATTAGTTTTTTGCGTCCCCTTCCTGCCTTCTATTTCCATTGCGGCCACTTCGCTCACTGTTTTTATTATCCGACCACGTGGTTTGGTTCACTCAAATATCTCATGAGAAGTCTCCATGACTTGCTTACCCAATTACACTAATTACATGTCTCCGCTAGATATGTCTCGGAAGGAAAAGGATTCAAGCGCACTTCAATTATCACTTGAAAAATAGGTACACCATTTTATAGCAAATTGCTGGTGCGTTTTGAGTACCATGCACCTGCTCATCCAGGTTCTGCTCTGTTTCACCGGCCAGCATATCTTGTGTGAAGAAGCAAAACGTTTGTGCTTTTTTGTGTGGAAGAAGCAAAGCTTGTGTGCTTGCATTTCTCTTCATGTGATTCCTTGGGGTTTGTTTCGATCATTTTATATTCACTAGCAAAAGTGTCATGCGTTGCAACGGGATAATAATATCGTGGTGTTCAAATAGTGTATCAAATATTCACACTTCATGTATATACATTTATTTGAATATTTGTGCATCAACTCGCATGCATGCGAACATAATACACATGCATTCTAACATGCTCACAATGCATCGATGTTGAACTTGATCTTTGATGCGTGTGTTTTCTAGTTCATCCATGATGCGTGTATGAGAAGGAAAAGAAAAGACCAGTCTCACGATATATAAACATGAGGCCTCGATGACGTACGAATAATTAGGAGGAACGCCCGCTTTTTTCACTTTTACAGGTGGCGGGGTGGGTAATTGACTTCAACTTTACAGGCAATTTCAACGAGAGACGGAATTTAAATAAACATTTAACAAAGAGTTTTGGTTTCAGTTATAGGTGATGGGGTAGGTAATTTATTTTAACTTTATGAGCAATTTCAATGATAGGGGAAAAAATCAGAGAAACAATCAACGAGGAGTTTTCTTCACTTACGGGTGGTATGATGGGTAATTTACTTCAACTTTAGAGACAATTTCACTGATAGGCGAAAAAAATCAAAGAAATAATTAACGAAGAGTTCTATTTCACTTACGAATGACATGGTGGATAATTTACTTCAAATTTATGAGTAATTTAAGGTAAATGAACGAACCAAAAATCGGAGAAACGCACCTTCCTTTAATATTAGGTATAGCTTTCAATACATTTTTAGGGTTTTCTTTTCTTGAAAAGGAGGCGAATCTCCGGCCTCTGTATCATTGCGATGCACACAACTATTATTATTTATTACTCTCTCCATCTCATATTAAGTGTCTCTCAAACGGATGTATCTAGTACATCCGTTTGAGCGACCCTTTCTATCAAACGGAAGGAGTATTAAGGAGAGTATAGAATGAAAGCAACCACCACTCAGCTATTACAAGATTTGAAACAACCACACATGACTAAGTCGACTTCCGCGTTTGCAACAACGCTTTCAAGAAGGGATAAACGTCCTTACTCCATAGTGGCCCAAACTGGCATTCGGCCTCACGGTTGCCGACGTCCATGACTAACCTTTGAGCGAGGAGCTCCACCTCCTGCTGCAAGTCTGTCTTGTCGAGGCGGCGGCCAAGGGGCGACGATGCTGTTGCTCTCCGACGTGATGGGCATCATAACTATGGAATGTGCTCTAGCCTCAGGGTGACCCGAAGCAGCATACACGTCGCGTCGACGGGGGCGCGGGCTTATGAGGCACCAACGTGGGCGGCCGCTACAAATTCGGTGCGGGGATAGGCAACCAATTGGGACATGTCGTCTGTGCCGGCTCGTCGAGGTGCCGCCATGCGGTAACAACGCTCTTGCTCTTCGGCACGACGTACGTCATCATAGTCAAGGATGCGCTCGAACCTCAGTCCCACCTGGCATAGCGCATCTGACACGTCGACATGTGGTCAGGCGTGTGAGACATCAACATGGTGGGTCCTGCGCTGGCTCGTTCTCCTCGTCGAGGAGGTTGACGATGGAGGTGTGCGGCAGGCTGGCATGGTTGGACTCGGGAGAGGGGCTACAACGACACTAAATTTTGACAGAGAAAAGATGTGAATATCTAGGTCTTGGAGTCCGGCTTTCATAGCCGTGCACGGGCGGCGGAAAACTGATGGGGAGGGGTGGGAAGCGGTGGCGTGTGTGACGGGACATGTGAGAAATGCAATTAAATACTAGACTCTAATAAGATTTTTTGTGGGTTTCCATGCCTGTGAGTTGTTACAGGGGACGACACCTCTTAAGCAGAGGCAAGTAAGAGTTGTACGCTCAGTGGCGCCACAACTTTTATATCACACATCGCACATGATTGCTTATAATATGATTGCCTATAATAAATTGTATGTTCTTGGAGAACTTGAAATACTAATTTGCATTGAGAATAATTTTAAATTCAGTAACTGAAGATGACTGATTCCAACATTGATTCATTTACCAACAAAAGTTCATTGATTCCCTAAGTCATTACATAGTAATATTCAATTACAAAGAACAGATTCATGTATGCCACACATTAAGCACCCTCGTCGTCCATGTTGTCAAATGGAGGAGCTAGGGCACCACGGTGACGTGCCAACTCACCCTCAACATGCGTAAATGACGTTTGGAGCATGGCGAGATATTTGCATGTGTCATCTCCAACACTGACCCTTCAGTCACCCACATCCGTCTGGACCGAGCGTTTCGGGCGCAATGTGTCATCCAACGAGATATCACATATGTCCGCCTACCAGCCAGGTTGTCTATTTTCCCACAAACCGGTAACAAACCTGGGGTGGGGGAGAGGGGGGCTTTGCGGGAATCCAAACACCGACACGTAGGACTTTGACACCCCCGAACCACTCAAATTCCCCTGCTGCACTTTCCTTCCACTCTGCCCCTGCTTCACCTTGCTTTGCATCCGCACCCTCCTCATCCATCGCCGTCACACTCTACGGCCACCGGCCAGGTATCCTCAGACGTCTGCAACCCCCACTCACGTCCTACTTGCGGCCAAGTACCCTCAGCCACCCCTGCTGACGCCCTCCATGGCGGACACCATGCCCGACAGGTATTTGGTCAAATTTCATTGAGCTATTTTGTTCAAATTTTGATATTTTTTAGACTAATTCAATGGTGGGGTACTCGGTGATCAACGATGAGTTCTTGGGCGATGCGTGGTTGGTCATACTGGCGGACTTTTTAGGCATGAGGCAAATGGGCTCGACCTTTTGGCACCGTACGTGTGCATGCTTCAATTCATGATCAAAACTGTGTTGCGTCCTATGATATGCACATCATCCATGGATGTAATGTGAAGTTTCTAGCGCATCGAGGGTACACCATCTGCAACTCCGTCTGATGTTTTGCGGTGCAGTTCACCGAGTGGATACAATGTGGCAACTGGACTCATCAACCATTGAGATTGTAAGTTTTGCTCTTGTTGCTCTACATGTTGGTGAATTCGTCCATTCACTCAATGTTGCTATACACGTTGCATAGCATGCTCACGCTGTTGTGATGTACTATAGGACCGAGGACAAACCATTCATGCACATACATTGTTGGATAAAGTCCAAGGTGCAGTATATGTGGGACGACATATGCCGGCTCCGTCTCTAGTATCATTGAATTTAGAATCGATGAATTCATCAAACTTGTTGAACATCCGGTCATCTCAAATAATATTTATATTTGAACTATTGTTGTACTAGGGATATTTGCATGTTACTTATGAATGATTGTGCTATTTTCTATAATTATTTTATGTGTTGTGGTAGAAAAGAAAATGAATGAACATTTAAGACACATGATTGGATGGCCGACTTCTGCATCAGTGTCTGTGAACTGGTTTACACACAAATAATGTCTCTGTTTTGGAGGTTAGGTTGGAGATGCCCTTACAAGGCCATGTCGACTAGAACTATGTTGTAACAACGCCGGGGAGAATGGTATGAAGTCTTTATCCCTTGCCTCGAGAATCATCCAAGTTCTTTTGTTGGCTGGTGAAATGCTCATGAGCGAACTTTAGAAGTTATGTAATTTATGCATGATAACATGGCATAAGCCGCATCCGAAAAAAAAACATGGCATAAGCCGGATGATCTCCAAATTCCAATGCAGTATTTGTCTTTGAGATTTAAATGTTGTTGCTATAAATATATCCTAGACATGGTGATAATTCAGCAATGTTTCCCCCATCTACAAAAAACTTATGATATATTTGGGACATTCGAGTAAACCAAGTACGCGCACCGATACGTAATGTATTTTCCTATGTATCCGCCTCTCAAGAATACAATGAATGTTTAATTCATGTCAACGAAAAGAAGCTAGAAACGGTCATACCAAAACCGACATCGTAAATCATTGGTCGAAACGGCTCTGGAAAGCGGAAAGATCTTGTAGCCAACGATGTCGTAGAGTGCAAATTGAAGCAGAAGTAAATCGTCCTAGTCATCGTTTGATTGCCACACATAGCCTTTTGTCTCGTCTTGTCAACGAGAAACAATGGCAACCATTGGTGTAATGGGCCTCATAAAATGGTTTATTAATATTATCTCTAGTATGTGCATCATACATGCATATGACTCATGTTTATTATAAATTCATTACATCATATCAAAAGAGTGTCTAAAAAAACCTGATCGCCACGGTGGGGTTGTCACCTGATCAGCAAAAGCTCCATCTGTGAGGCCAAGTGGCATACTGTTAGCTCCCACGGTATGCTGAGCAAGAAATGATCTCTGCTTTTTATCTATGATGAAGATGATTTGCCCTTCTGCTTTTTTAGTAAGAGCGTGCACACTAGTAGAAAACAGGGCTTTGGTCCAGGCTAGAATATTGCATTAGTCCCAGTCGTGTTACGAACCAGGACTAATGGGTGCATCAGTCCCGGTTCGTGAGGCCAGGACGCCGGTCGGGCCTCGGCGGGCACCAGTCCCGGTTCGTATGACCCCTTTAGCCCCGGTTCCAGACACGAACCGAGACTAAAGGTCCTCGCTCCTGGCGCAGCCCCTTTAGTCCCGGTTGGTGGCTGGAACCGGGACTAAAGGGCAGTCTTCTGTCCCGGTTCTAGCCACCAACCGGGACAAAAGATTTGCCTATATATATGCTTGCCCCTGCCCGCAATCTCCTCTGTTTTTTGGCCGGCCGGCGTGTGGGACGTGTGTGCTACTCTGCTCTCACCTCCTATGCACACGAGGTGTTCGAAGAAATGCCCGAGCCACGCTTAAGCTTTCTCCTCTCCAAGCTCGACCTCCAAGCTCCATTTTCCCCAAGATTTGTCTAGGTTTGGCGGTCCGTCACGTCCCGTCCCCGTCCTCACCGTCGTCGATCGCCCGCGCCGATCTCGTCGCCGACACCACCATGGTGAGCCTCTTGTTCTTATCTTCTTTTTGAAAGAAAAAAAATTCTTACTTGTATGATTTACATAGATACTTGTATAAATTTCTTACTTTTATTATTGTTTGTTATTATGTAGTGCCATGGTCATGGTATCCGCCCACGTCGGCCCTCGTCCGGTCTATGATTCGGATGTGGTATATTATCTTTTATAACTATTTGTTTCATTTAGTGTTTATGACAATTATGCCGACCAACGTGACATAGATGTGTTTATCTAGGAGGTATGTGAACCAGAAATTCCAACAGACCCTCTTGTCGAGAGGTTAAATTTAGTTGAAAAAGAAAACGAGTATTTGAAAGAAAAATTGAAAAGAATTGAGGAGGAGGAGATGAAATTGGAGTTGCATGTTGCCGATGTCGTTGATGACCACAAGATCAAGTTGGATGCAATGCGCTTGAAGATTAGAAAGATAAGAAAATATGCCATTGATAATGAGGCTTGGTATCATTATGCTGTTGGATCAATTGTTACCTTAGTTGCGATTATGATCGCATTTGTTGTTGCATTTAAATGTTTTACATAGTTATATGTTAGTTTCAATTTATGTTTTAATTAGATGCTCTAGAGAGCTGTATGTTGTTCTATGAGAACTATGTATGAATTTATGTATTTATTTTTTCTGTAATAACATTTGATCATGGTATGTGGGTGAAATTATGAAACCATGCCAAGTTTCAACCTTTTCAGAGTTCATTTGCAGTGCTTGTCAATTTCAGGGTCATTTAGCTCAAAATAAATCATGAAATGCATGAAAAATAGCAAATGAAGTCAGAAAAGGTTTGGGAATTGATGATATGGCTTTGAATGGTGCATATTGAATGCAGAAAAAGTCTGGAGTTAAAATATGTTAAAAAAATGAAATCTCTTTTGTAATGGATGACTTTTTGTCCGAAACCCTGTTACTTCGAAAGAGATTGTCCAGTTTGTACACGAAGTGCATCCAGTTTTTCCCGTAACCCTCTCAACTTTTTAGCACATGGTATGTGGGTGAAATTATGAAACCATGCCAAGTTTCAACCTTTTCAGAGTTCATTTGCAGAGCTTGTCAAATTCAGGGTCATTTAGCTCAAAATAAATCATGAAATGCATGAAAAATAGCAAATGAAGTCAGAAAAGGTTTGGAAATTGATGATGTGGCTTTGAATGGTGCATATTGAATGCAGAAAAAGTCTGGAGATAAATATGTTAAAAAAATGAAATCCCTTTTGTAATAGATGAGTTTTCGTCCGAAACCTTTTTACTTCGAAAGAGATTGTCCAGTTTGTACACGAAGTGCATCCAGTTTTTTCCGTAACGCTCTCAACTTTTTAGCACATGCTATGTGGGTGAAATTATGAAACCATGCCAAGTTTCAACCTTTTCAGAGTTCATTTGCAGTGCTTGTCAATTTCAGGGTCATTTAGCTCAAAATAAATCATGAAATGCATGAAAAGTAGAAAATGAAGTCAGAAAAGGTTTGGAAATTGATGATGTGGCTTTGAATGGTGTATATTGAATGCAGAAAAAGTCTGGAGTTAAAATATGTTAAAAAAATGAAATCTCTTTTGTAATGGATGACTTTTTGTCCGAAACCCTGTTACTTCGAAAGAGATTGTCCAGTTTGTACACGAAGTGCATCCAGTTTTTCCCGTAACCCTCTCAACTTTTTAGCACATGGTATGTGGGTGAAATTATGAAACCATGCCAAGTTTCAACCTTTTCAGAGTTCATTTGCAGTGCTTGTCAATTTCAGGGTCATTTAGCTCAAAATAAATCATGAAATGCATGAAAAATAGCAAATGAAGTCAGAAAAGGTTTGGAAAATAATGATGTGGCTTTGAATGGTGCATATTGAATGCAGAAAAAGGGCTGGAGTTAAAATATGTTAAAAAATGAAATCCCTTTTGTAATAGATGAGTTTTCGTTCGAAACCCTGTTACTTCGAAAGAGATTGTCCACTTTGTACACGAAGTGCATCCAGTTTTTCCCGTAACCCTCTCAACTTTTTAGCACATGGTATGTGGGTGAAATTATGAAACCATGCCAAGTTTCAACCTTTTCAGAGTTCATTTGCAGTGCTTTTCAATTTCAGGGTTATTTAGCTCAAAATAAATCATGAAATGCATGAAAAATAGCAATAGTCAGAAAAGGTTTGAAAATTGATGATGTCGCTTTCAATGGTGCATATTGAATGCAGAAAAAGTCTGGAGTTAAAATATGTTAAAAAAATGAAATCCCTTTTGTAATAGATGAGTTTTCATCCGAAACCCTGTTACTTCGAAAGAGATTGTCCAGTTTGTACACGAAGTGCATCCAGTTTTTCCCGTAACCCTCTCAACTTTTTAGCACACGGTATGTGGGTGAAATTATGAAACCATGCCAAGTTTCAACCTTTTAAGAGTTCATTTGCAGTGCTTGTCAATTTCAAGGTCATTTAGCTCAAAATAAATCATGAAATGCATGAAAAATAGCAAATGAAGTTAGAAAAGGTTTGAAAATTGATGATGTGACTTTGAATGGTGCATATTGATTGCAAAAAAAGTCTGGAGTTAAAATATGTTAAAAAGATGAATTCCCTTTTGTAATAGATGAGTTTTCATCCGAAACCCCGTTACTTCGAAAGAGATTGTCCAGTTTGTACACGAAGTGCATCCAATTTTTCCCGTAACCATCTCAACTTTTTAGCACATGGTATGTGGGTGAAATTATGAAACCATGCCAAGTTTCAACCTTTTCAGAGTTCTTTTGCAGTGCTTGTCAATTTCAAGGTCATTTAGCTCAAAATAAATCATGAAATGCATGAAAAATAGCAAATCAAGTCAGAAAAGATTTGAAAATTGATGATGTGACTTTGAATTGTGCATGTTGAATGCAAAAAAAGTCTGGAGTTAAAATATGTTAAAAAAATGAATTCCCTTTTGTAATAGATGAGTTTTCGTCCGAAACCCTATTACTTCGAAAGAGATTGTCCAGTTTGTACACGAAGTGCAACCAGTTTTTCCCGTAACCCTCTCAACTTTTTAGCACATGGTATGTGGGTGAAATTATGAAACCATGCCAAGTTTCAACCTTTTCAGAGTTCATTTGGAGTGCTTGTCAATTTCAGGGTCATTTAGCTCCAAATAAATCATGAAATGCATGAAAAATAGCAAATGAAGTCAGAAAAGGTTTGGAAATTGATGATGTGGCTTTGAATGGTGCATATTGAATGCAGAAAAAGTTTGGAGTTAAAATGTGTTAAAAAATGAAATCCCTTTTGTAATAGATGAGTTTTCGTCCGAAATCGTGTTACTTCGAAAGAGATTGTCCAGTTTGTACACGAAGTGCATCCAGTTTTTCCCGTAACACTCTCAACTTTTTAGCACATGGTATGTGGGTGAAATTATGAAACCATGCCAAGTTTCAACCTTTTCAGAGTTCATTTGCAGTGCTTGTCAATTTCAGGGTCATTTAGCTCAAAATAAATCATGAAATGCATGCAAAATAGCAAATGAAGTCAGAAAAGGTTTGGAAATTGATGATGTGGCTTTGAATGGTGCATATTGAATGCAGAAAAAGGTTTGGAGTTAAAATATGTTAAAAAAATGAAATCCCTTTTGTAATAGATGAGTTTTAGTTCGAAACCCTGTTATTTCGGAAGAGATTGTCCAGTTTGTACACGAAGTGCATCCAGTTTTTCCCGTAACCCTCTCAACTTTTTAGCACATGGTATGTAGGTGAAATTATGAAACCATGCCAAGTTTCAACCTTTTCAGAGTTCATTTGCAGTGCTTGTCAATTTCAGGGTCATTTAGCTCAAAATAAATCATGAAATGCATGAAAAATAGCAAATGAAGTCAGAAAAGGTTTGGAAATTGATGATGTGGCTTTGAATGGTGCATATTGAATGCAGAAAAAGTCTGGAGTTAAAATATGTTAAAAAATGAAACCCCTTTTTGTAATAGATGAGTTTTCGTCCGAAACCCTGTTACTTCGAAAGAGATTGTCCAGTTTGTACACGAAGTGCATCCAGTTTTTCCCGTAACCCTCTCAACTTTTTTAGCACATGGTATGTAGGTGAAATTATGAAACCATGCCAAGTTTCAACCTTTTCAGAGTTCATTTGCAGTGCTTGTCAATTTCAGGGTCATTTAGCTCAAAATAAATCATGAAATGCATGAAAAATAGCAAATGAAGTCAGAAAAGGTTTGGAAATTGATGATGTGGCATTGAATGGTACATATTGAATCCCGAAAAAGTCTGGAGTTAAAATATGTTAAAAAAAATGAAATCCCTTTTGTAATAGATGAGTTTTCGTTTGAAACCGTGTTACTTCGAAAAAGATTGTCTAGTTTGTACCCGAAGTGCATCCAATTTTTCCCGTAACCCTCTCAACTTTTTATCACATGGTATGTGGATGAAATTATGAAACCATGCCAAGTTTCAACTTTTTCAGAGTTCATTTGCAGTGCTTGTCAATTTCTAGGTCATTTAGCTCAAAATAAATCATGAAATGCATGAAAAATAGCAAATGAAGTCAGAAAAGGTTTGGAAATTGATGATGTGGCTTTGAATGGTGCATATTGAATGCAGAAAAAGTCTGGAGTTAAAATATGTTAAAGAAATGAAACCCCTTTTGTAATAGATGAGTTTTCGTCCGAAACCCTGTTACTTCGAAAGAGATTGTCCAATTTGTACACGAAGTGCATCCAGTTTTTCCCGTAACCCTCTCAACTTTTCAGCACATGGTATGTGGGTGAAATTATGAAACCATGCCAAGTTTCAACCTTTTCAGAGTTCATTTGCAGTGCTTGTCAATTTCAGGGTCATTTAGCTCAAAATAAATCATGAAATGCATGAAAAATAGCAAATGAAGTAAGAAAAGGTTTGGAAATTGATGATGTGGCTTTTAATGGTGCATATTGAATGCAGAAAAAGTCTGGAGTTAAAATATGTTAAAAAAATGAAATCCTTTTTGTAATAGATGAGTTTTCGTTTGAAACCCTGTTACTTCGAAAGAGATTGTCTAGTTTGTACACGAAGTGCATCCAGTTTTTCCCGTAACCCTCTCAACTTTTTATCACATGGTATGTGGGTGAAATTATGAAACCATGCCAAGTTTCAACCTTTTCAGAGTTCATTTGCAGTGCTTGTCAATTTCAGGGTCATTTAGCTCAAAATAAATCTTGAAATGCATGAAAAATAGCAAATGAAGTCAGAAAAGGTTTGAAAATTGATGATGTGGCTTTGAATGGTGCATATTGAATGCAGAAAAAGTTTGGAGTTAAAATATGTTTAAAAATGAAATCCCTTTTGTAATAGATGAGTTTTCGTCTGAAACCCTGTTACTTCCAAAGAGATTGTCCAGTTTGTACACGAAGTGCATCCAGTTTTTCCCGTAACCCTCTCAACTTTTTAGCACATGGTATGTGGGTGAAATTATGAAACCATGCCAAGTTTCAACCTTTTCAGAGTTCATTTGCGGTGTTTGTCAATTTCAGGGTCATTTTGCAAAAAGAATGAACTAAAAAGAATCAAAATAATATTAACTAAAATTATCAATATATATATTTTGTTACAAGCTTTAATAGAAAACTAAAAAGCTTTTATAAAACTCTAATAGCAAAAAGAATGAACTAAAAAGAATCAAAATAATATTAACTAAAATTATCAAAGTATTTGTTTGTTAAAAACTTTAATAGTAAAATGCTTTTATAAACTGTTATAGCAAAAGGAATCAACTAAAACATATGCAAAAAATAACATTAAAAATTGAAAAACATAATATATGCAAAAAAATAAAAAAGGCCCGCCTACTAGCCACAACGGCCTGCATACGACTAGAAACCCTAGAAATGGGCAGGATGCAGGCCCGCAGTGCTAGGAGGCCCAACAGGGAGTGAGATAGGCATGTACTGCCTGCAATAGAGAGGAGCTCGAGAGTGCAGCGGCAGCAGCGCTTATAAACCACTCCGAGCCCCTCTCGACTAGCGAGGTGGGACTAAACTTTTGGCTGCGGGAAGCGCAGCCCTTTAGTCCCGGTTGGTGGCTCCAACCGGGACTAATTCCCCCCCCTTTAGTCCCGGTTAGAGCCACCAACCGGGACTAAAGGGCTGTGCTTCCTGCCCTTTGGGCTGCTGAAATTTACCTTTAGTCTCGGGTGGTGGCTCAAACCGGGACTAAAGGGGGGGCATTAGTCCCGGTTGGAGCGGCTCCAACCGGGACTAAAGGGTTGGGTATATAAGTAGGACTTAGGAAATTTTCCAATCCCCCATCTGCAGTTTCTTCTCTCCCCCGACGACGCCGACGACCACCTCGATGCCGCCAGGCTGCCGGATTTTGCCCTCGTCGACGCCCTGCCGTCCCCGAGCCCCTGCCACGACGTCGCCTCGCCCTGCCCCGCCGTCGCCGTTACCGCGCCCCTGCCCCATCGCCGTCGCCGCGCCCCTGCCGGCCCCAACGTCGCCATCGCCGTCACCACGCCCCTGCCCTGTCGCCGTCGCCGTGCCCCTGCCGGCCCCGACGTCGCCGTCGCCGCGCCGGCCCTGCCCCCAGTGAGCCCCTCCTGCTTATGGATGGATGGATTTTTTGTCAATGTGTTCATATGTTCATATGTATGTATGTATGTATGTATATGTATGTATTTATGTTCATATGTATATGTATATATGAATTTTTTTCCATGTATGTATGTATGTATGTATAGATAACCCGGGGACCTCTTGTAATTTTTGGAGTAGTTTATAACTTGTTTTTTGGGGTCTTACCTTAGTCACCTCGACCATTTTTCTAAAGATATCTCAGAGATGCACTTTCAACAACTAGCCAGAGGAATCTTCTAGAGTATTCCTTCAGAGGATATTTTTCCCGAAAGATATTCTATGTTAAGACCGATGTAGAAACTTAGTTCAAGCCTCGATGTTTGGGAAGTTCGAGATAGGAAGTAATGGAAATAAAGATGAATTATAATTGTGTTAGTGCCATAAGGAAAAAAAAGCAACAAAGGATTTCAAATTACAAGATGAGGCCGTAACTTGTTGGTTGGAGAGGGACGTAACCACAATGAAATTTGGATCGGAGAGAGGCTTAGTGAGAACAGTGCTTAAAAATCTGTCTTTACCGAGTGTCGCCGTCTTTATCATTTTGTATTTCACGAGAAGTCGGCAACAAAGATGTTGTTTCAACGGCAGATGAGGGGGAGCCAGTTACAACGTGACTTGCTAGAGGCAAGTCACTGGATCTCAGTCCCGGATGTTATCCCCCTTCACCTATATCGTGTAGTGCCGCGTTAGAACACCCCTAACTCTCTCGGGAATTCAACATATCCCCGATAATTTCGACATGAGGGGGGGGGGGTCCGCAAGTTTCTATATGGAGGGAATGATTTTTGAAAATAGAGAACTATTTTTTAAATAGAGGAAACTCTGTCAAGTGTTGTATTTCGGTGACAAATATACTTCTTTTTTGGTTTATGTGATAGCTAGTTTGAAGTGTCAATGCTTTATGTGCAGAAGCTATGGATCACAGAGACTTAGAAAAAGAAGACTTGTTGGGGGATATAATCCGCGACGGAGGTGATGATAATATCTTGTCGTGGTTCAACGACAACGATGGTGATAGAAGAGAGGATGACGGCTCCGGTGATCCAATGGAGGAGGAAGGAGATCATGACGGCTCCGGTGATGGAATGGAGGAGGAAGGAGATCATGACGGCTCCGGTGATCGAATGGACAAGGGAGCCTTAACTGTTTCAAAGTCTGGCGAGGTATATATATATATATATATATATATATATATATATATATATATATATATATATATATATAAATTAAGCCTCTACTGACTAGATGCATTAATTGTTTTGTATGTACATATATTAACGCTTCTTTCTTCTTTTAGCCCTCCGGATCGAGCCAAACTTCGGTAAGGAGACGAGGCCCGAACAAAAGGTTGGACCCGGATGAAAGGTTCACGATCGAAGAAGTCTCTCCAGAAGGCCAACCGATTGCTCCCAAGCGGACCAAGGAAAAATTTATACATCAGTGCGGAGTTGTTGTTAGGGACAGCGTCCCGATCAGCATCCAAGAATGGAATAAGAAGGACCCTGAAGTTCCTTATGTTAACGATAGACTGAAAGATGATCTTTGGAACTCGATGTTGAGAAATTTCAGCCTACCGCCAGAGGAGGATCCGAATAACCCAGTTATACAGCGAAAGGTCAAGGCGTTTGCTCTTAAGAAAATGGCAGAACTATTCAAGAACTGGAAGAAACTATTGAACAAAAAGTTTGTCGAGAAAGACGAGACTCCAGAGTTCAAAGGTCAATACTTGAAGATAAAAGATCACTGACCCGCAATTATGGCCTACAAGAAATTGGAGAAGGCCAAGCAAAGGTCACATATAAATAAGCAAAATGCTGCAAAGAAGCAGTATCACCATGTTACGGGGTCAGGTGGCTACAGCAAAGCCCGACCTACGTGGGACAAAGCTGAGCAAGACCTGCTTGCCAAAAATGTCCAATCAGCGACATTGCACTGGCCAGATCGGGCAAGGACTTGGTTCTTCGGGGTTGGGGGAACTTTGGACCCAGTCACAGGGAAGTGTGTTTGGACAAAAGCTCAACTTCAAACACCCGTCACAAAGCTTGAGGAAGTAATCAAGGAAGCGCTGGAAGGGAGGTTCGTTCCCAACAGAGAGAAGGATGAGCTGTCAATGGCCCTCGGGAATCCTGAACACCCTGGACGAACACGAGGCACATCAGGATTAACATCACATGCAAATCATAAATGACATGATATGGCCATGAACTTGTGCTTTTGATCTCCATCTCCAAAGCACCGGCATGATCTCCATCGTCACCGGCATGACACCATGATCTCCATCATCTTGATCTCCAACGTGTCGCCATGAGGTTGTCACGCCAACTGTTGCTTCTACGACTATTGCTAACTCATAGCGATAAAGTAAAGCAAAACGGCGAAAATAAATTAAAGACAACCCTATGGCTCCTGTCAGTTGCCGTACTCATCGACATGCAAGTCGTGATATTCTATACAATACATGATCATCTCATACATCACATATATCTCATCATATAATTGGCCATATCACATCACAACATACCCTGCAAAAATAAGTTAGACGTCCTCTAATTGTTGTTGCATGTTTTACGTGGCTGCTACGGGTATCTAGCAAGAACGATTCTTACCTACGCATAAACCACAACGGTTATACACAAATTGCTATTCAACCTTCTCAAGGACCGCCTTTGTCGAATCCGATCCAACTAAAGTGGGAGAGACAGACACCCGCCAGCCATCTTTATGCAACAAAGTTACATGTCAGTTGATGGAACCGGTCTCTCCTAAGCGTACGAGTAAGGTTGGTCCGGGCCGCTTCATCCCACAATACCGCTGAATCAAGAAAAGACCAAGGGAGGAAGCAATCTGAATATCAACGCCCACAAACTCCTTTGTGTTCTACTCGTGATCTCATCTACGCATAGACCTAGCTCATGATGCCACTGTTGGGGAACGTTGCATGGGAAAAAAAATTCCTACGCACACGCAAGATCTATCCATGGTGATGAGCATCTACGAGAGGGAGAGTGGATCTACGTACCCTTGTAGATAGCTAAGCGGGAAGCGTTAAGAAACGTGGTTGATGTAGTCGAACGTCTTCGCGATCCAAATCGCAAGCCGTCCCACGATCCAATCACGATCCGTCCCGCGATCCAATCACGATCCTTCCGATCTAGCGCCGAACGGACGACACCTCCGCGTTCAGCACACGTACAGCTCGATGACGATCTCCTCCTCCTTGATCCAGCAAGGGAGAGCGGAGAGGTAGATGAGTTCTCCGGCAACACGACGGCGTGGTGGCGGTGGTGGTGGTGCTATCCCGGCAGGGCTACGCCTAGCGCTACCGAAACCGCGAACGGAGGAGAAAACGATCTAGGGAGAGAGAGGGGCGTCAAGGGCTTCGTGTGTGCTCTTGGGGCGCCCCTCCCCTCTATATATAGGTGGAGGGGCATGGAGATCATCCCCTCCAAGCCCTAGGGCGCAGCCAAGGGGGAGGAGTTGGACTCCTAGTCCAATTCCCTCCCTTTCCATAAACAGGTGGACTTTCTACCTCTCCCAAGCCACATGGGCCTTGAGGGACTTGTGCGCCTGGCCCAATAAGGCCAGGGCGCCTCCCCTCAGCCCATGCAAACCCTTGGGACGTGGTGGAACCCTTGGTGGACTTCCGGACTCCTCCGGAAGTTTCCGGAACCTTCTAGAAGCTTCCCGGTACAATACCGGAAAAACCCGAAACTTTTCCGGTCGCCTAAATATGACTTCCCATATATAAATATTTACCTCCGGACCATTCCGGAGCTCCTCGTGACGTCCGGGATCTCATCCGGGACTCCGAACAACCTTCGGTCACCACCATGCATAACTCAATACTATCGAAACGTCACCGAACGTTAAGTGTGTAGACCCTGCGGGTTCGAGAACTATGTAAACATGACCGAGACACCTCTACGGTCAATAACCAATAGCGAGACCTGGATGCCCATATTGGTTCCTACATATTCTACGAAGATCTTTATTGGTTGAACCTCTATGTCAAGGATTCAGTTAATCCCGTACGATGTTCCCTTTGTTCATCGGTATGTTACTTGTCCGAGATTCGATCATCGGTATCTCCATACCTAGTTCAACCTCATTACTGGTAAGTCTATTTACTCGTTCCGTAATACAAGATACCGTGGCTAACACTTTAGACACTTTGCTTGCAAGGCTCATTATGATATTGTATTACCGAGTGGGCCCTGAGATACCTCTCCGTCACACGGAGTAACAAATCCCGGTCTTGATCCATGCCAACTCAACAGACACCTTCGGAGATACCTGTAGAGCATCTTTATAGTCACCCAGTTACGTTGTGACGTTTGATACACACAAGGTATTCCTCCGGTGTCAGTGAGTTGCATGATCTCATGGTCATAGGAACAGATACTTGACATGCAGAAAACAATAGCAATAAACTGACACGATCATATGCTACGTTCACAGTTTGGGTCTTGTCCATCACATCATTCTCCTAATGATGTGATCACGTTATCAAATGACATCTCATGTCTATGGCTAGGAAACCTTAACCATCTTTGATCAATGAGGTAGTCTTATTAGAGGCATACTAGGGACACAGTGTTGTCTATGTACCCACACATGTATTTGAGTTTCCAATCAATACAATCATAGCATGGATAATAAACGATTATCATGAACAAGAAAATATCATAATAACTAATTTATTATTGCCTCTAGGGCATATTTCCAACACTTTCATCTCAAAAAGTTGCTAGAAATGCTGAATGCCTCGTGTGCCAGGTGGGTGTCGAAGATATTTGGCACCTGTTGTTTAAATGCGATCGATCTAAGGCTGTATGGAAAGCTCTTGGCTTACATAAACTTATAGGTGACACTCTCCTGTTGAACGGATCAGGCGTGAAGGTAGCCGAATTCCTCTTTCGCGAGATCAAGTTCCAGTGTACGTACATGGAACAACTTAGAGGAGAATAGGTGCAAACACCTTTGAGCACTGTTATGGCCACCCAGGTGTTAGCTCTAAATTTTTGTCTGAGGCACGGAGAAGCCTAGGTACACTCCCCATCTGAATGAGTGGAGTAAAGCCTTGACTTGCTATCAAGTTCTGAATGTTGGCGCATCATTTTTGGAGGGTGATAACTCATGTTCTTCCAGAGCCGTGGGGCCATAACGGAGACTCAAATAAGTGGACGTTCAACATTTAAAAGGTATGTCCATAAAATAATGTACTTCTATCTTCACAGTGCACTTTAAAGTAGAAAAAATGATTCTCTCTCATTACATAGGAATTAAGACAAATAACATTCTACACATAGTCTCCTTGGTGTTTAAACGCACTTAGCTCATTGGAGGTGGGGTAATTAAAAGGGAAAAGGATGGTGGCTTGCACCTTACCAATGCATTTTCTACTTCACTCCATAACCTGTCTTTATTTTTTTATAGTCCACTTATTTGAGGACGGAGGGAGTTCGATGAATGTCTAAGCTGTTGAAGCACATTGAAAAAGTTCGGGAAGGTTTCTATCGAAAAATGTAATAGAGAATCTAATATGGTTGCTCATTAACTAGATAAGTTTGGGCGATGTAATCCCCCGGCTTTATGGTTGGATAAATCGCTATTTCCATTACTAAACTATTAGTGGATGATGTAAGTGTTACTTGAGGTTAATAAAGCTACACATAAAGGTCTTCGTGGAAAAAGACGACAATGGGCTGACACAACTAGCGCGCTCTCAGTCTGCTCATTAAAAAACCCACGAAGCTCATGGCTGTGAAAAAGCGGCCCATTTTTTTGATAGATTTAGGAAAATTATATTACAATAAAATATAAATGGATCTTATTGAATGGTTGTGATAGTTCTTAAAAGGATCGTGGATTTTTTTAATAGATTTCATAACAAATGTACACGAATTTCAAAACATTCCAAAGTTTTGAAAATACTCAAGATATAAAGAAATTATAAATATTTAGAAGGTAAAATGGAAAATAAGTGCACAAAGAGAAATATAGAAAATAATATAAAAAGAATGATAAAAAGAAAATGAACAAAAAAATGGGCGAGAAACCTAAAGAGAAAGAAACAAAGCAAAAAAGAATAAACGAGGAAAAAAACCACCAAAAAAACCGCTCAAAAAACAGAAGGAAAGAAAAACTCTACATGGGCTAGCGCATGTAGTGCGGGCCTGCACATTATAGCATGAGCCAAGAATAGGAGGAATTTTGGAGCCTGAAGTGTTATTCTTTTCTGGGTTAAAGAAAAAAAAGTTAAAACAAATGTACACGAATATTAAAATATTGAGAAAAATTTAAAATAGTTATAAAAAACCAATTTAAATTATTTAAAATGTAAAATGGAAAAGAAGTGCACAAAGTGGAAACGTGAAAAATAAAGAAAATGAAAGATACAAAATAAAATTCAGTAAATAACTGGGCGAGAAAGCTAAAGAGAAAAAATAGAAAATAAAATAGTAGAAAAAATGACCAAAAAAACTGCTGGACAAACCAAAGGAAAGAAAAGCGCTACATGGGCTAGGCTATATAGTGTGGACCTGAACATTACAAAATAAAATGATCATCATGTATTAAAAAAATGTTCAAAGTGTATTCAAGAAAATTGTTCCGCGTGCATACAAAAATAAACAATGTGTACCAAAAATTATAATATTTATTTGAAAAAAGAAAAGGAATAGAAAGTAAAATATATACTAAACAATTCGAAACCAAAAATAAAATTTTAGAAAAAACACGGAAAATAAACAAGAAGAAAAATAAAACCACGTGTACCCTTCCCACAATTGGACGAAGAGTCGTTTCGTGGACGAAGCCAGTGAAAGTTTCCACGAACCATTGCTCCGAAACTTTCCAAGAACCACTTGACTGGGCGGGCCCAATTTTTTTTTTTTTGAAATAACCACATATATTCCATTAGACAAACATATTACAGAGAGTACATACGTGGTCATCACAAGAGACATACATAGGTGTCTTACATTTTTACATCAAAGATCTTGCAACCAGTAAAACTATAATTTCACAGGCAGAGAACCTTGTGCCTTGCTGAATCGTTGTCCACCATTCTTCTATGCCATCGCGAAAGCAACATCAGAGAAAAAGGAGAACAACCATCATACCTAGAGCTGAAGGAACACCTAAGGCGGGCCCATTAAGGCGACGCAGCAGCGAGCGCCAGAGGCAAGGCCGGAAACGTCTTGCATAAGCAAGATGTAGCACCTGCACGAATTTCCGATATCTCAATACAAACCATACCTCAAGGCCCAGAACAGAAGAACATGCCCAGTAATAGATTCGACTGAAAATGTTTTGGGTGAAAGTTGACACAAAATGTATCAGAAAGAAAAGCACAGATGCAAGCAAACGGCAACAGATGCGACTGAAAGGAAGAAAAATTGCCTAAACATGACCAGAAACTATCACACTCTAGCTGCAGGTCCCAGTCTATAAGCATGTACTATCAACTTGTCGCCGAAAGGGAAAACGTCTCACTGTAGCTTAAATGAATTGGATCAACATATCACACAGATTGGTCGACCCACCAACCATAAGCTATGTTTTCACAGATGCGCTATAGGGCATTTGGTCCAACACCGCCGTGGATTCATCGAGGACTCTGTGATGGGTACATCGTCACGATCACTACAACGAGGAGGTTAGCAGGTTTGTGTGTTGTCAGCTCCGACATGAGCCGTAGATCATATAATTAGTCTTTTGCGTCCCCTTCCTGCCTTCTATTTCCATTGCGGCCACTTCGCTCACTGTTTTTATCCGACCACGTGGTTTGGTTCACTCAAATATCTCATGAGAAGTCTCCATGACTTGCTTACCCAATTACACTAATTACATGTCTCCGCTAGATATGTCTCGGAAGGAAAAGGATTCAAGCGCACTTCAATTATCACTTGAAAAATAGGTACACCATTTTATAGCAAATTGCTGGTGCGTTTTGAGTACCATGCACCAGCTCATCCAGGTTCTGCTCTGTTTCACCGGCCAGCATATCTTGTGTGAAGAAGCAAAACGTTTGTGCTTTTTTGTGTGGAAGAAGCAAAGCTTGTGTGCTTGCATTTCTCTTCATGTGATTCCTTGGGGTTTGTTTCGATCATTTTATATTCACTAGCAAAAGTGTCATGCGTTGCAACGGGATAATAATATCGTGGTGTTCAAATAGTGTATCAAATATTCACACTTCATGTATATACATTTATTTGAATATTTGTGCATCAACTCGCATGCATGCGAACATAATACACATGCATTCTAACATGCTCACAATGCATCGATGTTGAACTTGATCTTTGATGCGTGTGTTTTCTAGTTCATCCATGATGCGTGTATGAGAAGGAAAAGAAAAGACCAGTCTCACGATATATAAACAGGAGGCCTCGATGACGTACGAATAATTAGGAGGAACGCCCGCTTTTTTCACTTTTACAGGTGGCGGGGTGGGTAATTGACTTCAACTTTACAGGCAATTTCAACGAGAGATGAAATTTAAATAAACATTTAACAAAGAGTTTTGGTTTCAGTTATAGGTGATGGGGTAGGTAATTTATTTTAACTTTATGAGCAATTTCAATGATAGGGAAAAAAATCAGAGAAACAATCAACGAGGAGTTTTTTTCACTTATGGGTGGTATGATGGGTAATTTACTTCAACTTTAGAGACAATTTCACTGATAGGCGAAAAAAATCAAAGAAATAATTAACGAAGAGTTCTATTTCACTTACGAATGACATGGTGGATAATTTACTTCAAATTTATGAGTAATTTAGGGTAAATGAACAAACCAAAAATCGGAGAAACGCACCTTCCTTTAATATTAGGTATAGCTTTCAATACATTTTTAGGGTTTTCTTTTCTTGAAAAGGAGGCGAATCTCCGGCCTCTATATCATTGCGATGCACACAACTATTATTATTTATTACTCTCTCCATCTCATATTAAGTGTCTCTCAAACGGATGTATCTAGTACATCCGTTTGAGCGACCCTTTCTATCAAACGGAAGGAGTATTAAGGAGAGTATAGAATGAAAGCAACCACCACTCAGCTATTACAAGATTTGAAACAACCACACATGACTAAGTCGATTTCCGCGTTTGCAACAACGCTTTCAAGAAGGGATAAACGTCCTTACTCCATAGTGGCCCAAACTGGCATTCGGCCTCACGGTTGCCGACGTCCATGACTAACCTTTGAGCGAGGAGCTCCACCTCCTGCTGCAAGTCTGTCTTGTCGAGGCGGCGGCCAAGGGGCGACGATGCTGTTGCTCTCCGACATGATGGGCATCATAACTATGGAATGTGCTCTAGCCTCAGGGTGACCCGAAGCAGCATACACGTCGCGTCGACGGGGGCGCGGGCTTATGAGGCACCAACGTGGGCGGCCGCTACAAATTCGGTGCGGGGATAGGCAACCAATTGGGACATGTTGTCTGTGCCGGCTCGTCGAGGTGCCGCCATGCGGTAACAACGCACTTGCTCTTCGGCACGACGTACGTCATCATAGTCAAGGATGCGCTCGAACCTCAGTCCCACCTGGCATAGCGCATCTGACACGTCGACATGTGGTCAGGCGTGTGAGACATCAACATGGTGGGTCCTACGCTGGCTCGTTCTCCTCGTCGAGGAGGTTGACGATGGAGGTGTGCGGCGGGCTGGCATGGTTGGACTCGGGAGAGGGGCTACAACGACACTAAATTTTGATAGAGAAAAGATGTGAATATCTAGGTCTTGGAGTCCGGCTTTCATAGCCGTGCACGGGCGGCGGAAAACTGATGGGGAGGGGTGGGAAGCGGTGGCGTGTGTGACGGGACATGTGAGAAATGCAATTAAATACTAGACTCTTAAGGTTTTTTGTGGGTTTCCGTGCCTGTGAGTTGTTACAGGGGACGACACCTCTTAAGCAGAGGCAAGGAAGAGTTGTACGCTCAGTGGCGCCACAACTTTTATATCACACATCGCACATGATTGCCTATAATATGATTGCCTATAATAAATTGTTTATTCTTGGAGAACTTGAAATACTAATTTGCATTGAGAATAATTTTAAATTCAGTAACTGAAGATGACTGATTCCAACATTGATTCATTTACCAACAAAAGTTCATTGATTCCCTAAGTCATTACATAGTAATATTCAATTACAAAAAACAGATTCATGTATGCCACACATTAAGCACCCTCGTCGTCCATGTTGTCAAATGGAGGAGCTAGGGCACCACGGTGACGTGCCAACTCACCCTCAACATGCGTAAATGACGTTTGGAGCATGGCGAGATATTTGCATGTGTCATCTCCAACACTGACCCTTCAGTCACCCACATCCATCTGGACCGAGCGTTTCGGGCGCAATGTGTCATCCAACGAGATATCACATATGTCCGCCTACCAGCCAGGTTGTCTATTTTCCCACAAACCGGTAACAAACCTGGGGTGGGGGAGAGGGGGGCTTTGCGGGAATCCAAACACCGACACGTAGGACTTTGACACCCCCGAACCACTCAAATTCCTCTCCTGCACTTTCCTTCCACTCCGCCCCTGCTTCACCTTGCTTTGCATCCGCACCCTCCTCATCCATCGCCGTCACACTCTACGGCCACCGGCCAGGTATCCTCAGATGTCTGCAACCCCCACTCACGTCCTACTTGCGGCCAAGGACCCTCAGCCACCCGTGCTGACGCCCTCCATGGCGGACACCATGCCCGACAGGTATTTGGTCAAATTTCATTGAGCTATTTTGTTCAAATTTTGATATTTTTTAGACTAATTCAATGGTGGGGTACTCGGTGATCAACAATGAGTTCTTGGGCGATGCGTGGTTGGTCATACTGGTGGACTTTTTAGGCATGAGGCAAATGGGCTCGACCTTTTGGCACCGTACGTGTGCATGCTTCAATTCATGATCAAAACTGTGTTGCGTCCTATGATATGCACATCATCCATGGATGTAATGTGAAGTTTCTAGCGCATCGAGGGTACACCATCTGCAACTCCGTCTGATGTTTTGCGGTGCAGTTCACCGAGTGGATACAATGTGGCAACTGGACTCGTCAACCATTGAGATTGTAAGTTTTGCTCTTGTTGCTCTACATGTTGGTGAATTCGTCCATTCACTCAATGTTGCTATACACGTTGCATAGCATGCTCACGCTGTTGTGATGTACTATAGGACCGAGGACAAACCATTCATGCACATACATTGTTGGATAAAGTCCAAGGTGCAGTATATGTGGGACGACATATGCCGGTTCCGTCTCTAGTATCATTGAATTTAGAATCGATGAATTCATCAAACTTGTTGAACATCCGGTCATCTCAAATAATATTTATATTTGAACTATTGTTGTACTAGGGATATTTGCATGTTACTTATGAATGATTGTGCTATTTTCTATAATTATTTTATGTGTTGTGGTAGAAAAGAAAATGAATGAACATTTAAGACACATGATTGGATGGCCGACTTCTGCATCAGTGTCTGTGAACTGGTTTACACACAAATAATGTCTCTGTTTTGGAGGTTAGGTTGGAGATACCCTTACAAGGCCATGTCGACTAGAACTATGTTGTAACAACGCCGGGGAGAATGGTATGAAGTCTTTATCCCTTGCCTCGAGAATCATCCAAGTTCTTTTGTTGGCTGGTGAAATGCTCATGAGCGAACTTTAGAAGTTACGTAATTTATGCATGATAACATGGCATAAGCCGCATCCGAAAAAAAAACATGGCATAAGCCGGATGATCTCCAAATTCCAATGCAGTATTTGTCTTTGAGATTTAAATGTTGTTGCTATAAATATATCCTAGACATGGTGATAATTCAGCAATGTTTCCCCCATCTACAAAAAACTTATGATATATTTGGGACATTCGAGTAAACCAAGTACGCGCACCGATACGTAATGTATTTTCCTATGTATCCGCCTCTCAAGAATACAATGAATGTTTAATTCATGTCAACGAAAAGAAGCTAGAAACGGTCCTACCAAAACCGACATCGTAAATCATTGGTCGAAACGGCTCTGGAAAGCGGAAAGATCTTGCAGCCAACGATGTCGTAGAGTGCAAATTGAAGCAGAAGTAAATCGTCCTAGTCATCGTTTGATTGCCACACATAGCCTTTTGTCTCGTCTTGTCAACGAGAAACAATGGCAACCATTGGTGTAATGGGCCTCATAAAATGGTTTATTAATATTATCTCTAGTATGTGCATAATATGTGCATATGACTCATGTTTATTATAAATTCATTACATCAGATCAAAAGAGTGTCTAAAAAACCTGATCGCCACGGTGGGGTTGTCACCTGATCAGCAAACGCTCCATCTGTGAGGCCAAGTGGCACACTGTTAGCTCCCACGGTATGCTGAGCAAGAAATGATCTCTGCTTTTTATCTATGATGAAGATGATTTGCCCTTCTGCTTTTTTGGTAAGAGCGTGCACACTAGTAGAAAACAGGGCTTTGGTCCAGGCCAGAATATTGCATTAGTCCCAGTCGTGTTACGAACCAGGACTAATGGGTGCATCAGTCCCGGTTCGTGAGGCCAGGACGCCGGTCGGGCCTCGACGGGCACCAGTCCCGGTTCGTATGACCCCTTTAGTCCCGGTTCCAGACACGAACCGGGACTAAAAGTCCTCGCTCCTGGCGCAACCCCTTTAGTTCCGGTTGGTGGCTGGAACCGGGACTAAAGGGCAGTCTTCTGTCCCGGTTCTAGCAACCAACCGGGACAAAAGATATGCCTATATATATGCTTGCCCCTGCCCGCAATCTCGTCTGTTTTTTGGCCGGCCGGCGTGTGGGAGGTGTGTGCTACTCTGCTCTCACCTCCTATGCACATGAGGTGTTCGATGAAATGCCCGAGCCACACTTAAGCTTTCTCCTCTCCAAGCTCGACCTCCAAGCTCCATTTTCCCCAAGATTTGTCTAGGTTTGGCGGTCCGTCACGTCCTGTCCCCGTCCTCACCGTCGTCGATCGCCCGCGCCGATCTCGTCACCGACACCACCATGGTGAGCCTCTTGTTCTTATCTTCTTTTTGAAAGAAAAAAATTCTTACTTGTATGATTTACATAGATACTTGTATAAATTTCTTACTTTTATTATTGTTTGTTATTATGTAGTGCCATGGTCATGGTATCCTCCCACATCGGCCCTCGTCCGGTCTATGATTCGGATGTGGTATATTATCTTTTATAACCATTTGTTTCATTTAGTGTTTATGACAATTATGCCGACCAACATGACATAGATGTGTTTATCTAGGAGGTATGTGAACCGGAAATTCCAACAGACCCTCTTGTCGAGAGGTTAAATTTAGTTGAAAAAGAAAACGAGTATTTGAAAGAAAAATTGAAAAGAATTGAGGAGGAGGAGTTGAAATTGGAGTTGCATGTTGCCGATGTCGTCGATGACCACAAGATCAAGATGGATGCAATGCGCTTGAAGATTAGAAAGATAAGAAAATATGCCATTGATAATGAGGCTTGGTATCATTATGCTGTTGGATCAATTGTTACTTTAGTTGCGATTATGATCGCATTTGTTGTTGCATTTAAATGTTTTACATAGTTATATGTTAGTTTCAATTTATGTTTTAATTAGATGCTTTAGAGAGCTGTATGTTGTTCTATGAGAACTATGTATGAATTTATGTATTTATTTTTTTCTGTAATAACATTTGATCATGGTATGTGGGTGAAATTATGAAACCATGCCAAGTTTCAACCTTTTCGGAGTTCATCTGCAGTGCTTGTCAATTTCAGGGTCATTTAGCTCAAAATAAATCATGAAATGCATGAAAAATAGCAAATGAAGTCAGAAAAGGTTTGGAAATTGATGATGTGGGTTTGAATGGTGCATATTGAATGCAGAAAAAGTCTAGAGTTAAAATATGTTAAAAAAATGAAATCCCTTTTGTAATAGATGAGTTTTCGTCCGAAACCCTGTTACTTCGAAAGAGATTTTTCAGTTTGTACACGAAGTGCATCCAGTTTTTCCCGTAACCCTCTCAACTTTTTAGCACATGGTATGTGGGTGAAATTATGAAACCATGCCAAGTTTCAACCTTTTCAGAGTTCATTTGCAGTGCTTGTCAATTTCAGGGTCATTTAGCTCAAAATAAATCATGAAATGCATGAAAAATAGCAAATTAAGTCAGAAAAGGTTTGGAAATTTGATGATGTGGCTTTGAATGGTGCATATTGAATGCAGAAAACGTCTGGAGTTAAAATATGTTAAAAAAATGAAATCCCTTTTGTAATAGATGAGTTTTCTTCCGAAACCCTGTTACTTCGAAAGAGATTGTCCAGATTGTACACGAAGTGCATCCAGTTTTTCCCGTAACCCTCTCAACTTTTTAGCACATGGTATGTGGGTGAAATTATTAAACCATGCCAAGTTTCAACCTTTTCAGAGTTCATTTGCAGTCCTTGTCAATTTCAAGGTCATTTAGCTCAAAATAAATCATGAAATGCATGAAAAATAACAAATGAAGTCAGAAAAGGTTTGGAAAATAATGATGTGGCTTTCAATGGTGCATATTGAATGCAGAAAAAGTCTGGAGTTAAAATATGTTAAAAAAATGAAATCCGTTTTGTAATAGATGAGTTTTCGTCCGAAACCCTGTTACTTCGAAAGAGATTGTCCAGTTTGTACACGAAGTGCATCCAGTTTTTCTCGTAACCCTCTCAGCTTTTTAGCACATGGTATGTGGGTGAAATTATGAAACCATGCCAAGTTTCAACCTTTTCAGAGTTCATTTGCAGTGCTTGTCAATTTTAGGGTCATTTAGCTCAAAATAAATCATGAAATGCATGAAAACTAGCAAATGAAGTCAGAAAAGGTTTGGAAATTGATGATGTGGCTTTGAATGGTGCATATTGAATGCAGAAAAAGTCTGGAGTTAAAATATGTTTAAAAATGAAATCCCTTTTGTAATAGATGAGTTTTCGTCCGAAACCCTGTTACTTCCAAAGAGATTGTCCAGTTTGTACACGAAGTGCATCCAGTTTTTCCCGTAACCCTCTCAGATTTTTAGCACATGGTATGTGGGTGAAATTATGAAACCATGCCAAGTTTCAACCTTTTCAGAGTTCATTTGCAGTGCTTGTCAATTTCAGGGTCATTTAGCAAAAAAGAAATCATGAAATGCATGAAAAATAGCAAATGAAGTCAGAAAAGGTTTGGAAATTGATGATGTGGCTTTGAATGGTGCATATTGAATGCAGAAAAAGTCTGGAGTTAAAATATGTTAAAAAAATGAAACCCCTTTTGTAATAGATGAGTTTTCGTGCGAAACCCTGTTACTTTGAAAGAGATTGTCCAGTTTGTACACGAAGTGCATCCAGTTTTTCCCGTGACCCTCTCAACTTTTTAGCACATGGTATGTGGGTGAAATTATGAAACCATGCCAAGTTTCAACCTTTTCAGAGTTCATTTGCAGCGCTTGTCAATTTCAGGGTCATTTAGCTGAAAATAAATCATGAAATGCATGAAAAATAGCAACTGAAGTCAGAAAAGGTTTGAAATTGATGATGTGGCTTTGAATGGTGCATATTGAATGCAGAAAAAGTCTGGAGTTAAAACATGTTAAAAAAGTGAAATCCCTTTTGTAATAGATGAGTTTTCGTTTGAAACCCTGTTACTTCGAAAGAGATTGTCTAGTTTGTACACGAAGTGCATCCAGTTTTTCCCGTAAGCCTCTCAACTTTTTAGCACATGGTATGTGGGTGAAATTATGAAACCATGCCAAGTTTCAACCTTTTCAGAGTTCATTTGCAGTGCTTGTCAATTTCAGGGTCATTTAGCTCAAAATAAATCATGAAATGCATGAAAAATAGCAAATGGAGTCAGAAAAGGTTTGGAAATTGATGATGTGGCTTTGAATGGTGCATATTGAATGCAAAAAGAGTCTGGAGTTAAAATATGTTTAAAAAATGAAATCCCTTTTGTAATAGATGAGTTTTCGTCCGAAACCATGTTACTTCGAAAGAGACTATCCAATTTGTACACGAAGTGCATCCAGTTTTTCCCGTAACCCTCTCAACTTTTTAGCACATGGTATGTGGGTGAAATTATGTAACCATGCCAAGTTTCAACCTTTTCAGAGTTCATTTGCAGTGCTTGTCAATTTCAGGGTCATTTAGCTCAAAATAAATCATGAAATGCATGAAAAATACCAAATGAAGTCAGAAAAGGTTTGAAAATTGATGATGTGGCTTTCAATGGTGCATATTGAATGCAGAAAAAGTCTGGAGTTAAAATATGTTAAAAAAATGAAATCCCTTTTGTAATAGATGAGTTTTCGTCCGAAACCCTGTTACTCCGAAAGAGATTGTCCAGTTTGTAAACGAAGTCCATCCAGTTTTTCCCGTAACCCTGTCAACTTTTTAGCACATGGTATGTGGGTGAAATTATGAAACCATGCCAAGTTTAAACCTTTTCAGAGTTCGTTTGCAGTGCTTGTCAATTTCAGGGTCATTTAGCTCAAAATAAATCATGAAATGCATGAAAAATAGCAAATGAAGTTAGAAAAGGTTTGGAAATTGATGATGTAGCTTTGAATGGTGCATATTGAATGCAAAAAAAGTCTGGAGTTAAAATATGTTAAAAAAAGAAATCCCTTTTGTAATAGATGAGTTTTCGTCCGAAACCCTGTTACTTCGAAAGAGATTGTCCAGTTTGTACACGAAGTGCTTCCAGTTTTTCCCGTAATACTCTCAACTTTTTAGCACATGGTATGTGGGTGAAATTATGAAACCATGCCAAGTTTCAACCTTTTCAGAGTTCATTTGCAGTGCTTGTCAATTTCAGGGTCATTTAGCTCAAAATAAATCATGAAATGCATGAAAAATAGCAAATGAAGTCAGAAAAGGTTTGGAAATTGATGATGTGGGTTTGAATGGTGCATATTGAATGCATAAAAAGTCTGGAGTTAAAATATGTTTAAAAAATGAAATCCCTTTTGTAATAGATGAGTTTTCGTCCGAAACCCTCTTACTTCGAAAGAGACTTTCCAGTTTGTACACGAAGTGCATCCAGTTTTTCCCGTAACCCTCTCAACTTTTTAGCACATGGTATGTGGGTGAAATTATGAAACCATGCCAAGTTTCAACCTTTTCAGAGTTCATTTGCAGTGCTTGTCAATTTCAGGGTCATTTAGCTCAAAATAAATCATGAAATGCATGAAAAATAGCAAATGAAGTCAGAAAAGGTTTGAAAATTGATGATGTGGCTTTCAATGGTGCATATTGAATGCAGAAAAAGTCTGGAGTTAAAATATGATAAAAAAATGAAATCCGTTTCGTAATAGATGAGTTTTCGTCCGAAACCCTGTTACTTCGAAAGAGATTGTTCAGTTTGTACACGAAGTGCATCCAGTTTTTCTCGTAACCCTCTCAACTTTTTAGCACATGGTATGTGGGTGAAATTATGAAACCATGCCAAGTTTCAACCTTTTCAGAGTTCATTTCAGTGCTTGTCAATTTCAGGGTCATTTAGCTCAAAATAACTCATGAAATGCATGAAAAATAGCAAATGAAGTCAGAAAAGGTTTGGAAATGGATGATGTGGCTTTGAATGGTGCATATTGAATGCAAAAAAAGTCTGGAGTTAAAATATGTTAAAAAAATGAAAGCCCTTTTATAATAGATGAGTTTTCGTGCGAAACCCTGTTACTTTGAAAGAGATTGTCCAGTTTGTACACGAAGTGCATCCAGTTTTTCCCGTAACCCTCTCAACTTTTTAGCACATGGTATGTGGGTGAAATTATGAAACCATGCCAAGTTTCAACCTTTTCAGAGTACATTTGCAGTGCTTGTCAATTTCAGGGTCATTTAGCTCAAAATAAATCATGAAATGCATGAAAAATAGCAAATGAAGTCAGAAAAGGTTTGAAAATTGATGATGTGGCTTTCAATGGTGCATATTGAATGCAGAAAAAGTCTGGAGTTAAAATATGTTAAAAAAATGAAATCCGTTTTGTAATAGATGAGTTTTCGTCCGAAACCCAGTTACTTCGAAAGAGATTGTCCAGTTTGTACACGAAGTGCATCCAGTTTTTCTCGTAACCCTCTCAACTTTTTAGCACATGGTATGTGGGTGAAATTATGAAACCATGCCAAGTTTCAACCTTTTCAGAGTTCATTTCAGTGCTTGTCAATTTCAGGGTCATTTAGCTCAAAATAACTCATGAAATGCATGAAAAATAGCAAATGAAGTCAGAAAAGGTTTGGAAATTGATGATGTGGCTTTGAATGGTGCATATTGAATGCAAAAAAAGTCTGGAGTTAAAATATGTTAAAAAAATGAAACCCCTTTTATAATAGATGAGTTTTCGTGCGAAACCCTGTTACTTCGAAAGAGATTGTCCAGTTTGTACACGAAGTGCATCCAGTTTTTCCCGTAACCCTCTCAACTTTTTAGCACATGGTATGTGGGTGAAATTATGAAACCATGCCAAGTTTCAACCTTTTCAGAGTTCATTTGCAGCGCTTGTCAATTTCAGGGTCATTTAGCTGAAAATAAATCATGAAATGCATGAAAAATAGCAAATGAAGTCAGAAAAGGTTTGAAATTGATGATGTGGCTTTGAATGGTGCATATTGAATGCAGAAAAAGTCTGGAGTTAAAATATGTTTAAAAAATGAAATCCCTTTTGTAATAGATGAGTTTTCGTTTGAAACCCTGTTACTTCGAAAGAGATTGTCTAGTTTGTACACGAAGTGCATCCAGTTTTTCCCGTAACCCTCTCAACTTTTTAGCACATGGTATGTGGGTGAAATTATGAAACCATGCCAAGTTTCAACCTTTTCAGAGTTCATTTGCAGTGCTTGTCAATTTTAGGGTCATTTAGCTCAAAATAAATCATGAAATGCATGAAAAATAGCAAATGGAGTCAGAAAAGGTTTGGAAATTGATGATGTGGCTTTGAATGGTGCATATTGAATGCAGAAAAAGTCTGGAGTTAAAATATGTTTAAAAAATGAAATCCCTTTTGTAATAGATGAGTTTTCGTCCGAAACCATGTTACTTCGAAAGAGACTATCCAATTTGTACACGAAGTGCATCCAGTTTTTCCCGTAACCCTCTCAACTTTTTAGCACATGGTATGTGGGTGAAATTATGAAACCATGCCAAGTTTCAACCTTTTCACAGTTCATTTGCCGTGCTTGTCAATTTCAGGGTCATTTAGCTCAAAATAAATCATGAAATGCATGAAAAATAGCAAATGAAGTAAGAAAAGGTTTGGAAATTGATGATGTAGCTTTGAATGGTGCATATTGAATGCAGAAAAAGTCTGGAGTTAAAATATGTTAAAAAAATGAAATCCCTTTTGTAATAGATGAGTTTTCGTCCGAAACCCTGTTACTTCGAAAGAGACTGTCCAGTTTGTACACGAAGTGCTTCCAGTTTTTCCCGTAACACTCTCAACTTTTTAGCACATGGTATGTGGGTGAAATTATGAAACCATGCCAAGTTTCAACCTTTTCAGAGTTCATTTGCAGTGCTTGTCAATTTCAGGGTCATTTAGCTGAAAATAAATCATGAAATGCATGAAAAATAGCAAATGAAGTCGGAAAAGGTTTGGAAATTGATGATGGGGGTTTGAATGGTGCATATTGAATGCAGAAAAAGTCTGGAGTTAAAATATGTTTAAAAAATGAAATCCCTTTTGTAATAGATGAGTTTTCGTCCGAAACCATGTTACTTCGAAAGAGACTATCCAATTTGTACACGAAGTGCATCCAGTTTTTCCCGTAACCCTCTCAACTTTTTAGCACATGGTATGTGGGTGAAATTATGAAACCATGCCAAGTTTCAACGTTTTCACAGTTCATTTGCAGTGCTTGTCAATTTCAGGGTCATTTAGCTCAAAATAAATCATGAAATGCATGAAAAATAGCAAATGAAGTAAGAAAAGGTTTGGAAATTGATGATGTAGCTTTGAATGGTGCATATTGAATGCAGAAAAAGTCTGGAGTTAAAATATGTTAAAAAAATGAAATCCCTTTTGTAATAGATGAGTTTTCGTCCGAAACCCTGTTACTTCGAAAGAGACTGTCCAGTTTGTACACGAAGTGCTTCCAGTTTTTCCCGTAACACTCTCAACTTTTTAGCACATGGTATGTGGGTGAAATTATGAAACCATGCCAAGTTTCAACCTTCTCAGAGTTCATTTGCAGTGCTTGTCAATTTCAGGGTCATTTAGCTCAAAATAAATCATGAAATGCATGAAAAATAGCAAATGAAGTCAGAAAAGGTTTGGAAATTGATGATGGGGGTTTGAATGGTGCATATTGAATGCATAAAAATTCTGGAGTTAAAACATGTTAAAAAAGTGAAATCCCTTTTGTAATAGATGAGTTTTCGTTTGAAACCCTGTTACTTCGAAAGAGATTGTCTAGTTTGTACACGAAGTGCATCCAGTTTTTCCCGTAACCCTCTCAACTTTTTAGCACATGGTATGTGGGTGAAATTATGAAACCATGCCAAGTTTCAACATTTTCAGAGTTCATTTGCAGTGCTTGTCAATTTTAGGGTCATTTAGCTCAAAATAAATCATGAAATGCATGAAAAATAGCAAATGGAGTCAGAAAAGGTTTGGAAATTGATGATGTGGCTTTGAATGGTGCATATTGAATGCAGAAAAAGTCTGGAGTTAAAATATGTTTAAAAAATGAAATCCCTTTTGTAATAGATGAGTTTTCGTCCGAAACCATGTTACTTCGAAAGAGACTATCCAATTTGTACACGAAGTGCATCCAGTTTTTCCCGTAACCCTCTCAACTTTTTAGCACATGGTATGTGGGTGAAATTATGAAACCATGCCAAGTTTAAACCTTTTCAGAGTTCGTTTGCAGTGCTTGTCAATTTCAGGGTCATTTAGCTCAAAATAAATCATGAAATGCATGAAAAATAGCAAATGAAGTAAGAAAAGGTTTGGAAATTGATGATGTAGCTTTGAATGGTGCATATTGAATGCAGAAAAAGTCTGGAGTTAAAATATGTTAAAAAAATGAAATCCGTTTTGTAATAGATGAGTTTTCGTCCGAAACCCTGTTACTTCGAAAGAGACTGTCCAGTTTGTACACGAAGTGCATCCAGTTTTTCTCGTAACCCTCTCAGCTTTTTAGCACATGGTATGTGGGTGAAATTATGAAACCATGCCAAGTTTCAACCTTTTCAGAGTTCATTTCAGTGCTTGTCAATTTCAGGGTCATTTAGCTGAAAATAAATCATGAAATGCATGAAAAATAGCAAATGAAGTCAGAAAAGGTTTGAAATTGATGATGTGGCTTTGAATGGTGCATATTGAATGCAGAAAAAGTCTGGAGTTAAAACATGTTAAAAAAGTGAAATCCCTTTTGTAATAGATGAGTTTTCGTTTGAAACCCTGTTACTTCGAAAGAGATTGTCTAGTTTGTACACGAAGTGCATCCAGTTTTTCCCGTAACCCTCTCAACTTTTTAGCACATGGTATGTGGGTGAAATTATGAAACCATGCCAAGTTTCAACCTTTTCAGAGTTCATTTGCAGTGCTTGTCAATTTTAGGGTCATTTAGCTCAAAATAAATCATGAAATGCATGAAAAATAGCAAATGGAGTCAGAAAAGGTTTGGAAATTGATGATGTGGCTTTGAATGGTGCATATTGAATGCAGAAAAAGTCTGGAGTTAAAATATGTTTAAAAAATGAAATCCCTTTTGTAATAGATGAGTTTTCGTCCGAAACCATGTTACTTCGAAAGAGACTATCCAATTTGTACACGAAGTGCATCCAGTTTTTCCCGTAACCCTCTCAACTTTTTAGCACATGGTATGTGGGTGAAATTATGAAACCATGCCAAGTTTAAACCTTTTCCGAGTTCGTTTGCAGTGCTTGTCAATTTCAGGGTCATTTAGCTCAAAATAAATCATGAAATGCATGAAAAATAGCAAATGAAGTAAGAAAAGGTTTGGAAATTGATGATGTAGCTTTGAATGGTGCATATTGAATGCAGAAAAAGTCTGGAGTTAAAATATGTTAAAAAAATGAAATCCGTTTTGTAATAGATGAGTTTTCGTCCGAAACCCTGTTACTTCGAAAGAGATTGTCCAGTTTGTACACGAAGTGCATCCAGTTTTTCTCGTAACCCTCTCAGCTTTTTAGCACATGGTATGTGGGTGAAATTATGAAACCATGCCAAGTTTCAACCTTTTCAGAGTTCATTTCAGTGCTTGTCAATTTCAGGGTCATTTAGCTGAAAATAAATCATGAAATGCATGAAAAATAGCAAATGAAGTCAGAAAAGGTTTGAAATTGATGATGTGGCTTTGAATGGTGCATATTGAATGCAGAAAAAGTCTGGAGTTAAAACATGTTAAAAAAGTGAAATCCCTTTTGTAATAGATGAGTTTTCGTTTGAAACCCTGTTACTTCGAAAGAGATTGTCTAGTTTGTACACGAAGTGCATCCAGTTTTTCCCGTAACCCTCTCAACTTTTTAGCACATGGTATGTGGGTGAAATTATGAAACCATGCCAAGTTTCAACCTTTTCAGAGTTCATTTGCAGTGCTTGTCAATTTTAGGGTCATTTAGCTCAAAATAAATCATGAAATGCATGAAAAATAGCAAATGGAGTCAGAAAAGGTTTGGAAATTGATGATGTGGCTTTGAATGGTGCATATTGAATGCAGAAAAAGTCTGGAGTTAAAATATGTTTAAAAAATGAAATCCCTTTTGTAATAGATGAGTTTTCGTCCGAAACCATGTTACTTCGAAAGAGACTATCCAATTTGTACACGAAGTGCATCCAGTTTTTCCTGTAACCCTCTCAACTTTTTAGCACATGGTATGTGGGTGAAATTATGAAACCATGCCAAGTTTCAACCTTTTCACAGTTCATTTGCAGTGATTGTCAATTTCAGGGTCATTTAGCTCAAAATAAATCATGAAATGCATGAAAAATAGCAAATGAAGTAAGAAAAGGTTTGGAAATTGATGATGTAGCTTTGAATGGTGCATATTGAATGCAGAAAAAGTCTGGAGTTAAAACATGTTAAAAAAGTGAAATCCCTTTTGTAATAGATGAGTTTTCGTTTGAAACCCTGTTACTTCGAAAGAGATTGTCTAGTTTGTACACGAAGTGCATCCAGTTTTTCCCGTAACCCTCTCAACTTTTTAGCACATGGTATGTGGGTGAAATTATGAAACCATGCCAAGTTTCAACCTTTTCAGAGTTCATTTGCAGTGCTTGTCAATTTTAGGGTCATTTAGCTCAAAATAAATCATGAAATGCATGAAAAATAGCAAATGAAGTCAGAAAAGGTTTGGAAATTGATGATGGGGGTTTGAATGGTGCATATTGAATGCATAAAAAGTCTGGAGTTAAAACATGTTAAAAAAGTGAAATCCCTTTTGTAATAGATGAGTTTTCGTTTGAAACCCTGTTACTTCGAAAGAGATTGTCTAGTTTGTACACGAAGTGCATCCAGTTTTTCCCGTAACCCTCTCAACTTTTTAGCACATGGTATGTGGGTGAAATTATGAAACCATGCCAAGTTTCAACCTTTTCAGAGTTCATTTGCAGTGCTTGTCAATTTTAGGGTCATTTAGCTCAAAATAAATCATGAAATGCATGAAAAATAGCAAATGGAGTCAGAAAAGGTTTGGAAATTGATGATGTGGCTTTGAATGGTGCATATTGAATGCAGAAAAAGTCTGGAGTTAAAATATGTTTAAAAAATGAAATCCCTTTTGTAATAGATGAGTTTTCGTCCGAAACCATGTTACTTCGAAAGAGACTATCCAATTTGTACACGAAGTGCATCCAGTTTTTCCCGTAACCCTCTCAACTTTTTAGCACATGGTATGTGGGTGAAATTATGAAACCATGCCAAGTTTCAACCTTTTCACAGTTCATTTGCAGTGATTGTCAATTTCAGGGTCATTTAGCTCAAAATAAATCATGAAATGCATGAAAAATAGCAAATGAAGTAAGAAAAGGTTTGGAAATTGATGATGTAGCTTTGAATGGTGCATATTGAATGCAGAAAAAGTCTGGAGTTAAAATATGTTAAAAAAATGAAATCCCTTTTGTAATAGATGAGTTTTCGTCCGAAACCCTGTTACTTCGAAAGAGACTGTCCAGTTTGTACACGAAGTGCTTCCAGTTTTTCCCGTAACACTCTCAACTTTTTAGCACATGGTATGTGGGTGAAATTATGAAACCATGCCAAGTTTCAACCTTTTCAGAGTTCATTTGCAGTGCTTGTCAATTTCAGGGTCATTTAGCTCAAAATAAATCATGAAATGCATGAAAAATAGCAAATGAAGTCAGAAAAGGTTTGGAAATTGATGATGGGGGTTTGAATGGTGCATATTGAATGCATAAGAAGTCTGGAGTTAAAACATGTTAAAAAAGTGAAATCCCTTTTGTAATAGATGAGTTTTCGTTTGAAACCCTGTTACTTCGAAAGAGATTGTCTAGTTTGTACACGAAGTGCATCCAGTTTTTCCCGTAACCCTCTCAACTTTTTAGCACATGGTATGTGGGTGAAATTATGAAACCATGCCAAGTTTCAACCTTTTCAGAGTTCATTTGCAGTGCTTGTCAATTTTAGGGTCATTTAGCTCAAAATAAATCATGAAATGCATGAAAAATAGCAAATGAAGTAAGAAAAGGTTTGGAAATTGATGATGTAGCTTTGAATGGTGCATATTGAATGCAGAAAAAGTCTGGAGTTAAAATATGTTAAAAAAATGAAATCCCTTTTGTAATAGATGAGTTTTCGTCCGAAACCCTGTTACTTCGAAAGAGACTGTCCAGTTTGTACACGAAGTGCTTCCAGTTTTTCCCGTAACACTCTCAACTTTTTAGCACATGGTATGTGGGTGAAATTATGAAACCATGCCAAGTTTCAACCTTCTCAGAGTTCATTTGCAGTGCTTGTCAATTTCAGGGTCATTTAGCTCAAAATAAATCATGAAATGCATGAAAAATAGCAAATGAAGTCAGAAAAGGTTTGGAAATTGATGATGGGGGTTTGAATGGTGCATATTGAATGCATAAAAAGTCTGGAGTTAAAACATGTTAAAAAAGTGAAATCCCTTTTGTAATAGATGAGTTTTCGTTTGAAACCCTGTTACTTCGAAAGAGATTGTCTAGTTTGTACACGAAGTGCATCCAGTTTTTCCCGTAACCCTCTCAACTTTTTAGCACATGGTATGTGGGTGAAATTATGAAACCATGCCAAGTTTCAACCTTTTCAGAGTTCATTTGCAGTGCTTGTCAATTTTAGGGTCATTTAGCTCAAAATAAATCATGAAATGCATGAAAAATAGCAAATGGAGTCAGAAAAGGTTTGGAAATTGATGATGTGGCTTTGAATGGTGCATATTGAATGCAGAAAAAGTCTGGAGTTAAAATATGTTTAAAAAATGAAATCCCTTTTGTAATAGATGAGTTTTCGTCCGAAACCATGTTACTTCGAAAGAGACTATCCAATTTGTACACGAAGTGCATCCAGTTTTTCCCGTAACCCTCTCAACTTTTTAGCACATGGTATGTGGGTGAAATTATGAAACCATGCCAAGTTTAAACCTTTTCAGAGTTCGTTTGCAGTGCTTGTCAATTTCAGGGTCATTTAGCTCAAAATAAATCATGAAATGCATGAAAAATAGCAAATGAAGTAAGAAAAGGTTTGGAAATTGATGATGTAGCTTTGAATGGTGCATATTGAATGCAGAAAAAGTCTGGAGTTAAAATATGTTAAAAAAATGAAATCCGTTTTGTAATAGATGAGTTTTCGTCCGAAACCCTGTTACTTCGAAAGAGATTGTCCAGTTTGTACACGAAGTGCATCCAGTTTTTCTCGTAACCCTCTCAGCTTTTTAGCACATGGTATGTGGGTGAAATTATGAAACCATGCCAAGTTTCAACCTTTTCAGAGTTCATTTCAGTGCTTGTCAATTTCAGGGTCATTTAGCTGAAAATAAATCATGAAATGCATGAAAAATAGCAAATGAAGTCAGAAAAGGTTTGAAATTGATGATGTGGCTTTGAATGGTGCATATTGAATGCAGAAAAAGTCTGGAGTTAAAACATGTTAAAAAAGTGAAATCCCTTTTGTAATAGATGAGTTTTCGTTTGAAACCCTGTTACTTCGAAAGAGATTGTCTAGTTTGTACACGAAGTGCATCCAGTTTTTCCCGTAACCCTCTCAACTTTTTAGCACATGGTATGTGGGTGAAATTATGAAACCATGCCAAGTTTCAACCTTTTCAGAGTTCATTTGCAGTGCTTGTCAATTTTAGGGTCATTTAGCTCAAAATAAATCATGAAATGCATGAAAAATAGCAAATGGAGTCAGAAAAGGTTTGGAAATTGATGATGTGGCTTTGAATGGTGCATATTGAATGCAGAAAAAGTCTGGAGTTAAAATATGTTTAAAAAATGAAATCCCTTTTGTAATAGATGAGTTTTCGTCCGAAACCATGTTACTTCGAAAGAGACTATCCAATTTGTACACGAAGTGCATCCAGTTTTTCCCGTAACCCTCTCAACTTTTTAGCACATGGTATGTGGGTGAAATTATGAAACCATGCCAAGTTTAAACCTTTTCACAGTTCATTTGCAGTGATTGTCAATTTCAGGGTCATTTAGCTCAAAATAAATCATGAAATGCATGAAAAATAGCAAATGAAGTAAGAAAAGGTTTGGAAATTGATGATGTAGCTTTGAATGGTGCATATTGAATGCAGAAAAAGTCTGGAGTTAAAATATGTTAAAAAAATGAAATCCGTTTTGTAATAGATGAGTTTTCGTCCGAAACCCTGTTACTTCGAAAGAGATTGTCCAGTTTGTACACGAAGTGCATCCAGTTTTTCTCGTAACCCTCTCAGCTTTTTAGCACATGGTATGTGGGTGAAATTATGAAACCATGCCAAGTTTCAACCTTTTCAGAGTTCATTTCAGTGCTTGTCAATTTCAGGGTCATTTAGCTGAAAATAAATCATGAAATGCATGAAAAATAGCAAATGAAGTCAGAAAAGGTTTGAAATTGATGATGTGGCTTTGAATGGTGCATATTGAATGCAGAAAAAGTCTGGAGTTAAAACATGTTAAAAAAGTGAAATCCCTTTTGTAATAGATGAGTTTTCGTTTGAAACCCTGTTACTTCGAAAGAGATTGTCTAGTTTGTACACGAAGTGCATCCAGTTTTTCCCGTAACCCTCTCAACTTTTTAGCACATGGTATGTGGGTGAAATTATGAAACCATGCCAAGTTTCAACCTTTTCAGAGTTCATTTGCAGTGCTTGTCAATTTTAGGGTCATTTAGCTCAAAATAAATCATGAAATGCATGAAAAATAGCAAATGGAGTCAGAAAAGGTTTGGAAATTGATGATGTGGCTTTGAATGGTGCATATTGAATGCAGAAAAAGTCTGGAGTTAAAATATGTTTAAAAAATGAAATCCCTTTTGTAATAGATGAGTTTTCGTCCGAAACCATGTTACTTCGAAAGAGACTATCCAATTTGTACACGAAGTGCATCCAGTTTTTCCCGTAACCCTCTCAACTTTTTAGCACATGGTATGTGGGTGAAATTATGAAACCATGCCAAGTTTCAACCTTTTCACAGTTCATTTGCAGTGATTGTCAATTTCAGGGTCATTTAGCTCAAAATAAATCATGAAATGCATGAAAAATAGCAAATGAAGTAAGAAAAGGTTTGGAAATTGATGATGTCGCTTTGAATGGTGCATATTGAATGCAGAAAAAGTCTGGAGTTAAAATATGTTAAAAAAATGAAATCCCTTTTGTAATAGATGAGTTTTCGTCCGAAACCCTGTTACTTCGAAAGAGACTGTCCAGTTTGTACACGAAGTGCTTCCAGTTTTTCCCGTAACACTCTCAACTTTTTAGCACATGGTATGTGGGTGAAATTATGAAACCATGCCAAGTTTCAACCTTTTCAGAGTTCATTTGCAGTGCTTGTCAATTTCAGGGTCATTTAGCTCAAAATAAATCATGAAATGCATGAAAAATAGCAAATGAAGTCAGAAAAGGTTTGGAAATTGATGATGGGGGTTTGAATGGTGCATATTGAATGCATAAAAAGTCTGGAGTTAAAACATGTTAAAAAAGTGAAATCCCTTTTGTAATAGATGAGTTTTCGTTTGAAACCCTGTTACTTCGAAAGAGATTGTCTAGTTTGTACACGAAGTGCATCCAGTTTTTCCCGTAACCCTCTCAACTTTTTAGCACATGGTATGTGGGTGAAATTATGAAACCATGCCAAGTTTCAACCTTTTCAGAGTTCATTTGCAGTGCTTGTCAATTTTAGGGTCATTTAGCTCAAAATAAATCATGAAATGCATGAAAAATAGCAAATGAAGTAAGAAAAGGTTTGGAAATTGATGATGTAGCTTTGAATGGTGCATATTGAATGCAGAAAAAGTCTGGAGTTAAAATATGTTAAAAAAATGAAATCATTTTGTAATAGATGAGTTTTCGTCCGAAACCCTGTTACTTCGAAAGAGACTGTCCAGTTTGTACACGAAGTGCTTCCAGTTTTTCCCGTAACACTCTCAACTTTTTAGCACATGGTATGTGGGTGAAATTATGAAACCATGCCAAGTTTCAACCTTCTCAGAGTTCATTTGCAGTGCTTGTCAATTTCAGGGTCATTTAGCTCAAAATAAATCATGAAATGCATGAAAAATAGCAAATGAAGTCAGAAAAGGTTTGGAAATTGATGATGGGGGTTTGAATGGTGCATATTGAATGCATAAAAAGTCTGGAGTTAAAACATGTTAAAAAAGTGAAATCCCTTTTGTAATAGATGAGTTTTCGTTTGAAACCCTGTTACTTCGAAAGAGATTGTCTAGTTTGTACACGAAGTGCATCCAGTTTTTCCCGTAACCCTCTCAACTTTTTAGCACATGGTATGTGGGTGAAATTATGAAACCATGCCAAGTTTCAACCTTTTCAGAGTTCATTTGCAGTGCTTGTCAATTTTAGGGTCATTTAGCTCAAAATAAATCATGAAATGCATGAAAAATAGCAAATGGAGTCAGAAAAGGTTTGGAAATTGATGATGTGGCTTTGAATGGTGCATATTGAATGCAGAAAAAGTCTGGAGTTAAAATATGTTTAAAAAATGAAATCCCTTTTGTAATAGATGAGTTTTCGTCCGAAACCATGTTACTTCGAAAGAGACTGTCCAATTTGTACACGAAGTGCATCCAGTTTTTCCCGTAACCCTCTCAACTTTTTAGCACATGGTATGTGGGTGAAATTATGAAACCATGCCAAGTTTAAACCTTTTCAGAGTTCGTTTGCAGTGCTTGTCAATTTCAGGGTCATTTAGCTCAAAATAAATCATGAAATGCATGAAAAATAGCAAATGAAGTAAGAAAAGGTTTGGAAATTGATGATGTAGCTTTGAATGGTGCATATTGAATGCAGAAAAAGTCTGGAGTTAAAATATGTTAAAAAAATGAAATCCGTTTTGTAATAGATGAGTTTTCGTCCGAAACCCTGTTACTTCGAAAGAGATTGTCCAGTTTGTACACGAAGTGCATCCAGTTTTTCTCGTAACCCTCTCAGCTTTTTAGCACATGGTATGTGGGTGAAATTATGAAACCATGCCAAGTTTCAACCTTTTCAGAGTTCATTTCAGTGCTTGTCAATTTCAGGGTCATTTAGCTGAAAATAAATCATGAAATGCATGAAAAATAGCAAATGAAGTCAGAAAAGGTTTGAAATTGATGATGTGGCTTTGAATGGTGCATATTGAATGCAGAAAAAGTCTGGAGTTAAAACATGTTAAAAAAGTGAAATCCCTTTTGTAATAGATGAGTTTTCGTTTGAAACCCTGTTACTTCGAAAGAGATTGTCTAGTTTGTACACGAAGTGCATCCAGTTTTTCCCGTAACCCTCTCAACTTTTTAGCACATGGTATGTGGGTGAAATTATGAAACCATGCCAAGTTTCAACCTTTTCAGAGTTCATTTGCAGTGCTTGTCAATTTTAGGGTCATTTAGCTCAAAATAAATCATGAAATGCATGAAAAATAGCAAATGGAGTCAGAAAAGGTTTGGAAATTGATGATGTGGCTTTGAATGGTGCATATTGAATGCAGAAAAAGTCTGGAGTTAAAATATGTTTAAAAAATGAAATCCCTTTTGTAATAGATGAGTTTTCGTCCGAAACCATGTTACTTCGAAAGAGACTATCCAATTTGTACACGAAGTGCATCCAGTTTTTCCCGTAACCCTCTCAACTTTTTAGCACATGGTATGTGGGTGAAATTATGAAACCATGCCAAGTTTCAACCTTTTCACAGTTCATTTGCAGTGATTGTCAATTTCAGGGTCATTTAGCTCAAAATAAATCATGAAATGCATGAAAAATAGCAAATGAAGTAAGAAAAGGTTTGGAAATTGATGATGTAGCTTTGAATGGTGCATATTGAATGCAGAAAAAGTCTGGAATTAAAATATGTTAAAAAAATGAAATCCCTTTTGTAATAGATGAGTTTTCGTCCGAAACCCTGTTACTTCGAAAGAGACTGTCCAGTTTGTACACGAAGTGCTTCCAGTTTTTCCCGTAACACTCTCAACTTTTTAGCACATGGTATGTGGGTGAAATTATGAAACCATGCCAAGTTTCAACCTTTTCAGAGTTCATTTGCAGTGCTTGTCAATTTCAGGGTCATTTAGCTCAAAATAAATCATGAAATGCATGAAAAATAGCAAATGAAGTCAGAAAAGGTTTGGAAATTGATGATGGGGGTTTGAATGGTGCATATTGAATGCATAAAAAGTCTGGAGTTAAAACATGTTAAAAAAGTGAAATCCCTTTTGTAATAGATGAGTTTTCGTTTGAAACCCTGTTACTTCGAAAGAGATTGTCTAGTTTGTACACGAAGTGCATCCAGTTTTTCCCGTAACCCTCTCAACTTTTTAGCACATGGTATGTGGGTGAAATTATGAAACCATGCCAAGTTTCAACCTTTTCAGAGTTCATTTGCAGTGCTTGTCAATTTTAGGGTCATTTAGCTCAAAATAAATCATGAAATGCATGAAAAATAGCAAATGGAGTCAGAAAAGGTTTGGAAATTGATGATGTGGCTTTGAATGGTGCATATTGAATGCAGAAAAAGTCTGGAGTTAAAATATGTTTAAAAAATGAAATCCCTTTTGTAATAGATGAGTTTTCGTCCGAAACCATGTTACTTCGAAAGAGACTATCCAATTTGTACACGAAGTGCATCCAGTTTTTCCCGTAACCCTCTCAACTTTTTAGCACATGGTATGTGGGTGAAATTATGAAACCATGCCAAGTTTCAACCTTTTCACAGTTCATTTGCAGTGCTTGTCAATTTCAGGGTCAATTAGCTCAAAATAAATCATGAAATGCATGAAAAATAGCAAATGAAGTAAGAAAAGGTTTGGAAATTGATGATGTAGCTTTGAATGGTGCATATTGAATGCAGAAAAAGTCTGGAGTTAAAATATGTTAAAAAAATGAAATCCCTTTTGTAATAGATGAGTTTTCGTCCGAAACCCTGTTACTTCGAAAGAGACTGTCCAGTTTGTACACGAAGTGCTTCCAGTTTTTCCCGTAACACTCTCAACTTTTTAGCACATGGTATGTGGGTGAAATTATGAAACCATGCCAAGTTTCAACCTTTTCAGAGTTCATTTGCAGTGCTTGTCAATTTCAGGGTCATTTAGCTCAAAATAAATCATGAAATGCATGAAAAATAGCAAATGAAGTCAGAAAAGGTTTGGAAATTGATGATGGGGGTTTGAATGGTGCATATTGAATGCATAAAAAGTCTGGAGTTAAAATATGTTAAAAAAATGAAATCCCTTTTGTAATAGACGAGTTTTCGTCCGAAACCCTGTTACTTCGAAAGAGACTGTCCAGTTTGTACACGAAGTGCTTCCAGTTTTTCCCGTAACACTCTCAACTTTTTAGCACATGGTATGTGGGTGAAATTATGAAACCATGCCAAGTTTCAACCTTTTCAGAGTTCATTTGCAGTGCTTGTCAATTTCAGGGTCATTTAGCTCAAAATAAATCATGAAATGCATGAAAAATAGCAAATGAAGTCAGAAAAGGTTTGGAAATTGATGATGGGGGTTTGAATGGTGCATATTGAATGCAGAAAAAGTCTGGAGTTAAAATATGTTAAAAAAATGAAATCCCTTTTGTAATAGATGAGTTTTCGTCCGAAACCCTGTTACTTCGAAAGAGACTGTCCAGTTTGTACACGAAGTGCTTCCAGTTTTTCCCGTAACACTCTCAACTTTTTAGCACATGGTATGTGGGTGAAATTATGAAACCATGCCAAGTTTCATCCTTTTCAGAGTTCATTTGCAGTGCTTGTCAATTTCAGGGTCATTTAGCTCAAAATAAATCATGAAATGCATGAAAAATAGCAAATGAAGTCAGAAAAGGTTTGGAAATTGATGATGGGGGTTTGAATGGTGCATATTGAATGCATAAAAAGTCTGGAGTTAAACTATGTTTAAAAAATGAAATCCCTTTTGTAATAGATGAGTTTTCGTCCGAAACCCTGTTACTTCGAAAGAGACTTTCCAATTTGTACACGAAGTGCATCCAGTTTTTCCCGTAACCCTCTCAACTTTTTAGCACATGGTATGTGGGTGAAATTATGAAACCATGCCAAGTTTCAACCTTTTCAGAGTTCATTTGCAGTGCTAGTCAATTTCAGGGTCATTTAGCTCAAAATAAATCATGAAATGCATGAAAAATAGCAAATGAAGTCAGAAAAGGTTTGAAAATTGATGATGTGGCTTTTAATGGTGCATATTGAATGCAGAAAAAGTCTGGAATTAAAATATGTTAAAAAAATGAAATCCGTTTTGTAATAGATGAGTTTTCGTCCGAAACCCTGTTACTTCGAAAGAGATTGTCCAGTTTGTACACGAAGTGCATCCAGTTTTTCTCGTAACCCTCTCAGCTTTTTAGCACATGGTATGTGGGTGAAATTATGAAACCATGCCAAGTTTCAACCTTTTCAGAGTTCATTTCAGTGCTTGTCAATTTCAGGGTCATTTAGCTCAAAATAACTCATGAAATGCATGAAAAATAGCAAATGAAGTCAGAAAAGGTTTGGAAATTGATGATGTGGCTTTGAATGGTGCATATTGAATGCAAAAAAAGTCTGGAGTTAAAATATGTTAAAAAAATGAAACCCCTTTTATAATAGATGAGTTTTCGTGCGAAACCCTGTTACTTCGAAAGAGATTGTCCAGTTTGTACACGAAGTGCATCCAGTTTTTCCCGTAACCCTCTCAACTTTTTAGCACATGGTATGTGGGTGAAATTAAGAAACCATGCCAAGTTTCAACCTTTTCAGAGTTCATTTGCAGCGCTTGTCAATTTCAGGGTCATTTAGCTGAAAGTAAATCATGAAATGCATGAAAAATAGCAAATGAAGTCAGAAAAGGTTTGAAATTGATGATGTGGCTTTGAATGGTGCATATTGAATGCAGAAAAAGTCTGGAGTTAAAACATGTTAAAAAAGTGAAATCCCTTTTGTAATAGATGAGTTTTCGTTTGAAACCCTGTTACTTCGAAAGAGATTGTCTAGTTTGTACACGAAGTGCATCCAGTTTTTCCCGTAACCCTCTCAACTTTTTAGCACATGGTATGTGGGTGAAATTATGAAACCATGCCAAGTTTCAACCTTTTCAGAGTTCATTTGCAGTGCTTGTCAATTTTAGGGTCATTTAGCTCAAAATAAATCATGAAATGCATGAAAAATAGCAAATGGAGTCAGAAAAGGTTTGGAAATTGATGATGTGGCTTTGAATGGTGCATATTGAATGCAGAAAAAGTCTGGAGTTAAAATATGTTTAAAAAATGAAATCCCTTTTGTAATAGATGAGTTTTCGTCCGAAACCATGTTACTTCGAAAGAGACTATCCAATTTGTACACGAAGTGCATCCAGTTTTTCCCGTACCCCTCTCAACTTTTTAGCACATGGTATGTGGGTGAAATTATGAAACCATGCCAAGTTTCAACCTTTTCAGAGTTCATTTGCAGTGCTTGTCAATTTCAGGGTCATTTAGCTCAAAATAAATCATGAAATGCATGAAAAATAGCAAATGAAGTCAGAAAAGGTTTGAAAATTGATGATGTGGCTTTCAATGGTGCATATTGAATGCAGAAAAAGTCTGGAGTTAAAATATGTTAAAAAAATGAAATCCGTTTCGTAATAGATGAGTTTTCGTCCGAAACCCAGTTACTTCGAAAGAGATTGTCCAGTTTGTACACGAAGTGCATCCAGTTTTTCTCGTAACCCTCTCAACTTTTTAGCACATGGTATGTGGGTGAAATTATGAAACCATGCCAAGTTTCAACCTTTTCAGAGTTCATTTCAGTGCTTGTCAATTTCAGGGTCATTTAGCTCAAAATAACTCATGAAATGCATGAAAAATAGCAAATGAAGTCAGAAAAGGTTTGGAAATTGATGATGTGGCTTTGAATGGTGCATATTGAATGCAAAAAAAGTCTGGAGTTAAAATATGTTAAAAAGATGAAACCCCTTTTATAATAGATGAGTTTTCGTGCGAAACCCTGTTACTTCGAAAGAGATTGTCCAGTTTGTACACGAAGTGCATCCAGTTTTTCCCGTAACCCTCTCAACTTTTTAGCACATGGTATGTGGGTGAAATTGTGAAACCATGCCAAGTTTCAACCTTTTCAGAGTTCATTTGCAGCGCTTGTCAATTGCAGGGTCATTTAGCTGAAAATAAATCATGAAATGCATGAAAAATAGCAAATGAAGTCAGAAAAGGTTTGAAATTGATGATGTGGCTTTGAATGGTGCATATTGAATGCAGAAAAAGTCTGGAGTTAAAACATGTTAAAAAAGTGAAATCCCTTTTGTAATAGATGAGTTTTCGTTTGAAACCCTGTTACTTCGAAAGAGATTGTCTAGTTTGTACACGAAGTGCATCCAGTTTTTCCCGTAACCCTCTCAACTTTTTAGCACATGGTATGTGGGTGAAATTATGAAACCATGCCAAGTTTCAACCTTTTCAGAGTTCATTTGCAGTGCTTGTCAATTTTAGGGTCATTTAGCTCAAAATAAATCATGAAATGCATGAAAAATAGCAAATGGAGTCAGAAAAGGTTTGGAAATTGATGATGTGGCTTTGAATGGTGCATATTGAATGCAGAAAAAGTCGGGAGTTAAAATATGTTTAAAAAATGAAATCCCTTTTGTAATAGATGAGTTTTCGTCCGAAACCATGTTACTTCGAAAGAGACTATCCAATTTGTACACGAAGTGCATCCAGTTTTTCCCGTAACCCTCTCAACTTTTTAGCACATGGTATGTGGGTGAAGTTATGAAACCATGCCAAGTTTCAACCTTTTCACAGTTCATTTGCAGTGCTTGTCAATTTCAGGGTCATTTAGCTCAAAATAAATCATGAAATGCATGAAAAATAGCAAATGAAGTCAGAAAAGGTTTGAAAATTGATGATGTGGCTGTCAATGGTGCATATTGAATGCAGAAAAAGTCTGGAGTTAAAATATGTTAAAAAAATGAAATCCCTTTTGTAATAGATGAGTTTTCGTCCGAAACCCTGTTACTCCGAAAGAGATTGTCCAGTTTGTAAACGAAGTCCATCCAGTTTTTCCCGTAACCCTGTCAACTTTTTAGCACATGGTATGTGGGTGAAATTATGAAACCATGCCAAGTTTCAACCTTTTCAGAGTTCGTTTGCAGTTCTTGTCAATTTCAGGGTCATTTAGCTCAAAATAAATCATGAAATGCAGGAAAAATAGCAAATGAAGTAAGAAAAGGTTTGGAAATTGATGATGTAGCTTTGAATGGTGCATATTGAATGCAGAAAAAGTCTGGAGTTAAAATGTGTTAAAAAAATGAAATCCCTTTTGTAATAGATGAGTTTTCGTCCGAAACCCTGTTACTTCGAAAGAGATTGTCCAGTTTGTACACGAAGTGCTTCCAGTTTTTCCCGTAACACTCTCAACTTTTTAGCACATGGTATGTGGGTGAAATTATGAAACCATGCCAAGTTTCAACCTTTTCAGAGTTCATTTGCAGTGCTTGTCAATTTCAGGGTCATTTAGCTCAAAATAAATCATGAAATGCATGAAAAATAGCAAATGAAGTCAGAAAAGGTTTGAAAATTGATGATGTGGCTTTCAATGGTGCATATTGAATGCAGAAAAAGTCTGGAGTTAAAATATGTTAAAAAAATGAAATCCGTTTTGTAATAGATGAGTTTTCGTCCGAAACCCGGTTACTTCGAAAGAGATTGTCCAGTTTGTACACGAAGTGCATCCAGTTTTTCTCGTAACCCTCTCAACTTTTTAGCACATGGTATGTGGGTGAAATTATGAAACCATGCCAAGTTTCAACCTTTTCAGAGTTCATTTCAGTGCTTGTCAATTTCAGGGTCATTTAGCTCAAAATAACTCATGAAATGCATGAAAAATAGCAAATGAAGTCAGAAAAGGTTTGGAAATTGATGATGTGGCTTTGAATGGTGCATATTGAATGCAAAAAAAGTCTGGAGTTAAAATATGTTAAAAAAATGAAACCCCTTTTATAATAGATGAGTTTTCGTGCGAAACCCTGTTACTTCGAAAGAGATTGTCCAGTTTGTACACGAAGTGCATCCAGTTTTTCCCGTAACCCTCTCAACTTTTTAGCACATGGTATGTGGGTGAAATTATGAAACCATGCCAAGTTTCAACCTTTTCAGAGTTCATTTGCAGCGCTTGTCAATTTCAGGGTCATTTAGCTGAAAATAAATCATGAAATGCAAGAAAAATAGCAAATGAAGTCAGAAAAGGTTTGAAATTGATGATGTGGCTTTGAATGGTGCATATTGAATGCAGAAAAAGTCTGGAGTTAAAACATGTTAAAAAAGTGAAATCCCTTTTGTAATAGATGAGTTTTCGTTTGAAACCCTGTTACTTCGCAAGAGATTGTCTAGTTTGTACACGAAGTGCATCCAGTTTTTCCCGTAACCCTCTCAACTTTTTAGCACATGGTATGTGGGTGAAATTATGAAACCATGCCAAGTTTCAACCTTTTCAGAGTTCATTTGCAGTGCTTGTCAATTTTAGGGTCATTTAGCTCAAAATAAATCATGAAATGCATGAAAAATAGCAAATGGAGTCAAAAGGTTTGGAAATTGATGATGTGGCTTTGAATGGTGCATATTGAATGCAGAAAAAGTCTGGAGTTAAAATATGTTTAAAAAATGAAATCCCTTTTGTAATAGATGAGTTTTCGTCCGAAACCATGTTACTTCGAAAGAGACTATCCAATTTGTACACGAAGTGCATCCAGTTTTTCCCGTAACCCTCTCAACTTTTTAGCACATGGTATGTGGGTGAAATTATGAAACCATGCCAAGTTTCAACCTTTTCACAGTTCATTTGCAGTGCTTGTCAATTTCAGGGTCATTTAGCTCAAAATAAATCATGAAATGCATGAAAAATAGCAAATGAAGTCAGAAAAGGTTTGAAAATTGATGATGTGGCTGTCAATGGTGCATATTGAATGCAGAAAAAGTCTGGAGTTAAAATATGTTAAAAAAATGAAATCCCTTTTGTAATAGATGAGTTTTCGTCCGAAACCCTGTTACTCCGAAAGAGATTGTCCAGTTTGTAAACGAAGTCCATCCAGTTTTTCCCGTAACCCTGTCAACTTTTTAGCACATGGTATTTAGGTGAAATTATGAAACCATGCCAAGTTTCAACCTTTTCAGAGTTCGTTTGCAGTGCTTGTCAATTTCAGGGTCATTTAGCTCAAAATAAATCATGAAATGCATGAAAAATAGCAAATGAAGTAAGAAAAGGTTTGGAAATTGATGATGTAGCTTTGAATGGTGCATATTGAATGCAGAAAAAGTCTGGAGTTAAAATGTGTTAAAAAAATGAAATCCCTTTTGTAATAGATGAGTTTTCGTCCGAAACCCAGTTACTTCGAAAGAGATTGTCCAGTTTGTACACGAAGTGCTTCCAGTTTTTCCCGTAACACTCTCAACTTTTTAGCACATGGTATGTGGGTGAAATTATGAAACCATGCCAAGTTTCAACCTTTTCAGAGTTCATTTGCAGTGCTTGTCAATTTCAGGGTCATTTAGCTCAAAATAAATCATGAAATGCATGAAAAATAGCAAATGTAGTCAGAAAAGGTTTGGAAATTGATGATGTGGGTTTGAATGGTGCATATTGAATGCATAAAAAGTCTGGAGTTAAAATATGTTTAAAAAATGAAATCCCTTTTGTAATAGATGAGTTTTCGTCCGAAACCCTGTTACTTCGAAAGAGACTTTCCAGTTTGTACACGAAGTGCATCCAGTTTTTCCCGTAACCCTCTCAACTTTTTAGCACATGGTATGTGGGTGAAATAATGAAACCATGCCAAGTTTCAACCTTTTCAGAGTTCATTTGCAGTGCTTGTCAATTTCAGGGTCATTTAGCTCAAAATAAATCATGAAATGCATGAAAAATAGCAAATGAAGTAAGAAAAGGTTTGGAAATTGATGATGTGGCTTTGAATGGTGCATATTGAATGCAGAAAAAGTCTGGAGTTAAAATATGTTAAAAAAATGAAATCCCTTTTGTAATAGATGAGTTTTCGTCCGAAACCCAGTTACTTCGAAAGAGATTGTCCAGTTTGTACACGAAGTGCTTCCAGTTTTTCCCGTAACACTCTCAACTTTTTAGCACACGGTATGTGGGTGAAATTATGAAACCATGCCAAGTTTCAACCTTTTCAGAGTTCATTTGCAGTGCTTGTCAATTTCAGGGTCATTTAGCTCAAAATAAATCATGAAATGCATGAAAAATAGCAAATGAAGTCAGAAAAGGTTTGGAAATTGATGATGTGGGTTTGAATGGTGCATATTGAATGCATAAAAAGTCTGGAGTTAAAATATGTTTAAAAAATGAAATCCCTTTTGTAATAGATGAGTTTTCGTCCGAAACCCTGTTACTTCGAAAGAGACTTTCCAGTTTGTACACGAAGTGCATCCAGTTTTTCCCGTAACCCTCTCAACTTTTTAGCACATGGTATGTGGGTGAAATAATGAAACCATGCCAAGTTTCAACCTTTTCAGAGTTCATTTGCAGTGCTTATCAATTTCAGGGTCATTTAGCTCAAAATAAATCATGAAATGCATGAAAAATAGCAAATGAAGTCAGAAAAGGTTTGAAAATTGATGATGTGGCTTTCAATGGTGCATATTGAATGCAGAAAAACTCTGGAGTTAAAATATGTTAAAAAAATGAAATCCGTTTCGTAATAGATGAGTTTTCGTCCGAAACCCTGTTACTTCGAAAGAGATTGTCCAGTTTGTACACGAAGTGCATCCAGTTTTTCTCGTAACCCTCTCAACTTTTTAGCACATGGTATGTGGGTGAAATTATGAAACCATGCCAAGTTTCAACCTTTTCAGAGTTCATTTCAGTGCTTGTGAATTTCAGGGTCATTTAGCTCAAAATAACTCATGAAATGCACGAAAAATAGCAAATGAAGTCAGAAAAGGTTTGGAAATTGATGATGTGGCTTTGAATGGTGCATATTGAATGCAAAAAAAGTCTGGAGTTAAAATATGTTAAAAAGATGAAACCCCTTTTATAATAGATGAGTTTTCGTGCGAAACCCTGTTACTTCGAAAGAGATTGTCCAGTTTGTACACGAAGTGCATCCAGTTTTTCCCGTAACCCTCTCAACTTTTTAGCACATGGTATGTGGGTGAAATTATGAAACCATGCCAAGTTTCAACCTTTTCAGAGTTCATTTGCAGTGCTTGTCAATTTCAGGGTCATTTAGCTCAAAATAAATCATGAAATGCATGAAAAATAGCAAATGAAGTCAGAAAAGGTTTGAAAATTGATGATGTGGCTTTCAATGGTGCATATTGAATGCAGAAAAAGTCTGGAGTTAAAATATGTTAAAAAAATGAAATCCGTTTTGTAATAGATGAGTTTTCGTCCGAAACCCTGTTACTTCGAAAGAGATTGTCCAGTTTGTACACGAAGTGCATCCAGTTTTTCTCGTAACCCTCTCAACTTTTTAGCACATGGTATGTGGGTGAAATTATGAAACCATGCCAAGTTTCAACCTTTTCAGAGTTCATTTCAGTGCTTGTCAATTTCAGGGTCATTTAGCTCAAAATAACTCATTAAATGCATGAAAAATAGCAAATGAAGTCAGAAAAGGTTTGGAAATTGATGATGTGGCTTTGAATGGTGCATATTGAATGCAAAAAAAGTCTGGAGTTAAAATATGTTAAAAAAATGAAACCCCTTTTATAATAGATGAGTTTTCGTGCGAAACCCTGTTACTTCGAAAGAGATTGTCCAGTTTGTACACGAAGTGCATCCAGTTTTTCCCGTAACCCTCTCAACTTTTTAGCACATGGTATGTGGGTGAAATTATGAAACCATGCCAAGTTTCAACCTTTTCAGAGTTCATTTGCAGCGCTTGTCAATTTCAGGGTCATTTAGCTGAAAATAAATCATGAAATGCATGAAAAATAGCAAAAGAAGTCAGAAAAGGTTTGAAATTGATGATGTGGCTTTGAATGGTGCATATTGAATGCAGAAAAAGTCTGGAGTTAAAACATGTTAAAAAAGTGAAATCCCTTTTGTAATAGATGAGTTTTCGTTTGAAACCCTGTTACTTCGAAAGAGATTGTCTAGTTTGTACACGAAGTGCATCCAGTTTTTCCCGTAACCCTCTCAACTTTTTAGCACATGGTATGTGGGTGAAATTATGAAACCATGCCAAGTTTAAACCTTTTCAGAGTTCATTTGCAGTGCTTGTCAATTTTAGGGTCATTTAGCTCAAAATAAATCATGAAATGCATGAAAAATAGCAAATGGAGTCAGAAAAGGTTTGGAAATTGATGATGTGACTTTGAATGGTGCATATTGAATGCAGAAAAAGTCTGGAGTTAAAATATGTTTAAAAAATGAAATCCCTTTTGTAATAGATGAGTTTTCGTCCGAAACCATGTTACTTCGAAAGAGACTATCCAATTTGTACACGAAGTGCATCCAGTTTTTCCCGTAACCCTCTCAACTTTTTAGCACATGGTATGTGGGTGAAATTATGAAACCATGCCAAGTTTCAACCTTTTCAGAGTTCATTTGCAGTGCTTGTCAATTTCAGGGTCATTTAGCTCAAAATAACTCATGAAATGCATGAAAAATAGCAAATGAAGTCAGAAAAGGTTTGGAAATTGATGATGTGGCTTTGAATGGTGCATATTGAATGCAAAAAAAGTCTGGAGTTAAAATATGTTAAAAAAATGAAACCCCTTTTGTAATAGATGAGTTTTCGTGCGAAACCCTGTTACTTCGAAAGAGATTGTCCAGTTTGTACACGAAGTGCATCCAGTTTTTCCCGTAACCCTCTCAACATTTTAGCACATGGTATGTGGGTGAAATTATGAAACCATGCCAAGTTTCAACCTTTTCAGAGTTCATTTGCTGTGCTTGTCAATTTCAGGGTCATTTAGCTCAAAATAAATCATGAAATGCATGAAAAATAGCAAATGAAGTCAGAAAAGGTTTGAAAATTGATGATGTGGCTTTCAATGGTGCATATTGAATGCAGAAAAAGTCTGGAGTTAAAATATGTTAAAAAAATGAAATCCGTTTCGTAATAGATGAGTTTTCGTCCGAAACCCTGTTACTTCGAAAGAGATTGTCCAGTTTGTACACGAAGTGCATCCAGTGTTTCTCGTAACCCTCTCACCTTTTTAGCACATGGTATGTGGGTGAAATTATGAAACCATGCCAAGTTTCAACCTTTTCAGAGTTCATTTGCAGTGCTTGTCAATTTCAGGGTCATTTAGCTCAAAATAACTCATGAAATGCATGAAAAATAGCAAATGAAGTCAGAAAAGGTTTGGAAATTGATGATGTGGCTTTGAATGGTGCATATTGAATGCAAAAAAAGTCTGGAGTTAAAATATGTTAAAAAAATGAAACCCCTTTTATAATAGATGAGTTTTCGTGCGAAACCCTGTTACTTCGAAAGAGATTGTCCAGTTTGTACACGAAGTGCATCCAGTTTTTCCCGTAACCCTCTCAACTTTTTAGCACATGGTATGTGGGTGAAATTATGAAACCATGCCAAGTTTCAACCTTTTCAGAGTTCATTTGCAGTGCTTGTCAATTTCAGGGTCATTTAGCTCAAAATAAATCATGAAATGCATGAAAAATAGCAAATGAAGTCAGAAAAGGTTTGAAAATTGATGATGTGGCTTTCAATGGTGCATATTGAATGCAGAAAAAGTCTGGAGTTAAAATATGTTAAAAAAATGAAATCCGTTTCGTAATAGATGAGTTTTCGTCCGAAACCCTGTTACTTCGAAAGAGATTGTCCAGTTTGTACACGAAGTGCATCCAGTGTTTCTCGTAACCCTCTCACCTTTTTAGCACATGGTATGTGGGTGAAATTATGAAACCATGCCAAGTTTCAACCTTTTCAGAGTTCATTTCAGTGCTTGTCAATTTCAGGGTCATTTAGCTCAAAATAACTCATGAAATGCATGAAAAATAGCAAATGAAGTCAGAAAAGGTTTGGAAATTGATGATGTGGCTTTGAATGGTGCATATTGAATGCAAAAATAGTCTGGAGTTAAAATATGTTAAAAAAATGAAACCCCTTTTATAATAGATGAGTTTTCGTGCGAAACCCTGTTACTTCGAAAGAGTTTGTCCAGTTTGTACACGAAGTGCATCCAGTTTTTCCCGTAACCCTCTCAACTTTTTAGCACATGGTATGTGGGTGAAATTATGAAACCATGCCAAGTTTCAACCTTTTTAGAGTTCATTTGCAGCGCTTGTCAATTTCAGGGTCATTTAGCTGAAAATAAATCATGAAATGCATGAAAAATAGCAAATGAAGTCAGAAAAGGTTTGAAATTGATGATGTGGCTTTGAATGGTGCATATTGAATGCAGAAAAAGTCTGGAGTTAAAACATGTTAAAAAAGTGAAATCCCTTTTGTAATAGATGAGTTTTCGTTTGAAACCCTGTTACTTCGAAAGAGATTGTCTAGTTTGTACACGAAGTGCATCCAGTTTTTCCCGTAACCCTCTCAACTTTTTAGCACATGGTATGTGGGTGAAATTATGAAACCATGCCAAGTTTCAACCTTTTCAGAGTTCATTTGCAGTGCTTGTCAATTTTAGGGTCATTTAGCTCAAAATAAATCATGAAATGCATGAAAAATAGCAAATGGAGTCAGAAAAGGTTTGGAAATTGATGATGTGGCTTTGAATGGTGCATATTGAATGCAGAAAAAGTCTGGAGTTAAAATATGTTTAAAAAATGAAATCCCTTTTGTAATAGATGAGTTTTCGTCCGAAACCATGTTACTTCGAAAGAGACTATCCAATTTGTACACGAAGTGCATCCAGTTTTTCCCGTAACCCTCTCAACTTTTTAGCACATGGTATGTGGGTGAAATTATGAAACCATGCCAAGTTTCAACCTTTTCAGAGTTCATTTGCAGTGCTTGTCAATTTCAGGGTCATTTAGCTCAAAATAAATCATGAAATGCATGAAAAATACCAAATGAAGTCAGAAAAGGTTTGAAAATTGATGATGTGGCTTTCAATGGTGCATATTGAATGCAGAAAAAGTCTGGAGTTAAAATATGTTAAAAAAATGAAATCCCTTTTGTAATAGATGAGTTTTCGTCCGAAACCCTGTTACTCCGAAAGAGATTGTCCAGTTTGTAAACGAAATCCATCCAGTTTTTCCCGTACCCCTGTCAACTTTTTAGCACATGGTATGTGGGTGAAATTATGAAACCATGCCAAGTTTCAACCTTTTCAGAGTTCGTTTGCAGTGCTTGTCAATTTCAGGGTCATTTAGCTCTAAATAAATCATGAAATGCATGAAAAATAGCAAATGAAGTAAGAAAAGGTTTGGAAATTGATGATGTAGCTTTGAATGGTGCATATTGAATGCAGAAAAAGTCTGGAGTTAAAATATGTTAAAAAAATGAAATCCCTTTTGTAATAGATGAGTTTTCGTCCGAAACCCTGTTACTTCGAAAGAGATTGTCCAGTTTGTACACGAAGTGCTTCCAGTTTTTCCCGTAACACTCTCAACTTTTTAGCACATGGTATGTGGGTGAAATTATGAAACCATGCCAAGTTTCAACCTTTTCAGAGTTCATTTGCAGTGCTTGTCAATTTCAGGGTCATTTAGCTCAAAATAAATCATGAAATGCATGAAAAATAGCAAATGAAGTCAGAAAAGGTTTGGAAATTGATGATGTGGCTTTGAATGGTGCATATTGAATGCAGAAAAAGTCTGGAGTTAAAATATGTTAAAAAAATGAAATCCCTTTTGTAATCGATGAGTTTTCGTCCGAAACCCTGTTACTTCGAAAGAGACTGTCCAGTTTGTACACGAAGTGCTTCCAGTTTTTCCCGTAACACTCTCAACTTTTTAGCACATGGTATGTGGGTGAAATTATGAAACCATGCCAAGTTTCAACCTTTTCAGAGTTCATTTGCAGTTCTTGTTAATTTCAGGGTCATTTAGCTCAAAATAAATCATGAAATGCATGAAAAATAGCAAATGAAGTCAGAAAAGGTTTGAAAATTGATGATGTGGCTTTCAATGGTGCATATTGAATGCAGAAAAAGTCTGGAGTTAAAATATGTTAAAAAAATGAAATCCGTTTTGTAATAGATGAGTTTTCGTCCGAAACCCTGTTACTTCGGAAGAGATTGTCCAGTTTGTACACGAAGTGCATCCAGTTTTTCTCGTAACGCTCTCAACTTTTTAGCACATGGTATGTGGGTGAAATTATGAAACCATGCCAAGTTTCAACCTTTTCAGAGTTCATTTCAGTGCTTGTCAATTTCAGGGTCATTTAGCTCAAAATAACTCATGAAATGCATGAAAAATAGCAAATGAAGTCAGAAAAGGTTTGGAAATTGATGATGTGGCTTTGAATGGTGCATATTGAATGCAAAAAAAGTCTGGAGTTAAAATATGTTAAAAAAATGAAACCCCTTTTATAATAGATGAGTTTTCGTGCGAAACCCTGTTACTTCGAAAGAGATTGTCCAGTTTGTACACGAAGTGCATCCAGTTTTTCCCGTAACCCTCTCAACTTTTTAGCACATGGTATGTGGGTGAAATTATGAAACCATGCCAAGTTTCAACCTTTTCAGAGTTCATTTGCAGCGCTTGTCAATTTCAGGGTCATTTAGCTGAAAATAAATCATGAAATGCATGAAAAATAGCAAATGAAGTCAGAAAAGGTTTGAAATTGATGATGTGGCTTTGAATGGTGCATATTGAATGCAGAAAAAGTCTGGAGTTAAAACATGTTAAAAAAGTGAAATCCCTTTTGTAATAGATGAGTTTTCGTTTGAAACCCTGTTACATCGAAAGAGATTGTCTAGTTTGTACACGAAGTGCATTCAGTTTTTCCCGTAACCCTCTCAACTTTTTAGCACATGGTATGTGGGTGAAATTATGAAACCATGCCAAGTTTCAACCTTTTCAGAGTTCATTTGCAGTGCTTGTCAGTTTTAGGGTCAGTTAGCTCAAAATAAATCATGAAATGCATGAAAAATAGCAAATGGAGTCAGAAAAGGTTTGGAAATTGATGATGTGGCTTTGAATGGTGCATATTGAATGCAGAAAAAGTCTGGAGTTAAAATATGTTTAAAAAATGAAATCCCTTTTGTAATAGATGAGTTTTCGTCCGAAACCATGTTACTTCGAAAGAGACTATCCAGTTTGTACACGAAGTGCATCCAGTTTTTCCCGTAACCCTCTCAACTTTTTAGCACATGGTATGTGGGTGAAATTATGAAACCATGCCAAGTTTCAACCTTTTCAGAGTTCATTTGCAGTGCTTGTCAATTTCAGGGTCATTTAGCTCAAAATAAATCATGAAATGCACGAAAAATAGCAAATGAAGTCAGAAAAGGTTTGAAAATTGATGATGTGGCTTTGAATGGTGCATATTGAATGCAGAAAAAGTCTGGAGTTAAAATATGTTAAAAAATGAAATCCCTTTTGTAATAGATGAGTTTTCGTCCGAAACCCTGTTACTCCGAAAGAGATTGTCCAGTTTGTAAACGAAGTGCATCCAGTTTTTCCCGTAACCCTGTCAACTTATTAGCACATGGTATGTGGGTGAAATTATGAAACCATGCCAAGTTTCAACCTTTTCAGAGTTCGTTTGCAGTGCTTGTCAATTTCAGGGTCATTTAGCTCAAAATAAATCATGAAATGCATGAAAAATAGCAAATGAAGTAAGAAAAGGTTTGGATATTGATGATGTAGCTTTGAATGGTGCATATTGAATGCAGAAAAAGTCTGGAGTTAAAATATGTTAAAAAAATGAAATCCCTTTGTAATAGATGAGTTTTCGTCCGAAACCCTGTTACTTCGAAAGAGATTGTCCAGTTTGTACACGAAGTGCTTCCAGTTTTTCCCGTAACACTCTCAACTTTTTAGCACATGGTATGTGGGTGAAATTATGAAACCATGCCAAGTTTCAACCTTTTCAGAGTTCATTTGCAGTGCTTGTCAATTTCAGGGTCATTTAGCTCAAAATAAATCATGAAATGCATGAAAAATAGCAAATGAAGTCAGAAAAGGTTTGGAAATTGATGATATGGGTTTGAATGGTGCATATTGAATGCATAAAAAGTCTGGAGTTAAAATATGTTTAAAAAATGAAATCCCTTTTGTAATAGATGAGTTTTCGTCCGAAACCCCGTTACTTCGAAAGAGACTTTCCAGTTTGTACACGAAGTGCATCCAGTTTTTCCCGTAACCCTCTCAACTTTTTAGCACATGGTATGTGGGTGAAATTATGAAACCATGCCAAGTTTCAACCTTTTCAGAGTTCATTTACAGTGCTTGTCAATTTCAGGGTCATTTAGCTCAAAATAAATCATGAAATGCATGAAAAATAGCAAATGAAGTCAGAAAAGGTTTGAAAATTGATGATGTGGCTTTCAATGGTGCATATTGAATGCAGAAAAATTCTGGAGTTAAAATATGTTAAAAAAATGAAATCCGTTTCGTAATAGATGAGTTTTCGTCCGAAACCCTGTTACTTCGAAAGAGATTGTCCAGTTTGTACACGAAGTGCATCCAGTTTTTCTCGTAACCCTCTCAACTTTTTAGCACATGGTATGTGGGTGAAATTATGAAACCATGCCAAGTTTCAACCTTTTCAGAGTTCATTTCAGTGCTTGTCAATTTCAGGGTCATTTAGCTGAAAATAAATCATGAAATGCATGGAAAATAGCAAATGAAGTCAGAAAAGGTTTGGAAATTGATGATGTGGCTTTGAATGGTGCATATTGAATGCAAAAAAAGTCTGGAGTTAAAATATGTTAAAAAAATGAAACCCCTTTTATAATAGATGAGTTTTCGTGCGAAACCCTGTTACTTCGAAAGAGATTGTCCAGTTTGTACACGAAGTGCATCCAGTTTTTCCCGTAACCCTCTCAACTTTTTAGCACATGGTATGTGGGTGAAATTATGAAACCATGCCAAGTTTCAACCTTTTCAGAGTTCATTTGCAGCGCTTGTCAATTTCAGGGTCATTTAGCTGAAAATAAATCATGAAATGCATGAAAAATAGCAAATGAAGTCAGAAAAGGTTTGAAATTGATGATGTGGCTTTGAATGGTGCATATTGAATGCAGAAAAAGTCTGGAGTTAAAACATGTTAAAAAAGTGAAATCCCTTTTGTAATAGATGAGTTTTCGTTTGAAACCCTGTTACTTCGAAAGAGATTGTCTAGTTTGTACATGAATTGCATCCAGTTTTTCCCGTAACCCTCTCAACTTTTTAGCACATGGTATGTGGGTGAAATTATGAAACCATGCCAAGTTTCAACCTTTTCAGAGTTCATTTGCAGTGCTTGTCAATTTTAGGGTCATTTAGCTCAAAATAAATCAAGAAATGCATGAAAAATAGCAAATGGAGTCAGAAAAGGTTTGGAAATTGATGATGTGGCTTTGAATGGTGCATATTGAATGCAGAAAAAGTCTGGTGTTAAAATATGTTTAAAAATTGAAATCCCTTTTGTAATAGATGAGTTTTCGTCCGAAACCATGTTACTTCGAAAGAGACTATCCAGTTTGTACACGAAGTGCATCCAGTATTTCCCGTAACCCTCTCAGCTTTTTAGCACATGGTATGTGAGTGAAATTATGAAACCATGCCAAGTTTCAACCTTTTCAGAGTTCATTTGCAGTGCTTGTCAATTTCAGGGTCATTTAGCAAAAAGAATGAACTAAAAAGAATCAAAATAATATTAACTAAAATTATCAAAATATTTATTTGTGAAAACTTTAATAGTAAAAAGAATTTTCATAAAGTATATTTTGTTACAAGCTTTAATAGAAAACTAAAAAGCTTTTATAAAACTCTAATAGAAAAAAGAATGAACTAAAAAGAATCAAAATAATATTAACTAAAATTATCAAAGTATTTATTTGTTAAAAACTTTAATAGTAAAATGCTTTTATAAACCTGGTATAGCAAAAGGAATCAGCTAAAACATATGCAAAAAATAACATTAAAAATTTAGAAACATAATATATGCAAAAAAATAAAAAAAGGCCCGCCTACTAGCCACAACGGCCTGCATACGACTAGAAACCCTAGAAATGGGCAGGATGCAGGCCCGCAGTGCTAGCAGGCCCAACAGGGCGTGAGATAGGCATGTACTGCCTGCAATAGAGAGGAGCTCGAGAGTGCAGCGGCAGCAGCGCTTATAAACCACTCCGAGCCCCTCTCGACTAGCGAGGTGGGACTAAACTTTTGGCTGCGGGAAGAGCAGCCCTTTAGTCCCGGTTGGTGGTTCCAACCGGGACTAATTCCCCCCGCCTTTAGTCCCGGTTAGAGCCACCAACCGGGACTAAAGGGCTGTGCTTCCTGCCCTTTGGGCTGTTGAAATTTACCTTTAGTCCCGGGTGGTGGCTCAAACCGGGACTAAAGGGGGGGCATTAGTCCCGGTTGGAGCCACCAACCGGGACTAAAGGGTTGGGTATATAAGTAGGACTTAGGAAATTTTCCAATCCCCCATCTGCAGTTTCTTCTCTCCCCCGACGGCGCCGACGACCACCTCGACGTCGCCAGGCTGCAGGATTGTGCCCTCGCCGACGCCCTGTCGTCCCCGAGCCCCTGCCACGACGTCGCCTCGTCCTTCCCCGCCGTCGCCTGGCCCTTCCCCGCCGTCGCCGTCACCGCGCCCCTGCCCCATCGCCGTCGCTGCGCCCCTGCCGGCCCTGACGTCGCTGTCGCCGTCACCGCGCCCCTGCCCCGTCGCCGTCGCCGTGCCCCTGCCGGCCCCGACGTCGCCGTCGCCGTCGCCGCGCCGGCCCTGCCCCCAGTGAGCCCCTCCTGCTTATGGATGGATGGATTTTTTGTCAATGTGTTCATATGTTCATATGTATGTATGTATGTATGTATATGTATGTATTTATGTTCATATGTAGATGTATATATGAATTTTTTGTCCATGTATGTATTTATGTATAGATAACCTGGGGACCTCTTGTAATTTTTGGAGTAGTTTATAACTTGTTTTATGGGGTCTTACCTTAGTCACCTCGACCATTTTTCTAAAGATATCTAAGAGATGCACTTTCAACAACTAGCCAGAGGAATCTTCTGGAGTATTCCTTTAGAGGATATTTTTCCCGAAAGATATTCTATGTTAAGACCCATGTAGAAACTTAGTTCAAGCCTCGATGTTTGGGAAGTTCGAGATAGGAAGTAATGGAAATAAAGATGAATTATAATTGTGTTAGTGCCATAAGGAAAAAAAAGCAACAAAGGATTTCAAATTACAAGATGAGGCCGTAACTTGTTGGTTGGAGAGGGACGTAACCACAATGAAATTTGGATCGGAGAGAGGCTTAGTGAGAACAGTGCTTAAAAATCTGTCTTTACCGAGTGTAGCCATCTTTATCATGTTGTATTTCACAAGCAGTCGGCAACAAAGATGTTGTTTCAACAGCAGATGAGGGGGAGCCAGTTACAACGTGACTTGCTCGAGGCAAGTCACTGGATCTCAGTCCCGGATGTTATCCCCCTTCACCTATATCGTGTAGTGCCGCGTTAGAACACCCCTAACTCTCTCGAGAATTCAACATATCCCCGATAATTTCGACATGAGGGGGGGGGGTCCGCAAGTTTCTATATGGAGGGAATGATTTTTTTAAACAGAGAACTATTTTTAAATAGAGGAAACTCTGTCAAGTGTTGTATTTTGGTGACAAATATACTTCTTTTTTGGTTTATGTGATAGCTAGTTTGAAGTGTCAATGCTTTATGTGCAGAAGCTATGGATCACAGAGACTTAGAAAAAGAAGACTTGTTGGGGGATATAATCCGCGACGGAGGTGATGATAATATCTTGTCGTGGCTCAACGACAACGATGGTGATAGAAGAGAGGATGACGGCTCCGGTGATCCAATGGAGGAGGAAGGAGATCATGACGGCTCCGGTGATGGAATGGAGGAGGAAGGAGATCATGACAGCTCCGGTGATCGAATGGACAAGGGAGCCTTAACTGTTTCAAAGTCCGGCGAGGTATATATATATATATATTAATTACGCCTCTGCTGACTAGATGCATTAATTGTTTTGTATGTACATATATTAACGCTTCTTTCTTCTTTTAGCCCTCCGGATTGAGCCAAACTTCGGTAAGGAGACGAGGCCCGAAGAAAAGGTTGGACCCGGATGAAAGGTTCACGATCGAAGAAGTCTCTCCAGAAGGCCAACCGATTGCTCCCAAGCGGACCAAGGACAAATTTATACATCAGTGCGGAGTTGTTGTTAGGGACAGCGTCCCGATCAGCATCCAAGAATGGAATAAGAAGAAGGACCCTGAAGTTCCTTATGTCAACGATAGACTGAAAGATGATCTTTGGAACTCGATGTTGAGAAATTTCAGCGTACCGCCAGAGGAGGATCCGAATAACCCAGTTATACAGCGAAAGGTCAAGGCGTTTGCTCTTAAGAAAATGGCAGAACTATTCAAGAACTGGAAGAAACTATTGAACAAAAAGTTTGTCGAGAAAGACGAGACTCCAGAGTTCAAAGGTCAATACTTGAAGATAAAAGATCACTGGCCCGCATTTGTGGCCTACAAGAAATCGGAGAAGGCCAAGCAAAGGTCTCATATAAATAAGCAAACTGCTGCAAAGAAGCAGTATCACCATGTTACGGGGTCAGGTGGCTACAACAAAGCCCGACCTACGTGGGACAAAGCTGAGCAAGATCTGCTTGCCAAAAATGTCCAACCAGCGACATTGCACTGGCCAGATCGGGCAATGACTTGGTTCTTTGGGGTTGGGGGAACTTTGTACCCAGTCACAGGGAAGTGTGTTTGGACAAAAGCTCAACTTCAAACACCCGTCACAAAGCTTGAGGAAGTAATCAAGGAAGCGCTGGAAGGGAGGTTCGTTCCCGACAGAGAGAAGGACGAGCTGTCAATGGCCCTCGGGAATCCTGAACACCCTGGACAAACACGAGGCACATCAGGCTCCGTTCCGTGGGTGCATGGGTTTCCCGACAGCACTGGTTATAGAAGGAGACAGAAAAAGAAGAAAGAGGAAGCAAGCGAAATGCAGAAGATCAATGAAAGATTAGCGAAACTAGAGGCACTTGAGAGCCAGCGAGCTATTGGCCCACCATCTCAGTGGCACGAAGATCCTTCATTGGATACTACCCACGATGCTACCCCACCATCTTAGCGGAGAAGCAGCGTGGCTTCCACGGAGCTCGTTCAGCCTGATAGCACGGCTCCTCGCTACCCCGTGGATGGTATCACGGATAATGAACATTGTGTGCTAATGGCGAAATGCCATAACCTGACCTTCAAGGCGGCGGTCGGTTATGTCTTACCTCCTCGACCTGGTGCAACTTTCCATTTCACTCCGGTTCCAGCTGGCTTTGCTATTGTCGGGGTGGATGAAATAATGGACGGATTTGAGGGGCTGGAGCTTGAGTACGCTACAGGTGAAGGGGAGACTCTTCTTAAAAATGCCTTAAGGACTACCTGTCTATGGAGAAAGGAGAACATCCTGCTTCCAAACTGGACGCCGCCTCATCAGACTAAGCTGGAGGAGGCCCCGGTGCCTGAGTCGTCTTCGGTGCGTCAACCGTCTCCGGTGCGTCATATGTCTCCACTGCCTGAGTCTTCTCCGGCGCGTCAACCGTCTCCGGTGCGTCAGCCGTCTCCGGTGCGTCAACCGTCTCCGGTGCGTCAACCGTCTCCGGTGCGTCAGTCGTCTCCGTTGCCTGAGTTGTCTCCGGCGCGTCAGCCGACTCCGCCGCCTCAGCGGACTCCGTCGCGTCAGTGGACTCTGACGGTGGAGGCCCCTCAGCAGAATCCACCTTCGCCTCAGCTGTCTCCACCGCGTCAGCGGACTCTGCCTCCTCCACCGCCTCAGCAACGGCGGAAGAGAGCCGCCGCCACTCTGGCGGCTAGCAGCAATACAACAGGGAAGAAATTCAGAGCTGGCCCAAGCCTCAAGGCCCCTCCCAAGTTACCCTATGAGAGGACTAAGGAGGAACTCACCGAGATCGTGGCTGATGATGTGAGACACCAGCTTGCACCGAAACGTCCGCCTCCAAAGGTGAAAATAGATCCGGTGAAAGCGCAGCGAACTCTGGATGCCCTTAGGCGACCACCACCGCCTCCGCTGCAATCAGACTATGACCGCTGTATTCAAAAGACATTTGGTCAAGCGAAGCGGTTGGGAAGCTTAAGTTGCAGTGGCGCAAGAAGTGGGAAAAGAATTCCCCAGCTCGGCGAACAAGAAAACCAATCGTGCCCCCTGCTCAAGGTGTTTACCGATATCGCTAATGATTCGGAGATAGCGGTCGGTGGTCTTGCTATCACTGCCGGTGATTACTTGCCCGATTCGGTACAGTTCGAAAAGGCCGAGGTAGTACCATCCTTAAGTTACGAGCATGGGAAGCCTCTCGTCAGACATGAGGAGCTCAAGGGTCTACCAACGAGGATGCGGCAATTGCATGAATGGTACTTGGAAGCCTGCAAGGACGGGACCGGCAATATCTTCGTGGGAATTAAAAATGAACACTTCTTCAATGGAGTCCAGGAGTTGTTCGTTGAATTTGATGAATTTTTTCAGTTATACAACCAAAAGGAGCTCGACAAAACTATCGTCAGTTCCTATTGTCTGTAAGTAATTTTTTCTGTAAAGTCTTTAGCTCAGCTCGTTCATTGCATGTATAATTGTCCTCACACTATATTATATATATGCAGATTGAAGATCATCGAATGCAGAAAATGACAAATCTATGACATTGGGTTCATTAACCCAAATACCAACAATGAACAAACGTTAAAAAACAACCCCCGTGAAATAGAGAAAAATTTGCTACGGGCGTTACTTGGACAACACGACAGAAGGGAAATACTATTTCCTTACAACTTACAGTGAGTGTTACTGTCTTGTACGTGCACATTCTGTTTCGCTTACTCGAGGTTAAGTGTAATTGATGAGTTATGCGTGCGCGCAGTTTCCACTTTATTCTGCTAGCCATTCGGCCTGACGAGGGACTAGTACTTGTCTTGGACTCGAGACGTAAAGATCCTAAGGAGTGGACGAACATGCGTGAAATGCTTCAGAAGTATGTTAAATCATTATCGCACCATATCGACAACTTTCATTCATTTCCTGACATCAAGTAATCATTTTCTTTGCCGTGCAGGGTTTGGAAAAAGTTCACCAACCAGTGTAGGGGTGTATGGAAAAATGAGCTGCGATTTTCACACCCCAAAGTAAGTACTAGCTACTAGCTAGTACCGCACATCGTCTCACATTGATTCTAGTTTCAATACCAGTATCAGGCTTGATTATCATTTTGATTGAACTCTGTTCTCGTAAAGTGCTTGTTGCAGGCAACCGGCACTAATTTATGTGCATACTACGTTTGCGAGTTCATTCGCATCTCGACCTCTGAGCGGCGCATATCTCCAGAACAATTAGAAGTATGTAAACAATATTCACATTTTAATTTTATTACCATCAATTGTGTTGAGTTTCATTCATATATATGTATTGACCCCCTTCTTTAAATTAGATCTGGCGGAAGCGGGACGAACTCCTACCAACTAATCGCATACGAGCAATTCAAGAGGAATTGGCGGGATTCTTTGTTGAGCATGTCATATCTGAAGACGGAGAATGCTATCGGGATATGAAATGCGATCTTGGTCAAGGATCGTAAGAGATGTTATATTATATATATGCATGAACATGTACTATATGTAATACCGTCGAATAGATTTACGAAAACTTGTTGCATTGTTCGACCAAGAACGGAGAAAGAGAGGTCACTTCTCTCTATATATTGATCATGATGATGTTGTGTAATGGTTCCTTCATTGCTATATGTAGTACCTAGCATCGATTTGAATGAAAAGCATAAAATAAAAATGGTAAACACAAAAAGAAAAGGGGAAACACAATATGAAACCCCTAAACCCTCCAAAACCCCTAAACCCCTCCTTTAAAAAAAACCCAGCGCCTGGCAGGTGCTGACGCGTGGCTGCCTTTTAGTCCCGGTCGGTGTTACCAACCGGGACTAAAGTTCCTCCTGCCTGGGCGCCCCATGGCTGCCACGTGGAGCGCCTTTAGTTCCGGTTCGAAAGCCAACCGGGACTAAAAGTGATGGGCATTAGTCCCGATCGTTTTGTCCCGGTTGCAGAACCAGGACTAAAGGCCCTCTGGAACCGGGACTGATGCCCTGTTTTCTACTAGTGGCACTATTAATCATAACTAGCATGGTGATTGGCACATTTGCGTGGCTAGATTACTATATAGTTGTATTGATGTCAAAATCATAGTTTGCAGTTGTGTAGAAATGTTTCGTGTAAGCATTGAAGTTATCTGTTTGTCATGAGATACTAACCCAAATAAACAAGATATTTCTATGAGTGGTTTGACGGTATCGGTAACCAATTAAGTTAGTTCTTTGAATGAACCCCATCAACATTAAGTTAGTTCATCATGCCTGTTTTGAGAGTTATGTTTGTGACGAGAGCATTGGCATCCACATTAACGTGTGAGATAGTTGGGGAGTCGGAGCGTGAAGTCGCAATTGACGGAAAAAACTCCATGGGGGCTCTTGCGACCACCCCACGCGAGTATGTGCTCCGCCGCCACCGACCTGATCTCACTGCTCCTGCACGTTAGAGTCCGGAGATACCAGATCCAGATTATGCATCGCGCCCTCTTCCCACTCCTCCAGCAGTTGTGTCCTCCCCCGCGATAAGCGTGGGCAAAAACCGGAGATTGCGCTCTTGAGGCCGCATAAGCAGAGGCTAGGCGCATGCGGCATTGTCTGGATCTCCAGCTACCAATCTTCGTTGTTGCCGCCCGAAACGGATCTGGGCTCCTTGCGACGACATCTCCCTCATCAGGCGTTGCCGTCCCGTCTCCCGGCTACCCCAAAGTTTTCGCTCTCGAAAACCTCAATGTCTCCTACGGTGGTAGCCGCTCCGACGTTGTCTTCCACCGCTGCTGCACGTGTTACAATCGTCGTCCTCCTGTCGCCTGCATTGATCCCTCAAGATTTGGCATCTATTGTGGCCTTCTCCGCCCTAGTCTAGATTAGGGGTGTATAGCTTGGGAGTTGTCTGGGCTGCCACCATCGTTGTTGGTTTGCCCGACCTAGGTGGTTGCCGATGTGAGCGTGCCCCTGTTGCCACCTCCCCCTTCATGTTCGTCGGTTGAATGCACCATGCTCGACCTAGTGCCACTCGTTGCCCACTCAACTGCGCTCACTGGAGATTGATGTGGGCCTCACTTGTCGGTGATGATGATGACAAGGATGGAGAAAAGCCGGTCCCCCTGACGCCTTCGGTTGCTAGATGCTTGACTCTGACCGCTATGATGTTTGTGGGGCGTGAGAAGGTCACGGGCGAGGGATGGCAGGATGTGCGGCCACAACACGGTCATCGTCCGATGTTGCTAGCCCCATCCCCACTTGGCTTCATGGTAGATCCTATAGATGCCTCAATCATGGGCATCATGCGCTCACGTGCAGAGATCCGCTCCGGTCCTCCCTATTTTTGTAGAACAGTCACTGGGTGCACGACTGTGGCAATCCCTGGCGTCCTAAGAGCTCCATAGCATGCCTTTCGTGCTGCCCGTGGCCCGCCTCAGCAACGTGCGTCATCATGATCTAGTTTCATGCCAAGGTCCGATGAAATTTGTGATTACCTCCAAGGCGCTTCACCATGGGTCTTGGGCGTCTGTCGTGTCTGCTACTGTTGGCTCGATAACCCCACCCGATGTGGTGTTGTAGTTCGCTATGACCGATCAGACATCTTTGTTGCAGGGTTGACCGGCGCGGGTGTGAGCTTTCTATAGCGGGCGGAGGCTTCTCTATGCAGGCTCTCCCTTGTGTCGGCTATGTCATAGACCACTCCAACGCCGTGTCCTCCTGGTGTGGCAGATGTTTGCTCCACCGAGGAAAGTGGACGGAAGCCATATGATTGTTTCTCACCTCGTGTTGGGGACATTTCATGGCCTGAGTACACCATGTACCCTGTGTTGCCTATCAATGAGGACGAGTCCATCGCCGTGCTCGAGGATTTGATGCTACAGATCGTATCGAGCTTCGGGAACTATGTCTGATCCCTTCTTTGCCTTTGTCGGTGGAGCATTTTGGAGGTGGCCTCATCAGCGATATCGTGTGAAGGATATGTTTCACCTCTATCTTCTGAGCATTTAGAGGTTCCCGTCCATCATGGCGGTGGTTCCCGTGGTCGATGATGTTGTGTCGGTGATTCCTCTGGTTGAGGATGTTGACGCGGCTAGTGTGTTGGTCCCCGTTCCTAGGAGCCTCTTGGTTGACGACAACTACACCAAGAAATCCAATGAGTTCTATTATTTCCCTCATAAATTGGTGGCTAATAAATATGGGTATGTTAAGACAAGTGGTACCTCGTGAAGGTGAACCCAAGCATGGATAAATCAAAGAAGAAGAAAAGCAAGAATGGTGGCACCATCCAGAAGGCATCCGGGATCGCATGTTGGATGGTGTTCAGTTTTTATCGGTCAATATTATTGTTATGAGTTCCGTTGTGTTCTACAAGTGTCGAGGGTTGTAGTTGTTGTACGTTTGGATGGCCGCTTGTGCGGCTCAGGTGTTTCTTGGTTTCTAAGTAGTCCGCTTCTGGGGCGGTTGTATCGATCTTCATCCTGTTTTTTGTAAATTAACTAGACAACTCTCGTCTTCTTAATTAATCAATGATGCAAATATTTTACCTCAGTTTTTAAAAAAGAGTGTGTTAGTTCACCTTTCTGACACTAAGACGGGGCTTTAACCAGGTTGATCATATATCACCCATTTTGTTGGATGGCAAACTAGAGGGTAAGGGCATCTCCAAAGCAGACCAATAAATGCTCCGCAAGCGTCCATACCGAGCTGTTCGGACGCAGTTTGTCATCCAATGTCGTCTCGCATCTATCTGCGGGCCAGTCCGACTGTCCGAGATCCCACAAACTAGAAGCAAACTAGGGGGACTTATGGGGGACTGGTCATCAGCCTGCCCAATCAAAAGTCACCACATATTCCTCCTCTGATCCAGATGGCAGAAGGCCGTTGCTAATTTTTTGTTGTTTGGCGGTAGATGGTTAGCCATTTGGCGGGTGACCGTGCTGGGCTATTTGGCAAAAGCACTTCACGTATTACTATTATATGCTTCATTGGTGCTCAATTTGGCAGAAGCACACATTGAGTCGTCATACATATTTGCAGTGACGGAGCTAGTAAATCAACTTCGAGGTGGCCAAACATGCCATATATTGTTAGGAGGCGTCAAATCATCTAGATGTAGCTAATTTTCTCAGATAAGTAGAGAATTAAGAGTAATAGTAGATGTGTTTATGGTAACATATGAGGGCCACCGGCCCTGTCAGTCCCACTGCCTCCGCCACTGCATATTTGGCCAAAGCACATATGTGAGCCGCAACATTTGGCGGACACACTTGTTTGGCGAAAGCACTTGTAATGCTAATGCTAGTGTTTGGTGGGAAGGCACTAGTGACCATAGAGCGGACATTTGAGATATCGGATTGCATGACCGGCTCCTGTATCGTGTGTGTGGATGTGTCCGGACGTGGCCCGTGGACAGACAATGTATTTGTTTTATAGGATAGCGTTGAAAACGCCCTAAAGGGAACTTTTAGAAAAAGGCATGTTGGAACTAAAGACATTGATTATTACAAACTGTGCACAAGGAAATTATGAGAAAAAAATACGTTGGTAAAGGGAAATTAAACTCCAAACGGGCACTAGCATATACCAGTTGATGGCGACTATTACAAAGTGTGCACAAATTAAGCAAATATGTCCAAAAAAGGAAATACAACATTATAAGGCGTAGAGCCGTAGACCAACTGATGGTCTCAGCCCATTAGCGTACACCAGAGCTACTGAGCTAGGCACGATCGATGTATTGCCAGTTGAACCGGGCGACCTGCACTAGTAGAAAACAGGGCTTTGAAACGGGCCAGAATATTGCATTAGTCCCGGTCGTGTTACGAACCGGGACTAATGGGTGCATCAGTCCCGGCTCATGAGGCCAGGGCGCCGGCGGGCCTCGGCAGGAACCAGTCCCGGTTCGTCTGACCCCTTTAGTCCCGGTTCCAGACACGAACCGGGACTAAAGGGCCTCGCTCCTGGCCCAGTCCCTTTAGTCCCGGTTGGTGGCTGGAACCGGGACTAAAGAGGCACCTTTAGTCCCGGTGCTAGCCACCAACCGGGACTTATACAACGCCTATATAAATGCTCGCCCCTGCCTGCTCACTCCTTTGTTTTTTGGCCGGCCGGCGTTTGGGAGGTGTGTTGCTCTCTGTTCTCACCTCTTATGCACATGAGGTGTTCAATGAAATGCCGGAGCCACACTTAAGTTTTCTCCTCTCCAAGCTCGACCTCCAAGCTATATTTTCCCTAAGATTTGTTTAGGTTTGGCGGTGCACCAACTACACAAGTGTTCTAAAAGGTTAATGACTTCATCGTTTTATCTCTCACTGCTAGTTTAGCTCATTTCAAATGCTCTAGAAGTAGAGCGTGGTTTGTGGGTTTTAGTGGAGGAGTGTATGTGGGAGTTATTTTGATTTAGACGCACAATTAGAGCTGAAATTAACTTCTTAGAGTCTGCACATGTGTAGGGTGCCATCCCCATCCGCGTCCTCACCGCCGTCGATCGCCCGCGCCGATCTCGTCGCCGGCACCACCGTGGTGAGCCTCTTGTTCTTGTATGATTTAGATAGATACTTGTATAATTTTCTTACTTGTATGTTGTTCTATGAGAACTATGTATGAACTTTATGTATTTATTTTTTCAGTAATAACATTTGATCACTACTGTACTTTGGTTTTAATGTGATGATGAACTTGTATTAATTTGATCACTTCTCTATTCATGATGTTCTGTAATGGTTTTTGATACATTTAATTATATAATGCACGCAGATGAACCGGCAATGGATGTATGGTGACCGACGCACCTCCGAGTACATTGAGGGCCTGCATAAATTTCTCGAAGTGGCTGAGGCAAACAAGCAGAATGGTTTTATGTATTGTCCATGTACTGTCTGTGAGAATACGAAGGATTACTCCAACTCTAAAACCCTTCACTTCCACCTTCTTGAGAAGGGTTTCATGCCACACTATAATGTTTGGACCAAGCACGGAGAAAGAGGGGTTATGATGGAAGACAACGAAGAAGAAGAGGATGATGACAACTATCATCCTATGTACCCTGAATACGGTGATACTACAACGGGGGAGGCTGAAGATCAAGAGGCACCAGACGATGTGCCCGATGATGATCTTTGTCGGGTCATTGTTGATGCACAGAGAGAATGCGAAAGTGAAAGGGAGAAGTTGAAGTTCGATCGCATGTTAGAGGATCACAAAAAAGGGTTGTATCCAAAGTGCGAAGATGGCAACACAAAGCTCGGTACCACACTAGAATTGCTGCAATGGAAGGCAGAGAATGGTTTATCTGACAAGGGATTTGAAAAGTTACTGAAAATAATGAAGAATAAGCTTCCAAAGGATAACGAATTGCCTGACACTACGTATGGAGCAAAGAAGGTTCTCTGCCCTCTAGGATTAGAGGTGCATAAGATACATGCATGCCCTAATGACTGCGTCCTCTACCGCGGTGAGTACGAGGAATTGAACGCATGCCCGGTATGCAATGCATTGCGGTATAAGATCAGACGAGATGACCCTGGTGATGTTGAGGGCGAGCGCCCTAGGAAGAGGGTTCCTGCCAAGGTGATGTGGTATGCTCCTATAATACCACGGTTGAAACGTCTGTTCAGAAACAAAGAGCATGCCAAGTTGTTGCGATGGCACAAAGAAGACCGTAAGAAAGACAGGAAGTTGAGAGCACCCGCTGACGGGTCGCAGTGGAGAAAAATCAAGAGAAAGTGGGAGGACTTTGCAGGTGACACAAGGAACGTATTGTTTGGTTTAAGTGCAGATGGCATTAATCCTTTTGGGGAGCAGAGCAGCAATCATAGCACATGGCCCGTGACTCTATGTATCTATAACCTTCCTCCTTGGTTGTGCATGAAGCGGAAGTTCATTATGATGCCAGTGCTCATCCAAGGCCCTAAGCAACCCGGCAACGACATTGATGTGTACCTAAGGCCATTAGTCGAAGAGCTTTTACAGCTGTGGAATGGAAAAGGTGTACGTGTGTGGGATGAGCATAAACAAGAGGAATTTGACCGACGAGCGTTGCTGTTTGTAACCATCAATGATTGGCCTGCTCTTAGTAACCTTTCAGGACATACAAACAAGGGATACAACGCACGCACGCACTGTTTAGATGATACCCAAAGTATATATTTGGACAAATGCAAGAAGAATGTGTACCTGGGACATCGTCGATTTCGTCCGACCAAGCATGACTTAAGAAAGAAAGGCAAGCATTTCAAAGGTGAGGCAGATCACCGAAAGAAGCCTGTCCTCCGTACTGGTGATGACATACTTGATATGGTCAAGGATTTACAAGTAATCTTTGGAAAGGGTCCTGGCGGACAATCTGTTCCGAATGACGCTGAGGGACGCGCACCCATGTGGAAGAAGAAATCTATATTTTGGGACCTACCATATTGGAAAGACCTAGAGGTCCGCTCTGCCATCGAAGTTATGCACGTGACGAAGAATGTTTGCGTGAACGTGCTAGGATTCTTGGGCGTGTATGGGAAGACAAAAGATACACCAGAGGCATGGGAGGACCAGCAACGTGTGAACGAAAAAGATGGCATGCATCCAAAGCAGTATCAAGGTCCTGCCAGCTACGCTCTAACCAAAGCGGAGAAGGAAATCTTCTTTGAATGCCTGCTCAGTATGAAGGTCTCGTCTGGCTTCTCGTCGAATATAAAGGGAATAATAAACATGGTAGAGATAATATTCCAGAACCTAAAGTCTCATGACTGCCACGTGATTATGACGCAACTGCTTCTGGTTGCATTGAGGGGGCTTCTACCGGAAAACGTTCGATTAGCCATTCTGAAGCTATGTGCATTCCTCAATGCAATCTCTCAGAAGGTAATCGATCCAGAAATCCTACCAATGTTACGGAATGATTTGGTGCAATGTCTTGTCAGCTTCGAGTTGGTGTTCCCACCATCCTTCTTCAATATCATGACTCACGTCCTAGTTCATCTAGTCGACGAGATTGCCATTCTGGGTCCTGTATTTCTACACAATATGTTCCCCTTTGAGAGGTTCATGGGAGTCTTGAAGAAATATGCTCGTAATCGTGCTAGGCCAGAAGGAAGCATCTCCACGGGCCATCAAACAGAGGAGGTCATTGGGTTTTGTGTTGACTTTTTTCCTGACCTTCAGCCGATTGGTGTCCCTAAATCACGGTATGAGGGGAGACTGAGTGGAAAAGGCACGCTAGGAGCGAAATGAATAATATGTAGGGACGGGCATTCTTGGGCGCAAGCACACTACATAGTTCTACAGAATTCTACCTTGGTGGCCCCGTATATGAATGAACATAAGAATATTCTACGCTGGACACACCCGGAGCAGTCTGACGACTGGATTACACGTGAACACATCGGGACTTTCGGCGGTTGCTTGCAAATGCATCTCATGCGTAACAACACTGTTGCAGATGACCTGTACTTGTTGGCTAGGACACCATCTTCGACTGTATGGACTTACCAAGGGTACGAGATAAATGGTAATACATTTTACACGATCGCCCAAGATAAAAAGAGCACCAACCAAAACAGTGGTGTCCGCTTTGATGCAGCAATCACTAATAGGGCAAAGGACACATATTATGGTTACATAGAGGAGATATGGGAACTTGACTACGGACATGAATTTAAGGTCCCTTTGTTTTGGTGCAAATGGGTCAATCTGTCACGAGGCGGCGTACAGTTAGACCCGCAGTACGGAATGACAACAGTGGATCTCAACAATCTTGGGTACACAGAGGAACCATTCGTCCTAGCCAATGATGTGGCGCAGGTTTTCTATGTGAAGGACATGTCTACCAAACCGAGAAAAAAAAGATAAGGAAGCGGATACATCAAACGATGAGCCAAAGCGAAACATAGTTCTTCCAAGGAAAAGAAACATCGTGGGGGTGGAGGGCGAGACAGACATGTCTGAAAATTATGAAAAGTTTCATGAAATTCCTCCCTTCAAAGTGAAGGCTGACCCAATCATCTTGTTAAACGATGAAGATTATCCATGGTTACGGCGCAATAAGCAAGGGACACACGTGACGAAAACGTGAAGACTTTCTCTCCACAACTATTCTGATGATGGCTTTCATCTAGAATATCACTGCAGTTACATGTGAAGAATTGAAATCCTTTTGTAATAGACGAGTTTTCAGAGTGAAATTATGATACCCTGCCAACTTTCAACCATTTCAGAGTTTATTAGCAGTTCTTTTCAATTCAGGGTCATTTTAGATCAAAATGAATCATGAAATGCATGAAAAATAGCAAATGAAGTCAGAAAAGGGCTGAAAAGTGATGATGCAGCTTTGAATGGTGCATATTGAATGCAGAAAAAGTCTTGAGTTAAAATATGTTTAAAAAATTGAAATCCCTTTGTAATAGACGAGTTTTCGTCCGAAACCCTGATACTTCGAAATAGATTGTCCAGTTTGTACACGAAGTGCATCCAGTATTTCCTGTAACCCTCTCAACTTTTTAGCACATGCTATGTGGGTGAAATTATGATACCATGCCAACTTCCAACCATTTCAGAGTTCATTTGCAGTGCTTTTCAATTCAGGGTCATTTTAGCTCAAAATAAATCATGAAATGCATGAAAAATAGCAAATGAAGTCAGAAAAGGGTTGAAAAGTGATGATTGTGGCTTTGAATGGTGCATATTGAATGCAGAAAAAGTCTTGAGTTAAAATATGTTTAAAAAATTGAAATCCCTTTGTAATAGACGAGTTTTCGTCCCAAACCCTGATACTTCGAAAGAGATTGTCCAGTTTGTACACGAAGTGCATCCAGTTTCTCCTGTAACCCTCTCAACCTTTTAGCACATGCTATGTGGGTGAAATTATGATACCCTGCCAACTTTCAACCATTTCAGAGTTTATTAGCAGTTCTTTTCAATTCAGGGTCATTTTAGATCAAAATGAATCATGAAATGCATGAAAAATAGCAAATGAAGTCAGAAAAGGGCTGAAAAGTGATGATGCAGCTTTGAATGGTGCATATCGAATGCAGAAAAAGTCTTGAGTTAAAATATGTTTAAAAAATTGAAATCCCTTTGTAATAGACGAGTTTTCGTCCGAAACCCTGATACTTCGAAATAGATTGTCCAGTTTGTACACGAAGTGCATCCAGTATTTCCTGTAACCCTCTCAACTTTTTAGCACATGCTATGTGGGTGAAATTATGATACCATGCCAACTTCCAACCATTTCAGAGTTCATTTGCAGTGCTTTTCAATTCAGGGTCATTTTAGCTCAAAATAAATCATGAAATGCATGAAAAATAGCAAATGAAGTCAGAAAAGGGTTGAAAAGTGATGATGTGGCTTTGAATGGTGCATATCGAATGCAGAAAAAGTCTTGAGTTAAAATATGTTTAAAAAATTGAAATCCCTTTGTAATAGACGAGTTTTCGTCCCAAACCCTGATACTTCGAAAGAGACTGTCCAGTTTGTACACGAAGTGCATCCAGTTTTTCCTGTATCCCTCTCAACTTTTTAGCACATGCTATGTGGGTGAAATTATGATACCATGCCAACTTTTAACCATTTCAAAGTTCATTTGCAGTTCTTTTCAATTCAGGGTCATTTTAGCTCAAAATGAATCATGAAATGCATGAAAAATAGCAAATGAAGTCAGAAAAGGGTTGAAATGTGATGATGCGGCTTTGAATGGTGCATATTGAATGCAGAAAAAGTCTTGAGTTAAAATATGTTTAAAAAATTGAAATCCCTTTGTAATAGAGGAGTTTTCGTCCGAAACCCTGATACTTCGAAATAGAATGTCCAGTTTGTACACGAAGTGCATCAAGTTTTTCCTGTAAACCTCTCAACTTTTTAGCACATGCTATGTGGGTGAAATTATGATACCATGCCAACTGTCAACCATTTCAGAGTTCATTTGCAGTGCTTTTCAATTCAGGGTCATTTTAACTCAAAATAAATCATGAAATGTATGAAAAATAGCAAATGAAGTCAGAAAAGGGTTGAAAAGTGATGATGTGGCTTTGAATGGTGCATATTGAATGCAGAAAAAGTGTTGAGTTAAAATATGTTTAAAAAATTGAAATCCCTTTGTAATAGACGAGTTTTCGTTCGAAACCCTGATACTTCGAAAGAGATTGTCCAGTTTGTACACGAAGTGCATCCAGTTTTTCCTGTAACCCTCTCAACTTTTTAGCACATGCTATGTGGGTGAAATTATGATACCATGCCAACTTTCAACCATTTCAGATTTCATTTGCAGTGCTTTTCAATTCAGGGTCATTTTAGCTCAAAATAAATCATGAAATGCATGAAAAATAGCAAATGAAGTCAGAAAAGGGTTGAAAAGTGATGATGTGGCTTTGAATGGTGCATATTGAATGCAGAAATAGTCTTGAGTTAAAATATGTTTAAAAAATTGAAATCCGTTTGTAATAGACGAGTTTTCGTTCGAAACCCTGATACTTCGAAAGAGATTGTCCAGTTTGTACACGAAGTGCTTCCAGTTTTTCCTGTAACCCTCTCAACTTTTTAGCACATGCTATGTGGGTGAAATTATGATACCATGCAAACTTTCAACCATTTTAGAGTTCATTTGCAGTTCTTTTCAATTCAGGGTCATTTTAGCTCAAAATAAATCATGAAATGCACGAAAAATATTAAATGAAGTCAGAAAAGGGTAGAAAAGTGATGATGTTGCTTTGAATGGTGCATATTGAATGCAGAAAAAGTCTTGAGTTAAAATATGTTTAAAAAATTGAAATCCCTTTGTAATAGACGAGTTTTCGTTCAAAACCCTAATACTTCAAAAGAGATTGTCTAGTTTGTACACGAAGTGCATCCAGTTTTTCCTGTAACCCTCTCAACTTTTTAGCACATGCTATCTGGGTGAAATTATGATACCATGCCAACTTTCAACCATTTCAAAGTTGATTTGCAGTGATTTTCAATTCAGGGTTATTTTAGCTCAAAAAAAATCGTGAAATGCATGAAAAATAGCAAATGAAGTCAGAACAGGGTTGAAAAGTGATGATGTGGCTTTGAATGGTGTATATTGAATGCAGGAAAAGTCTTGAGTTAAAATATGTGTAAAAATTTGAAATCCCTTTGTAATAGACGTGTTTTCGTCCGATCAAAGTTATTTAACTTAATATTATATAAAATTTATGCAACTAAAATTATCAAAGTTATTTTTGTTGAAAACTTTAATAGCAAAAAGAATATTCATAAAGTATTTTTGTTAAGAACTTTTAATATGCAAAAAAATAACATAAAAAATAGCAAAAATGAAAATAGATGCGCTTATAGAGAAAATTCAACCTAAATTCAAAGTGCTAGTTAACTTTGAATTTACTAGCACGTTGAATTTAGGTTGAATTTTCTCTATAAAACGCATCTATTTTCACTTTAGTAACAGCGACATAGTAGGCACATGTTCGGTTTGAGAGAGGCTCGTGCTGCCTCTCTCACAGCGGGGCTTATAAGCTGGTTGTCGTGCTCCTCAACTAGCGAGGTGGGACTAAACTCCCACCACAGCCAGGACCAACCCTTTAGTCCCGGTTGATGGCTCTAACTGGGACTAAAGGTCCCCCTTCAGTAGCCCAAAGGGCGGGAAGCCCAGCCCTTTAGTCCCAGTTGGTGGCTCCAACTGGGACTAAAGGCTGGGGTATCTAAGTGGACCAAAATCCATCTGCAGCTTTCGATCTCCATCTCCCCCGATGGCGCCGAAGAAAACCTCGATGCCGCCAGGCTGTCGGACCGCGCCGTCGCCTCCCCGAGCCCGCTCCTCGTTGCGCCGCCGCCGTGGCCGCCCCCGACGTCGTCCCCGTCGCCGCCCCCGACGCCGTCCCCGTCGCCGTCCCCGTCGCCGCCCCCCTACACCGTCGCCGTCCCGAGCCCGCTCCCCTCCTCCTCCTAGGTGAGCCGCCGGCACACCGCCGTTCCCCTCCTCCTATCCCCCCGCACCCCCCCCCCCGCGGTCACCGTCATCGCCCGTCCCCGTCGCCGGCCGAAGCAGTGTGGGATAGAATTGACATGCCAGTTCATCTAATCAAATCAGTGAAACATATTAGGTTGGTAAAATTGATAGCGTCATTAGTTAGAAGAACACTGCAACTATAAACTCAAGCTGTATGTTGAGAATTAGAAGCAAAAATGTTGTCATGCATTGTCTAGGCTCTTTTTTGTTTTCCTTTGAAATGTGGAGGATAGGAATCAATCCTATGTAGGGATAGGAATGCATATTAAATATGGTATTGTTGTTATTGTTGTTAAATAAAATGATATTTGCTATGTAGCCACAATTTGTTCTCGTCGACGATGCCAATCCCGCATCCTCGTCGTCGACTCGGCGCCGACAACCAGTTTGAGAGGCGCCATGTCCGGGACTGGGCTCCGCCGGGCTGGCACTGGGAGGTGCTACCTTCCGGGGCGCGCACCTTGGTGATAAATCCGGGTCTCGTCGTCGACCCGGAGCTTCTTTGGTGGCGGTCGCGTGGGCCACTATCGGTGCAGAGAGAGCCGCCCCCGCGGAGGTGGTACGTCCTCGTGTCAGGGAGGAGGACGAGCACGTCCGTCGCTACATGGCCGCGTTGGACGTCAGGTTCTTCAATACCTGGCAGGTTATTCAGGGATCTCACCCGAGCTATGATCCGGCGATGGTTCCTTCTCTTTGGGTGTCCACCGCCTGCGCCGTGAGACGTCAACTCAATCTGTATTAATTAATGATATTATATGATAATATTCGAGCTGTATTAGCGATAATATTCGATGCTTCATTAACTGGATTATTCAAGATGTATTAGTGATATTATATGATAATATTATATGAAGAGTCCCCGACAATCGCCGGTGATATCATATGTATTAGTGATATTATATGATGATCTTGCTTCAAAATTTTGCCGTCGATTTTTAATCTTAGAATCATGAACACAGGAAATGTCGACGTCGTCTGACGACGATAGGATCCCTCAGTGCCCTTTGTGCTGGGACGACAGGGGTCTATGCGACATTTATCCTCACCTGGAGAACGATAGGTCGTTCACCGTCAAGCTAACAGAAGAATTTAGTATTATTACGGCATGTACAGACGACACATATTTTTTGTTAATGAAGTATGACGTGTGCTTTTTTGCTTTAATTAACCTTTAATTTTCTTTTGTACAATTCGACTAGTGCGTTCCCTGTCATGCAAGATTCGTTGTCTTGGACAAGTTCCATTTCAAAGAGAAGGATAGTAGAGAGCCTAAGATAGCTCACCTAAGAACGGAGCATTACACTTTTGTTGTTAAGGTGAAAAATAACGAAGATCACACATATTTTGGTTGTTCTAATTGGAGAGCATTTTGCAACGTGTATGGGTTGGATGAGGACATGAACATTACCTTCGATCTTTGTAAAGACGATGTTCGTGATAATAATATAGATATTTAGGTGCATGCGGAGGATGACTTGATTCCGGTGCTACCTCCAGGTGCGTTTGTCAATAGATTTGTTAGGTACTTTATATTGATTATTGAAAAGTATTTGCTACTCATCCCGACTAAATTTCTTTATTTTTAATTATCAGCTTATTTCCGTGCTACAAGAACTACCCGACAGATAATAGATCGGACGTACCACAGTCATGACCCCAAACTTACTTGTTCGTAGATAAATCATCTCATCTCATTTATTCATGATGTTGAGGATCATGCTAAACATTACCGGACTGGCAACATTTATAATGGATATGTGCCACTAGTGCACAAGTTGAACCATCATAACATCACTTCAAACAACTTTGTAAGAATTTTTTTACAATTGCGTCACTAGTCCATCTTTTTCATATATACATTGGTCTAAGCAAAACTAGTTTGCTAACTATGTTATTATTACTAATGTTTTTCAATAGGTACTCCCCCCAGAGACCGTGCCTAGATGGATGTTCACAAATGGTGATTTGTAAATGATTAGCTTACGGCCACTCCCGATTAATTACAGTGGTAGCTACAGGATATCTAAAAGTGAAGAAACCCTGAAAACCACATGATGGAGAAATGCAATACAAGCATTTACGCTACCACTTGGAGAGGAATACTTGCGCATCCCACAAGTTGGAGATAGGTTGATCTGTTTTCTTCAATCGAGAGATGGCGGAGTTCGCCTTTATTTTGCTTTTTTACCTAGCAGTAGTTAGTGTTTCAACCTTTTGATAACTACAATAATGAGGATCGCTGATTAAGATGATGATGAGTTGTTGGATGTTGAAAGATGAAAAGTTGATTAAGATGATGATGATGAGTTATTATATGACATATACGAGTACAAATTAGATGGATGCAATAGACCAAGTTGAATTAGAGGAAATATTTTCCTCTAATTCAACTTGGTCTATTGCATCCATCTAATTTTCCTCTAATTCAACTTGGTCTATTGCATCCATCTAATTTTCCTCTAATTCAACTCGGTCTATTGCATCCATCTAATTTGTACTGATGTTGGTTGTTTTTTTCATAATTTGTACTGATGATGTTGTATATTAATATGTTTAACCGCGTGAAAATACAATATAAATATAAAAAAAAATGAAAACAAAAAATGAAACACGGCCCTTTCAAAAAAAAAAAAAACCCAGCGCCTTATTCTCCCGGTTCGTGTTACGAACCGGGACCAAAGGTCCTCCTGCCTCGGCGCCGCATTGCGGCCACGTGGAGCACCTTTGGTCCCGGTTCGTAAGCCAACCGGGACTAAAAGTGATCGGCATTAGTCCCGATCGTGTTGTCTCGGTTGTAGAACCGGGACTAAAGGCCCTCTGGAACCTGGACTGTTGCCCTGTTTTCTATTAGTGCTGTTTGGCGCTTGTAAACTTCATTGGTGAACAAGGAGACGCTGGCAATGCACACGTTTGCCCCTCAGTCGATCCAGCCCTTGAAGCTACGTTGACACATGAACGCCTCCTGATAAAAAGTCGATTGCGGTCAGCTATTAATTGCTCTTCGTACTGCTAGAACGTTTCGTCGATGCTTCAACCGGTGGCGTGAACCGTGACGAAAGTACGTAGACAATGCTTATCCCCTCATCAAAGACAGCTCCATGCGCGAGGCGAAGGGGTAGACCGTGAGCTGCCACGGTGAGCACTGTCGGCGCATGTAGAGGTAGCCGTTCGGCCCGACCCGTATCGGCCCCATGTAAGCGTCGGCGATGTAGAGGTAGTCCGACTCGTAGTGGAACCGTGGGCGACGCAGACGGTGGCTTTGGCTCCGGACGGCCGTCGTGTCGGTGTCGCCGATGGCGATGCACAGGGACGACAGCACGACTGCTACGGCGAGCGTGGCCGTCAGCAGCGCGAGCTTCGTCGTGCGCGGCATGTCTGCACTAGTAGTACATACGATTACGTACTAATACGTGCGCGCGCGTGAGTTTGCTCGTTCGTGAGGGGGAGTCTGCTTTTATTGATCCCATTATTGATGGGGTTGCGTCGTGCTTCTTCTGCTGGCGCACGGTTCCTTTGCGCCTGCCCGAGTCGAGTCCGAATGTGGTTACGAGTCGGAAAACCGGTGGTCACACTACGCGTCGGATAGAAGAAGAATCACGTGAAGTAATCAGAGGTTTCGTACCTCTTCTGAAAGAATTGGCTTACCACGAAGGTTGTATGACAGCACGAACTATAGTCGTGACTGCATAAAAAATGGTGCAGGCGTGCAGCTATATATACCAACATGCCCTGCCGTCCCGTTGATAGTTCTATCACTGAAGCCGCATACTACTTTTGTCTTGATGAGACACTGGAGTAAGCCAAATAAATGAGATACATTTTCATGAATGGCGAGGCAGCCTTGATGCTCTAGGAGTGAGACAGTGGTTCCCTGTTTAGGGTCGCAGACATGTCAGACGTCGTTGGTGTGACCTTCATCAGGAAGAAGTAACAATATAGCTTGAAGAAGAGAAGAAAGTTGCGCGAGATGATCAATCCCCGTATAATGTAAGTTTATTGCGCTAAAACCAGGGACAAAGCAGGCATTCTAGAATAGGCCCAGAACCAGGGATGTGCAGCCCGTGAGAAGGAACATGGCCACCAAATTGAAGGCCTTTTCTAGCGCTACAGGGCTTCAGCCCGCCAGGCCAACGAGATTATAATCGTTGGGCCTATAAACCCAAAATCACTAATTGAGGAGTACTCCTTTCACGAACTCACTAATTGAGGAGTACTCCTTTCAAGGATCACTCCCACCCTGCTCCACTTGTCGCAACCTGAAAGTTTTTCCTTTTTTCATAGATCCGTATTTTCAAAACGTTTTATTTCTTAAACCGTGCGTCCAAATCTCGAACCGTTCTCACCGTTGGGTTCCTCACGCCGAGATCTTCAAAACTATATCCCATGTTGATAGGTTTTGACGAACTTTTTTTTTCACGAAAAAATCGGACGAAAAAACCGTGCCTCTCGCGATAGAAAAAAAAACAGAAAATGCATACTTTTTTTCCTTCACCATGCCTCTCGCGGAAGCAAACCGTGCCTCTCGCGAAAAAAAAAACTGAAAACGTGTTCTTTCCCCTTCCGAGAGGCACGGCCGTGCCGCTCGCGAAAGCAAAACCGTGCCTTTGACGGAAGCAAAACCGTGCCTCTCGCAAAACAAAACAAAAACCAAAAACACGTTTTTTTCCTTTCCGAGAGGCACGACCGTGCCTCACGCGAAAACAAAATCGTGCCTTTCGCGGAAGCAAAACCGCGGCTCTTGCGAAAATGAAAAAAAAAATATAAACCGCGTTTTTTTCCTTTCTGAGAGGCACGGCCGTGCTTCTCGCAAAAGCAAAACCGTGCCTCTCGCGAAAATAAACAAAAAACGTGTTTTTTCGCGCAATTTTTTTTTATTTTTTTTCGTCCAAAAGCTAAGAAAGACCGGTGAAAAACCGGAACACCAAAAAAATGCGTGCGAAAAAATAAGAAAATAAAATCCGAAGGGAACGCTCAGAGCGCGACACGTGGCAGCGGCTGAGAACGCGACAAGTAGCGGCGCCCGGGAGTGATCTGTTGGGTAACGCAGCAGAAAACAAAAAATTTCCGACCTACGCACCAGCCCAGGACCACTATGGAGACTGCATACATGGTTTGATCTTTTCGTTACCGACTCGTAGCGTAGCGGAAGTAGAGTCGATGACGATCGGCAGTGCAGATCCCCGCAGCTAGGATTTACAATCTCCCAACCGCGAGGATGTATACCCTCATCCGCCCCTCGGACAGCCCTCCGGGAGGCGGTCAGACAGTCCCCCGGACGGTGTCACGGACAGCCCTTCGGGAGGACCATCGAAACTCGGACAACCACTCGGACAGCCCTTCGGGAGGACCCTCGAAACACGGACAATCACTCGGACAGCCCTTCGGGAGGCACTCTCGAAATAAGACCGAAACTACAATCTCTCTACTGAGTTGCACACATACGGTGTCATCTATCCGGCAGGGCTTTGCCGTCCAGAACTAGTTTCCATCGGAACCTAGACAGCCTTTCGGCTCTACGAAACTATTTCGCTCGGAGGGAGAGAGAAAGCCAGATCATGCATGGCACTTGTATGTGAGAAAGAGTGTGTGTGGAGAGTGCATCTCCACCTCTATTTATAGGAAAACCCAAGGGGTAGGGTGACACTTGAAATACCCAAAATGCCCTTCACAAGGGCACAAAGGTAAAAGCAAGTGGGCAGCCCATATCCTTCCATGTCATCCCTAGAGATATTTGTGAGTAAAGCCCCAAAAGGTGGCTTTCCATAAAGTAATCCAAAAAGCACTTTCACTATTCACGACGACATATTTCAGCGTCCGTTCGAACTGAAAATATTTATGTGGGCTTAGAACATTTCCAGTACCCACTAAAATAATTTTCAACACGTTCCGAAACAATTCCGGTTTAGTGATTTTCATCTGCGAAAAGCATCTGAAGCGGTTCCGGCAGCTCCGGAACATTTCCGGTTTTCATCCCGGAAAATTCCAGAAAGTTTCCAGAACGATTCTGGCACCCTCCAAGATTTATCAGGCATGTGCCGAAACCAATTTGACTTTATGGTGTACTCCTAAACAACTTTTCGGTTTAGTGATTTTCATATGTGAAAAGCAACTAAAGCTGTTCCGGCAGTCCGGAACATTTCCGGTTTTTGTCTCCGAAAAATCTCAGAAGTTACCGGAACAATTCTGGTACCTTCCAATAATTTCCAGGCATGTGCCGAAACCAATTTGACTTAATGGTACACTCCAAAACAACTTTTCGGTTTTACCAAAACTCTTCCGGTGTTCTCTCTCCGGAACTCTTCTGTTGTCTTCGAAACTTTTTCGGTGAATTTCTCTCAGACTCCCTGTCTAGTATTCAACAGATAGATGACCCTTAAGCGTGTGACCCTATAGGTTCAGTGAAGCATAGACATGACCCGGAACCCCTTCCGATCAATGATCAACATCGGAGCCGTGGACACCCATATTGACCCCTATACCCACAGGAATGAATATTCGAGTGAACCTCCAGTTGCCGTGTGCTATTCCTGTTGCTTCGCGATATGTTTACAAATACCCGAGGTGAAACATGTTGGCATCCCCGTGGATCAACAACTTGTCCACTATGCCAGTTACCTCGTTACCGGTATTGTTCTCTTTTCTCGTTCCCGTGTTCCGGCATCCCCGTGATCAAATCACAAAGTGTCTGGCCAGACGATGATGGATACCGTAACACCGAGAGGGCCCAGAGATATCTCTCCATCGTCGGAGGAGCAAATCCCAATCTTGAGCTATCAAGTTACTTGACATACTTTCCCATGAACCCGTAAGCCGCCGTAATAGCCATCCAGTAACGGATGACGTTTAACAAACCCCAAAGTTCATGAATCAAGCATGAAGAAACTCGATACTCTCATGGTCTGAGGAATCATGCAAACGTTAACCATCTCTGTGTTATAAACTATTTAACTTGTGACGAATGTATCTCATAGCATAACATCAATTCGGGTCAATTCAACACAAATGTTCTTCTAACATTGTGCCCTCAAAATTGCTGGCATAGCCATGCCCATGATCAGGAAAACAGGATCATCATGCAATACTTGAGCCAGTCTTAGAGGCCAGACTAGGAATACATTTTACCGTTTATTATTCCACACGTGCATATGAGTCTTCCTCTAAGCCTCGTGGTTATTGCAGACTCGAGAACCATAGCAGTTATAGCATGGAACATAAACCTAATTATGAACAGGGAGATAATCAATAACATTTATTATTGCCTCTAGGGCATATCTCCTACAGACTCCCACTTGCACTAGAGTCAATAATCTAGTCAATGCTAATGCACTTTACACCTGTGGCACACTGGTGTAAAATATGCTTCGCATGTGGTATTGCCTGATGTCCAACGGATCTGACGACTTCAGCTCCGTGTGTAACTTTGCATATCCTTGCGTTTTCACGCTTTCACAAAATTCATATTTTGTGTGGACTTGGCTTTGCATATGTGTGAATTATTGGTCGAAACCTGATTTCTCAGACTGAGCTATGGAGCAACTATCTGCAATAGTGTCCCATAGACCAAAGCCATCTTGGAACCATACTAAGTTCATGAATGAACTATATGATTCAACAACTTCTTTGTCGCTTCTAAAGCGTCAACATACTTAGCCTTTGATATAGAATTTGCCACAGTATTTTGTTTGGAACAATTTCTAACTACCGTGCCACCATATTGTGTATTACACAAAAAATCCCTAACTTAAATAGAAAATCGCATGGAGCATTGATGAAGACTGTATCGATGTAATTACTTACAACGAGTACTTCATAATCTCTGCTTGCGAGAAAACATGTCATCAGTACTACTCTAGTACTTAATGACATCTTTCACTGTTGTCCCATGATCAGTACTTTTGATCACTTTGGTATCTATACTCGCAACAACTTTGGAGTATTGGACATATCTGGTTGTTTTTACATACCATGGAATACATGATTAATCCAAACACGAAGGTGTGTGGAATCTCCATCATGTATTTTGCTCATCAGTGTTTCTGGGACACCGAGTCTTGCAAAAACTCTTTCCATGTGACTTCGGCAAGAATCACTCCTTGGCATTTTAAATGCTAAAAGTTTTAGCATGTTGTCAATATGTATCTTTGCTAAGCCCCATTAGGTAAATCTATCTCCATAGATCATCATGCCTAATATTAAGGCTATTTAGCCCAAGCACTTCATCGAAAAACCCTTTTCAAATGAAGTCCTAATTCATGTCAAGAAATTTATTTCCAATTAACAATGTGTCAAGCACACAACGTTTTTAGAAATATTATTATGCTCCCACTTACTTTCTTGAATCACAAGCATCTTCGATACCCATTTGATGAAGTCAAACCCCTTTGACCATTCCATCAAAAACGAAGATTCCTACTCCACTTTGCTCTCTTCTGTCCATCGTTGGAACTCTGAAGTTTGCATACTTACTAGCATCCTCTGGATCGACAAATTACTTTGGACTGTATCACATACAAGTCCTAGGTTTCATTTCCATCAGATGGAAATCCTTTCGTCATCCATGTTTCATATCTCATGATTGAAATATGTATTAATTGCTAGTTCAACCCGAACCGACTTTAAGCATCGCTACGGTGAAACAACCTCATCGTAGTCAACTCCTTGAACTTGTTATTGCAACAAGTCAAGCTTTATGGATAAAACATTTTATCCACATCAGTTTATAGTTTCATAAATATTCGTTAGACTCTAAGTCTTCCGAAAGGTGTATCAAGGTTTTAATCTTGAATCACTTATATGGAAACTATCTCGGATTGTATTGGCATTTAGGCAATTCCGGAGTCAGGGCCCATCAACGCTTCCTTGTGTATCGTAGGTATACTGTTGTCCAACAACAATATCTCGTTTGCGCACCTTAGAGGTTTGCACGAGCCTTGCCTACGTGGTTCAGCTGCAAGTTCGACCGAAGTCCATACATTTTATTGTAGAGACTTCCGTATCAGTCGCAGTAGGAAACCCTGGAATTACTTCCAAGGTCTCTTTCCTTTATTCTGATGACGAAGATACTATTTATCTTGTCGAGTTGCACTGTTCTCCCACTCACCTTTTTGAAAGAACTATTTTCTTCAAAAGGCATACCGTTCTCTATGGCAAACTTATTTGCCTCTGTATAGTGGTGGGGGAATACCCAATGACTTGGGATAACCTACAAAGTAGCACTTGTCTGATTTGGAATAGGTTTGTAACCTTTTACACAAGCCCCATATTCCAAATGTTAAGAAAAGATATAACATGGTTGGGCGTACCATACCATGACGTCATTTCAACAGACCCGATGGAGCTCTTTTTAGTGTAAAAGCCGCAGTCTCTAAAGCATCACTTTAAAAGGGATAATGGCAAATTTATTTATGTCATCTTTGATCTTACCATGTCATAAATGGTTTGATTACATCTTCACGGACTTTTCACTTGCAGTGGTGTTCCGGGAGGTGCAAGTTATGAAACCCCTTTCATAACTCATCAGACATTCGCTAAACTTGTAACTCAAATATTCCTTTTTGCAATCGAATTGTAGAAACATAATTTTCTTGTTACAATACCTTTTACTTCATTTTTGAAAACCTTATGAATGAATTCAAAAAGATCCAGACTTACGTCTCAACAAGTAAATATCCATATATCTACTTGAGTCATTTCTGAAGATAGATAAATCCACTACTTGCAACAACATTTATTGGACTACACACATCATAATGTATGATCACCAATATGTTCTTTGCTCGTTCCTTATGGCCTGTGAACGGTATTTCAGTCACTTCACTTTTCAGAGGAAAGTTGCAAGTGTCAGATGATTCAAAATCAAACGACTTCAAAATCCATCATAATGGAATTTTCCATGCGGGTTTCTCCAATGTGACCAAATGCAGTGCCACACTTGTGTGGTATTCTTTTAGTCTTGCGACATTTAGTGTCAGTGTCATGGATGTATCATATTTCCATCAATATTCATAACATACATCCCATCTAGGATGGAAGCATGGCCCTTCATGTTATTCATAATACTGAACAACAATTGTTGTTTTTATGAACAACTCTTTTGCAACAAACATTGTGCAATGGGCTAGAGTGTATGAAACTCTAAAATGAATTATGAAAGTAAACACAGAGGTAATGTATTATTATCAATATTCATAACATACTTCTCATTCATAATGAAAATATGGCCCTTTTTGTTATTCATAACTCCGAACATTAAAAGTTCTTTTATGAACAACCTTCTTGCAAGATACATTATGCAATGGGCTAGAGTGTGTAAAACTCTAAAATGATTTATGAAAATAAATACATATGGTAATACACCGATGGAAAGTATGGTACCATTTACTATATTCCCAGCGTGTATCAAAACCTCATTCCTGGCTAGTCTTTCAGGCCATAGTAGTTCTTGCATCGAGTCGCAACAGAATGCAATCGAGCGGGTATCTTTGTGATCAACTCACAATACCCAAGAATTAGTGATTAACATGCTTAACCATAATTCCCAAGAACTATATCTTTGACCAGCCTTCTATACATCAAAAACTTGTATGACATTCATACATGAGCTGGATATTCCAGTCTTCTTTCCTTTTGCCTTTATACTTCTAACAGTTTAACTTTTAGTATTTCTCCTACTCTCAGAAGAAGCACCCAACTTAAGAGTGGCGTTTAGCCCCGGACTTCCTAGGGGTGAAAGTTTTACTAACACCCTTCGGACACATCCTTTCTCTTTAAGTTGTTGTTTTAGTCACCTTTCATCATATGACAGGCGTTCTTCTGGATCCCTCTCGTATCAGTCTAATGCATAGTAAACACCTTTACTAATAGTTTGCAAAAAAACATTGCTTTGGATATTTCATATCTTTCAGCCTTTGTTTGTATCTGAAAATTAATTTTCAGTTCCATGAATATCACATAACTATCCCAAAACTTTCGAAGTTCGGGTCTCATGGAAGCAAACGTATTGCACCTGACTGAAATGGAATTCTAGCTTTTGGATCGAAGGACGAGAGTCACATGATCCATAGCATTAGCGGGAGAATACCGAAAGTATGCGATAGGACAAAGTCCTTCTCGGCACTCTAGAGGACAATCCTCACATTACGTTTACCAACCGTACAGTTTTAACCAGATATTTAACAGCTATTCAATTTTAACAGGGAAGGTGGAAACGCGAGCCATTATTCTACAACTATTTTGCAAACCACACTTAGACAGTGTTCAAAATTAATTGCACTGAGAATTAAACAAGTTAATTCTACAGTGCGCTCCCACTCAAATCAATATCTGTCATAATTGATTATGAGTGATTCAAGATCTGCATTTCAATTCGACGCCATTGATGGGTTCATCACTGATGACGTGAACTTCAATCGGTAGGCCAACTTGTCAATCACATCTCTATGTGACTCTTGTCCATCTTTCGATGCGTGTGTTCCGAGCTCAGGACTGTCCTGCCTGAACGTCAAGACAACCAAGTGATCTTGCTGCGAGGTCTGACCTCACCAGCCTCACACTTCTCTAATAGTTCGTACTCATGTGTACATGTCGTACCCCGAAAAGTTAGGTGCCGTGACGGTGCTACACTTGGGAGAACACTAACTACTTGATATTTTTGTGAGAGATCACCCTAATAAAAAGCGACTACCGCGCAATCAAGAAGGGTGCATCATAAGGGATAAACATCTCAGGCAATTCATAATAGCATGATATGGTATAGCCCTTTCTGACGGAGAAGTCTTTCATTTCTTCGTCTTCGGCATTCGCGTCGGTGTTCACCTTCGCGAAGATTGCCACCACCTTGTCGATGCACCAGATAATATTGCTATCACTATAGCTAATAAAATAATGCATTACAACAAGGTTGACACACAGGTCATTTAAACTGACAATCATATGGCTCCAGCCATCATGCCGAATCATGACACGCAGGTCATGTTAATCAATTTACATTATATAGTCATCTCATACATAATCAAATTATTATGAGCACTGCTATACCACATCATATGCACATGCAAACCATCCTGCAAAACCAAGTTAGACGCCTCTAATCGGTTTATGCAAAAATTTGTTTTACGTGGCTTCTAAGGTTTCGAAACAAACCGAAGCTACCAACGTCCATCATCAAGTATGATAATTCAAGTCGCTAGATTAACATTGCGGGGTGTATGAAACACAAGATAATAAAATCTCGAGCCCCATACTAAACTTCGTCATACGCATGACCCCCGTGCAGATCATATCTGCATTGCCCTTTCGTTTGCGAAATTTCATCTTTCTTTTTAACTACGGTGGAATTCAATGAACTGTTAGCACTTCGTTGATCAATCAGGATTGCGGATTGCCAGAACATTGAAACTCCACCATGCTGTTATCAAGATCAGAAATATGCAAATTCCAGGGAAGCAACAAGAACATCGGGTAACAGATTTCATCTGCTACCCACACAAATAATTTTTAGTAATAGAACTCATCTACTATCTAAATATATTGTGCAACACTCATACATCTCTATGTATTCTAGATCGCAACCTGCATCTACGCATAGCACGGCTCATGATGCCACTGTTGGGTAACACAGCAGAAAACAAAAAAATTCCGACCTACGCACCAGCCCAGGACCACTATGGAGACTGCATACAAGGTTTGATCTTTTCGTTACTGACTCGTAGCGTAGCGGAAGTAGAGTCGATGATGATCGGCGGTGCAGATCCCCGCAGCTAGGATTTACAACCTCCCAACCGCGAGGATGTATACCCTCATTCGCCCCTCGGATAGCCCTCCGGGAGGCGGTCGGACAGTCCCCCCGACGGTGTCACGGACAGCCCTTCGGGAGGACCATCGAAACTCGGACAGCCACTCGGACAGCCCTTCGAGTGGACCCTCGAAACACGGACAGTCACTCGGACAGCCCTTCGGGAGGCACTCTCGAACTAAGACCGAAACTATGATCTCTCTACAGAGTTGCACACATACGGTGTCGTCTATCCGGCAGGGCTTCGCCGTCCAGAACTAGTTCCCACCGGAACCCAGACAGCCTTTCGGCTCTACGAAACTATTTTGCTGGGAGGGAGAGAGAAAGTCAGATCATGCATAGCACTTGTATGTGAGAAAGAGTGTGTGTGGAGAGTGCATCTCCACCTCTATTTATAGGAAAACCCAAGGGGTATGGTGACACTTGAAATACCCAAAATGCCCTTCACAAGGGCACAAAGTTAAAAGCAAGTGGGCAGCCCATATCCTTCCATGTCATCCCTAGAGATATTTGTGAGTAAAGCCCCAAAAGGTGGCTTTCCATAAAGTAATCCAAAAAGCACTTTCACTATTCACGACGACATATTTCAGCGTCCGTTCTAACTGAAAATATTTATGTGGGCTTAGAACATTTCCAGTACCCACTAAAATATTTTTCAACGCGTTCCGAAACAATTCCGGTTTAGTGATTTTCATCTGCGAAAAGCATCTGAAGCGGTTCCGGCAGCTCCGGAACATTTCCGGTTTTCATCCCGGAAAATTCCAGAAAGTTTCCAGAATGATTCTGGCACCCTCCAAGATTTATTAGGCATGTGCCGAAACCAATTTGACTTTATGGTGTACTCCGAAACAACTTTTCGGTTTAGTGATTTTCATCTGTGAAAAGCAACTAAAGCGGTTCCGGCAGTCCGGAACATTTCCGGTTTTTGTCTCTGAAAAATCTCAGAAGTTACCGGAACAATTCTGGTACCTTCCAATAATTTCCAGGCATGTGCCGAAACCAATTTGACTTAATGGTACACTCCGAAACAACTTTTCGGTTTTACCGAAACTCTTCCGGTGTTCTCTCTCCGGAACTCTTCCGTTTTCTCCGAAACTTTTTCGGTGAATTTCTCTTAGACTCCCTGTCTAGTATTCAACAGATAGATGACCCTTAAGCGTGTGACCCTATAGGTTCGGTGAAGCATAGACATGACCCGAAACCCCTTCCGATCAATGATCAACATCGGAGCCGTGGACACCCATATTGACCCCTATACCCACACGAATGAATATTCGAGTGAACCTCCAGTTGTCGTGTGCTATTCCTGTTGCTTCGCGATATGTTTACAAATACCCGAGGTGAGACATGTTGACATCCCCGTGGATCAACAACTTGTCCACTATGCCAGTTACCTCGTTACCGGTATTGTTCTCTTTTCTCGTTCCCGTGTTCCGGCATCCCCGTGATCAAATCACAAAGTGTCTGGCCAGACGATGATGGATACCGTAACACTGAGAGGGCCCAGAGATATCTCTCCATCGTCGGAGGAGCAAATCCCAATCTTGAGCTATCAAGTTACTTGACATACTTTCCCATGAACCCGTAAGCCGCCGTAATAGCCATCCAGTAACGGATGACGTTTAACGAACCCCAAAGTTCATGAATCAAGCATGAAGAAACTCGATACTCTCATGGTCTGAGGAATCATGCAAACGTTAACCATCTCTATGTTATAAACCATTTAACTTGTGACGAATGTATCTCATAGCATAACATAAATTCGGGTCGATTCAACACAAATGTTCTTCTAACATTGTGCCCTCAAAATTGCCGGCATAGCCATGCCCATGATCAGGAAAATAGGATCATCATGCAATACTTGAGCCAGTCTTAGAGGCCAGACTAGGAATATATTTTACCGTTTATTATTCCACACGTGCATATGAGTCTTCCTCCGAGCCTCGTGGTTATTGCAGACTCGAGAACCATAGCAGTTATAGCATGGAACATAAACCTAATTATGAACAGGGAGATAATCAATAACATTTATTATTGCCTCTAGGGCATATCTCCTACATGATCGTTGGGAGGCTTCCGAGGAAGTACTCGCTAATTAGTTGCTTCCCTGCTTTCAAGGATCACTCCCACCCCCAGGTTGCGACAAGTGGAGCACTGCATGTGTGCCACTTGTCGCAACCTGGGAGTTTTCCTTTTTTCGTAGATTCGTATTTTCAAAACGTTTTATCTCTTAAACCGTGCGTCCAAATCTCGAACCATTTCCACTGTTGGGTTCCTCGCGTCGAGATCTCAAAACTAGATACCATGTTGATAGGCTTTGACGAACTTTTTTTCACGAAAAAACCGGATGAAAAAACCGTGCCTATCGCGATAGAAAAAAAACAGAAAATGCGTATTTTTTCCCTTTACGAGAGGCACGGCCATGCCTCTCGGAAAGCATGCGTTTTTTCCCTTTCCGAGAGGCACGGCCGTGCCTCTCGCGAAAACAAAATCGTGCCTCTCTGGCGGAAGCAAAACTGTGCCTCTCGCAAAACAAAAATAAACAGAAAACACGTTTTCTTCCTTTTCGGGAGGCACGGCCGTGCCTCTCGCCAAAGCAAAACCGTGCCTTTCGCGGAAGCAAAACCGTGCCTCTCGCGAAAAAGAAAAAAAAAGAAAAAACACGTTTTTTTTTCCTTTCCGAGAGTCACGGCTGTGCCTCTCGCGAAAAAAACGCGTTTTTTCGCGCAATTTTTTTTAATTTTTTTTCGTTCAAAAACTAAGAAAGACAGGTAAAAAACCGGAACACCAAAAAATCCAAAAAAAACAATCTAAAAAAGCCGTAAACGCGTGCGAAAAAATAAAAAAACAAAATCCGAAGGGAACGCTCAGAGCGCGACACGTGGCAGCGGCTGAGAACGCGACAAGTGCCGGTGCCTGGGAGTGATCGTTGGGAGGCTTCCGAGGAAGTACTCGCTAATTAGTTGCTCCCCTATCAACCTATTCCTTCAAAGCAGACCCGGTTTCTATTTTTTTATCATGAACAATGTATCCACCGTTCAAACATTGTAGCGGCTTTGTTGATTACTACCGTATTATCAGAGAACTAATTGTATGTGTGTTAAATTAATAAATTAAAATTAAATGGCAAATCGTAAATCATGAGGCTGCTCTCAGTAGCAAGGAACTAGCAAGAAAGATATTAGGAATGTAGTCCGAACCAGCATCATGCACTTGTATTCAATCACTTATGTAATTACCTATTATACAAGTGCACACCATTCGCCTCAACTAGCTAGCTAATATAAAAACACTATATGCAGGACCAAGTAATGTTTTTAAGTGAAAGCATCGCTGCGTTCATTATAAGGTCTCATTGCAAATCACTGCCTTTTATCCTACCCTTTATCCTAACTGATGGCCCAATTAGATTTCTCACCTATAACTAATTTAGCCAAACTGTATAGCCTGTTTGGTAACCAATTGGGTAGTGGATGGGAGTTTGCATCAGGGTATTTATGAAGGGATTAGGCATGAGAAGTAGATTTTTACTCCCATTCCCTTGTTTGGTTTATGATGGGAATTGTGTGTGGGATGAAACTCTGCCAACGAATTAACAGTGTACCCCTGGGAAGAAAATGGTGGGAGTTGGCTTCCTCAACTCCCATCCCCCTTCCCACTTAAACTCCCATACCCTCTAACCAATCAGTGGACTTTTAATCTCTGCACCCCTCAACTCCCATTCCCCATCTCTAATTCCCACGAACCAAACACGTTGTTAAACATGGGATTACGTTGCTCTTCCGCAAATCTTTCAACTCATTCGTCTAACGAAATTTGGTGGTATCACCATGTGAGAGAAAAACTATGTTGCACCTAGGCTAGGCCAGAATCCTGTGAAGATTTATTTTTAGTCCAGATAATTGTTCAAATAGGCAAAGTACAAGCTTCATATTCCTAGCTTTCGCGATATCGTGTTCCATCAAGATGATTGTGTCATCAGCGTATTGTAGTATGGACACTCCCCCCTCTACAAGGTGTGGGACAAGTCCTCCTACTTGGCCATTCTCTTTCGCTCGACCAATAAGGACTGCCAACATATCTGCTACTATGTTGAACAACACGGGAGACATAGAATCTCCCTGTCTCGAGCCCTTATGTGTTTGAAAATAATGACCTATGTCATCATTAACTTTAATCCCAACACTACCTTTTTGTATGAAGGCATCCACATGTTCCCTCCAGGATTCGTTGAACCCCTTAACGCAAGGCATGTTGAAGGAATGGCCATTTGACCTTATCATATGCCTTCTCGAAATCCACCTCAAAGATAACCTCATCAAGTTTCTTTGTATGAATTTCGTGCAACGTTTCATGCAAGACAACGACCCCTTCTAGGATGTGTCTTCCAGGCATGAAAGCTGTCTGAGTTGATTGTACTACCGAATGGGCTATCTGTGTCAACCTATTCGTGCCAACTTTTGTAAAATTTTTGAAGCTGACATTGAGCAGGCATATCGGCCTGAACCGCTCAATGCGAATAGCCTCCGCCTTCTTTGGCAACAACGTTATTGTTCCAAAGTTAAGGTGGAATAGCTGTAACTGACCATTAAACAAATCATGAAACATAGGCAAAAGATCATCCTTTATAATATGCCAACACTTTTTATAAAATTCCGCCGGAAATCCATCCGGTCCTCGTGCCTTATGGTGTTTCATTTGTATTATTGCGTCAAACACCTCTTTCTCAGTAAACGGAGCTGACAATAACTCATTCTCATCTGGACTGAGCTGAGGTATGTCGCCTGTTGTGCTCTCATCCAGAGAAACAAAATTCTCTTCGGGTACACCAAAAGGTTTTTTATAGTACTTGGAGATGTACAATTTGAGGTTCTCATGTCCTACAATTGTACCCTCATCCTGTTCAAGTTGAAATATTTTCTTGTTCCTATGCTTGCCATTTGCAATCATATGAAAGAACTGTGTGTTATCATCCCCATGGACCACCTTCGAAACCTTTGCCGTTTAGCTACCTAGGGATTCCCATTCATCATAGACGGTTAACGAATAGGGAATGGAAATGCATTGAAGACAGATTCGAAAAAAGAGTGAGTTGTTGGAAGGGCAAACTTATGTCTTATGGAGGTCGGCTAGTGTTGATAAACTTGGTTTTAACAAGCTTGTCGATGTTTCTTTTATCCTTCTTTGAAGTACCGGTAGGGGTACGGAAAAGACTAGACTTTTATCGATCTCGTTTCTTCTGTCAATGTGATGAGGCTAAGAAGAAATACAGATTGGCAAGATGGGATATTATTTGCAGACCCAAAGACCAAGGGGGTCTAGGCATTGAGAATTTAGAAGTGAAGAATAAATGCCTGCTTAGCAAATGGCTATACAGGTTATCTAGCAAATGGCTATACAGGTTATCTACTGAGACCGAAGGGATGTGGGTACAGATATTGAGGAATAAAAACCTACAATCTAAGACATTGGCCCAGGTTACTGCTAGACCTAATGACTCAACTTTTTGGAAGGGGTTGATGAAGACGAAATTAACCTTCTTCCAGCGGGTGATGTTGTTGGTTGGCAATGGTACCACGACCAGATTCTGGAAGGACACATGGCTGGGGGATACGCCTCTAGCTTTGCAATATCCTACCCTATATAATATTATACAACGTAAGGAATATTATGTTGCCACAGTATTATACTCGGTACCTCTTAATATTCAATTCAGGCGATCTCTAGTGGGAGAACGATGGAACGCCTGGCTGCACTTGGTCAGACGATTGATGCAGATTCACCTCTCTGACCAGTCTGATATTATTCATTGGAAATTAGATACGAATGGTACTTTTTCAGTGAATTCGATGTCCATGGATCTAATTAACGCTGGGCCAATTTCGAGATCATTACACACTTGGAAGATTAAAATACCGCTTAGAATTTAAATTTTCATGTGGTTTCTACACAAGGGTGTAGTACTAACCAAAGATAATTTGATAAGAAGGAGATGGGTTGGTAGTTCTACATGTTGCTATTGTGATCAAACTGAAACAATAAAACACCTCTTTCTCGATTGCCCACTAGCAAAATTATTATGGCGCACTGTTCACATAGCATTCAATAATGATCCACCAATGAGCATAAATACGCTATTTGGGACGTGCCTCAATGGAGTAGACGTAACTATAGCAAATCATATCCGGTTCGGAATAAGTGCATTATTTTGGGCTATATGGAACACTAGAAATGACATGATTTTTAATGGCAAGAACTTCAATAACTTTTTGCAGGTTATCTACAAAGCCACGGCTTGGATCCGTACGTGGTCGTTACTCACTCCTACGGACTACAAGGAGATTATGGTTATTGGGTGCAACCGGTGCGAGACGATCGCACGGGCTATCTTCAGCCGATTTGAATGTTGAGCTAATAATAGGCTAGGTGTATAGGCATCGTAGTCTACATTTGGTTTCGCCGGTTGTGGCAGTTTTATTTTACTTGCGCACTTGTTTTTATGCTCAACTTGTGAGCATATTGTGGATCTAAGACTTTGTTCTTATACTTTGATTAATAATATGGCTGCATGCATCAATTGATGCAGAGGCCGGGGGCTCTGCTCCTCCTTTTCAAAAAAAAGAAGCATGTGAAGAGGCACACATACTTTTGGAATCATACAAGTTGCTGCACTGGTGGGAGGCGGTGCTCATGAGCAAACTGTGAAAGTGCAGCTGTTTATACATGATAACATATCACAAGTTCAGCGGTGCAGGCGTGCCGCTATATATACCAACATATTTTCTTTCGAGGTACGTTATGTATACCAACATGCCCTGCCACTCCATCAAATAGTGCAGTTGTTACTTTTGGTTTGTCAAATCTTTTTCTACAATACACACAAGCGTGCGTATCATGCATTGAAGAAAGGAGAGGGGGAAAGAGCCCCATCCACCCGAGTTGTACAAGAGGGATTACAACTCAACACTCCACCTCCACACACAAAACGTTGAGCTAACTATTCGCTCTAGCCCACTCCGCAAGTCGTCCTAAGAAGGTGACAATAGTGCAGTTGTTACTTTTGGTTTGTCAAATCTTACTGTTCAAGAAGGTATACATAGTGAGAAATATTTGGCCTAGGTCTCGTGAGATGCTGGAGTAAGCCAAATAAATTAGTTACATTTGTATGAATGGCTAGGGTGCCTTGATGCTCTAGGATTGAGACAGTGGTTCCCTGTATAGGATTGCAGAGGTGTGAGGCGTTGATGGTGTGACCTTCAACATCTATATCCACCAGAATAGCTTGAAGAAGAGAAGAAAGTTGTGCAAATAGATCAATCGGCACAGAAGGTAAGCTTGTGGTGCTAACAGCTGGGACAAAGCAAGCATTCACCAGCCAAACATTTCCATTCACTGGCTATCCGATGATAAAAACGCACCAGACAAGAGCCGGATTAGCGCTAATGTAACAACTGCTAAGAACAAACTTCAGTTTTTGAAAATAGTATAGTAAAAGCATATGTGCACGTTTGAGAGTACATATTGGTGTCCATTGTCATATACCATCATAGGTAATTGATGTTTTAATTTTATCTCACATGGCAATGCACTGAAGTTTAGCTTTGTAATAGATGAAGTGGCAGAATTGATTGTACTGTTACTTTCCATTGCATAACATACAAAAGAACAGACAAGTTCACAAACTTTGCTTCATTTTCATACCTCAATTATATTTCAAGCACATGTGATATCCTATCTATCATACTATTTTCAGTGACTATGGAACCATATTATTTCCAATCGTCTAACATAAACATGGTAAATTCTAATTTAATTTTCATACACTTTTGAGGCATTTAAGATGATGCCCTCGCATTTGTGAGGGCCTCCTGACTAGTCTATCTATTATTATATATAAAAAGTATTTGACGGGTTAACCAGAGAAAAGGGAAATTAACTAGAAATTACCACAATAATTAGAACCATCCGACCGTTAATTTAATAGACTAAAATTATATAGCCATTAGATAATTTTCACGTGAACAGCAATATGATATCCTAATAATAAGGAAAAAAAGAGAGGAAAGCACGCCTAGCACCCGCATCTTCATATTATCGTAGTGGCCAGGCAGAGCGATTGGTCAGCGCAGATATCGATGGAACCTCTCCTCGCGTTGATTATGTGTCGTCAATGCCAATCCATCGATGCTCTCCCCTGTGACCTCCTCTCCGGCAATGTCATCTTGCACATATCCGGGAATCTACTCTTGGTGATAGCTTGACATGACTGGATCATCTGCCTCCACGCCGAGGCACACGCGGCAAGAAGAAACTTGGTTGGCTCCCTACTACTCGCGGCCTTGACAAGATAGCTCATAAACAACTTGGAGCATCCTTCAGCAGACCTCATACGCGAGATCCAACGGAAGAAGGTTGGAGATGTATGATATCATAGAAAATAAGGAATACGGCACCGATTCATGACTTGCAGCTGGTACAAAAGGATGTTGTTCCCACATCTCTCCGTGCAAGTCGAACTAAGTTGGTCATGGGATTCTCGGTGGTGCCAACTTCTCGAGGTGGGCGAACAGTGTGGTGGAGACAACTGCGATGAATACATGCAGGCAATGCGCTCCTCGGGCATGTCACGGAGGTAAGCTTGGACTGTATCGTGGACGATGCGCCACACACCATCGTTGCATGCAAGCACACTGACAAAGATGAAGTATAGTCGACGGCCGGTTGCACCAATATGTACTCGGCATCTACCAGCAGCAGGATATCTGCCAGCGGTGCTCATAGCGGATGTGGGGCATGTTACTCGATCCTGCTGTACCTGCCAGCGGAGCTCATAGCGAATGTTGGACATGAACTCGAAGGTGTGTTACCAGGTGTGGCCTAATTAACTTAATTCTACTATTGGCAGTGAAGTTGGATGCTCCAGCTCCTGCTAATGTAGTTGGGACGTGTTCCAACTCTCCGTACTATGTAGATTACATATGATTTCCACGACACTATTGTATCCATATGTGATTTGGGATTTCAGGCTTGGAAGTAGAATACCACGGTTAGGACTGGCTGGATAGGTAGATATATTTTCTTACAAAAAAAAAAGTATCGACATTAAAAATTTACGAGCGATGTAGTGGTTCATGTACAACCTAGCTTCTTTTTAGAAGAATGTACAAGCTAGCTGATACATTCTTTTGGTCACTTTTGGTTTTGATTAGAAAAAGAACGAGGTCCACTAGGACATTATTGTCCTGTTTGATTGAGGAGCATTGTGACTGATTAATCAAGATGCCATAAGCATACCCATCAGAAATATTCCTGCTGAGCTATAAGAGATTATAGCTTCTGTCTACATTAACTGAATAAATGATTTATCCCACTGATTGCTCCGTTGTGAACATGCTTCGTAAATTTGTAACACTCATATATACTCACTTTTTCCTCAAAACCTGGCTGCACCACATGACCTCAGGATGTACCAACAGAGTAATCCACATGGACTACACAGTAGGCCTAAGTTCAGTTAGCAAGATCCACAAGATTATATTTCAAACATCTTAAACTAAGAAATTCTTTTTTTCACAAAAGATTGGCGTCATCAGTCTTTCAAGATTAGAGGTGTCTCTTTAGGCACAGATGACCAAAACGTGTGTACTACCATAAAATAGTAGTGTATCAAAATAATTTGACTAACATAGCACATAAGTATAAAATTGGTATAATCTCCATAGACTGTAGAGATAAGTATGTGTAGACATTCCAAATGTACTGAACCAGCTACATGTATATGTGTGTTTAAGAAAAAACTAGAGTTCGCATATACTTGCACATGCATAATTTCATAGTTCGAACTCAAAAATTTCAGTCAGTATGATCTAAGATTTTCACTTATTCTTTATTTAATTGAGCATCAGAGCACGTCATCTCATTATTTAACTTTTTGTACAAATTATTTTTGAAATCACTTGATATACACTATGGGAACCAATATGGAACAGCAAAAGGATTTACGTGCTCCTTTGTGAGTCATATATCCATTTCTCACCTTTTGTTGGATCTATTATTTTAGTGAGCACAAGTTGAATGCATATTATTTTCAAGAGAGTGTTTTACCATCTTTGAGTAATCGCAATTTTATACTGCGTATTTCGAAAACGTAATAATACACAATTAATACCTTTATAATTCCCCATAACTTTATCTCAAGTCTTGACTATAAGTAGTGATATGTCTTAATAAGCTTACAAATGTTTTGGCCATATTTCGATATCAGTAGGTACGAAATTTAAAATGACTGTCAACTAAACCAACTATTGGATTAATAACACATTTTTTAATATAAGTAAATAAATACTTTACGTGTTGCCCACCAAACTATGCTCACTGAAGAATTATATTTGGAAATGTCATCACACTCGGTTCCAATTTTTATTAGACAAATAAAATAATGTGGTCAATTTGTTAAACTGTATAAAATTTTAGCCCGCGCATCGAGCGGGTCACTTTGTTAGTTATAATAAAGGAAAATTGAAGTCCAGGCGCAGGCACTAGAGACGCAATTGATGGCTAGACCATTATTAGTGCCAGTGCCGACAGCTACAATCGACGTATTGCAGTTCAGCCGCGTGACATGTTTGGCACTTGTGACCTCTTAGTGAACAAAGGAGACGCACGCTAATGTTTGTCTTGCTGATACATGACGGCTTTCTGATTAAAATAAAAACCGATTCTTGTCACCTATTTCATCTACGTGTCTCAACCGGTGGTGTGAAGCGTGAGGAAAGCACAGAACGCTTATCCCCTCATCAACGACAGCTCCATCCGCGAGGCGAAGGGGCAGACCGTGAGCTGCCACGGCGAGCACTGTCGGCGCATGTAGAGGTAGCCGTTCGGGCCGACCCGTATCGGCCCCATGTAAGCGTCGGCGATGTAGAGGTAGTCTGACTCGTAGTGGAACCGTGGGCGATGCAGACGGTGGCTCTGGCTCCGGACGGCCGTCGTGTCGGTGTCGCCGATGGCGATGCACAGGGACGACAGCACGACTGCTACGATGAGCGAGGCCGTCAGCAGAGCGAGCCTCGTCGCGCGCGCCATATCTGCCCTAGTATATACAGCACGTGGTAATACGTCAGCGTGAGCTTGTTCGTTCGCGAGGATCACAGGAACACATAAGGCTAGCGCACGAGCTTTTATTGATGGCTGCGGCGTGCGTCTTCTGCTAGCCTGGCCGAGTCCGAATGTGGCTACGAGTCGGAACCGGTAGACCAGTCCGTTGCGTTCTTGAAAGGAAACAAGCACACTACGCCTCGGATAGAAGAAGAATCACGTTTCGTTCCTCTTGTTGGCTTAGCACGAAGGTAGTATGACACCATGAACAGCACGAACTATACTCGTGACTCCATACAAGGGGCGCAACTATATATACCAGCATGCCTTGCCGTCCCATTGATAGTTCAATCACTGCAAGCCGCAGACTATTTTTAGTTTATCAAATCTTACCATTCAAGTAGGTGTATTATATAGCGAGAAATGTTAGACGTTGATCTTAGAAGTGTTATGTATTTGTGAGATAGTGGAGTAAGCCAAATAACTGAGATACATATTTATGAACGTCGAGGCAGCCTTGATGCTCTAGGACTGAGACAGTGGTTTCCTGTTCGGAGTCGCAGACGTGTCGGATGTTGATGGTGTAACATTCATCACCAAGTACCGCTCGTTTAGCTTGAGGGAGAGAGCAAAGTTGTGCGAGAAGATCAATCGACATACAATGCAAGTTTGTGGTGCTAACAGTTGGGACAAAGCAGGTATTCTCGAATAGGCCCAGACAAAGGGCCCAAATTGAAGTTGTTTCCGGTATAGGTCTTCAGGCCCACTATCTGACAAGCTCATAATGTCATCTAGCATCTGCCCTATAAACCTCTTCCTTCGAGTAACCCCCACTTCTATTGTGTTATCATGGAAAGTGTATCCATCATCCAAACACTAGATAGACTTTGTTGATAGCTCCTCATTATCGAAAGACTAATTGTGCATATGTGTTAAATTAAAAAAAAGGTTAAAGTTAAATGGCAAATATCGTAAATCATGAGGCAACTATCAGTAGCAAGAAACTAGGGAATATGATATTAGGAATGTAGTTGGAACCAGAATCTTGCGTGTGTATACAATCACTTATGTGGTTACCTATTATACTAATGCATGCCATTCCCCTTACTATAATATAAGGACACTAGGTACGGCCCCGCAATGATTTCAAGAGAAAGCATTGCTCCGTTCATTATATGGTGTAACTACAAATCAACACCTTTTATCCTAACATTTTTCCTAACCAGTAGCCCAATTGAATTGCTCAACTATTAACTAATTAAGCCCAACTCTTGAACATGGGATTGTGTTGTTATTGGGCAAATCTTCCATCAGATTCATCTAGAAAAACCTGGTGGTATCACCATGTGAGAGAAAAAGTATGTTGCACCTAGGCTAGGACAGAATCATATGAAGAGGCACACATGCTTTTGGGATCACACAAGTTGTTGCATTGGCGGGTGACGGGGTTCATGAGCAAACTGTGAAATTCAGGAGTTATCACTAGTAGAAAAGGGCCCATTTGTCCCGGTTCCGAAGGCCCATTTGTCCCGGTTCTGGAACCGGGACTAAAGGGTCGGGACTAAAGCCAAAAACCTTTAGTCCCGGTTCTCTTACGAACCGGGACCAAAGGGGCTCCACGTGGCCGCTGCGGGAGCCCAGGCAGGAGGACCTTTAGTCCCGGTTGGTAACACCAACCGGGACCAAAAGGCGGCCACGCGTCAGCAGCTCGCAGTCGCTGGGTTTTTTTTTTTTGGAAGGGGGGGTTTTGGGGTTTTGGAGGGTTAATTTAGGGGTTTCATATTGTGTTAGCGAGCTAATAGAGAGAAGTGACCTCTCTTTTTCCGTGCTTGGTCGACGCTAGCTACTACACATATAGAGAGAACTCGACGCTAGCTAGTAAGCAAATAAAGAAAACCATTAATTACACAAGATCGTCATGAACATATATACAGAGAAGTGACATGTCTTTCATCGTGCTTGGTCGAACAACAAGTTTTCGTATATCTATCCGACGCTGCTACATATGTACAATATATAACATCCCTTACAACCATTTCAATTTCACATGGTATTCTCCGTGTTCAGGTATGACGTGGTCAAGAAAGAATCCCGCCAATTCCTCTTGAATTGCTCGTATGCGATCATGTGGTAGGAGTTCATCTTGCATCTGCCAGATATAATTTAAAGAAGGGGGTCAATACATATATATGAATGAAACTCAACACAATTGATGGTAATATATAAAATAAAATTGTGAATATTGTTTACGTACTTCAAATTGTTTCTCAGAGGAGGCCCGTTCAGAGGTATAGTAGCGAATGAACTCGCATACGTAGTATCCACATAAATGAGTGTTGGGTGCCTGCAACAAGCACTTTACGAGAATAGCGTTCAATCAAACTGATAAGCAAGCATGATAATGGTATTGATGAAACTAGAATCAATGAGAGATGCGCGGAACTAGCTAGTACTACTTACTTTGGGGTGTGTAAGTCGTAGCTCCTTCTTCAGACCCGGAACCTTAGCGGTGAACGTTTTCCAAACCCTGGCAGGCAAAGAAAATGATTACTTGATATCAGGAAATTAACGAAAGTTGCCGATATGGTCCCGGTATTGATTGAACTTACTTCTGGAGCATTGCAGTCATGTCCGCATAATACTTGGGATCTTTACGGAGCGAGTCTAAGACAGTTACTAATGCCCCGTCAAGGTTAATGGATAGCAGAATATAGTGGAAGCTGCGCACGCATAACTCATCAATTACATTACTTAACCACGAGTAAGCGGAATCGAATATGCAGAAGACAGTAACACTCACTTGAAGTTGTAAGGAAAGAGTATTTCCCTTTTGTTTTGATGTGCAAGGAACGTTTCTAGCAAGTTGTTCTCGGTATCTTCAGCCGCCTTTCGTACCGACCATTCATTTACGGTATTTGGGCTAATGAACCCAACGTCGAAGATTCCTGTTTTTTTGCATTCGACCATCTTCAATCTGCATAATATAGTGAGGATAATTATATATACATGCAATGAACAAGCTGAGCTAGAGACTTAATTATAGAAGTAATACTTACAGACAGTAGCAAGTCATGAGTTGTTTGTCGAGGGCCTTTTGATTGTATAATTGAAATAACTCCACAAATTCAACAGGCAGCAGGTCGACTCCAGGGAAGTCATGCTCTTTTTTAATTCCGACTAACAAACTGTCTTTCCCAGACTTCCTGCAGGTTTCCATGTACCAGTCATGCAATTTTTGCATCATCGTTGTTAGATGAGGATGATCAGGTTTGACGAGAGGCTTCCCGTGCTCGTATCTAAAGACGTCTACTACCCCAGCCGTTTCAAACTGTACATCATCGGGCAGGTGATCATCAAGAGTGGTACCGGGCAGTAGCACTGGATGATTAGCGATATCGCTAGACACCTTGAGCGGGGGGCACGATTGCTTCTCCTGTTCGCCGAGCTGGGGAATTGTTTTCCCACTTCTTCGTTTTTTCGCTCTTGCAGCACTGGAAGTACTTCCCGACTGCTGCGCTTCAGCATGTGTCTTAGTAATTATGCGGTCATAGTTGGAATCCGGCGGAGGCGGTGGTGGTCGCTTCAGGGCATTGATAGTGCGCTTCACTTTCACCGGATCTACCTTCTCCTTCGGAGGTGGAGTTTTCTTTGCAAAATGGTCCCTCAGTTGGGCACGACATATGTCCTCGTTTTCCTGCTCGGTCCTCTCATATGGTAACTTTTCCAGAGGCTTGAGAGATGGATCGTATCTGAATTGGCTCCCGCCTCTGCTTGTACTGCTAGCCGCCGGAGCGGCGGCGTCTCTCTTCCGTCGTTGCTGACGAGGCGGAGAAATCCGACGCGCCGGAGGAGCCGGAGCGGCGGCGTCCGTCTTCCGCCGTTGCCGACGAGGCTGAGGAGGAGGCGGACTGCTCCGACGTGCCGGAGTAGGCGAAGGAGGAGGCGGAGTGCCCTCACGCGTCGGAGGAGCCGGAGAAGGAGGCGGAGTGCCCTGATCACTCGCCGGAGGAGGAGGAGGAGGAGGAGGAGGAGGCGGAGTGCCCTGACTCGCCGGAGGAGGAGGAGGAGGCGGAGGCGTCCAGTTTGGAAGCTTGATGTACTCCTTCTGCCATAGACATGTACTCCTCAGAGCACGAACCAGCTGATTCTCCCCTTCACCTGTAGAGTGGTCAAGCTCGAGCTCCTCAAATCCCTCCATTACTTCATCCACCATCACAATAGCATAGCCATGTGGAATCGGACGGCAGTGAAAAGTTCCGTTGGGTTGAGGAGGTGCAACAGAGCCGACAGCCGCCTTGAAAGTGAGGTTCCGGCATTTCGTCATAAGCTCGCAATGTTGAGCCTCCGTGATAGTATCCACGAGGTAGCTAGGAGACGTGAAGTCAGGCTGAACGGGCTCCGTGGAAGCGACGCTGCTTCTCCGCTGAGATGGCGGGGTAGCTTCTGGGGTAGCTTCGTGCCGCTGAGATGGTTGGCCGGTAGCTCACTGGCTCTCAGCTTCCTCTAGCTTTTGTAGTCTTGCAATGAGCTTCTACATGTCGCTCAGCTCCGCTTTCCTCTTTCTCTCCCGGCTTCTGTAACCGCCTGTGTCGGGAAACCCAACCTTCCACGGAACGGAGCCTGGTGTGCCTCGTGTTCGTCCAGGGTGCTCAGCATTCCCTAGGGCCTCAGTCAGCTCGTCCTTCTCTCTGTCGGGAATGAACGTCCCTTCCTGCGCTACGGTGATATACTTCTGAAGCTTCGTGACGGGTATTGCAAGTTGCTCGTCCGTCCAACGGCACATCCCTGTTTCAGGGTCCAAAGTTCCCCCAACCCCGAAGAACCAAGTCCTTGAACGGTCTGGCCAGTTCAATGTCTGTGGTACGACCCCTTTAGCAATCAGGTCATTCTCAGCTTTGTCCCACAACGGCCGGGCTTTGAGGTAGCCACCTGACCCCGTGTGATGGTGATACTGCTTCTTTGCAGCGTTGTTCTTGTTTGTCTCTGACATTTTCTTACTCTTGTTCGATGTCTTGTAGGCCACAAATGCGGGCCAGTGATCTCTTATCTTCTCAAATCGGCCGGTGAATTCTGGAGTCTTCCCTTTGTCGACAAACTTTGATTTCAACTCATTCTTCCACCTCCTGAATAGATCTGCCATCTTCTTAAGAGCACACGCCTTGACCAGTGGCTCTATAACTGGCTTATTCGGATCCTCCTCTGGCGGTAGGGTGAAATTTGCCTTCAGCGCGGTCCAAAGATCATCTTTCTGTCTATCGGTGACATAATCACCTTCAGAGCCGTCGTCCTTAGTCTTATTCCATTGCTTGATGCTGATCGGGGTGTTGTCCCTAACAATAACTCCGCACTGAGCAGAAAATGCGTCCTTGGTCCGCTTGGGTTCAATCGGATGGCCATCGTCCGCGAGTGCTGTGATCGTGAACCTTTCATCCTTGCGCAGCCTCTTCTTCGGGCCTCGTCTCGTTACCGAAGTTTGGCTCGATCCGGAGGGCTATAAAAGAAGAAAGAAGAGTTAATATATGTACATACCAAAACAATTAATGCATCAATTAGCTAGTCAGCACAGGCTTAATTAATATATATACCTCGCCGGACTTTGCAACAGCTCCCTCCTCCGTTCGGTCACCGGAGCCATCATCATGGTCTCCTTCTTCCTCCGGCATTCGGTCACCGGAGCCATCATGATCATGTCCTTCCTCCTCCATTGTTCGATCACCGAAGTCGTCATCCTCTCCTTCCAGACCATCGGTGTCGTTGAGAAACGACAAGACATCACGTCCGCCGAGGATTATGTCCCCCAACAACTGTTCTTGTTCCAAGTCTCTTTGAGCCATAGTTTCTGCAAATATTACAACATGGCAATTAATATACAAACATGAATGTCCGACGTCCGGACCGCCTCTCTCATGAATGTCAAACAAGGGATTCTCTTAACCTTTAAGGGATTTAATTAACAAAATGGCGCCATTCTGGATGTGCAGAAAATGGTCCATATTTTTCCTGATCTCATCTACCCTTCTATATGTCACGTTCTCTTGTGTCAAAGGATTCAAGAAAACCATGGCTTCATCATTAGCCGGAAGTAACAGGCGCATAATGGTACGAAGCTCTCCAAAATTGTTTTGGAACGGAGTCCCGGATAGGATAATTAATTAGCTTTTTGGTATGAAGTTCAGCAAGAGCCTTCCGAATATCGCTATTTGGAAGGCCTTTGCTGACATTCGTACCAAAAAGCGAATTATTCTATCCGGAACTCCGTTCCAAAACAACTTTAAAGAGCTTCGTAGCATCATACGCCTGTTACTTCCGGCTAATGATGAAGCCATGGATTTCTTGAATACTTTGACAGACAACATGACATATAGAAGAATATATATATAGATGAGATCAAAAAAAATTGGATCAACTTGTGCAAATCCATAATGGGGGCATTCTTGATAAATCTATGTTACCGGAGTTTTCTATATGAACAAAAAAAATTCCACATGACATGTCCGACGTCCCCCCTCATGTCGAAGTTATCGGGGAGGGGGTAGACGACAACGACGCTCACCCCTCATGTCATGTCCGACGTCCCCCCTCATGTCGAAGTTATCGGGGAGGGGGTAGACGACAACGACGCTCACCCCTCATGTCATGTCCGACGTCCCCCCTCATGTCGAAGTTATCGGGGAGGAGATAGACGACAACGACGCTCACCCCTCATGTCATGTCCGACGTCCCCCCTCATGTCGAAGTTATCGGGGAGGGGGTAGACGACAACGACGCTCACCCCTCATGTCATGTCCGACGTCCCCCCTCATGTCGAAGTTATCGGGGAGGGGGTAGACGACAACGACGCTCACCCCTCATCAAAGAACTCATATTATCAACAACATCATCATTGCTCATATATCCATGGATCATATATAAAAACTTTCTATGAACAAAAAAAAGTTCTATGAACAAAAAAATTCTATGAACAAAAAAAAGTTATATGAACAAAAAAATTATACATCAATGCATACATATCCATGGATCATCCATATACATCTGCATACATATACATCAATGCATACATATGAACAAAAAAAAGGCAGAGGCGGCGGCGGCGGCGCGGCAAGCAGAGCGCGGCCGGGGCGGCGGCGGCGGCGGCGTCGCGGCGGGCGGCCGGAGCGCGGGCGGCGTCAGCATCGTGGCGGGCGGCGGCGTCGGGGCGCGGGGGGGGAGAGGAGAGGAGGGGAACGGCGCGGCGGCTCATAGTGGGAGCAGGGACGGCGTCGGGGCAGCTCGGCGATGGCGACGACGGCGAGGTGGGGCAGCCTGACGGCGTCGGGGCAAGGCTCGGCGGTGACGGCGACGAGGAGCAGCCTGGGGGCGTCGGGAGGAGAAGAACAAGTGATTTCGAGAAACTTCTAAGTGTGGGCTTATATACACAGAGCATTGGTCCCGGTTGGTGGCACCAACCGGGACCAATGCACCCCTTTAGTCCCGGTTGGTGCCACCAACCGGGACCAAAGGTCAGTTTTTAGCAGCCCAAAGGGCGGGAAACAGGGACCTTTGGTCCCGGTTGGTGGCACCAACCGGGACTAAAGGGGTGCATTGGTCCCGGTTGGTGCCACCAACCGGGACCAAAGGTCAGTTTTCAGCAGCCCAAAGGGTGGGAAACAGGGACCTTTGGTCCCGGTTGGTGGCACTAACCGGGACTAAAGGGGTGCATTGGTCCCGGATGGTGCCACGAACCGGGACCAAAGGGTGGTGCTGCCCGGGGCCAAATTTTTAGTCCCACCTCGTTAGCTGAGAGAGCTCGAGAGTGGTTTATAAGCGCTGCTGCGCACACCCTCTCGAGCTCCTCTCAACTACAGGCTTCCGGGCCTAATCTGTCACTGCCTGTGGGCCTATTGGGCCTTCTGCGGGCCTGAATCCTAGCCCAACAAGCTGGTTGGGTTTCTAGTCGTATTCAGGCCGTGGTGGCCCAGTAGGTGGTATTTTTTTTAAAAAAAATCCAGTTTTTTTGTTTTGTTTTTTGCTTTATTTATTTTATTTTGTTCCTACTTACTGTTTGGTTATTTTAGTTTGCTATTAAAGTTTCTAACAAAAAAAATCGTTATGAAAATTCTTTTTGCTATTAATGTTTTGAACAAAAAATACTTTGATAATTTTAGTTGCATAAATTTTATATAATTTTAGTTTCAAAAATATTTTAATTGATTATTTTTAGTTCATTCTTTTTGCTATTAGAGTTTCATAAAAGTTTTCTTGTTCATTCTTTTTGCTATTAGTTCATTCTTTGAGCTAAATGACCCTGAAATTGAAAAGCACTACAAATAAACTCTGAAAAGGTTGAAAGTTGGCATGGTATCATCATTTCACCCACATAGCATGTGCTAAAAAGTTGAGAGGGTTACGGCGAAAACTGGATGCACTTCGTGTACAAAATGGACAATCTCTTTCGAAGTATCAGGGTTTCGGACGAAAACTCATCTGTTACAAAGGGATTTCATTTTTTTTGAACTTATTTGAACTCCAGACTTTTTGTGTGTTCAAAATGCACCATTCAAAGCCATTTTCAACCCTTTCTGACTTCATTTGATATTTTTCATGCATTTACTGATTTTTTTGAGCTAAATGACCCTGAAATTGAAAAGCACTACAAATGAACTCTGAAAAGGTTGAAAGTTGGCATGGTATCATCATTTCACCCACATAGCATGTGCTAAAAAGTTGAGAGGGTTACGGCAAAAACTGGATGCACTTCGTATACAAAATGGACAATCTCTTTCGAAGTATCAGGGTTTCGGACGAAAACTCATCTGTTACAAAGGGATTTCATTTTTTTGAACTTATTTGAACTCCAGACTTTTTGTGTGTTCAAAATGCACCATTCAAAGCCACATCAACAATTTTCAACCCTTTCTGACTTCATTTGGTATTTTGCATGCATTTACTGATTTTTTGAGCTAAATGACCCTGAAATTGAAAAGCACTACAAATGAACTCATCTGTTACAAAAGGCATTTCATTTCTTCACATGTAACTGCAATGATATAGTTGTGGAGAGAAATTCTTCATTTTTTCTTTGCTTGTGTCCTTTGCTTATTGCGCCGTAACCATGGATAATCTTCATCGTTTAACAGGGTGCTTGGGTCAGCCTTGACATTGAAGGGAGGAATTTCATGAAACTTTTCATAATCTTCGGACATGTCTGTCTTGCCCTCCAATCCCACGATGTCTCTTTTTCCTGAAAGAACTATGTGGCGCTTTGGCTCATCGTATGATGTATTCGCTTCCTTATCTTTTCTTTTTCTTGGTTTGGTAGACATGTCCTTCACATAGAAAACTTGCGCCACATCATTGGCTAGGACGAATGGTTCGTCTGTGTACCCAAGATTGTTCAGATCCACTATTGTCATTCCGTACTGTGGGTCTTCCTGTACCCCGCCTCCTGACAGATTGACCCATTTGCACTGAAACAAAGGGACCTTGAAATCATGTCCATAGTCAAGTTCCCATATGTCCACTATGTAACCATAATATGTGTCCTTTCCCCTATTGGTTGCTGCATCAAAGCGAACACCGCTGTTTTGGTTGGTGCTCTTTTGATCTTGGGCGATCGTGTAAAATGTATTCCCATTTATCTCGTACCCTTTGTAAGTCAATACAGTCGAAGATGGTCCCCTGGCCAACGAGTACAACTCATCAGAAACAGTGTTGTCACCCATGAGACGTGTTTGCAACCAACTGCCGAAAGTCCTGATGTGTTCATATGTAATCCAGTCATCACACTGCTCCGAGTGTTTGGAGCGCAGAATATTCTTGTGTTCATCGACATACGGGGTCACCAAGGTAGAATTCTGTAGAACTGTGTAGTGTGCTTGAGACCCAGAATGCCCGTCCCTACATATTATTGAGTCCGCTCCTAGCGTGCCTTTTCTAGTCAGTCTCCCCTCATACCGCGATTGAGGGAGACCAATCTTCTTCAGGTCAGGAATGAAGTCAACACAAAACCTAATGACATCCTCTGTTTGATGGCCCATGGAGATGCTTCCTTCTGGCCTAGCGTGGTTACGAACATATTTCTTTAAGACTCCCATGAACCTCTCAAAGGGGAACATATTGTGTAGAAATACAGGGCCCAGAACGACAATCTCGTCGACTAGATGAACTAGGACGTGCGTCATGATATTGAAGAAGGACGGTGGGAACACCAGCTCGAAAGTAACAAGACATTGCACCAAATCACTCCTTAACCTTGGCAGGATTTCTGGATCGATCACCTTCTGAGAGATTGCATTGAGGAATGCACATAGCTTCACAATGGCTAATCGAACGTTTTCTGGTAGAAGCCCCCTCAATGCAACCGGAAGCAGTTGCGTCATAATCACGTGGCAGTCATGAGACTTTAGGTTCTGGAACTTTTTCTCTGCCATATTTATTATTCCCTTTATATTCGACGAGAAGCCAGACGGGACTTTCATACTGAGCAGGCATTCAAAGAAGATTTACTTCTCTTCTTTGGTAAGAGCGTAGCTGGCAGGACCTTCATACTGCTTTGGATGCATGCCGTCTTTTTCATGCACACGTTGCTGTTCCTCCCGTGCCACCGGTGTATCTTTTGTCTTCCGATACACTCCCAAGAAGCCTGGCAGGTTCACGCAAAGATTCTTCGTCACGTGCATCACGTCGATTGCAGAGCGGACCTCTAGGTCTTTCCAATAGGGTAGGTCCCAAAATATAGATTTCTTCTTCCACATGGGTGCGCGTCCCGCATCGTCAGTCGGAACAGATAGTCCGCCAGGACCCTTTCCAAAGATTACTTGTAAATCATTGACCATATCAAGTATGTGATCACCAGTACGGAGGGCAGTCTTCTTCCGGTGATCTGCCTCACCTTTGAAATGCTTTCCTTTCTTTCGACATTGATGGTTGGTCGGAAGAAATCGACGATGCCCCAGGTACACATTCTTCCTGCATTTGTCCAAATATATACTGTCGGTGTCATCTAAACAGTGTGTGCATGCGTGGTATCCCTTGTTTGTCTGTCCTGAAAGGTTACTGAGAGCAGGCCAATCGTTGATGGTTACAAACAGCAACGCATGTAGGTCAAATTCCTCCTGTTCGTTCTCATCCCACACACGTACACCTCTTCCATTCCATAGCTGTAAAAGTTCATCAACTAATGGCCTACCCTATTGGTTATACATACATAGAGTCACAGGCCATGTGCTATGCTTGCTGCTCTGCTCCCCAAAAGGATTAACGCCATCTGCACTTAAACCAAACCATACGTTCCTCGGGTCACCTGTAAAGTCGCTCCACTTTCTCTCGATCTTTCTCCACTGTGACCCGTCAGCGGGTGCTCTCAACTTCCCGTCTTTCTTACGGTCTTTTATGTGCCATTGCATCAACTCGGCATGCTTTTTGTTTTTGAACAGACGTTTCAACCGTGGTATTATAGGAGCATACCACATCACCTTGGCAGGAACCCTCTTCCCGGTGCGCTGGCCCTCAACATCACCATGGTCATCTCTTCTAATCTTATACCGCAATGCACCGCATACCGGGCATGCGTTCAAATCCTCGTACGCACCGCGATAGAGGATGCAATCATTAGGGCATGCATGTATCTTCTGCACCTCCAATCCTAGAGGGCATAGAACCTTCTTTGCTTCGTACGTACTGCCGGGCAATTCGTTATCCTTTGGAAGCTTCTTCTTCATTATTTTAAGTAGCGAACTAAATCCCTTGTCAGATACACCATTGTCTGCCTTCCATTGCAGCAATTCCAGTGTGGTACCGAGCTTTCTGTTGTCATCTTCGCAATTTGGGTACAACCCTTTTTTGTGATCCTCTAACATGCGATCGAACTTCAACTTCTCCCTTTCACTTTCGCATTCTCTTGTGCATCAACAATGACCCGGCGAATATCATCATCGGGCACATCGTCTGGTTCCTCTTGATCTTCAGCTTCCCCCATTGCAGCATCACCGTATTCAGGGGGCGGGTAGTTGTCATCATCCTCTTCTTCTTCGTTGTCTTCCATCATAACCCCTCTTTCTCCGTGCTTGGTCCAAACTTTATAGCGTGGCATAAAACCCTTCTCAAGCAGGTAGAAGTGAAGGGTTTTAGAGTTAGAGAAAGCCTTCGTATTCTCACAGACAGTACATGGACAATGCATAAAACCATTCTGCTTGTTTGCCTCAGCCGCTTCGAGAAAATTATGCAGGCCCTTAATATACTCGGAGGTGCGTCGGTCACCGTACATCCATTGCCTGTTCATCTGCGTGCGTTATATAGTTCTCATTATTGAACAACATATAACTCTCTAGAGCATCTAATTAAATCATACAAGTAAGAACTATCTAGAACAACATATAACCAAAACCATCGCACTATATAATAACAAACAATAATAAAAGTAAGAAAGTTACACAAGTATCTATCTAAATCATACAAGTAAGAACTTTTTTCTTTTAGAAAGAAGATAAGAAGAAGAGGCTAACCATGGTGGTGCGGCACCGAGAAGGGCGCGGGTGATCGATGGCGGTGAGGACGGGGACGGGACAGGACGGACCACCAAACCTAGACAAATCTTGTGGAAAATGGAGCTTGGACAATGAGCTTCCAGAGGAGAAAGCTTAAGTGTGGCTCGGGCATTTCATCGAATACCTCATGTGCATAGGAGGTGAGCTAGAGCACCACAAAGCTCTCCCACGGCCGGCCAAATAAACAGAGAAGTGCACTGCTCTCCTCGCGGGCAGGGGGGTATATATAGGCCGACCATTGGTCCCGGTTTGTGGCTGGAACCGGGACTAAAGGATAACATTTGGTCCCGGTTCCATCCACAAACCGGGACCAATGGTTGTGGGCCAGGAGCGAGGCCCATTGGTCTCGGTTCGTGTCTGGAACCGGGACCAAAGGGGTCAGACGAACCGGGACCAATGGCCCACGAGGCCCGGCCGGCGCTCTGGCCTCACGAACCGGGACCAATGCCCCCATTGGTCCCGGTTCGTGAGTGAACCGGGATTAATGGGCTTTTCAGGGCTGGACCAAAGCCCTGTTTTCTACTAGTGTATACATAGGGAAAATTTTGTTTTTGCCACTCTACATTTTGCCAAAAAAATTATGCCACTCTAGATTTTGACATTTCACTTTTCCCACTCTTAGTTTTTGACAATTATCACAATTGCCATTTCATGGCAAAAACAAAACAATTCAGATTGACAATTGTGATAATTGTTAAAAGCTAAGAGTAGCAAAAGTGAAATGTCAAAATCTAGAGTAGCATAAGGAAAATTGGCAAAATCTAGAGTGGCAAAAACAAAAATTTCCCTTATACATATGATAATATAGCACATACCACATGATCTTCGCATTCCAACGCGGTCCTTGTCGGGGATATTACCCCGCGGTATAACCCGGCCAGGGGCTTGGCGACTCACTGGTGACCCGGCCGAGCTTGGCGGCTCATTGGTGATCCGGCAGGCGGGTCAGACGAACGACAAGACCCAACGGCCCAGAGGGCGGCTCATGGGAGGGCCGACTCATGTTATGGTGGGCCGGTTCACAGAGAAGGCCCAAGGAAAGGAAAGACTCCCTCACCAAGGAAACAAGACCCGGATTAGGATTCAAGAGAGACTAGTCCTAATCCTACTCCTAGTAGGACTTTACATGTAAACCTACCCCTTCCACTCATATAAGGAGGGGTAGAGCACCCCTAGAGGGAGAACTTCAAGTCATTAGAGATAGACAGATTAGAGGCTCTCGAGATTAGAGGTAGCGACCCCGCACCCTTGTAATCGAGATCGTCGACATCATCAATATAGACACAAAACAGGACGTAGGCTTTTACCTCCATCGGAGGGGCCGAACCTGGGTAAACTCGCGTCTCTTGATTCCGACCAACCCCTCTCAAGCCGCCACATAGTTGCCATGGCCTCACACCTAAGTTCTCTCATGAGGACATCTTGCCGTGAGAAATCCACGACAGTTGGCGCCCACCGTGGGGCGGAGCACGGTGGTGTTGTGTTCTTGGAGGGAATTCTTCGAGGGATCAAGAAGCTCGCAATTCGTTGAATGAAGAACAGCTGACAAATTCATCGTTTTGTGGTCAGATTCTTGATTGGCTTTAGAGTTGATAGTACAAGGATTGAGAGAAATTAGGGCTGCCTCAAGTGCGCCACCGCCGCTACAGGTCAAGAGACATGTCCGTGAACTATTCCGAGCGCAGATTGATTTTGCTGAAAATTTGTTTTACGCCGTTGCTGCGGCTGCATGGACAGAAGATTTCGCTACGACCGTTTAGTATGATCCGCGGAGTTGTGACTGCTGCTCTGCGCCCCACGTCTATTTTAAGTCCCAAGACGATCTGCTCAATTCTACAGCGTCTGGATGTGAAGGCCGAATCAGTCAAGAACTCCAATTAGTACTATCTCAACTAGTAGTACTTCCCACGTGCAAGACCGAGCAAAACAAGACATCTTGGGAGAGCACTACGTCTAGGAGGAGCACTACGAGGCAGTCAAATCATATCAGCATGCCACTTCGGCTGTATTACAATGGTACTACTGCTAATCAAAGCGGCAGAGTTAATTCATGTGAGGTCAGATGGTTTGTACCAGGAACTTGCGCATGCATGCACTCCATCGGCTGTAGATAAAGACAAGAGAAAGAAGACAAGGACAAGCATAAATAGCCTCGCCTCAACTGCTCGCCTCCACCGTGGCTTGCCTCCGCGCGTTGGGCAGCTCCCGTCTCTGCTCGCTCGCGCTGCTCCATATCGCCACAGCTGCTGCGCCCCGCAACTGCGCCGCGCCTCACCACGCCTCCATCTCCGAGGCCTCGCCGAGCCGGACCCCGGTCGCGGTCTCGTCCCGCCACTGCCAATGCGCGCCGCTGCCCCGGGCGGCTCTCGCCTGCGCGCGCCCCGCGGTGCCTTGCTGGCTTTGCAGCGCGTCTGAGCGAGCCGCCTGCGTCGCCCCTTGGACACTGATGCGCCCCTGCGAGCCGCGCATCAGGGTCCGCATAAAAATACCAGGTGTTGTCTGTTCCACCTATTTTATTATCATATGATAATTTCTTTGAGAACATTACTTTGGCCTATAATATTTTTACGCAGGACAATTATTCAAGTGGTTTTATACCATGGAGACGGAGGCGCGCCAACATCAGTCTGGACCAGTGTTCGTCCGCCTCTCGCGACCGCACCGGCTTATCAACGCCGCGGCCGCCTCTCGCGACCGCGCCGGCTTACAACGCCGCGGCCGCCTCCCGCGACCGCACCGGCTTACAACGCCATGGCCGTCTCTCGCGACCGCACCGACTTCCAACGCCGTGACCGCCTCCCGCGACCGCACCGGCTTACAACGCCGTGGCCATCTCTCGCGACCGCACCGGCTTACACCGCCGCGGTCATCTCTCGCGACCGCACCGGCTTACAACGCCGCGGCCGTCTCTCACAACCGCGCCGTCTTCAAACGCGCGACTGACTTCTACATCTACATCGACATGCTGGGGCTGTGCTTGCTCGTTCAAGCCGCCCAACGGACTCTCATGAGTCGCCGCCCTGCGGTCCGGTCTACATCGACATGCTGGTGCTGTGCTTGCTCGTTCAAGCCGCCCAACGGACGCTCATGAGTCGCCGCCTGCGATCCGGTCTATTCCAACAATTCTGAAGCAAGTCATGATATATTATGAGCCTCTGCCTTCACCGGATGGTTCAATGGATAGGCGTGCAAGTCGCCGCCACTACATTTTGGTTAAGTTCAACAACCAGCTGGGAGGAACCGCTGGCCGGATTACTGAGAAAAATCATATGCGATCATTTATAACCCGCCGTCTCAACATTCTGCGGGTTCATGTTGCGTTATCAACGCAAAGGACATACAATGAGTGTCGCAAAGATCATCAACTCGCCACACGCTTTTGGCTTCAATAAATTTCAGTTATCAGCCGTCAACCATATACCGGCTTATGCCACAGTCAACCATGAAGACTCTCAAGCCACCTCTTCGAGTCGACTTAAGACTCGGGGGCTACAGACATGGCTCGACACATTTGGTCGTTTTCAACAAGAACCTCGGGTCATTGCGAGGAAGACAACCCGGTCCCGGGGGCTGCTGCTTTATTAGCGAAAAAAATTTAAAGTCGCCCAAGAGGACGAGCCGCCATGATGCGACCGTTCAAACATGGGTGCACTACCTTGTTGGCGGAAGATTTAAAGTCACCCAAGAGGACGAGCCGCCATGATGCGACCGTTCAAACATGGGTGCACTACCTCTTTGGCGGAAGATTTAAAGTCGCCCAAGAGGACGAGCCGCCATGCTGCGACCGTTCAAACATGGGTGCCCGGATTTATTGGATCATCATATGGTCACTTGGGGGCTTCCAACTCTATGAGTTTAGCTTTCATACCCTCTTGGCTCGGCTTTATATGCCATGTTTGAGTTAAACCTGCCTGTTTGCAACTTGCTACTCCGCCATGTGACCCGCCGAACTCTTGACAGTCAATCTTGATAAGAGACCCTGAACTTTTATAAGTTATTCTCGCACAGAGACCCTGAACTTGTCAAGGTTTAAACGGCGGCTTTTGTCACGAGAGAGCCGGCTTACAGTGAGCTAGGATAAACTCGCCTCATCTGCCGTAATCCCTCTGCTATGTGGCCCGTTCGTACTCTTAGCAACGTCAATCTTTTAAAGACCTTGAACTTGCTAAGGTTTAAATGACGGATTTATGTCACGTGAGAGCCGGCTTACGAGGTTTTCAGGCTTTCATGCCAAGCTTCTTTGAAGCAAAACTTGAGTTTTTTCAAAAACAAAACAGAGCTAGTCTCTTTTTGTCGAGCCTTGAAAGCCGACATTTTTATACTCTGTTATCATGCACATACATCATCATACATTGCATCATACATTGCATCATCATTGCGTCGTCATATCATGCATCATATATGCATGGATATCCTGGTTTATATTACAGGAACCGGTTGTCAAACCGGGTTACATATTCCAATCCTTAATAGCCAACATGGCTGGATTTTTCATTATGGTTGTTATAACCAGTATTGAGTAATTGAGGTTTTCAAACCGGGTTATATTATTCAAATCTTAAATAGCCAATGTGGCTGGATTTTTATTATGGTTTTCATAACCTATATTGGATGATTGAGGTTTTCAAAGCCCCTTCAGAGTAATGGCTGTTATTCCCTCATCCAGAAATACCAGCTCACAGCAGGGAGCATGGTTCAACATTGATATGCCAAGCATTCAGCAATATCATCGATATAATGGATATGATTTATTCTGCAATGGAAAGAATAGTCCTGAGTTGCAGCAGGCATACGACCCGGCACTTGGGGGCTACATTATTCAAATCAAGGATTATATCAAATATGCAAGTCCCATGTCGCTGCAAGCATGCACCACGGCACTTGGGGGCTAATGCAAGTTGCTTTTCAACTCATCACATTACCAACGAACCCGGTTATCTCAGGGAGATAAGCCGGCCTTCAATCATTTTCTAAAGTCTCAGCCCAGTATTATTTTACTGAGCCGACCCTTGGGGGATACACATTGCTCATCAAGTTTACATGATCAGCTCTGCAGAAGTCCCTGCTCATTATTGGATAATGACCCGGCCTTTCGGGGCTACACTGGCTGAAGTTTTATAAAGAATAAGACAATTACAAGTCCCAGGTTGCTGCAGGCAAGACAACCCAGTACTTGGGGGTTACATATATGGAACACTTATATTGAGGCAAGTCTTAAAGCTATCACTACGTTCCCCTCTTAAGACTTAGGGGCTACAGGTAATATGGATATAAAAAATAGAAGAACACTTTCAAGATGTCAATTGTTAGCGAGACGGATCTCATTTCTTCATGGAGCGGAAGCATTGAAAGACCGGCTCAACATCACACGGATTTCTTTATTCCCAATAAATTTATCAAGTTAACTGGAGTCCGTTTATTTTGATCCGGCGTCACCAACGATCATGACCCGGCATTGACAAAAATCATGACCCGGCAGATTCTATATAAACAGCCCGGCTTCACAGATTGAAGTGGTTTTACAAGGGACGAATTTCTGTTCCTAATAATTTCATCAAGCCGAAGCAATGGAAGTCGGCTCAACTTCATATGGTTTTCTTATCTCCAATATTTTCATTGAAGCCAAAGCAATGGAAGCCAGCTTAACATCATGTGGATTTCTCATTCTCAAAAGTATCTTTAGGCCAAAGCATTGGAGGTCGACTCAATGACATATGGGTGTTTTATTCCCAATATTTTGCAAAGGACATGTACCTGCAAGATGTTTGTGAAGACGGCTCGTTAATATGAAGAAGAAACCCGGATATTTCAGGAGCTGCTTCATTGAGCCGGTCGGTGGAGCAAGCCGGTCCCTTAACATATTTGTTATTCTTATTTCAGGAGCTTACCATGAATAAATTCAAGCTAACCTGGGGGCTAATGTCGGGGATATTACCCCGCGGTATAACCCGGCCTGAAGTATGACCCGGCCAGGGGCTTGGCGACTCACTGGTGACCCGGCCGAGCTTGGCGGCTCATTGGTGATCCGGCAGGCGGGTCAGACGAACGACAAGACCCAACGGCCCAGAGGGCAGCGCATGGGAGGGCCGACTCATGTTATGGTGGGCCGGTTCACAGAGAAGGCCCAAGGAAAGGAAAGACTCCCTCACAAAGGAAACAAGACCCGGATTAGGATTCAAGAGAGACTAATCCTAATCCTACTCCTAGTAGGACTTTACATGTAAACCTACCCCTTCCACTCATATAAGGAGGGGTAGAGCACCCCTAGAGGGAGAACTTCAAGTCATTAGAGATAGAAAGATTAGAGGTAGTGACCCCGCACCCTTGTAATCGAGATCGTCGACATCATCAATATAGACACAAAACAGGACATAGGCTTTTACCTCCATCGGAGGGGCCGAACCTGGGTAAACCCGCGTCTCTCGATTCCGACCAACCCTTCTCAAGCCGCCACATAGTTGCGATGGCCTCACACCTAAGTTCTCTCACGAGGACATCTTGCCGTGACAAATCCACGACTGTCCTCCTCCTTCGAACAGAGCTCAATGTTTGTTGGATGTTTTTAGGAACTATGGTTCATATGATACAATGGAGTTAACAAAAACATACTTTATACCTATACCTATCCTTTTCAACAATTCAATAACGAAAGGACGCGATCGGAAGATAGTAGTATTGCACCGCCAACATCTATCTTGGCAAAAGACAACCTGGCCTACCATTATTTTATTGTCACACAGTAGCTGAATACATTGGATGATAAAATAGTGGGTGCGGCCATTTTGAAACGCTTGCATGGGGTTTCGACCAGTTTGGTTGACGTGCCAATAGCAGATTGTGTGGATGAGCTAGGTAATCTTGTTTCCGACCCTTATGATCATGTTTGTGGTAAACCTATATTGATAATTAGTGACTTGGACCTACTTTATGTTTAAAATGGTTTTCCCCATCATATGATGCAGAGGTCGGGCCTATTTCCCTTTAAAAAAACCTTGATCATGCAAGAGTAGGAATGGATTGGAGCACTACTTGTAGGTATCCATATGGTCAACCCAGCAAAGTTCTTTCACATGATGGTGGCTCAACTGACATGGTGTATACAATGTATCAAGTGACGAACCAAGGAAATTTTTGCTTAAATGTGAAGATATATAATGTATGCAAGTTCTACATATCATCCAAAAAAGCAAGTTATATATACGATGTCACTACTAGTGCACATAGATTGCGGCAATTGAAAATCAAAGTTAAGGAGTGACGAGTGCAACCTGCTAGCCCTCCGTCAATTTTCGGATTAGGTAAAATTCTCTAGGTGAAACTCCATGTGTAGGTATGTAAGGTATTGTAAACACATAAAAATTAAGTACCTCAACTGCATTTCGAAGCTGAAAAAACAAATAAATAAAGCATGAACATTTTTATTGTTCATCACTGCTCTTTTATCGGCTTACCATTTGGTACCTCTTAACTATGATTGAGTTTGGTGTCCAAATATACATGGTTATGTAAAATCATGTTCTTAGTATACCATATTATTCTTAGAATTTATGCAAACGTCTACACTTTATTTTCATGCAATATTAACCGCAAAGATGGATTCTATTGAATTATTTCCCATTCTAATTTATGAGTTATAATTGTGTATCTCATGATGAATCTGTTCCCACAAAAAGGTTCATCTAATTAATCCATTATTCAATTGACCCAAACTCCAGTTTTATCGGTCAATTTAGTATACCACGTGAATATGCAACATGTGAGAATTGATGCTTTTGTTTTTCTTTTAGTTAGTACTCCCTTTATTCCCCAACGTAATGCATAGAGGTTTTTCTGTGTTGGAAATATGCCCTAGAGGCAATAATAAAGTGTTATTATTTAATTTCTAGTTTATAATTAATGTTTATGATTTGTGATATAACTTAATGGTTCTCGAGGCTCAAAGGAAAACTCATGTACATGTGTAGAATAATAAATGGTAAAATAGATTCCTAGTCTCGCCTCTAAGACCAGCTCAAGTGTTTCATGATGATTCTGTTTTCCGGATCACGTGCATACATTAAGTGGAAAAAGGGATGCCAGGAACTTTGAGGGCACGATTTTGAAAAGAACACTTGTGTTGAATTGACCCATGTTGTATGTTATACTATGAGATCCTTTGGTCACGAGTTAATAGTTAATAACATAGTAAAGTTGATGTTTGCATAATTCCTTAGACCATGAAAGTATCGAGTCACTTCATAATGAACGATGCACTTTGGGGTTGTTCTAACGTCAGCCATAACTCGGTGATCATAACGGGTAACTTACAGGTTCATCGGAAATGTATGACAATGGAGTAGATCGCCCAAAACTAGAACTTACTCCCCCGACATTGGAGATATATTCTTAGAGCCCTCTCTATGTGACAACATCCATCATTGTCTTGCCAGACACCATGTGACTTGATCACGAGGATGCCAGAACATGGGAACGAGAAAAAAGAACAAAACCAATAATTAGAAATTGTCATAGTGCTCATGTGTTGAGTCGCGGGGATGCCTATATATTTCACCTTGGGTTTTGTATAAAATTGCAAAGCAAAACGAATAACACACTATAAATACAAGTTCACTAGGGAAACATTCATGTAGGGTATGGGGGTCGATATGGATGCCGACGCTTCTGCTATTTATCATTGAACGGAAGGAGTTTTGGTCATGTCTATCATCTACTAAACCTGCAAGATCACACGCTTCAGTGTCATCGTTATATTGAGTGAAAGTTGAGTTAGGAGCTTAAGAGAATATCAACATAAATGTTTTGAAGATGATGGAAATAGTTACGAAAGAACCAGGAGTATTCAGAGAAAAACCAGATTAGATCGGGAAGATCGGAAAAGTTCAGGAGGGTATAAAAGTATGTGGGGGGGGGGGTTCCAAAATTTTTTGGAGCCTCCCGGAGGTGTAGGAGGTGCCCTGGGCAAGCCACTATAAGCTAGGGCTTTGTGCGACTAGGGTTAGGGTGGGGCCCTTTGGTATGCTGCTCCCTAGGGGAGGGATCCCCTCCTCCAAGGAGGCTTCCCCTCCCCTCCGCCTATATATAGTGGAGGGGGTAGCCCCTATCTCGCACACAACTTCTATGCAAAGGCTGCCCCTCACCCCCTCTCTCTCCACAATAGTTGAACCCCTCCCGCATGAATGCTCCTCCATCCTCTAGTTCTCCGGCAACGTCAAGATTTGGATGGCGAAGCGCTGCTCGATTGTTGGTCTCATACGCATGCAATCCATAGAGATATCATGTATTCGATCTTCCTTTGAGGGACGGTTCGAGGGACTTCAAGAATGATCTTCACCAACTCTTCTTCCATTGCAAGTCCAAGTTGACAACGATCAGATCTAATCTTTGTATGCATCTCGATAGTGATCTTGGTTTATGGTTTATAGGATGAATATTTTTGTTTTCTACTAAGTTCTCAACATTTTCGATGTCAAACATTGTAACAATTAACCAAATTTATGGAAAAAATATCAACATCAACTAAAATAATAAATATTATAAACAATAAGTCTAATGGTGTATCTGATGTTATTGACTTCATATTATATATGTAGATACTTTTTGCTACACAATTGGTCAAAACAGATGAAATTTGACTTTCGAAAAAAATCTATTTGCTACATTGTGGAATGGAGGGAATAGTCGATTGCAAAACATTTTTTTTTGCCAAAAGAAAGGCCTATGCTTTATATTAGTAGTCCCATTCTACCTTTTGGTCGGACGTGTTTCCTTTAAAACCACATGAGAATATAGTGCCACTTAAACATCTTGGAAATTCTCGTCATGGTTGTGTAAATAACCCAAAAAATTAGAGTTAGGAGGCATTTGCTTCGCCACGTCGGAGGGGCCTCGCATAAGTTCTTATAATTTCTAGAAAATAGAGCCATACACAATGGCACCAGGTATCTCCTTGAAACGTCCAAGCCATAAAAGATATTTCAACTAAAGTTGCACATGACCTTGATGATCGCTAATAGGACTTTAAAGAATGCATTATATAAATTTATACTGGTACTAGAGGCATCCAACTTGGTAAGTCGTGCTAATATATCATCCCCCCTTGTACAAGGGGCGGAGCTATGTCGAAACAAAACCAGGCTATGGCCCGCCCAGCCCAGGACCGGAAGATTGAATAGTGAAGGTCGAGTTGGGACTTGGATCCATACTTTCCTTTAGTTTGGCTCACCCAAGATTAGTATTTTTGTAGCACAATTAATGGGGTGAGTTTCCTGTGAAAGTACTCAAAATGTAGTATACCCTTATATTTTATCAAGTGTACTCTAAAATAAATTCTGAGTAATAGGACAGTGACAAACTCCCATAAAAGTTGCCCTATAGTCTTGAGTTGTTACTAAAAATGCGAGAACTGCCATAGTGAGTATGAAGAATAGAATGTATGCAAGAATAGTCGCACACACCCTAGACCAAAATTCATGTTTGTATGCCACAGTGCCACATCAAATCACCATAAGTCAAATCAACATTGTGCATTAGCCACTAGGTTCTAAAGATCAAGCACCATGCTACATCAAGCAATCAAAAGCGTCGAAACTAAGCTAAAAGCATGGAGGCAACTAGAGTATATATGCTTAATTTCCATCTTCTCTTAGTTTGGTCGATATTTTCCTACCAACAAGACCATTGTCCATGAGAAATTGCCACCATACTAAGAAAAGCAATCATATAGCAACTTTATTTCACATGATAATGCAAACAAAATTATCTTATTGGATGGCAATGCAGTTTGATGTATGAAAGCGCATCCCTATTATACCCTAGTGTGTTTTGCTGGTTTATGAAAAAACATCCGAGAAGTCTACTAGTTACAATGAAATTTTTCCAGAACTCTGGACTAATTTTTGTATACATGTCCTTTAAGTAGAAGATCAATGGAAATCTCACAAACTTTGTTGTCCTCATCAAGATCTTAGTACGTAATTTCTAGGTCTTTGTTGAATCCAAGAATCAATGTTTAGGACAATTATTCTGTGAAGGGGGGGGGGGGCATAAGCAAGTAGTTTGGTATGAACTCCAATAGAAGATTCTACACCATAATTCTTCACTTCCTAGCCGGTCTTTTTGTGAGCTTCTCTAAGCCCTGATACTTTTGAAGATTATCTTCTGGTACTACTGAGCTATACTTCAGGTTATGCATACTTAAAGATCAAACCCAAATTCAACTGTTCCGGCGTTTCTTTTATTTCACAACAACTGTTCCACGTATTCCACTTTTACATACGTCTTGTTTGCATGAGTAATTCGGAGCATAACAATTTTATCGGCATTTCCAAGTCGTCTTGGTTTGATTCTATGCCAATTTTATCACAAGTTTGGTTTGGAGCGTATCATGCTGTTGCATTTCTAAGTTTGTGTCGTACTTGCACCGGACGCTAGAGGCGGGGTTGGAATGGGCCACGACATTGGCTGGTACGTGCCCCATTGATGCCTACGTGCTGGTCGCTAGGCTCGAGTGCCTCCTTGGCCCAGGTGACAAAAGGGGGTAGTAGAGGAACATGGTCGTTGCACTTTATAAATAAAATGGGAAATAGTTATTTAAAAATTGCAAGGTTAAAGAGGCAAGATCAATTGGTGTTTGGGCGTGCATCATGCAGTTGCATTCGAAAGTTTGAAGCTCGTGCGACGAAGAAGTGGGTCATTTTCTCTTCAAACTTGAGACTTCCGCGAGAGGTGTTGTATGATCCTTCTAGCGGAATTCTCCGGTCACAACACGACGTACATTCTAGATTTTTTTCAAATTAGCTGAGTTTTTTACCATAGTATACTTGGATGAAATAATGGTCCCATGCCAATTTTCATAAATTTCACACAACATTTACATTTTCTTAAATTTAAATAACACATACGAAACACTGCTAGATCTTTAATTTGCAAAGAAACATTTCAAATCCCTTATGCAAGTTCTAGATTGGGCATACATATGTGATTAAGTGCATATAGGTCAATTTCTGGTGCGATATTCACCATTTTTTGACAAAGAATTGATTGATGGAATTGAAATCAGTAAAATGTCCAAAAATGCACTATATGCTTAAAAAGTATAAAATGGACTCAGAGAAGTACCAAAATATATAGGGACTTTGTAATGGGTTGCATACAACGTAGAAAAAATCCGGTGCACATATGACGAGTATTTCTATGCATTCAGTACACTACGAGGTGTTTTTGAAAATTTGGGTTATCTCACACAACTTACCAACATAGTATGCTTTGTTAAGATGCCACACATGCGCCAAACACACCGCCAAAAGTTCCGGCCAGACGCGCCAAAAGGCCGAGTTCACCCCTCCCTTTTGATTCATTTCAGCAAAGAAAATCCCAATTTCGCCTTATCCCCACCTTATTCCACCACAGGAAACTCCATTCCCCCTTATCCCTCTCTTCAAGTTCATCCAATCCAGCGTCGGCCAGCGACAAACGATTCCGTTTGACGCCGTCCCCAACAACCTGGCCGGACACCTACCCGTGGAGGAAACCTTTCAACCCTCGCGTGGAGATCTTGACGTTTCATATCATAGCTTGTTTCCCTCCTCTTTTATTTTGAAGTTTCTATCCCATCTCGAACGTCGGGAGTTGGGTTAGATTTTCCACTAGATCAACAATTATTTTCTAAAATCCTGAGTTCAGAACCGGCATCGATGCCAAGTGATGCAGTAGACGGTTCACCCTTTTTTCCCTCCCTCGGCTGCTATCAAAGTTGTTTATATGTTGTATTTTACAGAAACCATGGTCGTAATCTATTGATGTGTTAAAGTTGCCTCACGAACACATTTTTAATTACATGAATATATTAAGTACCAAATTCGATTATATGTTCTTAGCCATTTGGCATAACTCATTTTTGAACATCATTTGAGCGTCCTCACGAGCCAACCGAGTGCAGCTTTTCTGGCAATGTTTGCAAACATATGGCTACACTCTGCACTGTGAAGACTACATACAACTTAATCTCGGTACATCCATGTCTCTAGTACTTGATTACTTAAAGCATGCACGAAAAATCTTAACATAATAACAGAGACCCTAACATCGATGGACGAGCAACTGATGCTTGATGATGACATGAGGGAGATGAGGATGAAGATTGCTTCATTCCTCACCAAATACGATATCTATGGGAAGAATGGATTTAGGATATCAAACTGTCTGTGACACTGCATTTGCTACATGTGTTGTCCTTCGTACATGGCAATGTACGATCAAAATTTGACTATGTTACTATATGATGATGGTATACTACACTTATATATATGTTGATTATTTCATTATATGTTCATATGTGATATGGTGTACTGCACATGCTTTCTATAAAAAGGCCTTTTTCAAATGTGTGTGTGTGTGGGGGGGGGGGCTAATAATTTGAAATACCGAAATGATTTCAAGCAGTCGCACACCGTTTAAATAACCAATTGTGTGCATTAGTAAAGCAGAGCACACACATATGACGCGGGAATCATGCGCGGTGTCGAAAACAAAGCACACGGGCATGGTTCAACAATATGAACTGATGGACGTATATCACACGGTCAACACATATAAATGTGTGCAATTAAAAACGAATGCATACCATCAAGCTTTGCTTATACGAATAAATATCCTCACACGTTTTTAACCAGGAAATCATGTTTGATCACTGGAGCTATCCCTGTCGACTTTTAGCAATCAAATATCTGCAATGAACATAATGATCACATACATTTACGAGTAAGAAATTGTTTATTATTATGATATTATCACGCACTTTGTCAACCGCACTTGTGTGTGTGTGCGTAGCCAATGCTACATATTGTCTTACGACGATTGTGGTTATTGAGTTAGTCCATCACACACAATTTCTCTTACCATCAGCGATCGATCCCCCATCGCTAACCCACTCGAGTACACGATTTTGCAAACTGTCAGCGATCGACCCTCCATCGCTAACCCCTTAATTAGTTATTTCGCCTTATTAGACGTTATAAGCACCAAATAGGTTTGACCGTGACAGATTCCCATATCGCACAAATATCGAAGTGGGTGTAAGGCCCATTGGGCCTTTTTGTCATAAACAGTGCATGAAAACGGAATGAAACTAGATGTACTCATCGTCGTCGTCGTCGTCGTCGGGCTTCTTGCAGTGGAAGTGGTACTCCATGAGGGGGTTGGAGAGGACGAAGGCGAGATGGTACTCCTCTTTCAACTCCTCCACTCACTAGTAGAAAACAGGGCTTTGGTCCAGGCCGGATCAGAGCTTTAGTCCCGGTCGTGTTACGAACCGGGACTAATGTGAGCATTAGTCCCGGTTCAAGCGGCTAGGACGCCGGCCGGGGTTCGTCACGCATCAGTCCCGGTTTCGAACGGGACCTTTAGTCCCGGTTGGTGACACCAACCGGGACTAAAGGGGTGGTGGCAACCGTTCGCTTGGCGCGAGCCCTTTTAGTCCCGGTTCGTGGCTCAAACCGGGACTAAAGGTCCCAACCGTTCAAATCCCGCGCCTTGGAAGTTGTTCCGCGCGAGATCATACATGGGAAACACTACAGTAATGCGACCGGCCTCCATTTCTGTTCGTCTTCCTCTCCTCTCTTCTTCCCCATCCTCCACCATGAAAATCACTCGCTACGGGAACGTGCTTGCACATGGCACGACCAATCTCCATGTCGTCTACACGAACGATAGCGCCAAAGTCGAGGGTTTTCTTTCCATGTTCGAGGAATGGCTTCAAGAGGAGAAACACAAGTTCATGGGCCTCGATCTCGAGTACATTGTCAATGGTCGCAATGTTGCCGTCGTCCAACTTTGTTTGAAGCAACATGTCATGGTCTTCCAGTGGGCAAGGTAATACGAAACTTGTCATAGTTTTAATTGGGGCTTTTCTTTGATTCATAGGATAGGAAAATTGCATAGGAATAGGAGGATTGGGAATGTCGAGAACATGTCATAGTTTCCTTGATTCATAGGAAAAATGCATAGGAAAATTGGGGCTTTTCTTTGATTCATAGGAAAATTGGGGCTTTTCTTTGATTCATAGGAAAATTGGGGCTTTTCTTTGATTCATAGGAAAATTGCATAGGAATAGAAAATTGCATAGGAATAGGAGGATTAGGAAAATTTCATAGGAATAGGAATAGGAGGGTAGGAATAGGATAGGAAAATTGCATAAGAATTTTCCTTGTAGTTGCATATTGGCCATCGTGGGAGAACATGTCATAGTTTAGGGGCTTCTTTTGATTCACAGGATAGGAAATGCATAGGAATAGGAAACTTGCTATGATTATTATTATACTTGTTATGATTCTTATTATACTTGTTCCGAATTATACTTGTTATGATTCTTATTATACTTGTTATGATTCTTATTATACTTGTTATGATTCTTATATTATACTTGTGATGAAATATACTTGTTATGATTCTTATTATACTTGTTCTAAAATATACTTGTTATGATTCTTATTATACTTGTTCTAAAATATACTTGTTGCAGCAGTATTTAACACATTTGTTCCATTTTGTTGTTGCAGTAGTGACAAGCACTGTCCAAAACTCATGGAGTTCCTTCGCAGCGGCATATATTTTGCTAGCGTTGATATAACGAATGACAAGATCAAGATGAGGCGCACCTGGGGTATTGAGATACCAGCTGAATGCCACATTGATCTTCAGGGCAGGTTCAGGCTTGAGCATGACATGACTTCAATGGCTGATATGGCAGCCGCCCTGATCGACGAGGACTATGCTGATATGAAGACAAAATTCCCCAAGTCAGGGCACCAACATTGGGAGAAGACCCCACTTGACTCTATCAACATTGAGTATGCAGCAATAGATGGGTACGTTGCATACGAGTTGTACCGCAGGATTGGAATCTTCAATTATGGGCAGCGTCACCTCGTACCGCTAGTATCTCCTGCTTGGGGGTATTCTGATCCGGACGACGAGTAGTGTTTGCAATGGCGAACACTATTATCTCTATTATGTAGTGCTTGGGGGTCTCCTGATTCGGACGAGTAGGTTTGCAATCCGGAAGAGTAGGATTGGTATCTTCAATTATGCAGTACTTTCTGTAATGGATATCTGAACTATTATTTCTATTATGTCCCTGTTTAAGTACGGTTTGTGTGTAAGAATACTTAGTATGATGTGAGCAAGCTTTCTGAAGCATTGTGATGTATGTGATGAAGATTGTCCATGGTTACGGCGCAATAAGCAAGGGACACACGCGAAGAAAAAGTGAAGACTTTCTCTCCACAACTATTCTGATGATGGCTTTGATCTACAATATCACTACAGTTAAATATAATATTAACTAAAATTATCAAAGTATTTATTTGTTAAAAAGAATGAACAAAAAAGAATCAACTAAAATATTAACTAAAAAGAATGAACTAAAAAGAATCAACTAAAACATTAACTAAAAAGAATCAAAATAATATTAACTAAAATTATCAAAGTATTTATTTGTTAAAAAGAATGAACTAAAAAAATCAACTAAAATATTAACTAAAATCACCCACATAGCATGTGCTAAAAAGTTGAGAGGGTTACGACAAAAACTGGATGCACTTCGTGTACAAACTGGACAATCTCTTTCGAAGTGTCAGGGTGTAATGATGATACCATGCCAACTTGCAACCATTTCAGAGTTCATTTGCAGTGCTTTTCAATTCAGGGTCATTTTAGCTCAAAATAAATAATGAAATGCATGAAAAATAGCAAATCAAGTCAGAAAAGGTTTGAAAAGTGATGATGTGGCTTTGAATGGTGCATATTGAATGCAGAAAAAGTCTTGAGTTCAAATATGTTTATAAAATTGAAATCCTTTTGTAACAGAAGAGTTTTCGTCCAAAACCCTGACACTTCGAAAGAGATTGTCCAGTTCGTACACGAAGTGCATCCAGTTTTTGCTGTAATCCTCTCAACTTTTTAGCACATGCTACGTGGGTGAAATTATGATACCATGCCAACTTGCAACCATTTCAGAGTTCATTTGCAGTGCTTCTCAATTCAGGGTCATTTTAGCTCAAAATAAATCATGAAATGCATGAAAAATAGCAAATGAAGTCAGAAAAGGGTTGAAAAGTGATGATGTGGATTTGAATGGTGCATATTGAATGCAGAAAAAGTCTTGAGTTAAAATATGTTTGAAAAAATGAAATCCCTTTGTATTAGATGAGTTTTCGTCCGAAACCCTGATATACTTCGAAGGAGATTGTTCAGTTTGTACACGAAGTGCATCCAGTTTTTCAGGTAACCCTCTCAACTTTTTAGCACATGCTATGTGGGTGAAATTATAATACCATGCCAATTCAGACTTCATTTGCAGTGCTTTTCAATCTCAGGGTCTTCTTAGCTCAAAATAAATCATGAAATATATGAAAAATAGCAAATTAAGTCAGAAAAGGTTTGAAAAGTGATGATGTAGCTTTGAATGGTGCATATTGAATGCAGAAAAAGTCTTGAGTTCAAATATGTTTAAAAAATTGAAATCCCTATGTAATAGACGTGTTTTCGTCCGATCAAAGTTGTTTAACTTAATATTATATAAAATTTATGCAACTAAAATTATCAAAGTTATTTTTGTTGAAAACTTTAATAGCAAAAAGAATATTCATAAAGTATTTTTTGTTAAGAACTTTTAATGTGCAAAAAAATAACATAAAAAATAGCAACTCACTTTGAATTTAGGTTGAATTTTCTCTATAAATCTGCATCTATTTTCACATAGTAGGCCCACAGAGCAGAAAGAGGTCGGTTAGGCCCACATGCCTGCTTTAGAGAGGAGCTCAACGTTGCAGCCACGGCGGGGTTTATAAACAGGTCCGGGAGACCTTCGCTTGGCGAGGTGGGACTAAACATCCAACTGCACCGCGGCTATGCCAGGCACAAGCATTTGGTCCCGGTTGGTTCCACCAACCGGGACTAATGCCCCCCCTTTAGTCCCGGTTAGTGCCACCAGCCGGGACTAAAGGTCTCTGCTTCCCGCCCTTTGGGCTGCTGGAAATTGACCTTTAGTCCCGGTTGGTGGCTACAACCGGGACTAAAGGGGGTCATTAGTCCCGGTTGGAGCCACCAACCAGGACTAAAGGGCGGCTATATAAAGGGCACTTAGAAAAATTTCCAATCCATTGCAGTTTCTTCTCTCCTCAGCGCCGACGACGACATCGACGCCACCAGGCTGCCAGATTTTGCCATCGCCCTCGCCGACGCCCTGCCGTCCCCGGGCCCGCTGACCGTCGCCGGCGCTGGACCTCCTCGCGCGCCCTCCTCCCTGTCACCGTCGCCGCGCCCTGCCCAGCCGTCGCCGTCGCCGTCGCCTCACCCTGCCCTCCTGTCGCCGTCGCCTGGCCCACCGTCGCCGTCGCCTCGCCTTGCCCCGCCGTCGTCGCGCCCCTGCCCCTACGTCGTCGTTGCCGTCGCCGCGCCCTGCCCCTACGTCGCCGTCGCCGTCGCCTCGCCCTGCCCCGCTGTCGCCGTCGCCTCGCCCTTCCCCTCCGTCGCCTCCCCCTGCCCCGTCGTCGTCGCCGCGCCCCTGCCGGCGTCGACGTCGCCGCGCCGGCCCCTGCCCCCACAGTGAGCCCATTGAACATGGCTTGTTGATGCTGATGTCTTGTTGCTTTTTGAGAGTTCTTGTTTATTGTCGTATCCCGTATCTCCGTATCGCCTTCTTGCTTATATATGTTTACCGTATATGTTTACCGTATCAATGTCTAGTCCATGTCATTTTATTATTACTTATATATGTTTACTATGCCGTATCCCCCACAGTGAGATTTTTAAAATGAGACAGTCCATGTCATTTTATTATTACTTATATATGTTTACCGTATCGCCTTATTGTTGTTTTTAGAAATTGCCGTATCCCGTATCGCCGTACCCGTATCACCGTTTCAATGTCGCTGTATCGGTGCTTCGTAGGTTGCCAGTCCCACCATATGAACATAATGCACTTGAGAATTTTCATATGTTCGTAGAATGATAACCCGTTTCAGTAATACCCGAACCCGAAACCCACCATCCCCGTCAAAATACTACGCTAAGCATATTGGGCCATTCAGCCTTCACTACAAACGACCATGAGAGAGGCAGTCCGCAAAGTATCCTCTCTCGAAAGATAGGGCAACTCATCAGACATGAGGGGGGAGGAGTCCTCGACGATCGTCTGAAACTGACAGTTATAAAACTTGTGAACTTTGCATGATGTTTCCCACTAATCCATTGCTCATATGCATATGATTTTTTGTTGTGATTAAGTCTATGTTTGCCACTAATCCATCTCTCATGGTTGTATATTGCCACGTTGTAATATTTGCAGAAACTATGGCCGACGGAGACTTACAAAAAGAAGAGTTGTTGGGGGATATAATCCGCGACGGAGGTGATATCGATCTCACCTGCTTGTCGTTTGTCAACGAGACCGATGGTGAGGAAAGAGAGGATGGCGGCTCCGGTGAGGAGGAATGAGATCATGACTGCTCCGGTGATCGAACTGGGGACGAAGGAGATCATGACGGCTCCGGTGATCAAATGGAGAAGGGAGCCATAACTGCTTCAAAGTCCGGCGAGGTATATATTAATTAATCCTCTGCTGACTAGATGCATTAATTTTTTTGTATGTACATATATTAACGCTTCGTTCTTCTTTTAATTAGCCATCCGGATCGAGATCCACTTCGGTAAGGAGACGAGGCCCGATGAGAAGGTTGGACGCGCAAGAAAGGTTCACAATCGAAGAAGTCTCTCCAGAAGGCCAACCGATTGCTCCCTACCGGACCAAGAACAAATTTATACATCAGTGCGGAGTTGTTGTTAGGGACATCGTCCCGATCAGCTGCCAATAATGGAATAAGAAGAAGGACCCTCAAGTTCCTTATGTCAACGATAGACTAAAAGATGGTCTTTGGACCAATCTGATGAGAAATTGCAGTCTACCGCCAGAGGAGGATCCGAATAACCCAGTTATACAGCGAAAGGTCAGGGCGTTTGCTCTTAAGAAGATGGCAGAACTATTCAAGAACTGGAAGAAAGTATTGTACAGGAAGTTTGTCGAGAAAGACAAGACTCCAGAATTCAGAGGTCAATATGAGAAGATGAGAGATCACTGGCCCGCATTTGTGGCCTACAAGAAATCGGAGAAGGCTAAGAACAGGTCACTTACAAATAAGAAAAATGCCGCAAGGAAGGAGTATCACCATGTTACGGGGTCAGGTGGCTACAGCAAAGCCCGGCCTATGTGGGACAAAGCTGAGCAAGACCTACTTGCTAAAGATGTCCAACCAGCGACATTGCACTGGCCAGATCGGGCAAGGACTTGGTTCTTCGGGGTTGGGGGAACTTTGGACCCAGAAACAGGGAAGTGTGTCTGGACGAAAGCTCAACTTGCAATACCATTCAAAAAGCTTGAGGAAACAATCAAGAAATCGCTGGAAGGGACGTTCGTTCCCGACAGAGAGAAGGACGAGCTGTCATTTGCCCTCGGGAATCCTGAACACCCTGGACGAACACGAGGCACATCAGGCTCCGTTCCGTGGAAGGTTGGGTTTCCCGACAGTGCTGGTTACAGAAGCCGATAGAGAAAGAAGAAAGAGGAAGCAAGCGAAATGCAGAAGTTGAATGAAAGATTAGCGAAACTAGAGGCACTTGAGAGGCAGCGAGCTACCGGCCAACCATCTCAGCGGCACGAAGATCCTTCATTGGACACTACCCACGATGCTACCCCACCATCTCAGCGGAGAAGCAGCGTGGCTTCCACTGAGCTCGTTCATCCTGATAGCACGGCTCCTCGCTACCCCGTGGATGGTATCACGCAAAATTAACATTGTGTGCTAATGGCGAAATGTCATAACCTGACCTTGAAGGCGGCGGTCGGCCATGTCTTACCTCCTCGACCTGATGCAACTTTCCATTGCACTTCGGTTCCAGCTGGCTTTGCTATTGTCGGGGTGGATGAAATAATGGACGGATTTGATGGGCTGGAGCTTGAGTACGCTACAGGTGAAGGGGAGCTTCTTCTTTGATATGCCTTAAGGACTACCTGTCTATGGAGAAAGGAACACATCGTGCTTCCATACTGGACGCCGCCTCAGCAGACTCGGGCGGAGGAGGCCCCGGTGCCTGAGTCGTCTCTGGTGCGTCAGCCGTCTCCGGTGCGTCAACCGTCTCCGGTGCGTCAACCGTCTCCGGTGCGTCAGCCGTCTCCGCCGCCTCAGCGGACTCCGACGAAGGAGGCCCCTCAGCAGAATCCTCCTCCGCCTCAGCTGTCTCCGCCGCGTCATCGGACTCCGCCTCCTCCGCTGCCTAAGCAACAGCGAAAGAGAGTCGTCGCCGCTCCGGCGGCTAGCAGCAGTACGAAACAGAGGAGATTCAGATACGGCCCAAGCCTCAAGCCTCTTCCCAAGTTACCCTACGAGAGGTCTGAGGAGGAACTCAACGAGATCATGGATGCCGATGTGAAACGTCAGCTCGCACCGAAACCCCCACCTGAAGAGGAGAAAATAGATCCAGTGAAAGTGAAGCGAACTCTGGATGCCCTTAGGCGACCACCACCGCCTCCGCTGCCATCAAACTATGACCAATGTATTCAAAAGAAATATGATCAAGCAAGGCGGTCGGGAAGCTTAAGTAGAAGTGGCTTAAGAAGTGGGAAAACAATTCCCCAGCTCGGCGAACAAGAACTACAATCGTGCCCTCCACTCAAGGTGGTTATCGATATCGCTAATGATCCAGAGAAAGCGGCCGATGGTCTTGCTATCACTGCTGATGATTACTTAGCCAATTCGGTACAGTTCGAAACGGCTGAGGTAGTACGATCCTTAAGCTACGAGCACGGGAAGCCTCTCGTCACACGTGAGGAGCTCAAGGGTCTACCAACGAGGATGCGACCTTTGCATGAATGGTACTTGGAAGCCTGCAAGGAGGGGAACAACAATATCTTGGTGGGAATAAAAAATGAGCACTTCTTCAATGGAAAGCAGATGTTGTTCGTTGAATTTGAAGAAATTTTTCAGTTATACAACCAAAAGGAGCTCGACAAAACTATCGCCAGTTCCTATTGTCTGTAAGTATTTTTTCTGTAATTAAGTCTCTAGCTCAGCTCGTTCATTGCATGTATTAATTATCCTCACACTATATTATGCAGAATGAAGATCCTCGAATGCAAACAACTACAAATCTATGACATTGGGTTCATTGACCCAAATTTCATAAATGAACATACGTTAAAAGAATTTCCCGCTGATACAGAGAAAAATTTGCTAGATGCGTTACTTGGACAACAAACCAGAAAGGAAATACTATTTCCTTACAACTTCAAGTGAGTGTTACTATCTTGTGCACATTCTGTTTCGCTTACTCGAGGTTAAGTGCAATTAATGAGTTATGCGTGCGCAGTTACCACTTTATTCTGCTAGACATTCAGCTTGAAGAGGGAAAACTAACTGTCTTGGACTCGAGACGTAAAGACCCTAATGAGTGGACGAGCATGAGGGAAATGCTTCAGAAGTAAGTTCAATCATTATCGCACCATATCGGCAACTTTCGTTCATTTCCTGATATCAAGTAATCATTTTCTTTGCCGGGCAGGGTTTGGAAAAAGTTCACCAAACAGGTTAAGGGTGTCAAATGGAAAAAAGAGCTGCAATTTTTACACCCCAAAGTAAGTACTACTCTAGTACCGCGCATTTCTCATTGATTCTAGTTTCAATACCATTATCATGCTTGATTATCATTTTGATTGAACTCTATTCTCGTAAAGTGCTTGTGGCAGGCAACCGGGACTAATTTATGTGCTTACTACGTTTGTGAGTTCATTCGCCACTCGACCACTGAGCGGGGCTGGGGCATATCTTTAGAACAATTTGAAGTACGTAAACAATATTCACATTTTTATTTTATTACCATCAATTGTCTTGAGTTTTATTGACCCCCTTCTTTAAATTAGATCTGGCAGAAGCGGGACGAACTCCTACCAACTGATCGCGTACGAGCAATTCAAGAGGAATTGGCGGGATTCTTTGTTGAGCATTTCATACCTAAAGACGGAGAATGCCATCAGGATTGGTAATAGAAGTTAGGATCGTAAGAGATGTTATATTGTATATATGCCTGAACGTGTATTATATGTAATAGCGTCGAATAGATTTATGAAAACTTGTTGCATATTGTTCGACCAAGCATGGAGAAAGAGAGGTCACTTCTCTATATATATTGATCATGACGATGTTGTGTAATGGTTCCTTCATTGCTATATATAGTAGCTAGCGTCGAGTTGAATGAAAAGCGTAAAATAAAAATGGTAAACACAAAAATAAAAGGGAGAAACACAATAGGAAAACCCCTAAACCCCTCCTTTCAAAAAAAAACCAGCGCCTGGCAGGTGCTGACGTGTGGCTGCCTTTTAGTCCCGGTCGGTGTTACCAACCGGGACTAAAGGTCCTTGCTACTTCTTGAGCTTGCGTTGGTTTTCCCTTGAAGAGGAAAGGGTGATGCAGCAAAGTAGATAAGTATTTCCCTCAGTTGTTGAGAACCAAGGTATCAATCCAGTAGGAGGTACAAGCAAGGCCCCAATCTTTGCACCTACACAAACAATCAAACACTTGCACCCAACGCTATAAAGGGGTTGTCAATCCCTTCACGGTTACTTGCAAGGATGAGATATGATAGAGATAGATATAAAAGATTACTAAAACAAAAAGTAAAACAAAAGTAAAAAGATTGCAGCAAAGTATTTTTGGTATTTTTGGTTTATAGATCTGAAAATATAATATGGAAAATAGACTCGGGGGCCATAGGTTTCACTAGAGGCTTCTCTCTTGAAGGAAAATAATACGGTGGGTGAACAAATTACTGTCGAGCAATTGATAGAAAAGCGCATAGTTATGACGATATCCAAGGCAATTATTATGCATATAGGCATCACGTCCATGTCAAGTAGACCGAAACGATTCTGCATCTACTACTATTACTCCACACATCGACCGACTCCTGCCTGCATCTAGAGTATTAAGTTCATGAAGAACAGAGTAACGCATTAAGTAAGATGACATGATGTAGAGGGATGAACTCAAGCAATATGATGAAAACCCATCTTTTTACCCTTGATGGCAACAATACAAATACGTGCCTCTCTACCCCTACTTTGTCACTGGGTGAGGACACCGCAAGATTGAACCCAAAACTAAGCACTTCTCCCATTGCAAGAATTACCAATCTAGTTGGCCAAACCAAACCAATAACTCGAAGAGACTTGCAAAGATATGAATGTTGGGGAACGTTGCATGGGAAACAAAAATTTTCCTACGCACACACAAGATCTATCCATGGTGATGAGCATCTACGAGAGGGAGAGTGAATCTACATACCCTTGTAGATCGCTAAGCGGAAGCGTTTAAGAAACGCGGTTGATGTAGTCGAACGTCTCCGCGATCCAAATCGCAAGTCGTCCCTCGATCCGATCACGAACTAGCGCCGAACGGACGGCACCTCCGCGTTCAACACACGTACGGCTTGATGACGCCTTCACCTCCTCGATCCAGCGAGCGATGGTGAAGTAGTGGTTGAGTTCCAGCAGCACGACGGCGTGGTGATGGTGGTGAGGAACAATCTCTGCAGGGCTTCGCCAAGCGCTACGGAGATTATGACGGAGGAACTAGAGGGCTAGGGTTGCCGCACACGGCTTGGGGAAATCTTGATGTATCCCGTGTGCTAGCCCTGCCCCTCTATTTATATGTTGAGCCTTGGGGTCTAAACTTGGAGCAAAAGCCTCCTCCAGGTCGGTTTTGCCCGCACAAGGTCGGTTTGGCCCGCAGGGAAAGAGTCCAACTCGGATCCCTGCCGAACCGTGCACAGCCGCGCACAAGCGGTAGTACCGCTTCACACAAGCGGTAGTACCGCTTCACACAAGCGGTAGTACCGCTCCGGCGGTAGTACCGCTTACGCGGCAGCAAAACTACTTTTGCACTTTCCAATACCTTGTGGGCTTTATCCCTTTGGCTCATATAAAGTGTTGCTGCACCCGAACACTTCGGTAAACATCCGGAACCCCTTCCGATGAACTCCGGAACTCTTCCGGAGATCAAAACACTATTATCACATATATCAATCTTTACCTCCGGACTATTCCGGAGATCCTCGTCATGTCCGGGATCTTATCCGAGACTCCGAACAACTTTCGGTCACCAACATAATAACTCAATTATACTAATCGTCACCAAACGTTAAGTGTGTAGACCCTGCGGGTTCGAGAACTATGTAGACATGACCGAGACACCTCTACGGCCAATAACCAATAGCGGGACCTGGATGCCCATATTGGCTCCTACATATTCTACGAAGATCTTTTATCGGTCGAACCTCTATGTCAAGGATTCAGTTAATCCCGTATGCTGTTCCCTTTGTTCTTCGGTATGTTACTTGCCCGAGATTCGATCGTCGGTATCACTATACCTAGTTCAATCTCGTTACCGGCAAGTCTCTTTACTCGTTCCGTAATACAAGATCTCGTGGCTAACACTTTAGTCACATTGCTTGCAAGGCTCATTGTGATGTTGTATTACCGAGTGGGCCCTGAGATACCTCTCCGTCATACGGAGTAACAAATCCCAGTCTTGATCCATGCCAACCCAACAGACACCCTCGGAGATACCTGTAGAGCACCTTTATAGTCACCCAGTTACGTTGCGACGTTTGATACACACAAGGTATTCCTCCGGTGTTAGTGAGTTGCATGATCTCATGGTCAAAGGAACAGATACTTGACATGCAGAAAACAATAGCAATAAACTGACACGATCAAATGCTACGTTTACAGTTTGGGTCTTGTCCATCACATCATTCTCCTAATGATGTGATCCCGTTATCAAATGACATCTCATGTCAATGGCTAGGAAACCTTAACCATCTTTGATCAACGAGCCAGTCAACTAGAGGCTTACTAGGGACACAGTGTTGTCTATGTACCCACACATGTATTTGAGTTTCCAATCAATACAATTATAGCATGGATAATAAACGATTATCATTAACAAGGAAATATAATAATAACCAATTTATTATTGCCTCTAGGGCATATTTCCAACAGTCTCCCACTTGCACTAGAGTCAATAATCTAGTTCACATCACTATGTGATTTACATTGTAATGAATCGAACACCCATGCAGTTCTGGTGTTGTTCATGTTTAGCCCTTGGAAGAGGTTTAGTCATCGGATCTGCAACATTTAGATCCGTGTGTACTTTGCAAATATTTATGTCGTCCTCCTTGATGTAATCGCGGATGGAATTGAAACGTCGCTTTATGTGTCTGGTCCTCTTGTGAAATCTTGGTTCCTTGGCTAGAGCAATGGCACCAGTATTATCACAAAACAGAGTCATTGGGTTAAGTGCACTAGGCACTACTCCAAGATCTGTCATGAACTCCTTCATCCAGACACCTTCCTTCGCCGCCTCCGAGGCAGCGATGTACTCCGCTTCGCATGTAGAATCTGCTACCACGCTTTGCTTGGAACTGCAGCAGCTAACCGCACCCCCATTAAGAATAAATACGTATCCGGTTTGCGACTTAGAGTCATCCGGATCAGTGTCAAAGCTTGCATCGACGTAACCCTTTACGACGAGCTCTTGATCACCTCCATAAACGAGAAACATGTCCTTAGTCCTTTTCAGGTACTTCAGGATATTCTTGACCGCCGTCCAGTGTTCCATTCCTGGATCACTTTGAAACCTTCCGACCATACTTATGGCAAGGCTGACATCGGGTCTTGTGCACAGCATTGCATACATGATAGAGCCTATGGCCGAAGCATAGGGGATGACACTCATCTTTTCTCTATCTTCTGCAGTCACTGGGCATTGAGTCTTACTCAACTTCACACCTTGCAATACAGGCAAGAACCCCTTCTTGGACTGATCCATTTTGAACTTCTTCAAAACTTTGTCAAGGTATGTGCTTTGTGAAAGTCCTATTAAGCGTCTCGATCTATCTCTATAGATCTTGATGCCTAATATGAAAGCAGCTTCTCCTAGGTCCTTCATTGAAAAACTCTTGTTCAAATATTCCTTTACGCTTTCCAGCATTTCTATATTGTTTCCAATCAGCAATATGTCATCCACATATAATATTAGAAACGCTATAGAGCTCCCACTCACTTTCTTGTAAATACAAGCTTCTCCGTAAACTTGTATAAACTCGAACGCTTTGATCACCTCATCAAAACGAAGATTCCAACTCCGAGATGCTTGCATGATTCTGACGGACTTAAGCATCGCTACGGGTGAGAAGGTCTCATCGTAGTCAACTCCTTGAACTTGTGAAAAACCCTTTGCCACAAGTCGAGCTTTATAGACGGTGACATTACCGTCCGCGTCCGTCTTCCTCTTAAAGATCCATTTGTTCTGAATGGCCTTACGCCCTTCAGGTAATACTTCCAAAGTCCACACTTTGTTTTCATATATGGATCCCATCTCGGATTTCATGGCCTCTAACCACTTCTCGGAATCCGGGCCCATCATCGCTTCTCCATAGCTCGTAGGTTCATCGTTGTTTAACAACATGACCTCTAAGACAGGGTTGCCGTACCACTCAGGAGCAGTACGCGTCCTTGTCGACCTACGAGGTTCGATAGCAACTTGATCCAAAGCTTCATGATCATCATCATTAACTTCCTCTTCAGCTAATGTAGGCTCCACAGAAACAACTTTCTGCGCTGCGCTACTCTCAGGTTGAAGTAAAGGTTCAACAACCTCATCAAGTTCTATCTTCCTCCCACTCAATTCTTTCGAGAGAAACTCTTTCTCAAGAAATGTTCCGTTTTTAGCGACAAACACTTTGCCCTCGGATCTGAGGTAGAAGGTATACCCAATTGTCTCTTTTGGGTATCCTATGAAGACGCATTTCTCCGCTTTGGGTTCCAGCTTTTCAGGCTGAAGCTTTTTGACATAAGCATCACATCCCCAAACTTTAAGAAACGACAGCTTTGGCTTCTTGTCAAACCAAAGTTCATATGGCGTTGTCTCAACGGATTTCGATGGTGCCCTATTTAAAGTGAATGCAGCTGTCTCTAATGCATAACCCCAAAACGATAGTGGCAAATCGGCAAGAGACATCATAGATCGCACCATATCCAATAAGGTTCGATTACGACGTTCGGACACACCATTACGCTGTGGTGTTCCAGGCGGTGTCAATTGTGAAACAATTCCACACTGTCTTAAGTGACTGCCAAACTCATAACTCAGATATTCTCCTCCTCGATCAGATCGTAGGAATTTAATCTTCTTGTTACGATGATTCTCAACTTCACTCTGAAATTGTTTGAACTTTTCAAATGTTTCAGACTTGTGTTTCATTAAGTAAATATACCCATATCTACTTAAGTCATCAGTGAAGGTGAGAAAGTAACGATAACCACCGCGCGCCTCAATGCTCATCGGACCGCACACATCAGTATGTATGATTTCCAATAAGTCACTTGCCCGTTCCATTATTCCAGAGAACGGCGTTTTAGTCATCTTGCCCATGAGGCATGGCTCACATGTGTCAAGTGATTCAAAATCAAGTGACTCCAAAAGTCCATCAGCATGGAGCTTCCTCATGCGTTTTACGCCAATATGACCTAAACGGCAGTGCCACAAGAAAGTGGTATTATCATTATCAATTCTACATCTTTTGGCATCAATGTTATGAACATGTGTATCATTACTATCGAGATTCAATAAGAATAAACCCCTCACATCGGGTGCATGACCATAAAAGATATTACTCATATAAATAGAACAACCATTATTCTCTGATTTAAACGAGTAACCGTCTCGCAATAAACAAGATCCAGATATAATGTTCATGCTTAACGCAGGCACCAAATAACACTTATTTAGGTTCATCACTAATCCCGATGGTAATCGAAGAGCGAGCGTGCCGACGGCGATCACATCAACCTTGGAACCATTTCCCACGCGCATCGTCACTTCGTCCTTTGCCAGCCTCCGTCTATTCCGCAGTTCCTGTTTTGAGTTGCAAATATGAGCAACCGCACCGGTATCAAATACCCAGGCACTACAACGAGAGTTGGTAAGGTACACATCAATAACATGTATATCATATATACCTTGTTTGTTGTTGGCCGCCTTCTTGTCAGCCAAATACTTGGGGCAATTCCGCTTCCAGTGTCCAGTTCCCTTGCAATGAAAACACACAGTTTCTGGTTTGGGTCCAGCCTTGGGTTTCTTCACGAGAGGAGCAACTGCTTTGCCACTCTGCTTGGAGTTACCCTTCTTACCCTTGCCATTTTTCTTGAAACTAGTGGTTTTATTGACCATCAACACTTGATGCTCCTTCTGAATTTCAGACTCAGCGGCTTTCAGCATCGCAAACAGCTCGGCGACTGACTTGTTCATCCCGTGCATGTTATAGTTCAACACGAAGCTCTTGTAGCTAGGTGGCAATGATTGAAGAACTCTGTCAGTGATAGCCTCTGGCGGAAGGGGCATCCCTAACTCAGCCAGACGGGTGGAGTACCCAGACATTCTGAGCACGTGATCACTGATAGACCCGTTCTCCTCCATCTTGCAAGCATAGAACTTATCGGAGATCTCATATCTCTCGATCCGGGCATTCTTCTGAAAGATAAACTTCAACTCCTGGAACATCTCATATGCTCCATGACGTTCAAAACGTCTTTGAAGTCCCGGTTCTAAGCCTTACAACATTGCACATTGAACTATTGAGTAATCATCAGAACGAGCCTGCCAGGCGTTCACAACGTCTAGAGACTCAACTGGAGCGGGTGGATCACCAAGCGGTGCATCAAGGACATAAGCCTTCTGGGAAGCCGTAAGGATAAACCTTAGATTACGGGCCCAGTCCACAAAGTTACTTCCATCATCTTTCAACTTAGCTTTCTCTAGGAACGCATTAAAATTCAGGGGTGCTACTGCGCGAGCCATGATCTACAACATAAATATAGCAAAGACAACTTAGACTATTGTTCTAGATAATGAGTTTAGTTAATCATATTACTTTAAAAACTCCCACTCAAATTGACATCCCTCCGGTCATTCGAGTGTAACATGATCCAAATCCACCAACTCAAGTCCGATCATCACGTGAGTTGAGGTGGTTTCAATGGTGAACATCTTCATGTTGATCATATCTACTATATGACTCATGTTCGACCTTTCGGTCTCTTGTGTTCCGAGGCCATGTCTGTACATGCTAGGCTCGTCAAGTTTAACCCGAGTGTTCCGCACGTGCAACATGGCTTACACCCGTTGTATGCGAACGTAGAGTCTATCACACCCGATCATCACGGCGTGTCTCGAAACGACGAACTTTCGCAACGGTGCACACTTGGGGAGAACACAATTTATCTTGAAATTCAAGTGAGGGATCACCTTATAATGCTACCGTCGTCCTAAGCAAAATAAGATGCATAAAAGGATTAACATCACATGCAAATCATAAGTGACATGATATGGCCATGAACTTGTGCTTTTGATCTCCATCTCCAAAGCACCGGCATGATCTCCATCGTCACCGGCATGACACCATGATCTCCATCATCTTGATCTCCATCAACGTGTCGCCATAAGGTTGTCGCGCCGACTGTTGCTTCCACGACTATAGCTAACGTTTAGCGATAAAGTAAAGCATTACATAGCGCTTAATGATTGACACGCAGGTCATACAATAATTAAAGACAACTCTATGGCTCCTGCCAGTTGCCGTATTCATCGACATGCAAGTCGTGATATTCTATACAACACATGATCATCTCATACATCACATATATCTCATCATGTAATTGGCCACATCACATCACAACATACCCTGCAAAAACAAGTTAGACGTCCTCTAATTGTTGTTGCAAATTTTACGTGGCTGCTACGGGTTTGCAAGAACCGTTCTTACCTACGCAAAACCACAACGTGGTGTAGTGATTGCTTTTTGATCTTCTAAAAGAACCCTCTTCATTGAACCGATTCAACTAAAGTGAGAGAGACAGACACCCGCCAGTCACCTTTATGCAACAAGTGCACGCAGCGGTAAAACCAGTCTCGCGTAAGCGTACGCGTAATGTCGGTCCGGGCCGCTTCATCTCACAATACCGCTGAATCAAGTATCAACTAGTAACGGCAAGCAATATGTATACACCCACGCCCACAACTCGTTTGTGTTCTACTCGAGATCTCATCTACGCATAGACCTAGCTCAGATGCCACTGTAGGGGAACGTTGCATGGGAAACAAAAATTTTCCTACGCACACACAAGATCTATCCATGGTGATGAGCATCTACGAGAGGGAGAGTGAATCTACATACCCTTGTAGATCGCTAAGCGGAAGCGTTTAAGAAACGCGGTTGATGTAGTCGAACGTCTCCGCGATCCAAATCGCAAGTCGTCCCTCGATCCGATCACGAACTAGCGCCGAACGGACGGCACCTCCGCGTTCAACACACGTACGGCTTGATGACGCCTTCACCTCCTCGATCCAGCGAGCGATGGTGAAGTAGTGGTTGAGTTCCAGCAGCACGACGGCGTGGTGATGGTGGTGAGGAACAATCTCTGCAGGGCTTCGCCAAGCGCTACGGAGATTATGACGGAGGAACTAGAGGGCTAGGGTTGCCGCACACGGCTTGGGGAAATCTTGATGTATCCCGTGTGCTAGCCCTGCCCCTCTATTTATATGTTAAGCCTTGGGGTCTAAACTTGGAGCAAAAGCCTCCTCCAGGTCGGTTTTGCCCGCACAAGGTCGGTTTGGCCCGCAGGGAAAGAGTCCAACTCGGATCCCTGCCGAACCGTGCACAGCCGCGCACAAGCGGTAGTACCGCTTCACACAAGCGGTAGTACCGCTTCACACAAGCGGTAGTACCGCTCCGGCGGTAGTACCGCTTACGCGGCAGCAAAACTACTTTTGCACTTTCCAATACCTTGTGGGCTTTATCCCTTTGGCTCATATAAAGTGTTGCTGCACCCGAACACTTCGGTAAACATCCGGAACCCCTTCCGATGAACTCCGGAACTCTTCCGGAGATCAAAACACTATTATCACATATATCAATCTTTACCTCCGGACTATTCCGGAGATCCTCGTCATGTCCGGGATCTTATCCGAGACTCCGAACAACTTTCGGTCACCAACATAATAACTCAATTATACTAATCGTCACCAAACGTTAAGTGTGTAGACCCTGCGGGTTCGAGAACTATGTAGACATGACCGAGACACCTCTACGGCCAATAACCAATAGCGGGACCTGGATGCCCATATTGGCTCCTACATATTCTACGAAGATCTTTTATCGGTCGAACCTCTATGTCAAGGATTCAGTTAATCCCGTATGCTGTTCCCTTTGTTCTTCGGTATGTTACTTGCCCGAGATTCGATCGTCGGTATCACTATACCTAGTTCAATCTCGTTACCGGCAAGTCTCTTTACTCGTTCCGTAATACAAGATCTCGTGGCTAACACTTTAGTCACATTGCTTGCAAGGCTCATTGTGATGTTGTATTACCGAGTGGGCCCTGAGATACCTCTCCGTCATACGGAGTAACAAATCCCAGTCTTGATCCATGCCAACCCAACAGACACCCTCGGAGATACCTGTAGAGCACCTTTATAGTCACCCAGTTACGTTGCGACGTTTGATACACACAAGGTATTCCTCCGGTGTTAGTGAGTTGCATGATCTCATGGTCAAAGGAACAGATACTTGACATGCAGAAAACAATAGCAATAAACTGACACGATCAAATGCTACGTTTACAGTTTGGGTCTTGTCCATCACATCATTCTCCTAATGATGTGATCCCGTTATCAAATGACATCTCATGTCAATGGCTAGGAAACCTTAACCATCTTTGATCAACGAGCCAGTCAACTAGAGGCTTACTAGGGACACAGTGTTGTCTATGTACCCACACATGTATTTGAGTTTCCAATCAATACAATTATAGCATGGATAATAAACGATTATCATTAACAAGGAAATATAATAATAACCAATTTATTATTGCCTCTAGGGCATATTTCCAACAATGAAATCATGCATATAAGAATTCAGAGAAGATTCAAATAATATTCATAGATAATCTGATCATAAACCCACAATTCATCGGATCTCGACAAACACACCGCAAAAGAGTATTACATCGGATAGATCTCCAGGAAGATCATGAAGAACATGGTATTGAAGAACATAGAGAAAGAAGAAGCCATCTAGCTACTAGCTATGGACCCAAAGGTCTGAGGTGAACTACTCACGCATCATCGGAGGGGCAATGGAGTTGATGTAGATGCCCTCCGTGAATGAATCCCCCTCCGGCAGATTACCGGAAAAGGCTCCAAGATGGGATCTCACGGGAACAGAGGCTTCCGGCGGCGGAAAAGTATTATCGTGGCTCTTTTTGGTATTGGGGGAATATTTGGGAATTTATAGCTAGGATGAAGATTAGGGTTAGGAGGCCTGCAGGGGGGCCACAAGCCAGGAGGGCGCCCTCCCCCCCTAGGGCGCGCCCTGCAGGCTTGTCGTCTCCCGGCAGGTCTCCTGCCCCCCTCTCCAAGTCTGGCTCCGTTTGGGCTTCGTTTCTTCTAGTCCAAGAAAAATCATATCGAAGATTTTATTCCGTTTGGGCTCCGTTTAATATTCCTTATCTGCAATACTCAAAAACAAGAAAAAAACAGAAACTGGCACTAGGCTCTAGGTTAATAGGTTAGTCCCAAACATAATATAAAATAGCATATTAATGCATATAAAACATCCAAAACAGATAATATAATAGCATGGAACAATCAAAAATTATAGATACATTGGAGACGTATCAAGCATCCCCAAGCTTAATTCATGCTCGTCCTCGAGTAGGTAAATGATAAAAACAGAATTTTTGATGTGGAATGCTACCTAACATATTTATCCATGTAATATTCTTCATTGTGTCATGAATTTTCAGATCCGTAAGATTCAAAACAAAAGCTTAATATTGACATAAAAACAACAATACTTCAAGCATACTAACAAAGCAATTATGTCCTTACAAAATAACATGGCCAAAGAAAGTTATCCCTACAAAATCATATGGTTTGGCTATGCTCCATCTTCCCCACACAAAGTATTTAAATCATGCACAACCCCGATGACAAGTCAAGCAATTGTTTCACACCTTTTTTGTTCTCAAACCTTTTCAACTTTCACGCAATACATGAGCGTGAGCCATGGATATAGCACTATAGGTGGAATAGAATATGATGGAGGTTGTGAGGAAAAGGAGAAGATAGTCTCACATCAACTAGGCGTATCAACGGGCTATGGAGATGTCCATCAATAGATATCAATGTGAGTGAGTAGGGATTGCCATGCAACGGATGCACTAGAGCTATAAGTGTATGAAAGCTCAAAAAGAAACTAAATGGGTGTTCATCCAACTCGCTTGCTCACGAAGACCTAGGGCAATTTGAGGAAGCCCATCATTGGAATATACAAGCCAAGTTATATAATGAAAAATTCCCACTAGTATATGAAAGTGACAATATAGGAGACTCTCTATCATGAAGATCATGGTGCTACTTTGAAGCACAAGTGTGGAAAAAGGATAGTAGCATTGTCCCTTCTCTCTTTTCTCCCATTTTTTTGGTGGGGATCTTTGGCCTTTTTTTTTATTTGGGCTTCATTGGCCTCTTTTATTATTTGTAAAGTCCGGAGACTCATCCCAACTTGTGAGGGAATCATAGCTTCCATCATCCTTTCTCTCATGGGACAATGCTCTAATGATAATCATCACACTTTTATTTACTTATAACTCAAGAATTACAACTCGATACCTAGAACAAAATATGACTCTATATGAATGCTTTCGGTGGTGTACCGGGATGTGCAACGATCTAGCATAGCAAATGACATCAAAAAACGGACAAGCCATGAAAACATCATGCTAGCTATCTTACGATCATGCAAAGCAATATGAAAATGATGGTGCGTGTCATAATAAACGGAACGGTGGAAGTTGCATGGAAATATATCTCGGAATGGCTATGGAAATGCCATAATAGGTAGCTATGGTGGCTGTTTTGAGGAAGGTATATGGTGGCTGTTTTGAGGAAGGTGGGTTTAATGCACCGGCGAAAGTTGCCCAGTACTAGAGAGGCTAGCAATGGTGAAAGGGTGAGAGTGCGTATAATCCATGGACTCACATTAGTCATAAAGAACTCACATACTTATTGCAAAAGTCTATTAGTTATTGAAGCAAAGTATTATACGCATGCTCCTAGGGGAGAGGTTGGTAGGAATTAACCATCGCGCGCTCCCGACCTTCACACAAAGGATGACAATCATTAAACAAATCATGCTCCGACTTCGTTACATAACGGTTCACCATACGTGCATGATACGGGAATCACAAACCTTAACACAAGTATTTCTACCAATCCACAATTACTTACTAGCATGACTCTAATATCACCATCTTTATATCTCAAAACTATATGCAAGGAATCAAACTTCTCATAGTATTCAATGCACTTTATATGAAAGTTTTTATTATATCCATCTTGGATGCCCATTATATTAGGACTAAATTCATAACCTAAACCAATTACCATGCTGTTTAAAGACTCTCAAAATAATATAAGTGAGGTACGAGAGTTCAATTATTTCTATAAAATAAAAACACCACCGTGCTCTAAAAAGATATAAGTGAAGCACTAGAGCAACATTGCCTAGCTCAAAAAATATAAGTGAAGCACATATAGTATTCTAATAAATTCACGATTAATGCGTGTCCCTCTCAAAAGATGTGTGCAGCAAGGATGATTGTGGCAAACTAAAAAGCAAATACTCATATCATACAAGACGCTCCAAGCAAAACACATATCATGTGGTGAATAAAAATATAGCCTCAAGTAAATTTACCGATGGATTGAAGACGAAAGAGGGGATGCCTTCCGGGGCATCCCCAAGCTTAGGCTCCTTGGTATCCTTGAATATGGATTGGGGTGCCTTGGGCATCCCCAAGCTTAGGCTCTTGCCACTCCTTATTCCATAGTCCATCAAATCTTTACCCAAAACTTGAAAACTTCACAACACAAAACTCAATAGAAAACTCGTGAGATCCGTTAGTATAAGAAAAATAAATCACCACTTTAGGTACTGTTGTGAACTCATTCTTTATTTATATTGGTGTAATATCTACTGTATTCCAACTTCTCCATGGTTCATACCCCCCGATACAACCCATAGATACATCAAAATAAGCAAACAACACAAAGAAAAACAGAATCTGTCAAAAACAGAACAGTCTGTAGCAATCTGTAAACTTCGAATACTTCTATAACTCCAAAAATTCTGAAAAATTAGGACAATCTGGGAAATTTGTATATCAATCTTGTGTAAAAATTTCAGACTCATTCGACTCTCTGGTGAATTTATAAAATTCCTGGACTGAGCGCAAAATTTTTTGTTTCTCAGCAAAATCAAATCAACAATCACCGTAGACCATCCCAAAGGTCTTACTTGGCTCAAACACTAATTAAAACAATAAAACACAATTACTACAGAGGTAATAATGTGTAAAGCACTCAAAAACAGAAACAAAAACAAACAAAAAACAAAAAATAAAATTGGGTTGCCTCCCAACAAGCGCTATTGTTTAACGCCCCTAGCTAGGCATAACGCAATAGATGTAGGTATTATCATCTTCGGTATGCAATCCATAAGTAGCTCTCATAATAGATTCATAAGGTAATTTGATTCTCTTTCTAGGAAAGTGTTCCATGCCTTTCCTGAACGGAAATTGGAATCTAATGTTTCCTTCTTTCATGTCAATAATTGCACCAATCGTTCTAAGGAAAGGTCTACCAAGAATAATAGGACATGTAGGATTGCAATCTATATCAAGAACAATGAAATCTACGGGCACATAATTCCTATTTGCAACAATAAGAACATTATTAATCCTTCCCATAGGTTTCTTAATAGTGGAATCCGCTAGATGCAAATTTAAAGAGCAATCATCAAGTTCATGGAAACCTAGCACATCACATAAAGTTTTCGGAATCGTGGAAACGCTAGCACCCAAATCACACAAAGCATGGCACTCATAATCCTTAATTTTAATCTTAATAGTAGGTTCCCACTCATCATAAAGCTTTCTAGGTATAGAAACTTCCAACTCAAGTTTTTCTTCAAAAGATTTCATCATAGCATCAACGATATGTTTAGTAAAAGCTTTATTTTGATTATAAGCATGCGGATAATTCAACATGGATTGCAACAAGGAAATACAATCAATCAAAAAACAACTATCATAATTAAAGTCCTTGAAATCTAAAAGAGTGGGTTCATTGCTATTTAAAGTTTTGACCTCTTCAATCCCACTTTTATCAATTTTAGCATTAAGATCTATAAACTCCGAATCATCGGGACAACTTTTAACTAAAGTTGACTTATCTCCAGTCCCATATTTATCAAGATTTGTTTTAGAAAACAAAGATTTAATAAGAGTCACATCAATCACTTTAAGATCTTCATCATTATTATCACGAGAACACACTTTTTCAAGCCATTCACGCTTAGCACGCATTCTAGCGGTTCTTTCCTTACACTCATCAATAGAAGTTCTCATAGCTTTTAAGGACTCATTAATATCACGCTTGGGTGGAGTAGATCTAATTTTCAAAGAATCAATCTCAAGCGAAATTCTATCAACGTTCCTAGCCAAATCATCAATCTTGAGCAATTTTTCTTCAATAGAAGCATTGAAAACCTTTTGCGAACTAATAAATTCTTTAATATTATTCTCAAGATCAGAGGGCATCTTATTATAATTTCCATAAGGATTGTTGTAGGAATTACCATAATTATTAGAGGAATTACTAGGAAACGGCCTAGGGTTGAAATTACCTCTATATGCGTTATTACCAAAATTGTTCCTACCAACAAAATTCACATCCATAGATTCATTATTATTTCCAATCAAAGAAGACAAAGGCATATCATTAGGATCAATAGGAGCACTCTTACTAGCAAACAATTTCATTAATTCATCCATCTTTTCACTCAAAGTATTTATTTCTTCAATAGCATGCACTTTTTTACTAGTAGGAGATCTTTCGGTATGCCATTGAGAGTAATTCGCCATAATATTATCTAGGAGTTTAGTAGCTTCTCCTAATGTGATTTCCATAAAAGTACCACCCGCGGCGGAATCTAAAAGATTTCTAGAAGCAAAATTCAATCCCGCATAAAAAATTTGTATAATCATCCATAAACTCAAACCATGTGCGGGGCAATTTCTAATCATTAGTTTCATCCTCTCCCAAGATTGTGAAAATGCTCATGATCAAGTTTCTTAAAATTCATTATATCGTTCCTAAGGGAGATGATCTTAGCGGGCGGAAAGTGCTTGGAAATAAAAGCATCTTTACACTTATTCCATGAATCAATACTATTTTTAGACAAAGATGAAAACCAAGTTTTAGCACGATCTCGTAGTGAGAACGGAAATAGCTTCAATTTAACAATATCATTATCCACATCTTTCTTCTTTTGCATATCACACAACTCAACGAAAGTATTTAGATGGGATGCGGCATCTTCACTAGGAAGGCCGGAAAATTGTTCTTTCATAACAAGATTAAGCAAAGCGGCATTAATTTCATAAGATTCCGCACTAGTGGCGGGAGCAATCGGAGTACTAATAAAATCATTATTATTAGTATTGGAAAAGTCACACGGCTTGGTATTCTCTTGAGTCATCGTGACAAAGCAAGCAATCTAGCACACAAGCAAACAAAAGCAACCGAAAAGACGAATGGAAAGAGGGCGAATAAAAAGGCAAATCTTTTTGGGTTTTTTTAAATCGTTTTAGAAGTGGGGGAGAGGAAAACGAGAGGCAAAAGGCAAATAATGTAAATGCAAGAGATGAGTTTGTGATGGGTACTTGGTAGGCTTGATGTAGACCTCCCCGGCAACGGCGCAAGAAATACTTCTTGCTACTTCTTGAGCTTGCGTTGGTTTTCCCTTGAAGAGGAAAGGGTGATGCAGCAAAGTAGATAAGTATTTCCCTCAGTTGTTGAGAACCAAGGTATCAATCCAGTAGGAGGTACAAGCAAGTCCCCAATCTTTGCACCTACACAAACAATCAAACACTTGTACCCAACGCTATAAAGGGGTTGTCAATCCCTTCACGGTTACTTGCAAGGATGAGATCTGATAGAGATAGATATAAAAGATTACTAAAACGAAAAGTAAAACACAAGTAAAAAGATTGCAGCAAAGTATTTTTAGTATTTTTGGTTTATAGATCTGAAAATATAATATGGAAAATAGACCCGGGGGCCATAGGTTTCACTAGAGGCTTCTCTCTTGAAGGAAAATAATACGGTGGGTGAACAAATTACTGTCGAGCAATTGATAGAAAAGCGCATAGTTATGACGATATCCAAGGCAATTATTATGCATATAGGCATCACGTCCGTGTCAAGTAGACCGAAACGATTCTGCATCTACTACTATTACTCCACACATCGACCGACTCCTGTCTGCATCTAGAGTATTAAGTTCATGAAGAACAGAGTAACGCATTAAGTAAGATGACATGATGTAGAGGGATAAACTCAAGCAATATGATGAAAACCCCATCTTTTTATCCTTGATGGCAACAATACAAATACGTGCCTCGCTACCCCTACTTTGTCACTGGGTGAGGACACCGCAAGATTGAACCCAAAACTAAGCACTTCTCCCATTGCAAGAATTACCAATCTAGTTGGCCAAACCAAACCAATAACTCGAAGAGACTTGCAAAGATATGAAATCATTCATATAAGTATTCAGAGAAGATTCAAATAATATTCATAGATAATCTGATCATAAACACACAATTCATCGGATCTCGACAAACACACCGCAAAAGAGTATTACATCGGATAGATCTCCACGAAGATCATGAAGAACATGGTATTGAAGAACATAGAGAGAGAAGAAGCCATCTAGCTACTAGCTATGGACCCAAAGGTCTGAGGTGAACTACTCACGCATCATCGGAGGGGCAATGGAGTTGATGTAGACGCCCTCCATGATCGAATCCCCCTCCGGCAGATTACCGGAAAAGGCTCCAAGATGGGATCTCACGGGAACAGAGGCTTCCGGCGACGGAAAAGTATTATCGTGGCTCTTTTTGGTATTGGGGGAATATTTGGGAATTTATAGGACGAAGATTAGGGTTAGGAGGCCTGCAGGGGGGCCACAAACCAGGAGGGCGCCCCCCCCCCCCCTCTAGGGCGCGCCATGCAGGCTTGTCGTCTCCCGGCAGGTCTCCTACCCCCTCTCTAAGTCTGGCAGGTTTCTTCTGGTCCAAGAAAAATCATATCGAAGATTTTATTCCGTTTGGACTCCGTTTAATATTCCTTATCTGCAATACTCAAAAACAAGGAAAAAAACAGAAACTGGCACTAGGCTCTAGGTTAATAGGTTAGTCCCAAAAATAATATAAAATAGCATATTAATGAATATAAAACATCCAAAACAGATAATATAATAGCATGGAACAATCAAAAATTATAGATAAGACGTATCAGTCCTCCTGCCTGGACATCCCGCAGCGGCCACGTGGAGCCCCTTTGGTCCCGGATCGTAAGCAAACCGAGACTAAAGGTTTTAGGTATTAGTCCCGTTTGGTTTGTCCCGGTTCCAGAACCGGGACTAAAGGCCCTCTGAAACCGGAACTAGTACCCTGTTTTCTACTAGTGACTCACGCCGCTGCAACTTGGAGAAAAACACTGTTATGTTTGCCTTTGGACCAAGGTAGAATGTGAATTGGTGGCACGAGTTTTGTGGATATAAAAATGATCAATAAAATATTTTCCACATGTTCGGCTCCCAAAGCATTAAGTCCATCACCCTTAATTGGACTTGCATGGTGCACGTAGAATAAGATGCATGCATGATCATTATTTTTTTCTCTCTCGTCTCTATGAATTAAATATAACGTGAGACTCAAAGTACTTTAACTTAATTAGACACAAAATGAGCCTAGTATAATGAAAATATGAAAATTTAAAGATGAGCCTTTAAACCGAAATGAAGAGGGTAACATATGTTTATTACTAGTCTAAGCTACTCCCCATTCTGAGTAGTCTTACTCCCAGTATGGGTAGTCTCAAGAGTAGAAAGGATTGACAATCCATGCAGGTATTCCACTAGCACAACCGTTTACTTTAGCAAATAATTAATTTCATCACCCACTAAGCACACCTCCGAAAAGCCCAGTGTCTCTTTAATCCCATCGTCTCCACCAACACATACCTAATGTAACACCGATCGATCGTCCAACCAGCTGACGGCAGGAAAGAAAAAAAGACGGATCGAATCCTCCCGATGTCGATGGAAAACCAAGGAGGAAATGGACTTCTCCACCGAGATAAGCAAAGCATATGCTCGGGGCCGCATCCGCTGGCTTATCCTTTTTTGCGCCATTAGGGGCTCACTAAGGTTTACCTATTGCCCGGAACTCCACCGATGAACAGACGGCGCCGGTAGATGGGTGCGCGATGACTCACGCGATCGCGAGGCTTGCTTGACAGGTTGTTGTCGTCGCCGGGATAAGCAGACCGGCTGGCCGGCCCCAGCCAGGATCGCCTCCACGATCGACTTGCTGCGATCGGCATCGAAACGCACAGTGAAAAGTGGCGTTCGATCTTCGATCCTTTTTATGGTTGGTCGTTGGGCAAATCATGGAAGACCAACCCCCGGCTAGCAAGACAGTGAGAAAATATCAAAGCTAGATATGGAGTACTATCTTCTGATGTGAAATCACCATGAATATATGTTCTGTTGTGTGAGGACCGTCAGGTCGATCGAAGTGATCACGCCTGGTTCCAAAACATAATTACTTTTTTTTTTGTCTATAGGTAAGCTATATGTTATTCAAGGCGTCAATAGAAAACCCCATTTTTGTAGGTTCTACTTACTTTTCATTGGCTTCGGAATAATAGAGTAATTCGGAATAGCAGCCAAAATCTTGGGAAAATCTAAGTTAATGATCAATAGGTTTGGATAAATAATTTAGGAAGGATATTCTCATACTGACACAATACAAGGACAAGTATATGTGAAATCTATCCTTTCATAATTCGTAATTAATCCTTGTATTGTTTGTTGGATTAGGTCTAACTTTCTTGACCAAACTGCGAGCGTGGAACTTTACGAGATGAAATAGGGAAGTAAGTAAATATCGTGTCGCCAGTAATGTAAGCAGCATGCATGATTTCGCACGTACGTGCGTGTGGTTGTGTGGATGGAGGGCTCACCGTTCTACTGTAATCCTTGTTGAAGAATTCATCCGATTAACCAGTTAACTTACCGATTAATTCCTACTCGTAGGATAACCGAGTAGCCAATAAACTGATAAATCGGTTGATTAATTGATTAAATGGCCTATTAACTTGTCAATTAGCATATTAATCTCATAATCGTCAGCTAACCGAGGAGTTACCAGTTAACGATTTCTTCAACAGTGACTGTAATCTTGTCTTCAGAGAGAATCTAGCTTAATTACAGTGTTCGTCCGAGGGGAGACATGCAAGCTAACCGATGAACTACAATCCCTGCTGTGTTGACTTGGTACCTTGCAGTGTTTGTACCAGTGGAGGCATGCAAGCGAATCACCAGTGCAGCCATGCATGCACGGATGTGTGTGCAGGCGCACCGAGATAAGTTAGGTGCGATGCGATGAACAGGAAACGCATGCGACCATGCAGATACAAGTAGCTAGCTAGTGTTGATTTGGGATTGATTCCGAGAGCCCGGGGATATATATTCTCCAATAATTGAGATGTCTATTCCAGTTCCGTAGCCAACTTGAAGCCCCAACTTGTGTGTATGTCCACAAGATATCGCAATTATACGAAGCTAGTAAAGACGTAACGTAATAATACAATCAGAGGGTATTTGCTATTTGGGATGCATGGGACGGTGCCAAATTACACTAGAATTTTCTGCCTCGTTAAGATTGGTCTGGCTAGTCGTCGTCTGTAGCTAGGAAATCTTCTGCCGGTGTAGACCTTCTAATTCCAGTAGGCCAAAAGGCGGATAGAAAATTGCCCATCTGTCCGGAGTATTATACCCAGCGAAATGGGGATGGAATAAAACTGGTTCAGTGGATAGAGAAATGCTTCAGGGGAGAAGCCCCCCTCTCCAATAATGTCATTACTTAACTCCATGGATCGGCTAGAACATAATTCAACGTCAACCAGTAAGCAACGTCCACATATTACGCCGGTAGCAACAGAAGTTGGTAGATGAGCTCGTTGTTGCTGTCGATCGCGCCTTGGTTTGAACATCAGAGAGAAGTGTCCAAGCCAGCCATTGGATGTGCTCTGGGTGGGTTAAGTAGAGTATTTGCAAGCAGTGTTTATTAGTGAAGGAGGATCAACCCCATCCAATCATCCATGAGTGTGTGCAAGCCAGCCATTTGGGGGTTGCATGAGGCCAACTCCAGCGCGCGACCCCATCCGGACATCCGTTTGGCCCGGATTCTGTCCGTTTGGGGCGGGCAATGGGGTCGTGTCCGGGCCTGTCCTGGGATGTGGTGGCCGTGCGCCCAACGCGCGGACGCATCCTTCGGCCGCATCCTGTCCGCCACGGCGAATATGCCCATATATTCATATTTATCAATGTGTTAAACAAGTTTGCACGTCCAAATATCAATTGTCTCGAATAAAAATAGTTTTACAACCCAATCGAAATTGTCTCGAATAAAATAGTTTTACAACCAAATCGAAATTGTCTTGAATAAAGATAATTAACCAATACATCTATTGGTTTCCAATGTGATCCCACATGTGCTCAACCAAGTCATTTTGAAGCTGCAAATGAGTGTGCCAATCACGGATTTCACGATGGAATTGGGTAAACTGCTCAAACGTGGCCGGTTCTTGGTGCAGGGGTTCAACATTGTTACCTTGAAAATCAAATCCTTGGTCGAAGATGGAGTCATCACGCTCGTCCTCGACGATCATGTTGTGCATGATCACACAAGCAGTCATCACCTCTCAAAGCTTCCCTTCATCCCATGTCAGTGCAGGGTTTCGAACGATACCTCATCGGGATTGAAGCACACCAAAAGCACGCTCCACATCCTTTCTAGCACTCTCTTGCATTTGGGCAAATCTCTTTCTCTTCTCTCCTTGGGGGTTTGAGATTGTCTTCACAAAAGTTGACCACTGAGGATATATACCATCAGCCAGGTAGTATCCCTTGTTGTAGTGGTGGCCATTGATCTCAAAGTTGACAGGTGGGGAGTGGCCTTCTGCAAGCCTGGCGAACACTGGGGAACGCTGCAGCACATTGATATCATTGTGAGAACCGGCCATGCCGAAGAAAGAATGCCATATCCAAAGATCGTGCGAAGCCACCGCTTCTAATATGACAGTGCACGCTTTCACATGCCCCTTGTACTGGCCCTGCCAAGCAAATGGACAGTTCTTCCACTCACAGTGCATACAATCTATGCTGCCAAGCATGCCTGGAAAGCCTCTATCGGCGTTGATCGCCAACAGCCTTTCTGTGTCAGCGGCATTTGGCTGCCTCAAGTACTCGGGGCCAAACACCGCTACCACGGCCTTGCAGAAGTTGTACATTGACAGCAGACATGTGGACTCACTCATGCGCACGTACTCATCCACATGATCGCCTGGAATTCCATATGCAAGCATGCGAATGGCGGCAGTGCATTTCTGATAAGAGGAGAATCCAAGCTTGCCAAGGGCATCCATTTTGCACTCAAAGAATGGGTCATGCTGAACCACTCCCTCACGGATGCGATTGAACACATGCCTTGACATACGAAAACGGCGACGGAATTTCTCCGGTTTGAAGAGCGCGGTATTCTCAAAGTAATCAGCATAGAGCAAGGCGTGGCCTCTCTCCCTGTGGCGGTTCATGTTGGGCGCACGGCCAGGCACTGACCCCCTGTACCGAGGCCGCTGCCTTTGAATGTGGTCATGAACGACCAGTGCAGCCACCACAAGTTCTTCGTCATCCGAGGACGAATCATCCGATGAACAAATGAAGTGGTTGAAGAAAAATTCATCTCCATTGTCCATACCTTTGTGGGCAAAGTGTCAAACACCTTGCGGTCGTGGTGGCGAAGAGGCCGCGAATCACCTCGAGGCAGCGGGGGCGGATGGCGACCGGCTACAGGTCGCTCTGTAGCAACCCCGACGGAAGCTGCGGCTGCCGATGGGCGTTGCCGGTGGTCATATCCCCTCTGCGACAGGATCCGACGGCGACGGCCAAAACTCCTCCGAACAACGGCCAAAACTCCTACCAAAGCGCGGGCGTGATGGCGGCCATGGTGAGACGTGGTTTGGTATGGACGGCCGGGGGGCGAGCAGCGAGGAGGCGTCCGGATAATAGTGGCGTCGCCGGCGGCGGGGTTGGGCGGGGAGGGGCGGGTGGAGGCTTGGGGGTGAATGAATCGGCAGTCTCCCCGATAGGCGGGCCAGGGGAGGACAAGGGCGTGTGTCCCGCCCGTCCGCGCGCTGTCCGTTTCACCCCAAACGCGACGCAAGTTTGGGCTGGGAATGGGTCGAAAACGGACGAAAAACAGACATTTGTCCGTTTGGGGCCGCGCGTTGGGCCGCGCTATTCGTCCGTTTAACCCCAAACGGACGCACCCGGACCGGATGGGGTCGCGCGCTGGAGTTGGCCTGATCCACGTACAATATGCTTTATTAGTGAAGGAGGATCAACCCCATCCAATCATCCATGAGTGTGTGCTTTCCTGCGTGGATTAGGTTTGCAGCTAACTGTTCGAGGCTGCAAATGTTACAACTAGCAGCATATATATACTATATCACTAATCTCCTTAAAATCGGACGCCTCTCGTTCATTTGAGGTCACCAATTTGGAATTGGGTCGTCGATTTTGACCGGATCAACAATTTTTAACTCAATTATTTTAATCCTATATATACCACTAATTCCACTAGTTTTGAAGAGCCCACATTCAATTGAGGTCTCTAATTGACATTGTGACATCCGATTTTGACCTGGTCAACAATTTCTCAAAGCTTTTTCATTTAATTATTTTATTCATATCTCTATAACACTATACTTCTTAGTTTTATGGAGCCCACATTCAACTGAGGTCTCCAAGACTCCAATTAAAATTGGCTTTCGCCGGTCCTCAGAGCCCACCAGGAGTAGCGGCACATATGACTCCATTGGCAGAGGATGGTAGACGATCTGTTGAGATCACTAAACAGACCGAGGCATAGGAGGGTGCCACCGATGACGCAGTCGGGAGCATGGCAGGAGGCCAAACCCCGACTATTGTCACCACTGAAGAGGTCATCACCTTTGGTGGGATTCCAGACCCTAATACCGGCGACAGGCGTGTCAATCATCGGATTCAGGGCTAGGCTGATGCGGATGACCTGCAGTTGGGTGATGACCCACAAGTATAGGGGATCAATTGTTGTCCTTTCGATAAGTAAGAGTGTCAAACCCAACGAGGAGCAGAAGGAAATGACAAGCGGTTTTCAGCAAGGTAATTTCTGCAAGCACTGAAATTGTAGGTAACAGATAGTTTGATAGCAAGGTAATTGGTAACGAGCAAGTAACGGTAACAGTAAATAAGGTGCAGCAATGTAGCCCAAATCCTTTTGTGACAAAGGACAGGCCAGAACAGTTTCTAGTAATAGGCAAAGTGTTCTTGAGGTTACACGGGAATTTCAACTAGTCACTTTTATCATGTTGGTTTAATTCGTGTTCGCTACTTTGATAATTTGATATGTGGGTGGACCGGTGCTTGGGTGCTGCTCTTACTTGAACAACCTCCCACTTATGATTAACCCTCTCGCAAGCATCCGCAACTATGAGAAAAATATTAAGATAAAATCTAACCATAGCATTAAACGTTTGGATCCAAATCAGCCCCTTACGAAGTAGCGCATAAACTAGGGTTTAAGCTTCTGTCACTCTAGTAACCCATCATCTAATAACTACTCCACAATGCATTCCCTTAGGCCCATGAATGGTGAAGTGTCATGTAGTCGACGTTCACATGACACCACACTAAGGGAATCACAACATACATATCATCAAAATATCAAACACATATCAAATTCACATGATTACTTGCAACATGACTTCTCCCATGACCTCAAGAACAAAGGTAACTACTCACAAATAATAATCATGCTCAAGATCAGAGGGGTATTAAATAGCATAATGGATCTGAACATATAATCTTCCACCAAATAAACCATATAGTAATCAACTGCGCAAGGTAATCAACACTACTAGTCACCCACAGGTACCAATCTGAGGTTCCGGTACAAAGATTGAACACAAGAGATGAACTAGGGTTTGAGAGGAGATGGTGTTGTTGAAGATGTTGATGAAGATTGGCCTCCCAAAGATGAGGGGTGTTGGTGATGACGATGGCTTCGATTTCACCCTCCGAGAGGGAAGTTCCCACGGCGGAATCGCTCCGCCGGAGGGCGAAAGTGCTCCTGCCCAAGTTCCGCCTCGAGGCGGCGGCGCTTCGTCCCGAAAGTCCTCCTCTTTTTTTTTCTAGGTTAAAAGTGATTGTATACCAGAAGATGGTGACACGTCTCCAACGTATCTACTTTTCCTCACTCTTTTGCCCTTGTTTTGGACTCTAATTTGCATGATTTGAATGGAACTAACCCGGACTAACGCTGTTTTCAGCAGAACTACCATGGTGTTGTTTTTGTGCAGAAATAAAAGTTCTCGGAATGGAACGAAACTTTTTGGAGAATTATTTCGGAATATATAAGAATTATTGGAGCCAAAATCCACCGTAGAGGGGGGCCAGGGTGAGCAGCACCCACCAGGGTGCGCTAGGCCCCCTGGGCGCGCCCTGGTGGGTTGTGCCCACCTCGTGGCTCCACTGACACTAATTCCGTCACTATAAATCCTATTTTTGGAAAAAAAATCAGAGAGAAAGTTTCATCGCGTTTTACGATACGGAGCCGCCGGCACCTCCAGTTCTTCATCAGGAGGCCAGATCTGGAGCCCGTTTGGGGCTCCGGAGAGGGGAATCTTCGGTCTTCGTCATCACCAACCTTTCTCCATCGCCAATTCCATGATGCCCCCCACCGGGAGTGAGTAATTCCTTCGTAGGCTTGCTGGTCGGTGAGGAGTTGGATGAGATTCATCATGTAATCGAGTTAGTTTTGTTAGGGCTTGATCCCTAGTATCCATTATGTTCTGAGATTGATGTTGCTATGACTTTGCTATGCCTAATGCTTGTCACTAGGGCTCGAGTGCCATGATTTCAGATCTGAACCGTTTATGTTATCATCTCTATATCTATGTTCTTGATCCGATCTTGCCTAGTCATATGCACATATTACGTGTTATGATCCGTCAACCCCATAGCGACAATATTTGGGATACTTTGCGGTGATGACCGTAGTTTGAGGAGTTCATGTATTCACCATGTGTTAATGCTTTGTTCCGGTTCTCTATTAAAAGGAGGCCTTAATATCCCTTAGTTTCCTTATGGACCCCGCTGCCACGGGAGGTTAGGACAAAAGATGTCATGCAAGTTCTTTTCCATAAGCACGTATGACTATTTACGGAATACATGCCTACATTACATTGATGAACTGGAGCTAGTTCTCTATCGCCCTAGGTTATGACTATTATATGATGAATATCATCCAACGAGTTCACCGATCCAGTGCCTACGAGCTTTCCACTTATTGTTCTTGCTAAGTTACTATTGCTGCTGCTACTGTTCCAACTGCTACAAAACTATTGCTACTACTGTTACCGCTACTGTTATTATTGCTACTGCTATCAAACTATCATATTACTGTGCTACTGATCACCTTGCTGCAGATATTTAATCACCGTGTGTGGTTGAATTGACAACTCAACTGCTAATACTCTCAAGTATTCTTTGGCTCCCCTTGTGTCGAATCTATAAATTTGGGTTGAATACTCTACCCTCGAAAACTGTTGCGATCCCCTATACTTGTGGGTTATCAAGACCTTTTTCTGGCGCCGTTGCCGGGGAGCATAGCTATATTTGTTGAGTCACTTGGGATTTATATCAAATTATCACTATGAAGAATCTGAAGGATCCAAAGACTAAGATTTTTCCCTCTAAGACGAGGGGAGGTAAGGAACTGCCATCTAGCTCTACGCTTGATTCACCTTCTGTTATGAGTAAGCTTGCAACACCACCACATGCTTGTAATCTTGATATGTCGCAAAGTATTGATGATGCTACCTCTGCTATTAATGATGCTTATGATGATGCTAGTACCATGCTTGATGATAATGTGCCCCTAGGAGAATTTCTTGATGAACAAATTGCTAGAGCTAAAGAGAATGAAACTACTGAAACTGATGAGATTGCTGAAACTGATAAAGCTTATGAAACTGGTGATGATTATGAAACACCCATTAGTCCTAGCTCTCCTAAGTTTGAAATGCCTAAGATACCTGAAGATTATTTTTTGGACGAAGAAATAACTAGAGAAATTCTTTCTTGCAAGGATAGAAACGATCTTAAGAAATTGCTACGCAAGTATAAGGAAATGACTTTGAATGCTAGAATGAAATGTGATCCTAAGTTTGCTACTTCACCTATCTTTGTTACCGATAAGGATTATGAATTCTCTGTCGACCCAGAATTAATCACTTTGGTTGAATCTGATCCTTTCCATGGCTATGAAAATGAAACTGTAGTGGCACACCTTACTAAGTTGAATGATATAGCCACCCTCTTTGCTCATGATGAGAAGATTCGCTAATATTACATCCTTAAGTTATTTTCGTTCTCATTAAAGGGTGATGCTAAGGCATGGTACAATACTCTTACTCCTGGTTGGGTGCGTAGTCCCCAGGATATGATTTACAAATTTTCTGAAAAATATTTTCCTACTCATAAGAAACAAGCTGCCTTACAGGAAATATTTAACTTTGTGCAAATTGAAGAAGAGAGTCTCCCACAAGCTTGGGGGAGGCTTCTCCAGTTGCTGAATGCTTTCCCTGATCATCCTCTCAACAAAAATGAAATACTTGATATCTTCTATAATGGACTAACCGATGCTTCTAGGGACTTCCTAGATAGTTGTGCTGGTTGTGTTTTCAGGGAGCGAGCTTTTGAACAAGCTGAGGAATTATAGAATAATATATTGAAGAATTATGATGACTGGACTCTTCCTGAACCACCGCCTAAACCCACTCTGAAGAAAAGGGGTATCTTATTTCTCAGTCCTGAAGATATGCAAGAGGCAAAGAAATCTATGAAGGAAAAAGGTATTAAAGCTGAGGATGTTAAGAATTTGCCACCTATTGAAGAAATACATGGCCTTGACACACCACCACCTCCACAGGTGGTAGAGGTAAATTATTTATTAAAGTTTAATGAAAGTGACATCCCTCATAATAAACATCCTAGACAATGCTTATATGAGTTTGACAACTATATTATGAAGCAAGATCATTTCAATGCTCATGTTCTGAAACAATTGAAATATAATTTTGATATGATTGCTCGCTTGAGTGACTTGCTATTTAGAATCAGTAATGATGTTAGAGGTGTAGGAAAACATGCCTCTATGGTTCAAACTCAGTTAGAACAAGTTGCTAAGTCCCAGAAAGAATTGCTTGATGAAATGAATAATAATATGCATGATTTTGCTGCTAGAGTAGTAACTAGAGGAGGTAGAATGACCCAAGAACCACTTTATCCTGAGGGTCAACCTAAAAGAATTGAAAAAGACTCTCAAAGAATTAATACTGATGCACCTAGTCCTTCTAAGAAGAAAAAGAAAAAGAAAAATGATAGGACTTTGCATACCTCTAGTGAGCCTGAGACACAAAAACCTCCTGGTAATAATGATGTCTCTATTTCTGATGCTGAAACTCAGTCTGGTAATGAACATTCACCTAGTGATAATGAAAATTATAATGATGATGTTCATGAAGATGCTCAACCTAGCAATGATATAGAACCAAATAATGATGTTGAAATAGAGCCTGCTGCTGATCTTGATAACCCACAACCTAAAAATAAACGTTATGATAAAAGAGACTTTGTGGCTAGGAAACATGGTAAAGAAAGAGAGCCATGGGTTCAGAAACCCATGCCATTTCCACCTAAGCCATCTAAGGAAAAAGGATGATGAATCATTTCAACGCTTTGCTGAAATGATTAGGCCAGTCTTTTGCGTACCCGTTTAACCGATATTTTGAAGATGGCCCCTTATGCAAAGTATATGAAAGATATCATCACAAATAAAAGAAAGATACCTGAAGCTGAAATCTCCACCATGCTTGCTAATTATTCTTTTAAGGATGGAGTACCTAAAAAACTTGGAGATCCTGGAATACCAACTATATCTTGCTCTATAAAAAGAAACTATGTCAAAACTGCTTTGTGTGACTTGGGAGCCGGTGTTAGTGTTATGCCTTTCTCCTTATATAAAAGACTTGATTTTAATAAACTCACACCTACCGAGATATCATTGCAAATGGCTGACAAATCAATGGCCATACCTATCGGTATTTGTGAGGATGTGCCCGTTGTTGTTACAAATGTTACTATCTTAACAGACTTTGTTATTCTTGAGATGCCTGAGAACGACAACATGTCGATTATCCTTGGTAGACCCTTTTTGAATACTGCAGGGGCTGTTATTGATTGCAATAAAAGCAAAGTCACTTTTCATATTAATGGTAATGAGCATACGGTGCACTTTCCGAAGAAGCAATTCCAAGTGAATGGTATAAATGTTATTGAAGAATCTTCGATCATCACTATTGGAAGTTTTCAATTACCTCTATCTACTGCTAAAAAGAAATATGATATACTTATTGTTGGGGATATGCACATCCCCATTGAGGTAACTTAGTGTTTTACGAAAGTTCTTCGGTTTCATACTAATCGGAAGTGGTTGTTAATAAGACTTGATCAACCTTATTAATGAATCATTTTTGAGAGGTATGAAGTCGATGAACCTAGTAAGCACAACTCTCTGCTCCCACATTTTATTTTCTGTTTTAGCTAGTCAAATAAAATAAAATGTCATGATTACCCTATTTTCTGTTTTCTCCGTGCAATAAAAAATGACCCAAAAATAAAAATTCTCAGAATGTCCTGAAAATTTGACACGGTTTTTTTTGAATATTTATGAATTTATGGTGCAAATAATACCAGAGGGGGGTGCACCTTGTGCCCACAAAGACACCAGGGCGCGCCCTGGTGGGTTGTGGCCCCACGTGGGCCCCTCACTTATCTCTTTAGCCCACATCATCACCTACCTCCAGAAAAAAAATCACCACAGCCACCATTCTTGTGTTCTTGTTCTCAAACCCGCGGATTTCGATCTCTTTGCTCGAAGCTCTGTTTCTGAAACTCTTTGGAGGGATTGCTACTTGGTATGTGACTCCTCCATTGCTCCAATTAGTTTTTGATTTAGTGGGTTATTTTTAGAGTAATTAGTTACTCTTGGTGCTGCTATAGATGAGCATGCATGTTGAATTCTTAGAGTTCTAAGTAGTTTGAATGCTCAATATGGCCTCTATGCATGCTTGGGAGTAGTTGCTAACAATCTTACAAAGTTTTGTTGACAAAATTTTTATGGACTAATTTTTTTTCAGAATTTTTATAGGAATAAAAATGCAATTCTTTAGGAGTTCTTCGAGGAGGCGATCCTCGGAAGCCTCATCAAGTGGAATCTCGATTCGACAGTCTTATGTTGAACCAAGCGAAAGCTCGATGCGAGATGCTGCCACCAAATCATGCTTGTGGCCGTGCGATGAGTTCACGGAAGGTGCAGGTATTAAGGACGAATTTGACCAATTTATCCACAACATAGAGCTTGCTCCCTTCATCGTAGATAAGTGCCCCCAACACCTCGAAATCACGAAAACCTTCACAAAGAAATTTAAATGTTTTTCTCGTGAGTCTATAGTTTCATTCAACCTGTATGACCATTCCTTCACCATGCCGTTAGAAATGTTCAGTGAAGCATGCAAACTTCCATATTGCGGTTCCCTTGACGAACCAACAAAATCTGAATACGAGTCATTTTTAGTTAATCTTTGCTTTGGTGAAGATAGAGGGGTAACACAAGGGAGAATTAACAGCATCCATTTCCCATCGATACAATATTTTGCGCTCTTTAACGGTAAATGTATCGTAGGCAAACAAGATTGTAGCACATTGTGTGCTCATGATTTGAGTCTCTTACATACTGCCATAACTGGGAATAAGAATTCTAATCTTGGTGCAATTGTTGCACGGAGACTGCAGCTTAATGCTGCCAATGGTAATTTTTATGGAGGAATCTGATGTCTACTACGCAACTTTATTCTTGTAGACTTTGTTGGGCCTCCAAGCGCAGAGTTTTGTAGGACAGTAGCAATTTTCCCTCAAGTGGATGACCTAAGGTTTATCAATCTGTGGGAGGTGTAGGATGAAGATGGTCTCTCTTAAACAACCCTGCAATCAAATACAAGAAATCTCTTGTGTCCCCAACACACCCAATACAATGGCAAATTGTATAGGTGCACTTGTTCGGCGAAGAGATGGTGATACAAGTGCAATATGGATGGTAGATATAAGTTTTTGTAATCTAAAAATATAAAAACAGCAAGGTAGCAAGTAACAAAAGTGAGCAAAAATGGTATTGCAATGCTTGAACACAAGGCCTAGGGTTCATACTTTCACTAGTGCAAGTTCTCTCAACAATACTGACATAGTTGAATCATATGTAAATCCCTCACGTTTGACAAAGAGTTCACTCCAAAGTCACAAATAGCGGAGAACAAACGAAGAAATTATTGTACCGGAGAGTCAAGACGAAAACATGTTCCAACCCCTATGCATAGATTCCCAAGGTCACGGAACCCGCAAGTTGATCACCAAAACATACATCAAGTGGATCAATAGAACATCCCATTGTCACCATGGATATCCCATCGCAAGACATACATCAAGTGTTCTCAAATCCTTTAAAGACTCAATCCGATAAGAAAACTTCAAAGGGAAAACTCAATTCATCACAAGAAGATAGAGAGGGGAAAACTCCATATGATTTATCTATATTAATAAAGCTCGCGGTACATCAAGATTGTGTCATCTCAAGAACACGAGAGAGAGAGATCAAACACATAGCTACTGGTACATACCCTCAGCCTCGAGGGTGAACTACTCCCTCCTTGTCAAGGAGACCTCCGGGATGATGAAGATGGCCTCCGGTGATGGTTTCCCCCTCCGGCAGGGTGCCGGAACGGGCTCCCGATTGATTTTTCATGGCTACAGAGGCAAGCGGCGGCGGAACTCCCCATCTAGGTTTCTTTCTGGAGGTACTTGGCGTTGGAATCAAGTCAAGGGGGGCCACGAGGCGACGACAAGCCAGGGGGGCGTGCCCAAGGAGGGGGGCGCCCCCTAGGCTTGTGGTTGCCTCGTGGCTCTTCTGGCCCAACTCCGATGCCCCGTGAGTCTCTTCTGGTCCATAAAAAATCACCGTAAATTTTTATTCCGTTTGGACTCTGTTTGATATTCCTTTTCTGTAAAACTCAAAAACAAGGAAAAAAACAAAAATTGGCACTGGGCTCTAGGTTAATAGGTTAGTCCCAAAATATAGTATAAAATAGCATATTAATGCATATAAAACATCCAAAACCGATAATATAATAGCATGGAACAATCAAAAATTATAGATACGTTGGAGACGTATCAAGCATCCCCAAGCTTAATTCATGCTCGTCCTCGAGTAGGTAAATGATAAAAACAGAATTTTAGATGTGGAATGCTACCTAACATATTCATCCATGTAATTTTCTTTATTGTGGCATGAATATTCAGATCCATAAGATTCAAAACAAAAGTTTAATGTTGACATAAAAACAATAATACTTCAAGCATACTAATAAAGCAATCATGTCTTCTCAAAATAACTTGGCCAAAGAAAGTTATCCCTACAAAATCATATAGTCTGGCTATGCTCCATCTTCATCACACAAAGTATTAAATCATGCACAACCCCGGTTTTAGCCAAGCAATTGTTTCATACTTTAGTGTTCTCAAACTTTTTCAACTCTCACGCAATACATGAGCGTGAGCCATGTACATAGCACTATAGGTGGAATAGAATATGGTGGTTGTGGAGAAGACAAAAAAAGAAGGAGATAATCTCACACCAACTAGGCATATCAACGGGCTATGGAGATGTCCATCAATAGATATCAATGTGAGTGAGTAGGGATTGCCATGCAACGGATGCACTAGAGCTATACGTGTATGAAAGCTCAAAAAGAAACTAAGTGGGTGTGCATCCAACTCGCTTGCTCACGAAGACCTAGGGCAATTTGAGGAATCCCATCATTGGAATATACAAGCCAAGTTCTATAATGAAAAATTCCCACTAGTATATGAAAGTGACAATATAGGAGACTCGATATCATGAAAATCATGGTGCTACTTTGAAGTACAAGTGTGGAAAAAGGATAGTAGCATTGCCCCTTCTCTCTTTTCTCTCATTTTTTTTATTTTCTTTTTTTTTTGGTGGGCTTCTTTGGCCTCTTTAATTTTTCATAAAGTCCGGAGACTCATCCCGACTTGTGGGGGAATCATAGTTTCCATCATCCTTTCCTCACATGGGACAATGCTCTAATAATGATGATCATCACACTTTTATTTACTTACAACTCAAGAATTACAACTCGATACTAGGACAATATATGACTCTATATGAATGCCTCTAGCGGTGTACCGGGATATGCAATGATCTAGCGTAAGCCATGAAAACATCATGCTAGCTATCTTACGATCATGCTAAGCAATATGACAATGATGGTGCGTGTTATGATAAACGGAACGGTGGAAGTTGCATGGCAATATATCTCTGAATGGCTATGGAAATGCCATAATAGGTAGGTATGGTGGCTGTTTTGAGGAAGGTGGGTTTAATGCACCGGCGAAAGTTGCGCGGTACTAGAGAGGCTAGCAAAGGTGGAAGGGTGAGAGTGCGTATAATCCATGGACTCAACATTAGTCATAAAGAACTCACATACTTATTGCAAAAGTCTATTAGTCATCGAAACATAGTACTAGACGCATGCCCCTAGGGGAAGGGTTGGTAGGAGTTAACCATCGCGTGATCCCGACCTCCACACAAAGGAAGGCAATCTATAAATAAATCATGCTCCGACTTCATCACATAACGGTTCACCATACGTGCATGCTACGGGAATCACAAACTTTAACACAAGTATTTCAACCAATCCACAATTACTCACTAGCATGTCTCTAATATCACCATCTTTATATCTCAAAACAATCATAAGGAATCAAACTTCTCATAGTATTCAATGCACTTTATATGAAAGTTTTTATTATATCTCTCTTGGATGCCCATCATATTAGGACTAAATTCATAACCTAAGCAAATTACCTTGCTGTTTAGAGACTCTCAAAATAATATAAGTGAAGCATGAGAGTTCATCAATTTCTATAAAATGAAACCACCGCCGTGCTCTACAAAGATATAAGTGAAGCACTAGAGCAAAAGACAAACTACTCCAAAAAGATATAAGTGAAGATCAATGAGTAGCCAACAATTAAATAACTATGTGAAGACTCTCTCATCTAAGAATTTCAGATCTTAAGTACTTTATTCAAACAGCAAAACAAAATAAAATGACATTCCAAGGATAGCACATATCATGTGAAGAAGCAAAAACTTAGGTTCAACCGATACTAAACGATAATTGTTGAAGAAGAAAGGTGGGATGACAACCGGGGCATCCCCAAGCTTAGATGCTTGAGACTTCTTGAAATATTAATTAGGGATGTCTTGGGCATCCCCAAGCTTGAGCTCTTGTGTCTCCTTAATTCTTCTCATAGCCCGGTTTCACCTATTCTCAAAAACTTCATCCACACAAAACTTGAAAAGAACTCGTGAGATAGGTTAGTGCACATAATAATAAATCAACTCTTTATGTACTGCCAAGACAAGTTGCACAATAATTTTCAAACATCATCTACTGTTTACTATCGTTTCCACAATTTATATCTACCAATATAGGCTATGGAAACTATAGGATAAGCAGATAACAAAACTATGACAATAATCTGTCCAAACAGAACAGTCTGTAGCAATGTATGAAAACAACGTACTTACTTAACTCAAAAATTATGCAAATTTAGGACATGCTAAATAATTTATATTAAAATACTGTATAAAACTTTCAGAAACTTTCCACGTTCCAGTAAAATATGAAAATTCAAACACAACAGCAAAAGTTTCTGTTTTTACACAGCACACATCAAACATGCAATGCAAGCATCCTAAGGCAATTCTTGGAACTTTTTATTGAAAAACAAGATTATAAATAACACCTAATAGAGAACAACAAAATAAAATGACACTCCAAGCAAAACTCATATTATGTGACGAATAAAAATATAGCTCCAAGTAAGATATACCGATAGTGTTGAAGACGAAAGGGGGGATGCCTTCCGGGGCATCCCCAAGCTTAGGCGCTTGAGTATTCCTTGGATATTACCTTGGGGGTGCCTTGGGCATCCCCAAGCTTAGGTTCTTGTCACTCCTTATTCTCCTCATATCAGTGTCTCACCCAAAACTTGAAAACTTCAATCACACAAAACTTAACGGAACTTCGTGAGATGGATTAGTATGATAAAGAGAAAATCATTCACTTGGGTACTCTCAAGACAAGATTCATAATTGTTCCCTAATGATACCTACTGTATTGTACCATTCCCATAATTTATATCATTAAATATATGCTATGGAAACACTAAAACAAGCAAACTATGCATGCAAATAAGAATCTGTCAAAAACAGAACAGTCTGTGAAGATCTGTAGTGTAACCATACTTCCCTCTCTCTAAAAATTCTGACAAATTAGGACAACCTGAATAATTTGTATATCAAGACTGTGTAAAAATTTCAGATCATTATCACGCTCCAGTAAAAAACGAATATTCCTGTACTGGAGTCAAAAGTTTCTGCTTTGGTTCAGCATCAATTCTACTCATCTTGTGAGTCATCCCAAAGGCTTTACTTGGCACTTTATTGAAATAAAAGGCACAAAACATGATTACTACAGTAGATTAATCATGTGAACACACAAAAACATAAAGTAAAAGTGTTGGGTTGTCTCCCAACAAACGCTTTTCTTGAATGCCTTTTAGCTGGGCATGATGATTTCAATGATGCTCACATAGGAATAATAATTGAAACATGCAAAAGAGCATCATGAATCTCATTACAAGCACATTTAAGTCTAACCCACTTCCTATGCATAGGGATTTTGTGAGCAAACAATTTATGGGATCAAGAATCAACTAGCATAGGAAGGCAAAACAAGCATAACTTCAAAACTTTGAACACATAGAGAGGAAACTTGATATTATTGCAATTCCTACAAGCATATGTTCCTCCCTCATAATAATTTTCAGTAGCATCATGAAGGAATTTCACAACATAACTATCACATAGTGCATTATCTTCATGATCCACAAGCATAGAAAATTTGTCACTCTCCACATAAGCAATTTTCTTCTCATTCATAATAGTGGGAGCAAACTCAACAAAATAACTATCATGAGATACTTGATTGACATAACCACTTTAAATATTAAAATCATGATGACAAGTTTCATGGTTACTATCACTCTTTATAGCATACATGTCATCATCATAATCATCATAGATAGTAGGCATGTCATTATCATAACAAATTTGCTCATCAAAACTTGGGGGACTAAAAATATCATCTTCATCAAACATAGCATCCCCAAGCTTGTGGGTTTGCATATCATTAGCATCATGGATATTCAGAGAATTCATACTAGCAATATTTCAATCATGCTCATCATTCAAGGAATTCTCATTAAGTATTTTCATAAATTCTTCCTCTACCAATTGAGCACAATTTTCCAAACCATCATTTTCACGAAAGACATTAAAAAGACGAACCAATTAATGCAACCTAAACTCCATTTTTTTGTAGTTTTATTTTATAAAACCAACCTAGTGAAAAACAAGAAACTAAAAGATTTAATTGCAAGATCTAAAGATATACCTTCAAGCACTCACCTCCCCGGCAACGGCGCCAGAAAAGAGCTTGATGTCTACTACGCAACTTTATTCTTGTAGACTTTGTTGGGCCTCCCAGTGCAGAGTTTTGTAGGACAGTAGCAATTTTCCCTCAAGTGGATGACCTAAGGTTTATCAATCCGTGGGAGGTGTACGATGAAGATGGTCTCTCTCAAACAACCCTGCAATCAAATACAAGAAATCTCTTGTGTCCCCAACACACCCAATACAATGGCAAATTGTATAGGTGCACTAGTTCGGCGAAGAGATGGTGATACAAGTGCAATATGGATGGTAGATATAAGTTTTTGTAATCTGAAAATACAAAAACAGCAAGGTAGCAAGTAACAAAAGTGAGCAAAAACGGTATTGCAATGCTTGAAAACAAGGCCTAGGGTTCATACTTTCACTAGTGCAAGTTCTCTCAACAATACTGACATAGTTGAATCATATGTAAATCCCTCACGTGCGACAAAGAGTTCACTCCAAAGTCACAAATAGCGGAGAACAAACGAAGAAATTATTGTAGGGTACGAAACCACCTCAAAGTTATCTTTTCCGATCAATCGTATGAGCTATCCCTATATGTGTCACGAACAGCCCTAGAGTTCGTACTAAAATAACACCTTAAGATACACATCAACCAAAACCCTAATGTCACCTAGATACTCCAATGTCACCACGAGTACCCAAGGGCTTGATTATACGATATGCATCACACAATTTCAGATTCATCAGGTTTAATCCAACACAAAGAACTTCAAAGACTGCCCCAAAGTTTCTACCGGAGAGTCAAGACGAAAACATGTGCCAACCCCTATGCATAGATTCCCAAGGTCACGGAACCCGCAAGTTGATCACCAAAACATACATCAAGCGGATCAATAGAACATCCCATTTTCACCACGGAGATCCCATCGCAAGACATACATCAAGTGTTCTCAAATCCTTTACAGACTCAATCCGATAAGAAAACTTCAAAGGGAAAACTCAATTCATCACAAGAAGATAGAGAGGGGAAAACTCCGTATGATTCATCTATATTAATAAAGCTCACGGTACATCAAGATTGTGTCATCTCAAGAACACGAGAGAGAGAGAGAGATCAAACACATAGCTACTGGTACATACCCTCAGCCCCGAGGGTGAACTACTCCCTCCTCGTCATGGAGACCGCCGGGATGATGAAGATGGCCTCCGGTGATGGTTTCCCCCTCCGGCAGGGTGCCGGAACGGGCTCCCGATTGATTTTTCGTGGCTACAGAGGCTTGCGGCGGCAGAACTCCCCATCTAGGTTTCTTTCTGGAGGTTTCTGGATATATAGAGGTACTTGGTGTTGGAATCAAGTCAAGCGGGGCCACGAGGCGACGACAAGCCAGGGGGCGCGCCCTAGGGGGGCGCCCCCTAGGCTTGTGGCTGCCTCGTGGCTCTTCTGGCCCAACTCCGATGCCCCGTGGGTCTCTTCTGGTCCATAAAAAATCACCGTAAATTTTTATTCCATTTGGACTCCGTTTGATATTCCTTTTCTGTAAAACTCAAAAACAAGGAAAAAACAGAAACTGGCACTGGGCTCTAGGTTAATAGGTTAGTCCCAAAAAATAGTATAAAATAGCATATTAATGCATATAAAACATCCAAAACCGATAATATAATAGCATGGAACAATCAAAAATTATAAGTTCTAATGCCTCCCGTGTAGCAGAAAGATTAAATGTCTCACCATGGCCTAATGACCCCATCTTACCTACTCAGTATTTAGACTTTGATGCCATGAAGCATCATAAGTTCCATACGGGTACGGCCATTAACTACACCTATAACTTGAGATTTAACAAGAAACCTGTTGTGCCTGTCGCTTTGCGTGCTCCTGCTCTCTTTTATTTTCACAACAGGGGAAGATATTATGTCCTTGAGAGCGAAGCCCATGCGTACAACGCGGAGGTTGAAGCTGCCAGGAGGGACGCGGAGTCTGCTCTGAGGGCCTCGGTGAGCCATCGCCTAGATTATTATTCAAATGCTTGGTGATTACCAAGCTAGGCCAAAAGCCTAAGCTTGGGGGAGGACGTATTCCCACCGACATTACATTCATGTTCACACATTTCATTCCAGTTATCTGTGTTCACACTTTTTCATTGTAATATACATGCTAGATTTTTTTTCTCGCTTTCTTCTTGTGTGTTTGAAAAACTTTAAGAAAATCCAAAATTATTTCCTACTTCTTTTTAGTTTTTCTTTCTAGCTTAGTTTTGTTGTTGCATCAAAAGAAAACCCAAAAAGATTTCTCGCTTCTTCTTTTACTTGTTGGGAGCTTTCCCGTGTAAATAGTTTTTCTCGTTTTTGTTTTTCCTCTTTAATTTGCTTTCTTCAAGAAAAACCAAAACTCCAAAAATATTTCAGTGTGTTTCTCTGAATTTCTTTTCCTTTTATTCGAGTCGTACCAAGGAGAAGACCAAAAGTGAAATTGTTGAGTGGCTCTCATCTGCATTATTGTTTATCTAACAAAGAGCCCATATTACTTTATCTTCTCCTCTTGAATGAAATGCTTGCAGATTCCAGCTTAGTCCACGGTACTCTTGCACTATTATTATTTTCTTATCATTCGGTCGTGCAAGTGAAAGGCAATAATGACGACATTTGATGAATTGACTATGGCAGATAAAGGCGGGTATGAACTCAACTTGTTTTTTGTTTTTGTAAATATGTTTAACCTAGTATCCTTGATTCAGTTCATTATGATCAAACTGTTGGAAATATGCCCTAGAGGCAATAATAAATTGGTTATTATTATATTTCCTTGTTCATGATAATCGTTTATTATCCATGCTATAATTGTATTGATTGGAAACTCAAATACATGTGTGGGTACATAGACAACACTGTGTCCCTAGTAAGCCTCTAGTTGACTAGCTTGTTGATCAAAGATGGTTAAGGTTTCCTAGCCATGGACATGAGATGTCATTTGATAACGGGTTCACATCATTAGGAGAATGATGTGATGGACAAGACCCAAACTGTAAACGTAGCATTTGATCGTGTCAGTTTATTGCTATTGTTTTCTGCATGTCAAGTATCTGTTCCTTTGACCATGAGATCATGCAACTCACTGACACCGGAGGAATACCTTGTGTGTATCAAACGTCGCAACGTAACTGGGTGACTATAAAGGTGCTCTACAGGTATCTCCGAGGGTGTCTGTTGGGTTGGCATGGATCAAGACTGGGATTTGTTACTCCGTATGACGGAGAGGTATCTCAGGGTCCACTCGGTAATACAACATCACATTGAGCCTTGCAAGCAATGTGACTAAAGTGTTAGCCACGAGATCTTGTATTACGGAACGAGTAAAGAGACTTGCCGGTAACGAGATTGAACTAGGTATAGTGATACCGACGATCGAATCTCGGGCAAGTAACATACCGAAGAACAAAGGGAACAGCATACGGGATTAACTGAATCCTTGACATAGAGGTTCGACCGATAAAGATCTTCGTAGAATATGTAGGAGCCAATATGGGCATCCAGGTCCCGCTATTGGTTATTGGCCGTAGAGGTGTCTCGGTCATGTCTACATAGTTCTCGAACCCGCAGGGTCTACACACTTAACGTTTGGTGACGATTAGTATAATTGAGTTATTATGTTGGTGACCGAAAGTTGTTCGGAGTCCCGGATAAGATCCCGGACATGACGAGGATCTCCGGAATAGTCCGGAGGTAAAGATTGATATATGTGATAATAGTGTTTCGATCTCCGGAAGAGTTCCGAAGTTCACCGGAAGGGGTTCCGGATGTTTACCGAAGTGTTCGGGTGCAGCAACACTTTATATGAGCCAAAGGGATAAAGCCCACAAGGTATTGGAAAGTGCAAAAGTAGTTTTGCTGCCGCGTAAGCGGTACTACCGCTTGGTGAAGCGGTACTACCGCCGGAGCGGTACTACCGCTTGTGTGAAGCGGTACTACCGCCCAAGCGGTACTACCGCTTGTGTGAAGCGGTACTACCGCTTGTGCGCGGCTGTGCACGGTTCGGCAGGGATCCGAGTTGGACTCTTTCCCTGCGGGCCAAACCGACCTTGTGCGGGCAAAACCGACCCGGAGGAGGCTTTTACTCCAAGTTTAGACCCCAAGGCTCAACATATAAATAGAGGGGCAGTGCTATCACACGGGAGACATCAGGATTTCCCAAGCCGTGTGTCGGCAACCCTAGCCCTCTAGTTCCTCCGTCATAATCTCCGTAGCGCTTGGCGAAGCCCTGCAGAGATTGTTCCTCACCACCATCACCACGCCGTCGTGCTGCTGGAACTCAACCACTACTTCATCATCGCTCGCTGGATCGAGGAGGTGAAGGCGTCATCAAGCCGTACGTGTGTTGAACGCGGAGGTGCCGTCCGTTCGGCACTAGATCGGAAGGATCGTGATTGGATCGCGGGACGCTCGGCGATTTGGATCGCGAAGACGTTCGACTACATCAACCGCGTTTATTAACGCTTCCGCTTAGCGATCTACAAGGGTATGTAGATTCACTCTCCCTCTCGTAGATGCTCATCACCATGGATAGATCTTATGTGTGCGTAGGAAAATTTTTGTTTCCCATGCAACGTTCCCTACAGTGGCATCTGAGCTAGGTCTATGCGTAGATGAGATCTCGAGTAGAACACAAACGAGTTGTGGGCGTGGGTGTATACATATTGCTTGCCGTTACTAGTTGATACTTGATTCAGCGGCATTGTGAGATGAAGCGGCCCGGACCGACATTACGCGTACGCTTACGCGAGACTGGTTTTACCGCTGCGTGCACTTGTTGCATAAAGGTGACTGGCGGGTGTCTGTCTCTCTCACTTTAGTTGAATCGGTTCAATGAAGAGGGTTCTTTTAGAAGATCAAAAAGCAATCACTACACCACGTTGTGGTTTTGCGTAGGTAAGAACGGTTCTTGCAAACCCGTAGCAGCCACGTAAAATTTGCAACAACAATTAGAGGACGTCTAACTTGTTTTTGCAGGGTATGTTGTGATGTGATATGGCCAATTACATGATGAGATATATGTGATGTATGAGATGATCATGTTTTGTATAGAATATCACGACTTGCATGTCGATGAGTACGGCAACTGGCAGGAGCCATAGAGTTGTCTTTAATTATTGTATGACCTGCGTGTCAATCATTAAGCGCTATGTAATGCTTTACTTTATCGCTAAACGTTAGCAATAGTCGTGGAAGCAACAGTCGGCGCGACAACCTTATGGCGACACGTTGATGGAGATCAAGATGATGGAGATCATGGTGTCATGCCGGTGACGATGGAGATCATGCCGGTGCTTTGTAGATGGAGATCAAAAGCACAAGTTCATGGCCATATCATGTCACTTATGATTTGCATGTGATGTTAATCCTTTTATGCATCTTATTTTGCTTAGGACGACGGTAGCATTATAAGGTGATCCCTCACTTAAATTTCAAGATAAATTGTGTTCTCCCCAAGTGTGCACCGTTGCGAAAGTTCGTCGTTTCGAGACACGCCGTGATGATCGGGTGTGATAGACTCTACGTTCGCATACAACGGGTGTAAGCCATGTTACACGTGCGGAACACTCGGGTTAAACTTGACGAGCCTAGCATGTACAGACATGGCCTCGGAACACAAGAGACCGAAAGGTCGAACATGAGTCATATAGTAGATATGATCAACATGAAGATGTTCACCATTGAAACCACCTCAACTCACGTGATGATCGGACTTGAGTTGGTGGATTTGGATCATGTTACACTCGAATGATCGGAGGGATGTCAATTTGAGTGGGAGTTTTTTAAGTAATATGATTAACTAAACTCATTATCTAAGAACAATAGTCTAAGTTGTCTTTGCTATATTTATGTTGTAGATCATGGCTCGCGCGGTAGCACCCCTGAATTTTAATGCGTTCCTAGAGAAAGCTAAGTTGAAAGATGATGGAAGTAACTTTGTGGACTGGGCCCGTAATCTAAGGATTATCCTTACGGCTTCCCAGAAGGCTTATGTCCTTGATGCACCGCTTGGTGATCCACCTGCTCCAGTTGAGTCTCTAGACGTTGTGAACGCCTGGCAGGCTCGTTCTGATGATTACTCAATAGTTCAATGTGCAATGTTGTATGGCTTAGAACCGGGACTTCAAAGACGTTTTGAACGTCATGGAGCATATGAGATGTTCCAGGAGTTGAAGTTTATCTTTCAGAAGAATGCCCGGATCGAGAGATATGAGATCTCCGATAAGTTCTATGCTTGCAAGATGGAGGAGAACGGGTCTATCAGTGATCACGTGCTCAGAATGTCTGGGTACTCCACCCGCCTGGCTGAGTTAGGGATGCCCCTTCCGCCAGAGGCTATCACTGACAGAGTTCTTCAATCATTGCCACCTAGCTACAAGAGCTTCATGTTGAACTATAACATGCACGGGATGAACAAGTTAGTCGCCGAGCTGTTTGCGATGCTGAAAGCCGCTGAGTCTGAAATTCAGAAGGAGCATCAAGTGTTGATGGTCAATAAAACCACTAGTTTCAAGAAAAATGGCAAGGGTAAGAAGGGTAACTCCAAGCAGAGTGGCAAAGCAGTTGCTCCTCTCGTGAAGAAACCCAAGGCTGGACCCAAACCAGAAACTGTGTGTTTTCATTGCAAGGGAACTGGACACTGGAAGCGGAATTGCCCCAAGTATTTGGCTGACAAGAAGGCGGCCAACAACAAACAAGGTATATATGATATACATGTTATTGATGTGTACCTTACCAACTCTCGTTGTAGTGCCTGGGTATTTGATACCGGTGCGGTTGCTCATATTTGCAACTCAAAACAGGAACTGCGGAATAGACGGAGGCTGGCAAAGGACGAAGTGACGATGCGCGTGGGAAATGGTTCCAAGGTTGATGTGATCGCCGTCGGCACGCTCGCTCTTCGATTACCGTCGGGATTAGTGATGAACCTAAATAAGTGTTATTTGGTGCCTGCGTTAAGCATGAACATTATATCTGGATCTTGTTTATTGCGAGACGGTTACTCATTTAAATCAGAGAATAATGGTTGTTCTATTTATATGAGTAATATCTTTTATGGTCATGCACCCAATGTGAGGGGTTTATTCTTGTTGAATCTCGATAGTAATGATACACATGTTCATAACATTGATGCCAAAAGATATAGAATTGATAATGATAATACCACTTTCTTGTGGCACTGCCGTTTAGGTCATATTGGCGTAAAACGCATGAAGAAGCTCCATGCTGATGGACTTTTGGAGTCACTTGATTTTGAATCACTTGACACATGTGAGCCATGCCTCATGGGCAAGATGACTAAAACGCCGTTCTCTGGAACAATGGAACGGGCAAGTGACTTATTGGAAATCATACATACTGATGTGTGCGGTCCGATGAGTATTGAAGCGCGCAGTGGTTATCGTTACTTTCTCACCTTCACTGATGACTTAAGTAGATATGGGTATATTTACTTAATGAAACACAAGTCTGAAACATTTGAAAAGTTCAAACAATTTCAGAGTGAAGTTGAGAATCATCGTAACAAGAAGATTAAATTCCTACGATCTGATCGAGGAGGAGAATATCTGAGTTATGAGTTTGGCAGTCACTTAAGACAGTGTGGAATTGTTTCACAATTGACACCGCCTGGAACACCACAGCGTAATGGTGTGTCCGAACGTCGTAATCGAACTTTATTGGATATGGTGCGATCTATGATGTCTCTTGCCGATTTGCCACTATCGTTTTGGGGTTATGCATTAGAGACAGCTGCATTCACTTTAAATAGGGCACCATCGAAATCCGTTGAGACGACGCCATATGAACTTTGGTTTAACAAGAAGCCAAAGCTGTCGTTTCTTAAAGTTTGGGGATGTGATGCTTATGTCAAAAAGCTTCAGCCTGAAAAGCTGGAACCCAAAGCGGAGAAATGCGTCTTCATAGGATACCCAAAAGAGACAGTTGGGTATACCTTCTACCTCAGATCCGAAGGCAAAGTGTTTGTCGCTAAAAACGGAACATTTCTTGAGAAAGAGTTTCTCTCGAAAGAATTGAGTGGGAGGAAGATAGAACTTGATGAGGTTGTTGAACCTTTACTTCAACCTGAGAGTAGCGCAGCGCAGAAAGTTGTTTCTGTGGAGCCTACATTAGCTGAAGAGGAAGTTAATGATGATGATCATGAAGCTTTGGATCAAGTTGCTATCGAACCTCGTAGGTCGACAAGGACGCGTACTGCTCCTGAGTGGTACGGCAACCCTGTCTTAGAGGTCATGTTGTTAAACAACGATGAACCTATGAGCTATGGAGAAGCGATGATGGGCCCGGATTCCGAGAAGTGGTTAGAGGCCATGAAATCCGAGATGGGATCCATGTATGAAAACAAAGTATGGACTTTGGAAGTATTACCTGAAGGGCGTAAGGCCATTCAGAACAAATGGATCTTTAAGAGGAAGACGGACGCGGACGGTAATGTCACCGTCTATAAAGCTCGACTTGTGGCAAAGGGTTTTTCACAAGTTCAAGGAGTTGACTACGATGAGACCTTCTCACCCGTAGCGATGCTTAAGTCCGTCAGAATCATGCAAGCATCTCGGAGTTGGAATCTTCGTTTTGATGAGGTGATCAAAGCGTTCGAGTTTATACAAGTTTACGGAGAAGCTTGTATTTACAAGAAAGTGAGTGGGAGCTCTATAGCGTTTCTAATATTATATGTGGATGACATATTGCTGATTGGAAACAATATAGAAATGCTGGAAAGTGTAAAGGAATATTTGAACAAGAGTTTTTCAATGAAGGACCTAGGAGAAGCTGCTTTCATATTAGGCATCAAGATCTATAGAGATAGATCAAGACGTTTAATAGGACTTTCACAAAGCACATACCTTGATAAGATTTTGAAGAAGTTCAAAATGGATCAGTCCAAGAAGGGGTTCTTGCCTGTTTTGCAAGGTGTGAAGTTGAGTAAGACTCAATGCCCAGTGACTGCAGAAGATAGAGAAAAGATGAGTGTCATCCCCTATGCTTCGGCCATAGGCTCTATCATGTATGCAATGCTGTGCACAAGACCCGATGTCAGCCTTGCCATAAGTATGGTCGGAAGGTTTCAAAGTGATCCAGGAATGGAACACTGGACGGCGGTCAAGAATATCCTGAAGTACCTGAAAAGGACTAAGGACATGTTTCTCGTTTATGGAGGTGATCAAGAGCTCGTCGTAAAGGGTTACGTCGATGCAAGCTTTGACACTGATCCGGATGACTCTAAGTCGCAAACCGGATACGTATTTATTCTTAATGGGGGTGCGGTTAGCTGGTACAGTTCCAAGCAAAGCGTGGTAGCTGATTCTACATGCGAAGCGGAGTACATCGCTGCCTCGGAGGCGGCGAAGGAAAGTGTCTGGATGAAGGAGTTCATGACAGATCTTGGAGTAGTGCCTAGTGCACTTAACCCAATGACTCTGTTTTGTGATAATACTGGTGCCATTGCTCTAGCCAAGGAACCAAGATTTCACAAGAGGACCAGACACATAAAACGACGTTTCAATTCCATCCGCGATTACATCAAGGAGGATGACATAAATATTTGCAAAGTACACACGGATCTAAATGTTGCAGATCCGATGACTAAACCTCTTCCAAGGGCTAAACATGAACAACACCAGAACTGCATGGGTGTTCGATTCATTACAATGTAAATCACATAGTGATGTGAACTAGATTATTGACTCTAGTGCAAGTGGGAGACTGTTGGAAATATGCCCTAGAGGCAATAATAAATTGGTTATTATTATATTTCCTTGTTCATGATAATCGTTTATTATCCATGCTATAATTGTATTGATTGGAAACTCAAATACATGTGTGGGTACATAGACAACACTGTGTCCCTAGTAAGCCTCTAGTTGACTAGCTTGTTGATCAAAGATGGTTAAGGTTTCCTAGCCATGGACATGAGATGTCATTTGATAACGGGTTCACATCATTAGGAGAATGATGTGATGGACAAGACCCAAACTGTAAACGTAGCATTTGATCGTGTCAGTTTATTGCTATTGTTTTCTGCATGTCAAGTATCTGTTCCTTTGACCATGAGATCATGCAACTCACTGACACCGGAGGAATACCTTGTGTGTATCAAACGTCGCAACGTAACTGGGTGACTATAAAGGTGCTCTACAGGTATCTCCGAGGGTGTCTGTTGGGTTGGCATGGATCAAGACTGGGATTTGTTACTCCGTATGACGGAGAGGTATCTCAGGGCCCACTCGGTAATACAACATCACATTGAGCCTTGCAAGCAATGTGACTAAAGTGTTAGCCACGAGATCTTGTATTACGGAACGAGTAAAGAGACTTGCCGGTAACGAGATTGAACTAGGTATAGTGATACCGACGATCGAATCTCGGGCAAGTAACATACCGAAGAACAAAGGGAACAGCATACGGGATTAACTGAATCCTTGACATAGAGGTTCGACCGATAAAGATCTTCGTAGAATATGTAGGAGCCAATATGGGCATCCAGGTCCCGCTATTGGTTATTGGCCGTAGAGGTGTCTCGGTCATGTCTACATAGTTCTCGAACCCGCAGGGTCTACACACTTAACGTTTGGTGACGATTAGTATAATTGAGTTATTATGTTGGTGACCGAAAGTTGTTCGGAGTCCCGGATAAGATCCCGGACATGACGAGGATCTCCGGAATAGTCCGGAGGTAAAGATTGATATATGTGATAATAGTGTTTCGATCTCCGGAAGAGTTCCGAAGTTCACCGGAAGGGGTTCCGGATGTTTACCGAAGTGTTCGGGTGCAGCAACACTTTATATGAGCCAAAGGGATAAAGCCCACAAGGTATTGGAAAGTGCAAAAGTAGTTTTGCTGCCGCGTAAGCGGTACTACCGCTTGGTGAAGCGGTACTACCGCCGGAGCGGTACTACCGCTTGTGTGAAGCGGTACTACCGCCCAAGCGGTACTACCGCTTGTGTGAAGAGGTACTACCGCTTGTGCGCGGCTGTGCACGGTTCGGCAGGGATCCGAGTTGGACTCTTTCCCTGCGGGCCAAACCGACCTTGTGCGGGCAAAACCGACCCGGAGGAGGCTTTTACTCCAAGTTTAGACCCCAAGGCTCAACATATAAATAGAGGGGCAGTGCTATCACACGGGAGACATCAGGATTTCCCAAGCCGTGTGCCGGCAACCCTAGCCCTCTAGTTCCTCCGTCATAATCTCCGTAGCGCTTGGCGAAGCCCTGCAGAGATTGTTCCTCACCACCATCACCACGCCGTCGTGCTGCTGGAACTCAACCACTACTTCATCATCGCTCGCTGGATCGAGGAGGTGAAGGCGTCATCAAGCCGTACGTGTGTTGAACGCGGAGGTGCCGTCCGTTCGGCACTAGATCGGAAGGATCGTGATTGGATCGCGGGACGCTCGGCGATTTGGATCGCGAAGACGTTCGACTACATCAACCGCGTTTATTAACGCTTCCGCTTAGCGATCTACAAGGGTATGTAGATTCACTCTCCCTCTCGTAGATGCTCATCACCATGGATAGATCTTATGTGTGCGTAGGAAAATTTTTGTTTCCCATGCAACGTTCCCTACACAAACATGTTTACAATGACCATTAGAGATTATAGTTGTTCATGCCATGCTTAAGTAGCTAGGAGTGGATAATGATTTATCTTGGGTGTCAACATGCATTAAAATGGTTGTGATGCGATATGATGATATGGTATCCTCCTCCGAATGTTTCAAGTGGTTTCACTTGGCACTTGTTCACATATGTAGTTGAATCAAAACCAACATAGCCTTCATGATATTTATGTTCATGGTGTCCATATCCTACTCACGCTAGCATTCAATGTTGATTATATGTAATGCATGTTCATGACTGTTTTCGCTCTCTAGCTGGCCGCTTCTCAATCTATTTGCTAGCCTTCGCCTGTACTAAGCGGGAATACTGCTTGTGCATCAAAACCCTTAAACCAAGTTATGCCAGATGAGTCCACTATATCTACCTATATGCAGTATTACCCTGCCGTTCCAAGTAAATCTGCATGTGCCACCTCTAAAAATTCAAATAAACATCTGTTTTGTGTGCCTGGACCGCTCATGGAGCGACAGGGGGCGGTCAGTATCTTCCATGCTAAGCGGGTTATTCTCATGATGAGTGTTTATTCACTTGTCCTTACACGAGAGGGGCGGTAATAGGGATTCCCAGTCCCGAAATCAAAAATGAAAAATAATTAAACAAAACTCCCCCAGGAATGTTGTTTGTTTGGACGGTACCCGTGGATGCGGCTAGCCGTGGAGTGTGATTGTTGGTGGAGGGGGAGTAAACCTTTACTTTTACCGCTTGGGAACCGCCGCTAATTTGTTTAGCATGGAAGATATTGATAACTCTTGGTCGTGACGTTGACAGGAAGGGTGTACCTTCCAAAATTATATCTATCTCTGTTTTAAACTTTGAGATCTGGCACCGCTGCAAATCCATGCTTCCCTCTGCGAAGGGACTATCTATTTACTTTTATGATTGAGTCATCACCTTCTCAAACAAGCGCCAGACCTGAGAGCACTATTGTCATCCTCATGCATTGTGTATAGTTGATGTTGGGTGCAGCATGACTGGATCTTTTCTACCATGAATTACAATGTTTAGTCGCTGCTTGAACTTTGGAGGTGCTCTGCATTTATGTTTTGCGGTCTCAGAAAGGGCTAGCGAGATACCACTATTGTCATATTGTATCATGATTGTTTTGACAAAGTGTTGGCGTTTGAGACATATTATTATTGCTCGCTAGTTGCTTATGTTATTGTTATGAGTTAATATAGTTTCTAAGAGTTATTGTTGGCATGGTTAGTCATAATCTTTGCTGAAAACCTGGGTGCTACTTAAGCATATATATGTAAACAAGAACAAAAGAGTTCATAAAAGTTTTTCTTTATCACTTTCAGTTTGTCAACTGAATTGCTTAAGGAAAAGCAAAGGTTTAAGCTTGGGGGAGTTGATACGTCTCCAACGTATCTACTTTTCCTCACTCTTTTGCCCTTGTTTGGGACTCTAATTTGCATGATTTGAATGGAACTAACCCGGACTAACGCTGTTTTCAGCAGAACTACCATGGTGTTGTTTTTGTGCAGAAATAAAAGTTCTCGGAATGGAACAAAAGTTTTTGGAGAATTATTTCAGAATATATGAAAATTATTGGAGCCAAAATCCACCGAAGAGGGGGGCCAGGGTGAGCAGCACCCACCAGGGCGCGCGAGGCCCCCTGGGCGCGCCCTGCTGGGTTGTGCCCACCTCGTGGCCCCACTGACCCTAATTCCACCACTATAAATTCCTATTTTCGGAGAAAAAAATTAGAGAGAAAGTTTCATCGCGTTTTACGATACGGAGCCGCCGCCACCTCCTGTTCTTCATTGGGAGGCCAGATCTGGAACCCGTTTGGGGCTCTGGAGAGGGGAATCTTCGGTCTTCATCATCACCAACCTTTCTCCATCGCCAATTCCACGATGCTCCCCACCGGGAGTGAGTAATTCCTTCGTAGGCTTGCTGGTCGATGAGGAGTTGGATGAGATTCATCATGTAATCGAGTTAGTTTTGTTAGGGCTTGATCCCTAGTATCCATTATGTTCTGAGATTGATGTTGCTATGACTTTGCTATGCCTAATGCTTGTCACTAGGGCCCGAGTGCCATGATTTCTGATCTGAACCGTTCATGTTATCATCTCTATATCCATGTTCTTGATCCGATCTTGCCTAGTCATATGCACCTATTACGTGTTATGATCCGTCAACCCCATAGTGACAATATTTGGGATACTCCGCGGTGATGACCGTAGTTTGAGGAGTTCATGTATTCACCATGTGTTAATGCTTTGTTCCGGTTCTCTATTAAAAGGAGGCCTTAATATCCCTTAGTTTCCTCATGGACCCCGCTGCCACGGGAGGGTAGGACAAAAGATGCCATGCAAGTTCTTTTCCATAAGCATGTATGACTATTTACGGAATACATGCCTACATTACATTGATGAACTGCAGCTAGTTCTGTATCGCCCTAGGTTATGACTGTTATATGGTGAATATCATCCAACGAGTTCACCGATCCAGTGCCTACGAGCTTTCCACTTATTGTTCTTGCTAAGTTACTATTGCTGTTGCTACTGTTCCAACTGCTACAAAACTATTGCTACTACTGTTACCGCTACTGTTACTATTGCTACTGCTATCAAACTATCATATTACTGTGCTACTGATCACCTTGCTGCAGATATTTAATCTCCAGGTGTGGTTGAATTGACAACTCAACTGCTAATACTCTCAAGTATTCTTTGGCTCCCCTTGTGTCGAATCTATAAATTTGGGTTGAATACTCTACCCTCGAAAACTATTGCGATCCCCTATACTTATGGGTTATCAGATGGGCACCGGAGGTAGGCCGAGGAGGGCACAACCCACCAGGGCGCGCCCAAGGGGGCCTGGCACGCCCTGGTGTCTTGTGCCCACCAGGGTGGCCCCCTCCGGTAGTTCTTCGCTCCAGTATTTTTTATTAATTCCAAAAATAATCTCCGTAAAGTTTTAGCTTCGTTGGAGTTGTGCAGAATAGGTATCTCTAATGTGCTTTTTCTGGTCCAGAATTCCAGCTGCCGGTATTCTCCCTCTTTGTGTAAACCTTGCATATTATGAGAGAAAAGGCATTAGAATCACTCCCTAAAGCATTATTATTCAACAAAACATAATAAATAACAGTAGGAAATCATGATGCAAAATGAACATATCAACTCCCCCAAGCTTAGACCTCGCTTGTCCTCAAGCGAAAGTCGATATTGAAAAGCATGTCCACATGGTTTGAGAGGGAGGTGTCGATAAAAATAGAATACGGACATAGCAGCATCATGCTTATTATCATAACAGCAAAAAACTCTAACATAAAAAATTATTCAATATATTTTCATCATATAACTTCTCATGAACAAGTAACAATTCATCACAACATAGAAGTATGAAGCATAAACCTTATTGAAAACCAACAAACTATGTTCTCAGTCAACTTTCCAACTACAATTCATCATATTTTCAGGAAGGGTCTCATGTCGGAGCCTTTTGGCAAGTCCACATACTCAACCATCATTTAGTCTTCTATGATTGCTAACACTCATGGCATACCCATTAGCAAAAAGTTTCAACCAGACACATAGGAAGATATGGGCTTATAGTTTCGCCTCCCAACGTATTCACCTCTAGGGTGATGTCAACAATAATAACTCATGCCCACTCATATCCAACTGGATATATGTGCCTAGATCTTTCCTCACCACATGATGCTTGCAAAAGGAAAAGGTAAAAAGGAATAGGGAAGAATACTTTGACTCTTGCATAAAAGTAAATACATAAAAGTAAAAGATAGTCCCTTCGCAGAGGGAAGCAGAGGTTGTCATGCGCTTTTTGGTTTGTATGCCCAATCCCTTAATGTAAAAGAACGTCACGCTATATTGCCCCCTATGATAGCAACCTTTATTATGCAGTCCGTTGCCTTTATTACTTTGCCATCATAAGTTCGTATAGCGCTCAATTTTCTCTTACACTAATTGATCAAAACACTTTTAGAAGCATTTTTTATTGCCTTATTGCACCGATGACAACTTACTTGAAGGATCTTACTCGATCCGTAGGGGGGTATGGTGGACTCTCAAACAATGAATTTGGCTTTGGGTTTTTGGATGCACAAGTAGTATCTCTACTTAGTGCGGAATTTTTGGCTAGCAAAGATATTGAGCAAGGACCACATGTTGAAGGATCTATGAAAATATAACTTCTATGTGGATATGAACAACCATAAATCATTACGTTGTCTTCCTTGACCAACGTCAACAATTTTGACATATAATATTTGATGGGGGCTCACAATCATAAAAGATGTCCAAGATGGTGTATTTGCATGTGAATCTTCTCTTCCCTTATTAATTCTTTCATGAATTGCATCATTGACCAATGCTATGTTTGTCAATCTCCAATGAATTTTACTACTTATACTTTTTCTTATGTGATGTCATTACTCACCATAAGATTAGCATATGATTCTTTTCATTTATTTCTCTTTTCTTTTATTTTGATTGCAACAAGAAAGTAGAGAGTCAAAAACTCAAACTAAACTTTATTATATAACTCTCACTCGATTACATAGATAGATAGGCCATGAAACTAACACGCGAAAATAGATCATGCTAAACTTTTATTCAACTAAAGCAAAGGGAAACTAAAGATCAAACTAAAATAGGGAAAGGTGAATAAAAGTGATGGTTATACGATACCGGGGCACCTCCCCCAAGCTTGGCTCAAGCCAAGGGGAGTACCCATACCCGTGTGCTCAAGTCTCCTTTGGTGGTGGTGATGAAGAAGGTGGTGGTGTAAAGGTGTCACACTTCATCCTCAGAAGGTACTCCAATTTGCAGATGACCCTCCGAAGGGTATTGATGTGCTCCTCTAGCAAAATATTTTCACGGATGAGAAATTTATTCTGAACATGGACCGCTTCGAAAGCTCTAAAAGCTTCGATTTCAATAGGGGTTAGACGACTGTAATAAGGTTGAAGGATATCTTCTTCTTCTCCCTCCTTTGTTGGCATGGATTGCTCTCCTTCAGGGGGCAGATCCACCAGAACCTCCTTGCCCTTGTCTTCATTGTTGGCTTCTTTTGGCTCCTCCCTCTTCAGCTCCATCTTCATTAGCCAGGCATCTTCTTCCATGTTATTAGAAGAGGAGGAAGACATGATGCCTGGCTTGACAGATCTGATAGGAAAACAGCACGAAACAAGAACAAAGGATTTTTCTGTGATGTGGTCGTCAAAACAGTCGGGGGTATATATAGAGAATTTTTATTCTTGGCAAAAAAGCATATCGAAGAAAAACGGAGTCGGGAAGGTGTCCGAGGTGGGCACAACCCACCACGGCGCGCCCAGGGGGGCCTGGCACGCCCTGGTGTATCGTGCTCACCTCGATCACCTTCCGGTTTATTTCTTTATTTCCAAAATTTTCTAATATTCCAAAACTGACAAAAAAAATTGCGGATTTTTCGGACTCCGTTTACTTACCGTATCACGTACCTCCTATTTTTTCAGAATTCTGGAGTGTTCCGGAAGGTTTCTTTTATGTATTCCTCCGGTGTCATGGTTTGGATAACATTGCTTTGAACGTTAATAGGCGTACCTGAGATATATTGCTTAATTCTTTGTCCATTGACCACCTTCGGGTTAGTACCTTCGGCATTATTAATCTTGATAGCTCAAGAATGATAAACCTCTTCAATAATATAAGGTCCTTCCCATTTGGAGAGAAGCTTACCTGCAAAAAATCTTAAACGAGAGTTGAACAAAAGAACATAGTCTCCTATTTTGAATTCCCGCTTTTGGATTGTTTTGTCATGCCATCTTTTTACTTTTTCTTTGAATAGTTTGGCATTTTCATAGGCTTGGGTTCTCCATTCATCTAGTGAGCTAATATCAAATAGCCTCTTCTCACCGGCAAGTTTGAAATCATAGTTAAGATCTTTAATTGCCCAAAATGCCAAACACACCGCAAAAGTTTACATCAAATAGATCTCCAAGAGACCATTGTATTGAGAGTCATAAGAGAGAGAGAAGAAGCCATCTAGCTACTGCCTACGGACCCGTAGGTCTATGGTGGACTACTCACGCATCATCGGAGAGGCACCTATGAGGAAGATGAACCCCTCTGTGATGGTGTTTAGATTGGATCTCCAGGTTCTGGAACTTGCGGCGGCTGGAATTGTGTTTCGTCGACTCCCCTAGGGTTTTTGGAATATTTGGGAATTTATAGGCATCAGAGGCGGTGCGGAGGGGGCCCGTGGAGGGCACAACTCATCAGGGCGCGCCGGGGGCCCCCTGGTGCGCCCTGGTTGGTTGTGCTCTCCACAGCCCACCTTCCTGGCTCTTGTTTGGCCCACTGGGTGTCTTCTGGTCCAGAAAAAATCTCCAAAAAGTTTCGTCGCGATTGGACTCCGTTTGGTATTGATTTTCTGCGAAGTAAAAAAAAGCAAAAACTACAACTGGCACTTTGGCACTATGTCAATAGGTTAGTCCCAAAAAATGATATAAAGTTGTTATAAAATGATTGTAAAACATCCAAGAATGATAATATAACAGCATGGAAGAAGCAAAAATTATAGATACGTTGGAGACGTATCAGCATCCCCAAGCTTAATTCCTACTCGTCCTCGAGTAGGTAAATGATAAAAACAGAATTTTTGATGTGGAATGCTGCCTAACATGTTCATCACATTCTTTTATTTTGTATAGCATGGACATTTGGACTTATAATTATTCAAAGCAATGGTCTAGTTTTAACATAATGATTTCAGTACTCAAGCATGTCAACAAGCAACCATGTCTTTCAAAATATCAACACGAAAGAAAGTTATCCCTAGACCATCATGCTCAATCATTGATCCATTCATGAAACACACTCAAATATTAGCTATGCCCAATGCTCAAGTACGATCATAGTGCCCCCTAGTTGGTGCTTATAAGAGAAGATGGAGACTCAAAGCAAAAATAAAAATTGCATAAAGTAAATAGATAGGCCCTTCGCAGAGGGAAGTAGGGATTTGTAGAGGTGCCAGAGCTCAAGGTTTAAATTGAGAGAGAACAAATATTTTGGGTGGCATGCTTTTCCTATCAACGAAAACGACAAAGTAGTTCACAATACTTTCCATGCTAGATATATCATAGGCGGTTCCCAAAAAGAAAATAAAGTTTATTCCTTTTTCCACCAAACTTTCACTTTCCATGGCGTCCCGTATCCACGGTTGCCTTCCATACCAACACTTTCCAAGGAATTTATTATTTGGCAACATAAAGTAAATATTTTTTTCTTTTTCATTTCGGGAATGGGCATCCCTATTACCGCCGCACTCTCGTGCAATGACAAGTGAATAAACACTCTTCTTGAGAATAACACATCTAGCATGGAAAAATATTGGACACTCCCCACCGTTTCATGAGAGGTACGGGCACACAAAAGAGAAAATTTATTTTGAAAATTTAGAGACTGCACATACAAATTTTCTTGGAACGACATGGAAATACGGCATATAGGTAGGTATGGTGGACTCATAAGGCAAAACTTGGTTTAAGGATTTTGGATGCACAAGTAGTATTTCTACTTAGTACAAATGGAGGCTAGCAAATAGATTGAGAAGCAACCAAACCAAGAAATGAAAATTCACATAAGTGAGTATTGAACATAACTAACACCGAATAATGCACCACAAGTAGGATGTAACTTCATTGCATAACTATTGACTTTCGTGCATGCATAGGGAATCTCAAACCTTAACACCAATATTCCTACTAAGCATAATTACTCACTAACATGACTCACATATTACTATCATCATGTTTCAAAACTATTACAAGGAATCAAGTTTAATTTGTCCAATGATCTTCATGAAAGTTTTTATTATATCCTCCTTGGATATCTATCACTTTGGGACTAGTTTCATATATTGCCATTGCTTTTTGGCAAGCTCAAACAAATTTAAGTGAAGCACATGAGCATAAAGATTTCATCTCTCAAAAAGGTATAAGTGAAGCATGAGAGGATTTCTTCAAAATTTACTAACTCTCAAATTAATCTAAGTGAAGCATGAAAGTATTTCAACAAAAAATTCCAAGCACACCGTGCTCAAAAAGATATAAGTGAAGCACTTGAGCAATTCTATAGTTCAAAAAGTTTAAGTGAAGCACATAGAGCAATTATAACAAATCATAGCATGATTTTGGCTTTCTCAAATAGGTGTGTACAGCAAGGATACAAAAGGAAAAACTAACAAACAAAGCAAGCAAAGATACAAGACGCTCCAAGCAAAACTCATGATATGTGACGAATAAAAATATAGCTCCAAGTAAAATACCGATGGTCGTTAGAAGAAAGAGGGGATGCCACTCGGGGGCATCCCCAAGTTTAATTGCTTGTTTCTCTTTGGATATATCTTGGGGGTGCGGTAGCATCCCCAAGCTTAGGCTTTTGCTACTCCTTATTCCTTCATCCATCGTGATCTCACCCAAAACTTGAAAACTTCAATCACACAAAACTCAACAAAATCTTCGTGAGATCCGTTAGTATAATAAAGAAAATCACTACTTTAGGTACTGTTGCAAACCCGTTCATATTTTATTATTGCATTATACCTACTGTATTTTAACTTTACCATGGCTTATACCCCCCAATACAAACCATAGATTCGTCAAAACAAGCACACAACGCAACGAAAACAGAATCTGTCTTAAACAAAACAGTCTGTACTAATTTTTACTCTAACCATACTTATGTAAATCTAAAAATTCTGAAAAATTAGGAAAACGTAAGGAATTTATATAGAAACACTGTGTTAAAATTTCAGCTCAAGATCACGTTCCAGCAAAAAATGAAAATTCATATACTGGACACAAAGTTTCTGTTTCAGATTCAGCATCGCTTCTACTCATCCTATGAATCATCCTAAAGGCTTTACTTGGCACAAACACTAAATAAACCATTAAAACACAATCATAACAGAGGCATAATTGTGTCAACACTCAAAAACAGAAAGGAAAAAAGCAAAAATAAATTTATTCATTGGGTTGCCTCCCAACAAGCGCTATCGTTTTACGCCCCTAGCTAGGCATAATGGATAGATTCAAGTACTGTCATCCTTGGTTTTCAATTCTTCAATCACACAACTAGATTTCCTCAAGGATTTAGCATGCATGTTTTTTATGACAACACTCCTAGGAAGAAACCCAAAAAAATCATTCTTGTAAATAGGGTCTCTTATGATTTCAACAAAGTTGGGATGAATACTAATCATTTTAAGATCCCCCTTGTGACTACTAGGCGTAGTAACTTTGTTCTTCGTGACTTGCGTGGTGTTGCCAATATTTACGGGAGTTTTTTCAATAGTTTTGATAGAAGAAAAAGCTGAATCCAAATTACTAAAAATCTCTTCTATCTTATCAATCCGGTAAGGGCTCTCCTCTACCCTCTCGTTAACTACGGTTTCTTTTTCCTTGATCAATTTAAGCGCATCTCCCGCCTTAGATCCAATTTTATTAGCAAGATTATGCATCTTTTTATCTAGATCATCAGGATGTCCTTTAGTAGTCATCTTCTTTTCAATAGCAACTAATCTCTCCATAACATGTTCGAGAGTTAAAGTTGTTTCATTGATCATGATAGGTGGTGATCCCACTAAACTTCCCAAAGCATTAAAAGCATCTAAAGAAGGACACATCAAGAAATTCCCACCGGTAATCGTATCAAGGACGAATCTATACCAAGTGGTGATGCCCACATAGAAACTGCGAAGAAGAACAACGGTAGATTACTTATGGATAAATCTATTATGAGCATTGCAAATCCTATACCAAGCATCTTTTAGGTTCTCCCCTCCCCTTTGCTTAAAATTAAGAACCTCGTTATCGGGAGTACATGCAACAAACATAGAACTAGCCATAATGACTAGGCAAGAGATCTGACGAGAAAAAGGGCATAAGAAAAAGAGGGCGAATAAAACGGCAAATTGGTTAAGTGGTGGAAAGGAAAACGAGAGGCAAATGGCAAATAATGTAATTGCAAGGAGCTGAGATTTGTGATTAGGAACCTGGTAGATGGTGGTGGAGTCCCCTCGGCGCCTATGACAGGCACGTAGAAGAGACTGCTTCCTCACCGGCAACGGCGCCAGAAATTCCTTTGACGTAGCTTGAGACTGCATCGGTATTTCCCCAAAGAGGAAGGGATGATGCAGCACAGTGACGGTAAGTATTTCCCTCAGTTATGAAACCAAGGTTATCGAACCAGTAGGAGGATCACCACCACCCAATAAGCAGCACCTGCACACAAACAACAAATACTTGCAACCCGACGCGAAAGAGAGGTTGTGAACCTCTCTACGGTAAAAAGATAGATTAAGTAGTGATAGATAGGAGAGATAGATCTCTCAAGAACACAAATAAAAAGAGTAAATATGCAGCAATATATTTTTGGGTTTTTGGTTTTGTAGATCTGAAAACAAAGATAGCAAAAACGTAGATCGGAAAGCAATATGATGGAAAAGTAAACCCGGGGGCCGTAGGGTTCACTAGTGGCTTCTCTCATGAGTATAGCGCACCGTGGGTGATCAAATTACTGTAGGGCAATTGATAGAAAATCGAATAGTCATGACGATATCCAAGGCGATGATCATTATATAGGCATCACGTCCAAGATAGATGGACCGACTCCTGCCTGCATCTACCTCTATTACTCCACACATCAACCGCTATCCAGCATGCATCTAGTGTATTAAGTTCATGGAAAAACGGGGTAATGCAATAAGAACGATGACATGATGTAGACAAGGTCTATTCATGTAGGAATAGACCCCATCTTGTTATCCTTAATAGCAACGATACATGTGTTTCTTGCTGCCCCTTCTGTCACTGGGAAAGAACACCGCAAGATCGAACCCATCACAAAGCAAGAAAAATCGATCTAGTCGGCCTAACTAAACCAAAGATTCGAAGAAGAAATACGAGGCTATAAGTAATCATGCATATAAGAGATCAAAGAAGACTCAAATAATATTCATGGATAGAAACTGATCATGAACTCAAAATTCATCGGATCCCAACAAACACACCGCAAAAGTTTACATCAAATAGATCTCCAAGAGACCATTGTATTGAGAGTCATAAGAGAGAGAGAAGAAGCCATCTAGCTACTGCCTACGGACCCGTAGGTCTATGATGGACTACTCACGCATCATCGGAGAGGCACCTATGAGGAAGATGAACCCCTCCGTGATGGTGTTTAGATTGGATCTCAAGGTTCTGGAACTTGCGGCGGCTGGAATTGTGTTTCGTCGACTCCCCTAGGGTTTTAGGAATATTTGGGAATTTATAGGCACCAGAGGCGGTGCGGAGGGGCCCCGTGAAGGGCACAACCCATCAGGGCGCGCCGGGGGCCCCCTGGCGCGCCCTGGTGGGTTGTGCTCTCCACAGCCCACCTTCCTAGATCGTGTTTGGCCCACTGGGTGTCTTCTGGTCCAGAAAAAATCTCCAAAAAGTTTCATCGCGATTGGACTCCGTTTGGTATTGATTTTCTGCAAAGTAAAAAACAAGCAAAAACAGCAACTGGCACTTTGGCACTATGTCAATAGGTTAGTCCCAAAAAATGATATAAAGTTGTTATAAAATGATTGTAAAACATCCATGAATGATAATATAACAGCATGGAACAAGCAAAAATTATAGATACGTTGGAGACGTATCACACTTATTGCAGCTAACTGCTCATCAGGGAAACTATCATCAATAGGTAGTGGGTCATCAAGAATATTTTCTAACCTAGACAAGTTATCAGCTACGGGGTTCTCAGCTCCCTTCCTATCAACGATATGTAAGTCAAATTCTTGAAGCAAGAGAACCCACCTAATGAGTCTAGGTTTAGCATCTTTCTTTTCCATAAGATATTTTATAGCAGCATGATCGGTGTGAACAATAACTTTTGAGTCAACAATGTAAGATCTAAATTTATCACAGGCAAACACAACTGCTAAGAATTCCTTTTCAGTAGTAGCATAATTCCGATGAGCACTGTCTAGAGTTTTACTAGCATAATGGATAACATTCAATTTTTTATCAACTCTTTGTCCTAGAACAGCACCAACAGCATAATCACTAGCATCACACGTAATTTCAAAAGGCAAGTTCCAATCAGGTGGTTGAACGATAGGTGCAGAGGTTAAGGCTTTCTTGAGTGTTTCAAAGGCTTCTACACAATCATCATCAAAAACAAAAGGAATGTCCTTTTGCAAAAGATTAGTAAGAGGCCGCTAGAAATTTTAGAGAAGTCTTTAATGAACCTCCTATAGAAACCAGCATGACCAAGGAAACTGCGAATACCTTTAATATCTTTAGGACGTGGCATTTTCTCAATTGCATCAACTTTAGCTTTACCCACCTCAATACCTTGTTCAGATATTTTATGCCCCAAAACAATACCTTCATTAACCATAAAGTGGCACTTCTCCCAATTCAAGACGAGATTAGTTTGTTCACATCTCTGCAAAACTCGATCAAGGTTGTTTAAGCAATCATCAAAAGAAGTCCCGTAAACGGAAAAATCATCCATGAAAACCTCCACAATCTTTTCACAAAAATCAGAGAATATAGAAGTCATACATCTTTGAAAGGTAGCAGGTGCATTGCATAAACCAAAAGGCATACGTCTATAAGCATAGGTTCCAAAAGGGCAAGTAAAGGTGGTTTTCTTTTGATCAGATTGTGACACAGGTATTTGAGAGAAACCAGAATATCCATCCAGAAAACAAAAGTGTGTGTGTTTAGATAATCTTTATAGCATTTGATCAATGAAAGGCAGAGGGTAATGATCTTTTCTAGTAGCTTTGTTTAACTTTCTAAAATCAATTACCATTTTATAGCCAGTAAATGAGTTCGTTTTTATCATTAGGAACAATGGTAATACCTCCTTTCTTAGGGATACAATGAACAGGACTTACCCATCTACTATCAGCTATGGGATAGATTATACCTGCTTCCAGAAGCTTTAATATTTCAGTTCTTACCACTTCCTTCATCTTAGGTTTCAATCGCCGTTGGTGATCAACAACGGGTTTAGCATCAGGTTCCATATTAATCTTGTGTTGACATAGAGTGGGACTAATGCCCTTAAGATCATGAAGAGTATATCCAATAGCAGCCCAGTGCTTCCTTAGAACTTTTAATAATCTTTCTTCTTCATGTTCTGAAAGGTTAGCACTTATAATAACAGGATATATCTTTTTTTCATCAAGATAAGCATACTTCAACGTGTCAGGCAATTGCTTTAATTCAAACACAGGATCACCTTTAGGTGGAGGAGGACCTCCAAGAGTTTCAATAGGAAAATTGTGTTTCACGAGAGGTTGTTGTTCAAAGAAAATTTGATCTATTTCATTTCTTTCACACAAGTGCATATCATTTTCATGGTCAAGCAAATATTGTTCTAATGGATCGGTAGGAGGCACGGCAATAGAAGCAAGACCAATTATAATCTTCCACCAAATAAACCATATAGTAATCAACTACGCAAGGTAATCAACACTACTAGTCACCCACAGGTGCCAATCTGAGGTTCCGGTACAAAGATTGAACAAAAGAGATGAACTAGGGTTTGAGAGGAGATGGTGCTGTTGAAGATGTTGATGAAGATTGGCCTTCCAAAGATGAGAGGGGTGTTGGTGATGACGATGGCTTTGATTTCCCCCTCCGGGAGGGAAGTTCCCCCGGCGGAATCGCTTTGCTGGAGGGCAAAAGTGCTCCTGCCCAAGTTCCGCATCGAGGCGGCGGCGCTTCGTCCCGAAAGTCCTCCTCTTATTTTTTTCTAGGTTAAAAGTTATTTTATACCAGAAGATGGGCACCGGAGGTGGGCCGAGGAGGGCACAACCAACCATGGCGCACCCTAGTGTCTTGTGCCCAACAAGGTGGCCCCCTCCGATAGTTCTTCGCTCCAGTATTTTTTATTAATTCCAAAAATAATCTCCGTAAAGTTTCAGCTTCATTGGAGTTGTGCAGAATAGGTATCTCTGATGTGCTTTTTCAGGTCCAGAATTCTAGCTGGCGGTATTCTCCCTCTTTGTGTAAACCTTGCATATTATGAGAGAAAAGGCATTAGAATCACTCCCTAATGCATTATTATTCAACAAAACATAATAAATAACAGTAGGAAATCATGATGCAAAATGGACGTATCATTGGGGTGTTCTATGAGGGCCGCCAAGCTTCGTGATGTCGAGGCAACTACAAGTATGTCTATGAATACTAGTAATTCCATTTTACATTTTCCAAAGCACGATATTATTGATAAAGCCAGCAACTTAGGCATCTCTCTTGGTAGTATGGCTAAAGAAATTGCGAAATTGGTTAATGAACTTTTAGATCTAGAAACTGGTAGAGCTCTAGACATAGTTCGCAATGTCGCAGCAGTGAAACCTATGGATGATTTAGAGATTAATAGCCTAGGAGTAACAGCCTTACAAAGTATGTGTGAAGATCTCATTCCCAAGTCGGGAGTGGATGATGCTGAGGAGGAGGAGGAGGAGTTGGTTTCTCAGGGGTATGTGGCTCCTTGGAAACCAGCGGACGAATTGGTCTCTAGTTGTGGCCAAGAGACTGAAGAGACGATGCAGGATAAACGAAAACATTCCTGGAAGAGGAAAATTTATCCTACGTCGGCAGCGCGAAGAAGTGCGCGAGTCAAACAAAAGAAAAAAATTGATGAAAAATGAAAGGAATCTTTTGGAACAGCAGAGGTCTTGCGGACTTGGCTAAACGAAGGTTCCTGGCAGAGGCGTCGGTAGAGCATAAGCTAGATTTATGGCTTTACAAGAAACGGGTAGAGATAATTTCACTCCCACAGTTCTTAAGCAATATTTCAGGTGGCGTTGACTTTGATTGGCATTGCTTACCACCAAGGCGTCGATTCGGAGGGATACTCCAAGGCGTCAAGTGTGAAACACTAGAAGTTATCAATGTGGTGTATGGTGATTTTACCGTCAAATTTCGAGTGAGGTCGAAAATTGATGGTTTTCGATGGGCTCTCGTGGCAGTTTACGGAGAAGCTCAACAAGAGCTAAAAACTGAATTTCTTTCAGATCTTGTGAGGATTTGTGGAAATGAAGGGCTACCTATTTTAGTTGGGGGAGATTTCAATATCATTCGAAGGCGAGAAGAGAAAAATAATGATAATTTTGATGCTAGATGGCCATACATGTTTAACATGATTATTGAGAGTCTTGACCTAAGGGAAATTTAACTCACTAGTGGACACTTTACTTGGGAAGAACTCATTACCCACTCTGACATATGAGAAGTTGGATCGGGTGCTCACAAGTGTCGAGTGGGAATAGAAGTTTCCTCTTGTAACAGTCCAGGCTCTGCAGAGAGCAGTTTCGGACCCCACTTCACTCCTCGTCGACTCAGGGGAGGCGACACATGTGGGCAATAGGAATGTCTTCTCTTTTGAATTAGGATGGTTTGAGAGAGATGGATTTTTGGACCTAATAGCTAATGAATGGCCCAAGGAGACTGGAGGGATATCTAGTATGGATAGATGGCAAAACAAAATCAGACATTTACGCCAGTTCTTGAGGGGCTGGGCCAAATATCAAAGTGGGTTGTACAGAGTGGAAAAAGAAAGACTTATTCAGCTCATCAACGATTTAGAGTTGAATGTTGAAGCATCAGTTCTTAATAGTTCTGATCAGAGTATTAAGAATGAGCCAGAGGAGAAGCTTAGTGTTCTACTTAGAGAGGAAGAGATTAAGTGGGCACTCAGAGCTAAGGTGTCTATGGTCGTCCAAGGGGATGACAACACCCAATTCTTCCACATGATAGCTAATGGGAAGCGCAGAAAGAAGAATATAATTTAGCTCGAACAGGATGAGGGTACAATTGTAGGGCATGAGAACCTGAAATTCTACATCTCTGAATATTATAAAAAGCTTTTCGGAGCCCCCGAAGTTAACTTTGTATCGCTAGATGAAAGTGTAACAGAGGATATCCCTCATCTCAATGATGAAGAGAATGAGGTGCTATCGGCTCCGTTTACCGAGAAAGAGGTGTTCGAAGCAATCATGCAAATGAAACAAAATAAGGCTCCCGGACCAGACGGGTTCACAGCGGAGTTTTATAAGAGTTGTTGGCATATCATCAAAGATGATCTTGTGCCCATGTTCCATGATTTATTCAGTGGGCAGTTACAGTTATTTGACCTAAATTTTAGAGCAATCACATTGCTACCAAAGAAGGAGGGGGCCGTACGCATTGAGCAGTTCAGGACGATCTGTTTGCTTAATTTGAGCTTCAAAATTTTTACTAAGGTTGCAACGAATAGGTTGACGCAGATAGCCCATTCGATTGTACATCACACTCAGACGGCTTTCATGCCGGGTAGACACATCCTAGAAGGGGTTGTGGTTCTACATGAAACGCTACATGAAATTCACTCCAAGAAACTCGATGGAGTCATCTTTAAGGTGGATTTCGAAAAAGCCTACGACAAAGTCAAATGGCCTTTTCTCCAACAAGCCTTACGTATGAAGGGATTCAATGAAGCCTGGAGGAAACAGGTTGATTCCTTTGTTCAGAAAGGTTGTGTTGGGATAAAAATGAATGATGACATGGGTCATTGTTTTCAAACTTATAAAGGTTTAAGATAGGGAGACTCGATGTCCATAATCTTATTCAACATAGACGCTGATATGTTGATAGTTCTCATAGGATGAGCTAAAGAGAACGATCTAATAGGAGAATTAGTGCCACATCTTGTGGATGAAGGGGTGTCCATCCTACAATATGCGGACGATACGATTACTTTCATGGAACATGACCTCGCTAAAGCTAGAAACATGAAGTTAGTACTTTGTCTGTTTGAACAATTATCGGGACTCAAGATAAAATTTTGAAAACCCGAATGGTTCTGCTTTGGGAGAGCCAAAGAAGAACAGGATGCTTACAAACAACTATTTGGGTGCAAGATGGGTTCTCTACCGTTTAGTTACTTGGGTATACCTATTCATCACCGTAAATTATCCAACAAGGAATGGAGGTGCATAGAAGATCGATTTGAAAAACGACTAAGCTGCTGGAAGCGCAAGCTTATGTCTTATGGAGGTCGGCTTGTGCTAATAAACTCAGTGTCGACAAGTCTGCCGATGTTTCTTTTATCATTCTTCGAAGTATTGGTAGGGGTACGGAAAAGACTTGACTTCTATCGATCTAGATTTTTCTGACAAAGTGATGAAAGTAAGACGAAATATAGACTTACTAAATGGGACATGATGTGTAGACCCAAAGATCAGGGTGGGTTAGGAATTGAAAATTTACAAACTAAAAATAGATGTCTATTAAGCAAATGGCTCTATAGAGTCTCTGTGGAGACGGAAGGTACGTGGGTACAAATTTTGCGGAATAAGTACCTACAAACCAAGACTCTGGCTCAAGTTACAGTGAAACATTCGGACTCACCGTTCTGGAAAGGCCTAATGAGGACTAAAGATGATTTTTCCATAGGGTGAAGTTTCACATTGGGAATGGTAGCACGACCATGTTTTGGGAAGACATGTGGTTAGGAGAGATGCCCCTAGCTATGCAATATCCGGCTTTGTATAACATTGTGCAACGCAAGGAGGCATATGTTGCTACGATATTACAGACGATCCCTCTTATATTCAATTTAGGAGGTCTCTGGTAAGAGAACGATGGACTGCGTGGCTCCATCTGGTACGTAGGTTGATGGAAGTTCAACTTTCGGACCAACCAGACACAATTCATTGGAAGTTAACTACAAGCGGTAGTGTTTCCGTCAAGTCAATGTATCTAGACCTAATTAATGTCGGACCAATACCTACTTCTCCACACATTTGGAAGATAAAAGTTTCTCTTAAGATTAAGATCTTTATGTGGTTTGTTCACAAAGGAGTGATACTCACGAAAGATAATCTGACTAAGCGAAGGTGTGGGTTGGTAACTCTAGATGTTGTTTTTGTGATCACAATGAGACTATTAAACACCTCTTTCTCGAGTGTCCATTGGCTAGACTCTTATGGCGTACGATTCATAGAGCCTTCAATATAAACCCTCCAATGAGTATGAACACGTTATTTGGGACGTGGCTCAATGGAGTGGACGTTAATACAGCTAGACTCATTCGAGTAGGAATTTGTGCAATGCTATGGGCTATATGGAACTGCAGGAATGACATGATATTTAACAGGAAGAACTTCACCAATTTCTTGCAGGTTATCTACAGAGCTACTGCATGGATCCGTACATGGTCGTTACTCACGCCTACAGAGTCCAGGGAGCTTTTGGTTACTAGATGCAACCGGTGGGAGACGGTAACACCGGTTACCTTCAACCGATATGGATGGCGGCAAACTAATAGGCTAGGTGTTTAGTCATTGTAGCCTGCTACTATCTTGCCAGATGAGTCATGTACTTTTCTTTTTTTATGAGCTTTTTGAGATCTCGTTGGACCTGGCACTTTTTTTGAACTTATTTATTCTAATAAAATGGCTGCATGCATCATCATGATGCAGAGGCCGGGGGTGGTCCTCCTTTTCCAAAAAAAATCGAAAAGGTAGTGTAGGGATTAAAGTTAATTATGACATCGGTCATTATTTTCATACCCATAAGGGACTGAGACAGGGAGATTCCTTGTCTCTCGTGTTGTTCAACATAGTAGTGGATATGTTGGCAGTCCTTATTTGTCGGGCTAAAGAGAATGGCCAAGTACATCTTATAGAGGGGGGAGTGTCCATACTACAGTACGCGGACCACACAATCATATTCATGGAACACAATATCGCAAAAGCTAGGAATACGAAGCTTGTATTTGCCTATTTGAGCAGTTATCTGGATTAAAAATAAATTTTAACAAAAGCGAATTGTTCTGTTTTGGGAGAGCAAAAGAGGAACAAGATGCTTACAGACAACTATTCGGATGTGAGATGGAATCATTACCATTTAGCTACCTAGGGATTCCAATTCATCATAGACGATTGACGAATAAGGAATGGACATGTATTGAAGATAGATTCGAAAAAAGACTAAGCTGCTGGAAGGGCAAGCTTATGTCTTATGGGGGTAGGCTTGTATTGATAAATTCGGTTCTGACAAGCCTGCCGATGTTCCTTTTATCTTTCTTTGAAGTACAGGTAGGTGTACAGAAAAGACTAGACTTTTATTGATCTCGTTTCTTCTTGCAATGTGATGAAGCTAAGAAGAAATACAGATTCGCAAGGTGAGATATTATTTGCACACCTAAAGACCAAGGGGGTTTAGGGATTAAGAACTTAGAAGTAAAGTATAGATGCCTTCTTATGGCGAGCAATCGTGTAGGAGACACTCCCCAAAAAATATAATCGACCCTCTCTCGTACCGGATCTCAGGGGGTAGGGTTTCAGAGGCTTGCTCTTCCGTCAACCGTGCACGCGGTGGACATGATGGGATCGCCGGCGGCAGCAACAGCAAAAGGGACGACGGTGTGTGGTGCGCGTGGAGGCAGAGCAGATGTGATCTGTTCTTCGTGATGGGTAGGGTTGGCAACACCTCAACTATATAGGCGCGGCCGGGTGGACAGACGTGCGCTGGACCCACGTTCGAGTCGGTAACAGCCTACGATCTGACGTCTCAGATCATGCTCATATGTTAAGGATTTCTTTGTTTCGACCGGCAAAAATGAAGCGCAAGCGCACGAGTGACATAAATATGAGCTCGGCTCGGCTCATTCACGACACGGGCGCGGCGGCGGAGGAGCGCAGGGGAACCACTTCTCCTCTCAAGCTCCAATAGCGCATGAAAGAAAATCTTTTATAAATAGATCCAACTCCTTTTTGAAATCGGGATGATACTAAACTTCCATCACTTTTCTTGTCATGACACCTACATGACCCTTTAGAGATTTTTAAATTGTTTGATGGGTCTAAATCCCATCCCATATTTCAACACAACAGCCTGTTGTGAGCACGCATGAGCTGCTGCAACCGTGCATGCATGCATGTACGATGTACACCCTCTGTTTCTAAATATAAACTCTTTTAGAAAAAATTGAGAATGTAAAACTCTTTTAAAGATTTTAATGTGAATATAGACGTATTTTAGAGTGTAGAATTATTTATTTTGTATTCTATATTAAGATCTCTGAAAAGTGGGAGTAGAATGCACGGCCTGCTGCTCCACCCGAGCAAACGCCCATGCAAGCATGCACGTCCGGTTCGCGCCGAAAGAGCACAGGCAGCGCCTGCTGCTGCGTAGGCTGATGCAGCAGTGCACGATCAGCCGGGGCGGCAGCTGGGCTTGACAGAGGCGGCGGCGGCGACGATGACGTCGAAGAGTACCCTGTAGCAAGCTCACCATGACAGTTTGAAGACCGCGTAAAATGCGGCAGCTCGGACAAGGGCGTGGCGATTGGCGAAGGATGTAATCTGCATAGGGACCGGAGCGTCTGAACTTGAGTTTGGAGAAGGAGATATAACCCTTTGAGCTTCCATTCTTTGCTTTTCTATTAGCAACACCATCGTTAACATCGGCATGACGGTCATGACCCTTGTCCGGACTAGCGCATGCGCAACCACACAACAGGAACAAAATCCGCATCGCGTGATCGGGGTTATATAAACGACTGAGCCTTCGTGCAGGTATTCCCACTAGCGCATGCGCAACCACACAACACAGCACGCACACGTCGCAGATGCTCGCACAAAACACCTGAGTCCAATCAGCGCCTAATCAATTTCATCACCCACTAAGCACACCTGAAATTGCCAGTGCCTTCTTCTTCTTTAATCCGATCGTCTCCACCAACACATTCCTACTGTAACACCGATCGATCGTCCAACCAGCCGACGGCAGGAAAGAAAAAAAGACGGACGGAATCCTCCCGATGTCGATCGAAAACCAAGGAGGAAATCGACTTCTCCACCGAGATAAGCAAAGCATATGCTCGGGGCCGCAGCTGGCTATCCTTTTTATCGCCTTTAGGGGCTCACTAAGGTTCATCGATCGATCACCCGGAACTCCACTGATGAATAGACGGCGCCGATGTGTGGGTGCGCGATGACTCACGCGATCCTGAGCTTGACAGGTTGTCGTCGTCGCCGGGATAAGCAGACCGGCCGGCCGCCCCCAGCCAGGATCGCCTCCACGATCGACTTGCTGCGATCGGCATCGAATCGCACAGTGAAAATTGGCCTTCGATTTTCGATCTTTTTATGGTTGGTCGTTGGGCAAATCATGGAAGACCAACCCCCGGCCGGTAGCAAGACAGTGAGAAAAGATCAAAGCTAGATATGGAGTACTATCTTCTGATGTGAAATCACCATGAATATATGGTCTGGAAGACCAACCCCGTCCCGGGTCGACAGTGAAAAGAGATCAATGCTGGATATTTTAATACTATATATCTTCTTATGTGAAGTCGCCATGAATTAATATATGGTGTGCTATGTCATGGCCGTCAGGTTGATCGAAGTGATCACTGCTCAGGCGTAGAAAGTAACGCGTTAGCTATATTTCAGTCCCGTAAAAACAATTTAGGGTCAGTCGATTTTCCTTTTCCAAATGCTTCATGCACGTGACGGGCACTACGCCGTGCAGTAGATGCATGCAAGCTTGGGTAACTGGCGAGAGTATTAATCACTGGAAGATCACGGACACACGGTCGTGTTAGTTTAAATTTAAAGACACATTTTATGATGCTTTTGCTATTTGACAGTCAAATGAAAAAATTTGCTCATGCTAAAAAAAATTCTATTTATGTGTGTGTTGTGTCTTTTTGTTCTTTCTTTTTTCTTGATTCGGTTTTTTCATGTTTACATGTAAATGTTGGGTGTACGTTAGTAGATACGTATATATATACTACAATATGCATGTAAATTATATAGGAGTGTGCAATTTACACTATTATATATTATTTTTACATTTATAAAAAAAGTGCATTTTTGTACAAGTTATGTGCAATTTTTTAATCATTTGCTTTAATTTTCCATCTTCTTTCAGGGTAATATCAATGTCACTAATTCATTTTTTCTTAGAAACTTCATTTTTTGCGAAAAATCCACTATTATATGCATGTTCTTGCATACTATGAAAATGCGTAATTTTTGTACAAATTGTGTGCAAGTTTCGTCATTATTTAGTATATTTTTCATTTTCTTTCTTCTTTCAGTGCAATATGAATGCACCAATTCATTCTTTCTTAGAAGACTTTATTCAGTTTTTATTTCAGTTTTAGTATTGATTTTGTTTTAGGATTTTATTTTATTTTCTTTCTTCTTAAAGACTAATACCTTCCCACTAAACATTCTTTCTTAGGAAACTTCATTATCTAATTTTGTATTAGTTTTATTTCATTTTCTTTCTTGTTTAAGAGTAATACCAATGACACTAATTCATTCGTAGGACACTTCTTTTTTGCAAAATTTTCACTATTATATAAAATATATGCAAATTTTCTCATTACGTTTATTTATTTATTATTCTTCAAGGATAATACCTATGCCACTAACTCATTCTTTCTTAGAAAAATTTATTATTATGATTTTGTTTATTCTTGCACATTACATTGTTATTCTTGCATATTATAAAAAGCACAATTTATGTGTAAATTGTGTACAAATTATGTCATTATATGTTTTATTGTTTTTCATTTTCTTTCTACGTGAAGTGTAATTCCAATGGCACTAATTCATTCTTCCTTAGAAAATGCTATATTTGATTTTTTTTATTTTTGTAAATATACACTCAAAGTACTATAAAATATGTGGACTTATGTTTTGTGGTGGCAAAGGATCGAGTGCTTCTGTGTATCAGTTATTTTGTTTTGTTTCTTTCTTCAGGGAGGGTAATAGGCTGCCTCAAAGCATTTTTTCCATATGTTTGTTTTCTTTCTTTTTCCAGGAAGGTAGTAGGCCGCCTAAAATTCTTTCTTCTCTAGAAAACCTTCTCTCCATTAGCTTGCCTCAAAAAAAATTTCTCCTCTAGAAATCTTCTGTCTACATCCACCACCTATCTCTACGATTTTCTGGTTCAATTTCTATGATTCATTTGTTTTTTGCAAGATAATTGGCCACGCATTGTTTTTTTAATTCCTATGATCAATCACTATCGGGTTAGCAGGTATTTCTTGGCCTTAGCCCTTTTTTCGAAAAAACGCCCTCACTATTCATGCATATTTGTTCTTGTACGTACTGAGATCACAATTTGTGCTAAAATATCATGGGTAAATTTCACACAATGCTGAGAAGAATACGTGTATGTTGCTACGACTGGTACATGCAAATACGTGAAGACTACGGTGCATCATGATCACTAGCTAGCATATTTTTTGTGAGCATAGGCCTGAGTTTGGCTGCTGTATAAAATCGACTTACAGAAAATTTAGGCTAGTCAGTTTTGTGTAGATGAATGTTTCCCTGCTGCCCGTTTGATCGTGAATGAATGGCAGATCCAAAATTGACTGACTGAACTTGTAAATTCAGTCGCCTGGCCACTAGCCAGCCCCAGTAAGTAAATATCGTGTGGCCAGTAATGTACTCCCTCCATTTCTAAATATAAGTCTTTCCAGAGATTCCACTACGGACTACATACGGAACAAAATGAGTAAATTTACACTCTAAATTATGTCTATATACATCCGTATGTAGTTTGTAATGGAATCTTTAAAAAGCCTTGAAGGGAGGGAGTAGCCAGCATGCATGATTTCACACGCACGAGTGGTTGTGTGGATGGAGGGCTCCCGTTCTACTGTAATCTTGTCTTGAGAGAGAATCTAGCTTAATTACGGTGTTCGTCCGAGGGGAGACATACAAGCTCTGCTGTGTTGACTGGAACCTTGCAGTGCTTGTACCGGTGGAGACATGCATGCCTCTTGTCCCGGAGATAGGTTAGGTGCGATGCGATGAACAGGAAACGCATGCGACCATGCAGATACAAGTAGCTAGCTAGTGTTGATTTGGGATTGATTCCGAGAGCCCGGGGATATATATTCTCCAATAATTGAGATGTCTATTACAGTTCCGTAGCAAACTTGGAGCCCCAACTTGTGTGTATGTCCACAAGATATCGCGATTATCCGAAGCTAGTGACGCAACGTAATTTGGGATGGGACGGTGCCAAATTACACAAGATTTTCTGTCTCCTCACCTCACAAAGAGTTGCTCACCGTTCACAACGTCTTCGTTAAAATAGCGAGAGATGAGATCGATGGATGAAGTGCCAAGTGGGATTCGTGTAAATTTCTCGCGAAGATGGCACCGATTTCCGATCAGAGAGTAGTCTGTAACAGCGCCTAGTCTGACTGACAGCCCCGAAAACGACCTCGACTACGCAAAACCGGTCGCGGGGACACACCTCCAAAGCCCGAAAGCATCGCCGTGCTGATCCCAATAAGAGACTTGTACGGCCATTAGGCAATCCGAGACTTCCGCACGGAAGGTAGAAGATGATGTGCACGTCGCACGTCCCTCCAAGACAACTTTTGACCGCCGGTCGAGAGGCATCTCCGTTTGCGAGACCGCACACGCAAACTCCGGCGATCGGTCGGTCGACGGCGGAGGGGTTCGTCTTCGCTTTCCGTGGCCTGGCTGTTTCGGCGGTGCCGTCGTTTTCCCCGGCCATTTTCCCGAAAATGGCAGTGCGCTGCGCTTTCAACGTGGCCCGAAGGCGTGGCTCCATCCACTTGCATACGGGAAGGAGCTAGACACCGACGGCAACGGCAACGGCGACGGCGAGCATCTCGGTTTGGTCTCGATGGGGATGGGATGCGTTGCATCGCCAGTATGCTTGATGAGACCCTTTTGTTTCTGTTAACCTAGATGGTGGTAGTGCTAGCTTGTTCTGGGTAGTCGTCGTCTGTAGCTAGGAAATCTTCCGACGGTGTAGACCTTCTAATTCAAGTAGGCCAAATGGCGGACAGAAAATTGCCCATCTGTCCGGAGTATTATACCCAGCGAAAATGGGGATGGAATAAAAATGGTTCGGTGGACAGAGAAATGCTTCAGGGGAGAAGTTCTCCGCTCCAATAATGCCATTAGTTAATTCTGTGGATCTGCTAGAAAAATAATTCCACGTACGTCGACCAGTGAGCATCAGCCACATATCACACTGGTAGCAACCAATGTTTTAAATAGCGGGCTATGGCAAATAGCGACGGACCTCCAAAAAGGCTATAACGGAGCTATAGCGGGCTATAACGGGCATTTTGTACATGAGACCATTTAGCGGCACCCTGCTGAAAAGGCTATAACAAGGCTATAGCGGGGCTATAGCGGGCTATTTAAAACTATGGTAGCAACAGAAGTTGGTAGATGAGCTCATGTTGCTGTCGATCGGGCCTTAGTTTGAACTTGAGAGAGAAGTGTGCAAGCCAGCCATTGGCTGTGATCTCGGTGGGTTGGGTTTGGAGCTGGCTTACGCCGTCTAGGTAGAGTAGAGTATTTGCATCCAGTGTTCGAAGTTGCATGATCCACGTAAAATATGCTTTATTAGTGAAGGAGGATCAACCCCGGCTCATCCAATCATCCAAGTGTGTGTGTGTGTTTTCTAACTGCGTGTGGATTAGGTTTGCAGCTAGCTGGAGGACGTGCTAAGAGGCTAATTAAGAGCCACATGGTTAAGTAATGCATGATCATGTGTTCCAGGATACATATGTTACTAGTAGCAGCATATACAATACTAAAGCGATTCGATGGTCACTTAGTCGAGGAGGATCAATCCCATCGATGTGAGCTCTGCTCTTTTTTTAACCGCGAGATGTCCAAATACAACTGTCTGTGTCGGCAATCCCTCATTTTTATCTTTTATTCGTTAATATAGGAGATCCAGTGACCGCCCATGATTTGCTATGACTCACCATGACGCACAAGCCGGCCACCAGATGCTGCCGTCCATCTTCTGTCTTCTTCTTCCAAGCTCAGATCAAATCACCTTCTCTCTTGTGTCTACATTATGTTACGAGTAATCTATTTGTCTGACAGGGCACTACCGCACTACTGAACTCTTTTCCCTGACAAGGCATGGCACAGAATGTAACTTTGTAGATAGATGCTTACTGGCCAAGATTTTGTGTCAGCGAAAAAATTGCCTGACAGCGCATGGGCACTGAATAGTCCTAGATCGATGCACAGAGGTATCGATCGCTTATTCGAATATAAGGCTGGAATTTTTTGTGTCCATACAACGATAAAGGGCATCTTCAACGCAAACCCTAAAACCTTTTTGCAAACATTTGAACCGTACGGTCTAGACGTGTTTTGTTGAACGCGTTTTTTACCCGCAAACTGAAAACGAAGGGTTATGGACGTTCAGACCACTGTCACGTCCGTTCACGTTCTTGACTACTCTGACCCATAAAAAAAACATCCGTGGCAGCGCGTTCCTGCCCGACGCCAGCTTTCCACATTCATGTCGTTGTAGAGCGGCCTCTCCGCATTGACTGTAGGGAACGTTGCATGGGAAACAAAAAATTTCCTACGCACACATAAGATCTATCCATGGTGATGAGCATCTACGAGAGGGAGAGTGAATCTACATACCCTTGTAGATCGCTAAGCGGAAGCGTTAATAAACGCGGTTGATGTAGTCGAACGTCTTCGCGATCCAAATCGCCGAGCGTCCCGCGATCCAATCACGATCCTTCCGATCTAGTGCCGAACGGACGGCACCTCCGCGTTCAACACACGTACGGCTTGATGACGCCTTCACCTCCTCGATCCAGCGAGCGATGATGAAGTAGTGGTTGAGTTCCAGCAGCACGACGGCGTGGTGATGGTGGTGAGGAACAATCTCTGCAGGGCTTCGCCAAGCGCTACGGAGATTATGACGGAGGAACTAGAGGGCTAGGGTTGCCGGCACACGGCTTGGGAAATCCTGATGTCTCCCGTGTGATAGCACTGCCCCTCTATTTATATGTTGAGCCTTGGGGTCTAAACTTGGAGTAAAAGCCTCCTCCGGGTCGGTTTTGCCCGCACAAGGTCGGTTTGGCCCGCAGGGAAAGAGTCCAACTCGGATCCCTGCCGAACCGTGCACAGCCGCGCACAAGCGGTAGTACCGCTTCACACAAGCGGTAGTACCGCTTGGGCGGTAGTACCGCTTCACACAAGCGGTAGTACCGCTCCGGCGGTAGTACCGCTTCACCAAGCGGTAGTACCGCTTACGCGGCAGCAAAACTACTTTTGCACTTTCCAATACCTTGTGGGCTTTATCCCTTTGGCTCATATAAAGTGTTGCTGCACCCGAACACTTCGGTAAACATCCGGAACCCCTTCCGGTGAACTTCGGAACTCTTCCGGAGATCGAAACACTATTATCACATATATCAATCTTTACCTCCGGACTATTCCGGAGATCCTCGTCATGTCCGGGATCTTATCCGGGACTCCGAACAACTTTCGGTCACCAACATAATAACTCAATTATACTAATCGTCACCAAACGTTAAGTGTGTAGACCCTGCGGGTTCGAGAACTATGTAGACATGACCGAGACACCTCTACGGCCAATAACCAATAGCGGGACCTGGATGCCCATATTGGCTCCTACATATTCTACGAAGATCTTTATCGGTCGAACCTCTATGTCAAGGATTCAGTTAATCCCGTATGCTGTTCCCTTTGTTCTTCGGTATGTTACTTGCCCGAGATTCGATCGTCGGTATCACTATACCTAGTTCAATCTCGTTACCGGCAAGTCTCTTTACTCGTTCCGTAATACAAGATCTCGTGGCTAACACTTTAGTCACATTGCTTGCAAGGCTCAATGTGATGTTGTATTACCGAGTGGGCCCTGAGATACCTCTCCGTCATACGGAGTAACAAATCCCAGTCTTGATCCATGCCAACCCAACAGACACCCTCGGAGATACCTGTAGAGCACCTTTATAGTCACCCAGTTACGTTGCGACGTTTGATACACACAAGGTATTCCTCCGGTGTCAGTGAGTTGCATGATCTCATGGTCAAAGGAACAGATACTTGACATGCAGAAAACAATAGCAATAAACTGACACGATCAAATGCTACGTTTACAGTTTGGGTCTTGTCCATCACATCATTCTCCTAATGATGTGAACCCGTTATCAAATGACATCTCATGTCCATGGCTAGGAAACCTTAACCATCTTTGATCAACAAGCTAGTCAACTAGAGGCTTACTAGGGACACAGTGTTGTCTATGTACCCACACATGTATTTGAGTTTCCAATCAATACAATTATAGCATGGATAATAAACGATTATCATGAACAAGGAAATATAATAATAACCAATTTATTATTGCCTCTAGGGCATATTTCCAACAGTCTCCCACTTGCACTAGAGTCAATAATCTAGTTCACATCACTATGTGATTTACATTGTAATGAATCGAACACCCATGCAGTTCTGGTGTTGTTCATGTTTAGCCCTTGGAAGAGGTTTAGTCATCGGATCTGCAACATTTAGATCCGTGTGTACTTTGCAAATATTTATGTCATCCTCCTTGATGTAATCGCGGATGGAATTGAAACGTCGTTTTATGTGTCTGGTCCTCTTGTGAAATCTTGGTTCCTTGGCTAGAGCAATGGCACCAGTATTATCACAAAACAGAGTCATTGGGTTAAGTGCACTAGGCACTACTCCAAGATCTGTCATGAACTCCTTCATCCAGACACTTTCCTTCGCCGCCTCCGAGGCAGCGATGTACTCCGCTTCGCATGTAGAATCAGCTACCACGCTTTGCTTGGAACTGTACCAGCTAACCGCACCCCCATTAAGAATAAATACGTATCCGGTTTGCGACTTAGAGTCATCCGGATCAGTGTCAAAGCTTGCATCGACGTAACCCTTTACGACGAGCTCTTGATCACCTCCATAAACGAGAAACATGTCCTTAGTCCTTTTCAGGTACTTCAGGATATTCTTGACCGCCGTCCAGTGTTCCATTCCTGGATCACTTTGAAACCTTCCGACCATACTTATGGCAAGGCTGACATCGGGTCTTGTGCACAGCATTGCATACATGATAGAGCCTATGGCCGAAGCATAGGGGATGACACTCATCTTTTCTCTATCTTCTGCAGTCACTGGGCATTGAGTCTTACTCAACTTCACACCTTGCAAAACAGGCAAGAACCCCTTCTTGGACTGATCCATTTTGAACTTCTTCAAAATCTTATCAAGGTATGTGCTTTGTGAAAGTCCTATTAAACGTCTTGATCTATCTCTATAGATCTTGATGCCTAATACGAAAGCAGCTTCTCCTAGGTCCTTCATTGAAAAACTCTTGTTCAAATATTCCTTTACACTTTCCAGCATTTCTATATTGTTTCCAATCAGCAATATGTCATCCACATATAATATTAGAAACGCTATAGAGCTCCCACTCACTTTCTTGTAAATACAAGCTTCTCCGTAAACTTGTATAAACTCGAACGCTTTGATCACCTCATCAAAACGAAGATTCCAACTCCGAGATGCTTGCATGATTCTGACGGACTTAAGCATCGCTACGGGTGAGAAGGTCTCATCGTAGTCAACTCCTTGAACTTGTGAAAAACCCTTTGCCACAAGTCGAGCTTTATAGACGGTGACATTACCGTCCGCGTCCGTCTTCCTCTTAAAGATCCATTTGTTCTGAATGGCCTTACGCCCTTCAGGTAATACTTCCAAAGTCCATACTTTGTTTTCATACATGGATCCCATCTCGGATTTCATGGCCTCTAACCACTTCTCGGAATCCGGGCCCATCATCGCTTCTCCATAGCTCGTAGGTTCATCGTTGTTTAACAACATGACCTCTAAGACAGGGTTGCCGTACCACTCAGGAGCAGTACGCGTCCTTGTCGACCTACGAGGTTCGATAGCAACTTGATCCAAAGCTTCATGATCATCATCATTAACTTCCTCTTCAGCTAATGTAGGCTCCACAGAAACAACTTTCTGCGCTGCGCTACTCTCAGGTTGAAGTAAAGGTTCAACAACCTCATCAAGTTCTATCTTCCTCCCACTCAATTCTTTCGAGAGAAACTCTTTCTCAAGAAATGTTCCGTTTTTAGCGACAAACACTTTGCCTTCGGATCTGAGGTAGAAGGTATACCCAACTGTCTCTTTTGGGTATCCTATGAAGACGCATTTCTCCGCTTTGGGTTCCAGCTTTTCAGGCTGAAGCTTTTTGACATAAGCATCACATCCCCAAACTTTAAGAAACGACAGCTTTGGCTTCTTGTTAAACCAAAGTTCATATGGCGTCGTCTCAACGGATTTCGATGGTGCCCTATTTAAAGTGAATGCAGCTGTCTCTAATGCATAACCCCAAAACGATAGTGGCAAATCGGCAAGAGACATCATAGATCGCACCATATCCAATAAAGTTCGATTACGACGTTCGGACACACCATTACGCTGTGGTGTTCCAGGCGGTGTCAATTGTGAAACAATTCCACACTGTCTTAAGTGACTGCCAAACTCATAACTCAGATATTCTCCTCCTCGATCAGATCGTAGGAATTTAATCTTCTTGTTACGATGATTCTCAACTTCACTCTGAAATTGTTTGAACTTTTCAAATGTTTCAGACTTGTGTTTCATTAAGTAAATATACCCATATCTACTTAAGTCATCAGTGAAGGTGAGAAAGTAACGATAACCACTGCGCGCTTCAATACTCATCGGACCGCACACATCAGTATGTATGATTTCCAATAAGTCACTTGCCCGTTCCATTGTTCCAGAGAACGGCGTTTTAGTCATCTTGCCCATGAGGCATGGCTCACATGTGTCAAGTAATTCAAAATCAAGTGACTCCAAAAGTCCATCAGCATGGAGCTTCTTCATGCGTTTTACGCCAATATGACCTAAACGGCAGTGCCACAAGAAAGTGGTATTATCATTATCAATTCTATATCTTTTGGCATCAATGTTATGAACATGTGTATCATTACTATCGAGATTCAACAAGAATAAACCCCTCACATTGGGTGCATGACCATAAAAGATATTACTCATATAAATAGAACAACCATTATTCTCTGATTTAAATGAGTAACCGTCTCGCAATAAACAAGATCCAGATATAATGTTCATGCTTAACGCAGGCACCAAATAACACTTATTTAGGTTCATCACTAATCCCGACGGTAATCGAAGAGCGAGCGTGCCGACGGCGATCACATCAACCTTGGAACCATTTCCCACGCGCATCGTCACTTCGTCCTTTGCCAGCCTCCGTCTATTCCGCAGTTCCTGTTTTGAGTTGCAAATATGAGCAACCGCACCGGTATCAAATACCCAGGCACTACAACGAGAGTTGGTAAGGTACACATCAATAACATGTATATCATATATACCTTGTTTGTTGTTGGCCGCCTTCTTGTCAGCCAAATACTTGGGGCAATTCCGCTTCCAGTGTCCAGTTCCCTTGCAATGAAAACACACAGTTTCTGGTTTGGGTCCAGCCTTGGGTTTCTTCACGAGAGGAGCAACTGCTTTGCCACTCTGCTTGGAGTTACCCTTCTTACCCTTGCCATTTTTCTTGAAACTAGTGGTTTTATTGACCATCAACACTTGATGCTCCTTCTGAATTTCAGACTCAGCGGCTTTCAGCATCGCAAACAGCTCGGCGACTAACTTGTTCATCCCGTGCATGTTATAGTTCAACATGAAGCTCTTGTAGCTAGGTGGCAATGATTGAAGAACTCTGTCAGTGATAGCCTCTGGCGGAAGGGGCATCCCTAACTCAGCCAGGCGGGTGGAGTACCCAGACATTCTGAGCACGTGATCACTGATAGACCCGTTCTCCTCCATCTTGCAAGCATAGAACTTATCGGAGATCTCATATCTCTCGATCCGGGCATTCTTCTGAAAGATAAACTTCAACTCCTGGAACATCTCATATGCTCCATGACGTTCAAAACGTCTTTGAAGTCCCGGTTCTAAGCCATACAACATTGCACATTGAACTATTGAGTAATCATCAGAACGAGCCTGCCAGGCGTTCACAACGTCTAGAGACTCAACTGGAGCAGGTGGATCACCAAGCGGTGCATCAAGGACATAAGCCTTCTGGGAAGCCGTAAGGATAATCCTTAGATTACGGGCCCAGTCCACAAAGTTACTTCCATCATCTTTCAACTTAGCTTTCTCTAGGAACGCATTAAAATTCAGGGGTGCTACCGCGCGAGCCATGATCTACAACATAAATATAGCAAAGACAACTTAGACTATTGTTCTTAGATAATGAGTTTAGTTAATCATATTACTTAAAAAACTCCCACTCAAATTGACATCCCTCCGATCATTCGAGTGTAACATGATCCAAATCCACCAACTCAAGTCCGATCATCACGTGAGTTGAGGTGGTTTCAATGGTGAACATCTTCATGTTGATCATATCTACTATATGACTCATGTTCGACCTTTCGGTCTCTTGTGTTTCGAGGCCATGTCTGTACATGCTAGGCTCGTCAAGTTTAACCCGAGTGTTCCGCACGTGTAACATGGCTTACACCCGTTGTATGCGAACGTAGAGTCTATCACACCCGATCATCACGGCGTGTCTCGAAACGACGAACTTTCGCAACGGTGCACACTTGGGGAGAACACAATTTATCTTGAAATTTAAGTGAGGGATCACCTTATAATGCTACCGTCGTCCTAAGCAAAATAAGATGCATAAAAGGATTAACATCACATGCAAATCATAAGTGACATGATATGGCCATGAACTTGTGCTTTTGATCTCCATCTACAAAGCACCGGCATGATCTCCATCGTCACCGGCATGACACCATGATCTCCATCATCTTGATCTCCATCAACGTGTCGCCATAAGGTTGTCGCGCCGACTGTTGCTTCCACGACTATTGCTAACGTTTAGCGATAAAGTAAAGCATTACATAGCGCTTAATGATTGACACGCAGGTCATACAATAATTAAAGACAACTCTATGGCTCCTGCCAGTTGCCGTACTCATCGACATGCAAGTCGTGATATTCTATACAAAACATGATCATCTCATACATCACATATATCTCATCATGTAATTGGCCATATCACATCACAACATACCCTGCAAAAACAAGTTAGACGTCCTCTAATTGTTGTTGCAAATTTTACGTGGCTGCTACGGGTTTGCAAGAACCGTTCTTACCTACGCAAAACCACAACGTGGTGTAGTGATTGCTTTTTGATCTTCTAAAAGAACCCTCTTCATTGAACCGATTCAACTAAAGTGAGAGAGACAGACACCCGCCAGTCACCTTTATGCAACAAGTGCACGCAGCGGTAAAACCAGTCTCGCGTAAGCGTACGCGTAATGTCGGTCCGGGCCGCTTCATCTCACAATGCCGCTGAATCAAGTATCAACTAGTAACGGCAAGCAATATGTATACACCCACGCCCACAACTCGTTTGTGTTCTACTCGAGATCTCATCTATGCATAGACCTAGCTCTGATACCACTGTAGGGAACGTTGCATGGGAAACAAAAAATTTCCTACGCACACATAAGATCTATCCATGGTGATGAGCATCTACGAGAGGGAGAGTGAATCTACATACCCTTGTAGATCGCTAAGCGGAAGCGTTAATAAACGCGGTTGATGTAGTCGAACGTCTTCGCGATCCAAATCGCCGAGCGTCCCGCGATCCAATCACGATCCTTCCGATCTAGTGCCGAACGGACGGCACCTCCGCGTTCAACACACGTACGGCTTGATGACGCCTTCACCTCCTCGATCCAGCGAGCGATGATGAAGTAGTGGTTGAGTTCCAGCAGCACGACGGCGTGGTGATGGTGGTGAGGAACAATCTCTGCAGGGCTTCGCCAAGCGCTACGGAGATTATGACGGAGGAACTAGAGGGCTAGGGTTGCCGGCACACGGCTTGGGAAATCCTGATGTCTCCCGTGTGATAGCACTGCCCCTCTATTTATATGTTGAGCCTTGGGGTCTAAACTTGGAGTAAAAGCCTCCTCCGGGTCGGTTTTGCCCGCACAAGGTCGGTTTGGCCCGCAGGGAAAGAGTCCAACTCGGATCCCTGCCGAACCGTGCACAGCCGCGCACAAGCGGTAGTACCGCTTCACACAAGCGGTAGTACCGCTTGGGCGGTAGTACCGCTTCACACAAGCGGTAGTACCGCTCCGGCGGTAGTACCGCTTCACCAAGCGGTAGTACCGCTTACGCGGCAGCAAAACTACTTTTGCACTTTCCAATACCTTGTGGGCTTTATCCCTTTGGCTCATATAAAGTGTTGCTGCACCCGAACACTTCGGTAAACATCCGGAACCCCTTCCGGTGAACTTCGGAACTCTTCCGGAGATCGAAACACTATTATCACATATATCAATCTTTACCTCCGGACTATTCCGGAGATCCTCGTCATGTCCGGGATCTTATCCGGGACTCCGAACAACTTTCGGTCACCAACATAATAACTCAATTATACTAATCGTCACCAAACGTTAAGTGTGTAGACCCTGCGGGTTCGAGAACTATGTAGACATGACCGAGACACCTCTACGGCCAATAACCAATAGCGGGACCTGGATGCCCATATTGGCTCCTACATATTCTACGAAGATCTTTATCGGTCGAACCTCTATGTCAAGGATTCAGTTAATCCCGTATGCTGTTCCCTTTGTTCTTCGGTATGTTACTTGCCCGAGATTCGATCGTCGGTATCACTATACCTAGTTCAATCTCGTTACCGGCAAGTCTCTTTACTCGTTCCGTAATACAAGATCTCGTGGCTAACACTTTAGTCACATTGCTTGCAAGGCTCAATGTGATGTTGTATTACCGAGTGGGCCCTGAGATACCTCTCCGTCATACGGAGTAACAAATCCCAGTCTTGATCCATGCCAACCCAACAGACACCCTCGGAGATACCTGTAGAGCACCTTTATAGTCACCCAGTTACGTTGCGACGTTTGATACACACAAGGTATTCCTCCGGTGTCAGTGAGTTGCATGATCTCATGGTCAAAGGAACAGATACTTGACATGCAGAAAACAATAGCAATAAACTGACACGATCAAATGCTACGTTTACAGTTTGGGTCTTGTCCATCACATCATTCTCCTAATGATGTGAACCCGTTATCAAATGACATCTCATGTCCATGGCTAGGAAACCTTAACCATCTTTGATCAACAAGCTAGTCAACTAGAGGCTTACTAGGGACACAGTGTTGTCTATGTACCCACACATGTATTTGAGTTTCCAATCAATACAATTATAGCATGGATAATAAACGATTATCATGAACAAGGAAATATAATAATAACCAATTTATTATTGCCTCTAGGGCATATTTCCAACATTGACTCCCGCCCAGAGCGGACACGACCTCTTGATGTCGGCATTCAAGAGGTGTGTCGGTCAAGAGAGCGTCACCCGCTGCATGCCCGGTGGAACACGCCTCCTTGCCAAATTCAAACGGTTACACTGCTCGCCTACCTCCATTAAACTTGCGTGTGTGCCGAGAAACCTACTCCGGTCACACGTCCGTCTGGGTGACCCGTCAAGCCCATTGGATACGAGCCAAGCACCTCGCTCCTCCACCTCCCCCAACGCTCCGAGAGGAGCAAGTGGTCGCTCCACGCCGGCGCGTGGTTCAACAACACGCCTCTCCAAGCCAACTCGCGGAGGAGTGGCGAGTTGCTCCAGTTCTGCATGAGGGGAGCATGGTGGCTGCCACGGACGAGGCATGCTTCTCTCGTGCCTCCAGTCAATGTTCTCGGAATCGCGCCCTGTCGGCGGAGAAGGAATCCGGCTTCACGGAGATCAACGAGGCGGCGGCCAGCACATCTATGGTCGCCGCCAACATCGAGGAAAAGTAGAACATGGGAAGCCGCCACTGCTTGGGTCCCAGAAAGGCCACTATCCCCCCCCCCCCCCCCCCCCCCCGGCCTCAAAAACCAGTTATGCTCATCCTTCCCCTCCGGCTGAAGCATATCCCTCCGGTACCACTCCGATGAGCGGGGCTGACGAACAAAGGGAAGACAGAGCCTATTCTTCCCCTCACGTTGAAGCATGTACCTCCAGGGCTCCCGGCATTCCGGTGAGCGGGCTGGCGGACATGAGGAAGACATGTCGTTGGTCTGGAGATCCGCCGCGGCAAGCATTAGACTAGGTTTAGCCTAGTCCAGTATAGTTTAGTTAAAATATGTTTGAAATATAAATGTTTTCGCCCGGTTTGAACGAAAATTAGCCGGTTTGCATGTAATTCGTTTGGTTATTTTAAATTTTGTTTAAATTTTATGTGGGTAGCGTTGGACCGTCGGTTGCTGCATCCGTATCCGTAGACTGGTCCCTTTCCATGGATGAATGTGAGAGGTAATTTGGGGGTCTGGAGATGCCCCAACCTAGTAATCTGTCGACCTGATTAAACCTGTCCTTTGATTGTTAGCTGAGCTGGAATGTTGTCTACGCACTGTTGTGTAATTTAATGTCTACGAAGACTAAAACAATGGACGAATTCTGCATGCCGCCGTTGTATAAAAGCTGGAGATGCGTTAAGTATGATCGTCACGGGTCCATATGTTAATCTCTCATTTGGTGGTGGATGTCAGGGTATATGCAAGCACGCGTGCACATGCTCACAAACTTTTGCCCCCACATTGCAAAAGAAGATGTGCTCCTCCCTCCGGATATGAGTTCGTGGGGGATAATCCGTGCTCATCTACATCCCCTGTTCATTCAGGTTTTGGTTTCGGGTAACGCGTGCATGAGTAGTTTTGAATCGCCTAAAAACACTCATACTACTAAAACATACAGATAAATAAATATACTGCAAAGGTTGCAAGAAATACGTCCAGCGTGCATACGCACGCAGTGAAAATAAGATTGAGCATGTCTTCTCTTATCAGCCATGGTTTTTTTCTGAAAAAGAAAAAACCCTGTCTCTGCATCATATAGATGTGCACATCCATTTTATTAAATGCAATTCAAGTCCAAGTGACTGCTTACAATAAAAGCCACTGTTCAAAAAATCTTTCGATTCAGCCATTTATCGTCCGATTTATCGCTACTCTTGGGGTGACCGATAAGATTATGCCTTATCTTCACCGTTTATCATTTTGGCCGATTAATCGCCATGAAAAGCGATAAATCGGGAATCTACCGATAAATCAGTCATATTCATAGCACTATGTTTGCAAAAACTATGTTTATTTGCATTTCGTGGACCTTGTTACACAATATGTACTGTTTTGTTTTTCATTATATGAGTATTCAAAGGCTAGGAATCAAGATAACACTTCTATCCAATATAGTTTTGGTGTTGAATATAGCATATTTTACTGTTGGGAACTCGGGATTTCTAAAAAATGGCCGATTAATAGTAGACCGATAAAATCGATTAATCGACCGATTTCCGATTAATCTCTAATCCCCAGCTGACCGAGACGCTAACGATAAGCGATATCCTCAACATTGATAAAAGCAATAAATAAATAAAACAAGACCACAACCAATCATATTGGTTGAACAAACCTAGTCCAACCGTCTCTAGTTGGTTGCACACAAAGGCCACAAGCTCTCGCGGTCCACAGTTCGCAGTGATGATCACATACAATTCAAACCATAGTTCTAAAGATAACCTTTAAAACATTTTAAATAGATTATCTTTAAAACCACACTTGTTTCGGCAATTTTAAATTGCCGAAAGAAAGGATCAAACTCCCACACGGATGTGGCCCTCGGCTTTTGGTGATATCCGCACAATCAATTCTCAAACAAATTTTATTTACTCATTGGTGGAGACAAATTATAAGTAACGTGAATTGTGCGCCAAATCAAGGTAGTGAGCGGGCAAGACATCAATAAAGGATGATTTTTTTCCTTTTGATCATAAAAGCAACATTTTTTGTTACCTTGCCAGTTGTGCTTCGCGAGATTATCTTTGATAAGAATTACATCTCTCTTAAAGAATCACATCAAAAAGATAATTTTAAAAGGGAATTTTTTAAAAAGATTTGTTGTCCGCGAAAAATGGGCCCAGAATTCATAAGGTCTGCATACATGCACTTTTACGGTGAAAAGACCATTGGTATTCAACCTCCATTGGAACACATTTGGCAACTGTGTTATATTTATCGACATGAACCTATGAACTAAGTGGAGACACTATTCGTTTATCACCAAGTAAAGCCCTGCGAAAATTGGATGTCCAGTGGGCTAGCTCCAAGAACCGAGGCCACCAATGCCTCCTTTGTGAATGCAACATTGTATAGGATCTGATATTGTAGAGATAATGGAGTGTCATTCGACCAAATATCTTCCCAAAAACTCGTCAATTGGCCACCCCAACTTAAAGTAACCTTGATTAAAAAAGAAAAGACTTTGCCTTCATCAAGCCCTTCCAAAACGATAAATCGGTAAGCTTTGCTTCTACTTGGAATACCATTTTGGAATGTAGGTATTTCTTGTGCAACAACTCTTGCCAAACACCACCCTCGCTAAGAAACTTATACACCCACTTGTTGAGTAATCACATGTATTTGGTTCTGAGGTTTACAATGCCCAAACCACTCCGAGCAGCAAGGTTACCTTAATCGTACATAGCTCGTCTATATTTGGTGGTCAAGCCAAAACCTAAACTAACCCCCAACCAAATAGAATATAAGGCCCTCTCTGATCTGTAGGAAAAATAGTGAAAAACAATGGAAATAGGGAAAAAATCTAAAGAAAATGGAGAAAATGTTATTAACATTTGTTTCATGGAGAAACAAAGGAATCTTATCCTCCACTCAAACCTCTTTTAACATTCCTATGCACAATGGGCAAGACAAATACCATAAGAATCATAATATTAACTTCATCTTTCCTTTGTATATATTTTAAGCTTAAATTTAACAAACTTTTTAAGATTCTTGGTCTCCTTATTCTTGTGAATCAAACATCCAATTCTACAAATTCCTATATTTCACAATCCTCTATGTTGCACATGCAATACTACCCTATTCACATGGTTCGAAAAGCTATGCATCAAAGAGGCCTTGGATATTTTAGTTGATAAACAAAAGAAGATTATCTTAACATATTGAAAAACCATTCTATATAAGTCACAACATTCCCTTTTACCCTTTTTCCACTCTCCAAGAAATTAGGTTTTTCTAACACATGTGGTGTGTTTGGTTGAATGCATAGGGATAGCCAGGCTTTATGTGGTTGTTGTGTGTTTGGTTCAAAAAATGAGAGGGATGAGGGCAACCAGATTCTGGGAATATTCTCTCTAAAAGCCGCTCGAGCTCACCGGCAAAATTTAACGGATAAGGCAACCACCATCATTTCGCTCCGCTCCCTGAATTAAACCCCTTCCTAAATGAATTAGTGTTCTATTTTTTAGGCAACTTGTGGGGTTTCAAGGAGAGTACGTTAAAGAAATAATTTTTGGTTTCAAACTTGGAGAAGATGATGACATTGCATAGCAGCAAGCTGCTCCTCAACTCCTCTACCACTGGCATGGGAAGCTCACCTACTTCTAGGGGTCATTATTGTTGGTTCCCTTATCTTCAGCATGCATTGTCAATGGTTCCCCTCACCACTGACGACCAATATGAGGCTCAGGGGTAGGTAGAATCCAAATCAACATGCAGTTTAGGTACTCTATGGATTTAGGGCATGCAAGTGTGGAGGCACTCAGGTCCTGGTGTCGACTTTTTATTTTGGCTTCCGATTTTCAAAGTTCAATATATTCTAACCGAAAAATCCAAATTAAGTTATGTTTCCATATTGTGTTTCTCGTGACCAACGCTTTCAAATAAGATCCATTATGAATATATTTTGATGAATTTTTTAAAAAAGTGTTAGGTTTCAATGTTGTAACTTAGTAGGATCAAGCGATAAAAATCAATTATTTTGTGTTTACGACTGACAGAATAAATTGCTTAAAAATATATCTCTTAAACTGGTTGAAAATCTTGGCAGTTTTAGATGCAAAAACCGTAAGTTTCATCATTGATAATTGAAACTTATTGAGGGATTTTCTTTTTTATTGCGGGGCAAAACGAGAAGGCAGCAGGACTTGGCACGTGAGTGCGCCCGCATTGCTTGCCCTTGTGAATTTACGATACTCTATGTTATATTTGTTTGTTCTTGACAAGTTTTATGAGTAAAAATCTCACAAGCTCCCAGCTCCATCTCCGCTTTAGTGTGGACACTGCGGTTCGCATCTATGAGATATGGTGTTTGCGTTGGAGTTCTATAGTGCTTGGCCCGACAGATTGTTGCTTGGCGCCTCAACCTATCTTGCTATGGTGCTCCCAAAATTTTCTGATGTTTGGTTCTCTTGGTTAATCCCTTTGTGATATTGGTTCTTTTCCCCATGGGTAATGTGATGAACTGGCGACTTGACAATTTATTCGATATGGATGTGTCCTGAACCATAATGTACTTTTTTTACAATAACCATAATGTAGTTAGCGGTACCAAGGTTCTCACCTTTGAGGTTATTCTAGATTTTGTAGTTTCTCTTTGGAGGTTTGGGGGAATAGTGCAAAAGCTAGAGCTGGAAATATGATTTAGAAGATTTTATGTAACCTTCATTTCTACCTGGCTCTTTGTTAGTTGTGTTCATTTGAAGTGATTTCCTCTTTTTATGTTTTAAGTGTTTTTATGGTATGAATAAAAGTATATAGATGTTAAAAACATAAATCTGTTAAAGTGTAAAAAATAGCTCTTTTTCAAATGTTTAAAATTAGTTCTTCTCAACGTTACATAGAAGTGTCATGACAAGTACGGTGTGTTATTGCAACATATCCAACATTTTTTGTTGAACTGGCAGGTTTGGGCTTCTAGAAGGATACCAACCGGCTTCTAGTAAATTAGCTCTGCATTCTGCCTGCATGTCTCCAAAAAAATAGATCACTTGACTTGAGATTCTAGAAGGCTACCATTCGGTCACTACTTAATTCTTTCCAGAACAAAGAGACGAAAATCAGTGTTGGCAGGACACTTGATTCCATCAGCAAAGGGACACGAGCACTTCAAATCATAAGTACCGTATAATCCGAAGGGGTGATGCTTCCCAAGTGGATCTTAGCTTCCAGGGGTTGCTTTCTACGCTCCTGAAAAACTATTACTAACGGTCTTGTCCTTGTGAAGCTCTATAAAGAATTCAATGAAGGCATCTATAGCGGACACCTTAAACCCCACTCAAACGACTGGATGGATATCCCAGTCAATGGCTAGTCAAAAAAAGTGAAATCTGAGACGGATATGGGACGGCCCAGGCGCGATCAGACGTGTCCATCATGTCGGATTTGAAAGCCCGATGCCAATAAAAATTGCACCAAATCCCCATCCAACCTACCTGATTCACTTGCGCCGGACTGCACCTTGCCCTCTATGTGTTCGACACATTGTCCGACTAGTTTTTTGATGATTTTTTTTTCGAGGACTAACAGATTGTCAGCGGATGGATTACGATGGTTCGTCAGACGAGAAGTTTGGACCGTCGAAGCTTGATGAAATGATTCAAAAAAAAGTTTTCATACTTAGAAACTCTCACAGTTAATAGGGCTATCAATGTTTGCCTTGTGAAGGGTATTAGCGCATACCCTCACAAAGCGAGCATTGATAGCCATACTGAGAGAAGCTTACTTGCACGACGCAACTATTTAAGTCGGCTGCGTCGCTCCTCTGATGGCGAGGTGGGACTAAAACTTTCTAACCACGGCCACACAACATGGATGTTTCTCCACTTGAAAATCTAAAGTACGAACAATTTTTTTGGTGTTTAAACAACCTCATCGGCCAAACGCGGACTAATACATCCAAAATGATCTATGTGCATTTGTTTGCATGTATTTGGTATTTTCAATATAGAGTTTGTGGTTGTAAATGGCAAAATTTAAGACTCTTTCGGTTACGTATAGGAACCCGAATTTGTCTATCATGACCGTAGATGATCTAAGGCCATAACGGATATTGAAAGCCATCCGAGGGGCTCAACGATGCATGGCTCCAACATGTCTTGATCGAGTATTATGAAACTCAAGAAAATATTGGACCATGGCAGACTATTCTTGAGTATTTGTGTGGCGATCTCTCTTAATTCCATGGTAGACTTGTAGATGGCTGCTAGCCAATTTTGTTTTGGTTTCACTTTGCGAAGGACAGCTGTAATATCAGTGATGAAAAATCAGGATTTAACCCTATGTATCATAAAAATAAAGATAGTGAAAGCCACTTGTTGAAGACAGTGAAGCTGCATGCCCCGCCAGGATTATACCCCCGGTGCTGACACTTATAAATGCGTGTTTAAAAAAATATAGGTGTACTTGTATTCCCTCCATACTGGTGGTCAATTCTCTGCCTGCAATGGTATTAATTAGTAATTAAACATCAAGTTTTATTGGGATTTTTTTTGTCTTGATCGCGATGCACAACCTAAAATGACTTGTGAACTGATACGGAGGAAGTATGGGTGTTTACACGTGATGATGAACTAAGCACGTCTACACACACACCTCTAGCATGAGCGTTAATCATGGAGGCCATTTAGAGCATGTGTTTTGCATTTCGCTACAGTCCGTGTTCACAGACACACGGGGACCTTTTGGTGCCATGCTTCTAGGTTGGGGGGCTCTGCACCTTTGTCCACGGTCCATATTATTTTGATGTTTTACTATTCTACGTTGGGTGCTCTACCTTTTCCTACCGTACCCCAGATCGGTGCAAGTGAGGGTGGATCGATGCAACCTTCATCATGATCGTCCAAAAGTGGTGCTCATCAACATCATCAAACGTATTTATATGGGATTGCGGACGTGATGCATGATGCGATGACCAAGGCAGCACAAAGACGGCAAGTACGTTCACGACCACGAGATTACCATCGCCAATAAACTATATACAGACAAGGACATGGTCTAGACAAGAAAAAAACCATGCAATACATCTAACATCTCAAACAGTCCACCACATCAGCCTGACCCACCCTGACCACTATTGTCCCATAAATATTTGAATCCGGAGAACCCTAGAGCTTAGAGCATCTACAACCGGACCTCTCAAACTCGCCTCATACGCCCGGGCAGGCTGCCCGGGCACTTTTTTTTTACCCAGACGGGCCTCTCAAACGGCCCTCAAACGCCCGGGCTGACCGGCACCCCCCATATCCAGCCCAAATATGGGGCCGATATGGGGGCGCCCGGGCGCGCCCGGGCACGCCCGCCACGTCGGACTGACGAACGGGGCCCAGCCGGAAACGCCCGCCAACCCGGCGGTCCGAAGGTCGTCTCCTCCGCCGGACCGGTCGCGCCGCGTGTCGCAGCTCTGGCGGGCCGCGTAGTGCATTGCCCGGCTATTTAAGTGCACCGGCGGACCCCGAAACCCTACATCCACGTCTTCCTCCTCATCCTGTCCGTCGCCGCCGCCAGTTTCCACTCCACCCATCCGCAGCCATGCCCCCACGCCGCCGGGTGAGGAGCCAGGTGTTGGGGATATAACCCCGTGGTAAGACCCGCCCAGGAGGGGCCGGGTCATACCTGACGGCTCATAGTCAAGACCCATAAGGTGGGCCAGAAGATGAAGGCCAGGTCGCATGGTGGCTTACCAGGCGAGCCAAGACGAAGGTCCAGAGACAGAAGATGGTGTGAGACCCGGGCGGTTAAGCCGCCCGGAGACGGCTTGCTCAAGGAGGCAAGGCGGCTCAGAGACAGGATTGACCACGTTGTAAGAGTCGGTTTAGGACTCGTGTAACTCAGGGCCTCGACCTCCTATATAAAGGCGAGACCCAGGGGCGACTTGGACAGAAACCAATCAATCGAGAACTAGGTCAAGCGAATCCGCTCCCATGTAATCGATACTCCAATCAATACAGCATTAGCAGGATGTAGGCTTTTACCTCTTCCAGAGGGGCCGAACCTGGGTAAACTTGCGTCCCTCATCTCGACCAACCCCTTTGAGTCCACCGCCTTAGCGATGGCCTCGAACCTAAGTCTTCGGACATCTGCCGTGACAAAACCACGACAGTTGGCGCCCACCGTGCATGGGGCTAGCGCTCGGTGGTGTTGAGTTCTCAAAGGGCTCTCTCCCAGGGATCGAGGGGTACGCGGTTGGCAGGATGACCAAGATTCGCCGCGGCAAGCTCTACATCGACGACGTCGGCTGGGGCCCCGAGGCCGACTCAATCGAGTATGGTTTCCGGGTCCCCTTCGGCGGCATCCACGTCTTCATCGGCAAGATCGGCGGACCTGAACCCGGGCCGGACATCTGCACCGACATCGTCGAGCCGGCCCGGTGCGTGCAACCCGCCCCGCGCGTACGACCCGCCCGTGTTAACCCGGGCAGGAAGCATGTCTTCGTCGGCTTCACCCAGGGCATGGAGCTTGAAGGCTCTATGTCTCGGGAAGAAACTCTCATCTGCTCAGAGGATGGATCCTCCAGCGGAGAGACGGAATCGATCTATCAGCTTCACAACGGTGGGCTCGGGGGCTACGTCGAGCATTACCCCGAGTCAGAGTATCATGAGCCGGAGGATTATGAGCCGCCGAACCGCGCTGCCGTCTTCATGGCAGGTTCAGCGCCGGCCCCTAGCAGTACAGCCGCCGGTGCGACCGGGTCAGGAGCTGGCAGGCCACCGGCTCAGGTTCTTTTGGATCTGATGAATGAGCTTATAACCCTGATGGAAACCGAGGTCACTGCTGAAAACCAAGCGGCCCGCAACGCGGAGATCACGAGGTTGAAGAACCAGATGGCCGGAGTCCAACAGGAAATCAACGCGCTGAAGGCTCAGATGGATGCTGAGGCGGAGCGCCTTAGGGCAGATGCTTTCCGTTTTGAGCTAGAGCAGCAGTCGGCAGCGGTGGTTCATCGGATGAGGCATAAATCCCGCCTGCTAGATCAATATGAAGCCAGAAATCTTTTTAACACGCCAGGGACGGGACGGAATGTGCCTTTGACCGTAACCCGGACGGCTGAAGTACCTGGAAGTCGGGCGGCGGTTCAGCATCAGCAGCCAGACCCGCCCCGCCGGAATCCGATCCCGCCACAGTTTTTTCCGACGCCACCGGGTCATTATTCTAACCCGGCAGAGAACATGGTGGCGGCGGCCACCAGGCTTGATACAATTCCCATCCCCGACGAGGCGCCTTTTGCAGAGGAGGTGCGGAACGCTATTGGATACCTGCGGACGGCGGTGGCCCAGCAGGAGAAATACACTTATAGCCGGAGTCGCGTGCATTCAACCCCCATCCCCAGCCATAGCCACAGCCGGCGCTATGAGTCACCGGCGGTTTCTAGCAGTGAACGACATCAGAACCCGCCGCGAGTCGATCAGGCGGCTCTGGATGCTCAGGCGCTGGTGGATTGGGCAAGGGCACAGCGAGAAGCGGCGGCTCTGGCGGCGGCGGCGGCTCATCAGGAACCCACAGTTGCACCTTCCGTTTCAGTAGGAGCAGGAGTAACCTCCAGGGCTGTGGGAGTGCCGTGCTTAGCGCCGGCTTTGCGGAACGAGCGTCTGCCGAAGGATTTCAAGGGTCCTCGCAAGGTGCCCAATTATACTGCTGACCTACCTCCAGAGGCTTGGATCGAGAGCTATGAGCTGGCCATGGAGATGTTAGACGTCAGTGACGCAGTATGTGCCAAATATTTCATCATGATGCTGGAAGGGCCGGCTCGCACGTGGTTGAAGGGCTTGCCACCCAACACCATTAATTCCTGGTCTGAATTAAAGGCAAAATTCATCAAAAATTTCCAAGGAACGTGCAAGCAGCCCATGACGATTGTGGATCTGGACCATTGCGTGCAGCGTGATGACGAGTCGGCTCATCACTGGGTCCGGCGGGTCTCAACCATCATCCACTCTTCTGAACAGATTACGGAGGCTCAAGCAGTTTTGATTCTAGAGAAGAATTACCACTTCACACCTTTGAAGCAGAAGCTTGGTCGGCTCAAGCGCATGTGCCAGGATATGAGGGAGCTCATGCCGGCTCTCACCAAGTATGCAGACTCCGATAGCACGAAGGACCCTGGCTCCGATGATGAGAAATCGGGTCAGGGTAAGAAAAATAACAATGGCAAGGGTCAACAGCAAAACGCGGCCGGAAATAGCAACCCGGGCAAGCGGAAGAACCCGGACGGCGGGTCAGAATTGGTGGCGAACACCAGCGCTGGGAACAATCGTGCTAAGGGCAATGGGAACTTCAGGGCACCCTTTAACAAGGGCAAAGCTCCTTTCAACCTGGAAGAGATGCTCAATAAACCCTGTCCGGAGCACAGCCGGCCTGATAAGCCGGCAGGCCATACTTGGAGGGATTGCAGTATTATGCGGCAGTTCCGGGATTACAGCCTTTAACAGCATCGTAATAACGGTAATGGTCCGTCCGGCGGCTCAGGGCCGGGCGGTTCAGGAGCCGGCTTTGGTGCTGGCGGCTCAGGATCCGGTTACCAGGGTCAAGGCAATCAGGGAGTTCATCATCAACAGTCTGGCGGTGGAGGCCAGTAGCAGAATAACCAATCGGGATACCAGAGTAACCCGAAGCAGCTCAGCGGGGGTCAATATCATGTTTTTACAACCAGCCTTGACAAGCGAGACCGGAAGGTGCGCAAGCGGGCGGTTAACGCAGTCATGCCGGCTCTCCCGCAGTATTTGAAGTGGTCTGAGTATGACATAACTTGGAGCAGGGAGGATCACCCGCCGCGGGTTAATAACCCGGGGCAGCTGGCTTTAGTAGTTGCCCCCCAAGTGGGAGGATACGTGTTCACTAAGGTACTCATGGATGGTGGCAGCAGCATCAACATCTTGTATTATGACACTTTCCGCCGGATGGGTTTGCTTGATAAGGATCTTAAGCCCTCTTCAACCGTTTTTCACGGTGTAGTGCCTGGAAAATCAGCTTATCCAGTGGGAAAGATTTCTTTGGAAGTGGCTTTTGGTGATGAATTCAACTACAGGGTGGAGTCTTTGTGGTTTGAAGTGGTCAAAATCAAAAGCCCATATCATGCTCTGTTTGGACGGCCGGCTTACGCCAAGTTCATGGCTAGGCCTTGCTATGTTTACTTGCAGCTCAAGATGCCCGGGTTGAATGGGACGATTACCGTGCATGGTGATCGGAAGACAGCTCTTGAGTGTGAGGAAGGTGATGCAGCTTACGCAGAGTCAAGTTGTGCCGAGGCAGAGCTCAAGTTTTATAAGGAAAATGTCGACCCGGAAGACATGACTCCGCTAAAGAAGCCTAACACGGAATCTGAGCCGCCCCTCGAGTTTGTGGCAGAAGATACCAAGTTGGTGGACTTTACGCCGGGCGACTCATCACAGCAGTTCACTATTGGGGCCAATATGGATCCCAAATAGGAAAGCGCGCTCATCGAATTCATCCGTGAGAATCGGGACATCTTTGCATGGAAACCTTCTGACATGTCGGGTGTACCGACAGAGTTCGCTGAGCACCACCTTAATGTGGATCCTAAGTTTAAGCCGGTCAAACAGTTCCTCCGGCGGTTTAATGAGGAGAGGCGCAAGGCTATTGGGGAAGAGGTGGCCCGGCTCTTGGCAGCAGGGTTCATCGTTGAAGTTTTTCACCCGGAGTGGTTAGCTAACCCGGTGCTAGTGCTTAAGAAGAACGGCACGTGGCGTATGTGTGTAGATTACACGGATCTTAACAAGGCCTGTCCAGTTGACCCATTTGCTCTCCCCCGTATCGACCAGATTATTGATGCCACGGCGGGTTGCGAGAGTTTATGCTTCCTGGACGCTTATTCAGGGTATCATCAGATCAAGATGGCAGTTAAGGACCAAGAGAAGACGGCTTTCATTACGCCTTTTGGTGCTTTTTGTTATGTGTCTATGCCTTTCGGGCTCAAGAGTGCCCAGGCGACTTACCAGCGTTGTGTGCAGAACTGTCTTCATGGTCAAATTGGGCGCAATGTTCATGCTTATGTGGATGATATTGTGGTCAAGTCAAGAAAGAAGGAGACTCTACTTGACGACCTGAAGGAAACGTTCGATAATTTACGGGTCTACAAGATGATGCTTAACCCGGCTAAGTGTGTCTTTGGAGTTCCTGCAGGCAAGCTCTTGGGATTTCTAGTCTCTGAGCGTGGCATTGAAGCTAATCCGGACAAGATAAAGGCTATCACTTCCCTGTCTGAGCCGGCGTGCATCAACGACGTTCAGCGCCTGGCGGGTCGAATCGCTGCGTTAAGCCGGTTCATAAGCCGCCTGGGTGAGAAGGCTATTCCTCTGTATCAAATGATGAAGAAAATAGACAATTTTGTCTGGAGTAAGGCGGCGGGTGAAGCGTTTGAGGCGCTCAAGAAACAGCTGGTTGAGCCGCCGGTCTTGGCTGCTCCGGCTGAGAAGGAACCTTTACTCCTCTATGTGGCGGCTAACAACAGGGCAGTCAGCGCCGCTATTGTTGTGGAGCGTAAGGAGGCAGGGAAGGAATACCCGGTTCAGAGGCCGGTTTACTACGTCAGTGAAGTCCTGATAGAATCCAAGCAAAGGTACCCACATTGGCAAAAACTAATATATGGGGTGTTCATGGCGAATCGCAAGTTTAAGCATTACTTCTTGGGACACCAGATCACCGTGGTTAGCTCTGCCCCGTTGGGTGACATAATTCAAAATAGAGAAGCCACTGGCAGGATTGCTAAGTGGGCGTTGGAGCTTGGGCCTCTTAATCTGAAATATGTGCCTCGCACGGCTGTCAAGTCTCAAGCCTTGGTGGACTTTATAAATGACTGGACAGAGTGTCAGTCGCCCGAGGAGAAGCCGGCTAACACATTCTGGACAATTCACTTTGATGGATCCAGACAATTGGAAGGGTCAGGGGCTGAAGTTGTCTTAACTTCCCCTAGAGGTGACAAGTTTTGTTATGTGTTAAGGTTGATGTTTCCCTGTACTAACAATGCAGCAGAGTATGAGGCTTTACTTCATGGCCTCTGTGTGGCTAAGGAGATGAACCTGAGCCGGGTTAGATGCCTCGGCGACTCAGACCTCGTGGCTCAGCAAGTTTCAGGCACGTGGGATTCCAAAGACCCACGGATGGCGGCTTATCGTCAGGCGGTGGACATCATTGCTGGACACTTCAAGGGTTATCAGGTGGATCATGTTGACCGTCGCAAGAACGAGGCGGCTGATGCATTGTCAAGGCTAGGCTCTCAGCGTAAGCCGGTGCCGCCTAACGTTTTCTTGGATGTGTTATATCACCCGTCTGTTAAGCTACCTTCGGAGGAGGATCTGGCAATTCCTGACCCGGAGGGGCAGCTGGTGGTGGCTCTGCATGCTATCCCTGACTAGACGTTGCCTTACCTGGCGTACTTGACTCGCGGCGAGTTGCCCGAGGACGAGACCTTGGCGAGACAAATCATAAGGCGATCTAAATCTATGACTATCATCAATGGCGAGTTACATAAGCGCAGCGTCACTGGCGTTTTTCAGCGTTGCGTTTCTCCTGAAGAAGGTAAGGAGATCTTAAATGAAATTCACGCCGGCGATTGTGGTCATCACGCTGGCTCAAAATCTTTGGTGGCCAAGGCTTTCCAGCATGGTTTCTTCTGGCTGACGGTTCATAAGGACGCAGAGGACTTGGTTCTCAAGTGTGATGGATGTCAGAAGTTCGGGCGACGTGCTCACGTACCGGCTCAGGAATTGCGGATGATTCCAATTACCTGGCCGTTTGTGGTCTGGGGGCTTGATATGGCCGGGCCCTTCAAGAGATCTAAAGACAAGAAGACCCAGCTTTCGGTGGCGGTGGATAAGTTTACCAAGTGGGTTGAGGCTGAGCCGGTCAGCAAGTGTGACGCGGCTACGGCGGTTCAATTTCTCAAAAAATTGATCTACCGTTTTGGTTACCCTCACAGTATCATCACGGAAAATGGCACAAACCTATCCAAGGGGGCTATGCAGGTGTTCTGTGAAAGTGAGCACATCCGGCTTGACGTTTCTGCTGTTGCTCATCCACAATCCAATGGTCAGGCAGAGCGTGCTAACCAGGAGATCTTGAAAGGCATCAAGCCCCGGCTTATGGTTCCTCTCCAGCGGACGCTGGGTTGTTGGGTAGAAGAGTTACCATCAGTTCTATGGAGCATCAGAACTACTCCCAACAGGTCAACAGGCTATACGCCTTTCTTCATGGTTTATGGTGCAGAAGCCGTGTTACCAAGTGATATACGTCATGACTCGCCGCGGGTGGCGGCTTACGTTGAGACAGATAATGAGACAGCGCGTCAGGACACGTTAGATGCTTTGGATGAAGAGCGTGATCTGGCGGCGGCTCGATCGGCGATTTATCAACAAGACATGCGTCGCTATCATAGCCGCAGAGTTAAGACCCGGACGTTTCAGGAAGGCGACTTGGTGTTGCGTCTGATTCAAGATCAGACGGATGCGCACAAGCTATCTCCTCCATGGGAAGGACCCTTTGTGATCAGCAGAAATCTCAACAATGGGTCATACTATCTCATTGATGTACGAGACGAGTCACGTACTTCTGGGCAGGAGACCCACCGGCCGTGGAATATAGCTCATCTGCGGCCTTATTATACTTGAGTCATCGACTCCCGTCATTGTACATCATCATTGTATATATCACTTATATATATATATAATAAAGTTGGCATCCCTGCAAGACGGGGCCTCTGCCTATTATATACTTCAGATTGTGCAAAAGTGAACTCAACCACAAGGTCATTTGGGGGCTTCCAACCCGCCAGGGTTTAGCTTACACACCCTCTTGATCGGCTCTTCAGCCACCGTAAAGCCGGGTTATATACCCAACAAGTTGACTCCGTCAACAAAGGTCATTTGGGGGCTTCCAACCCACCGGGTTTAGCTTACACACCCTCTTGATCGGCTCTTCAGTCACCGCAAGTTCGAGTTAAACCTGCCTGTATGCTGCTGCTGCTCCGCCAGGTGACCCGCCGAACTCTTACCAGTTAATCTCGATTAGAGACCCTGTGCTGGTCAAAGTTCAACCGGCGGCTCTTGTCACGTGAGGGCCGGCTTATGGAAAGCGAGGATAAACTCACCCATCTGCTGCATACTCTCCGCTATGTGGCCCGTTCGTACTCTTAAACAGTTACTCTTTTAAAAGACCCTGCACTGTTTAAGGTTCAAATGACGGATTTATGTCACGTGAGAAGTAGCTTATGGGCCCTGGGGTACTCATGCCCTGCTGCACCTCTTTATGGTTTGTTGCTGCTCTTATCAGTTAATCTTGCCTAGAGACCCTGAGCCGTTCAAAAGAGTTGATGGTCACTCTCACTAGAGACCCTGTACTGCTAAGAGTTCAAACAACAAGTTCATGCCATAAGAGCTGGCATATGAGTTTTCGAAAAAGCAAGGTCATGAAAGATTTAACATCTCCGGGTTGTGCTTTTTCAAGCCGTCCTCACAGCAATACAGGGCATATTCTGTCTTGTTTGTTTTTGCAGGGTTTATCTCCTCAGATGAGCCGCCGTGAAATATGATGAAAAGATGATTGTGAGCAGAACACAAGATAGATAAAAGTGCATCAAGTTGTGCAAAGATTCATACGTGCGCGATGGCACGGCTCAGGCAATCAAGTTTTCTACGCCTATTACAAAACTCCCCAGGGAGCACAAAATACAACGGACTTAAGTTTTTGTACAACTTCCAGTTTCGGCGGCTCAGAAAGCCGGGTTATCAGTTTCAGGAGTAAGTGTTCAGCTCGATGGCGGGTCATCCTGCGGCGGGTCTTCGACCTCTTCGATCTGAAGATTGTCCACATCCCAGTTGCAGTTTGTTAACGCTTCAAACCGAGCCTCATCAAAGAGAGGAGATGGGTCAATTTCAAGAGCAAAGAGTGTCTTACGGCGTGCAGGAGTCAAGTCTCTAGCTTCAAATGTTGGGCAGCGCACTCGTTTGTTATCCTCGCCATAAGCCGCCTGGTAGGAGGTCAGATCAATTTCATCAACGAGTGTTGATGCGAGTACTCGAGAAGCCTTCATACACTTGGCATAGTCAGCTTCCGTAAATTATGAGCCGTCATCTTTTTTGGATGGAAAGCCATCCATCATCTCTTCTGCAGTCAGCTCAGGGGCAAAGGCCAGAGACCGGCTTAGTGCGGCCATTGCCCCCTTTCTGGCGGCTGATCGTTTGAGTTCCTCAATTTGCTTGGGCAGAGTTGACAAGAGCTCTATCACTCCCTTCATGACTTTGGGGATGCTTTTTTCGTTCAGCATCGCTTTGATGGTGCAAAGGGTCCTGCAGTATAGCTGTTCTGTCAAGGTGTATACTGTTTTCAGCTTCAACAAGCTATTAGAAGATAGCTGGCGGCTTCTTTGACCTGCAAGGAAATATTAGGCGTTATGAGCCGCCCGCACAGTTTTTAAACAAGGCAAGGAAATTTGCTAAGTATTCAGTACTTACCAAAGATAGCAGAAGTCATCCTAGAAATATGGCGCTTGAGGGTTTGCAGCTCATCCGACACAAGCTTGAGTTGCTGGTCAGCATCATCTGCACGCTTGGTCAGGGCGACTTGTGTAGACTCAACACTCTTTTTGAAGGCATCAAAGTCAGCTTGAACCTTCTCAAGCTCCTTAACGGCAACCCGCCATTTCTCTTCCGCCTCAGACCGGGCGGTTTGTTGCGAAGCAAGGTTTTCTTTTACGCCGGTCAGATTAGACTCGGCCGCGTCCAAAGCTTCCTGTATCGTACAAAAACAAAACAGTTCAGGAGGTTTAAGTCGCCAAGATGAGATATTAAGTGCACGAATGATGAAACTGTTATGATACAAGTCTCAAGCAGATTGCAAGCAATATACTTGACACTTGGGGGCTAATGTCTGTGTTTTCTCTCCAAGTCTACCATGAAGTTCCGGCTCATCTTCGTAAAGTTAAACCGGCACTTGGGGGCTACACACGACGCTTTCCAAGTCTACAGTGAAGTTCCGGTTCATTATTTTTATAATAACCCGGACTTGGGGGCTACCCTTGGATCAACTCTTCAACTAAGTATCGGCTTAATATCTATATTAACCCGATACTTGGGGGCTACAAGCTAAGCAATTTCAATTATGACAAGGATTGGAAGACTCGGTCTACTATTTGCAATACTAAACCAGCTCTTGGGGGCTACATAAGGGTATAAGGAAAAGTAAGAGAGGAGGATTACCTCATATTTCTTTTTCATCAGTCCAACAAGCTTCAACTCCATGTTGCGGCTTGTGGAGAGGCGATTCAGATAACCAGCATGAAGTTCATCTGCAGTCATTTTTTCCAACACGGGGAATTCAAACTCAAGCTTTTCTGGTGAGTTTGTTTCAGTCTGGCAGGTGTGCTTCATTAATACATGGGGATCAGGGAATTGATAACCCGTCCCAGTGACAACAACGTCTGGATGAGCTGTGTCTTCGGCGGCTATTGAAGGGCTGGGCGGTTTAGAATCAGCCTTTGGAGGACTCTCAGGAGCGGCCATGTCATCATCAGCCGGCTCATAGGGCTGAGGAATGTCGGCAGATGCATCCTTTCTAGCCTCAGTAGGCTCAACATGAGGTGCAGGGGAATCTGGCTTAGCAGTTTCCGGTTCTTGGGCAGTAGGAGCTGCGGTAGACCTGCCGGTCTTCCTTCGTTTTGCTTGAGCCCTGGAAAACAAAAAGGTTGTCACATAAAGGATGAGGATGGTAAAAAGGTATGATGCAAATTCAAAGGTACGCACTCCGGGTTGATCTTCAGAGGAGGCAGCTTGGAGGCAGTAGAGTCGCCAGATGAAGGAGGTGACTCCTAAAAAAAGTTAAGACGATGAAAAACAGAGTAAGGTTACAATGCAAGACTGTCAAAAATTGGACTTAGTTAAAAGTGTACCTCAGCAGGTCGTTTCCGAGGAGCCGGAGAGTTTGGTAAGCCGGTTAAAAGCTCTTCAGAGCCGGTGCTCCGGGTCTGACGTCTAGAATTGTGTTGTTGCTTTTTCAAAAGAAAATCGGGGTCTAAATAAGCAAGAGGATGAGAAAATGGGACTTTCCGGATAACCCGCCGTATTTGCTCTGGTGGAAAGTTTTCTGAGTCAGAGGAAATGTAAGTTACCTCAGGGGCATCTGCATGGCTTGTCTCTGTTTCCTCCTGTGAATAATTATCGTCAATAAGTTGCATAAAGAGACAGCCAAGAGAGTCAAGTTCTACCTCCGAGTCGTCAAGCTCAGGTGGTTCCTGAGCGACAGTTTTCTTCTTCTGAGCGCGGGTCTTACCCGCCTTAGGCTTCCTCACGGGAGGATTATACTTCTTTTTCCAGAAAGAAGAGCCGGCCTGCGCATAAGCCGCCAAAAAGGTTAAAAGGAGCAAGGCAAAAGGTCAAGACAATAATGACCAATTTTGTGGAAAAAGATTTCTTACGGCTGGAGCCGGGTTCTTGACACAGAAAGGTTTCAGCCCAACTTTGTTGCAAACCGCTTGCTTTTCGCCAAGAAGTGTTTTGACGGAGGAGTTGATGTCTTGTTCTGTCAGAGGGGTGGTGCTGAAGCAGAGAGTGTCATTGGGCTCACCCGTGAATTGGTGCATGAGTCGGTCACGCCGGCTCAGTGGCAAGATCTTCCAGCTAACCCAGCAGCGGGTTAAGTCGACGCTAGTCAAGCCGTTGGCCATTAAGGCCCTGATCTTCGCGAAAGCCGGAGCATATTTCGCTCGCTCTGCGGCGGACATCTGGTCTGGGAGTTCTCTAGTGTTGCAAAGCCGGGTAGGACGGTAACCCGGCAGCGGATTCTCTTCTTTGGGAGAAGTGTCCTTGCAGTAAAACCAGGTTTTGTTCCAATCCTTGGGGTGACTTGGTAAGATAGCTGCTGGATAGGGCAAATCTCTCCGTCTCTGGATAGAAACGCCGCCAAGCTCCAAACTTGGTCCAGCCGCCACTTCAGTTTGGCGGTTGACGTAATAGTAATCACGGAAGAGGTCAACAGACGGCTCTTCTTGCAGGTAAACTTCACATAAGACTTGAAACTGACACATGTTGGTGACAGAGTTTGGGCCTATGTCTTGAGGGTGAAGCTTGAATAAATGAAGGACGTCCCGGAAAAATTTCGACCCGGGCGGGCTAAATCCACGAAGGAGGTGATCAGTGAACACGACAACTTCTCCTTCCTGAGGAGTTGGTCTTGTTTCTGGCCCTGGAACCCGCCAATGTATAACATCCTGAGCCGGCAGGATACCCGATTCTACGAAATCAAGTAAGAGTTGTTCGGTGACTCCGAAGCTGACCCAATCGTAAGATGAGGGTGCTCTCGACATAATGGCGGGTCAAACTGCGAAAAGGCGCAGAGTATGGCGGGTTAGAAAAACGGCAAATAATTAAGGCAGCTATGGTCAGCATAATGGTGAGGTGTTAAGCCGCCGAGATATTTTATTAGAGAGCCGGCAAGGCAATGGCGGGTTAATTGGACAAGGTGATACTAGAAATAGTGTTAAGTGCGGGCAAACAGATTTCACATATTACAACCGTGGCTGCAAGATCTACAGGCGAAGGAAAAATGAAAAATATTCATGACCTAAAAACGGCAGTGGAAGAACAGGTGGTCAGCATGCGAAGAAGATTGGTATGCAGATCTAAAACAAGCGGGCATTGACATTAAAAGGATGACCGCAACGGATAGACAATGCTATGGGATTCAAGGGGATACTTGATGGTCTGCATTACGAAGAACAGCGAAGAACACTAGAACCCGATGAACTCGGGAGATCCTAATGGAGATAACTACGGATTAGACAAGGGCCAAGAACGGTACCTTGCGGGTGCGGACGGGCCGGCGAAGCTCTGGACCAACTCAGGTTGATGCAGCGGCCGGCGTTGGGGATGACGGCGAGGTCCAGTCGGTGCGGCGGAGCTTCAGAGGTGCGAACGTCTGAAGGAGGAAGAAGACAACGGCGGCGGAGAAAAGGAAGGGGGCCCCCGTGTCCCTATTTATGAGATGGGATGGCAACAGTGCGCGTGAAAGACGAGGCGGTACAGTGATGATTGACCGGAGGGGGCGCCTCGATTTTCGGGCCGACCGTTTAATGAGAAGATCAATTGCGGACGTCACGGAATATTTTTGGCATATTTGGTGTGACGTCACGGCGGGTTATAAGTTTTCTTTTTCAGGTAACGAAAATGTGAGACTCGCCGCCAAGTGAGTTTGAAGATTGACATGAACAGGCTCAAATTAATCTGGGGCCTAATGTTGGGGATATAACCCCGTGGTAAGACCCGCCCAGGAGGGGCCGGGTCATACCTGGCGGCTCATAGTCAAGACCCATAAGGTGGGCCAGAAGATGAAGGCCAGGTCGCATGGTGGCTTACCAGGCGGGCCAAGACGAAAGTCCAGAGACAGAAGATGGTGTGAGACCCGGGCGGTTAAGCCGCTCGGAGACGGCTTGCTCAAGGAGGCAAGGTGGCTCAGAGACAGGATTGACCACGTTGTAAGAGTCGGTTTAGGACTCGTGTAACCCAGGGCCTCGACCTCCTATATAAAGGCGAGACCCAGGGGCGGCTTGGACAGAAACCAATCAATCGAGAACTAGGTCAAGCGAATCCGCTCCCTTGTAATCGATACTCCAATCAATACAGCACTAGCAGGACGTAGGCTTTTACCTCTTCCAAAGGGGCCGAACCTGGGTAAACTTGCGTCCCTCATCTCGACCAACCCCTTTGAGTCCACCGCCTTAGCGATGGCCTCGAACCTAAGTCTTCGGACATCTGCCGTGACAAAACCATGACACCAGGCGTTCCTGACGCCGGAGCGCCGGCTCGAGCTCCTTGAGCGGATCCTGAATAGGCGCGAAGCCCGGATCGCCGCGGGGCTACCTCCGGATGTAATGGATCCGGAGGAGGAGGAGGAGGTGGAGGTGGAGGAGGAGGATGAAGAGGTGGAGGTGGAGGGGGATGAGCCGGGCGAGGAGGATGTGGGGGACGCTGGCAACGGGGATCTCCGGGCGGAGCAGCAGGCCATCCTCGATTTCCTCCGGTCGGAGTCGGATGCAGATGCAAGCCGCCGTCGCCGGCAGGAGATGGAGGCGCAAGAAGCCGCGGAACACGCGGAGTGCTTGGCCTACATCGATGAGATGGAGCAGGAGGAGGATGAACCGGAGCCCTCCTCCCCGCCCGTCCAGCCGGCGCCCGGCTCCGTCGTCGTGGACATCACCGACGACGAAGAGTAGCTAGGGTAGTACGTAGGATTTACTTTGCATGCTTTTGTATGGATGTAGGGGATGAAATTTGAGAGATGCGGATGCAGATTGACGGATTTGAGGCGTGCCCGGTCAGCGGACGCGTCCGGGCGCGTCCGCGGGCGTTTGAGGGGCCGAATTTGTCATATCCGGCTGTAGATGCTCTTAGAGGCCTAGACCGCAGTCAATCTGTTAGTCCACTCCATTCTCTTCTTTCTTCACTCCACTTGTGATCCCCTCCGACCAGAATCCATGGGCGTCGACGGCAGCAGCGCGGGCTCCGGTGGCTCCCACAACTGGTTGAGCCCGACACGGAGCCCGACGTTGTGGACGAGGTCGCCCTATGCATCGCGTTGAGGCGTTCATATCTTGACTAAGGCGGCAGCGGCAGCTCCTGCTCCGCAGAGTCGGCGACGTCGCCAGTCCATCACGTCCGTCGCGCAGCTCTAGCCACTCCGCGCCCAGGGCCGTGCAGGTATGCCGTCCACCCCACCTTTGTGGATTGAATCTCGTGTGGAGTGGTATCCGGGCACTGTTGGTTCCTCGTGCCGACGCGCACGAGGACGCCCAAATCAGAGGCATAGACAGACAGCCGCAAGCGGCAGCGGGCGAGGGAGCGGGTGGTGGCAGCGGAGGCTCTGGACACGCGTCCGGCACGCGCGAGCGCTACGGTGGATCCCGAGACTGCGCTCCTAGCGCCAGTCCTCCGCCGCTCTCCCACGATGACGAAGACGCATGCGCACCGCCTCTGCCACAAGAATGCCAAGGCGCTTCGGCTCGCCATCGACCTGACGGAGCGCGAGGCGAACAAGGAAGCGACGGCGAAGGCATGCCAACATTCCAAGGAGTAGGACCGCCTGCTCCAGTGGCTGATGGGCCAAACGTGCTTCGAGGACTCCGACATGACGGACGACTCCAACACTAGCTCCGATGATAACGCACCACCGCACACCGACGCATACATGGAGGAGGGGCACATCGGCATTCGGCACTGGCGACCTTAATGGGAAGGGGCCGGCGAGGAAAATGGTGAATTCCTCGACCCTTTACCGTTTTATCTATGCTTTTATGTTTTAAGTATTTTGTAGTATGAATTTGCACTGTCCGCCGATGAACGATGATCATTTTGCCCGGCTGTGAGCTATGATCCGGTTTATTTATGTAGCATTGCATGTGTTGCATGAGTTTCGGGTTTCGGATATGAGCACACGATTGTGAGAGCAGAAATAGAGAGTGTGCCGGGTCAGTGTCCGCGAACGCATTCACGGACGTTTGGTGGACCAAATTTGCCTACGATGGCTGTAGATAGTCATATATCCTACGGCCAGGCAAGCATGATAAAACTCGAGAATAAATCAATCCAGATGTTGCAATATACGTTTTTCACGTCTCAAAAGCTATATATGCACACGTAAGTAAGGGGTAGCATACGATACGATATGGACCAAGATTAGGATGGTCATCCATCCTCATCTAGTCATCCAGCCAGGCCAAAGCGCAAGAGGACAAACCGATGATGGAGCCAGGACCAAATTTAATTAGGTCAGCCATGATAAAAAAGGACGCACATCATGCCATTCCGATGGAGTCGTTGTCCATGGCGGCAGGTGCCGCCTTGGTACCGTATTTCTACGACTCACTCGTTATTTGTAGGGCCGGGCCGGGCCGGTCGGGACATAAAAAAAACGGTTTGATTATATTTATATCTCGAAAGGTCCAGTGACACTACATTTCTTTCTTTTCTCTGCTTACGTCGATGGTAGGAGAGAAATTGAGCGCGATGTCGTTTCGGCCGGGAGAGATGAAATGAAAATAAAAGGGAATGTCTAGGTCTCAGTCGATTGAGACTTCGCGAAGTCTCAGTCAAGTAATATAGTATGAAAAAGAAAAAAAAAACTGAAAAGAAATTGTTTGTACGAATCTCAATACAAGATAACGGATTATAGTATCGACAAGTCTCATTCGTCTGATTTTTAGCAAAGCCGAAAATAAAAAGGTGTGGCGTATGACTGCTCGGAAAGGGTAGCCAAAACTTGGTCTCGTCGAAGTAGGAATGGATGGTACGTGAAAGACGTCGATGCACTAACCAACGAATATATGCTGCTTCTTCTTCTGGCATTTCAGGGACAGGCCGCGTGTCAATTGTGTGACAGAATGATAGCATGTTCTTATATAGTGGAATGCTCCACACTACTAATTAATCTTGTTTGTATATTAATAGCAATCAAAATAATTTGGATTTGACTGTTGTTTCTTCTTACTGCTCCGAATTTTGACCTTGATTTGTGTGGGTGCCTCGTTAAAATCGCTCATACACGTGAACACCTTCCGTATATGCCCTACCAGGACGTCAGTTACATTGACTTCCGTATTTCAAACCAAGCAAGACGTGGTCCACCTGCCTCCATGGAGCAAACCGCCGAGCCGGTGCCGTCCAGCACAGGTCACCACACCACGTAACGTCCGTCGCCGTCCGCCGGTCCCGGGGCGTGGGCGAGGACGCGACGCGAGGCTCGGCAAGACGCCGGGGTAAACGAAACACACCCACAGCCCGACGCGTGGCAACGCGCGGTGAAACCGTGAAAGCGAGAAAAAAAAACTATAGCGCTGGGCGAGCGGCGGGTCGTCCCGTCGCCCGGCCCGTCGCGTCGCGTCGCGCCGAGGGAAACCGAACAAAACGAAGGGCGACGCGTGCGATGCGGTGCGGTGCGGCCGGGTCCCCACGCGTGCGTGCGCGCACGGACGTCCACTCTCGTACAGTGCGGGGCACGTCACCGTCTGGGTCGCCACCAGGTGGGCCTCGTCCCGGGCCGCGACACCTGGAGCCCGCCACCGGGCGCGCTGTCAAGTGTCAAGTGAGAAGCGCACTCGCATATCACGTTCCTCGCCGGCGGCACGTCAGCAGGCAGGTCGCACGCCGTGCGTGCGTGGCTAGCCCATCTCTCGCGGTGGCCGGGGCTTCGTGTGGGGTCGACGTGAGATTATTTGGTTGCTTGGGGAGGGTAGGCTACGTGGGGCGTGGCAAAAATGTGGGCACGGGTCCCTCGCTTGGTCTGAGGGCGGATCCTCCGTGGCGTGTGGAGATGTTGATGTTGCGACACTGGCTTGACCAGGGGATTGTTCTAGGGTAAGTTGTTTTTCATTTCTTTTATAAAAATTGGTAAAATGTTTGTTATTCCCTTTTTTCTAAGAATTGTTTCCAACTGTTGGGATCATACCTTTACGAAAATAAGAGATGTTCAAACTTTTTTTCCTAAATAAGATGTATATAGATATATTTTAATGTGTTGGTCACTCATTTCAGTTTGTATGTAGTACTATATACTAAAATATCCAAAACATCTCATGATAGTGAACGGATGAGTAGAGATTGCCTTGGACTATTGATAAGATTTTTTTTCTAAAATATGTAATGTGAGAATTATATCATGGGAAGCTGCTTTCACGTATGAATTTGACGGTATGTTTGTATAACTCGCATATCATATATTTTTGCTCTAACATGTGGTCAAAGTTAGACTCAAAAAATGCATTAGACCACAATGGAGTACTACAGGGCATTAAATAAACTATATCACGACCACAATCCTAAAGCTATTAATGTCACAAGATTTTGTTTGACTTATAGATGTACGTCACCTGGGTGTTACAATCTTTTTTACCAGAAATGTGCACATATACGACACACAAAATGGTTTTGAAGAATTTAGTGTGGTTTTAATCAATTTAACTGGTTGTTTTCTTACGACCCGAACGATAGTTTACTTGATATGCGCCCGTACAAACCACCTAAGAGCATCTACAACCGGACCCCTCATACCCGTTTTAAACACCCGGATAGGCCGTCCGGTCACTGATCAGTCACGAAAATGCGACTTAGACGGACACCTTAAACGGACATCAAATATCCGGACTGACCGGCACCCCTCATATCCATCTCATATATGAGATGAGTATGAGGAGTGCCCGAGCGTGTCCGGTCAGTGGTTCTGCGTCCGCCACGTAGGATTGGACCCATATTTTCTTTTTGTTTATTCTTTCTCACTTCATCTTCATTAATTGCATGCATGTGACCGGAAGTATAGGGGTAAAGTGAGTTGAAAGTGAAAATTTAAGAGGTGACCGGTCAGTGTCCGCGGACGCGCTCGGTCGCGTTCACGGACGTTTGAGGGATCAGATTTGCCAAATCCGGCTATAGATGCTCTGATTAAGATTATAAAAACGGTTGAGTCTTGATAGTTTGAGTTTGCAGGCATGACTATTTCTAGAGTATGATTAGCTGAGATGGCAATGTTTCTACCTTTCTTTCTCTCATTAACCGCGGGAATGCTTCCCTTTTAACACTCCTAAACACAGGGCATGTACGCTGTTAGATGCCAACATCTCGAGTAGCATAAACTAGCAATAATTTGAATCTTAGTTTAGTGCACTAATTGCAGCATGATTGACTGTCCGTGTACCTTAAAATACTAATCTACAAATGGAACATCAACCTCACATGACTAGTACATGCTTCCAGCCATTAACAAAAACATAACATCTCCCAATCTCTCATCTGGTGTAGCATGTGAGTGAACTACCGTTATCACCCAAAACCACTAAAGTCCTAGCCAAGTGTAGTGGTGCATAGAAGCATGAAAAACTACCTCTTGCATGTAACATCCACATTTAGAAACCGACTCATCCGAATAAATTCTCCCAATAAATACGTACTTATGGGCATTTTTTCAATCCCTTCCAAAATTGCAGCCTGACCTGCACTCCATATTAATGTTGAACTCATCCCTCTCTCTCTCTCTCGTCCATTCCAACCTTTTTTGCAGTCACACTTACTAACATTAACGTTAAAATGTTTGACATTTTCTCATTAAATGTGGAAGAACCCTCAGTACTACTCCAGGCCACATGGAGCATCCGCAGAGGATGAGAGGGGAGCCGGCCACGTCGAAAACAACAACTAGGCACAAGCAAAGTTCCATTTTATTCACCAAAAGCAAAGGGAAAAACCGCAGCTTTCGCCATGGGATGGAAGCCTTTCTCTCTGAGAGCGACGATATGGGTCATACTGGCATATGCTCACATTATCTTGACCAGACGAATCGCTAGATCGGCCACCTGACGCATCATTTATTGGTCCTGCTGCGAGCGCTGGAAATCCTGTATTGCGCTTGTGCGTATGGGAGGGAACGACGCGGGCGTATGTGTAGGTGTACGAATACGTATAGCACAGTCGGCGGACCAACTGGCAGGATGGCGACATTAACGGATGGTCCGTGGTACCAGGTGTTACCTCGTACCTGGACGATGGTACATATAATTTTCACTGTGAAAAAACATTTCATTGCGTGCGGCGCGTGCTTTGACATCTCCGATGGGGTGAGTGACTAGTAAGTTGATCGATCAATGATGACGGCGGCCGATGCGGCGCACAGAGCGGTCAGAGAGGGTGTGGCTTTCATCTTCCCGTTCGATCTGGTCATCAGGTGAGACTGATACTTCTGCCCGGCCGGCCCCAATCCGCCCATCGTTTGAGTAATCGATTTTGTGCGTTATGATCGCTGATTAGAGGTGGGCGTCTTCGTAGGTTGCCAATCTTCCAAGAACAGATCCGCACGGCGCCAGCAGATTAGATAGATAGGGGGGAGGGGCGGGGGGGGGGGGGGTGAGACGGGGAGCCGTCGGGAGGAGGCTGCTCCTGAGTCTTCAATGGCGGCGAACATTTGCATTGGGGGAGATGGTGGTGTAGGTGCGGCGAGAGGTCAGAACGCACCGGCGGTATCTGATGAATCTGCTGTCAAGCCTGATCCAAGACCGCCTGGTTGGATCAAGAGGTAAAACAATCTGCGTTCTTTTCTTGTATGTCGTACACTGCATGCCCAAGACTGAAAACAAAAAGATAACTGAAGAAAGTTACATTTTCGGGGGAGGCTCGTCAGCCAAATAAAATTTTGAGGTGGGATGTTTGTGATGTTGCGTACATTGCATCTGCTTAGATAACTTCTGTTGGGTTAGAGAATTGCCTGGGATGGGAAAAGACTGGTACCCTGCTGTCTTGGAAGAAATAGTATTATTATAATTTTTGCGGGTGAAAAACTGGGATGGGAAGAAATAGTAGCACTGTAAAAAATGTGAATCGAATCACAGGCGGCTTCTATGTCTGTGCAATCTATGCATGACAGGTAATGTGTGTTGTAAGTGAAAAATGAAGTGGAAAATTCAGCACCGTAGCTTTGCACAAACAAATCGAGGTGATGTAGTTCTTCAAAGCGATGATAGTAGATTGGTAAATTCGTCAGGCAGCGTTCGTAAAAATGCTAGTTTGAAAATGCAGAATTTGCTGCACCGTCACTATGAGATTTGGAATGAATATTCATAAGGTGATGTGTGGCAGAATCATCACAGCCGTATGGGCATTGGGATGTTTGTTTGTGGTTTCTTAAAATGGTCAATTGTTGTTGGCTGTGCCTGGGTAACTGGCATGCTGTATGTATGACTGTAGGATTACTTGCTGCTGCAGGAAGAAGAAGACACAATTGCTTGGACTGAGTGAAGACGGAAAGAAGGGGAAGAAGATGGAGACGGCAGTGGTAGCTGGGAGTACGGGCGCGGCATTAAATTGGGGCTTCGCCTGCCGTGACGTCCAACGTTCGGCTTGGAACCGGACCAAGCAGGTGTGGAATCCGGTCCATGAAAAGGGGTAAACGGCGAGACCGTAGAGGACCAGCGTGGATCCATCAATAAATGATGACTGTTCCATGTTAGAAACACTGTACAGAAAGCACCCTACCAACGTGAATACGGCGCGTTATACTCCCTGACTCGCAAATCCCTAGGAGGACCAACGGTGCAGATAATATGATTATATGGTAGTACGACCCATAGTGAATTTTCGTTTCTCTCTCGGCTTTTCATTTTTGCGGTTTTGCTCCTCCATCCCCACTACTAGCACCACCGTGTCCTCGCCCCCCATATTCCAATCCCCCGTCTGCTTCTCGTATCCTTCCTTCCATCCACAGTTCCGCCCTCCCCCCTGTGCGCGCGTGCTCCGCCTCGCGCTGCCGCCTCTGCCTCCGCGGGCGGCTCACGCCAATGCTGTGCCGCCTCCGGTCGAACCTGCCCCCTTGACCTCCCGTAAAAAAAACCCGAGGGCTCCAGATATATCCCACCTAATCCTCCCTCCCACCCCCGCTCCCGTCCCCTGCCGGTTTCTGCACAGTCCCAGAATTCAAGAACGTCCCGGCAGCGCCAACTCCCAACTCCCCGCAAGGCACAGGGCAGTGCACTCCGGAGCGCGGACAAACAGTCCGCTCGAGCGGTGGGAGAGGAGAGGAGAGGGGGCCGGATGAAGAGCTCCCCTGCCATGGACCCTGAGGCCGCGGCTGCACCGGGCACCCCGCCGGAGAGCACGGTATGGCCGCCGGAGTTGCGTTTCTGATGCTTCTTGAAAACCTCGATCGAGGGCCGGGCGAGCCTTGCCGGCCGTCGTCTTGGCTGAATGCGCTTTTCTTTTCTTTTTCTGATGATGTTTGTCGCGCGTTCTGGCTCTCGGCGGCAGGGGCGGCGCGGAGAGGGGAGGGAGCGGCTGCCGTGGCGGATGACGCTGAGCCTGGCGTACCAGAGCCTCGGGGTGGTGTACGGCGACCTGAGCACGTCGCCGCTCTACGTCTACAAGGCGGCGTTCGCGGACGACATCCAGCACTCGGAGACCAACGAGGAGATCCTCGGCGTGCTCTCCTTCGTCTTCTGGACGCTCACCCTCGTGCCGCTCCTCAAGTACGTCTGCGTCGTCCTCCGCGCCGACGACAACGGCGAGGGCGGCACCTTCGCGCTCTACTCCCTCCTCTGCCGCCACGCCCGCGCCGCGCTCCTCCCGCCGGGCCGCGGCGCCGAGCCCGGGGACGAGGACCAGTTCTCCGACGCCGCCGGCGCCGCCGCCAAGAAGTACCTCGAGTATGACAATGCCGACGCGCTGGGCGGCCGTGGCGGGGGCGCCGCCGCCAGCGTCAGGCGGGTGCTGGAGCGCCACAAGGTGCTGCAGCGCGTGCTGCTCGTGCTCGCGCTCGTCGGCACCTGCATGGTCATCGGCGACGGCGTCCTCACGCCGGCCATCTCCGGTGCGCCTTCTTGCAAATCGCCACACGAGATGCTCTTAATTCGGATCCAACAGTGGAGTACTAGTACTATTTTTGGATGGTTTGTTACGATGTCGATTGCTGATTTGGATCGTTGGTCTGTGTTTCTGCAGTTTTCTCCGCCGTGTCCGGGCTGGAGCTGTCCATGGAGAAGGGGCATCACAAATGTAAGGATCCAATCATGGCCATGGCCCTCTTTCCTTTCTATTGCTTTGCATTCAGAGGAAGGCAGATTTGTCTTCCCTGCCCCATCAGACACTGTTTTCTTCTTTCTTGAGTCAAGGTCTGAACTAGATGACTCAGGTCCACTCCCAATTGTGCAGATCCAGTTGTGATTGCCTCCCTGTTAGATCATTGATTTTATGCCAACCACTGCTTTTTACCTGAAAGTTCTACCTAGCAATGTCCGTAGATAATGCGGCGATCCGGGTTGTCGTCGGTAAAACCGGCCGAATAAAACAGGTGGGTGGCGAAAGTTAACTGCAAGGACATGAACGAATTGGCTTAGACGCCGGCCGATGAAACAGTGGATGGTGAAAGTTAACTGCAAGGACATGAACGAATTGGCTTAGCCAACTCTGATGATCAGTTGCGTGCCAAGATGTAGCAGTGTGTGTGCAGTGCTTCAGTTCAGTTTCGGCAAACTACTTGACAGAGCATGATCACAGACAGGGATATGTGGGTACCAAATAAGGCAGTACTGTAACTAGTCATCGCATGCCTAACAGTTGTTATGAGCAGGAAAATGGACTAATTTCCTCACCACTCATAGCTCCAACTAACGGTACTTTCCGTGTGCTAATGGTGTTGGAAATGTAGTTGGAGTTGGAGGTGACCATCATCTACAATGCTATGCTTGTTTAGTTCAATGTGCCGTTCAAGGAAGAAAAGAGCGACGGCACAAATATGGTAGTATCTTGAAAAGCGGAACATATGCTGAAGAAAATTCCGGAATTCAGAACATAGGAGCTTCGTTTTTCTTCTCCATACCAATAATTTAGCCTTTGTAGACTTGATTTATGCCTGCACATGTGCACTGTCCTTTATGCTGATTCTTTTTGTTGTTGTTGTTGTTGTTGTTGTTGTAGATTTGTTCTGCTATATTTAAAGCCCATTTCTAACAGTAGCTTGCCATTGTGATTCTGCAGATGTGGAGTTGCCTCTTGCTTGCTTCATACTGGTGTGCCTGTTTGCGCTGCAACACTATGGCACTCACAGGGTGGGATTCATTTTCGCCCCGATTGTAATCGCATGGCTTCTATGCATAAGCATGATTGGTGTTTACAACATTGTGAAATGGGAGCCTCATGTGTATCAAGCGTTATCTCCGTATTACATGTACAAGTTTTTGAAGAAAACACAGAGAGGAGGCTGGATGTCCCTGGGGGGAATACTGCTTTGTGTTACAGGTACTATGCTCTGTAACCATTTTACAGTGCCTTGATCTGTGGATCATGACCTCTGATATGAGTGTTTTCTCTTTCAGGGTCTGAAGCGATGTTCGCAGATCTGGGGCATTTCAACCAGTTGTCGATACAGGTGAAGAAATGGCTGCTGCATACTCAGTTTACTGGCGAATAATTTGTCTCTGATAACAATTTCCTGGATGCAGATTGCTTTTACTTGCATGGTTTACCCATCATTGATCCTTGCATACATGGGCCAAGCTGCTTATCTGTCTAAGCATCATATCCTGGAAGGTGACTACAGGGTCGGATTCTATGTGTCTGTGCCAGGCAAGTCATGTTCCTCAGATCTTTTGGCAGAGGCGAGAATAATATTAAATTGTTCGCCTTGTGCTGTGTTTTAGAATGTCTGCAACTTTGTCATTTTCAGAGATAATTAGATGGCCAGTTCTGGCAATCGCCATTCTCGCGGCAGTTGTGGGTAGCCAAGCTGTTATCACCGGCACATTTTCGATGATCAAGCAGTGCACTTCCCTAGGCTGCTTTCCCCGGGTGAAGATCGTGCACACCTCTGCCCAAGTACACGGGCAGATATACATTCCAGAGATCAACTGGATCCTGATGATACTGTGCTTAGCTGTAACCATTGGTTTCAGAGACACAAAGCACTTGGGCAATGCATCAGGTATACCATGTTGATAAGCCAGTGACACCTCGAATCACCTTGTCTCCTGCTAAACTGACCCTATACATATGGATGATAATGTGGTGATGTTTCTGTAAAACAGGGTTGGCTGTAATAACCGTCATGCTGGTCACCACATGTCTGATGTCGCTGGTGATAGTCCTGTGCTGGCACAAGAGCATATTCCTGGCAATCGGGTTCATCGTGTTCTTCGGGACCATCGAGGCGCTGTACTTCTCGGCGGCGCTCATCAAGTTCAGGGAAGGAGCCTGGGTCCCCATCGTCCTCGCCTTCGTCTTCATGATGGTAATGTGCATCTGGCACTATGGCACCATCAAGAAGTACGAGTTCGATCTTCAGAACAAGGTCTCCATCAACTGGCTCCTTGGCCTCAGCCCAAACCTTGGCATCGTCCGTGTCCGCGGCATCGGCCTCATACACACCGAGCTCGACAGCGGCATCCCTGCGATCTTCTCCCATTTTGTCACCAATCTGCCTGCATTCCATCAGGTATTTGAATTTTCTCCTGTTCTGAAGCTTGGCCAGTTTACATTGTTCAGACATTCAGAAGTGTGTTGACACCACACCCATCATTTCCTGACGTTGGCGATGAGCAGGTGCTCATCTTCATGTGCATCAAGAACGTCCCGATCCCGCACGTCTCGCCGAACGAGCGGTTCCTGGTGGGAAGGATCGGGCCGAAGGAGTACAGGATCTACCGGTGCATCGTCCGGTACGGGTACCACGACGTGCAGATGGACGACCAGGAGTTCGAGAAGGACCTCGTGTGCAGCGTCGCCGAGTTCATCCGGTCAGGAGGCGGCGCCTCCAAGGCCAACGGCTTGACGCCGGACGTCGCCGACAGGGACGATGAGCGGATGACGGTCGTGGCCTCCGGCAGGATGCGCATGCTGGAGGAGGAGGGCCTCGGCGGAGCGTCGGCGTCGGGGAACACCGTCGGGCCCTCGCGCGCCGCCAGGGGGGAGAGGGAGATACAGTCGCCGTCGCCAACGCCAACGCCAACGCCGACGCCAACGCCGGCGATGGGCGTCCGGAAGAGGGTGAGGTTCGTGCTGCCGGCGTCGACCCCGCGGCCGAACGCCGGCGTGGAGGAGGAGCTGCGGGAGCTGACGGACGCGCGGGAGGCCGGCATGGCCTTCATTCTGGGCCACTGCTACGTCAAGGCCAAGACCGGGTCCAGCTTCCTCCGGCGGCTGGTGATCAACTTCGGCTACGACTTCCTGCGGCGGAACAGCCGGGGCCCCAGCTACGCCGTCACCGTCCCGCACGCCTCCACCCTGGAGGTCGGCATGATATACTACGTCTGATCTGAGCTGATGAACCCCGAAGGGTATAGGAAGAAGACAAAGCTAGAAGAAGATGGGAAATGAGACGAATTTTCAGCTGTATATGCTAGTAGATCTGGACATGTATGAGTTTTTGGTGTACATGTAATGTAGCCTTGGTTTTTCTTGTGCCTCTTCCTGCTTCAACCTGTAAGTAGTAGCACAGAGACGGGCGCCATTAGAGAGGCTGAGAGGGCCAGGGACGTTGTACCGCGGATTGAAAAGACCGAGCAGAAATCCAGAATCTGTGATTTCCGTAGGCCATGGACTCGAGTTTAGCTGTCAAGACTTCTGAATCTTGGTCCCTGCAAGTGTCTGAAATCTTCAGTTAAGCTGCGGACACTGCATCGTACCGCTTCGCGCCAAGGCCATGGCGTGTTGACGTTGATTCCAGATCGGACGGTCCATATCCTCCAGTTGGTTGCTGTCTGAAATCTGACAACGACCACTGTTTTTTTTTGCGGGCAACAGTGAGCACTGTTCACTTTATGCTTTTAGTTATTTTCCTTCTTCTGTAATGGCTATAAAAGCCAGGGGTTTTGGGCTGCAAGCTGCCAACTCTTGTATCGGGTAAAACCCTAGCCGCCATGTTTTGGCGGACCCCTATTATGCGTATCCGAGCGTGACCGAACTCTAGAAAATCTCGTGTAGAATTAGCTACTTTTCAGTCAAAATCACCATTTCTATTCGTTTACGAGTTTTACGAGTTCAGTTCAAGAACCTCGGAATTGGTATCATGATGAGTTGTAAGTTCCTTGATGGAGTTTTGGAACTCAGAGCGATATGGGGTTTAGATCTCCAGTAAAATCCCCCTCTTCATTCCAAATCCCGATAGCGGTGTGCGGGCATTGGCCGCGGCTCAGAGTGAGAAGATTTCGGGTGCAGTCTAGTTTCACATCGATTGCAGCGGATCACTTCCCCTAGGGTAAATCCCAGTCTCTGAAGCTAGATGGGCATCATCAGTGATAGGCGAAGTTGGTGACGACATAGGAGGCGGCCGAACTTGGAAGGCGATGTTCGGTTGCCAGTTCGCTTGAGTAAAAATTAAAATCCCACCCTTTCCCACACAAGTTTCTCTTCTGAACTAGGCGAGTTGCTCCCATGGCTCTTAAACCATGGTCAACATGGCAAAGGTTATGGAATCTGGTGACAACGTGGATCTGGAACTCAAGTCTCTTCAACAAGACCTTGCAACAATACTAGGAAGAGGACCAGAAGGAACTTCTAGACTTCACTGCTACAGTTAGCAAGAACTTTACTCCATCTAAAAGAACTTCAAAAAGATTCAGAACAATTTCAAACGAATGCTGCCAGAATCAGAGGAAAGTGAACAAGAGGAAGGCATGGGTGATCACTCTACTCAAGGTATTGCTCCGAGTGTTACACCACCTCCAAACACTCAAATTGCCACTCCCGCGGGAAGACGCAAACAATTAAATTCTTCTACAACTAGAAAAAGCAGCAAGCTTTGACTATGAGCTTTGCTCCTCCTAGAGATCTTAATGACAGAGAAGTTAACCTAGATGGCAAAACGAAGATCCCCTACAGATGCCCTAACTTCACTGCTACCATACCTGAAAACAGGGGAAACTTTTAGCATACATAGCAACAACATGATGAGCACATTCAGCGGGAGGAAAATCAGGAAACCGGGAAGGGTCAAACTAGAAACAGACCACATCCACCCATGAGAGAAGAAACCCCTTATAGGTTAAACCTGCCAAGCTGAATATCTCTGAATTTGATGGAGATGATGCTAACTCCTATATTCAGAACATGGAACAATATTTCGATTCTTCCCGAGCATTGTTGGAACACATGACTGAATTGGCCATTTCACACTTAAGGCCCTCCAACTAAAGATTTCCAGTGACTTCAGTGTGTGAAATTGTCAAATCTTTCCATTCTCTCACCCAAACATCCACACTTTCCTCCTATCTTACCAGATTCGCGTAGTCTATGAACTTGGTTAGAAGAGATGACCCTGCACTACCAGACAGTTACTTCATGAACAATTTTATTATGGCTTGAATCCCTACATTCAAAGCCACCCATACCGCCACAAACTTATTGACATGCACCAATCTATGTGGTACGAAAGGAGGATTGAGCAAGCTGCCCTCCCTCCAACCCCTGCTCCATTTCCAAATCCTTACTACCCCTCTGCTATAGGGCAAGTCACATTTCAAAGCTATAAACATGCTACTGTAGCAAGCACTCGTGCTGAAATAATCCAATAAGCTAGACAAAAAAATTATGTTGCAAATGAGAACTTTGGATCCATGTGTTGGGAAACGTTGCATGGGAAACAAAAATTTTCCTACGCACACACAAGATCTATCCATGGTGATGAGCATCTACGAGAGGGAGAGTGAATCTACATACCCTTGTAGATCGCTAAGCGGAAGCGTTAAGAAACGCGGTTGATGTAGTCGAACGTCTCCGCGATCCAAATCGCAAGTCGCCCCTCGATCCGATCACGAACTAGCGCCAAACGGACGGCACCTCCGCGTTCAACACACGTACGGCTTGATGACGCCTTCACCTCCTCGATCCAGCGAGCGATGGTGAAGTAGTGGATGAGTTCCGGCAGCACGACGGCGTGATGATGGTGGTGAGGAACAATCTCTGTAGGGCTTCGCCAAGCACTACGGAGATTATGACGGGAGGAACTAGAGGGTTAGGGTTGCCGGCACACGTCTTGGGAAATCTTGATGTGTCCCATGTGTTAGCCCTGCCCCTCTATTTATATGTTGAGCCCTGGGGTCTAAACTTGGAGAGAAAGCCTCCACAAGGTCGGTTTTGCCCGCACAAGGTCGGTTTGGCCCGCACGGAAAGAGTCTAACTCGGATTCCAGCAGTATCGCGTACAAGCGGTAGTACCGCTCACGAGCGGTAGTACCGCTTGTGCGGTAGTACCGCTTCACACAAGCGGTAGTACAGCTTACGCGGTAGTACTGCCTTACCAGCGGTAGTACCGCTTAAGGCAGCAGCAAAACTTCCTTTTACACTTTTCAATACCTCGTGGGCTTTACCCCTTCGGCTCATATAAAGTGTTGCTGCACCCGAACACTTCGGTAAACATCCGGAACCCCTTCCGGTGAATTCCGGAACCCTTCCGGAGATCAAAACACTATTATCACATATATCAATCTTTACCTCCGGACTCTTCCGGAGATCCTCGTCATGTCCGGGATCTTATCCGGGACTCCGAACAACCTTCGGTCACCAACAAAATAACTCAACTATACTAATCGTCACCAAACGTTAAGTGTGTAGACCCTGCGGGTTCGAGAACTATGTAGACATGACCGAGACACCTCTACGGCCAATAACCAATAGCGGGACCTGGATGCCCATATTGGTTCCCACATATTCTACGAAGATCTTTATCGGTCGAACCTCTATGTCAAGGATTCAGTTAATCCCGTATGCTGTTCCCTTTGTTCTTCGGTATGTTACTTGCCCGAGATTCGATCGTCGGTATCTCTATACCTAGTTCAATATCGTTACCGGCAAGTCTCTTTACTCGTTCCGTAATACAAGATCACGTGGCTAACACTTTAGTCATATTGCTTGCAAGGCTTGTTGTGATGTTGTATTACCGAGTGGGCCCTGAGATACCTCTCCGTCACACGGAGTAACAAATCCCAGTCTTGATCCATGCCAACCCAACAGACACCCTCGGAGATACCTGTAGAGCATCTTTATAGTCACCCAGTTACGTTGCGACGTTTGATACACACAAGGTACTCCTCCGATGTCAGGGAGTTGCATGATCTCATGGTCATAGGAACAGATACTTGACATGCAGAAAACAATAGCAATAAACTGACACGATCATATGCTACGTTTATAGTTTGGGTCTTGTCCATCACATCATTCTCCTAATGATGTGATCCCGTTATCAAATGACATCTTATGTCCATGGCTAGGAAACCTTCATCATCTTTTGATCAACGAGCTAGTCAACTAGAGGTTTACTAGGGACACAGTGTTGTCTATGTACCCACACATGTATTTGAGTTTCCAATCAATACAATTATAGCATGGATAATAAACGATTATCATGAACAAGGAAATATAATAATAACTAATTTATTATTGCCTCTAGGGCATATTTCCAACACCATGAACACATGCAAGTTTGCAGAATGTCCCAAAAATCACAGATACATGCTTTACTAATAAAAGCTACTAATGAATAGACAATTTATATCACTGAAGATGAGGAAGGCTTGCAACAGATAATGGAGGAACCTAACCAACAACTAAAAATTTCAACGCATGCTCTAATGAGCACACAAGCTCATAAATCTTCCTTCACTATTACAGTTTTCATTAGATATACTGCTGCGAGTACCTTGACTGATTCAGGAAGTATTGCTACATTCATGACACCACAAACAACTTCCCCTACAAAATGTAAATTAGTCCCCTGCGCCGCGATAATGTCAAACTACTTCTTGCAAATGGGAATACACCGTGGACTGAATGCCAATGCCGATCATGTCCTTATACCATACAAGGTGTCCCATTTTTCTTTGATTTCTTAGAGGGCTATGCCATCATTTTGGGAGCTGATTGGATGTACCACCACAACCCAATAGAACTGGATTTCTCATTGATGATTATGAGTTCAACCACAACTATGGCTAGAGACAAACATTTGTGGACGAGAGCTTGCCATCTAAGAAATTTACTGTTCAGTTGGAGGAATTACATCAACTGTTTTCCCACATTGCCCGTGGGGCAGTTCTGTACATCAAACCCTCGTCCAATGAACATTTTGATTTAAAGTAGATACATACTGAAATTCAGAAACTTAGTACGGTTATTTCTGATATCTTTGCTATACCCGTGGGCCTTTCCCTAAAGGGGAATTGTGATCACTCCATCCATCTACATATTGGCTTTAAAATAATTAAACAGAGACCTTACAAATTACCATTCCACTAGAAAAATGCTATCGAACCCTAGTAAAAGACTTAATTACTGCTTGCATTATCAGAAACAGTTCCAATCTCTTCTCCTTACGAGCTATTTTAGTCAGGAGAAAGTATGGTACTTGGAGATTGTGTATTGATTACATAAAGCTTAATGCACAAACTATCATGAACAAATTCCCCGGTTATGGAGGATCTATTGGATGAATTGAAAAGAGCGACAATTACGGTAAAATAGACCTGACCAGTTGATATCATCTGATCAGAATGGATTAAAAAGAACATTGAAAAGATTGCTTTTAGCACTATGAGTACTTTGTCTTGCATTTTGACCTTACCAATGCCCCTGCTACATTCCAGCAACCCATGAACACTGTCCTAGCTCTATTTCTTAAAAGTTTGCTCTAGTGTTCTTTGATGGCATACTCATTATTGTTCTGATATGGCTGAACACATCAAACACTTGTAGCAAATATTCCAAACACTAAGGGACAATAACCTCTCTGCAAAAATGTCCAGATATACCTTTGCACAACCTCAAGTTGATTATCTGGGACATGTCCTCTCTAGAGCATGTGTTACAACAGATCTAGTGAAAATTGATGCAATTGTACAATGGCCAATCCTGCAAGCAGAACATACTGAGAAGTGTTTTTTTGCAAGAAGATCGACATCTTATATAAAAGTTCTTCGAAAGTACAAAGCACCTCAAACATAATAAAAAATTAAATTGAGGTCTCTAGACCACCAAATGATCACTACCACCAACACGCTGTTGTTGCCGCTCCCCTATCGGAGCCAGCTTGACCTTGTCGATGACTACTAGGAAGTCTTTGTGTATGTGCCCGTAAGGACCAGTGTCCAAGAGCCGTAGTCGTCATCGTTAAACCTCTAAATAGATCTGAAGTAATTGAAACCAAATCTTGTCATCGAATGCGAAATTGTAACCTCGCCGCCCCAACAAGATGACAAGAATGTATATCGGAGCTCCGTCGACTATGTCCATATGAACGAAAGCGGGGAAGATCAAAGCCTGGAAGTCAAACTTGAAGAAGAAGCGCCGCCATCCTTCCAGTGGCGTACCTACGAAGACTAAAAAACACTAACCTAAACTACTAGCCGGGGCGAAGGCATTGACATTTCCCTCCCCACAACAGGCTGCCGAAGCGATCGGTAGAGGGGAGGAGAATCCACGGGCTCCCCCGCGAAGTCTGGAGGGGAGAGTTTGCCATAGTCGCCAAGATGAAGTAGGAAAAACACTTGGAGAAAAAGTTTGTCTAAGTTTTTCCTAGGCCTAACCGGCTACTACAGCAAAAGTCATCTTTTGCTTGCGAGCTCATTTGAGCTCACGATGAACACTGAAATCAGATAAAATATATAAAAAAACATTTTAAAAATTCTGATTTTTTTTGGTGCAAACATTGACAAAATTTTTACGTGCTCACAAAATTTCATCTTGAAAAGACATTTGTGAAAGTCGTGCAAAAAAAAAAAACTAGGACTCCAAAATGCTTTCCAAAATAATATTCTTGGAGCATCGGTTTTTTTTTGCCATGACTTTCAAGAATGCGATTTCAAGATGGAATTTTGCGAGCACGTAAAACTTTTGTCAATGTTTTCACCAAAAAAAGAATTTTTTGAATTTGTTTTCAACTTTTTCGGGTTTTACTGTTCACCGAGCTAAGTTGAGCTCGAGCTCAAAAATTGCACTTCCCTACTACGGAGGATTTATTAAGAACTATAGACTGGTATATGCAACGAAAGTGCTCTTCTCAGCCCGAGCTCATGTGAGCTCGGGTGAACACTAAATTTTAAAAAAATAGTAAAACAATTCAAAAAATTCTGAAATTTTTTCGTGAGAAACATTGAGCATTTTGGAGCATCAATTTTTTTTTTTTTGCCCACACCTACACGAATGTGATTTCGTAGCGAAATTTTGCACGCATGTAGAAAAAACATCAATGTTTCTCATGAAAAAAATTCAGAAGTTTTTGATTTTTTTGATTTTACTGTTCAACCGAGCTCATGTGAGCTCGGGAGCAGAAGCACCGCGTGCTTTTGAGCAACTAAAACATGCTACGGTTAATTCCCCTGTTCTGGCCCTGCCTGGCTTCCCTTCCCTAGGCCATGGACACGATTAGCCTAGCGCGAAAGCTGAGGTCCCTGTGCATCGCGGGGGAGCTCTCTCGGGCCGTGAGCCTCCTCCACCGGAGCGCCGTGTGCGCCGTCTCGAGCGCCTACTCTCTTCTGCTGCAAGAGTGCGTGAACCGGAGGGACGCGAGGCTCGGCAAGAGGATCCACGCGCGCATGGTCTCCACCGGCTTCAGATGCAGCGACTACATGGCCACCAAGCTGCTCATCTTTTACGCCAAGATCGGGGAGCTCGGCGTCGCCCGGGACCTGTTCGACGGAATGCCGCGGAGGGACGTCGTGGCGTGGAACGCGATGATATCCGGGTGCACGCGCGGGGGCGAGGAGGCGCAGGCGGTGGGGATGTTCGGCCTGATGCGGGCGGAGGGGCTGATGCCGGACCAGTTCACGTTCGCGTCGGTGCTCTGCGCGTGCGCCAGGATGGCCGCGCTGGAGCACGGCCGGCGCGTGCACGGCGTCATGGTCAAGTCGGATCGTGTCGGCGGAAACTTGTTCGCCAACAGCGCGCTCGTCGACATGTACCTCAAGTGCAGCAGCGCCGAGGACGCGCGCCGGGCGTTCGCGGCCTCGCCGGAGCGGAACGTCACCATGTGGACCGCTCTCATCTCCGGGCACGGCCAGCACGGGCACGTGCGCGAGGCGCTGGCGCTCTTCGGCGAGATGACGCGCGACGGGTTCCGGCCGAACGACGTGACGTTCCTCGCCGTGCTCTCGGCATGCGCGCACGGCGGGCTCGTCAACGAGGGGCTGAGGCACTTCTCGTCCATGCCGTCGGACCACGGGCTCACCCCGAAGGGCGCGCACTACGCGGCGGTGGTCGACATGCTCGCCAGGGTCGGCAGGCTCCTCGACGCCTACGAGCTCGTCAAGAACCTGCCGGACTGCCAGGAGCACTCGGTGGTCTGGGGCGCGCTGCTGGGCGCCTGCAGGAAGCACGGCGACGTGAGGCTGGTCGAGCTTGCCGCACGGCGTTTCTTCCGGCTGCAGCCGGGGAACGCCGGCAAGTACGTCGTCCTGGCGAACACGTACGCTGCCTGCGACATGTGGGAGAGCGTGGCTGGTATGCACGAGGCCATGAAGTCGCTGGGCATTCGGAAGGACCCTGCTTGGAGCGCCGTCGAAGTCCAGGGGAAGAAGCACATCTTCCTCGCCAGAGACACATACCACGACGAGCGTTGGGAGATATACGAGGCCTGCAATGCCTTGGCCCGTGCGATCACCGAGCAACCCTTGCGAGTGTGTGCGATGGACGGCATTGACGATCGCTGCTGGTCGGAGATGTGAATAAATCCTTGCGATTTGTTGAGTGACGTGCTGGTCTTCTTGTTTGCCAGCAGTTCAGCTGTATCCATGGACTGGCAATGCAGGCAGTACCATCTGAAGGGGGTGTTTCTGAATGACACAGCACAGTCGGTCATTCATTGGGACAAGAGATAGAGCAGCTGATCTCTCTGGAAGCAACAAACTCAGGTCAGCTAGTGCCGTACTAACTCTGTTTCCATCAACAGTTGCCTCAATGAAACTTTGCCAAATGTTTATTGCACTTAACATTGATAGGGGAGATATAATTATGGGTAAAGCTGAAGGTAAACAGGTGAATCATCCGTATAGTATTTTGGATGGGCACAACTGAGGCACCAGACACTATTTCCTACTCCTCACAACAAACCTTGCCTGCTAAGACTGAATGAGCAAAATCCCTCATGTTTTTCTTTTCGGACAAACGATTAAACTTCAGCAATCTACTGCGGTAATGCAGAGGCTCTAAACAGCCTTCTTGATCATCACCCAAGTAATGTGCTTCCCAGCACATGCCTATCAGCTAAATCAAACATGTGCTGTTACACTGAATCTTTTGGGACAACATTACACTAAACAAACAATTAAACTTCAACGATCTATGCGATAATGCAGAGGCTCTAAACAGCCTTCTTGATCATCACCTAAGTAATGTGCTTCGCAGCACATGCCTATCAGCTAAAGCAAACCTATCATATCTTCTCTTCCGGTGCTGTTACGCTGAATCTTTCCGGACAACATTACACCATGAACGGAGAGCATTATCAGTTGGGGACAAGTGTCCCAACAAAGCCCACACCGATGACTAAGAAAGCGATGGATTGCATGAAGAGAAAGATATAGTAATATCTTTTGCCAAACAAAAGGTCATAACTTCCACAAAAGAAGATATAGGCTGCAACACCAAGCTCCAAAAGATGCAACCTGATTCCATATTAAAGTTTAGCTACGAGAGTTGAGAGATGCACATGAGTAAGCCAATTATGATAATGTACCTTTCTCTTATCCGCATTCGCAGCTTCTTGGTAACTTTGCTTTGTACTTTCATCTTCAGAACATCACCAAGCTTTTCTGTCACCACCCACTCATTCACCCTCCCTAGCTCCAGTATACCGCTGAAGGTCGCCTTTGTTCTATGCAATGACATGACATTCTCAAACAGTACCCAAAAGATAACCAAGTGAAAAGACCTGCATCAATTGATGATTTCTCATGTTAATACGCATGTGTCGAAGTCAGGAGGTTTAGGTTCATCAACTTTTAAACAAATTTTATAGATGTTTAGATGATTGGTACCTTGGAGTCCCAACAGCTTTGAGAAGGGTGATAACGGTTGGAATGTAGAAGTAACCCCACCTTGGTATCTCAACCTCAGGAACAAAAACTGTGGCTGGGATAACAAGGCAGTAAAACACAGACGTCAAAATGTGCCCGATTATCTTGCGCACGAAGAAGAAGTTGTAGATGACGTAGATTTTCTTCCAAAGCGTCACTTTCTGCATCAAGATCAATAGCTTGTTAGCAATAAATTTTATCTGTACAGAAATTTCAAAATATACTAGCTTCGTGCAACTGACCTGATTTTTGACGATCTCCATTAACATTTTCCTGAACAGATTTGCAGGCCCGCACGACCATCTATGTTGCTGGTACCGAAATGCCTTGAACGTACTTGGGAGCTCACTTTTAACCTGAAACAACATTTACAAGTTCAGCACATGGTTCATACAAGGAGTGCAAAGTGATGCAGTGGTTTTCTTGCATGAACTGATAGGTTACTGGTGCATATTTACCCTAAGATCACCAAGGTACACAAACTTCCATCCCTTGAGGCTTGCTCGGACTGCCAAGTCCATGTCTTCGACCGTGGTTCGGTCCTTCCAGCCACCTGCCTCATTCAGAGCAGATATGCGCCACACACCAGCGGTTCCTGTTCAATAAGTATCTTGCATGTTAAGAAGAAGGATCAGGTGATGCAAAGTGTAACTGCTGCTAAAAATCCATCGTCAAGTATGTATCGCTATCTGTTATTTACTCCAGGAAAATATATATGGGGAATTTAATGCTTCAGTTGTGTTATCTCGATCACCCGTTGTGATTTTTCTGAATCTTTTTCCTTTGTTAGACTTAGAGATGCCTAACATCGAACTCGTTGGTGCAATTGATTATCTGCCTAACATCGAATTCATATATTGTGAGATCAAAAGTCTATTACCATTGAAGCCAAAGAAGGCATAAGCTGAGGAACCCACTTCTTGCTCCACCTTGAAGTGATAGTCCAAGGACATCTCCTGCATCCTTGTCATCAAGCACTCATTTGCATTCACTGCTCACCATCACAGAAGCAGCAGCAGCAATAACAGCAAGAGAAATGTCATCAACATGCATTACAGAATTTCGGCCAAAACAAGAAGGGATGCCAGCGGTGACGCACCGAATACCCAGCGGGCCTGGACGAGGGCGATCTCGGGGTTGTGGACGAGGAAGGGCATGGCGTGGCTCAGGTAGTCGGGCTCGGGCTGGAAGTCGGCGTCGAAGATGGCCACGAAGTCGCAGTCCTTGACGTAGCCGTGCTTCATGCCTTCCTTGAGCGCGCCGGCCTTGTACCCGCGCCGGTTGTCCCGGATCTCGTACTTGATGTTCACTCCCTTCTTCGCCCAGCGCTGGCACTCCACCTGCACCAGCTCCTGCACCGTGTGGTGTTCCCGATCACGAAAACAGAACATCAGGACGACAGGACCAGTGCATATGCATCCATGCGTGCAGTTCACGTTGATGGTATGTAGCAATTGTAAAAGAAATAACAGTGCGTGTGCACGTGCATGTAATGCGTGGTATATATTAATTCAAGAAGCAACTGCACGTGTACTGATATGCTAACTATTACCGCAGTCCAAAATTAGTTGTGTTAGATTTGTACGGATGTAACGTGTCTAGATGCATATGTATTTAGACAAATCTAAGATAAATAATTCGGGAAGGAGATAGTACTACTATTCAAGAAGCAATTGCACGTGTACTGGACTACTGGTATGCTAACTGCATGTATACATGCTTGTGCTTGCTGCAATCAAGACTCAAGGACCAATTTCTTTTTCTGAAAGAAACCGCGCTAAAAGGAAAGTCTGGACTACCGCAATCTAGAGGAGCAATATGGTTCGTGCGCGTATGCCTATTCGGTTTACCTTGATGGTGGGGGTCCGTGGAGTCGTCGAGCACCTGGATGACGATCCGATCCGACGGCCATGACAGCCCGCACGCCGCCCCGATCGACTTCTGGTAAACCTGCAAGTCAGCCACGAAAAAAAAAAGGTAAGGAGAACTCGTGCCTTTTTTATCGGAGGGCAGCATTACAGCGAGAGATTTGGCTACTAAATGGCAGATTGTGAGCAGCCAAGTGTAGACCACTGGCTCTCTCTTTCCTCTAGGAGCTGTGGAGCGTAGATATTGCTCACCTCGCGCTCGTTGTACATGGGGATCTGGACGAGGACCATGGGGTAGGCGGCGTTGCCGAGCTCGGGGTCGTCGTCGCGGAGGGGCTCACACCGCCACTGCCGCTCGGGGCGGCGGCCGAGCAGCCTCATCGCCACGACGACGACGGCCATGTACACCTTCTCCACGAACAGGAACACGCACATGGCGAGGCAGACCATCACGGACGCGCGCAGCAGCGGCACGATGACCGGGCCGCGGACCTGCTTCCACGCCACCGCGATCTGCTCCGCCGCCTCCATAGCAGCACACACGTGAGCAAATGAGAGGCTAGTAAACTAGCAGCGATCGACAAGAATGGAGCGTGGCTGCTCCTGCTTGGAGCTCGGGATGTGTCTGTTGTCGTCAGGGTGGTGCGGTGGTGGGAGCAAAGGCGGGGGTATAAAAGGAGGGAGAGGAGCGAGAGGGACGGAGGCGATGGCGTCGAGTGGGGGTGGTATTTTCTTGCTCGATTTATGGCGTAAAAGATAGAGATTGGATCTCCAAATACTCCATATCACCATTTTGATTGCGCTGACTGCTGATAATATTTACCATTGATTGCAATTTTTTTTATGGTAGCTTACAACTGCTGATAATATTTAGCCGTGGTTGTAGTTATTGATATGGTGCAGTAACGTTTTGCATGATCTGGTATATTGTTCGACATTACTTTTTGTATTTTGTGTAAAATTCGCTTTACGCTGGTTTTTTATGAGGCCATATTGGTTGTACCATTTTGTGCACGATATGGTCAATTTACCAGTTGATATTTTGCGTGATAGGGTGAATTTAATGATTTACTTTTACTTGTAGACCCAAAATCAGTTTAATTAGGCCTAGATTGTATGAGCTAGCGGTTGTATCTGTTGTACTCATGGATAGAGGAGGATGTGCATGTACATAAACCCAATTGATGTGTTTGCAAGCCGTGGTTCAATTTGTCTTACCAAAACTTGAGACCTTATACTCTTAACTTTTGATAGGACTCGTCCAATTACATGGATACACGATTTCGTCGCGCGAAAAAGTCTTGCGTGGGAAAACATAATGGGGCATGTTTTGTAGGATTACTTATAGCTGCGAACAAATCTGATGTGCGGGCTCCGAATGCGGAATTTTTAACTACACAAATTTCTTACATGGTAATGGATCAAACCATGATATTGTGATAGCACAAAATTTATGTTGCGTGCAAAAAAATTGTGGTACTTTGGATTTTACATGTCCACATGTTTGATGGTACTTTGATCCTATGTCTAGATCAAACTAGAAACAACTCCCTGGTTGCTTCCATGTCTTATGCTGTTTGGATCCAAATTTGTGGTCTAATTGTGCTAGTTTTTATTCAGAAGGTTGTGTGAGTAATTGTATTATTTGATATATGTGCATGCGCATTCACCCAATATTTGATAAGACATGATATAGTTGATATTGTTGTGCACTCAATTAACAAATGCTATCACGAGGTTTTAAAGTCTTAGTATCTTTTAAGATATGCATTGTGAAGGTTTCCGTTTCTTGTATGTCAAATGTGTTTTGTATGACATATGGCAAGTTGGTGTTGGTTTATTCTTTTGTATTTTTTATATGTTAATTATTTAATGATACAAATATAACCAATAAATATTCTACGATATTTAAAGATCACATATGTTGGCCTATCAATCTCGCTATCAATATCATCACGGCGTTTGTATTTCAAACGTGATTGTATGTTTTCTACCGTTGATGCAACAAGAGTTCATATGCTATTAATGTTTTACCATGTTTTTTTAGCATGCGCTCTTTGCTAGGTGCAGCGTGGTGGAAGTGAGGTGCTCAGTGCTGATAAAATGTCAGCTTTATAGGAGTTCTCATTCCTGCAAAGTTACTGGCCTAGGCCGAAATGCTAGACTGCTTAATTGAGGTAGATTTGATATATGTCTGGAGGTGTCCCGACACGTGCACCCAATGAGTGTACAATCTACGCAAAGGGATCTAGCGGATACACATTGTCGGTTTCACTTATTTGAAAACAAAAGGCACCTGTAAAGTTTAAAATCTTTGTTTGGTACCTCTCCCATGGGGTTAATGGCAACTTGGCAAAGCGTAACTACAAGGATAGAGCAAACAAAGTTGCTTTTGTAAGTAAATTACTCGATGTTAATTCATTTGGGGCAACCGCTTTTTGTATTTTTATTGTAGATCACTATGTCTCAGGTAGACCGTTATTATTGTTGATCGGCAGTTCTTTCTTTAGAGTGTTTTGACACAAAAACTATTAATGGGGGCCAATAATCAGGTCCAATAGTGCAAATTTAATAACTATGGTATACTGGCAAACATGAATCATGGTATAACGCATGCTAATTTGAAATAGAGGATGGAGAGATAAATGTGACCCTATGAGCTATACATGATTACCTAAATCGCGGTGCGATTGGTGACACACCATAGAAACCAACCGTGTAAAATGAAAATTCGAAGCCAACCATGCATGATGGGAGTCTCAAAAATGGGGAGGATAGATGAAGTGTTCAAGGGGAGATTCAGAGTAGCGACCTATATGGTTATGCCGGCCACTCTTGTTGTAGCATCACGACCTACCCATATGGCTAGGTTCTTGCTCGATCATGCACACTCATTGTTGATTTGATCTGCACATGTCTGGTGTGGTACATGCAAAACAGATCAATGGTAGAGTCACTCACATGTCCTACAACTACAAGTAGGTTTCTACTAAAAGTCCAAAGGGGACATGGACCACTCATAGGTTCCAGACTCAATTCCATGTGTGCAACAAACATTACAATAAGTAGCCTTAGTGCATGCCACAACTATTAAACAAAGTATCCATCCATGTAATGCCACTAGTAGAAAACAGGGCATCAGTCCCGGTTCCAGAGGGCCTTTAGTCCCGGTTCTGCAACCGGGACAAAACGATCGAGACTAATGCCCATCATTTTTAGTCCCGGTTGGCTTATGAACCGGGACTAAAGGAGCTCCACGTGGCCGCCGTGGGGCGCCCAGGCAGGAGGACCTTTAGTCCCGGTTGGTAACACCGACCGGGACTAAAAGGCAGCCACGCGTCAGCAGCTGCCATGCGCTGGTTTTTTTTGAAAGGAGGGGTTTAGGGGTTTTCCTATTGTGTTTCCCCCTTTTATTTTTGTGTTTACCATTTTTATTTTACGCTTTTCATTCAACTCGACGCTAGCTACTACATATAGCAATGAAGGAACCATTACACAACATCGTCATGATCAATATATAGAGAGAAGTGACCTCTCTTTCTCCGTGCTTGGTCGAACAATATGCAACAAGTTTTCGTAAATCTATTCGACGCTATTACATATAGTACATGTTCATGCATATATACAATATAACATCTCTTACGATCCTAATGTCTATTACCAACATCGCATTCGAAATCCTTATGGCATTCTCCGTCTTTAGGTATGACATGCTCAACAAAGAATCCCGCCAATTCCTCTTGAATTGCTCGTACGCGATCAGTTGGTAGGAGTATGTCCCGCTTCCGCCAGGTCTAATTTAAAGAAGGGGGTCAATAAAACTCAACACAATTGATGGTAATAAAATAAAAATGTGAATATTGTTTACGTACTTCAAATTGTTCTAAAGATATGCCCCGGCCCCGCTCAAAGGTCGAGTGGCGAATGAACTCGCAAACGTAGTATGCACATAAATTAGTTCTGGGTGCTTGCCACAAGCACTTTACGAGAATAGAGTTCAATCAAAATGATAATCAAGCATGATAATGGTATTGAAACTAGAATCAATGAGAGATGCGCAGTACTAGAGTAGTACTTACTTTGGGGTGTAAAAATTGCAGCTCTTTTTTCCAGCTGACACCCTTAACCTGTTTGGTGAACTTTTTCCAAACCCTGCCCGGCAAAGAAAATGATTACTTGATATCAGGAAATGAACGAAAATTGCTGATATGGTGCGATAATGATTGAACTTACTTCTGAAGCATTTGACTCATGTCCGTCCACTCCTTAGGGTCTTTACGTCTCGAGTCCAAGACAGTTACTTTTCCCTCTTCAAGCTGAATGTCTAGCAGAATAAAGTGGAAACTGCGCACGCATAACTCATTAATTGCACTTAACCTCGAGTAAGCGAAACGGAATGTGCACAAGATAGTAACACTCACTTGAAGTTGTAAGGAAATAGTATTTCCCTTCTGGTTTGTTGTCCAAGTAACGCATCTAGAAAATTTTGCTCTGTATCAGCGGGAAAATCTTTTAACGTACGTTCATTTATGAAATTTGGGTCAATGAACCCAATGTCATAGATTTGTAGTTGTTTGCATTCGAGGATCTTCATTCTGCATAATATAGTGTGAGGATAATTAATACATGCAATGAACGAGCTGAGCTAGAGACTTAATTACAGAAAAAATACTTACAGACAATAGGAACTGACGATAGTTTTGTCGAGCTCCTTTTGGTTGTATAACTGGAAAATTTCTTCAAATTCAACGAACAACACTTGGTCTCCATTGAAGAAGTGCTCATTTTTTTATTCCCACCAAGATATTGTTGGTCCTGTCCTTGCAGGCTTTCAAGTACCATTCATGCAAATGTCACATCCTCGTTGGTAGACCCTTGAGCTCCTCACGTGTGACGAGAGGCTTCCCGTGCTCGTATCTTAAGGATGGTACTACCTCAGCCTTTTCGAACTGTACCGAATCGGGTAAGTAATCACTAGCAGTGATAGAAAGACCACTGGCCGCTTTCTCTGGATCATTAGCGATATCGGTAACCACCTTGAGCGGAGGGCACGATTGCAGTTCTTGTTCGCCGAGCTGGGGAATTGTTTTCCCACTTCTTGTGCCACTTCTAATTAAGCTTCCCGACTGCCTCGCTTGATCATATGTCTTTTGAATACAACGGTCATAGTTTGATGGTGGCGGAGAAGGTGGTGGTCACGTAAGGGCAGCCAGAGTTCGCTTCACTTTCACCGGATCTATTCTCTCCTCTGGAGGTGGGCGTTTCGGTGCAAGCTGACGTTTCACTTCGGCATCCACGATCTTGTTGTTTTCCTCCTCAGTCAACTCGTATGGTAACTTGGGAGGAACCTTAAGGCTTGGGCCTGCTCTGAATCTCTTCGTTTTTGTACTGCTGCTAGCCGCCGGAGCGGCAGTGGCTCTCTTCCGATGTTGCTGAGGCGGCGGAGGAGGCGGAGTTCGATGACGCGACGGAGACAGCTGAGGCGGAGGAGGATTCTGCTGAGGGGCCTCCTCCGTCGGAGTCTGCTGAGGCGGCGGAGACGGCTGACGCGCCGGAGACAACTCAGGCAGCGGAGACGACTGACGCACCGGAGACGGTTGAAGCACTGGAGACGGTTGACGCACCGGAGACGGCTGACGCACCGGAGACGACTCAGGCACCAGGGCCTCCTCCGGCCGAGTCTGCTGAGGCGGCGTCCAGTATGGAAGCACGATGTGTTCCTTTCTCCATAGACAAGTAGTCCTTAAGGCATATCGAAGAAGAATCTCCCCTTTGTTGGAAATATGCCCTAGAGGCAATAATAAATGTAGTTATTATTATATTTCCTTGTTCATGATAATCGTTTATTATCCATGCTATAATTGTATTAATTGGAAACACTAGTACATGTGTGGATACATAGACAACACTGTGTCCCTAGTATGCCTCTAGTAAACTAGCTCGTTGATCAAAGATGGTCAAGATTTCCTAGCCATGGACATGAGATGTCATTTGATAACGGGATCACATCATTAGGAGAATGATGTGATGGACAAGACCCAAACTATGAACGTAGCATATGATCGTGTTAGTTTATTGCTATTGTTTTCTGCATGTCAAGTATCTGTTCCTATGACCATGAGATCATGCAACTCACTGACACCGGAGGAATACCTTGTGTGTATCAAACGTCACAACGTAACTGGGTGACTATAAAGATGCTCTACAGGTATCTCCGAGGGTGTCTGTTGAGTGGGCATGGATCAAGACTGAGATTTGTTACTCCGTGTGACGGAGAGGTATCTCAGGGCCCACTCGGTAATACAACATCACAATGAGCCTTGCAAGCAAAGTGACTAAAGAGTTAGCCATAGGATCTTGTATTATGGAACGAGTAAAGAGACTTGTCGGTAACGAGATTGAACTAGGTATGGAGATACCGACGATCGAATCTCGGGCAAGTAACATACCGAAGAACAAAGGAAACAACGTACGGGATTAACTGAATCCTTGACATAGAGGTTCGACCGATAAAGATCTTCGTAGAATATGTAGGAGCCAATATGGGCATCCAGGTCCCGCTATTGGTTATTGACCGTAGAGGTGTCTCGGTCATGTCTACATAGTTCTCGAACCCGCAGGGTCTACACACTTAACGTTTGGTGACGATATAAGTATAGTTGAGTTGTTATGTTGGTGACCGAAGGTTGTTCGGAGTCCCGGATAAGATCCCGGACATGACGAGGATCTCTGGAATAGTCCGGAGGTAATGATTGATATATGGGATAATAGTGTTTGGTCTCCGGAAGGGTTCCGGAATTCACCGGAAGGGGTTTCGGATGTTTCCCGAAATGTTCGGGTACGAGAACACTTTATTTGGGCCAAGGGGTAAAGCCCACGAGGCTTTAGGAAGGTGCAAAAGGAAGTTTTGCGGAGGCCAGGGGCCAGACGCCAGGGACCCTGGCATCTGGGGCCAGACGCCGAGGACCCTGGCGTCTAGTCCTGGAGTCCGAGCAGGACTCTTGCCTTGCGGGCCAAACCGACTTTGAGAAGGCTCTTTCTCCAAGTTTCGACCCCAGGGCTCAACATATAAATAGAGGGGCAGGGCTAGCACCCGGAACACATCAAGAATTCCCCAAGCCGTGTGCCGGCAACCACGCCCCTCTAGTTCATCCTCCGTCATAGTTTCCGTAGTGCTTGGCAAAGCCCTGCGGAGATTGTTCTTCACCACCACCGTCATCACGCCGTCGTGCTGCCGGAACTCATCTACTACTTCACCATCGCTCGCTGGATCGAGGAGGTGAAGGCGTCATCAAGCTGTACGTGTGTTGAACGTGGAGGTGCCGTCCGTTCGGCGCTAGATCGTGATTGGATCGCGGGACGACTTGCGATTTGGATCGCGAAGACGTTCGACTACATCAACCGCGTTTCTTAACGCTTCCGCTTAGCGATCTACAAGGGTATGCAGATTCACTCTCCCTCTCGTAGATGCTCATCACCATGGATAGATCTTGCGTGTGCGTAGGAAATTTTTTGTTTCCCATGCAACATTTCCCAACAGTGGCATCATGAGCTAGGTCTATGCGTAGATGTGATCTTGAGTAGAACACAAAGGAGTTTGTGGGCGTTGATGTTCAGATTGCTTCCTCCCTTAGTCTTTTCTTGGTTCAGCGGTATTGTGGGATGAAGCGGCTCGGACCAACATTACTCGTACGCTTACGAGAGACCGGTTCCATTGCTAACATGCAACTTGTTGTATAAAGATGGCTTTGCGGGTGTCTGTTTCTCCCACTTTAGTTGGATCGGATTTGACTGAGGCGGTCCTTGTAGAAGGTTGAATAGCAATTTGCATATCACCGTTGTGGTTTTGCGTAGGTAAGAATCGTTCTTGCTAGATACCCATAGCAGCCACGTAAAATATGCAACAACAATTAGAGAACGTCTAACTTGTTTTTGCAGGGTATGTTGTGATGTGATATGGCCAATTACATGATGAGATATATGTGATGTATGAGATGATCATGTATTGTATAGAATATCACGACTTGCATGTCGATGAGTACGGCAACCGGCAGGAGCCATAGGGTTGTCTTTAATTATTTTTGCCGTTTTGCTTTACTTTATCGCTATGAGTTAGCAATAGTCGTGGAAGCAACAGTCGGCGCGACAACCTCATGGCGACACGTTGATGGAGATCAAGATGATGGATATCATGGTGTCATGCCGGTGACGATGTAGATCATTCCGGTGCTTTGGAGATGGAGATCAAAAGCACAAGTTCATGGCCATATCATGTCACTTATGATTTGCATGTGATGTTAATCCTTTTATGCATCTTATTTTGCTTAGGACGACGGTAGCATTATAAGGTGATCCCTCACTTAAATTTCAAGATAAAATTGTGTTCTCCCCGAGTGTGCACCGTTGCGAAAGTTTGTCGTTTCGAGACACCACGTGATGATCGGGTGTGATAGACTCTACGTTCGCATACAACGGGTGCAAGCCAGTGTTGCACGTGCAGGACACTCGGGTTAAACTTGACGAGCCTAGCATGTACAGACATGGCCTCGGAACACAAGAGACCGAAAGGTCGAACATGAGTCATATAGTAGATATGATCAACATGAAGATGTTCACCATTGAAACCACCTCAACTCACGTGATGATCGGACTTGAGTTGGTGGATTTGGATCATGTGACACTCGAATGACCGGAGGGATGTCAATTTGAGTGGGAGTTTTTAAGTAATATGATTAACTAAACTCATTATCTTGAACAATAGTCTAAGTTGTCTTTGCAATATTTATGTTGTAGATCATGGCTCGCGCAGTAGCATCCCTGAATTTTAATGCGTTCCTAGAGAAAGCTAAGTTGAAAGATGATGGAAGTAACTTTGTGGACTGGGCCCGTAATCTAAGGATTATCCTTACGGCTTCCCAGAAGGCTTATGTCCTTGATGCACCGCTTGGTGATCCACCCGCTCCAGTTGAGTCTCCAGACGTTGTGAACGCCTGGCAGGCTCGTTCTGATGATTACTCAATAGTTCAATGTGCAATGTTGTATGGCTTAGAACCAGGACTTCAAAGACGTTTTGAACGTCATGGAGCATATGATACATTCCAGGAGTTGAAGTTTATCTTTCAGAAGAATGCCCGGATCGAGAGGTATGAGACCTCCGATAAGTTCTATGCTTGCAAGATGGAGGAGAACGGGTCTGTCAGTGATCACATACTCAGAATGTCTGGGTACTCCACCCGTCTGGCTGAATTAGGGATGCCCCTTCCGCCAGAGGCTGTCACTGACAGAGTTCTTCAATCATTGTCACCTAGCTACAAGAGCTTCGTGTTGAACTATAACATGCACGGGATGAACAAGTCAGTTGCCGAGCTATTTGCGATGTTGAAAGTCGCTGAGTCTGAGATTCAGAAGGAGCATCAAGTGTTGATGGTCAATAAAACCACTAGTTTCAAGAAGAATGGCAATAGTAAGAAGGGTAACTCCAAGAAGAGTGGCAAAGCAGTTGCCCCTCCCGTGAAGAAACCCAAGGCTGGACCCAAGCCAGAAACTGAGTGCTTTCATTGCAAGGGAACTGGTCACTGGAAGCGGAACTGCCCCAAGTATTTGGCTGACAAGAAGGCGGCCAACAACAAACAAGGTATATATGATATACATGTTATTGATGTGTACCTTACTAACTCTCGTTGTAGTGCCTGGATATTTGATACCGGTGCGGTTGCTCACATTTGCAACTCAAAACAGGAACTGCGGAATAGACGGAGGCTGGCAAAGGACGAAGTGACGATGCACGTGGGAAATGGTTCCAAGGTTGATGTGATCGCCGTCGGCACGCTCGCTCTTCGATTACCATCGGGATTAGTGATGAACCTGAATAATTGTTATTTAGTGCCTGCGTTAAGCATGAACATTATATCTGGATCTTGTTTATTGCGAGATGGTTACTCATTTAAATCAGAGAATAATGGTTGTTCTATTTATATGAGTAATATCTTTTATGGTCATGCACCCAATGTGAGGGGTTTATTCTTATTGAATCTCGATAGTGATGATACACATGTTCATAACATTGATGCCAAAAGATGTAGAATTGATAATGATAATACCACTTTCTTGTGGCACTGCCGTTTAGGTCATATTGGCGTTAAACGCATGAAGAAGCTCCATGCTGATGGACTTTTGGAGTCACTTGATTTTGAATCACTTGACACATGTGAGCCATGCCTCATGGGCAAGATGACTAAGACGCCGTTCTCTGGTACAATGGAACGGGCAAGTGACTTGTTGGAAATCATACATACTGATGTGTGCGGTCCGATGAGCATTGAGGCGCGCGGTGGTTATCGTTACTTTCTCACCTTCACTGATGACTTAAGTAGATATGGGTATATTTACTTAATGAAACACAAGTCTGAAACGTTTGAAAAGTTCAAGCAATTTCAGAGTGAAGTTGAGAATCATCGTAACAAGAAGATTAAATTCCTACGATCTGATCGAGGAGGAGAATATCTGAGTTATGAGTTTGGCAGTCACTTAAGACAGTGTGGAATTGTTTCACAATTGACACCGCCTAGAACACCACAGCGTAATGGTGTGTCCGAACGTCGTAATTGAACCTTATTGGATATGGTGCGATCTATGATGTCTCTTGCCGATTTGCCACTATCGTTTTGGGGTTATGCATTAGAGACAGCTGCATTCACTTTAAATAGGGCACCATCGAAATCCGTTGAGACGATGCCATATGAACTATGGTTTGGCAAGAAGCCAAAGTTGTCGTTTCTTAAAGTTTGGGGATGTGATGCGTATGTCAAAAAGCTTCAGCCTGAAAAGCTGGAACCCAAAGCGGAGAAATGCGTCTTCATAGGATACCCAAAAGAGATAGTTGGGTATACCTTCTATCTCAGATCCGAAGGCAAAGTGTTTGTCGCTAAAAACGTAACATTTCTTGAGAAAGAGTTTCTCTCAAAAGAATTGAGTGGGAGGAAGATAGAACTTGATGAGGTTGTTGAACCTTTACTTCAACCAGAGAGTACGCAGCGCAGAAAGATGTTTCTGTAGAGCCTACATCAGTTGAAGAGGAAGTTAATGATGATGATCATGAAGCTTCGGATCAAGTTGCTATCGAACCTCATAGGTCGACAAGGACGCGTACTTCTCCTGAGTGGTACGTCAACCCTGTCTTAGAGGTCATGTTGTTGGACAACGATGAACCTACGAGCTATGGAGAAGCGATGATGGGCCCGGATTCCGAGAAATGGTTAGAGGCCTTGAAATCCAAGATGGGATCCATGTATGAAAACAAAGTATGGGCTTTGGAAGTAATACCTGAAGGGCGTAAGGCCATTCAGAACAAATGGATCTTTAAGAGGAAGACGGACGCGGACGGTAATGTCACCGTCTATAAAGCTCGACTTGTGGCAAAGGGTTTTTCACAAGTTCAAGGAGTTGACTACGATGAGACCTTCTCACCCGTAGCGATGCTTAAGTCCGTCAGAATCATGTTAGCAATAGCTGCCTTTTTCGATTATGAAATTTGGCAGATGGATGTCAAAACAGCGTTCCTTAATGGTTTCCTTAAGGAAGAGTTGTATATGATGCAACGAGAAGGTTTTGTCGATCTAGAGAATGCTGACAAAGTTTGCAAACTCCAGCGATCCATTTATGGACTGGTGCAAGCATCTCGGAGTTGGAATCTTTGCTTTGATGAGGTGACCAAAGCATTCAGGTTTATACAAGTTTACGGAGAAGCTTGTATTTACAAGAAAGTGAGTGGGAGCTCTATAGCGTTTCTAATATTATATGTGGATGACATATTGCTGATTGGAAACAATATAGAAATGTTGGAAAGCGTGAAGGAATATTTGAACAAGAGTTTTTCAATGAAGGACCTAGGAGAAGCTGCTTTCATATTAGGCATCAAGATCTATAGAGATAGATCGAGACGCTTAATAGGACTTTCACAGAGCACATACCTTGACAAAGTTTTGAAGAAGTTCAAAATGGATCAGTCCAAGAAGGGGTTCTTGCCTGTATTGCAAGGTGTGAAGTTGAGTAAGACTCAATGCCCAGTGACTGCAGAAGATAGAGAAAAGATGAGTGTCGTCCCCTATGCTTCAGCCATAGGCTCTATCATGTATGCAATGCTGTGCACAAGACCCGATGTTAGCCTTGCCATAAGTATGGCCGGAAGGTTTCAAAGTGATCCAGGAATGGAACACTGGACGGCGGTCAAGAATATCCTGAAGTACCTGAAAAGGACTAAGGACATGTTTCTCGTTTATGGAGGTGATCAAGAGCTCGTCGTAAAGGGTTACGTCGATGGAAGCTTTGACACTGATCCGGATGACTCTAAGTCACAAACCGGATACGTATTTATTCTCAATGGGGGTGCGGTTAGCTAGTGCAATTCCAAGCAAAGCATAGTAGCTGATTCTACATGCGAAGCGAAGTACATCGCTACCTCGGAGGCGGCGAAGGAAGGTGTCTGGATGAAGGAGTTCATGACAGATCTTGGAGTAGTGCCTAGTGCACTAAACCCAATGACTCTGTTCTGTGACAACACTGGTGCCATTGCTCTAGCCAAGGAACCCAGGTTTCACAAGAGGACCAGACACATAAAGCGATGTTTCAATTCCATCCGCGATTACATCAAGGAGGACAACATAAATATTTGCAAAGTGCACATGGATCTGAATGTTGCAGATCCGATGACTAAACCTCTTCCAAGGGCTAAACATGATCAACACCAGAACTGTATGGGTCTTAGATTCATTACAATGTAAATCACATAGTGATGTGAGCTAGATTATTGACTCTAGTGCAAGTGGGAGACTGTTGGAAATATGCCCTAGAGGCAATAATAAATGTAGTTATTATTATATTTCCTTGTTCATGATAATCGTTTTTTATCCATGCTATAATTGTATTAATTGGAAACACTAGTACATGTGTGGATACATAGACAACACAGTGTCCCTAGTATGCCTCTAGTAAACTAGCTCGTTGATCAAAGATGGTCAAGATTTCCTAGCCATGGACATGAGATGTCATTTGATAATGGGATCGCATCATTAGGAGAATGATGTGATGGACAAGACCCAAACTATGAACGTAGCATATGATCGTGTCAGTTTATTGCTATTGTTTTCTGCATGTCAAGTATTTGTTCCTATGACCATGAGATCATGCAACTCACTGACACCGGAGGAATACCTTGTGTGTATCAAACGTCACAACGTAACTGGGTGACTATAAAGATGCTCTACAGGTATCTCCGAGGGTGTCTGTTGAGTGGGCATGGATCAAGACTGGGATTTGTTACTCCGTCTGACGGAGAGGTATCTCAGGGCCCACTCGGTAATACAACATCACAATGAGCCTTGCAAGCAAAGTGACTAAAGAGTTAGCCACAGGATCTTGTATTATGGAACGAGTAAAGAGACTTGTCGGTAACGAGATTGAACTAGGTATGGAGATACCGACGATCGAATCTCGGGCAAGTAACATACCGAAGAACAAAGGGAACAGCGTACGGGATTAACTGAATCCTTGACATAGAGGTTCGACCGATAAAGATCTTCGTAGAATATGTAGGAGCCAATATGGGCATCCAGGTCCCGCTATTGGTTATTGACCGTAGAGGTGTCTCGGTCATGTCTACATAGTTCTCGAACCCGCAGGGTCTACACACTTAACGTTTGGTGACGATATAAGTATAGTTGAGTTGTTATGTTGGTGACCGAAGGTTGTTCGGAGTCCCGGATAAGATCCCGGACATGACGAGGATCTCCGGAATAGTCCGGAGGTAAAGATTGATATATGGGATAATAGTGTTTGGTCTCCGGAAGGGTTCCGGAATTCACCGGAAGGGGTTTCGGATGTTTCCCGAAATGTTCGGGTACGAGAACACTTTATTTGGGCCAAGGGGTAAAGCCCACGAGGCTTTAGGAAGGTGCAAAAGGAAGTTTTGCGGAGGCCAGGGGCCAGACGCTAGGGACCCTGGCGTCTGGGGCCAGACGCCGAGGACCCTGGCGTCTGGTCCTGGAGTCCGAGGAGGACTCTTGCCTTGCGGGCCAAACCGACTTTGAGAAGGCTCTTTCTCCAAGTTTCGACCCCAGGGCTCAACATATAAATAGAGGGGCAGGGCTAGCACCCGGAACACATCAAGAATTCCCCAAGCCGTGTGCCGGCAACCATGCCCCTCTAGTTCATCCTCCGTCATAGTTCCCGTAGTGCTTGGCAAAGCCCTGCGGAGATTGTTCTTCACCACCACCGTCATCACGCCGTCATGCTGCCGGAACTCATCTACTACTTCACCATCGCTCGCTGGATCGAGGAGGTGAAGGCGTCATCAAGCTGTACGTGTGTTGAACGTGGAGGTGCCGTCCGTTCGGCGCTAGATCGTGATTGGATCGCGGGACGACTTGCGATTTGGATCACGAAGACGTTCGACTACATCAACCGCGTTTCTTAACGCTTCCGCTTAGCGATCTACAAGGGTATGTAGATTCACTCTCCCTCTCGTAGATGCTCATCACCATGGATAGATCTTGCGTGTGCGTAGGAAATTTTTTGTTTCCCATGCAACGTTTCCCAATACCCTTCACCTGTAGCGTATTCAAGCTCCAGCCCATCAAATCCGTCCATTATTTCATCCACCCCAACAATAGCAAATCCAGCTAGAACCGGAGTGCAATGGAAAGTTGCATCAGGTCGAGGAGGTAAGACATAGCCGACCGCCGCCTTCAAGGTCAGGTTATGGCATTTCGCCATTAGCACACAATGTTCATTATTCGTGATACCATCCACGGGGTAGCGAGGAGCCGTGCTATCAGGATGAATGAGCTCCGTGGAAACCACGCTGCTTCTCTGCTGAGATGGTGGGGTAGCATCGTGGGTAGTCTCCAATGAAGGATCTTCGTGCCGCTGAGATGGTTGGCCGGTAGCTCGCTGGCTCTCAAGTGCCTCTAGTTTCGCTAATCTGGCATTCATCTTCTGCATTTCGCTTGCTTCCTCTTTCTTCTTTCTCTGTCGGCTTATGTAACCAGTGCTGTCGGGAAACCCAACCTTCCACGGAACGGAGCCTGATGTGCCTCGTGTTCGTCCAGGGTGTTCAGGATTCCCGGGGGCAAATGACAGCTCGTCCTTCTCTCTGTCGGGAACGAACGTCCCTTCCAGCGATTTCTTGATTGTTTCCTCAAGCTTTTTGACGGGTATTTCAAGTTGAGCTTTCGTCCAGATACATTTCCCTGTTTCAGGGTCCAAAGTTCCCCCAACCTCGAAGAACCAAGTCCTTGCACGATCTGGCCAGTGCAATGTCGCTGGTTGGACACCTTTAGCAAGCAGGTCTTGCTCAGCTTTGTCCCATGTAGGCCGGGCTTTACTGTAGCCATCTGACCCCGTAACATGGTGATACTGCTTCCTTGCAGCATTTTGCTTATTTATATGTGACCTTTTCTTAGCCTTCTCTGATTTCTTGTAGGCCACAAATTCGGGCCAGTAATCTTTTATCTTCTCATATTGACCGATGAATTCTGGAGTCTCGTCTTTGTCGACAAACTTTGTGTTCAATAGTTTCTTCCAGTTCTTGAATAGTTCTGCCATCTTCTTAGGAGCAAATGCCTTGACCTTTCGCTGTATAACTGGGTTATTCGGATCCTCCTCTGACGGAAGGCTGAAATTTCTCATCAACGTGTTCCAAAGATCATCTTTTAGTCTATCATTGACATAAGGAACTTCAGGGTCCTTCTTCTTATTCCATTCTTGGACGGTGATCGGGATGCTGTCCCTAACAATAACTCCGCACTGATGTATAAATTTGTCCTTGGTCCGCTTGGGAGCAATCGGTTGGCCTTCTGGAGAGACTTCTTCGATCGTGTACCTTTCTTGCGGGTCCAACCTTCTCTTCGGGCCTCGTCTCCTTACCGAAGTGGAGCTCGATCCGGATGGCTAATTAAAAGAAGAAAGAAGCGTTAATATATGTACATACAAAACAATTAATGCATCTAGTCAGTAGAGGATTAATTAATATATATATATATACCTCGCCGGACTTTGAAGCAGTTAAGGCCCCCTTCTCCATTCGATCACCGGAGCCGTCATGATCTCCTTCGTCCTCAATTCGATCACCGGAGCCGTCATGATCTCCTTCCTCCTCACCGGAGCCATCATCCTCTCTTTCCTCACCATCGTCTCGTTGAGAAACAACAAGGTGATATCACCTCCGGCTAGGATTATATCCCCCAACAACTCTTCTTTTTCTAAGTCTCTGTCGTCCATAGTTTCTGCGAAGTTCACAAGTTTTATAACAGTCAGTTTCAGAAGATCGTCGAGGACTCCTCCCCCCTCATGTCTGATGAGTCGTCCTATCTTTCGAGAGAGGATACTTTGCGGACCGCCTCTCTCATGGTAGTCGAGGATACTTGCGGACCCCCCCCCCCCATGTCGAAGTTATCGGGGATATGTTGAATTCCCGAGAGAGTTAGGGGTGTTCTAACGTGACACTACACGATATAGGTGAAGGGGGATAACATGTTGGGCGTCGGCAATGGGATTGCTAGGTTTAGTGAAGGCGAGATCGGGCGTAGTATTTTGACGGGGATGGCGGGTTTCGTGTTCGGGTATTACTGAAACGGGTTTGAACCCGCGAAACGTGTCGGGTTTTATACTTTACCGAACGACAGCCCCACGGGGTTAAAAAGGCGCCCATCCCCGTCCCCTAATAGGGTAAAAACCAGCATGGGACCCGGGTTTCGGGGCCCATTGCCATCTTGATACACATATAGTGCCATACATACACATGAACATATACATACATACATACATAGATACATGAAAAAAAACAGTGCCATACATATACATAACATATACATACATACATAGATACATGAACATACATACATACATTAAAAAAAATATAGTGCCATACACAAATATAGTGCCAATGGCGGCGGCAGCGCAGGACGGCGGCGGCGGCGGCAGCGGAGGCCTTGGGAAAGGGGGGGGGGGAGCTCACTGGGGGCGCGGCGATGGAGCTGGAGGCCGGCGACGTCGACGAGGGCCGGCTCGGGGGCACGCGGCGACGGGGCGGAGAGCGCGCGAGGAGGTCCGGCGCCGGCGACGGTCAGCGGGCTCGGGGACGGCAGGGCGTCGGCGAGGGCGACGGCAAAATCCGGCAACCTGGCGGCGTCGATGTCGTCGTCGGCGCTGTCGGGAGAGAGGGGAGAAGAAACTGCAGATGGATTGGAAAAACTGCTAAGTCCCGCTTATATAGCCCCCCTTTAGTCCCGGTTGGTGGCTACAACCGGGACTAATGCCCCCCTTTTAGTCCCGGTTGGAGCCACCAACCGGGACTAAAGGTAAATTTCAGCAGCCCAAAGGGCGGGAAGCAGAGAACTTTAGTCCCGGCTGGTGGATCCAACCGGGACTAAAGGGGGGGGGGGCATTAGTCCCGGTTGGAGCCACCAACCGGGACTAAAGGGCTGTGCTTCCCGCAGCCACAAGTTTAGTCCCACCTCGCTAGTCGAGAGGGGCTCGGAGTGGTTTATAAGCGCTGCTGCCGCTGCCCTCTCGAGCTCCTCTCTAATGCAGGCAGTACATGCCTATTTGACGCCCTGTTGGGCCTTCTAGCACTACGGGCCTGCATCCTGGCCCATTTGTAGGGTTTCTAGTCGTATGCAGGTCGTGGTGCCTAGTAGGCGGGTCTTTTTTTTGCATATATTATGTTTTTAAATTTTTAATGTTATTTTTTGCATATGTTATTTTAGTTATATAATTTTAGTTGCATAAATTTTATATAATTTTAGTTGCATAAGTTTTATTTTTTATTGATTCTTTTTAGTTGATTCCTTTTGCTATTAGAGTTTTATAAAAGCTTTTTAGTTTCTATTAAAGCTTGTAACAAAATATACTTTATGAAAATTCATTTTACTATTAAAGTTTTTAACAAATAAATACTTTGATAATTTTAGTTAACATTATTTTGATTCTTTTTGCTAATGAAGAATATTATATTTAATTGATTCTTTTTAGTTCATTCTTTGTGCTATTACAGTTTTATAAAAGACTTTTTCGGCAATTTTTTAAACATATTTTAACTCAAGACTTTTTCTGCATTCAATATGCACCATTCAAAGGCACATCATCACTTTTCAACCCTTTTCTGACTTCATTTGCTATTTTTCATGCATTTCATGATTTATTTTGAGTTAAAATGACCCTGAACTTGAAAAGCACTAAAAATGAACTCTGAAATGGTTGAATGTTGGCATGGTATCATAATTTCACCCACATAGCATGTGCTAAAAAGTTGAGAGGGTTACAGGAAAAACTGGATGCACTTCGTGTACAAACTGGACAATCTCCTTCGAAGTATCAGGGTTTCGGACGAAAACTCGTCTATTACAAAGGGATTTCATTTTTTAAACATATTTTAACTTAAGACTTTTTCTGCATTCAATATGCACCATTCAAAGCCACATCATCACTTTTCAACCCTTTTCTGACTTCATTTGCTATTTTTCATGCATTTCATGATTTATTTTGAGCTAAAAGACCCTGAAATTGAAAAGCACTGCAAATGAACTCTGAAATGGTTGAAAGTTGGCATGGTATCATAATTTCACCCACATAGCATGTGCTAAAAAGTTGAGAGGGGTACGGGAAAAACTGGATGCACTTCGTGTACAAACTGGACAATCACCTTCGAAGTATCAGGGTTTCGGACGAGAACTCGTCTATTACAAAGGGATTTCATTTTTTAAACATATTTTAACTCAAGAATTTTTCTTCATTCAATATGCACCATTCAAAGCCACATCATCACTTTTCAACCCTTTTCTGACTTCATTTGCTATTTTTCACGCATTTCATGATTTATTTTGAGCTAAAATGACCCTGAAATTGAAAAGCACTGCAAATGAACTCTGAAATGGTTGAAAGTTGGCATGGTATCATAATTTCACCCACATAGCATGTGCTAAAAAGTTGAGAGGGTTACGGGAAAAACTGGATGCACTTCGTGTACAAACTGGACAATCTCCTTCGAAGTATCAGGGTTTCGGACGAAAACTCGTCTATTACAAAGGGATTTCATTTTTTTAAACATATTTTAACTCAAGAATTTTTCTGCATTCAATATGCACCATTCAAAGCCACATCATCACTTTTCAACCCTTTTCTGACTTCATTTGCTATTTTTTCATGCATTTCAGGGTTTCGGACGAAACCATTACAGAACATCATGAATAGAGAAGTGACCAAATTAATACAAGTTCATCATCACATTAAAACCAAAATACAGTAGTGATCAAATGTTATTACTGAAAAAATAAATACATAAAGTTCATACATAGTTCTCATAGAACAACATATAGCTCTCTAGAGCATCTAATTAAAACATAAATTGAAACTAAAGTACAACTATGTAAAACATTTAAATACAAGAACAAATGTGATCATAATCGCAACTAAGGTAACAATTGATCCAACAACATAATGATACCAAGCCTCATTATCAATGGCATATTTTCTTATCTTTCTAATCTTCAAGCGCATTGCATCCATCTTGATCTTGTGCTCATCGACGACATCAGCAACATGCAACTCCAATTTCATCTTCTCCTCCTCAATTATTTTCAATTTTTCTTTCAAATCCCCGTTTTCTTTTTCAACTAAATTTAACCTCTCGACAAGAGGGTCGGTTGGAATTTCCGGTTCACATACCTCCTAGATAAACACATCTATGTCACGTTGGTCGGCACAATTGTCATAAACACTAAATGAAACAAATAGTTATAAAAGATAATATACCACATCCGAATCATAGACCGGACGAGGGCCGACGTGGGCGGATACCATGACCATGGCACTATATAATAACAAACAATAATGAAAGTAAGAAATTTATACAAGTATCTATGTAAATCATACAAGTAAGAATTTTTTCTTTCAAAAAGAAGATAAGAACAAGAGGCTCACCACAGTGGTGCCGGCGACGAGATCGGCGCAGGCGATCGACGACGGTGAGGACGGGGACGGGACGTGACGGACCGCCAAACCTAGACAAATCTTGGGGAAAATGGAGCTTGGAGGTCGAGCTTGGAGAGGAGAAGGCTTAAGCGTGGCTCGAGCATTTCATCGAACACCTCATGTGCATAAGATGTGAGAGCAGAGCAGCACACACCTCCCACACGGCGACCGGTGAAAAAACAGAGGAGTGAGCGGGCAGGGGCAAGCATATATACAGGCATATCTTTAGTCCCGGTTTGTGGCTAGAATCGGGACAGAAGACTTCCCTTTAGTCCCGGTTCCAGCCACCAACCTGGACTAAAGGGGCTGCGCCAGGAGCGAGGACCTTTAGTCCCGGTTCGTGTCTGGAACCGGGACTAAAGGGGTCAGACGAACCGGGACTGGTGCCCGCCGAGGCCCGGTCGGCGTCCTTGCCTCATGAACTGGGACTTTTGCACCCATTAGTCCCGGTTCGTAACACGACCGGGACTAATGCAATATTCTGGCCTAGACCAAAGCCCTGTTTTTTACTAGTGTGCACAAGTAGACCCTAGCTGCCATTTTACCGGGAAAATCTAGCACGCAGGGATCTGCGCACGCATTTTGCGAGCCGTCGATCTCTATGGTGATTCAGTAGTGATCAATTAATATTGGCCCACCTTTATCCCGTGCATGCATGCCTTTTTGAGAGCTCGGCCGACCACACCATGTTAGTTTCTCTCTCCCATGTTTTTTTTCATTTGAGTTCCAATCTTGAATCTCTTATATCTTTTGAACTGAAAGGCCAATATATGTTTTGTTTGCATATTTGTGATCCTTGTGACGAGTATTTAAAAACAACACTTTTGAATATATTTTGACAAGTTATAAAATTTCATCAAGTTCCAAATATTAAAACTTGAATTCGTAATACTAAGTTTTTCCTACCAAGTTTTAACAAGATCCATATTAATCAGCTCATTTCTTAATTCAGTTTCTGTTCGGGTTTAGGGTTTTAGGTTTATGTTCGTAATATTTTAGGTTCTAGGGTTCAGGATTAAGTTTTTATATTTGGAACTTGTTGACACTTGACAAAACATAAGATTACCACTATCAGGCTTTAATATTTGACACTTATAATTTTTATAAAATTCCAAATGTATTCAAGAGTGGTATTTCTGCAACATTGACCCCAAATATCAAAAGGTGTACTTCATAGGCACCACCTGCCCATCAAGGTTAACCTCCTCCTCCTCCTCGTGCCTAGTAGATTTTTTAAATCATCATCATAAAAATGCAATCCTCCGCTCTGACAACTTATTAGTAGGTTAGCTCAAATGTTATAAAATATTACATAAAATTATTAAAAATTGGCATAGAAACTTCAAAATTTATAGAGAAGATTTGGATGTATCAACATCCCCAAGTTTAATCCGTGATCGTCCTCCAGCATGTAGGATGGTTAAAAAGAAAGAAGAGAACTTTTGAAATCGAGATGCTACCTCACATAAAGAATGATGTTTATGTACATTTATCTTTTGATCTATATGCAATAAGTAATGGATACATGGCAACTACCTTTATACGTAGTTATCCAATGCACATAAACAAGTTACCAAAGTACTCATCTATATTCCGTGTGTTATGTCTAAGTTCTAAATGCCAAAGGTTTAGAATGAGAAGGTCAATTATTGGGGAAAAAGCAATGATTGTCATAATAAAGGAAGTAAACCAATGACAATTGAATTAACACCAACCCGAGGTGCAACCAAATACAATAGCAAAGTTGTAAACATCTAACAATCAACTTTCAATTGATCATGAAGACAATGAGTACATTTCCTCAGACCAATATTTATAATTTTGTACTAAGCTACTAATTCAATTATGGACTAATCTACTAATTAAATTTTGTTCAGGAAAGTGTAACATGATGGTGGTGAACGGGGCAGGACTATGATCAACATCAAGATGGAGGGTGGGTCACTGCGGAGGAACGCACTGCTAGCTACTCCAAGAATTCTCGCTAGGTAGTAGTTGTTGGGCTTCCTTGCACGAAGTTGTAACTTTCCCCTCAACTAAGAAACCAGGGTATCAATGTACTGAGGCAACAACCCTAGATTAAGTCAAGTAGCACTAAAATACAATTATGAACCCACTTGTGCCTCCGACGCTTCTATAGAGGTTGTGATCTACTAGTTTTTGCCTTTTTCTTGAACTTGGGGTCAAGTAGTAGGAAACTAGAATCCTTTGATTCCCTCGGGTGTTTTCTATTCCATATTTGTGCATCTTGCATTTTCGTAACTCATGAATACCGACTAGGCATGAATTCCCATAATGCGCGACTAGGATTTGTTACGTAATAGGTATATGTTCCTTTGTATTATGAATCATGATTGTATGGCCAACCATTATGGGTAGAATGCTTGCAACAAATTAGAAGAGTATAATGGGTATGTAAGTATTTTTGTATTTGTAAAATAAATAATAAGTGAAAATAAAGTGCATATAAAAATGTTTTGGAGATTTTTCTTATGCAAGGAAATTTGACTGGGGGTCATAGGTACATCACTAGAGTCTCGCAAAGTAGCAACAATGCATAAATATAAGAATAGTGTAGTGCGGTGATCAGTGAATCAGTCATAAAAAAATAATAAACACATGGTCGAATCATGTTATATGGGCAGTACGTCCATAATTCCACTATACCAAATGTCATTGCATCTATGCCTAATACTCGAACCAGATGCTCGAAACTCTCGTGAATTCACCTTAAGTATTAACTTATAAAAAGCAAAGAATTGCAATAGGCATGCTGATGTACAACTGGTAATCATATTCATCTCACCCAAGTGTCAATCGGGACAATGAGTCAAACTTTTTTATTCTTAGCGAGAGTACTTCACAAATAGGGATCTACTCCATCTAATGCACAAACTCTCTCTATTGATTTTCACCTAAACTAGCCGATAAATAGACCAACAAATCAGAGAGCCATATACATCTATAAACAATCCATACATCATCTATAATCTGGATATAATTTAATTGTTCATCACATAGAAAGAAGATTCCATGCCACAGTTACATCATATGCATCACAATAATGTTAGGAACCTATGTAATCTTTGTAAAGAGGCATGAAAGGGAAGATGTTTTAAAGCTACTGTTACAAACTGACAACTGAAGGATGGACTACTCACACCTCATCATGGGAGAAACGAAAATTATTGGTTGATGAAGATAGCGACGAATTGCCCCTTTGAAGGAGTACCGAAGCAAGGTTGTAGATGAGTTTTGACTTGAATTGGGAATTGTCAGTGGCAAACTCTGCATGTTAATGCAGGTTATGGTTTTGAGTTAATATATAGCAAGGGGCACAAAATCTGATGCCAGGGGAGCATGGGAGACATGCACTAATCTGAAGGCATGTGGACAAGATGTGTGGGCCCTATGGTTCTCTTGGGTCCCACTTTTGTCTTGTGTCATCATCCAATGAATAATTTGACCGCTGATTTTTCATGGTATTACGTAGTTCCGGAAGGATCATGTATCCCCAGAGATATAGACATGCAACTAGCCTGACTGACAGTTTATTAATAAGGTACTTCAAATAAATATAAAGCAATGTGTAGTATGATAAAAAGATGGCTTGAGAACTTCAAAAGCTATAGATGAGTTTACGACATATCACGTGCTATGAGTGGAGTGCCCGTGCATTGGTTATGTCGCATGATAAAATTATGAATTGGGAGAATGATAATTACGTTGTGCCACTAAAAACAGGGTCAATTAGAACCACCAGATGGTGTTTATTTAAGGCTCAAGATGAGTTTTTATAAGCACTAACTTGTGATTTTTGTATTAGTACGGAAAGAATACTCGAGCATGTCATACTTGCTTTAAGCTCTCTAGTAGACTATTCTGAAACATTGAGGTGATTGAATTGGTTGATAAATTTAGGCTATTGTTTGATATCCTAATAGACATACGTACATTTCCAATAAGTTTCTTGTGATAGGTACCAAAGAAAGGTGTCATGGAAACTCCAATGCATATCAACAAATCGCCCCTAAATGCCCCAAGCAGACAATCCAAACACCTTTGCCATTCAACACGGGCCATCAAATTTGTCCGGATCGGTCCAGATGCCCGAAATCCCACAAACTGGAACTAGGCGTATGAGCGATTTGCGGGCGTACGAACGCTCGCCATGTAGGCCTCCGACAACACGGATCCACATAAAAAAAACCTCACTCCGCTATCCACACCACATTCATGCCGGTCAGAGTGGACGTGACTAGATGAGACGACATGACGTTCTCCTACACGCGTTCATGCATGTTGACCGGCCAGCCGGCTGCCCAACATTTACACCGATGCGTCGGCCAAGAAGCCTACTCCCGCCATAGCCGTCTGACCAACTTTTACACCGATGCGTCGGCCAAGAAGCTTACTCCGGCCACAGCCCGCATGAAGCAGAGCCGAGACGCATGCCTGACATTCACACCGATGCATTGCCGAGTAGCCTAGTCCGGCCATTGCCACATGATGCAGAGTCGATCCACCGGTCCTGGCTATTTAAGCCAACCGACGACGGACGCAAACCCTACACCATGGCCTTTCCTCTCCTAAATTTATAATAATCCAGCTCTGGCCGTCGCGCTGGGTAAGTCAGACGACTTGAAGTGGTTCTCTAGGACCACACCGTCTCCACGGGGTGTTCTGACTCCTGGAGCCGCCAACCGCACTCCGAGCCTACCAACATCGTCCCGAAGCGCATGCGCCAGTTGGAGGCAGTCGAGCGGCGGGGCCACGAGCGCGCTGCGGTGACCGATCATGGCCGCCACAACCCTTGGTGGCCTTCCACCACTAAAAGGACGACAACGGTAGAGGTGCCGGTGGCCTTGGAAGCCATACCTACGAGGTCACCATATGGTACCTCGCTTAGTTTAGTTTAGGTTTGATTAAAACTCCGTTCGGTTTAGTTGAAACTTTGTTCAACTTTGTTCCTTTTGGTTGTAATATATCGAAGTTTAGCAAATATCGTCCATTTAGTAAGAATTTTATTCGTCTTTTGAATGATCCGTTTGAAATAGGATGGACATTTGGTGCCTGCGGTTGGATGACCTCCGCCCCTATCGCCGAACGTCCACGAATATTTGGTGAGCTCCATTTTGATGATCTGCATTATAGTTGCCCTTGAGATGGATTTATTCTCTTGCAAACAAATGGATGAGGAAGTTGTGTACATGTCGAAAGCCTACAAGGAAAGTAAAGATAGGACCGCGCTACAAATCCGATGTTAGTTTATTAAACATAACAAATCAATTGTTTTTTATGGAAAATTACGTGTCGCGAGCCCGGCAATTTCATTCAGCAAGCATGAAAAATCATGGCATGTTCAATTTTTTGTCTGAATTTGCCATGCTCATGACACGTAATTTGCCTTAAAAAACTTTTAATTTGACATGCTTAAAAATCTGACGTTTCCTAAAAAAAAATTAAACGAAAAGGTATATATAATCATGGAGGCCCGAAAGCACACAATGCAGTCGCGGACTAGCTCGGTCAACTAGTATATATATAGTTTTAAAAAGGGAAACGTTGTGTACCCGACGACCGGCCAAATGCTGCGTCGGTCACTCATGCTGCGCCACACGTTTTTTTCTACTGGCCCACAACCGCATTTGTTTCTCTCGTTCTTATCTTCACCATGACTTCTCTCGAACACTCATTTCTCTTCCCATGCATCTTCCTCTTCTCATCTATCTCTCCCCATGCCGCTCCATCACCCCAAGGGCGTATATGGTAGGCATAGTTGCTGGGACTGGTCCGTGGAGCCTGGGTAAACAAGGCCTGACTAAGGTAACACTGGCACAAAATTAACATCCGCACTTAGTTTGGTTGCCTGCATACACTCTAGGCTGCATGAGGTCACTCTAGGCATGCTGTTTGGTTACCCGCTTGAGTACGCGCAAACACACAACCTGCTTTTTGATGGCATGCACCGCTTGTAGTTTGATAACCTCTTAGGCACGGTGGTGAGGTTACCAGCACACAACGGTCTGAGGAAGAACACAAATAACAAAACATAGTAGTAAGCAGATATAAATATTGTGCCATAATTAAAACACACACATCAGTTTAAACGCAAACCAGTTCGAGATTAAACTAAAAGCAGCTGGAGCGTGTCGGGGTCGTCTTAGGGGTTCACGGCGAAGGCGTTGTCATGCTTCTCACACCTGGTCACCACTTCAATGCCATCGTCATTGAACATGATGACCTTCAGCATGTCGGGAGTGAGCAACTTGTGTTGGAAATATGCCCTAGAGGCAATAATAAAATGGTTATTATTATATTTCCTTGTTCATGATAATCGTTTATTATCCATGATATAATTGTATTAATTGGAAACTCAAATACATGTGTGGGTACATAGACAACACTGTGTCCCTAGTATGCCTCTAATAGACTAGCTCGTTGATAAAAGATGGTCAAGGTTTCCTAGCCAAAGACATGAGATGTCATTTGATAACGGGATCACATCATTAGGAGAATGATGTGATGGACAAGACCCAAACTATGAACGTAGCATATGATCGTGTCAGTTTATTGCTATTGTTTCTGCATGTCAAAGTATCTATTCCTATGACCATGAGATCACGCAACTCACTGACACCGGAAGAGTACCTTGTGTGTATCAAACATCACAACGTAACTGGGTGACTATAAAGGTGCTCTACAGGTATCCCCGAGGGTGTCTGTTGAGTGGGCATGGATCGAGACTGGGATTTGTTACTCCGTGTGACGGAGAGGTATCTTAGGGCCCACTCGGTAATACAACATCACAATAAGCCTTGCAAGCAAAGTGACTAAAGAGTTAGCCATGGGATCTTGTATTACGGAATGAGTAAAGAGACTTGCTGGTAACGAGATTGAACTAGGTATAGAGATACCAACGATCGAATCTCGGGCAAGTAACATAGCGAAGAACAAAGGGAACAGCATACGGGATTAACTGAATCCTTGACATAGAGGTTAAACCGATAAAGATCTTCGTAGAATATGTAGGAACTAATATGGGCATCCAGGTACCGCTATTGGCTATTGACCGTAGAGGTGTCCCGGTCATGTCTACATAGTTCTCGAACCCGCAGGGTCTGCACACTTAACGTTCGGTGACGTTTCGGTAGTATTGAGATATATGTGTTGGTGACCGAAGGTTGTTCGGAGTCCCGGATGAGATCCCGGACATCACGAGGAGCTCCGGAATGGTCCGGAGGTAAAGATTTATATATAGGAAAGTGGTATTTGGGTTCCGGAAAGGTTTCGGGTATTTCCGGTAGTGTACCGGGAGTGACGAATGGGTTCCGGGGGTCCACCAGGTGGGCCCCATGGGCCCAAGAGGTGGCGCACCAGCCCCTAATGGGCTGGGGAACCGACCCCATAAGGGCCCATATGCCCAAGAAGAAAAAGGTGGAGATAGGAAGGAACAGGACTCCTTCCTAATATGAATCCACTTCCTAGTAGGAAGTGGATTGAACTCCTCCTTGCCCTGGTTCGGCCGACCCCTAGGGGAAACCCTAGGGAGGCTTGCTCCTCCCTCTCCCTCCTATATATACTAGAGGAATAGAGCCCCAAAACCCACGGCCATGTGCTAGTTCTCTATTCTCTAGTTCCTCCACCAAATAGATTTCGGTAGTACTTAGGCGAAGCCCTGCCGGGATAACTCCACCATCACCACCACCACGCCGTCGTGCTGCTAGAGATCTCATCTACCTATCCGCCCCCTCTTGCTGGATCAAGAAGGCGGAGATCGTCATCGAGTTGTACGTGTGCTGAACGTGGAGGTGCCGTCCGTTCGGAACTAGATCGGGACGGATCGTGATTGGATCGCGGGACGGCTTGCGATTTGGATCGCGAAGACGTTCGACTACATCAACCGCGTTTCTTAACGCTTCCCGCTTAGCGATCTACAAGGGTATGTAGATCCACACTCCCTCTCGTAGATGCTCATCACCATGGATAGATCTTGCGTGTGCGTAGGAAAACTTTTATTTCCCATGCAACGTTTCCCAACAGTGGCATCATGAGCTAGGTCTATGCGTAGATGAGATCACGAGTAGAACAGAAAGGAGTTTGTGGGCGTTGATATTCAGATTGCTTCCTCCCTTGATTTAGCGGTATTGTGGGATGAAGCGGCCCAGACCAACCTTACTCGTACGCTTACGAGAGACCGGTTCCATCATCTGACATGTGACTTTGTTGCATAAAGATGGCTAGCGGGTGTCTGTCTCTCCCACTTTAGTTTACTAGTAGAAAACATGGCTTTGAAACGGGCCAGAATATTGCATTGGTCCCGGTCGTGTTACGAACCGGGACTGATGGGTGCATCAGTCCCGGTTCGTGAGGCCAGGGCGCCGGCCGGGCCTCGGCTGGAATCAGTCCTGGTTCGTGTGACACCTTTAGTCCCGGTTCCAGACACGAACCGGGACTAAAGGGCCTCGCTACTGGCCGAGCCCCTTTAGTCCCAGTTGGTGGCTGGAACCGGGACTAAAGATTCACCTTTAGTCCCGGTGCTAGCCACCAACCGGGACCTATACAACGCCTATATATATGCTCGCCCCTGCCTGCTCACTCCTCTGTTTTTTGGCCGGGCGGCGTTTGGGAGGTGTGTTGCTCTCTGTTCTCACCTCCTATGCACATGAGGTGTTCGATGAAATGCCGCAGCCACACTTAAGTTTTCTCCTCTCCAAGCTCGACCTCCAAGCTACATTTTCCCTAAGATTTGTTTAGGTTTGGCGGTGCACCAACTACACAAGTGTTCTAAAAGGTTAACGACTTCATCGTTTTATCTCTCACTGCTAGTTTAGCTCATTTCAAATGCTCTAGAAGTATTAATTTGGTCACTTCTCTATTCATGATGTTTTGTAATGGTTTTTGATACACTTAATTATATAATGCACGCAGATGAACCGGCAATGGATGTACGGTGACCGACGGACCTCCGAGTACATTAAGGGCCTGCATAATTTTCTCGAAGTGGCTGAGGCAACCAAGCAGAATGGTTTTATGTATTGTCCATGTACTATCTGTGGGAATACGAAGGATTACTCTAACTCGAGAACCCTTCACGTCCACCTGCTTGAGAAGGGTTTCATGCCACACTATAATGTTTGGACCAAGCACGGAGAAAGAGGAGTTATGATGGAAGACAACGAAGAAGAAGAGGATGATGACAACTATCCGCCCCTGAATACAGTGATGCTGCAATGGGGGAAGCTGAAGATCAAGAGGAAGAACCAGACGATGTGCCCGATGATGATCTTCGCGGGGTCATTGTTGATGCAAAGAGACAATGCCAAAGTGAAAGGGAGAAGTTAAAGTTCGATCGCATGTTAGAGGATCACAAAAAAGGGTTGTACCCAAATTGCGAAGATGACAACACAAAGCTCGGTACCACACTGGAATTGCTGCAATGGAAGGCAGAGAATGGTGTATCTGACAAGGCATTTGAAAAGGTGCTGCAAATAATGAAGAATAAGCTTCCAAAGGACAACGAATTGCCCGACAGTACATACGAAGCAAAGAAGGTTGTCTGCCCTCTAGGATTGGAGGTGCAGAAGATACATGCATGCCCTAATGATTGCATCCTCTACCGCGGTGCATACGAGGATTTGAACGCATGCCCGGTATACTGTGCATTGTGGTATAAGATCAGACAAGATGACCCTGGTGATGTTGAGGGCCAGCGCACCGGGAAGAAGGTTCCTGCCAAGGTGATGTGGTATGCTCCTATAATACCACGGTTGAAACGTTTGTTCAGAAACAAAGAGCATGCCAAGTTGATGCGATGGCACAAGGAAGACCGTAAGAAAGACGGGAAGTTGAGAGCACCCGGTGATGGGTCGCAGTGGAGAAAGATCGAGAGAAAGTGGGGGGACTTTACAGGTGACCCAAGGAACGTATGGTTTGGTTTAAGTGCAGATGGCGTTAATCCTTTTGGGGATCAGAGCAGCAAGCATAGCACATGGCCTGTGACTCTATGTATGTATAAGCTTCCTCCTTGGTTGTGCATGAAGCGGAAGTTCATTATGATGCCAGTGCTCATCCAAGGTCCTAAGCAACCCGGCAATGACATTGATGTGTACCTAAGGCCATTAGTTGATGAACTTTTACAACTGTGGAATGGAAAAGGTGTACGTGTGTGGGATGAGAACGAACAGGAGGAATTTGACCTATATGCGTTGCTGTTTGTAACCATCAATGATTGGCCTGCTCTCAGTAACCTTTCAGGATAGACAAACAAGGGATACCACGCAAGCACGCACTGTTTAGATGACACCGATAGTATATATTTGGACAAATGCAGGAAGAATGTGTACCTGGGGCATCGTCGATTTCTTCCGACCAACCATCAATGTCGAAAGAAAGGAAAGCATTTCAAAGGTGAGGCAGATCACCGGAAGAAGCCCGCCCTCCGTACTGGTGATCACATACTTGATATGGTCAATGATTTACAAGTAATCTTTGGAAAGGGTCTTGGCGGACTATCTGTTCCGAATGACGCTGAGGGACGCGCACCCATGTGGAAGAAGAAATCTATATTTTGGGACCTACCCTATTGGAAAGACCTAGAGGTCCGCTCTGCAATCGACGTGATGCACGTGACGAAGAATCTTTGCGTGAACCTACTAGGCTTCTTGGGAGTGTATGGGAAGACAAAAGATACACCAGAGGCACGGGAGGACCAGCAACGTGCGCACGAAAAAGACGGCATGCATCCAAAGCAGTATGAAGGTCCTGCCAGCTACGCTCTTACCAAAGAAGAGAAGGAAATCTTCTTTGAATGCCTGCTCAGTATGAAGGTCCCGTCTGGCTTCTCGTCGAATATAAAGGGAATAATAAATATGGCAGAGAAAAAGTTCCAGAACCTAAAGTCTCATGACTGCCACGTGATTATGATGCAACTGCTTCCGGTTGCATTGAGGGGGCTTCTACCGGAAAACGTTCGATTAGCCATTGTGAAGCTATGTGCATTCCTCAATGCAATCTCTCAGAAGGTAATCGATCCAGAAATCCTACCAAGGTTAAAGAGTGATTTGGTGCAATGTCTTGTTAGTTTCGAGCTGGTGTTCCTTCTTCAATATCATGACGCACGTCCTAGTTCATCTAGTCAACGAGATTGGCATTCTGGGCCCTGTATTTCTACACAACATGTTCCCCTTTGAGAGGTTCATGGGAGTCTTAAAGAAATATGTTCGTAACCGTGATAGGCCAGAAGGAAGCATCTCCATGGGCCATCAAATAGAGGAAAGCATTGGGTTTTGTGTTGACTTTATTCCTGACCTTAAGCCGATTGGTCTCCCTCAATCGCGGTATGAGGGGAGACTGACTGGAAAAGGCATGCTAGGAGCGAATTCAATAATATGTAGGGACGGGCATTCTTGGTCTCAAGCACACTACACTGTTCTACAGAATTCTACCTTGGTGACCCCGTATGTCAATGAACACGAGAATATTCTGCGCTCCAAACACCCGGAGCAGTGTGACGACTGGATTACATGTGAAAACATCAGGACTTTCGGCAGTTGGTTGCAAACACATCTCATGGGTAACACCACTGTTGCAGATGAGCTGTACTCATTGGCCAGGGGACCATCTTCGACTATATTGACTTACAAAGGGTACGAGATAAATGGGAATACATTTTACACGATCGCCCAAGATCAAAAGAGCACCAACCAAAACAGTGGTGTCCGCTTTGATGCAGCAACCAACAGGGGAAATGACACATATTATGGTTACATAGTGGACATATGGGAACTTGACTATGGACATGATTTTAAGGTCCCTTTGTTTCGGTGCAAATGGGTTAATGTGTCAGGAGGCGGGGTACAGGAAGACCCGCAGTACGGAATGATAACAGTGGATCTGAACAATCTTGGGTACACAGATGAACCATTCGTCCTAGCCAATGATGTGGCGCAGGTTTTCTATGTGAAGGACATGTCTACCAAACCGAGAAAAAGAAAAGATAAGGAAGCGAATACATCATACGATGAGCCAAAGCGCCAAATAGTTCTTTCAGGGAAAAGAGACATCGTGGGAGTGGAGGGCAAGACAGACATGTCTGAAGATTATGAAAAGTTTCATGAAATTCCTCCCTTCAAAGTGAAGGCTGATCCAAGCACCCTGTTAAACGAAGAAGATTATCCATGGTTACGGCGCAATAAGCAAGGGACACACGCGAAGAAAAAGTGAATACTTTCTCTCCACAACTATTTTGATGATGGCTTTGATCTAGAATATCACTGCAGTTACATGTCAAGAAATGAAATGCCTTTTGTAACTGATGAGTTTTCGTCTGAAACACTGATACTTCGAAAGAGATTGTTCATTTTGTACACGAAGTGCATCCAGTTTTTGCCGTAACCCTCTCAACTTTTTAGCACATGCTATGTGGGTGAAATGATGATACCATGCCAACTTTCAATCATTTCAGAGTTCATTTGCAGTGCTTTTCAATTGAGGGTCATTTTAGCTCAAAATAAATCATGAAATGCATGAAAAATAGTAAATGAGGTCAGAAAAGGGTTGAAAAGTGATGATGTGGCTTTGAATGGTGCATATTGAATGCAGAAAAAGTCTTGAGTTGAAATATGTTTAAAAAATTGAAATCCCTTTTGTAACTGATGAGTTTTCGTCTGAAACCTTGATACTTCGAAAGAGATTGTTCATTTTGTACACGAAGTGCATCCAGTTTTTGCCGTAACCCTCTCAACTTTTTAGCACATGCTATGTGGGTGAAATGATGATACCATGCCAACTTTCAACCATTTCAGAGTTCATTTGCAGTGCTTTTCAATTGAGGGTCATTTTAGCTCAAAATAAATCATGAAATGCATGAAAAATAGTAAATGAGGTCAGAAAAGGGTTGAAAAGTGATGATGTGGCTTTGAATGGTGCATATTGAATGCAGAAAAAGTCTTGAGTTAAAATATGTTTAAAAAATTGAAATCCCTTTGTAATAGACGTGTTTTCCCAAGGTTATTTGTAATAGACGATGTGGTCCGAGATATACATCTTCCAAAAGTTATTTTTGTTAAAAACTTTAATAGAAAAATGAATATTCATAAAGTATTTTTTGTTAAGAACTTTTAATATGAAAAAAAACATAAAAAAATAGCAAAAATGAACATAGATGCGCTTATATAGGGAAAATTCGACCTGAAATCAGAGTGAAATTCAATTTGATTTCAGGTCAAATTTCCTCTCGTATAAGGGCATCTATTTTCACTTTGAGAGGAACTCAACAAGGCAGAGAGGGGCGGGCTTATAAACCGGTGCGAGCGCCCCTCGCTTGGCGAGGTGGGACTAAACTCCCACCACAGCCAGGACCAACCGTTTAGTCAGGGTTGGTGGCTACAACCGGGACCAATGCAGACCTTTCGTCCCGGTTGGTGGCTTCAACCGGGACTAATGCCACCCTTTCGTCCCGGTTGGAGCCACCAACCGGGACCAAAGGTCTCTGCTTCCCGCCCTTTGGGCTGCTGAAATTGACCTTTAGTCCCGGTTGGTGGCACCAACCGGGACTAAAGGTGGGCATTCGTCCCGGTTGGTGGCACCAACCGGGACTAAAGGGAGGGCTATATAAGCGGGACTTGGAAAAATTTCCAAATCCACCTGCAGTTTCTTCTCCTCCTCTCCCCCGACGGCGCCGACGACCACCTCGACGCCGCCAGGCTGCCGGATTTTGCCGTCCCCCGCTCCCCTGCCCTGACGTCGCCGTCGTCGTCGCCGTCGCCATCGCCGCGCCCTGCCCCGCCGCCTTCGTCCTCGACACCGTCGGCCTTCTCCAGTCGATTCGCAGCAATGAGGACCTCCCCGGCCGCGCCGTCGATGCCTTCGCAACCGCGATGAGGCCCCGGTTCTTTTACCCTTAGCCCCGTCGCCTATCTCCTCTCCTAACCCCGCTGGCCGCCTTGCCCATGAGGTCCTCGCCTTCGGTCGTCTCGCCGCCGTGGCTAGAGCTCCCGTGACCCCCTTTAGATGCGGCCGAGCATGGGCTATGCCCTAGTGGCCTCAGGCGCCGCTCATGTGGTCCCTAGCGTGGGCACCACCGCGTCCAGAGGTCGCCAGCGACGAGCATCACCGCCTGTGTCACCTGCAGGTGGGCCCCGACCGTCAGGTGATTAGTTTAATGCTAATCACCCTGTTAATTAACCCCTGGGTCACTGACATATGGTCCCGACCCTGTTAATTTGATAGTTAGGTTAATTTTAAAACCCCTGGGTCACTGACATATAGTTAATTTAGTTGTTTAGTTAATTTAGTTAATTTTAGTTGTTTTAGTTAATTTAGTTGTTTAGTTAATTTAGTTAATTTAGTTGTTTTAGTTGTTTAGTTGTTTTTAGTTGTTTTTATTGTTTAGATGTTTAGTTCTTTTATCGTCGGTCGTCGGTGACGCGATATCGAGGAGTCCCCGACGATCGTCGGTGAGGGAGAGTCCCCGACGATATCGAGGAGTCCCCGACGATCGTCGGTGACGCGATATGATGTTTAATTAGATGTTTAAATGTTTAGTTGCATAGCGTAGCTGTTGAGTCGACGATGCCCGGCCCGCATCCTCGTCGTCGACTCGGCGCCGGCGACCACCTGCTTGAGAGGCGCCATGTCCGGGACTGGGCTCCGCCGGGCTGGCACTGGGAGGTGCTGCCTTCCGGGGCGCCCAGCTTGGTCAGGAATGAGGGTCCCGTCGTTGACCCGGAGATTCTTTGGTGGCGGTCGCGTGGACCACTGTCGGTGCAGAGGGAGCCGGCCCCTGCGGAGGTGGTACGTCGCCGTGTCAGGGAGGAGGACGAGCACGTCCGACGCTACATGGTCGCGTTGGACGCCAGGTTCTCCAATACCTGGCAGGTTCTTCAGGGATCTCACCCGAGCTATGATCCTGTCATAGTTCCTTCTCTTTGGGTGTCCACCGCCTGCGCCGCGAGACGTCAACTATATCTGTATTAGTGATATTATATAATACTATTCGATGATGTATTAGTGATATTATATGATCGTATTGTTGCATTGCCTTGTATTGATTTGCATATATATCTCATGTTTGTATATTGCCACGTTGTATAATATTTGCAGAAACTATGGATCAAAGAGACTTAGAAAAAGAACAGTTGTTGGGGGATATAATCTGTGCCGGAGGTGATCCCTTGTCGTATCTCAACGACACTGATTATCAGGAAGGAGAGGATGACGGCTCCGGTGATCCAACAATGGAGGAGGAAGGAGATCATGATGGCTCCGATGACCGAATGGCGGAGGAAGGAGATCATGATCACGGCTCCGGTGACCGAACGGCGGAGGAAGGAGATCATGATCACGGCTCCGGTGACCGAACGGAGGAGGGAGCCTCAACTGTTTCAAAGTCCGACGAGGTAAGGAGATGAGGCCCAAAGAAAAGGTTGCGCCCAGATGAAAGGTTCACGATCACAGAAGTCGCGAAAGATGGGCAACCGATTGCTCCCAAGCGGACCAAGGACACATTTGTACATCAGTGTAGAGTTGTTGTTAGGGACCATGTCTCGATCAACACCCATCAATGGAATAAGAATAATAAGGACCCTGAAGTTTCCTATGTCCATGATAGACTGAAAGATGATCTTTGGACCGAGCTGATGGCAAATTTCAGCTTACCGCGAGAGGAGGATCCGAATAACCTTGTTATAGAGCGAAAGGTCAAGGCGTTTGGTCTTAAGAAGATGGCAGAACTATTCAGGAACTGGAAGAAAGAGTTGAACACAAAGTTTGTTGAGAAAGAGGAGACTCTGAAATTCGTCGGTCGATATGAGAAGATAAGAGATCAATGGCCCGAATTTGTGGCCTACAAGAAATCAGAGAAGGGTAAGAAATGGTCACTAACAAACAAGAAAAATGCTGCAAGGAAGAAGTTTCACCATCACACGGGGTCAGGTGGCTACTACAAAGCCCGGCCGTTGTGGGACAAAGCTGAGCAAGACCTGCTTGCTAAGAATGTCCAACCAGCGACATTGCACTGGCCAGATCGTTCAAGGACTTGGTTCTTCGGGGTTGGGGGAACTTTGGACCCAGAAACAGGGGAGTGTGTTTGGACTGACGAGCAACTTGTAATACCCTCCCGGAAGCTTCAGGCAGTAATCAAGGCAGCGCAGGAAGGGACGTTCATTCCCGACAGAGAGAAGGACGAGCTGACAGAAGCCCTCGGGAATCCTGAATACCCTAGACGAACACGAGGCACACCAGGCTCTGTTCCGTGGAAGCATGGGTTTCCCGACAGCGGTGGTTATAGAAGCCGAGAGAGAAAAAGGAAACAGGAAGCAAGCGAAATGCAGAAGCTCAGTGCAAGATTAGCAAAACTAGAGGAACTTGAGAGCCAGCGAGCTACCGGCCAACCATCTGAGCAGCATGAAGATGCTTCCTTCGACGCTACCCCACCATCTCAGCGGAGAAGCAGCGTGGCTTCCACGGAGCTCGTTCAGCCTGATTTCACGGCTCCTCGCTACCCCGTGGATAGTATCACGGCGGCTGAACACTGCGAGCTAATGACGAAATGCCAGAACCTGATCTTCAAGGCGGCGGTCGGCTCTGTTGTACCTACTCGAGCTGAGGGAACTTTCCATTGCCGTCCGATTCCACATGGCTATGCTGTTGTGACGGTGGATGAAATAATGAATGGATTTGAGAGGCTGGAGCTTGACAACCCTACAGGTGAAGAGGATATTATTCTTTTGGAAAATGCTTTGAGGAGTACCTGTCTATGGAGAAAAGAGTACATCAAGCTTCCAAACTGGACGCCTCAGCAGACTCCGCCTCCTCCTCCTCCGGCGCGTCAGGGCACTCCGCCTCCTCCTTCTCCTCCTCCGGCGCGTCAGGGCACTCCGCCTCCTCCTTCGCCTCCTCCGGCGCGTCAGGGCACTCCACCTCCTCCTCCTCCTCCAGCGCGTCAGGGCACTACGCCTCCTCCGGCGCGTCAGCAACGGGGGAAGAGAGTCGCCGCCGCCGCTCCGGCGGCTAGCAGTACAATAGGCGGGAAGAAATTCAAATTTGGTCCAACCCTCAAGCCTCTTCCAAAGTTACCATATGAGAGGTCCGAAGAGGAAAACGCTGAAATCAGTGCAGCCGAAGTGAAGGCCCATTTTGCACGGAAAGATCCACCTACGAAGGAAACGGTAGATCCGGTGAAAGCGAAGCGAACTTTGCATGCCCTGAAGCGACCACCACGGACTCGGCTATCCAACTATGACTGCATAGTTACTAAGACACATGCTGAAGCGCAGCGGTCGGGAAGTACTTCCAGTGCTGCAAGAGAAAAAAAAATGAAGAAGTGGGAAAACAATTCCCCATCTCGGCGAACAGGAGATGCAATCGTGCCCCCGCTCAAGGTGTCTAGCGATATCGCTAATCATCCGGTGCTACTGCCCGGTACCACTCTTGATGATTACCTGCCCGATGATGTACAATTTGAAACGGCTGAGGTAGTAGTAGACGACTTTAGATACGAGCACGGGAAGCCTCTCATCAAACCTGATCATCCTCATCTAACAACGATGATGCAAAAATTGCATGACTGGTACATGGAAACCTGTAGGAAGTCCAGGACCGACAGTTTGTTTGTCGGAATTAAAAAAGAGCACGACTTCCCTGGAGTCGAGCTGCTGCCTGTTGAATTTGTGGAGGTATTTCAGTTATACAATCAAAAGGCCCTAGACAAACAACTCATGACTTGCTACTGTCTGTAAGTATTACTTCTATAATTAAGTCTCTAGCTCAGCTCGTTCATTGCATGTATATATAATTATCCTCACTATATTATGCAGATTGAAGATGGTCGAATGCAAAAAAGCACAAATCTATGACATTGGGTTCATTAGCCCAAATACCGTAAATGAATGGTCGGTACAAAAAGAGGCCAAAGATACCGAGAAGAACATGCTAGAATCGTTCCTTAGACATCAAAACAAAAGGGAAATACTCTTTCCTTACAACTTCTAGTGAGTGTTACTGTCTTATGCATATTCGGTTTCGCTTACTCGAGGTTAAGTAATGTAATTGATGAGTTATGCGTGCGCAGCTTCCACTATATTCTGCTATCCATTAACTTTGACGGGGCATTAGTAACTGTCTTAGACTCGCTCCGTGAAGATCCCAAGTATTATGCGGACATGACTGCAATGCTCCAGAAGTAAGTTCAATCAATACCGGGACCATATCGGCAACTTTCGTTCATTTCCTGATATCAAGTAATCATTTTCTTTGCCTGCCAGGGTTTGGAAAAAGTTCACCACTATGGTTCCAGGTCTGAAGAAGGAGCTGCGATTTACGCACCCCAAAGTAAGTAGTACTAGCTAGTTCCGCGCATCTCTCATTGATTCTAGTTTCATCAATACCATTATCATGCTTGCTTATCAGTTTGGTTGAACTCTATTCTGGTAAAGTGCTTGTACTAGTCACCCGGGACTCATTTATGTGGATACTACGTATGCGAGTTCATTCGCTACTATACCTTTGAGCGGGGCTTCTCGGAGAAACAATTTGAAGTACGTAAACAATATTCATAATTTTATTTTACATATTACCATCAATTGTGTTGAGTTTCATTCATATATATGTATTGACTCCCTTCTTTAAATTAGATCTGGCAGATGCGGGATGAACTCCTACCACATGATCGCATACGAGCAATTCAAGAGGAATTGGCGGGATTCTTTCTTGACCACGTCATACCTGAACACGGAGAATACCATGTGAAATTAGATATTAGGTGTTAGGGATTGTAAGAGATGTTATATTGTACATATGTAGTAGCGTCGGATAGATATACGAAAACTTGTTGTTCGACCAAGCACGGAGAAAGAGATGTCACTTCTCTCTATATATGTTCATGATGATCTTGTGTAATTAATGGTTTCGTTCATTTGCTTACTAGCTAGCGTCGAGTTCTCTCTATATGTATAGTAGCTAGCGTCGACCAAGCACGGAGAAAGAGAGGTCACTTCTCTCTATTAGCTAGCTAACACAATATGAAAACCTAAATTAACCCTCCAACACCCCTAAACCCCCCCTTAAAAAAAACAAAACCCCCAGCGCCTGCGAGCTGCTGACGCGTGGCCGGCTTTTGGTCCCGGTTGGTGTTACCAACCGGGACTAAAGATCCTCCTGCCTGGGCGCCCCGCAGCGGCCACGTGGAGTCCCTTTGGCCCCGGTTCGTAAGCAAACCGGGACTAAAGGTTTTGGGCATTAGTCCCGATCGTGTTGTCCCGGTTCCAGAACCGGGACTAAAGGCCCTCTGGAACCAGGACTAGTGCCCTGTTTTCTACAGTGGTTGGATCGGATTCGACAAAGGTGGTCCTTGAGAAGGTTGAATAGCAATTTGTGTATCACTGTTGTGGTTTTGCGTAGGTAAGAATCGTTCTTGCTAGATACCCATAGCAGCCACGTAAAACATGCAACAACAATTAGAGGACGTCTAACTTGTTTTTGCAGGGTATGTTGTGATATGATATGGCCAATGACATGATGAGATATATGTGGTGTATGAGATGATCATGTTATGTATAGATAATCACGACTTGCATGTCGATGAGTACGGCAATCGGCAGGAGCCATAGGGTTGTCTTTAATTTATTTTCGCCATTTTGCTTTACTTTATCCCTATGAGTTAGCAATAGTTGTAGAAGCAATAGCCGGCGTCACAACCTCATGGTGACACGTTGATGGAGATCATGGTGTCATGCCGGTGACGATGGAGATCATGCCGGTGCTTTGGAGATGGAGATCAAAAGCACAATTTCATGGCCATATCATGTCACTTATGATTTGCATGTGATGTTAATCCTTTTATGCATCTTATTTTGCTTAGGATGACGGTAGCATTATAAGGTGATCCCTCACTGAAATTTCAAGATAAAATTGTGTTCTCCCCGTGTGTTCACCATTGCGAAAGTTCGTCGTTTCGAGACACCACGTGATGATCGGGTGTGATAGACTCTACGTTCACATACAATGGGTGCAAGCCAGTGTTGCACATGCGAAACACTCGGGTTAAACTTGACGAGCCTAGCATGTACAGACATGGCCTCGGAACACATGAGTCATATAGTAGATATGATCAACATGGAGATGTTCACCATTGAAACCACCTCATCTCACGTGATGATCGGACTTGGGTTGGTGGATTTGGATCATGTCACACTTAGACAACCTGAGTGATGTTGATTTGAGTGGGAGTTCTTAAGTAATATGATTAATTGAACTCATTATCATGAACATAGTCAAAGTGACTTTGCAAATTATGTTGTAGATCAATAGCTCGGGCTGTAGCTCCCCTATTTTTATACGTTCCTAGAGAAAATAGAATTGAAAGTTGTTGGTAGCAATACTGCAGACTGGGTCCGTGATCTGAGGATTGTCCTCATTGCTGCACAGAAGACTTATGTCCTTAATGCACCGCTCGGTGCGCCACCCCCTCAAGCGTCATCTGTAGATGTTGTGAACATCTGACAGGCACGTTCTGATGACTACTTGATAGTTTAGTGTGTCATGCATTACGGCTTAGAATTGAGGCTCCAAAACGTTTTGAACGTCATGGAACATATGAGATGTTCTAAGAGCTGAAATTGGGATCTCAGGTTCGTGCCCGTGTTGAGAGGTAAGAGACCTCCAACAAGATTCTTTGCCTGCAAGATGAAGGAGAATAGCTCAATCGGTGAGCATGTGCTCAGATTTTCTGGGTGCTACAATCGCTTTAATCAAGTGGGAGTTGATCTTCGAGATAAGATAGTGATTGATATAGTTCTCCAAGTCACTGCCACAAAGCTACTAGAGCTTCGTGATGAACTATGAAATGCCAGGGATGGAAATAATGATCCCCGAGCTATTCGCGATGTTTGACACCGCAAAAGTAGAAATCAAGAAGGAGCATCAAGTGTTGATGGTTAGTAAAACCACTAGTTTCGAGAAGGGCAAGTGCAAGGAGGGAAACTTCATGGATGGCAAGCCAGTTGTTGCTCCAGTAAAGAAACCCAATGTTGAACCCAAACCCGAGACTGAGTGCTTCTATTATGAGGAGAACGATCACTGAAGCGGAACTGCCCTAGATACTTGGTAGATAAGAAGGCTGGCAACGTCAACAGAAGTATATTTGATATACGTTTTATTCATGTGTACCTTACTAGTACTCCTAGTAGCACCTGGGTATTAGATACCGGTTCAGTTGCTAAATGTTAGTAACTCGAAATAAAAGCTACGGAATAAACGAAGACTAGCTAAGGGCGAGGTGACGATGTGTGTTGGAAGTGTTTCCAAGGTTGATGTGATCACCATCGCACGCTCTCTCTACCTTCAGGATTAGTGATGAACCTAAATAAATGTTATTTGGTGTTTGCGTTGAGCATGAACGTGATTAGATCATGTTTATTGCAATACGGTTATTCATTTAAGTTAGAGAATACTGGTTATTCTATTTACACAAATAATACCTTCAATGGGCATGCACCCAATGTGAATGGTTCATTGAATCTCGATCGTAGTAATACACATGTTCATTGATGCCAAAAGATGGAAAGTTAATAATGATAGTACCACATACTTGTGGCACTGCCGCCAAAGTCATATTGGTATAAAGTGCATTAAGAAACTCCATGCTGATGGATCTTTTAACTCACTCGATTTCGAATCGGTTGAGACATGCGGACCATGCCTCTTGGGCAAAGATGACTAAGACCCCGTTTTCCGATATGATGGAGCGGGCAAGTGACTTATTGGAAATGATACATGTTGATGTAGCGATCCAATGAGTGTTGAAGGGTGCAGTGGATATCGCTATTTTCTTACCTTCACTGATGATTTGAGTAGATATGGGGATATTTACTTAATGAAACACAAGTCTGAAACGTTTGAAAAGTTCAAACAAATTCAGAGTGAAGTTTGAGATCGTCGTGACTAGAAGATAAAATGTCTACGATATGATCGTGGAGGTAAATATCTGAGTTGCGAGTTTTGGTATACAACTCAAGACAATGTGGAAGTTGTTTCACAACTCACGCCACCTGGAACACCATAGTGTGATGGTGTGTCCGAACGTCGTAGTCGTGCCCTATTGGATATGGTGCGTACGATGATGTCTCTTATCGTTTTGCCACTATCGTTTTGGGGTTATGCATTAGAGACAAATACATTGACTTTAAATAGGGCACCATCTAAGTCCGTTGAGATGACACCGTATGAATTTTGGTTTGGCAGAAACCTAAGTTATCATTTCTCAGAGTTTGGGAATGCGATGCTTATGTCTGATAAGCTCGAACCCAAAGCGGAAAAGTGCATCTTCATAAGATACCCTAAGGAAACAGTTGGGTATACCTTCTATCTCATATCCAAGGGAAAAGTGTTTGTTGCTTAAAAACGGATCCTTTCTCGAGGAAAAGTTTCTCTCGAAAGATCTGAGTGGGAGGAAAGTAGACCTTGATGAGGTTGTTGAACCGTCACTTCAGTTGGATAGTAGCACGACACAGATAGATGTTTCTGCGGCGCCTACACCAAATGAAGAGGAAGCTAATGATGATGATCATGAAACTTTAGATCAAGTTAGTACTGAGCCTCGTAGGACGACAAGGAATCGTACCGCTCCTGAGTGGTACGGCAATCCTGTCTTGGAGGTCATGTTGTTAGACAACAGTGAACCTACGAGCGATGAAGAAGTGATGGTGGGCCCGGATTCCAACAAATTGCTAGGAGCCATGAAATCCGAGAAAGGATCCATGTATGAAAACCAAGTATGGACTTTGGTAGACTTGCCCATTAAACGGCAGGCCCTTGAGTACAAATGGACCTTTAAGAAGAAGACAGACGCTGATGGTAAATGTCACCATTTATAAAGCTCGACTTGTCGCAAAGAAGTTTCCGAAAAAGTTCAAGGAGTTGACTACGATGAGACTTTCTCACCCGTAGCGATGCTAAAAGTCTATTGGAATTATGTTAGCAGTTATTGCATTTTTCGATTATGAAATCTGGTAGATGGATGTCAAAACATCGTTTCCTTAACGGTTTCCTTGAGGAAAGGTTGTACGTGATACAACCGGAAGGTTTTGTTAGTCCTAAGGATGCTAAAATGTATGCAAGCTCCAGCGATCCTTCTATGGACTGGAGCAAGCATCTCGGAGTTGGAATATACGCTTTGATGAGATGATCAAAGTTTTTGGGTCTATATAAAGTTTATGAGAAACTTGTATTTACAATAAAGTGAGTGGGAGCACTATAGAATTTCTGATAAGTATATGTGAATGCCATATTGTTGATCGGAAATGATGTAGAATTTTTGGAAAGCATAAAGGGTTGTTTGAAAGGAATTTTTCAAAGGAAAACCTGTAATGAAGCTACTTAAATATTGGGCATCAGGATCTATAGAGATAGATCAAGACGTCTTATAAGACTTTCAATGAGTACATACCTTGACAAGATTTTGAAAGAGTTCCAAATGGATCAATCAAAGAAAGAGTTCTTTCCTGATTTGTAAGGTGTGTGCCTTGCCATGAGTCTGTCAAGGGGTACAAGAGTGGTCCAGGAGTGGATCATTGGAACAACGGTCAAAATTATCCTTAGTAACTAGAGGACTAAGGAAATTTTTCTCGATTATGGAGGTGATAAAGAGTTCGTCATAAAGGGTTACATCGATTCAAGCTTTTACACCAATTCGGATGACTCTGAGTAACAATCCGGATACGTATAGTGGAGCAGCCATTTGGAATAGCTCCAAGTGGAGCGTGGTAGCATCTGCAGTATGACATATAGATTTGCAAAGAACACACGGATCTGAATGTTGCAGACCGTTGACTAAAACCTCTCTCACATGCAAAACATGATCGAACCCCAGATCTCATTGGGTGTTAGATTCATAACAATGTAAATCACATAGCGATGTGAGCTAGATTATTGACTCTAGTGCAAGTGGGAGACTGTTGGAAATATGCCCTAGAGGCAATAATAAAATGGTTATTATTATATTTCCTTGTTCATGATAATCGTTTATTATCCATGCTATAATTGTATTAATTGGAAGCTCAAATACATGTGTGGGTACATAGACAACACTGTGTCCCTAGTATGCCTCTAATAGACTAGCTCGTTGATCAAAGATGGTCAAGGTTTCCTAGCCATAGATATGAGATGCCATTTGATAACGGGATCACATCATTAGGAGAATGATGTGATGGACAAGACCCAAACTATGAACGTAGCATATGATCGTGTCAGTTTATTGCTATTGTTTCTGCATGTCAAAGTATCTGTTCCTATGACCATGAGATCATGCAACTCATTAACACCGGAAGAGTACCTTGTGTGTATCAAACGTCACAACATAACTGGGTGACTATAAAGGTGCTCTACAGGTATCCCCGAGGGTGTCTGTTGAGTGGGCATGGATCGAGACTGGGATTTGTTACTCCGTGTGACATAGAGGTATCTCAGGGCCCACTCGGTAATACAACATCACAATAAGCCTTGCAAGCAAAGTGACTAAAGAGTTAGCCACGGGATCTTGTATTACGGAACAAGTAAAGAGACTTGCTGGTAACGAGATTGAACTAGGTATAGAGATACCAACGATCGAATCTTGGGCAAGTAACATACCGAAGAACAAAGGGAACATCATACGGGATTAACTGAATCATTGGCATAGAGGTTCAACCAATAAAGATCTTCGTAGAATATGTAGGAACTAATATGGGCATCTAGGTCCCGCTATTGGTTATTGACCGTAGAGGTGTCTCGGTCATGTCTACATAGTTCTCGAACCCGTAGGGTCTGCACACTTAACGTTCGGTGACGTTTCGGTAGTATTTAGATATATGTGTTGGTGACCGAAGGTTGTTCGGAGTTCCGAATGAGATACCGGACGTCACGAGGAGCTCCGGAATGGTCCGGAGGTAAAGATTTATATATATAGGAAAGTGGTATTTGGGTTCCGGAAAGGTTTCGGGTATTTCCGGTAGTGTACCGGGAGTGACGAATGGGTTCTGGGGGTCCACCGTGTCGGTGTCAAAACCGGCGGATCTCGGGTAGGGGGTCCCGAGCTGTGAGCCTTGGATCGATGGTAACAAGAGACGAAGGGGACAAGGTTTTACCCAGGTTCGGGCCCTCCTAGGGAGGTAATACCCTACGTCCTGCTTGATTATATTGATGGTATGAGGATTACAGAGTTGATCTACCACGAATTCGTATGACTAAAACCCTAGATGAGTTCTATTGGTCTACAACCTAAAACCCTCCGGCTTATATAGACGCCAGGGGTCCCTAGGGTTTACACATGGTCGGTTACATGTCTAAGGGATAAACATGCCTATTCACTACTTTAAACGTGGAGGACACGCCACACCTCTAGAAGCTTCCTCTCCGGAGTCTGGGTCTTCCATCAATCCAGTGTCCGGCATACGGCCCATATAGTTCGGCCTATAGTAGATAGGTCGGCCTTCCGAGGACCCCTTAAACCAGGACTCCCTCAGTAGCCCCCGAACTAGCCTCCAACGCCAAGAGTCCTAGCTTCAGCTGCTTCATGTGATCAAAGTCTTCGGCTTGCGAGGTGAGTTCCTCCTTTCCAACTAATGATCGGTCGGGACAATTCGGCCTCCAACGACGTGTAATTTTTCCGATCATAGATCGTCCGAACACCATGAGTAACCGGCCCCGAAGGCCGAATGTCATGGAGTAAATAGTGATTTCTGACAACCTTTCAGACGAAAGGTCACGACCCACCATGACCACTGAACCAGTCGTAAAGACTCGATTGGCGGTTCGAGGCCGTTTCCACCAGCACGATCCATCAATGCATAGATCGTGCCCCGTTTTACACGGGATATGTTTAATCATGCGCATATAACGGCGCGCACGCCTTGGGAAGCGGAGAGATTCACGGCGCCGTGAAGGGAGGCTAACCGGCTGCTGTCGGTGTACTAAAGTATGGGTCTTTTTAGTACCCCTTACTTGTGCACGGGCAGTTGTAGCCGTACCGCGGCAAGCCTTGCCGGGGAATAGCTAGGAGTAATCACGAGACTAAGATGCCAAGGAGAAGTTCAAGTCAACGACCAGACAGAAGACCAAAGGGTTGCGGAGGCCCGGCAAGACCCTTGCCGGCAAGGCCTCACGCCCGGCAAGACCCGGTCCCGGCAAGCCCCGGGCCCGGCAAGGATTCGGTCCCGGCAAGCCCCGGGCCCGGCAAGGATTCGGTCCCGGCAAGGCTCTGCACAGTGCAGCGCTATCGCTCCAGTGCAGCGGCCAGCCTTGTCATTTAGGGCTTGTCCTCATGGTGACGTGGCGTAATGCTGGCCACGAGATGCTTAAGCGGTGCTGATGGGATGACTGTTTTGCTGATCCCCTGTAAAGCTTTTCCAAGCCCGAGACGCTAAGGGACACCTCGACGGACACCTCACGGTGCATTTAATGAGTTTGTCCTAAGCCGTCAGGGTTAGGTATGATAACACTGTGGTAACACTGTAGCTACTTTCCACCTCATGCCTTATCTCGTACGCCACTGTGGTAGCCCCTTTGACTTATATAAAAGGAGGCCCGAGGCGTACAGAAAGGAGGAGGGAAGCCCATTCTGCATGCGTAGCTACGGAATACTGTAGCTCCCAGAACTTGGCCTAGGACATCCACGATAATACAATCAAAGCAGGAGTAGGGTTTTACGCATCCGTGCGGCCCGAACCTGGGTAAATCCCCGTGTGCTTTTCGTTAGTTCTGCTCTTTGTGCAATCCTCTCCCCTTGCCGAACCGTAAAGGGATCCGCTCGATAGCGATCCCATAGGTGTTCGTTTCCCACGACATCTTTGGCGCGCCAGGTAGGGGGATCGAGGTTGTGCGAACCTGATCTAGCGATCAGCGCGTCAGATCTCCGATCATCTTCACCACCATGGCTCCCAAGAAAAAGGGTTTCATGGCGGTTGGTCCATCTGCATCCGTCGTGCCTGATGCTACGCACACAGGTGGCGGGGTAGACGCGGGTGGAGGACGTGGAGGCTCCGAGCTTCCACGGCGTTCCGGCGATCCGAGCCGGACGAGCAACAGGTCCAAGGATGGGGCTGCGCGACCTGCGGGTGGTGCAGCGACTTCCAAGGATGGAGCGGCGCCTTCCAGGACGAATACGCCGGTGCATGCACCGCGACCTTCCCAGGACGCGCGTGACATGCGGCCTCAAGACGTTGGTGGTTCTAGGCGTCCGCATGAGAAGACCCCTGCGCATCACCCCCAGGGTGTGCAGGGCCAAGATCCACGCCAGCGCGCTGGTGGAAGCCGCGCGTGGGTGCAGAGTCGCGATGGTGCTCCTTCTAACCCTGTTAGGAGTTTAAGCACCTCACGCTCTTCGCACCTGTCGCCGCCGCCTACGCCAGCAGAGGCGTTGGCGCGAGCTCAGCTGCTCCTAGACTTCCCTCCCGCCGCGGAGAAGCTAGACGAGTGGCGAGCTGCTATCCAGAGCCTCATCGGCCTAGCCAACAACGACGTACCGCAGCAGGGTGAACCCTCGCGGCTGCAGTCGTCTAGGCTGGTGCGTGGCGATGGAGAGAAGGCCGGAGCTGGAACAACTACGTTGCGTTCCCCTCCGCTGCATCAAGAGTGGTCGTTAACTCGACGGACCAGCGTCCGTGAGGATGATTCCACGACGTCATCTGATCCGCGGGTTCGCCGCGATCAACGTCACGTTCTTCGGGAGCGGAAGAAGGAGGACGCTCGAACCACCATCGAGCGTCGAAGGGAAGCGCGTCGCCAGTCTGACAAGCGCGCTGGGACCGCTATTGACGAGCCCGCGCCAGGGTACCCTGGCTACCTACCCTACGAGGTGGGTTGTCCAGCGTTTACTCGTGAGCTGCGGCAAGTCCAGTGGCCTAGCTCTCGCTCCTTCAAGCCGGAAGTACCGGAGAAGTACGACGGCAAGACCCATCCGTCCGAGTTCTTGAGCATCTACACCATCGCGGTGCAGGCTGCCGGGGCTCGTGACGATAAGGTACTGGCCAACTACTTTCCGTTGGTGCTGAAGCCCAACGTGAGATCGTGGTTGATGCACCTGCCCGAGAATTCCATCTCTTCTTGGGCCGACCTGTGCCATCAGTTTGTTGGCGCCTTCACCGGTGGCCATCAAGCTCTTGGCCAGGAGAGTGATCTGCACATCATTCCCCAGAAGGAGGGCAAAACTTTGCGCAAGTATATCCAGAGGTTCAACCGCATCCAGCACAACATTCCTGATGTTCATCCCGCCGCCGTCATCAGCGCCTTTCATCAGAATGTGCGCAATCGTAAGATGCGGGAGGAGCTGGCGATGAACAAGGTCAGGGATGTCGCCGAGCTCTACGCTTTGGCCGATAAATGTGCTCGGGCAGAAGAAGGAAGGAGGCTCCCCAGCGAGAACGCTGGCGCTGGAGTCGACTCCGATAGCGAAGACGCTCCTGCCCCGGCAAAGAAGGGGCGGCGGAAGAACAAGAAGCGCAAGGGCAAGGCCGTGCTTGCCGTTGAAGGTTCCGGCAACACCGGCACCGCCAAGAGGTCCAAGACTGACGACCCCGGCAAGGAGGTTGCCGGGTGTGCGGCGTGTCAGGCCTTGGCGACTGCCGACAAGCCAGAAGGATCCGGCAAGCAGTACTGCAAGATCCACCGCACCAAGGGCCATGATCTCCAAGACTGCCGGCAAGTTGAGGAGCTTGCCGAGAAGCAGCGCGCCGAGTATGAAAGGCGCGACAAGGAGAGAGCCCAAGATGGTGCCGGAGGGTCTAGCAGGAAGCGCGGTCGAGGAGGTCGCCGCGGCAAGCCTAGGCAGCAGCAAGAGAAGCCTGCCCGGGGCCACGCCAAAGAGCAAGGAGATGATGATGGTGGTGCAGAGGGCGACGAGTCCAGCGAACCCGAGTTCCAGAAGGCTACAGAGGCCATGTGCGTCGACGGGGGCGCTTCGTTGCATTTCTCTCACCGCCAACTCAAGCGGTGGGCACGTGAGATTAATGCGGCAGAACCCTCTATTGATGCACAGAAGCCACTGAAATGGTCCCACACGCCTATCATTTTTGACGCCGAGGATCACCCTGATCGCACAACTGCGGTCGGGTGTTTGCCGTTGTTGGTTTCACCAACGATCCGCAACCTCCAGGTGACAAAAATGTTAGTTGACAGTGGGGCCAGCCTGAACTTGATCTCGCCAGACGTCATCAAGAGGCTGCAGATTCCTGACGAGGACCTTGAGGAGACAGGTTCTTTCCAAGGGGTCAATCCGGGAAGGAACCAGCCGAAAGGCAAGATCACGCTGCCGGTAACTTTCGGCAGCGAGCTGAACTTCAGGACGGAGAAGGTCGTCTTCGACGTCGCTAAGATTCCGTTGCCATACAATGGAATCCTCGGCCGCCCAGCGCTGGCTAAGTTCATGGCGGCCTCGCACTACGCCTACAACGTCTTGAAGATGCCCGGTCCAATGAGCGTCATCACTGTCTACTCCGACAAGAAAGACGTGCTCATTTGCACCGACAAGCTTTACCGGGAAGCAGTTGCAGCGTCCGCCGCCAAGGCGCATGCTCCTGCCGCTCAAGATCCCGGCAAGAAGAAGAAGCCCGGCAAGACCTCTGGTACAAACTCCAGCAAGTGCGCCTCTCCGGAGTGCTGCGCTACCGTCGAGGGTGCACCAGAGAGATCTGCTGGCCAGACCAAGAAATCCAAGGCTGCTCCGCCTGAGACCAAGAAGGTGCCCGCCAAGGAGGACGGGACGGGGGGAACTTTCACCATAAGTTCCACCCTTGACGACAAATAGGAAAGCGCGCTCGTTGCCTTCCTACGGGCGAATGTCGATGTGTTTGCATGGCAACCATCTGACATCCCCGGTGTTCCCAGGGAGGTAATTGAGCACCACCTAGTTGTCTGTCCTCACGCGCGGCCCGTCAAGCAGAAGGTGCGGAAGCAAGCTTTGGAGCGGCAAGAATTTATTGCAGAAGAGATTAAGAAGCTTGAGGCGGCAGGCCTGGTTAGAGGAGTCCTCCATCCTACATGGTTGGCCAATCCAGTTGTTGTGCGCAAGGCGAACGGTAAATGGAGGCTATGTATTAACTTTACAGATATCAATAAAGCCTGTCCGAAAGATCCCTTTCCCTTGCCGCGCATCGACCAGATTGTGGATTCCACTGCCGGCTGCGATTTGCTGTCATTTCTTGACGCATACTCAGGCTACCACCAGATCTTCATGGCGAAGGAAGACGAAGAGAAGACCGCATTTATCACCCCGTGTGGCACATATTGCTTCTTGCGTATGCCTTTTGGGTTGAAAAGTGCTGGGTCGACCTTCGCAAGAGCTGTCCAGACTGGTTTCGGGGCCCAGCTACATAGAAATATGGAAGCTTACATGGATGACATAGTGGTCAAAACCAAGGACAAGGCAACGCTCATTCAAGATCTGGTGGAGACATTTGCAAATCTGCGCAGGATCAACCTGAAGCTCAATCCCGAGAAGTGCGTGTTTGGCGTCCCATCCGGCAAGCTTCTCGGGTTCTTCGTATCTCAGCGTGGAATTGAAGCCAATCCCGACAAGATCAAGGCAATTGAGCAGATTGAAGCACCAAGACGAGTTAAGGATGTGCGCCGCCTTGCCGGCTGCGTCGCTGCTTTGAGTAGGTTCATCGCAAAGTCTGCTGAGCGCGCCCTGCCGTTTTTCAAAATTTTGAAGAAGGCAGGTCCAATGAAATGGACTCCAGAAGCGGAGGCAGTGCTGCAGGATTTGAAGAAGTACCTCTCCTCTCCGCCAGTACTAGTCGCGCCTAGACCACAAGAGCCGTTGCTGCTATATCTGGCGGCAACGAATCAAGTGGTTAGTGCTGCGCTGGTGGCAGAGAGAAAAGCGGAGGAGGATGCAGCGGCAACGGCAGGCCCGCCAAGTGACTTGCCGGGGCCGGCCCCGGCAGAGTCTGGTGCCGACAAGGAAAGATCCGCGCAGTCAAGTCAAGCAGTGCAAAAGAAGAAAATGGTGCAGCGCCCAGTCTATTTCGTCAGCTCCTTGTTGCAGGGGGCTAGGTCGAGATATTCTGGTGTGCAGAAGTTGCTCTTCGGCCTTCTCATGGCCTCCAGGAAGCCGCGCCATTACTTCCAAGCACATGACGCCACCGTCGTCACTCGCTTTCCGCTGCAACGGATTCTCCGGAACCCAGAAGCAACCGGCAGGATCGTGGAGTGGGCGTTGGAGCTGTCATGCTTTGGTCTCAAGTTTGAAAGTTCTTCAACTATCCAGAGCAGAGCCTTGGCAGAGTTCATTGCAGAATGGACCCCAACGCCAGACGACGAAGTTCAAGAATCAACGATTCCCGGCAAGGAAATAGATCGCGAATGGATCATGTACTTTGATGGAGCCTTTTCGCTGCAAGGCGCCGGTGCCGGCGTGCTGCTTGTCGCATCCACCGAAGAGCACCTCAAGTACGTCATCCAGATGCATTTTTCCCGAGAGAGATCTACCAACAACACGGCAGAGTATGAAGGATTGCTTGCCGGTCTCAGGATCGCGGCAGACCTCGGGATCAAGAAGCTCATCGTCAGAGGTGACTCCCAGCTCGTCGTGAGACAGGTCAACAAAGATTATCAGAGCCCGTTGATGGAAGCGTACGTCGATGAAGTGAGGAAGCTGGAGGAGCGCTTTGACGGTCTTCAGACAGAGCATGTTCCTCGATCAGAGAACAGCATTGCCGATGACCTGTCGAAGCGTGCCGCACTCAAGCTGCCTGTGGAACCAGGGACTTTTGTGCTCCGCTTGACTCAACCATCCATGTCGCCATCGACAAGGCCTGATAAGAGAAGAAAGTTAAGTACCGGCGAGTACTTCCTGGCAGGGCTTCCCGAAGCCCCTGGCAAGGATCTTGCCGGGAACGACATGGTTGCCGGTGAGCAGCGGCTTCGCGCAGAACCTCGGGTTCTTGCCGCCGAAGCAAGCGCCCCTGCTGCCGAAGAAATACCGGTTGCCGGTGAGCAGCTGCTCCGCCAAGAACCTCAGGTTCTTGCCGTAGAAGCAAATGCTCCCGTAGCTGAAGAGTCGCCTTTAGTCCTTGTCGTCGAGCCACAAGCTCTGGCATGGGCACAGCAAATAGTCCATTTCCTTCAGACAGGAGAACTCCCTGAGGAGTAGGAAGAAGCTGAGAAAGTAGCCCGTCAGTCAAGCATGTATCGGTTCGTCGACGACGTCCTGTACAGAAAGAGACCCAACGGTGTGAAATTGAAGTGCGTTCCTCGGGAGGATGGACTAGAGCTGTTGGCGGAGATTCATGGGGGCATATGTGGATCCCACATAGGCTCGAGAGCCCTTGTCGGCAAGGCATTCCGGCAAGGATTCTTCTGGCCCACTGCCCTCCAAGATACAACGGCACTCGTAACCAAGTGTGAAGCGTGCCAGTTTCATTTGAAGCAACTTCATCAGCCAGCTCAAGCTCTCCAGACGATCCCTCTCTCCTGGCCCTTCTCGGTCTGGGGGCTCGACATACTGGGTCCCTTCCCCCGCGCTGCCGGGGGCTTCGAGTACTTGTACGTTGCTCTCGACAAGTTCACGAAGTGGCCAGAAGTGGAAGAAGTGAGGAGGGTGACAGCTCAGTCAGCAGTCAAGTTCTTCAAGGGGATTGTGTGCCGTTTTGGTGTGCCGAACAGGATCATCACCGACAACGGTACGCAGTTCACTAGTCGCACCTTCATGCAGTACGTCCAAGACCTTGGCGGCAAGATTTGTTTTGCCTCTGTTGCTCACCCAAGAAGAATGGCCAAGCGGAAAGGGCGAACGCTGAAGTGCTGCGTGGTCTCCGGACCAGAACTTTTGACAAGCTGTACAAGCATGGAAGACGCTGGATTGATGAGCTGCCGGCGGTTCTTTGGTCGATTAGGACGACGCCAAATCAAGCCACCGGCCAGACGCCCTTCGCTCTGGTCTACGGAGCGGAGGCAGTTCTCCCCACGGAACTCATATACGGGTCACCCCGAGTGCTCGCTTATGATGAGCTTGAGCAAGAGCAGCTGCGGCAAGATGACGCGCTGCTCCTTGAGGAGAACCGTCTTCGGGCTGCTGTGCAAGCCGCTCGCTACCAGCAAGCTTTGCGCCGCTACCATAGCCGCAAGGTTCGCGCCCGTAGTCTTGTGGAAGGCGACCTTGTTCTTCGGCACGTTCAGTCGGCCAAGAATTCCAACAAGTTGACGCCGAAGTGGGAAGGCCCTTACCGGGTAGTGCGAGTCACCAGGCCTGGCGCTGTCCGCCTGGAGACCGAAGAAGGCTTGCCAGTGAGCAACTCCTGGAACATTGAGCGCCTTCGCAAGTTCTACCCGTAAGGCGCGGTTGTTCGGGTTTCTTGCTGTGATAGCGATACGGCCAGCAGGCTGCTGACGACCCGAATCCAGCGCTCGCGGCAGCGTAACGCTCCGGCAAGATCCCGGCAACGCCATTCTGTACGAGTGTTGCCGGATGGCATGTAATCCTTTGTACAGAGCAGGCGCATCCTTTGTGCATATTTAATAAGATCTGTGTGCTTTACATTTCTTGTTGATTTCATGTCATATATATGCATGTATTATCTGAGATGTGTATTGCACTCGATCCCGGTAAGAGCTAACGAACCGTCAAGGTTCCATACTTTTATTTTCTCTTCTTTCTTTTTCTCAAGAGACAGAAGATTCCCTCGCGCGCAAGTTTGCCGGGGGGGGGGGGGAAGGAGAATGGTGGTATGGATACCAGACGACGTTCAAAGTTGGCGCCTTGCCGGAAGAAGAAGAATAGCAACGAAAAGCAGAGCTAAGTTGCTAAATCCCTTAAGCAGATTTTGATTTTTGTAAGGCTGTATTCCCTTGAACGATTTCGGCTTTGTATGGAAAACCTGCACGCGATGGAATCTTGTCGTGATCGGCTGCGCCCTTACTCTGTTTCGAGTCCGCTCAACAGTCTAGGTGGCCGCGCTGAAAGCGTCAAGATTTCTTGCCGTGAGCAGCACTGCCCGCAAGCTGCTGACGACCCGAATCCAGCGCTCGCGACGGGGTTACGCTCCGGCAAGTTCCCAGCAAAGCATAGGGCATACGCCATACAGAAAGAAATTGAACAAAGGGAATAGCATGCTATAATTCAAAGAGAGCAAGTTATATTACATCTAGTGCTTGCCGCGTTTCTGACATAAGACAAATTGTCTTTTTCATATGACGCCGGCGGCAAGATGGAGAGGAGATGAGGCAGATGTGGCTAGTCCCGGCGATCACCCTCGACCCTCTTCACCTGGCTCACCCGATCGACGATGGGCGCGACAAGCTCCTCGAGAGCCTTGACGTCCGCGTCCTTCGGCAAGCTCTTCAAGGCTTTGGAGAGGTCGATGCCAGGGTTCCTGTACGCCACCTTCATCAACACCTTGCGGAGGATGAGCTGGCAGAGTTTCCGGGATTCGTCGGCCACCTTGTTTGTCTGGTTCGCCTGGAGTAGCTTGAGGGCGTCGACGAGCTTGTCGAAGAACATGGTTAGCCTGGCGCTTGAGGATATGTTGTCGTCGACAGAATATCCGAAGCCCGGCAAGTCCATGGCCTCCAGCTCCGCGCCAAGCTTCTCGGCGACGTCTGCCAGCCTGGCAGTCCAGAGCTTCACGCTAGAAGTGTACTCGTTGTGGGTGGTGGCGGTGTTCTGGAGCAACTCCTGTTCGTCGTGGAGGTCTTTGATAAGAGTCCTCTCACGAACTCGGGCGGCCTCAAGAGACTCCTCCAGCGTGGATAGCTTCAGCTTCAGATCTTCAATGGAATCCTTGGCGGAGGAAAGCTACTGGACCTTCTCGGACGCGGCAGCCTGCGTCTCCATCAGGCTATGGAGAGCCTTGTCTCTCTCGGCCTCGAGTGCTGAGACCTTCTTGCCGTGGTCCTCGAGAGCGGCCTCCAGCTGCTTCGTCTTCTCCTCCAGCAAGTTCTTGGCGGTCTCCGCAGCTCCGGCAGCGTCGAGGGTCTCTTTGAGCTTGCCGGCGTGGTCTTCAGTTAGAGCTCTGAGCGTCTTCAAGTGTTTCTGCTCAAGCTCCTGGACCCGCCGTGCAACAAGACTTTCAAGCTCTTCATCCTTGTTGCGAAGCTTGGCGGCAAGCGCCGCCTCGCGCGCGGCAAGGTCCTCTTCTTGGGCGTCGAGGCTGATGCGGCGCTGCGTCAAGAGGGCTCCTGCCGCGGCGGCTTGCTGGGCGGCCTCCTCCTGCGCTTTCTCGATGTCTGATTGCTTCAGCAGGAGGATGTTCCGCTCTTCTGCAAGCTGCTCCCGGTAAATATTCAGCTCTTGGAGGGCCTCGCCGTACCAAGCCTGTGTCTCCGTGACGCGTTGTTGGAAGTCTCCTTCCGCGGCCTCGACAAGCGTTACCCGGGAGTCCAGTTTCTCCTTCCGGGCGCGGTAGAGCGTTTGGAGCTTCTGATAGTTGTCATTCATGGCTTGAAGTAGCTGCTCCTCCTTCAGCTAACTGGCGGCGGCGGCGGTGATTTCCCCGTCAAGATGTTCTCCTTCAACCAGCTTTTCGATGTTTGCCGACCCCGGCATGCTGACAACGTTTTTGCCGGCCCTGATGTATTGGCTTGAGGAAGGGGCCTGGGACGATGAGGGTTGGTCTTCGGCAGTTGAGGGCCCCGCGGCAGTAGAAGCGCCTGGCGCTCCTGCGGCGGAAGCGCCGTCAGTATGGCCGCGGGTCTCCTCGCCGGCTCCCTCGGCGGACGTCTTGGCGGCCTCCTCTTGCGCGGTATTGGTGGCCTCAACGGCAGCGGCCTTGGCGGCCTCAACGGCAGCGGCCTTGGCGGCCTCAACGGCAGCAGCCTCGGCGGCAGCAGCTTTGGCGGCCTCGGCGGCAGCATGCTTGGCGGCCTCCTCGACGGCAACCTTGTCGGCTTCAGTGGCAGCATCCTTGGCAGGCTCCTCAATGACAACGTCAGTGTCCATGAGCTCTGTCAGAAGAAGATTGAAAGCCAAGGAATTGATTAAGATGAAGCTGGCAAGGAAGTTCAAGAAGACAAAAAGAAGAAAAACCAAAGCGACAAGAGTTCTTTGGGGCAAGTAACTTTACCTGCGTCAAGGAAGAGGTTGCCGGAGCCTGCACTTGCCGGCCCCTCCCCTTCGTCGCGGTAGAGATTGCCCGAAGACTCGCCCTGGGCGGTGTGGTCGACGGAGGTGGCATGGCAGAGGCGGCTCCCGCTGTTGCTTCTCGCTGTTGCCCCGCTCCTGCACGCCCGGAGATGTCAGCAGAGAAGATGCACGCCCCGGCACGCGCCAGTGGGTAGTGAGTAGAAGACTCACGATGGGGGCTGCGCCGGGGGCTGCGTCGAGGGCTGCATCGAGGGTTGCGTTCTGGGCTTGACTCCGAGCTGACGAGAACCGTTTCCGACGCACCCGAGGTGCTTGCCGGCGGCTCGACGCTTGTTGAGGTCTTGGCCCTCTTCGCCATCCTCTGCGCCAGAGTCTCTGTATCCCTGAGGAGGCAAAAACAGAGCAAATTAATCAAGCAAAACTAGAAGGATAAGAATCAAGGCTATGGCGGGACTCTTACTCTTCTTCTTCTTCCTCGGAGCTGATGGCGGAGAGGTCGAAGCCGACCCCCGCCACAGTTCCTGACGGGGGAGGAGGAGGATCGGTCCTGGGCCGCTTGGCAGCGGCAGTTTGCGGTGCGGCCTCGCCAGCCGCTCCCTTGCCGGAGGCCTCGCTGCTTGAGGAAGGTTGGCCGGCTGGAGTGCCAGTGGCGTCCTTCCGAAGGACGCGCCTCTTCCTGTGTTGAAGAGCTGGGGGCTCTTCCTCCTCCTCTTCTTCCTCTTCGGCGGCGCCTCCGGCAGAAGAACTCCCGGCAGCGGCTCCACTCGGCTCCCCGGCAGCCTGACCTCGCCCGGCAAGATCTTCCCACAGCAAGTCCTCATCTTCGCTGGACTCAGTGCTGCCGGCTTCTTCGGCAAGGTTCGCCTCTTCCGCCCTGCTGGCGATGTAGGCGAGCTCCTCCTCCGTGGTGGCGCGGACAAGGTTCTCCCCGCGGATGGCCTTCTCCGTCAAGTTGTCGAAGAACGCCAGCGCCTACTCCGCGGACGGCTCGATCCACCTCTCGTCGATGCTATGGGCATTGAACACCGGCATCATGGCGATGATGGAGGTCAGCGACGAGTTGTTGCATAGTGGGACGATGCCTGCCGGCAAGTCTCCCACTGCTCCAGATTTGAACAGCTGTTGGCAGAGGGCCGCGTGCCCTATGGCTGTCAGATCATTATCCAGCCCAGGCCGCACCCTCATGACGTCGGCGGCATTCGCGTACTCCCAGGCAGGGCGCCCCTTGTTCTGCAGTGGGGCGATGCGCCGGCGAAGGAAATCCGAAGCAATCATCTCCACCTTCAACCCGGCAGCCTTGAGGCGCAGTATCCTGGTGATGGCGATGGTGAGCTTGCTGTCGTCGGGGTCCGCGGCGCCCCAATCCTTGCTGCGGACCACCTTCTGCTTCCGCACCTCGCAGAACGGTTTGGGCTCCTTTTCCCGGACCTAGCACCACTTGCCGCTCCACTCATCCCATCTCTCGCGGTAGAGCCCCTCTGGGTACGTCTCCTTGGTTGCCGTCCTCGGAATCCAAGCGATGCTGCCGGAGAGGGCGTCGCCCTTTTGGATGCGGGGGTAGAAGTAGTGCCGGAAAAGTGCAGTGCTCGGGATGACCCCAACGAAATTCTCGCAAAGGTGCGCGAAGACGGACATACAAGTCACGGCATTCGGCGTGAAATCTAGCAGCTGGAAGCCGTAGGTGAGCATGATATCTACGAAGAAATCCGAGTACGGAGGACAGAGGCCGCACCAGAAGTAATCGGCAAAGAAGGGATAATCTCCTGGCTCTGCCCTACGAGAAGCTACACTCACTCTGGTGGCTGGATGCGCCGTGGTCTCAGTCGCCCATGCAAACTGGTACCTCTTCTTCAAGGTCTCCGCATCAAGCGTCGAGGGGAAGACAGTGCGTTCCTTCCGCATCTTTGCCAACCTGCTCTCCGCGGCGGCCGCTTCTGCCACCTTGCCCTTTCTTGGCTTAGGCAGCATGGTGGCTATGGAGGTGGGCGCTGAAGACGTCGAGAGCACGGTGGAGGAGGGCGGAGGGAGACAAGCTCTGCTTTGGGCGCGAGGAAGAAGACGACGGCGACGGTTCTGAGATTGAGATTGGAAAGGCGGAGGGGGGGTAAATGAGCAGTGCCCTCTGCGATTCCCTTTTTTATGGGGAAGGCGCGAGGCAGGCTCTTTACCGCCCGCTTATGCAGCGGAGTTTCCGCCCACGTCTCCCACGTCGCGCGATTAATGCGCATAGTGGAGGGGCGTGGTAAAAGAGATAATGATTGCGAGCAGTTATTCCCTGCCACGCGTGCCCGTGCACAGTTTTGGGCCTAGCCCAACAGGCCTGGCACCCGTGTGTGGCCTAGGCCCGGGGGCTCCTGTCGGTGTACTAAAGTATGGGTCTTTTTAGTACCCCTTACTTGTGCACGGGCAGTTGTAGCCGTACCGCGGCAAGCCTTGCCGGGGAATAGCTAGGAGTAATCACGAGACTAAGATGCCAAGGAGACGTTCAAGTCAACGACCAGACAGAAGACCAAAGGGTTGCGGAGGCCCGGCAAGACCCTTGCCGGCAAGGCCTCGCGCCTGGCAAGACCCGGTCCCGGCAAGCCCCGGGCCCGGCAAGGATTCGGTCCCGGCAAGCCCCGGGCCCGGCAAGGATTCGGTCCCGGCAAGGCTCTGCACAGTGCAGCGCTATCGCTCCAGTGCAGCGGCCAGCCTTGTCGTTTAGGGCTTGTCCTCATGGTGACGTGGCGTAATGCTGGCCACGAGATGCTTAAGCGGGGCTGATGGGATGGCTGCTTTTGCTCATCCCTTGTAAAGCTTTTCCAAGCCCGAGACGCTAAGGGACACCTTGATGGACACCTCACGGTGCATTTAATGAGTTTGTCCTAAGCCGTCAGGGTTAGGTATGATAACACTGTGGTAACACTGTAGCTACTTTCCACCTCATGCCTTATCTCGTACGCCACTGTGGTAGCCCCTTTGACTTAGATAAAAGGAGGCCCGAGGCGTACAGAATGGAGGAGGGAAGCCCATTCTGCATGCGTAGCTACGGAATACTGTAGCTCCCAGAACTTGGCCTAGGACATCCACGATAATACAATCAAAGCAGAAGTAGGGTTTTACGCATCCGTGCGGCCCGAACCTGGGTAAATCCCCGTGTGCTGTACGTTAGTTCTGCTCTTTGTGCAATCCTCTCCCCTTGTCGAACCGTAAAGGGATCCGCTCGATAGCGATCCCATAGGTGTTCGTTTCCCACGACAGCTGCCAGCTCAATAAAAGGGGAAGAAAACCCCAAGGCTTATCCGCACTTCCCATTCGCATCCCCGCTTCCCCCTTCTCCCGAGCTTCCAGAGCCCAGATCTAAGTTTTCCAACCCACTCCTCCCCTGAGCTTAGTCATGGCCGGCTCAGGTTCTAGCGGCAAGTGGGAGGCTTCCTCAGTCACCGACCAGGACATCCGAGACCTCAAGGAGGCCGGATACCTCCCCGCCGACATCTTCCACCGCGCCGCAGAGGAGGGCCAGGTGATCCCCACCCCCAAACCAGGCGAGAGGGTGGTCTTCATCCCTCATTTCATCCGAGGGTTAAGCTTCCCGCTCCACCCCTTCGTGAGGGGCCTCATGTATTTCTACGGGCTTGACTTCCACGACCTTCCGCCGAACTCGTTTATGCATATATCGGCCTTTATCATAGTCCGTGAGGCCTTCTTGCGGGTCGAGCCACACTTCGGACTGTGGCTCAAGATTTTCAACATCAAGCCGAAGTGTGTCGCAGGCGCCCATGCAGACTGTGGCGGGGCGGTCGTCAGCAAGCTTCCTCGCACGGTATGGCCGTCCGGTACCTTGATTGATACCATCAAGACCCGGCAGAAAGAGTGGTTTTACATCACCGAGCAAAGGGAGGAGGGCGGAACTGTTCCTGCCGAATTCAGATCCGGCTCTCCAACCAGATTGACCTCATGGGTCCGAAAGGGCCTTGATTGGGGGTCGGATACCGAGGTGGAGGACCTGCAGAAGGGCATTGCCTCCCTGATAAAAGAAAACATCGATCTGACCAGCGTGGTCCAGATCATGCTCCGACGGCGTATCCTCCCCTGCCAGGGCCGGGCCTCTCCTATGTGGACTTACCAGACTAACGATGATCCTATGATCCGTCAGCTCTTCCGCACCACTCGGGAGAAGCTATGGAAGGCGCTGTTCAAAGCGCAGGAGAAGTGGCCAGGCAAGAAGGAGGACAAGGGCCTGAGCGCCATCAAGCCCCCACCCGAGGTATAGCATAATTTTATTTGATCGGCTTTGTCTTCCTAAAGATAGTCTAAGCATTTTCCAATCACCTTTCACAGGAATGGTTGAGCAAAGCAACGGGCATCAAGTGTCTAGCTCCATAGCCCGAAGACCCCAAGTCTCCGCTGCTGTTGGAGATGCTCGTTGTGGCACCTTACAAGGCGCCAGAGAAGAAGGAGAAGAAGAAGCCAGGCCGAGCCGGCCTGCGCATCAGGGACCAGCCGGAGGCTGTGTCCGAAGAAACCCACGCCTCCTTGAATCAAGAGGAGGAGCATGAGGGCGAGGAGGGAGGTGATTCCCCCCTCGCCGGAAAGAGGGCGACGTCATCGGACGCCCTGGAGGACTTAGATCCCTCCACCCCGAAGAAAGCGCGCCGGACACAGGTGGTCTCGTCCGACGACAGCTCGGGCTCGGATACTGAGTCCGAGGACTTCGAGAGGGTTCCGCGAAGGAACCTCAGGGTCAAGCCCCCACCTCGAAGGTACAGATCCGAAGACCCTTCCGAGCTATTAGTGCAAAGTTTCGAATACTATTAACATGTGAACGCTTACTGATCTGCAGCCCACCACAAGTCCTCCCCACCGATCAAGCTTCGGACGGGGAGACCCCGCCCTCCGAACTAGCGGAGAGCGGGACCACGTCGCGCCCCTCTCCTCCGGGCATCGCGAAGGATGCCGCGGAGGTGTCCTCCCAACAGGCCCCTTTGGAGCCGGACACTGGGGGTGATGACGTCATGGCCGAGGCCAACACCTTGGCCGCCGAAGACCCGGGAGAGAGGCCTCTCCCGGATACTGAGGAGACCGGACAAGAAGATGTCCAGTCACCTCCAAGGGGGTCTCCGGAGCGCACCATGCCTCCAGAGGCAACGGTTCAATCTCCAATTGGAGATCGGGCCAATCGATCCCCACCGGTGCCACCGACCAATGGGTGGCCGGTCATGGGGGAGGCTCTATCAAGCGCCTCCATCTCCGGGGAGCACCGCACCCTTATGGGTGCGGTATTGCAGAGCATTCAGTCCGTAGACCACGGACTGAAGGAGGCCTTCAAAGGTCTCCTGACGGGCTTCCAGGTAAACCATGTAATGCTCTATTTTGTGGAATATTATTTTCTGTGAGTTATGATTATATGCATGGCAGCCCCCGAGCCCTAAGTGAGTTTGGAAAAACTTACCTGGGGGTCAAACATAGATCCTTATCCGAACTATGCGTAGGACAATATATGTTCGGATCGTTCTGTTAGCCCTTAAGAGGACCGGACACAGGATCATTTTAGTGACAGTTCGGAGGTTGTAAACCCCTGTAATGTTATGTGATTTTGTTTGTTACAGGCTTCGTCGGCGGCAGCGGCTACTAACGCTGCCGAACTAGAGGAGTTAAATCGGAAGCTCAAAAGCTCCGAAGACGAGCTTGACGCTCTAAACAAAAGATTCGACGAGGCGCAAGGTAAGTCGAATTAGAGTATTCAAAACTCTTCATTACCGTACTGTCAACGCAGTGTTTTTTGATATGCTTAATGCTTCCACAGCCTTGGTGAAGGAGATTGAGAAGCTCAAGGCCGAGCTTGAGAAGGCCAAGCAGGAGGCTGCGGTGGAGACGGCGGCGGCCAAAGAAACAGCTGCCGCGCTATCCGCCCTAAGAGCCACCAGCGACATGCATGAGGCTCGGGTGGAGGAAATCCAGCAGGAGCACAAGGACGCTGGGCTAAAGTGCGAGGACCTGGAGCAAAAAGGCAAGGAGCAGGCCGCCGAACTATCCACCCTAAAAACCAGTCTCCAAATGGAGCGGGTGGATAGGCGGTCTTTTGAAGAGGAGCTCAGCCAAGCCAAAGCTATCATGGATGGTAAGCCGTATTCATTGCAGTGTATCTTCGGGGACAGGAAGTTCGAGTTGCTTACCCAAGTATGGCGTTCCTCAGGCGCCTGCTCGGACCTCCAGAAGAGCTCAGCGGATGCGAAGCAGTTCTATGCTTCGCGGGGAGAAGGAGATGAGGCTCGGCTATTCTGGGCGCAATTCGAAGCCCCCGAGCGCTCTCCTCTCCTTGTGGAGCAGCTGAAGCAGCTGATGGAGTTACACCGGATGGCGGGACCGGCCATGAAGGACCTCTGTATCCGGCTATGGCCCAACGAGCCATTGCCGGGCCGTTACTTCGGCCTGGTGCAAAGGCTCAGTGATGCTACTCCTCGGATCAACGCACTAAGGCGGTCTTCCTGCATCGAAGGAGCTAGGATGACCTTAGCGAAGGCCAAGGTGCACTGGCCGGGGCTGGATCCGATGAAGGTAGCCACTGCCCCACCGCCTCGTGGAAAAGGGCATAGGCGCCCCGAGCTATATTTCTCCGGAGTTATGGAGGGTGCTCGGGCCATAGAATCACAATGTTCGAGAGAGAACGAGTATGAGTAGATTGCTGTACTATGTCTGAAGACTTTTCAGCGTGTATATATTTAAAATGCATGGTTTTATCATGTCTTGTGTTTTTTGCATCCTTTATAACTCGTTTGTGGCCGTTAAACCTGAAAGCTGCGAGTCGTAGGCTTCAGCCCTCGTGTAGATACTATGCGAGGTGTCTCTTCCAACCGCACTGTAACCCTTAGCCGAACTATCGGCACCCGAAGGCGGTAGTGTGGAGCGGACAAGGCAATCGGACCATAATGCTTTATTGCTTTCACTTAGCCGTAGGGGCGCGAGAAAGAAGTGCGGGGGGCTGATGACTAGCCCCCAGGGTTCGTGATGTTCGGAATAACCGTGGCCGAAGCCTATATCACATGGTTTGTACGAATACAAAACCCCTCGTATGACACGGAGTAATCTCTGACGAGATTTATGTAAGCTCGGATTCGCAGACCAGTTCTCGCATACCATGATAGTCAGTTTTCGGCTTTCTCCGCTGAGGTGCTTGACCAGACTAGCCGGAAACACAATCGCAGCGGTTCTCCCTTTGCCCTTTTAGCCAAACGAGCGGAACATAAAGGGGCAAGCACAGGAGCCGGGCAACCCAACTATTGACCCAAGACATAGTTCGGAACAGATGCATATAAAGCAGAATCCCAAGACGCCGAACACGAAATCAGCTGTGCTTAGGGCGATTTAAGGGCGATCCCCCAGTCTATTAGCCGGTTGTTTCGCAAAGGTATACTAGACAGGTTCGCAAGAAGAGAGGGAGAAATGTAGAGTATGCCAAAAACGGTGAAGCGATCATGCATGATACGTCTGTATTTTACTCAACAACTCTTATTATTCAAATTGCCGATACAATTGCTTACAGGTATTAGAGATGAAATATAAATCTTACAGGAGGGTGCTGTACCAAGAGTCTTCGATAGGTGACCTGACGTCCTCGATATGCCCTGTTGCTTGTCCGCTCCTGCGTCTACCAAGCTGTTGTATGCCTTGATGGGTGTACTGTTCGGCGAGCGGGCTTTGTCAAAAAGTCTTGAGAAGTCGCCGAAGTGTGAATGAGCTTTACTCCGTAGGAGGTACTTGATGGTACCTGTAGTGTGTCCGAAGACATGTTGACGGTGACAGTTCGGTCCAACCGAACAATTACCCTTTAATACTTTTCCCCACCGCTGCCCATGGAATTTTGAGCGCAATGTTGTGCCTCTTCGGCACGTACTTTGCCGGTACTAGGACCGTGTGATGGGGGGCGAATCCCTATTTATGGGGAGAAAAAGGTTCTGGTACTTCGGGTTGAGACCGAGCTCGCTTTCCAGCCTTGGATGCCTTTACGGCAGATGTCGGCGCTTGCCAATCATCGGTGTAATGGAATTCGGCCGCCAGGGCCAACGCATGTTCCTCAGTTCGGAGGGAGCGCTGTGTGTTGCCATTGACAGTAATGACCCCCCTAGGGCCAGGCATCTTGAGCTTGAGGTATGCGTAGTGCGGGACGGCGTTAAAGCGAGCGAACGCTGTACGGCCGAGCAGGGCGTGATAGCCGCTGCGGAAGGGTACGATGTCAAAGATCAAGTCTTCGCTTCGAAAGTTATCGGGCGAGCCGAACACAACCTCCAGGCTTACAGAGCCTGTGCACCGGGCTTCCACGCCTGGTATCACTCCCTTGAAGGTAGTGTTACTGGGATTGATCCTTGACGGATCTATGCCCATCTTTTTCACCGTATCTGAGTAGATCAGATTGAGGCTACTTCCACCATCCATGAGGACTTTAGTGAGGTGGTACCCATATATAATTGGGTCTAGGACGAGTGCGGCCGAACCCCCGTGACGGATACTGGTCGGATGGTCACGTCGATCGAAGGTGATCGGATATGCCGACCATGGGTTATACTTCGGGGCTACTGGCTCTATGGCGTAGACATCTCGAAGGGCGCGCTTCCTCTCCTTTTTGGGTATATGAGTGGCGTAGATCATGTTTACTGTCTTCACCTCTGGAGGGAATTTCTTTTGTCCGCCACCGATCAGACCACGAGGTTCATCCTCATCTTCGCTGCGTGGGCTCTTGCATTGGTCCCCAGATGCGAGCTTGCCGGCCTGTTTGAAGACCCAACAGTTACGGTTGGTGTGGTTGGCGGGCTTCTCCTTAGTGCCGTGGATCTGGCAAGGCCTCTCCAGGATCTTGTCCAGCGGGGTGGGTCAGTCGTGTTTTCCCTTAGGAGGCTTCTTCCGCTGCCCAGCTCGGGAATTGCGGAATCCGGCATTAATAGCCGTGTCATCGGCATCACTATTATTGTGCCGGCGCTTGTTTTTGTTGCGCTTCGGTTTCCCGTTTCCATCCCGAACTTCAGAGGTTCCGGGGTCCTCAGGGTTGTGGCTTCGTCTAGCTAGCCAGTTATCCTCGCCCGCGCAGAAGCGGGTCATGAGTGATGTGAGGGCGGACATTGTTCTGGGTTTGTCCTGGCCGAGCTGTGGAGCCAGCCATTCATCCCGTATATTATGCCTGAAGGAGGCTATAGCTTCGGCGTCCGGGTAGTCTACGATCTGGTTTTTCTTGGTCAAGAAGCGATTCCAGAATAGCCGCGCGGACTCTCCTGGCTTCTGAACGACGTTGCTTAAATCGGAGGAGTCCGGCGGCCGAACATAGGTGCCCTGGAAGTTAGATCGGCATGCCTCTTCTAAGTCCTCCCGACACCCAATAGAGTTTTCGGGGAGGGTATTTAACCAGTGCCGAGCTGGCCCCTTGAGCTTCAGGGGTAGGTACTTGATGGCATGGAGGTCATCTCCTCGTGCCATGTGGATGTGGAGGAGAAAATCCTCGATCCATACGGTTGGGTCAGTTGTCCCATCGTATTGTTCTATGTTTAAGGGTTTAAACCCTTCCGGGAACTGATGCCGCATTACCTCGTCTGTGAAGCACAGTGGGTGTGCAGCACCTCTAACCCGAGCTATGTTGCGCCGGTGATCGGCGTCTATCCGAGCTCGGTGTTGTTCCCGACCTTCATTGTTGTGGTCGAACTGAGGACGGTACCCTTCCCGTCGATCGGGTGAGTATCCCCTGGATCCGTAGATGGATCGCGTACGACCTGCTCTGTAATCCAGGTCGTGTCACAGGTCGAACCTGTCATCGGGCTCTAGTGGCTCCTTTCCCTGTCTACGAGGTATCGTCGGCCTGTAGCCGGCATCGTCAGCCGTCCTGTCTCGTCCTCGAGGAGGGCGGTCTGGCTTGTCGTATGGGGTATGCTTGGGAGACGGCGTATCAGTGAGCTCGTCGTCGAATTGCGGCAGCAGCCTTTTACGCGGATAGCTCTTTGGTTGGTCCGATAGACCGGTGCCGTATCCTTCCTCAGCTGAGAGGACTCTCGTCCATCGGTCATTGAGGTCGTCTTGCTCGGCTTTAAGCTACCGTTCTTTTGCTTTCAGGCTGCGGGCAGTGGATATGAGCTATTGCCTGAACAGTTCCTGATCCACAGGATTGTCGGGAATGGCGAAGTCATCAGCCCCCGCATTGTCCTCCCCCTCGATAGAGCAGAGGTAGTCGTCGTCCTCGGGATCATCTGGATCATCGGGGTTGCGACGGTCTTCGGGTCTCTCCTGACCCTCTAACGGGTGTTCGGGGTTTTCATGATCGCCGATGTCTTCCGGGGTATCTCCGTTCCCGGTGCCATCGATAGATTTTCGCCCCTTTTTTCCTTTTGACCTTTATGCGGCTTTCGGTGTCTTGACGGCACATCATCCGATTTGTCGCCGTCGTTTTCCAGAGTGTCCACCATGTAGACGTCGTATGTGGAGGTGGCCGTCCACTGCCAGGTCTTAACGGGGGTGAGGACGTGATCCTCCTCATCCATGTACTCTGCCTCCTCGGAGGCATAATCTAGCATGTCATTTAAATCCTCGACAGTGGCTATCAAGTGGGTGGTGGGTGGGACGAGAAATCCGTCCTGACCCGTCTGACGCCCGATCTGAGAACGGATCGGGGTTGGGTCGTCGTTGATCTTCATCGACGAGATCCGATCTAGAGCCTCGTCGAGTATCGAGAGCTCGATCGGACCGGTCTGCCCAGAGCTTCCGGAGTGAACCTCCGATGCGTCCGTGCAGGGAGAGTGTTCGGCAAGAACTGATGTCTGGACGTCAGGCACTATGACCTGATCCGGACTGAAAGTCGGGCCCACGCCGGGGTAGATCCCATGGGTGGAGCCGAAAGATGGGTCTGAGGTTAAAGCCTCAGAGTCTTCGGGCATGGCAGGCGAGATTGCAAGCCCGGTTAGTGATAGATCGCCTCGAGAGTCTACGGAGAACTCTAAGTTCCCGAATCTGACCTCTTGATCAGGGGCGAAACTTCCGACGCGGCCTAGATGGCCGGTCGGGTCGGCGTGCAGCACTATGCTGCCGAAAGCGAAAATCTGTCCAGGGACAAAAGTGCCCATATTGCGGACCTCTTTGTTGATGACTAGGCGAGCCATTGATTCCTTCTGACGATCACAGCGGAACTCTCAATGAAAGCACCAATGTCGGTGTCAAAACCGGCGGATCTCGGGTAGGGGGTCCTGAGCTGTGAGACTTGGATCGATGGTAACAAGAGACGAAGGGGACAATGTTTTAACCTATGTCCTGCTTGATTATATTGATGGTATGGGGATTACAGAGTTGATCTACCACGAGATCGTATGACTAAAACCCTAGATGAGTTCTATTGGTCTACAACCTAAAACCCTCCGGCTTATATAGACGCCAGGGGTCCCTAGGGTTTACACATGGTCGGTTACACGTCGAAGGGATAAACATGCCTATTCACTACTTTAAACGTGGAGGACACGCCACGCCTCTAGAAGCTTCCTCTTCGGAGTCTGGGTCTTCCATCAATCCAGTGTCCGGCATACGGCCCATATAGTTCGGCCTATAGTAGATAGGTCGGCCTTCCGAGGACCCCTTAAACCAGGACTCCCTCACACCGGGTGGGGCCCACCCACCCCGGGGGGCCACATGGGCCCAAGAGGTGGCGCACCAGCCCCTAATGGGCTGGGGAACCGACCCCATAAGGGCCCATATGCCCAAGAAGAAAAAGGCGGAGATAGGAAGGAATAGGACTCCTTCCTAATATGAATCCACTTCCTAGTAGGAAGTGGATTGGACTCCTCCTTGCCCTGGTTCGGCTGACCCCTAGGGGAAACCCTAGGGAGGCTTGCTCCTCCCTCTCCCTCCTATATATACTAGAGGAATAGAGCCCCAAAACCCACGGCCACGTGCTAGTTCTCTATTCTCTAGTTCCTCCACCAAATAGATTTCGGTAGTGCTTAGGCGAAGGCCTGCCGGGATAACTCCACCATAACCACCACCACGCCGTCATGCTACTGGAGATCTCCGCTACCTCTCTGCCCCCTCTTGCTGAATCAAGAAGGTGGAGATCATCATCGAGCTGTATGTGTGCTGAACGCGGAGGTGCCGTCCGTTCGGCACTAGATCGGGACGGATCGTGATTGGATCGCGGGACGGCTTGCGATTTGGATCGCGAAGACGTTCGACTACATCAACCGCGTTTCTTAATGCTTCCCGCTTAGCGATCTACAAGGGTATGTAGATCCACTCTCCCTCTCGTAGATGCTCATCACCATGGATTGATCTTGCGTGTGCGTAGGAAATTTTTTGTTTCCCATGCAACGTTCCCCAACAACTTGAAGGTCACCATGAAGCATATCTTGATCTGATGGACGGCGACGAAGGTGGCCCAGCCTTGATCGAGGGTGACCCTGTCACTCAACAGCCAGATAGTCACCCTCCAGGGGCAGCCGGTGTTCGTCTTTAGCTTGAACTCCTGTGGCACCGACGGGAAGTGCTTCGTGAAGTCCAGCAGCATAGGTATGACCTCCAGCTGGGGGGCCATGATTACCTTGCAGAAGTTGGTTCGCCCTCCCACCTCATGGTAGTGGCCGTAGTTCTGGCGCTTGCCGCTGGGGGGCTCCTCCGTCTGGTCATCGTCCATGCCAGGGCTCTGTATGGGCGTCACCTGGACGTGCGTCACCTCTGCGGGCGCCACCACGTCCTTGCCCTTGTCTTGCTCCTTTGGTGGCACCACCTCCTTCCCTTGGCTCTTCATGTCGACCTGCATTATGAAGAGATTGAAACGGTCAGGATCTGCAATATGAACATTACAACATCGTCATTAAATGCTATCACCCAGAACCCCCTTTATTTACCCAGCCTGACGGTCACCACTCCACCTATCTGTCTCTCACTCTTCCTCTAACCCATCGACATGAACTGCGGCAACAAGTCGAACCCCAACCCCATCCCCAACCCCTTCCCTTGGGGCATTAGATGGCGGGCATTCTTCCTAGGGTGCTCGCTCAGTGACCGCACCAAGTTTGAGAAGACCATGGAAGTGTGCTCAAACTTTAACAGCATGGAAGAGTTGCACAAAGAGTCAGACGCTGTGGTGAAGAAGGCCACGCTGGAGGTGTTGAAGATACTGATTCCTGACCCAGCGAAGGGTGCTATGTCAGTCGACATACTTCGCTAGGCCATGAATTAGGCCGACTCCGACGATGCTGGATAGAGGGCAAAGTGGGCCAGGTACCGACAGTATCAGCGTCCTCATGACCATCGTGCGGCAGTGTACTTCACCACAAACACTGTGGTGGTGCCGCTGGAGGAGGATCAAGAACCGGTGGCTATGAAGGTGGAAGAAGATGTGGTGGTCATGATTGTGAGGGCGCCGGAGCCAGGACACCAAACCATGCCAATCGAGCTGGACTCTGGCAAGGAAGAAAGAGACGGTGGTGTAGGTCGAGTAGAAGACCAAGGCCAAGGCCACCCGCCACTCCAATCGCCTCTAGGGTCCCCGAGTCTAAGATCCATGCTACTGTGTAAGATGAATCCTAATCCCTGTCCCTATTGTAGTCAATCCGGATCGAGAACCTCATATCTACTGCTAGTCATGATGATGTTATGATACCCCCGATTCCCCATTCCCCTAACGCGGATCGAACCTAAACTCGAATCGATTGCAAAGTAGTAGGTGCAGAGGGGAAAAATTGCTTACATCCATTGCCGAAGTGTTGCGCCACGGATGCCGGTGAAGGTGGCCGGAGGCCGACTTGCTATTCTCCGATATGCCGCATGCCGCCGCCGTTGTAGGTGAATGGAGAGAGGGGAGAGGGGAGAGGAGAGAGAGAGAGGTGAGGAAAGGTGAGGGTAATAACTGTCGGCGCTTCGGGAAGCAATGCGGCTTCTCGAGGGTGGCTCCCCCGTGCAGCCCAATGCAACTACCGATCGGCGGTGACCCTTTTTTTTTGCTGGAACCCGTTTTTTTGCTGGGAAGGCCAATTTTTTGGCTACAATCCGGGGACAGTGATCCATTTGTTTTGCTGGAACCACACTTTGTTTTCGCTGGAACCATGTACTTTGTTTGTTGGAACCATGCATTTTTTTGTTCATTGCCATTGTTTTGTGAAACCTTGTTTTTTTCTTATTTTTACTGGATCCATACTTTGTTTTTTGCTTGATACTTTTGATTGTTGGAACCATGATTTTGCTGAAACCATTCTTTTTTTTGCTGGAGCTGTGATTGATGGGGTGCTACAACCGTTCTGGCTAGTGCTACGATCATGATCGACGATTGCTGCAACCAGCCGCGGCACCGTCCCGTAGGCTATGGGCAGTAACCTCGCTGGAGCTCGGCGAACAGGGCACCGTCCCAGTGGGTGCTACAACCATGTTCAGCGATTGCTTCGACCGACCACGACACGGGGACGAAGAAATACGCGCACCAGGTGGTTAGAGCATCTCGAGTCGTTCGCCCCCCAAGGACCTGAAATAGCGCCGCTTGGGGGCGAACCGACGCTAAAATCAGCTTGGAGGGGCTCGGGTTCCCAGCCACCGCCCCAAGGTCACCCCCAGAGGTCGTTTTTTAATGCACATTTGAAGAAATTCGAAGAAAATTGACTCTGTTTTGGACGAAAATGAGGCGATTCCATTCGAATTTGTACAAAATTACAGAAATACATAGTAAAAAGAAAAAAAACTACGCCACCGCTGATGACCCACAAGTATAGGGGATCAATCGTAGTCCTTTCGATAAGTAAGAGTGTCGAACCCAACGAGGAGCAGAAGGAAATGACAAGCGGTTTTCGGCAAGGTAATTTCTGCAAGCACTGAAATTGTAGGTAACAGATAGTCTGATAGCAAGATAACTGATAACCAGCAATTAACGGTAATGGTAAATAAAGTGCAGCAAGGTAGCCCAATCCTTTTGTGGCAAAGGACAGGCCAGAACAATCTCTAGTAATAGGCAAAGTGTTCTTAAGGGTACACGGGAATTTCATCTAGTCACTTTTATCATGTTGTTTTGATTTGTGTTCGCTACTTATATAATTTGATATGTGGGTGGACCGGTGCTTGGGTGCTGTTCTTACTTGAACAACCTCCCACTTATGATTAACCCCCTCGCAAGCATCCACAACTACGAGAAAAGTATTAAGATAAAATCTAACCATATCATTAAACGTTTGGATCCAAATTAGCCCCTTATGAAGTAGCGCATAAACTAGGGTTTAAGCTTCTGTCACTCTAGCAACCCATCATCTAATAACTACTCCACAATGCATTCCCTTAGGCCCAAGGATGGTGAAGTGTCATGTAGTCGACGTTCACATGACACCACTAAGGGAATCACAACATACATATCATCAAAATATCGAACACATATAAAATTCACATGATTACTTGCAACATGACTTCTCCCGTGACCTCAAGAACATAGGTTACTACTCACAAAAAATATTCATGCTCAAGATCAGAGGGGTATTGAATAGCATAATGGATCTGAACATATAATCTTCCACCAAATAAACCATATAGTAATCAACTACAAGTTGTAATCAACACTACTAGTCACCCACAGGTACCAATCAGGGCACAACCCACCAGGGCGCGCCTGGGTGGCCTGGCGCGCCCTGGTGTCTTGTGCCCACCAGGGTGGCCCCCTCCGGTAGTTATTTGCTCCAGTATTTTTCATATATTCCAAAAATATTCTCCGTAAAGTTTCAGCTTCTTTGGAGATGTGCAGAATAGGTATATCTGATGTGCTTTTTCAGGTCCAGAATTCCAGCTGCTGGTATTCTCCCTCTTTGTATAAACCTTGCATATTATGAGAGAAAAGGCATTAGAATCACTCCCTAAAGCATTATTATTCAACAAAACATAATAAATAACAGTAGAAAATCATGATGCAAAATGGACGTATCAACTCCCCCAAGCTTAGACCTCGTTTGTCCTCAAGCGAAAAGCCGATATTGAAAAGCATGTCCACATGGTTTGAGAGATGGGTGTAGATAAAAACAAAATACGGACATAGTAGCATCATGCTTATTATATTAACAACAACGCACTCTATCATAAAATTTATTCATATACTTTCATCATATAACTTCTCATGAACAAGTAAAAATTCATCACAACATAGAAGTATAAAGCATAAACCTTATTGAAAACCAACAAACTATGTTCTCAGTCAACTTTGCAACTACAATTCATCATATTTTCAGGAAGGGTCTCATGTCGGAGCCTTTTGGCAAGTCCACATACTCAACCATCATTTATTCTTCTATGATTGCTAACACTCACAGCATACCCATGAGCAAAAAGTTTCAACCGGACACATAGAAAGATAGGGGCTTATAGTTTCACCTCCCAACGTATTCACCTCAAGGGTGATGTCAACAATAATAACTCATGCCCACTCATATACAACTGGATATATGTGCCTAGATCTTTCCTCACCACATGATGCTTGCAAAAAGAGAAAAGTAAAAAGGAATAGGGGAGAATACTTGACCCTTGCATAAAAGTAAATACATAAAAGTAAAAGACATGCCCTTCGCAGAGGGAAGCAGAAGTTGTCATGCGCTTTTTGGTTTGTATGCACAATCCCTTAATGTAAAAGAACGTCACGCTATATTTCCCCCTATGATAGCAACCTTTATTATGCAGTCCGTCGCTTTTATTGCTTTTCCATCATAAGTTCGTATAACGCTCAATTTTCTCTTACACTAATTGATCAAACACATTTAGAAGCAATTTTTATTGCTTTAGTGCACCGATGGCAACTTACTTGAAGGATCTTACTCGATCCGTAGGTAGGTATGGTGGACTCTCAAAGCATGAATTTGGGTTTTGGGTTTTTGGATGGACAAGTAGTATCTGTACTTAGTGCGGAATTTTTGTATAGCAAAGATATTGAGCAGGCACCACATGTTGAAGGATCTATGACAATATAACTTCTATGTGGATATGAACAAGCATAAATCAACGTTGTCTTCCTTGTCCAACGTCAACAATTTTGACTTATAATATTTAATGGGGGCTCACAATCATAAAAGATGTCCAAGATGGTGTATTTGCATGTGAATCTTCTCTTCCCTTAATAATTCTTTCATGAATTGCATCATTGACCAATGCTATGTTTGTCAATCTCCAACAATTTTTACCACTTATACTTTTCCTCATGTGATGTCATTACTTACCATAAGATTAGCATACGATTCTTTTCATTTATTTCTCTTTCCTTTTATTTTGATTGCAACAAGAAAGTAGAGAGGCAAAAGCTCAAACCAAACTTATTATATAACTCTCACTCGATTACATAGATAGCTAGACCACGAAACTAACACAAGAAAATAGATCGTGCTAAACTTTTATTGAACTAAATCAAAAGGAAACTAAAGATCGAACTAAAATAGGTAAAGATGAATAAAAGTGATGGTGATACGATACCGGGGCACCTCCCCCAAGCTTGGCTCAAGCCAAGGGGGGTGCCCATACCCTTGTGCTCAAGTCTCCTTTGGTGGTGGTGATGAAGAAGGTGGTGGTGGCGATGTGGCCTTCTTTTTGAACTTATATTTGAGCATACAATTTTCCTCCCTTAGATCATCATTCTCCAACTCGAGTTTTAATATCTTTTTGCATAATGCCGCCTTGCTCTCCTGTAGAAAACAAGATGGAATAAATTGAACCTCGGGTTTGTATCCTCTAGGGAGGCTTGACTTCTTGAATTCCACATGCTTGTCTCCGTGTTGAGGAAACGGGTCATCCTCCTCCTCAGAGCTATCACCCTTTGTTTCCTTCATGGCAGCATCTTCCTCCTCGTCTGAGGTCCATCCATAGTGCTCCACTTCTCCATAGATCTTGGGGTTTGTAATATAGTCAGCCACATAGCTCTCCCCCTTTGAATCTTGAGACGACATATTTTCAGATCTGCCAGGAAAACAACACGAAAAAAGAAGAGAGGATTTTTCTGCGATGCGGTCATCAAAACAGTCGGGGGTATATATAGAGAATTTTTATTCTTGGGAAACAAGCATATGGAAGGAAAACGGAGTCGGGAAGGTGTCCGAGGTGGGCACAACCCACCAGGGCGCGCCTGGTAAGGCTGGCACGCCCTGGTGTATCGTGCTCACCTCAGTTGCCTTCTGGTTTATTTCTAATTTTCGTAATTTTTCTAATATTCCAAAACTGACAGAAATTTTTTTGCGGATTTTTCGGAGTCCGTTTACTTACCGTATCACGTACCCTCCTATTTTTCAGAATTCTGGAGTGTTCCGGGAGGTTTATTTTATGTGTTCCTCCGGTGTGATGGTTTGGATAACATTGCATTCAACATTAATAGGCGTACCTGAGATATAGTGCTTAATTCTTTGTCCATTGACCACCTTCGGGTTAGTACCTTCGACATTATTAATCTTGATAGCTCCAGAACGATAGACCTCTTCGACAATATATGGTCCTTCCCATTTGGAGAGAAGCTTACCTACAAAAAATCTTAAACGAGAATTGAACAAAAGAACATAGTCTCCTATTTTGAATTCCCGCTTTTGGATTCTTTTGTCATGCCATCTTTTTACTTTTTCTTTAAATAGTTTAGCATTTTCATAGGCTTAGGTTCTCCATTCATCTAGTGAGCTAATATCAAATAACCTCTTCTCACCGGCAAGTTTGAAATCATAATTGAGTTCTTTAATTGCCCAAAATGTTTTGTGTTCTAACTCTATAGGCAAATGACAAGCTTTTCCATATACCATTTTGTATGGAGACATACCCATAGGATTTTTATAAGTTGTTCTATAGGCCCAAAGTGCATCATATAGTTTCTTAGACCAATTCTTTCGAGACCTATTGATGGTTTTTTGTAATATCAATTTTATTTCTCTATTGCTAAGTTCAGCTTGACCACTAGATTGAGGATGATAGGGTGATGCAATTATATGGTTAACATCATATTTAGCAAGCAACTTACGGAAAGCACCATGAATAAAGTGTGAACCACCATCAGTCATTAAGTATCTAGGGACTCCAAACCTCGGGAAAATAACTTCTTTAAGCATTTTAATAGAGGTTTTGTGATCAGCACTACTAGTTGGAATAGCTTCTACCCACTTAGTGACATAATCAACGGCAACCAAAATATGAGTGTACCCGTTAGAGGAAGGAAAAGGCCCCATATAATCAAAACCCCAAACATCAAATGGTTCGACAACAAGTGAATAATTCATAGGCATTTCCTGACGCTTACCGATATTACCAATTCTTTGACATTTATCACAAGACAAGACAAACTTACGGGCATCCTTGAAGAGAGTAGGCCAATAAAAACCAGATTGCAATACCTTGTGAGCAGTTCTATCTCCCGCATGATGTCCTCCATAAGCTTCGGAATGACATTTCCGTAGGATTTGTTCCTGTTCATGCTCACGTATACAACGTCTAATAATACCATCTACCCCTTCTTTATAAAGATGTGGGTCATCCCAAAAGTAATGTCTTAAATCATAGAAGAAATTTTTCTTCTGTTGGTATGTGAAACTAGGTGGTAAATATTTAGCGACAAAGTAGTTAGCATAATCACCATACGAAGGAGTGTTTTGAGAAATATTTATTGCAGCTAATTGTTCATCAGGAAAACTATCATCAATAGGTAGTGGGTCATCAAGAATATTTTCTAACCTAGACATGTTATCAGCTACGGGGTTCTCATCCTCCCTTCCTATCAGTGATATGTAAGTCAAATTCTTGAAGCAAGAGAACCCACCTAATGAGTCTAGGTTTAGCATCTTTCTTTTCCATAAGATATTTTATAGCAGCATGATCGGTGTGAACGATAACCTTGGAATCAACAATATAGGATCTAAATTTATCACAAGCAAACGCAACTGCTAAAAAATTCTTTTTCAGTAGTAGCATAATTTCGTTGGGCACTGTCTAGAGTTTTGCTAGCATAATGGATAACATTCAATTTCTTATCAACTATTTGTCCTAGAACAGCGCCAACAGCATAATCACTAGCATCACACATAATTTCAAAAGGCAAGTTCCAATCAGGTGGTTGAACGATAGGTGCAGAGGTTAAGGCTTTCTTGAGTGTTTCAAAGGCTTCTACACAATCATCATAAAAACAAAAGGAATGTCCTTTTGCAAAAGATTAGTAAGAGGCCTAGAAATTTTAGAGAAGTCTTTAATGAACCTTATATAGAAACCAGCATGACCAAGGAAACTTCAAATACCTTTAATATCTTTAGGACATGGCATTTTCTCAATTGCATCAACTTTAGCTTTATCCACCTCAATACCTCGTTCAGATATTTTATGCCCCAAGACAATACCTTCATTAACCATAAAGTGGCACTTCTCCCAATACAAGACAAGATTAGTTTTTTCACATCTTTTCAAAACTCGATCAAGGTTGCTTAAGCAATCATCAAAAGAAGTCCCGTAAACGAAAAAATCATCCATGAAAACCTCCACAATCTTTTCACAAAAGTCAGAGAATATAGCAGTCATACATCTTTGGAAGGTACCAGGTGCATTGCATAAACCAAAAGGCATACGTCTATAAGCATAGGTTACAAAAGGGCAAGTGAAGGTGGTTTTCTCTTGATCAGATTGTGATACAGGTATTTGAGAGAAACCAGAATATCCATTCAGAAAACAAAAGTGTGTGTGTTTGGATAATCTTTCTAACATCTAATCAATGAAAGGCAGAGGGTAATGATCTTTTCTAGTAGCTTTATTTAAATTTCTGAAATCAATTACCATTCTATAGCCAGTAACAATTCTTTGTGGAATGAGTTCATTTTTATCATTAGGAACAACGGTAATACCTCCTTTCTTAGGGACACAATGAACGGGACTTACCCATCTACTATCAGCTATGGGATAGATTATACCTGCTTCCAGAAGCTTTAATATTTCAGTTCTTACCACTTCTTTCATCTTAGGATTCAATCGTCGTTGGTGATCAACAACGGGTTTAGCATCAGGTTCCATATTAATCTTGTGCGGACATAGAGTGGGACTAGTGCCCTTAAGATCATCAAGAGTATATCCAATAGCAGCCCGGTGCTTCTTCAGAATTTTTAATAATCTTTCTTCTTCATGTTCTGAAAGGTTAGCACTAATAATAACGTGATATATCTTTTTCTCATCAAGATAAGCATACTTCAAAGTATCAGGCAATTGCTTTAATTCGAACACAGGATCACCTTTAGGTGGAGGAGGACCTCCAAGAGTTTCAATCGGCAAATTGTGTTTCAGGAGAGGTTGTTGTTGAAAGAAATTTTTATCTATTTCATTTCTTTCACGCAAGTGCATATCATTTTCATGGCCAAGCAAATATTGTTCTAGTGGATCAGTAGGAGGCACAACAATAGAAGCAAGACCAATTATTTCATCCTTACTAGATACTTCTCTATCATGAGGTCGTCTACTAAATTGGACAAATTAAATTCGTGAGACATATCATCGAAACTAACACCGACAGTTTGTTTTTCACAATCTATCTTAGCATTGACGGTGTTCAAGAAAGGTCTACCAAAGATAATGGGACAAAAGTCATCTTGTGGGGAACCAAGAACTAGAAAATCAGTAGGATATTTTACTTTCCCACACAAGACTTCAACATCTCTAACAATCCCAAGTGGTGTGATGGTGTCTCTATTAGCAAGTTTAATAGTAACATCAATGTCTTCTATTTCAGCAGGTGCTATTTCATTCATAATTTCTTGGTATAAGGTAAAAGGGATAGCACTCACACTAGCACCCAAATCACACAAACCATGATAGCAATGATTTCCTATTTTGACCAAGACAACATGCATGCCCACTACGGGTCTATGTTTATCTTTTTCATCAGGTTTGGCAATTCTAGCAGCTTCATCACAGAAGTAGATAACATGCCCATCAATATTTTGTGCCAAGAGATCTTTAACCATAGCAACACTAGGTTCTACTTTAATATGCTCGGGGGGCTTAGGTGCTCTAATATTACTCTTGCGAACCACAGTTGATACCTTAGCATGTTCCTTTATCCTAACAGGGAAAGGTGATTTTTCAATGTAAGCGGTAGGCACAACTGGATCAACATTGTAAATGATGGTTTCATCTTTAGCTATGACCGATTCTTTAATTTCTTCTTTAATAGGGGGGTGATATTTAAACCATTTCTCTTTAGGGAGATCAACATGAGTAGCAAATGCTTCACAGAAAGAGGCTACTATCTCAGAGTCAAGTCCATATTTAGTGCTAAACTTATGAAAAGCATCGGTATTCATAAAAGATTTAACACAATCAATCTCAAGCTTTATACCTGACTCATTACCTTCGTCGAGTTCCCAATCTTCAGAGTTGCGTTTAATTCTTTCTAAGAGATCCCACTTGAATTCAATAGTCTTCTTCATAAAAGAACCAGCACAAGAAGTATCGAGCATGGATTGATCATTATGAGAAAGCCGAGCATAAAAATTCTGAATAATAACTTCTCTCGGGATATCATGGTTGGGGCATGAATATAACATTGACTTAATCCTCCCCCAAGCTAGAGCAATGCTTTCTCCTTCACGAGGCCAAAATTAATATATATAATTCCAATCATGATGAACTAGATGCATGGGATAAAACTTTTGAAGGAATTCCAATTGCAATCGATTCCACTTCCATGATCCAATATCATCACATAGCCTATACCATGTCAATGCTTTTCCCTTCAAAGATAAAGGGAAAACCTTCTTCTTAGCTTCATCTCCGGGTAGACCTGCAAGCATAAATAATCCACAAATTTCGTTCACATATAATAGGTGCATATCAGCATGTTCAGTTCCATCTCCTGCATAAGGTTTAGCAAGTGGTTGTTATACCATGCCTGAAGGAATTTCATAACCAATATTTTCAGTAGGTGCAGTAGGTTGAGGGGCAACTAATTGTGGTTCCGGTCGAGGTGAAGATACCACGAACAAACCCCTCAAAGAATTGTTTTCCATAGTAGCACATGACGTGGCTTGAGACTGTGTTGGTGTTTCCCCAAAGAGGAAGGGACGATGCAGCACAGCGACGGTAAGTATTTCCCTCAGTTATGAAACCAAGGTATCGAACCCGTAGGAGGATCACCACCACCTAATAAACAGCACCTGCACACAAAGAACAAATACTTGCAACCCGACGCGAAAGAGAGGTTGTCAATCTCTCTTCGGTAAAAAGATAGATTAGGATATGATAGATTGGAGAGATATATCTCTCAAGAACACAAAATAAAAAGAGCAAATAAAAATTGCAGCAATATATTTTTGGGTTTTTGGAATAATAGATCTGAAAACAAAAGCGACAAAAAGATAGATCGGAAAGCAATATGTTGGAAAAGTAGACCCGTGGGCCGTAGGTTTCACTAGTGGCTTCTCTCATGAGTATAGCACACGGTGGGTGAACAAATTACTGTTGGGCAATTGATAGAAGATCAAATAATCATGACGATATACAAGGCGTTGATCATAATATAGGCATCACGTCCAAGATAAGTAGACCGACTCCTGCCTGCATCTACTACTATTACTCCACACATCGACCGCTATCCAGCATGCATCTAGTGTATTAAGTTCATGGAAAAACGGAGTAATGCAATAAGAACGATGACATGATGTAGACAAGATCTATTCATGTAGGAATAGACCCCATCTTGTTATCCTTAATAGCAACGATACATGCGTGCCTCGTGCCCCTTCTGTCACTGAGAGAGGACACCGCAAGATCAAACCCATCACAAAGCACCTCTTCCCATGGCAAGAAAAATCGATCTAGTTGGCCTAACTAAACCAAAGATTTGAAGAAGAAATATGAGGCTATAAGTAATCATGCATATAAGAGATCAAAGAAGACTCAAATAATATTCATGGATAGAAACTGATCATGAACTCAAAATTCATCGGATCCCAACAAACACACCGCAAAATTTTACATCAAATAGATCTCCAAGAGACCATTGTATTGAGAATCAAAAGAGAGAGAGGAAGCCATCTAGCTACTGCCTATGGACCCGTAGGTCTATGGTGGACTACTCACGCATCATCGGAGAGGCACCAATGAGGATGATGAACCCCTCCGTGATGGTGTTAGATTGGATCTCGAGGTTCTGGAACTTGCGGCGGTTGGATGTGTTTTTCGTCGACTCCTCTAGGGTTTTTGGAATATTTGGGAATTTATAGGCATCAAAGGCGGTGGAGAGGGTTCCTGAGGAGGGCACGACCCATTAGGGCGCGCCTAGGGCCTCTGGCGCGCCCTGGTGGGTTGTGGTCTACATTGCCCACCTCTGTGGCACGTCTTTGGCCCACTGGATGTCTTCTGGTCCAAAACAAATCTCCAAAAAGTTTTGTCGCGATTGGACTCTGTTTGGTACTGATATTCTGCGAAGTAAAAAACAAGCAAAAACAACAACTGGCACTTTGGCACTATGTCAATAGGCTAGTCCTAAAAAATGATATAAAATTGATATAAAGTGATTGTAAAACATCCAAGAATGATAATATAACAGCATGGAACAAGCAAAAATTATAGATACGTTGGAGACGTATTAGCATCCCCAAGCTTAATCCCTACTCGTCCTCGAGTAGGTAAATGATAAGAACAGAATTTTTGATTTGGAATTCTGCCTAACATGTTCATCACATATTCTTTTCTTTTGTAGCATGGACATTTGGACTTGTAGATGATTCAAAGCAATAGTCTAGTTTTAACATAATGAATTCAATACTCAAGCATGCCAACAAGCAACCATGTCTTTCGAAATATCAACACTAAAGAAAGTTAACCCTAGCCCATCATGCTCAATCATTGATCCATTCATGAAACACACTCAAATATTAGCTACACCCAATGCTCAAGTATGATCATAGTGCCCCCTAGTTGGTGCTTTATAAGAGAAGATGGAGACTCAAAGTAAAAATAAAAATTGCATAAAGTAAATAGATAGGCCCTTCATAGAGGGAAGTAGGGATTTGTAGAGGTGCTAGAGCTCAAAGTTTTAAATTGAGAGAGAAAAATATTTTGAGTGGCATGCCTTTCCTGTCAACGAAAACGACAAAGTAGTTCACATTACTTTCCATGCTAGATACATCATAGGCGGTTCCTAAACAGAAAATAAAGTTTATTCATTTTTCCAACATTCTTTCACATTCCATGGCTGGCCGTATCCACGGTTGCCTTCCATACCAACACTTTCCAAGGAATTTATTATTTGACAACATAAAGTAATTTTTTTGTCTTTTTTCCTTTTGGGAATGGGCATCCCTATTACCGCCGTACTCTCGTGCAATGACAAGTGAATAAACACTCATCTTGAGAATAACACATCTAGCATGGAAAAATATTGGACACCCCCTACCGTTTCATGAGCGGTACGAGCACACAAAAGAGAAAATTTATTTTGAAAAGTAGAGGTGGCATATACAAATTTGCTTAGAACGGCATGGAAATACCGCATATAGGTAGGTATGGTGGACTCATAAGGCAAAACTGGGTTTAAGGATTTTGGATGCATAAGTAGTATTTCTACTTAGTACAAGTGGAGGCTAGCAAATAGATTGAGAAGCAACCAACCAAGAAACGAAAATTCACATAAGCGAGCATTGAGCATAACTAACACCGAATAATGCACTAGAAGTAGGATGTAATTTCATTGCATAACTATTGACTTTCGTACTTGCATAGGAAATCACGAACCTTAACACCAATATTCTTGCTAAAGCATAGTTACTCACTAACATGACTCACATATTACTATCATCATGTCTCAAAACTATTACAAGGAATCAAGTTTAATTTGTCCAATGATCTTCATGAAAGTTTTTATTATATCCTCCTTGGATATCTATCACTTTGGGACTAGTTTCATATATTGCCATTGCTTTTGACAAGCTCAAACAAATTTAAGTGAAGCACATGAGCATAGAGATTTCATCTATCAAAATAGTATAAGTGAAGCATGAGAGGATTTCTTCAAAATTTACTCACTCTCAAATTAATCTAAGTGAAGCATGAGAGTATTTCTTCAAAATTTACTAACTCTCAAAATAATCTAAGTGAATCATGAGAGTATTTCTTCAAAAGTTTCCAAGCACGCCGTTCTCAAAAAGATATAAGTGAAGCACTAGAGCAATTCTATAGCTCAAAAAGTTTAAGTGAAGCATATAGAACATTTCTAACAAAACATAGCATAATTTTGGCTCTCTCAAATAGGTGTGTTCAGCAAGGATACAAGTGACAAACTAACAAGAAAAGCAAGAAAAGACTCAAATGATACAAGACGCTCCAAGCAAAACTCATGATATGTGACGAATAAAAATATAGCTCCAAGTAAAATACCGATGATCGTTAGAAGAAAGAGGGGATGCCACTCGGGGCATCCCCAAGCTTAGTTGCTTGTTTCTCTTTGGATATATCTTGGGGGTGCTGTAGCATCCCCAAGCTTAGGCTCTTTTCACTCCTTATTCCTTCGTCCATCGTGATCTCACCCAAAACTTGAAAACTTCAATCACACAAAACTCAACAAAATCTTCATGAGATCCGTTAGTATAATAAAGCAAATCACTACTTTAGGTACTGTTGCAAACCCATTCATATTTTATTATTGCATTATACCTACTGTATTTTAACTTCACCATGGCTCATACCCTTCAATACAACCCATAGATTCATCAAAACAAGCACACAATGCAACTAAAACAGAATCTCTCTTAAACAGAATAGACTGTAGTAATTTGTACTCTAACCATACTTATGTAACTCTAAAAATTCTGAAAAATTAGTAAAAAGTAAAGAATTTGTATAGAAACACTGTGTTAAAATTTCATCTCAATATCATGCTCCAGTAAAAAATGAAAATTCGAACACTGGAGGAAAATTTTCTGTTTCAGATTCAGCATTGTTTCTACTCATCTTATGAATCATCCTAAAGGCTCTACTTGGCACAAACACTAAATAAAACATAAAAACACAATCATAACAGAGGCATAATTGTGTCAACACTCAAAAACAGAAAGGGAAAGATGAAAATAAATTTATTCATTGTGTTGCCTCCCAACAAGCGCTATCATTTTACGCCCCTAGCTAGGCATAACACATAGTTTCAAGTATTGTCAGCTTTGGTTTTTGCTACTTTTGTGAGGGCTTTCTCGAATCTGGGGGGCTCTTTATGCTTTCCCAAATTTTCAGGAGAAGAAACCATTTTGAGATCCAAAATATCCAAACGCTTATTGCAAAGAGTAATCAAAGTATTCAAGCGATTGAGGTTCCCACTAATATGTTTGAGAGGTTAATTATATTTTTGCAACTCAACCAAGTGCTTACGTAAGTCACACCATTTGTCTAAAATTTGAACCCCGTCTTGTGTTAAAGAAATCCCCTTTTTTGATGGAGGAACCCCCAATATCTCTTCCAAAATTTCATAAGCGGTGTTTGCATCAAGCTCAATAAAGTTCCCTTTAGCGGCAAAATCCAAGAGTTGTTTATGATGCAAAGCTAATCCTATGTAAAAATTTCAAAGCAAATTTTTTGCATCTCCTTTTAGGTTGCAAATGCGATAGGATTCCATTAGCCTATACCAGGCATCTTTCAAATTTTCCCCCTGTTTTTGTTTGAAGTATAGAACTTCAAAATTTGGTGACAAAGGGGGAGTAGTAACGCCAGTCATAGCAACAAGGTTGGCAAAGAAAAGATCTGACGAGAAAAAGGCAAACGAAAAAGAGGGCGAATAAAACGGCAAATTGGGTGAAGTGGGGGAGAGGAAAACGAGAGGCAAATGGCAAATAATGTAATTGCAGGGAGATGAGATTTGTGATTAGGAACCTGGTAGATGATGATGGTGTCTCCTCGGCGCCAGAGATTGGCACGTAGAAGAGACCGCTTTCTCCCCGGCAACCGTGCTAGAAATTCCTTTGACGTGGCTTGAGACTGCATCGGTGTTTCCCCAAAGAGGAAGGGATGATGCAGCACAGCGACGGTAAGTATTTCCCTCAGTTATGAAACCAAGGTATCGAACTAGTAGGAGGATCACCAACACCTAATAAACAGCACCTGCACACAAAGAACAAATACTTGCAACCCGACGCGAAAGAGAGGTTGTCAATCTCTCTACGGTAAAAAGATAGATTATGATATGATAGATTGGAGAGATAGATCTCTCAAGAACACAAAAAAAGAGCAAATAAAAAGTGCAGCAATATATTTTTGGGTTTTTGGAATAATAGATCTGAAAACAAAAGCGGCAAAAAGATAGATCGGAAAGCAATATGTTGGAAAAGTAGACCCGTGGGCCGTAGGTTTCACTTGTGGCTTCTCTCATGAGTATAGCGCACGGTGGGTGAACAAATTACTGTTGGGCAATTGATAGAAGATCAAATAATCATGACGATATCCAAGGTGATGATCATTATATAGGCATCAAGTCCAAGATAAGTAGACCGACTCCTGCCTTCATCTACTACTATTACTCCACACATCGACCGCTATCCAGCATGCATCTAGTGTATTAAGTTCATGGAAAAATGGAGTAATGCAATAAGAACGATGACATGATGTAGACAAGATCTATTCATGTAGGAATAGACCCCATCTTGTTATCCTTAATAGCAATGATACATGCGTGCCTCGCTGCCCCTTTTGTCACTGGGAGAGGACACCGCAAGATCGAACCCATCACAAAGCACCTCTTCCCATGGCAAGAAAAATCAATCTAGTTGGCCTAACTAAACCAAAGATTTGAAGAAGAAATACGTGGCTATAAGTAATCATGCATATAAGACATCAAAGAAGACTCAGATAATATTCATGGATAGAAACTGATCATGAACTCAAAATTCATCGGATCCCAACAAACACACCGCAAAAGTTTACATCAAATAGATCTCCAAGAGAGCATTGTATTGAGAATCAAAAGAGAGAAAGGAAGCCATCTAGATACTGCCTACGGACCCATAGGTCTATGGTGGACTACTCACGCATCATCGGAGAGGCACCAATGAGGATGATGAACCCCTCAGTGATGGTGTTAGATTGGATCTCGAGGTTGTGGAACTTGCGGCAGCTAGATGTGTTTTTCGTCGACTCCTCTTGGGTTTTTGGAATATTTGGGAATTTATAGGCATCAGAGGCGGTGGAGAGGAGTCCCGAGGAGGGCACAACCCATCAGGGCGCGCCTGGGGCCTCTGGCGTGCCCTGGTGGCTTGTGGTCTCCCCGACCCACCTCTTTGGCACTTCTTTGGCCCACTGGATGTCTTCTGGTCCAAAAAAATTCTCCGAAAAGTTTCGTCGCGATTGGACTCCGTTTGGTACTGATATTCTGCGAAGTAAAAAACAAGCAAAAACAGCAACTGGCACTTTGGCACTATGTCAATAGGTTAGTCCCAAAAAATGATATAAAGTTGATATAAAGTGATTGTAAAACATCCAAAAATGATAATATAACATGATGGAACAAGCAAAAATTATAGATACGTTGGAGACGTATCAGCACGTAACAATAAATTTCAGCACCAAGAGCGCTTCACTCCCCGGCAATGGCGCCAGAAAAGAGTCTTGATGACCCACAAGTATAGGGGATCAATCGTAGTCCTTTCGATAAGTAAGAGTGTCAAACCCAATGAGGATCAGAAGGAAATGATAAGCGGTTTTCAGCAAGGTAATTTCTGCAAGCACTGAAATTGTAGGTAACAGATAGTTTGATAGAAAGATAATTGATAACGAGCAAGTAATGGTAACGGTAAATAAAGTGCAGCAAGGTATCCCAATCCTTTTGTGGCAAAGGACAGGCCAGAACTGTCTATAGTAATAGGCAAAGTGTTCTTGAGGGTACACGGGAATTTCATCTAGTAGTTTTTATCATGTTGGTTTGATTTGTGTTCGCTACTTTGACAATTTGATATGTGGGTGGACCGGTGCTTGGGTGTTGTTCTTACTTGAACAACCTCCCACTTATGATTAACCCCCTCGCAAGCATCCGCAACTACGAGAAAAGTATTAAGATAAAATTTAACCATAGCATTAAACGTTTGGATCCAAATCAGCCCCTTACGAAGTAATGCATAAACTAGGGTTTAAGCTTCTGTCACTCTAGCAACCCATCATCTAATATCTACTCCACAATGCATTCCTTTTGGCCCAAGGATGGTGAAGTGTCATGTAGTCGACGTTCACATGACACCACTAAGGGAATCACAACATACATATCATCAAAATATCGAACACATATCAAATTCACATGATTACTTGCAACATGACTTCTCCCGTGACCTCAAGAACAAAGGTAACTACTCACAAATAATATTCATGCTCAAGATCAGAGGGGTATTGAATAGTATAATGGATCTGAACATATAATCTTACACTAGATAAACCATATAGTAATCAACTACAAGATGTAATCAACACTACTAGTCACCCACATGTACCAATCTGAGGTTCCGGTACAAAGATTGAACACAAGAGATGAACTAGGGTTTGAGAGGAGATGGTGATGTTGAAGATGTTGATGAAGATTGGCCTCCCAAAGATGAGAGGGGTGTTGGTGATGACGATGGCTTCAATTTCCCCCTCCGGGAGGGAAGTTCCCTGGCGGAATCGCTCCGCCGGAGGACAAAAGTGCTCCTGCCCTAGTTCCGCCTCGAGACGGCGGCGTTCCGTTCCGAAAGTCCTCTACTTTTTTTTCTAGGTCAAAAGACCCTATATACCAGAAGATGGGCACCGGAGGTGGGCCGAGGAGGGCACAACCCACCAGGGCACGCCTGGGGGGCCTGGCGCGCCCTGGGGTCTTGTGCCCACCAGGGTGGCCCCCTCCGGTAGTTATTTGCTCCAGTATTTTTCATATATTCCAAAAATATTCTCCGTAAAGTTTCAGCTTCTTTGGAGATGTGCAGAATAGGTATCTCTGATGTGCTTTTTCAGGTCCAGAATTTCAGCTGATGGTATTCTCCATCTTTGTATAAACCTTGCATATTATGAGAGAAAAGGCATTAGAATCACTCCCTAAAGCATTATTATTCAACACAACATAATAAATAACAGTAGGAAATCATGATGCAAAATGGACGTATCAATCGCCGCCGTCGTCCTGCCGCCCCTAGTTCATGCCGAGGAGCTGGTAGAAGGCGGTGTAGTCGCCGCCGTTGTCGTCGTCATCATCGCCGTCGTCACCGTCCTGCGCGCCGCCATCCCTGCTGTAGGCCTGCCCTGGGTCACCGTTGTGGACGGGAGCGGCCGGTGCCCGCTCCTCGTCATCGTCAGAGAGGGCAATGACACCGCCCTCTTCGCGGCCGCGGCGCCGCTCGGCGATCTCCTCCAGAGCGCGGCGCTGGCGCGCCATCTCCTCCCGGACGTAGTCGTCGCGCGACCACTGCTGGCCGGTGTCGAGGTTGGCAACCATCTCGATATGCTCCTGCTTGACGGCCACCGGCGTCACCAGCGTCACCGGCTCTTCGTCGGCCTGACTAGGCGAAGGTGGCCGCGGGAAGGCGAAGATTGGCGGCGGCTCTCATTTATCACGAGGTTGCCGCCGCGGCTGCGACGATGCTCCGGCGTCTCCTGGGGCTCGGCCTTCACGGTGGCGAGCGGTGTCGTCGCCGTGCTGGAGGAGCGGGAGGAGGATGAGGAGGAGGAACCCGCCATTCGCCTCGGCAACCAGGAGCTGCCGCTCCGGCGCGAGAACAAGGGTGCCGCCAGGTACTCCAGCGGCAGCTCGTTGCCGCCCTCGATGTGCTCGAGGACGGCGTGGAGCGTGCGCCTGGGGGCGCCCCACCACCGGCGGCGGCCGTCGGAGTTGTGGCGCCCCCTTGGAGCCTGAACTCCGTTGGTGGAGGCGAGAAGGTCGGCGTGACGGCGCTCGAAGTACGCCGTCCAGAAGGGTGTGTAGTCGGCGGCGTACCGGTCTTGCTGCCGAACTTCCTCCGGCAAGGAAGCCCGGATCCGCACGATCTCGCCGCGGCGTTTTGCGGCGGATGGCGGAGGGGGCACGGGGACGCCGCCGGTGATCAGCCTCTAGGCGCCCGGCACGCACATGTCTGGCGGCGCCGGGTAGTCTTTCTCGTGGAGGGCGTACACCTCCCACTCATGTAGGGAACGGCGGCCGAAGCCGTTGGTAGCCACTCCGTCGCCGGGGAAGCGCTCCGCCATGGTCTCGGGGAAGTTTTTCGACGGGAGAGAGAGGAAGTTCTCCGGTGGGAGGAGGCGAGAGAGAGGGAAGAGGATGGACGGGCGAGTGTGCAGCGAGCGGCAGCAACGCACGACTTTTATAACGGAGGAGGGGAGGGAGCGGTGTGTACGCATGGCGGGAAGGGGCGGGATGCACGGCGGCTTGCCATTATTGCGTCGCCAAACCTTGGAATCCGGCGCGTTGAACCGACGCGGGAGCCAAGGCGATGAGGAGGACGAACGTTCTCGGCGCCGCTCAGTCTCGCTGACTCGGCAGGTCCACGCGGGAGGAATTTGGCGCGCTTCATTTTTTTCGCGCCAAATTCCTTTCCCCTGGCGGCCTCGTACGCCCAGCGCGCTGGGTTCGGCCTGAATGCGCCGGCGACAATTTCAGCCCTAACCGACGAAATTTGGGCTACTAAGGGCGCGACTGGACTGTTTTTTTTGAGCCGGCGCTAAAAAAGAGGTACAAGGGGAGAATAGGCAAAATCGACAAATTTGACCTAAAGGCGCAACTAATTCACAAAGTGAACTGTAGGTGAAAGTTTTTCACTCACGTAACCCTTTTGTGTGGCGCCCGACAGCCGGGTGCCACATTACACTTTGTAGCGCCTGACATAAGGGCGGTACACCTTTGGCCAGCGTGGCACGCCGGGGCCCACTCCTGGTTGTGTGGCGCCCAGCTGAAAGGAGCCACACTACATTGTGTGGCGCCTGGCTTAAAGGAGCCACACTACCTTATATTAGAACCGTTGTAACTTTTAAACCGCGCATCCGATGAAAACGTGTCTTATATGAAAGTTGTGTATTTTTTCATGTTCTACGCAATGGTGGCATTTTCATCTATGTTAGGATCAATTTTCTTGATGAAAACTCTTGTGCAAAAGTGCATCATACTATAACTGGCCGAATTTGTTAAGGCTTACAAGCTCGACATGATGATAGCCATTGAGAAGCATAGGCATGGTGTGAACGTACACATTATGAAGTTCTGTTGACATCCAAGGACCTAGTGAAATTAACAAGTGTCAATATCGCAGAACATTGCCTTAGATACTTTAATGTCTCAAAACATAGTGATGCAGATATTTAGTGGGTATGAAAATAACATGGATTTAAAGTAGACATAAAATTTTCCAACTTTCATAATTATATCATATTCATATGATGCCAAATTATTTACTATGGATCCTACAAAATGTAACTTTCTGTAACAGAATTTCATTTATAACATGTTAGTCACTTAGATGCATGACATGAACATGTTAAAGATGATTAACATGGCAAGCATAAGCATGGTGTGAACATACAAATTATGTAGTGCAAAACTCATGTAGGATACAAATGCATAAGAGATATAAGTCAATGGCTATCATCATGCCGAGTTTGTAAGCCTTAACAAACTCGGCCGGTTATGTTATGATGCATTTTTGTACAAAAGTTTTTATCAAGAAAATTGATCCTAACATAGATGAAAATGCCACCATTGTGTAGAACACGGAAAAATACACAACTTTCATATAAGATACGTTTTCATCGGATGCATGGATTAAAAGTTACAACGGTTTTAATAAGGTAGTGTGGCTCCTTTGAGCTAGGCGCCACACAATGTAGTGTGACTCCTTTCAGCTAGACGCCACACAACCTGGAGTGAGCCCCGGGGTGCCACGCTGGCCAAAGGCGTACTGCCCTTATGTCAGACGCTACACAGTGTAATGTGGCGCCCGGCTGTCGGGCGCCACACAAAAAGGTTACGTGAGTGAAAAAATTTCACCTACAGCTCACTTTGTGAATTAGTTGTGCTTTTAGGTCAAATTTGTCGATTTTGCCGGGAGAATAGGAACGGCTGAAACTTTGAGCCGGCTGCGTCTCTAAGCTTCTGCTTGTGTTCCAAGTAATTCCGCGTGATTCCGCAGGCGCGTGACTCTCGAGCCTATATATAAGTCCACGTGCGCCGCTGCCCGAACATCTCATAAAACCCTAACAAACACATCACGTTTTGTTGTTTCGATGGCGGCTCGCGTTTTCCTCTCGTCGTCCAGGATCGCCGGCCAGCTCGCGGCGGCAAATAACCGTGGTGTCCGTTCGTACGCCGCAGCGGCGGCGGCCGTGACGCGGCAGGAGCCTTCAGTAGCCGCGGCGGTGAGCAGGCTGGCGGCGGCGGCAGAGGAGGCGGCCCCGAAGGAGTTGTTCTGGATGAGGGACCCAAAGACGGGATACTGGATGCCGGAGAACCACGTCGACGTCGTTGACGCAGCGGACCTCCGCGCGCGGCTGCTCTTCTCCAAGAAGTAATGATCGTGGTGTGACGACGATCCGACTCGATCGACGATTTCGACGGATTATATTAGACGGGAGACCTGTATGGTGGAGTCTGCTGGAATCGAAGGCTGCCTGGTCAACGGATCTTTCTTGTTTTTCTACGCATGTTATCACGAAGTGGAGGAGATTTGTACTGCAAGTTGATTGACATGCATGATATTTCCATTAGCTTCTCGTGTTTCCTCTGTATTCATACTAATTGTGTATATGCATGATTTAATTTCGTTGGCCTATCCGTGTTCTTCACAACTCAATTTGAGGGCACCTTTCAAAAAGTCATTTAGATTGTATTCGTTTATCTATTTCTACTCCCTCTAGCAATCCAAACGCCAAATCCAAATTTTGATTAATAGAATGGAATCTGGATGACAAAAACGAAAGTTTGCTAACAAATGTACTTTCCCGCTGACAATAATACTCCACCACTATTATGGAAAAGTAGCAGTGGCGGGCAAAAAAGGGTGTTGGCAATTTTTTACCCGCAACCTTAAAGGGTAAAAAAGTAGCAGTGGTGGGCAATTTTTTTTTTGAAAGCTAGTGGCAGGCGAATTTGACAACCCAAAATGTTTGTTATGTATCAGTCGCGGGCAAAACATTCGCCCGCCACAACAATATTTTGGCAACCCACGTAAAATTTATCGAAAATTTTCAAAAGGTAGCCGTGGTGCGCATACTCTACCTCGGGGAAATATCTGGTGCACCGGAGCTTGTAGTGCTACCGGTGCACCGAACTCTTATTTTGCTTTTAAAATGTTCAAAAAAATATGAAAAAAAGTTAGCACACTCACACAACATCAATGTAGGTTGTCATAAAATTTCAAGTCAAAATTCAAAACATAACTCGGAAAACAAAAATGACAAATTTAACATTGAATAGTACATAACATAACTTGGGCTTTAGATTTGGCCCATTATAACACTGATGTTAAATTTGTCATTTTTGTATCTCAAAAAATATTTCAAATTTTTATATGAAATTTTGTGACATCATACATTGATGTTGCGTTAACGTGCTAGATTTTTTTTCAGATTTTTTAAAACATTTTATGGCATCCGGTGCACCGGTAGCACCACAAGTGCAGGTGCACTGGATACATTCCCACTCTACCTCCTACCACACATGAAGGAAGAAAAATACTTAAAAATAAATAAGATTTGTTATGTAATTAAATTAGTCCCACCTCTGTTTTTTTGTACCAAACTGCATCAATTTGCATACCTTCGTGAGTTGCCTGAAAATCGGCAATCTAACTCAAGAATCAAGAAACAAAGGATAAAATGTTGGTCTCATTTATTTATTTTTGGCGACAAAATGTTGGTCTCATTTATCCTTGAGAACAAAGGAATTAACTCAACAAATTGTGATTGCACCCACAAATATTCCAGGGTTTCCTATTGTTTGGATGCTTCTCCACACCCTTGTTTGTTTCATCTTTTTGTGGGGATTCAAAGTGGAACCCTAGATCGACAATCCCATCGTGTAACCGTGATCCCCTTCCTCGTTCTTTATTGAACTTATTACTCTTAGAGGTTGGAGGCTCCTAGGGCATATGATTTCCCAGTGAGAGTCTGGTGTCTGGATTATCCTGACTTTGTCAAGGTTTTGAGACCGCCTTAAGGTCTATCATTAGTGGAGTTGAGCTCCTACTTTGTGTGAGTAGGCTCAATGATTAGAGGGTGGGCTTTGTGGCATCGGGGATACTTGGTGTTCCCCACACCCGTTGGCTAACTTTCTTCCAAGGAAGTGCACATCAGGATTCATCTTCGTCTCTATGTTCCTTGGTTATTTTTTATCCGAGCACTTTCATTTCTAGTTGATTATTGATTATATATTGCTTCCTTACCTTGCTTATCATCATATAGGTCACATTACGTAGTTAAACTTTGAGAGAACTTATTTATCTACACTGCTCTAAAATTGAAGAAAAATGTTTGAGAAAAGTAGTCAACTGGGGGGAGGGGGCTCTAGTCGACCATCTGGATCCTTGAAGGTTGAACCCCAAATCCAAAGTACTTGTGTTCTCAAGCCAATCATCGACATGAACTTACAAAAATCTCATAAATTGATGTATAAAAAGTAACAAAAGAAGCAGGATCTTTTCTTTTAGGGAATAAGATGCAGGATCTGCACAAGGTTGAACTAATTAACCAAACACCTGAAGACATGAAGGATGCCCACGCACCAGCAATGGAATGAACCAGTACCAAAGTGCACACACGTAGTGACCTGTGGAAGAATGATGCTCAAAGCTAGGCGAGTCCTCTTTTTCATCGTTTTCCCCTATTCAGTGTTAGTCGTCCTTGTTGCTACCACAACAAGTGGGGGTAGAAGACACAAACAACGTTATTTTTGTTATTAGAGTAAAGGCCAAAGCCCGACTTTAAATTAATAAAGCCACCAGTCAACCAGAGTAACAACCGAACATCTAGGACAAACAAAGTATCAAACCACTGATCAGAAATAAGACGGCCACAACCGGCAAAATAGCATGCAGGCCAAGAAAAGTACCCAACAAGACCAGACTAAGACGATGATAGACCGGAAAAAGCAACACCAACTACGGCGACCTGGCCCAATCACTTCCGGAGATAGAAGTAGCAGATGCGCGCACACGAGCGATGAGGTCCTCCACAGCCGCCTTGTCAGCCTCCTTAATCAGAGATTTCCACTTTTTTAAAATATGGACAGTTTGAAAATGACATTAACCACCCAGTTAGGGAACACATGTTCAATAGTAAACTTATTTCTAGTCATCCACATGATCCAACACATGGCAGAGAAGCCAAACCAAAACAACCTCTTGAACTGACCAAACAGAGGAGTCGCGAGCCAACGAAGATCAGAGAAATTAGAAGGAGCCCAAGTAATACCCATCCACTCCCTGAGACAGCTCCAAAGCAAGGAAGCCAAGGGACACCATAACAGGATGTGATCAGTATCCTCCAAGCTCCCACAAAGAGAGCAGAACTCCAAACCCGAGCCATGCCATTTCTTAATCGGATCAGCAGTAGGTAACCGGCCCCTCATGGCCTGCCACATGAAATTTTTGATTTTCGGGGGCACCCTACCAGACCAAATGGATTGAACTTCAACACCGACGGGCCAAAGGACAAAAAACAATAGCAAGATTTAACCGAAAAATGACCAAAGGCAGAATGAGGACAGGAGACCACATCCTGATCATTCGAGAGCACATGGAAGAGAGCAGCAAGGCGATGCCAATCTTCCATCTCTTCAGGAGACAGGCCCCAACGAAAACCGAGGTCCCAACCACTGGCCGCAAGCTCCGTGATGGAGACGGATGGAGATGACACAAAAGAAAAAAAGCACAGGAAAGGAAAAACGCAAGGGGGGCATCCCCCACCCATCAGTCCAACCAGAACCGAACGGACAGGCCATTGCCAACTGAAAATTTCACCAAACAATTGAAATCGTCACAAACCTGCAGCAGCTGGCGCCAAAACTGAGAGGTCGAGGAGCCGGACCCAGAATTAGCCAAGAGAGGATGCGAAAGAGGGAAGTATTTAGTTTTAAGAATGCACAACCAAAGAGAGTCTGGGTCAGAATGAAGAATACACGACCACCACTTAAGGATCAAGCACTTGTTCATAATAGAGGTATTGAGGATCCCCAGACCCCCCAAAACCCTTAGGCTTAAACATAAGCTTCCATTTAACGAGCATGTACTTCTTTTTGTTTTTCGCAGTGTTCTAGTAAAAATCACTTCTATGTTTGTCAAAGCCAGCATGAATACCCTCCGGAAGGCGGTAAAAACCCATGAGAACATAGGGAGGGAAGTCAAGAACGCATTGATCAGGCTAACCCTACCAGCCGTGGAGTTGTAGCGACCCCTCCAAGGCATAACCCTATTACCCACCTTAACAATAGAGAAATTGAAATCCTTCGACGGCAGCTTGAGGGGAGAGATAGGCATCCCAAGGTATTTAAACGGGAAAGAACCGAGAGAACAGTTTAGAAGTGTAGCCACCCGCCTAGCCTCCTCGGGAGGGGCACCCAAAACAAGGACCTCACTCTTAGAAAAAATGATTTTAAGGCCAGACATCTCCTCAAAACAAAGCACAAAGAATTTAAGGTTAGCGAGGCACCAATCATTGTTTTGGAAAAGAATGATAATATCGTCCGCATATCAAAGGTGAGAAACACCTGCATGGAGAAGGTTAGAGCAGACAAGAAGGATGTGGCCCACTGATGACCCACAAGTATAGGGGATCAATCATAGTCCTTTTTATAAGTAGGAGTGTCGAACCCAACGAGGAGCAGAAGGAAATGATAAGCGGTTTCCGGCAAGGTATTCTCTGCAAGTGTTGTAAGTAACGATAGTAGATAGTTTTGTAGCAAGATGATTCGTAACAAGGGACAAGTAAAAATAGTAGCAAAGGTGCAGCAAGGTAGCCCAATCCTTTTTGTAGCAAAAGACATGCCTGAAAGTACTCTTATATTAAACAAGCACTCCCGAGGACACAGGGGATTTCTGTCTAGTCATGTTCATCATGTTGAGTTGATTCGCGTTCGCTACTTTGATAATTTGATATGTGGGTGGACCGGTGCTAAGGTGCTCTTCTTACTTGAACTAACAACCTACTTATGATTACCCCCTCTCGCAAGCATCCGCAACTATGAAAGAGGAATTCAGATAAATCTAACCATAGCATGAAACATGTGGATCCAAATTAGCCCCTTATGAAGCAACACACAAACTGGGGTTTAAGCTTCTGCCACTCTAGCAATCCATCATCTACTTGTTACTCCACAATGACTTCCCTTAGGCCCATAACATGGTGAAGTTTCATGTAGTCGACGTTCACATGACACCACTAAGAGAAGTAACAACATACATATCATCAAAATATCGAACGAATACCAACTTCACATGATTACTTATAAGAGTTCTCCCATGTCCCCAGGAACAATAGTACCTACTCACACCTCATCAACATGTTCAAGATCAGAGGTACAATAAAAATAATTAAGGATCTGAACATAATGTCTTCCACCAAGTAATCCAACAAGCATCAATTACAAGATGTAATCAACACAACTAGTAAACCACATGTACCAATCTGAGGTTTTGAGACAAAGGTTGAATACAAGAGATGAACTATGGTTGGAGATGAGATGGTGCTGGCGAAGATGTTGATGAGGATTGGTCCTCCCACGAAGGAGGAAGCGTTGGTGATGACGATAGCTTCGATCTCCCCCTCCCGAAGAGGAATTTCCCCGACAGAATCTGACTCTCGGAGTGCAAAAGGGCCTCTGCCCTGGTTTCCGCCTTGAGACGGCGGCGCTTCGACCCGAAAAGTTGGTTATGATTTTTTCTAGGGTAAAACATACCATATAGGAGAAGAGGGGCGTCGGGAGACCAACCAGGGCCCCACAAGCCATCAGGGCGCGACCTGCGGGGGAGGTGGGGTCGTGCCCTGTTGGCTTGTGCCTAGCTGGTGGCCCCCCTCTGGTATATTTTTGGCCCAAAAATTCACATATATTCAATAAAAATACCCCGTGAAGTTTTAGGTCATTTGGAGTCTGGTGTTTTTTACCTTTTTCTCGATTTTCCGGTCCAGAATTCTAGTTTCGAGATAATTCCCTCTTTGTGATGTACCTTGCATATTCAGAGAGAAAGAGCATAGGAATTGTATGATTACTGGGGATAATGGACAATAATAACGTAAATATGAATAAGAAATCATGATGCAAAATGGACGTATCAACTCCCCCAAGCTTAGACCTCGCTTGCTGATGACCCACAAGTATAGGGGATCAATCATAGTCCTTTCGATAAGTAAGAGTGTCGAACCCAACGAGGAGCAAAAGGAAATGACAAGCGGTTTTCAGCAAGGTAATTTCTGCAAGCACTGAAATTGTAGGTAACAGATAATTTGATAGCAAGATAATTGGTAACGAGCAAGTAATGGTAACGGTAAATAAAGTGCAGCAAGGTAGTCCAATCCTTTTGTGTCAAAGGATAGGCCAGGACAGTCTCTAGTAATAGGCAAAGTGTTCTTGAAGGTACACGGGAATTTCATCTAGTCACTTTTATCATGTTGGTTTGATTCATGTTCGCTACTTTGATAATTTGATATCTGGGTGGACCGGTGATTGGGTACTGTTCTTACTTGAACAACCTCCCACTTAAGATTAAGCATCCGCAACTACGAGAAAAGTATTAAGATAAAATCTAACCATAGCATTAAACGTTTGGATCCAAATCAGCCCCTTACGAAGTAGCGCATAAACTAGGGTTTAAGCTTCTGTCACTCTAGCAACCCATCATCTAATAACTACTCCACAATGCATTCCCTTAGGCCCAAGGATGGTGAGGTGTCATGTAGTTGATGTCCACATGACACCACTAAGGGAATCACAACATACATATCATCAAAATATCGAACACATATCAAATTCACATAATTACTTGCAACATGACTTCTCCCGTGACCTCAAGAACAAAGGTAACTACTCACAAATAATATTCATGCTCAAGATCAGAGGGGTATTAAATAGCATAATGGATCTGAACATATAATCTTCCACCAAATAAACCATATAGTAATCAACTACAAGATGTAATCAACACTACTAGTCACCCACAGGTACCAATCTGAGGTTCCAGTACAAAGATTGAACACAAGAGATGAACTAGGGTTTGAGAGGAGATGGTGTTGTTGAATATGTTGATGAAGATTGGCCTCCCAAAGATGAGAGGGGTGTTGGTGATGACGATGGCTTTGATTCCCCCTTCGGGAGGGAAGTTCCCCTGACGGAATCGCTCCGCCGGAGGGCAAAAGTGCTCCTGCCCAAGTTCCGCCTCGAGACGGCGGTGCTCCGTCCCGAAAGTCTTCTCCTTATATTTTCTAGGTCAAAAGAGAATATATACCAGAAGATCGGCACCGGAGGTGGGCCGAGGTGGGCACAACCCACCAGGGCGCGCCTGGGGGGCCTGGCGCGCCCTGGTGTCTTGTGCCCACCAGGGTGGCCCCCTCCTGTAGTTCTTTGCTCCAGTATTTTTAATTAATTCCAAAAGTAATCTCGGTAAAGTTTCAGCTTCATTGGAGATGTGTAGAATAGGTATCTCTGATGTGCTTTTTCAGGTCCAGATTTCCAGCTGTCGGTATTCTCCCTCTTTGTGTAAACCTTGCATATTATGAGAGAAAAGGCATTAGAATCACTACCTAAAGCATTATTATTCAACAAAACATAATAAATAACAATAGTAAATCATGATGCAAAACGGACGTATCAACTCCCCCAAGTTTAGACCTCGCTTGTCCTGAAGCGAAAGCCGATATGGAAAAGCATGTCCACATGGTTTGAGAAAGAGGTGTCGATAAAAACAAAATACGGACATAGTAGCATCATGCTTATTAACATAACAGAAACAAACTCTATCATAAAACTTATTCATATACTTTCATCATATAACTTTTCATGAATAAGTAACTATTCATCACAACATAGAAGTATAAAGCATAAACCTTATTGAAAACCAACAAACTATGTGCTCAGTCAACTTTCCAACTACCACTCATCATGTTTTCAGGAAGGGTCTCATGCCGGAGCCTTTTGGCAAGTCCACATACTCAACCATCATTTAGTCTTCTATGATTTCTAACACTCACAGCATACCCATGAGCAAAAAGTTTCAACCGGACACATAGAAAGATAGGGGCTTATAGTTTCGCCTCTCAATGTATTCACCTCAAGGGTGATGTCAACAATAATAACTCATGCCTACTCACATCCAACTGGATATATGTGCTTAGATCTTTCCTTCCCACATGATGCTTGCAAAAGAAAAAGTAAAAAGGAAATAGGGAGGAATACTTTGACTCTTGCATAAAAGTAAATACATGAAAGTAAAAGATAGTCCCTTTGCAGAGGGAAGCAAAGCTTGTCATGCGCTTTTTGGCTTGCATGCCCAATCCCTTAATGTAAAAGAACATCACGCTATATTGCCCCCTATTATAGCAACCTTTATTATGCAGTCCGTCGCTTTTATTACTTTGCCATCATAAGTTCGTATAGAGCTCAATTTTCTCTTATACTAATTGATCAAAACACTTTTAGAAGCAATTTTTATTGCCTTATTGCACCGATGACAAATTACTTGAAGGATCTTACTCGATCCGTAGGTAGGTATGGTGGACTCTTAAGGAATGAATTTGGGTTTAGGTTTTTGGATGCACAAGTAGTATCTCTACTTAGTGCGGAGTTTTTTGCTAGCAAAGATACTGAGCAAGCACCACATGTTGAAGGATCTATGACAATATAACTTCTATGTGGATATGAACAAACATAAATCATTACATTGTCTTCCTTTTCCAACATCAAGCATTTTGACATATAATATTTAATGGGGACTCACAATCATAAAAGATGTCCAAGATAGTGTATTTGCATGTGAATCTTCTCTTCCCTTATTAATTCTTTCATGAATTGCATCATTGACCAAAGCTATTTTTATCAATCTCCAATAAATTTTACTACTTATACTTTTCCTTATGTGATGTCATTACTCACCATAAGATTTGCATATGATTCTTTTCATTTATTTCTTTTTCCTTTATTTTGATTGCAACAAGAAAGTAGAGAGGCAAAACTCGAACTAAACTTTATTATATAACTCTCACTCGATTACATAGATAGATAGACCACGAAACTAACACACAAAAATAGATCAAGCTAAACTTTTATTCAACTAAATCAAAGGAAAACTAAAAATCGAACTAGGATAGGTAAAGGTGAAGAAACGTGATGGTGATACGATACCGGGGCACCTCCCCCAAGCTTGGCTCAAGCCAAGGGGAGTGCCCATACCCGTGTGCTCAAGTCTCCTTTGGTGGTGGTGATGAAGAAGGTGGTGGTGATGATGTGTCACACTTAAGACTTAATAGGTACTCCAATTTGTGGATGACTCTCCGAAGGTTATTGATGTGCTCCTCTAGCAAAATATTTTCACGAATGAGAAATTTATTCTGAACATGGACCGCTTCGAAAGCCCTAAAAGCTTCGATTTCAATAGGGGTGAGATGACTGTAATAAGATTCAAGGATATCTTCTTCTTCTCCCTCCTCTGTCGGCATGGATTGCCCTCCTTCTGGGGGCTGATCCTCCGTAGCCTGCTTGCCCTTGTCCTCCTTGTTAGCTTCTTTTGGCTCGTCCCTCTTCAGCTCCATCTTCATTAGCCAAGTATCTTCTTCCATGTTATTAGAAGAGGGAGAAAACATGGTGCCTGGCTTGACCGATCTGATAGGAAAACAACACGAAACAGGAACATAGGATTTTTCTGCGATGCGGTGGTCAAAACAGTCGGGGGTATATATAGAGAATTTTTATTTTTGGGAAACAAGCATATGGAAGGAAAACGGAGTCGGGAAGGTGTCCGAGGTGGCCACAACCCACCAGGGCGCGCCTCGATCACCTTCCGGTTTATTTATTGGTTTCCAAAATTTTCTAATATTCCAAAACTGACAAAAAATATTTTTGCAGATATTTTGGAGTCCATTTACTTACCGTATCACGTACCTCCTATTTTTCAGAATTCTGGAGTGTTCCGGAAGGTTTCTTTTATATGTTCCTCCGGTGTCATGGTTTGGATAACATTGCTTTCAACGTTAATAGGCGTACATGAGATATAGTGCTTAATTCTTTGTCCATTGACCATCTTCGGGTTAGTAACTTCGGCATTATTAATCTTGATAGCTCCAGAATGATAAACCTCTTCGATAATATATATATGGTCCTTCCCATTTGGAGAGAAGCTTACCAGCAAAAAATCTTAAAAGAGAGTTGAACAAAAGAACATAGTCTCCTATTTTGAATTCCCTCTTTTGGATTCTTTTGTCATGCCATCATTTTACTTTTTCTTTGAATAGTTTGGCATTTTCATAGGCTTGGGTTGTCCATTCATCTAGTGAGCTAATATCAAATAGCCTCTTCTCACCGGCAAGTTTGAAATCATAGTTGAGTTCTTTAATTGCCCAAAATAATTTATGTTCTAACTATAGAGGCAAATGACAAGCTGTTCCATATACCATTTTGTATGGAGACATACCCATAGGATTTTTATAAGATGTTCTATAGGCCCAAAGTGCATCATCTAGTTTCTTAGACCAATTCTTTCGAGACCTATTGACAGTTTTTTGTAATATAAATTTTATTTCTCTATTGCTAAATTCAACTTGACCACTAGATTGAGGATGATAGGGTGATGCAATTCTATGGTTAACATCATATTTAGCAAGCATCTAACGGAAAGCACCATGAATGAAGTGTGAACCACGATCAGTCATTAAATATCTAGGGACTCCAAACCTCGGGAAGATAACTTATTTAAGCATTTTAATGAATGTGTTGTGATCAGCACTACTAGTTGGAATAGCTTCTACCCACCTAGTGACATAATCAACAGCGACCAAAATATGAGTGTACCCGTTAGAGGAAGGAAAAGGTCCCATATAATCAAAACCCCAAACATCAAATGGTTTGACAACAAGTGAATAATTCATTGGCATTTCCTGACGCTTACCGATATTACCAATTCTTTGACATTCATAAGAAGACCAGACAAACTTACGGGCATCCTTGAAGAGAGTAGGCCAATAAAAAACAGATTGCAATACCTTGTGAGCAGTTCTATCTCCCGCATGATGTCCTCCATAAGCTTCGGAATGACATTTCCGTAGGATTTGTTCCTGTTCATGCTCAGGTACACAACGTCTAATAATACCATCTACTCCTTCTTTATAGAGATGTGGGTCATCCCAAAAGTAATGTCTTAAATCATAGAAGAATTTTTTCTTTTGTTGGTATGTGAAGCTAGGTGGTATATATTTAGCGACAATGTAATTAGCATAATCAGCATACCAAGGGGTGTTTTGAGAAACGCTTATTGCAACTAACTGTTCGTTAGGGAAACTATCATCAATAGGTAGTGGGTCATCAAGAATATTTTCTAACCTAGACAAGTTATCAGCTACGGGGTTCTCAACTCCTTTCCTATCAACGATATGTAAGTCAAATTGTTGAAGTAAGAGAACCCACCTAATGAGTCTAGGTTTAGCATCTTTCGTTTCCATGAGATATTTTATAGCAGCATGATCAGTGTGAACAATAACTTTGGAGTCAACAATATAGGATCTAAATTTATCACAAGCAAACACAACTGCTAAAAATTCATTTTCAGTAGTAGCATAATTTCATTGAGCACTGTCTAGAGTTTTACTAGCGTAATGGATAACATTCAATTCCTTATCAACTCTTTGTCCTAGAACAACACCAACAACATAATCACTAGCATCACACATAATTTCAAAAGGCAAGTTCCAGTCGGGTGGTTGAACGATAGGTGCAGAGGTTAAGGCTTTCTTGAGTGTTTCAAAGGCTTCCACACAATCATCATCAAAAACAAAAGGAATATCCTTTTGCAAAAGATTAGTAAGAGGCCTAGAAATTTTAGAGAAGTCTTTAATGAACCTCATATAGAAACCAGCATGACCAAGGAAACTTCGAATACCTTTTAATATCTTTAGGGCATGGCATTTTCTCAATTGCATCAACTTTAGCTTTATCCACCTTAATACCTCGTTCAGATATTTTATGCCCCAAGACAATACCTTCATTAACCATAAAGTGGCACTTCTCCCAATTTAAGACAAGATTAGTTTGTTCACATCTCTGCAAAACTCGATCAAGGTTGCTTAAGCAATCATCAAAAGAAGTCCCGTAAACGGAAAAATCATCCATGAAAACCTCCACAATCTTTTCACAAAAATCAGAGAATATAGCAGTCATACATCTTTGAAAGGTAGTTGGTGCATTGCATAAACCAAAAGGCATACGTCTATAAGCATAGATTCCAAATGGGCAAGTATAGGTGATTTTCTCTTGATCAGATTGTGACACAGGTATTTGAGAGAAACTAGAATATCCATCCAGAAAACAAAAGTGTGTGTGCTTAGATAATCTTTCTAGCATTTGATCAATGAAAGGCAGAGGGTAATGATCTTTTCTAGTTGCTTTATTTAATTTTCTAAAATCAATTACCATTCGATAGCCAGTAACAATTCTTTGTGGAATGAGCTCATTTTTATCATTAGGAACAACCGTAATTCCCCCTTTCTTAGGGACACAATGAACGGGACTTACCCATCTACTATCAGCAATGCGATAGATTATACCTGCTTCCAAAAGCCTTAATATTTCAGTTCTTACCACTTCCTTCATCTAAGGATTTAATCGCCGTTGGTGATCGACAACGGGTTTAGCATCAGGTTCCATATTAATCTTGTGCTGACATAGAGTGGGACTAATGCCCTTAAGATCATCAAGAGTATGTCCAATAGCAGCCCGATGCTTCCTTAGAACTTTTAATAATCTTTCTTCTTCATGTTCTGAAAGGTTAGCACTAATAATAACAGGATATATCTTTTTCTCATCAAGATAAGCATACTTCAAAGTGTCAGGCAATTGCTTTAATTCAAACACAGGATCACCATTAGGTGGTGGAGGACCTCCAAGAGTTTCAATAGGCAAATTGTGTTTCAGGAGAGGTTGTTGTTCAAAGAAAATTTTATCTATTTCATTTCTTTCACGCAAGTGCATATCATTTTCATGGTCAAGCAAATATTTTTCTAATGGATTAGTAGGAGGCACGGCAATAGAAGCAAGACCAATTATTTCATCCTTACTAGATAATGCTCTATCACGAGGTTGTCTACTAAACTTAGAAAAATTAAACTCATGAGACACACCACCAAAACTGACACCGACAGTTTGTTTTTCACAATCTATCTTAGCATTAACGGTGCTCAAGAAAGGTCTACCAAAGATAATGGGACAAAAGTCATCTTGTGGGGAACCAAGAACTAGAAAATCAGTAGGGTATTTTACTTTCCCACACAAGACTTCAAGATCTCTAACAATCCCAAGTGGTGTGATGGTGTCTCTATTAGCAAGTTTGATAGTAACATCGATATCTTCTATTTCAGCAGGTGCTATTTTCATTCATAATTTCTTGGTATAAGATAAAAGGAATAGCACTCACACTAGCAGCCAAATCACATAAACCATGATAGCAATGATCTCCTATTTTGACTGAGACAACAGGCATGCTCTATGGGTCTATGTTTATCTTTTTCATCTGGTTTGGCAATTCTAGTAGCTTCATCACAGAAGTAGATAACATGCCCATCAATATTTTCTACCAAGAGATCCTTAACCATAGCAACACTAGGTTGTACTTTAATTTTCTCAGGGGCTTAGGTGCTCTAATATTCCTCTGATGAACCACAGTTGATACCTTAGCATGTTCCTTTATCCTAACAGGGAAAGGTGGTTTTTCAATGTAAGCAGTAGGCACAACTAGATCAACATTGTAAATGATGGTTTCATCTTTAGCTATGACCGGTTCTTTAATTTCTTCTTTAATAGGGGGATGATATTTAAACCACTTCTATTTAGGGAGATCAACATGAGTAGCAAATGCTTCACAGAAAGAGGCTACTATCTCAGAGTCAAGTCCATATTTAGTGCTAAACTTGTGAAAAGTATCGGTATTCATAAAAGATTTAACACAATCAAACTCAAGCTTCATACCTGACTCATTACCTTCGTTGAGTTCCCAATCTTCAGAGTTGCGTTTAATTCTTTCTAAGAGATCCCACTTGAATTCAATAGTCTTCTTCATAATAGAACCAGCAAAAGAAGTAGCGAGCATGGATTGATCATTATGAGAAAGCCGAGCATAAAAATTCTGAATAATAACTTATCTCTGGATGTCATGATTGGGGCATGAATATAACATTGACTTAAGCCTCCCCCAAGCTAGAGCGATGCTTTCTCCTTCACGAGGCCAAAAATTATATATATAATTCCGATCACGATGAACTAGATGCATGGGATTAAACTTTTGGTGGAATTCCAATTGCAAACGATTCCAGTTCAACGATCCAAGATCATCACATAGCCTATACCATATCAATGCTTTTCCCTTCAAAGATAAAGGGAAAACCTTATTCTTAGCTTCATCTCCGGGTAAACCTGCAAGCTTAAATAATCCACAAATTTCGTTCACATATAAGAGGTGTATATCAGGATGTTCAGTTCCATCTTCTGCATAAGGTTTAGCAAGCAGTTGTTCTACCATACCCGAAGGAATTTCATAACCAATATTTTTAGTAGGTGCAGTAGGTTGAGGGGCAACTACTTGTGGTTCCGGTCGAGGTGAAGATACCCCAAACAAACCCTTCAAAGGATTGTTTTCCATAGTAGCAAGTAACAATAAATTTCAGCACGTAATATAAGTTTTTTCCTTACCGATTTCGACTTATCAAGAGCACTTCACTCCCCGGCAACGGCGCCAGAAAAGAGTCTTGATGACCCACAAGTATAGCGGATCAATCGTAGTCCTTTCGATAAATAAGAGTGTCGAACCCAACGAGGAGCAGAAGTAAATGAAAAGCGGTTTTCAGCAAGGTAATTTCTCCAAGCACTGAAATTGTAGGTAACAGATAATTTGATAGCAAGATAACTGGTAATGAGCAAGTAATGGTAACGGTAAATAAATTGTAGCAAGGTAGCCCAATCCTTTTGTGGCAAAGGACAGGCCAGGACAGTCTCTAGTAATAGGCAAACTGTTCTTGAAGGTACACGGGAATTTCATATAGTCACTTTTATCATGTTGGTTTGATTCGTGTTTGCTACTTTGATAATTTGATATGTGGGTGGACCGGTGCTTGGGTGCTGTTCTTACTTGAACAACCTCCCACTTATGATTAACCCCCTCGCAAGCATCCGCAACTACGAGAAAAGTATGAAGATAAATCTAACCATAGCATTAAACGTTTGGATCCAAATCAGCCCCTTACGAAGTAGCGCATAAACTAGGGTTTAAGCTTCTGTCACTCTAGCAACCCATCATCTAATAACTACTCCACAATGCATTCCCTTAGGCCCAAGGATGGTGAAGTGTCATGTAGTCGACGTTCACATGACACCACTAAGGGAATCACAACATACATATCATCAAAATATCGAACACATATCAAATTCACATACTTACTTGCAACATGACTTCTCCCGTGACCTCAAGAACAAAGGTAACTACTTACAAATAATATTCATGCTCAACATCAAAGGGGTATTAAATAGCATAATGGATCTGAACATATAATCTTCCACCAAATAAACCATATAGTAATCAACTACAAGATGTAATCAACACTACTAGTCACCCACAGGTACCAATCTGAGGTTCCGGTACAAAGATTGAACACAAGAGATGAACTAGGGTTTGAGAGGAGATGGTGTTGTTGAAGATGTTGATGAAGATTGGCCTCCTAAATATGAGAGGGGTGTTGGTGATGAAGATGGCTTCGATTCCCCCTCTGGGAGGGAAGTTCCCCCGGCGGAATCGCTCCGCCGGAGGGCAAAAGTGCTCCTGCCCAAGTTCCACCTCGAGACGGCGGTGCTCCGTCCCGAAAGTCCTCTCCTTATTTTTTCTAGGTCGAAAGAGAATATATACCAGAAGATGGGAAGCGGAGGTGGGCTGAGGAGGGCACAACCCACCAGGGCGCGCCTGGGGGGGGGGGGAGGGGGGGCTGGCGCGCCCTGGTGTCTTGTGCCCACAAGGGTGGCCCCCTCTGGTAGTTCTTTTCTCCAGTATTTTTTACTAATTCCAAAAATAATCTCCAAAAGTTTCAACTTCATTGGAGTTGTGTAGAATAGGTATCTCTGATGTGCTTTTTCAGGTCCAGATTTCCAGCTGCCGGTATTCTCCCTCTTTGTGTAAAACTTGCATATTATGAGAGAAAAGGCATTAGAATCACTCCCTAAAGCATTACTATTCAACAAAACACAATAAATAATAGCAGGAAATCGTGATGCAAAATGGACGTATCACTTGCCCTCAAGCGAAAGCCGAGCTCGAGAGTAATGACCACATGATTTGAGAGAGAGGTGTCGATAAAAACAGAATACGAACTCGGGAGCATCATGAATATCATTATAGCAGCAAGCATTTCATCATATAACTTCTCATAAGCAAGTAAAGATCTATTCAGAATTATTGAAGTATGAAGCATAAACCTTATTGACAACCAACAAACGTTGTCTTTAGTCATGGTGATAATCAGAATTCATAATATTCAAAGAAGAGTCTATATAAGAGCTTTCATTGCAGCAAACCCACATACTCAACTATCATTTAGTCATCTATGACTGTTGACACTCATTGCATATTTTTGGAGCTAATGTTTTTGCTGGACACATAGGAAGATAGGGGCTTCATTTGCCACCCAACTCATTTACCTCAAGGATAATGTCAACAGTAATGAATCATGGTTTCTTACATTCAACTGGATACACATATCTGGATTTTTCCTCAACATGTGATGCTTGCCACTAAGAGAGTTTATAAATTAAAAGAAGGGAAGATATTAATGACTCTTGTGTAAAAGTAAGAACTTTATGAAAGTAAAAGATATGCCCTTCGCAGAGGGAAGCAGAGGTTGTCATGCGCTTTTATTTGACTAAATGTGCAATCTCTTGATGCAAAGGAACTTCACTCCCTTGTGATAGCGAACTTTATTATGCACTCTGTCGCTTTTATTTCTTCACCATCACAAGATAGTACAAAGATTATTTTCCTTTTCAATAAAAGATCATACATGGTTAAAGGCAATTTTTATTGCTTATGCACCGATGACAACTTACTTGAAGGATCTTATTCAATCCCTAGGTAGGTAAGGTGGACTCTTACATAAAGAAACTGGGTTTAAGGGATATGGATGCCCAAGTAATATCTCTACTTGGTGGAAAAAATTTGGCTAGCAAAATATCTAAAGGAAACATCACATGTTAAATGATCCATGACTATATAACTTCTATGTAAATGTCAACAATCATAACCATTAAGTTGTCTTCCATGTCCAACTTCAACACTTGATCATTATTTAATATTTGGTGAGGGTTCGCAATCATAGATGTTGTCCAAGATAGTGTATTTGTATGTGGATCTTCTCTTCTCTATCATAATCTTGCATATATTATAACAATGGCTAAGGCTATGTTTGTTCTATTCCCAACAATTTTCATAGCTCATAATTTCTTTTTATGTGAAGTCATTACTTCCCATGGGATAAGCATATGATCTTTACTATTCTTTTTATTGCCATGCTATGATTATTGGTGCACGAGAGTAAAGCACACGGACTCAACTAATCTTTATTATATAACTCTCATACTCAATTACAAGGGTAGGTAGATCTCAAAGCAAAATCCTAAGCAAAGCAAATCTGAAACTTTATTTCTCTAATCCACGAAATAACTAAGGATCAAACTAAAATAAAAGATGATGGTGTAAAGTGATGGTGATACAATACCGGGGTGCCTCCCCCAAGCTTGGAACAAGCTAGGGGTTGTGCCCATACCCATGTACTCAAGTGTTCTTCAGTGATGGTGGTGGTGTGCGGAAATCCCCCATCTGCCAAGGCATAGGTTCCCCATCATGGAAAGAAACTCTTATCTCCGGAATCCCGAAATCAGCAGCGAGGCTCATCCTTTTAAACCTAGATTCATACTCACAGTTCTGGGTTTGGAGTTCATAGATTTGATCTTGGAGGTGCTCGATCCGCTCTTGAAGCTTTAAGAGAGCTTCTCCCACGCTCCTTGTGTCAATCTTGTTTTCGCGGATGAAGTCCTGATCATAGAGTGATTAGCACTCAGACCACGTTCAACCATCCCTTGGCACTTGAAGATCTCCTACTCCACTTCTGCAAGCCTGTCCTTGTCACTTCCCTCCTTCTTGGGACCTTGGACATCCCGGATGTGGAGCACCCCCTCACGCATCTCAATGGCTTGAGGGTGCTTCATCACCTCCGGCAAGTAGGGGTTGATGACCTTCTCGAAGAACTTGTCTTTAGATGAACTTGGGGAAGTCATGGCGATCTAAATCTGTCAGAAAAACAGCTCGAAACAAGAACAGAGGAGAAACTCGTGATGAAGTGGTCAGAACATCCAGGATTATATATAATGATCTTTTCTAGGTCAGAATACGTGCTCGGGAAGAAATCAGAGTTGGGGAGGCACACGAGGGCCGCACAAGCCATCAGGGCACGCCCCAGGGGGCGCGCCCTGTTGGCTTGTGCCTCCCTCGTGGGTCCCCATAACTCCGTTTTATTTTTGGATTTTTTCTAAAATACCGAAACCAACAGAAACTATTTTTTTGGAATTTTTGGAGTCGGTTTACTTACCGTACGACATACCTACCTCTTTTCAGGTTTCTAGAGTGTTCCGAAAGGTCTCCCGTATGTGTTCTTCCGGTGTTATTACTTGGATGACATTAGTCTCTTCATTAATGGGTGTACCTGAAATATAATGCTTGATTCTTTGCCCATTCACGAGTCTCGGGTTTTTGCCTTTGAAGTTATTAATTTTTATAGCACCAGAGCGGTAGACCTCTTCGACAATGTATGGACCTTCCCATTTGGATAAGAGTTTTCCTGCAAAAAAACTGAAACAAGAATTGTATAAAAGCACAAGGTCTCCTGTATTGAATTCCCGTTTTTGAATCCTTTTGTCATGCCATCTTTTAACGTTTTCTTTAAACAACTTGGCATTCTCCTAGGCTTGTGTCCTCCATTCATCTAGTGAGCTAATATCAAATAACCTCTTTTCACCGGCAAGTTTAAAATCATAATTCAGTTCCTTAATTGCCCAATAAGCCTTATGTTCTAGTTTAAGAGGCAGATGACAAGCTTTCCCATACACCATTTTATATGGGGAAATCCCCATGGGGTTTTTATAAGCAGTTCTATAAGCCCAAAGAGCATGGTCTAGTTTCTTAGACCAATTATTCCTAGATCTATTTACAGTCTTTTGCAAGATTAATTTTAATTCTCGATTGCTCAATTCAACCTGGACACTAGACTGAGGATGATATGGTGATGCAATTATATGATTAACATCATATTTAGCTAGAAGTTTATGGAAAGCACCATGAATAAAATGTGAACCACCCTCAGTCATTAAATATCTAGGGACTACAAACCTCGGAAAAATGATTTCCTTAAGCATTTTAATAGAGGTGTTATGATCAGCACTACTAGTTGGAATAGCCTATACCCACTTAGTAACGTAATCAACATCAACTAAAATATGAGTATATACCCATTTAAGGAAGGCAAAGGTCCCATAAAGTCAAAACCCCAAACATCGAATGGTTCAATGACAAGTGAATAGTTCCTAGGCATTTCCTGACGTTTACCAATGTTACCAACTCTTTGACATTTATTACATGAAAGGACATACTTACGAGCATCTTTGAAGAGAGTAGGCCAATAAAAACCAGATTCTAATACCTTGTGTGTAGTTCTGTAACCAGCATAGTGTCCTCCGTAAGGCTCAAAATGACACTTCCTTAAAATATGTCCCTATTCATGCTCATGTATACAACACTAATAACACCATCTACTCCATCTTTATAAAGATGTGGGTCATCCCAAAAGTAATGTCGTAAATCCTAAAAGAATTTTTTCTTTTGTTGATTGGTGAAACTAGATGGAATATATTTAGCAACAATATAATTAGCATAATCAGCATACCAAGGAGTACTATGTGAAGTATTTATAGAAGCAAGTTGTTCATCAGGAAAATTATCATCAATAGGTAGTGGGTCATCAAGAACATTTTCCATTCTAGACAAGTTAGCTGCTATAGGGTTTTCAGCTCCCTTTCTATCAACAATATGCAAATCAAACTCTTGAAGCAAAAGCACCCACCTAATAAGTCTAGTCTTAGCATCTTTCTTTTTCCATAAGGTATTTTATGGCAGCATGATCCGTATGAATAGTTGATACGTCCATTTTGCATCATGATTTCCTACAATTATTTATTATGTTTTGTTGAATAATAATGCTTTAGGGAGTGATTCTAATGCCTTTTCTCTCATAATATGCAAGGTTTACACAAAGAGGGAGAATACCGACAGCTGGAATTCTGGACCTGAAAAAGCACATCAGAGATACCTGATCTGCACATCTCCAAATAAGTTGAAACTTTATGGAGAATTATTTTACATTATATAATATATATTGGAGCAAATAACTACCGGAGGGGGCCACCCTGGTGAGCACAAGACACCAGGGCGCGCCAGGCCCCCCAGGCGCGCCCTGGTGGGTTGTGCCCAGTACGGCCCACCTCCAGTGCCCATCTTCTGGTATATAAGGTCTATTTACCTAGAAAAAATAAGGAGAGGACTTTCGCTAAGGAACGTCACCGTCTCGAGGCGGAACTTGGGCAGGAGCACTTTTACCCTCCGGCGGAGCGATTCCACCAGGGGAACTTCCCTCCCGAAGGGGGAAATTGAAGCCATCGTCATCACCAACACACCTCTCATCTTTGGGAGGCCAATCTTCATCAACAACTTCAACAGCACCATCTCCTCTCAAACCCTAGTTCATCTCTTGTGTTCAATCTTTGTACCGGAACCTCAGATTGGTACCTGTGGGTGACTAGTAGTGTTGATTACATCTTGTAGTTGATTACTATAAGGTTTATTTGGTGGAAGATTAAATGTTCAGATACATTATGCTATTCAATACCCCTCTGATCTTGAGCATGAATATTATTTGTGAGTAGTTACCTTTGTTCTTGAGGTCACGGGAGAAGTCATGTTGCAAGTAATCATGTGAATTTGATATGTGTTCGATATTTTGATGATATGTATGTTGTGATTCCCTTAGTGGTGTCATGTGAACGTCGACTACATGACACTTCACCATCCTTGGGCGTAAGGGAATGCATTGTGGAGTAGTTATTAGATGATGGGTTGCTAGAGTGACAGAAGCTTAAACCCTAGTTTATGCGCTACTTCGTAAGGGGCTGATTTGGATCCAAACGTTTAATGTTATGGTTAGATTTTATCTTAATACTTTTCTCGTAGTTGCGGATGCTTGCGAGGGGTTTAATCATAAGTGGGAGGTTTGTTCAAGTAAGAACAGCACCCAAGCACCGGTCCACCCACATATCAAATTATCAAAGTAGCGAACACAAATCAAACCAACATGATAAAAGTGACTAGATGAAATTCCCGTGTACCCTCAAGAACACTTTGCCTATTATTAGAGACTGTTTTGGCCTGTCCTTTGCCACAAAAGGATTGGGCTACCTTGCTGCACTTTATTTACCGTTACCGTTACTTGCTCGTTGCCAATTATCTTGCTATCAAACTATCTGTTACCTACAATTTCAGTGCTTGCAGAAATTACCTTGCTGAAAACCGCTTGTAATTTCCTTCTGCTCCTCGTTGGGGTCGACACTCTTACTTATCGAAAGGACTACGATTGACCCCCTATACTTTTAGGTCATAAAGACTCTTTTCTGGCGCCGTTGCCGAGGAGTGAAGCGCTCTTGGTAAGTGGAAGTTGGTAAGGAAAAACTTATACTACGTGCTGAAATTTATTGTCACTTGCTACTATGGAAAACAATCCTTTGAGGGGTTTGTTCGGGGTATCTTCACCTTGACCGGAACCACAATTAGTTTCCCCTCAACCTACTGCACCTACTGAAAATATTGGCTATGAAATTCCTTCGTGTATGGTAGAACAACTGCATGCTAAACCTTATACAGGAGATGGAGCTGAACATCCTGATATGCACCTATTATGTGTGAATGAAATTTGTGGATTATTTAAGCTTGCAGGTTTACCCGGAGATGAAGCTAAGAAGAAGGTTTTCCCTTTATCTTTAAAGGGAAAGCACTGACATGGTATAGGCTATGTGATGATATTGGATCATGGAACTGGAATCGATTGCAATTGGAATTCCATCAAAAGTTTTATCCCATGCATCTAGTTCATCGTGATCGGAATTATATATATAATTTTTGGCCTCGTGAAGGAGAAAGCATCGCTCTAGCTTGGGGGAGGCTTAAGTCAACGTTATATTCATGCCCAAATCATGCCATCCCGAGAGAAGTTATTATTTAGAATTTTTATGCTCGGCTTTCTCATAATGATCAATCCATGCTCGATACTTCTTGTGCTGGTTCTTTTATGAAGAAGACTATTGAATTCAAGTGGGATCTCTTAGAAAGAATTAAACGCAACTCTGAAGATTGGGAACTCGACGAAGGTAATGAGTCAGGTATAAAGCTTAAGTTTGACTGTGTTAAATCTTTTATGAATACCGATGTTTTTCACAAGTTTAGCACTAAATATGGACTCGACTCTGAGATAGTAGCCTCTTTTTGTGACGCATTTGCTACTCATGCTGATCTCCCTAAGGAGAAGTGGTTTAAATATCATCCCCCTATTAAAGAAGAAATTAAAGAACCGGTAAAAGCTAAATATGAAACCATCATTTACAATGTTGATCCAGTTGTGCCTACCGCTTATATTGAAAAACCACATTTCCATGTTAGGATAAAGGAACATGCTAAGGTATCAACTGTGGTTTGCAAGAGTAATATTAGAGCACCTAAGCCCCCTGAGAAAATTAAAGTGGAACCTAGTGTTGCTATGGTTAAAGATCTCTTGGTAGAAAATATTGATGGGCATGTCATTTACTTCAGTGATGAAGCTGCTAGAATTGCTAAACCCGATGAAAAAGATAAACATAGACCCGTAGTGGGCATGCCTGTTGTCTCAGTCAAAATAGGAGATCATTGCTATCTTGGTTTATGTGATTTGTGTGCTAGTGTGAGTGCTATTCCTTTTACCTTATACCAAGAAATTATGAATGATATAGCACCCACTGAAATGGAAGACATTGATGTTACTATTAAACTTGCTAATAGAGACACCATCACACCACTTGGGATTGTTAGAGATGTTGAAGTCTTGTGTGGGAATGTAAAATACCCTACTGATTTTCTAGTTCTTTGTTCCGCACAAGATGACTTTTGTCCCATTATCTTTGGTAGACCTTTCTTGAGCATCGTCAATGCTAAGATAGATTGTGAAAAACAAACTGTCGGTGTTAGTTTCGGTGATGTGTCCCACGAATTTAATTTCTCCAAGTTTAGTAGATGACCTCGTGATAGAGAAGTATCTAGTAAGGATGAAATAATTGGTCTTGCTTCTATTGCCGTGCCTCCTACTGATCCAGTAGAACAATATTTGCTTGACCATGAAAATGATATGCACTTGCATGAAAGAAATGAAATAGATAAAATTTTCTTTGAACAACATCCTCTCCTAAAACACAATTTGCCTATTGAAACTCTTGGAGGTCCTCCTCCACCTAAAGGTGATCCTGTGTTTGAACTAAAGCAATTGCCTGATACTTTGAAGTATGCTTATCTTGATGAGAAAAAGATATATCCTATTATTATTAGTGATAACCTTTCAAAACATGAAGAAGAAAGATTATTAAAAATTCTGAGGAAGCATCGGGCTGCTATTGGATATACTCTTGATGATCTTAAGGGCATTAGTCCCACTCTATGTCAGCACAAGATTAATATGGAACCTGATGCTAAACCCGTTGTTGATCACCAACGGCGATTGAATCCTAAGATGAAAGAAGTGGTAAGAACTGAAATATTAAAGCTTCTGGAAGCAGGTATAATCTATCCCATAGCTGATAGTAGATGGGTAAGTCCCGTTCATTGTGTCCCTAAGAAAGGAGGTTTTATCATTGTTCCTAATGATAAAAATGAACTCATTCCACAAAGAATTGTCACTGGCTATAGAATGGTAATTGATTTTAGAAAATTAAAAAAAGCTACTAGAAAAGATTGTTACCCTTTGCCTTTCATTGATCAGATGTTAGAAAGATTATCTAAGCACACACACTTTTGTTTTCTGGATGGATATCCTGGTTTCTCTCAAATACCTGTATCACAATCTGATCAAGAGCAAACCAACTTTAGTTGTCCTTTTGGAACCTATGCTTATAGACGTATGCCTTTTGGTTTATGCAATGCAACTGCGACCTTTCAAAGATGTATGACTGCTATATTCTCCTACTTTTGTGAAAAGATTGTGGAGGTTTTCATGGATGATTTTTCCGTTTACGGAACTTCTTTTGATGATTTTGCAGAGATGTGAACAAACTAATCTTGTCTTGAATTGGGAGAAGTGCCACTTTATGGTTAATGAAGGTATTGTCTTGGGGCATAAAATATCTGAACGAGGTATTGAGGAGGATAAAGCTAAAGTTGATGCAATTGAGAAAATTCCATGTCCTAAAGATATTAAAGGTATTCGAAGTTTCCTTGGTCATGCTGGGTTCTATAGGAGGTTCATTAAAGACTTCTCAAAAATTTCTAGGCCTCTTACTAATCTTTTACAAAAGGATATCCCTTTTGTTTTTTATGACGATTGTGTAGAAGCCTTTGAAACACTCAAGAAATCCTTAACTTCTGCACCTATCGTCCAACCACCTTATTGGAACTTGCCTTTTGAAATTATATGTGATGCTAGTGATTATGCTGTTGGTGTTGTTCTAGGACAAAGGGTTGATAAGAAATTGAATGTTATCCATTATGCTAGCAAAACTCTAGACAATGCCCAACGAAATTATGCTACTACTGAAAAAGAATTTTTAGCAGTTGTGTTTGCTTGTGATAAATTTAGATCCTACATTGTTGATTCCAAAGTCATTGTTCACACCGATCATGCTGCTATAAAATATCTTATGGAAAAGAAAGATGCTAAACCTAGACTCATTAGGTGGGTTCTCTTGTTTCAAGAATTGGACTTACATATTGTTGATAGGAAAGGAGCTGAGAACCCCGTAGCTGATAACTTGTGTAGTTTAGAAAATATTCTTGATGACCCACTACCTATTGATGATAGCTTTCCTGATGAAAATTTAGCTGCAATAAATGTTTCTCAAAACACTCCTTGGTATGCTGATTATGCTAATTACATTTTCGCTAAATATATACCACCTAGCTTCACATACCAACAAAAGAAAAAATTCTTCTATGATTTAAGACATTACTTTTGGGATGACCCACATCTTTATAAAGAAAGAGTAGATGGTATTATTAGACGTTGTGTACCTGAGCATGAACAGGAACAAATCCTACGGAAATATCATTCCAAAGCTTATGGAGGACATCACGCGGGAGATAGAACAGCTCACAAGGTATTGCAATCTGGTTTTTATTGGCCTACTCTCTCCAAGGATGCCCGTAAGTTTGTCTTGTCTTGTGATGAATGTCAAAGAATTGGTAATATCGGTAAGCATCAGGAAATGCCTATGAAATATTCACTTGTTGTTGAACCATTTGATGTTTGGGGTTTTGATTATATGGGACCTTTTCTTTCTCTAACGGATACACTCATATTTTGGTTGTTGTTGATTATGTCACTAAGTGGGTAGAAGCTATTCCAACTAGTAGTGCTGATCATAACACCTCCATTAAAATGCTTAAAGAAGTCATCTTCCCGAGGTTTGGAGTCCCTAGATATTTAATGACTGATGGTGGTTCACACTTTATCCATGGTGCTTTTTGTAAGATGCTTGCTAAATATGATGTTAACCCTAGAATTGCATCACCCTATCATCCTCAATCTAGTGGTCAAGTTGAACTTAGCAATAGAGAAATAAAATTGATATTACAAAAAACTGTTAATAGGTCTCGAAAGAATTGGTCTAAGAAACTAGATGATGCACTTTGGGCCTATAGAACAGCTTATAAAAATCCTATGGGTATGTCTCCGTACAAAATGGTATATGGAAAAGCTTGTCATTTGCCTCTAGAGTTAGAACATAAAGCATTCTGGGCAATTAAAGAACTCAATTATGATTTCAAACTTGTCGGTGAGAAGAGGTTATTTGATATTAGCTCACTAGATGAATGGAGAACCCAAGCCTATGAAAATGCCAAACTATTCAAAGAAAAAGTAAAAAGATGGCATGACAAAAGAATCCAAAAGCGCGAATTCAAAATAGGAGACTTTGTTCTTTTGTACAACTCTCGTTTAAGATTTTTTGCATGTAAGCTTCTCTCCAAATGGGAAGGACCATATATTATCGAGGAGGTTTATCATTCTGGAGCTATCAAGATCAATAATGCCGAAGGTACTAACCCGAAGGTGGTCAATGGACAAAGAATTTAACACTATATCTCAGGTACGCCTATTAATGTTGAAAGCAATCTTAGTCAAACCATGACACCGGAGGAACACAAAAAAGAAACCTTCTGGAACACTCCGGAATTCTGGAAAAGAGGAGGTACGTGATACGGTAAGTAAACAGACTCCGAAAAATCCGCAAAAATATGTTCTGTCAGTTTTTGAATATTAAAAAAATAGGAAAATAAGAAATAAACAGGAAAGCAACCCAGACGCGCCCTGGTGGGTTGTGCTCACCCCGAACATCTTCCCGACTCCGTTTTCCTCGACTATTTTGACCACCGCATCGCAGAAAAATCCTTTTTTCTTGTTTCGTGTTGTTTTCCTGGCAGATCTGAAAATATGTCGTCTCAAGATTCAGAGGGGGAGAGCTATGTTGCTGACTATATTGCAAACCCCAAGATCTATGGAGAAGCGGAGCATTATGGATGGACCTCAGACGAGGGGGAAGACGCTGCCATGAAGGAAACAAAGGACGATAGCTCCGAGGAAGAGGATGACCCACTACCTCAGCCCGGAGACATGCATGTGGAATTCAAGAAGTCAAGCCTCCCTAAAGGATACAAAGTTGAGGTTCAATTTATTCCAACCCGTTTTCTACAGGAAAGCAAGGCGGCAATATGCAAAAAGATATTAAAGCTCGAGTTGGAGAATGATGATCTAAGGGAGGAAAATTTTATGCTCAAATATAACTTGAAGAAGAAGGCTACTTCATCACCACCACCAAAGGAGACTTGAGCACACGGGTATGGGCACTCCCCTTGGCTTGAGCCAAGCTTGGGGGAGGTGCCCCGGTATCGTATCACCATCACTTTTATTCACCTTTACCTATTTTAGTTCGATCTTTAGCCTTTTCATGATTTAGTTGAATAAAAGTTTAGTATGATCTACTTTCATGTGCTAGTTTCGTGATCTATCTATCTATGTAATCAAGTGAGAGTTATATAATAAAGTTTAGTTTGAGCTTTTGCTTCTTTATTTTCTTGTTGCAATCAAAATAAATTGAAAGAGAAATAAATGAAAAGAATCATATGCTAATCTTATGGTAAGTAATGACATCAAATAGGGAAAATTATAAGTGGTAAAATTTATTGGAGATTGACAAACATAGGATTGGTCAATGATGCAATTCATGAAAGAATTAATAAGGGAAGAGAAGATTCACATGCAAATACACTATCTTGGACATCTTTTATGATTGTGAGCCCCCATTAAATATTATATGTCAAAATTGTTGACGTTGGACAAGGAAGACAACATAATGATTTATGTTTGTTCATATTCACATAGAAGTTATATTGTCATAGATCCTTCAACATGTGGTGCTTTCTCAATATCTTTGCTAGCCCAAAATTCCGCACTAAGTAGAGATACTACTTGTGCATCCAAAAACCCAAAACCCAAATTCATGCTTTCAGAGTCCACCATACCTACCTACCGACCGAGTAAGATCCTTCAAGTAAGTTGTCATCGATGCAATAAGGCAATAAAAATTGCTTCTAAATGTGTTTTGATCAATTGGTGTAAGAGAAAATTGAGCGCTATATGAACTTATGATGGCAAAGTAATAAAAGCAACGGACTGCATAATAAAGGTTGCTATCATAGGGGGCAATATAGTGCGACATTCTTTTACATTAAGGGATTGAGCATAGAAACCAAAAAGCGCATGACAACCTCTGCTTCCCTCTGCGAAGGGCCTATCTTTTACTTTTATGTATTTACTTTTATGCAAGAGTCAAAGTATTCTTACCTATTTCTTTTTACCTTTTCTTTTTGCAAACATCATGTGGTGAGGAAAGATCTAGGCACATATATCCAGTTGGATGTGAGTAAGCATGAGTTATTATTGTTGACATCACCCTTGAGGTGAGTATGTTGGGAGGCGAAACTATAAGACCCTATCTTTCTACGTGTCCGGTTGAAACTTTTTGCTCATGGGTATGTTGTGAGTGTTAGCAATCATAGAAGACTAAATGATGGTTGAGTATGTGGACTTGCCAAAAGGCTCCGACAAAAGACCCTTCCTGAAAATATGATGAATTGTAGTTGCAAAGTTGACTGAGAACATAGTTTGTTGGTTTCCAATAAGGTTTATGCTTTATACTTCTATGTTGTGATGAATCGTTACATGTTCATGAGAAGTTATATGATGAAGTTATATAATAAAAGTTATATGAATAAGTTCTTTGATAAAGTTTGTTGCTGCTATGATAATAAGCATGATGCTACTATGTCCGTATTTTTATTTTTTTCGACACCTCGCTCTCAAACCATGTGGACATGCTTTTCAATATCGGCTTTCGCTTGAGGACAAGCGAGGTCTAAGCTTGGGGGAGTTGATACGTCTATTTTGCATCATGATTTCCTACTGTTATTTATAATGTTTTGTTGAATAATAATGCTTTAGGGAGTGATTCTAATGCCTTTTTCTCATAATATGCAAGGTTTACACAAAGAGGGAGAATACCGGCAGCTGGAATTCTGGACCTGAAAAAGCACATTAGAGATACCTATTCTGCACATCTCCAAATAAGCTGAAACTTTACGGAGAATTATTTTGGATTACATAATAAATATTGGAGCAAATAACTACCAGAGGGGGCCACCCTGGTGAGCACAAGACACCAGGGCGCGCCAGGCCCCCAGGCCCTGGTGGGTTGTGCCCAATACGGCCCACCTCCGGTGCCCATCTTCTGGCATATAAGGTCTTTTCACCTAGAAAAAATAAGGAGCGGACTTTCGGGACAGAACGCCGCCATCTCGAGGCGGAACTTGGGCAGGAGCACTTTTGCCCTCCGACGTAGCGATTCCCCCAGGGGAACTTCCCTTCCGGAGGGGGAAATCAAAGCCATCGTCATCACCAACACCCCTCTCATCTTTGGGAGGCCAATCTTCATCGACATCTTCAACAACACCATCTCCTCTCAAACCCTAGTTCATCTCTTGTGTTCAATCTTTGTACCGGAACCTCAGATTGGTACATGTGGGTGACTAGTAGTGTTGATTACATCTTGTAGTTGATTACTATATGGTTTATCTTGTGGAAGATTATATGTTCAGATCCATTATGCTATTCAATACCCCTCTGATCTTGAGCATGAATATTATTTGTGAGTAGTTACCTTTGTTCTTGAGGTCACGGGAGAAGTCATGTTGCAAGTAATCATGTGAATTTGATATGTGTTCGATATTTTGATGATATGTATGTTGTGATTCCCTTAGTGGTGTCATGTGAACGTCGACTACATGACACTTCACCATCCTTGGGCCTAAGGGAATGCATTGTGGAGTAGTTATTAGAGGATGGGTTGCTAGAGTGACAGAAGCTTAAACCCTAGTTTATGCGCTACTTCGTAAGGGGCTAATTTGGATCCAAACGTTTAATGCTATGGTTAGATTTTATCTTAATACTTTTCTCGTAGTTGTGGATGCTTGTGAGGGGGTAATCATAAGTGGGAGGTTTGTTCAAGTAAAAACAGCACCCAAGCACCGGTCCACCCACATATCAAATTATCAAACTAGCGAACACAAATCAAACCAACATGATAAAAGTGACCAGATGAAATTCCTATGTACCCTCAAGAACACTTTGCCTATTATTAGAGACTGTTCTGGCATGTCCTTTGCCACAAAAGGATTGGGATACCTTGCTGCACTTTATTTACCATTACCGTTACTTGCTCATTACCAACTATCTTGCTATCAAACTATCTGTTACCTGCACTTTTAGTGCTTACAGAAATTACCTTGCTAAAAACCGCTTGTCATTTCTTTCTGCTCCTCGTTGGGTTCGACACTCATACTTATCGAAAGAGCTACGATTGACCCCCTATACTTGTGGGTCATCAATAGTTACTTTAGAATCAATGATATAAGGTCTAAACTTATCACATGCAAAGACAACTGCTAAAAATTCCTTTTCAGTGGTGGCATAATTTCTTTGGGCAGCATCTAGAGTTTTACTAGCATAATGGATAACATTCAATTTCTTGTCTACTCTTTGCCCTAGAATAGCACCAACAGCATAATCACTAGCATCACACATAATTTGAAATGGCAAGTTCCAATCAGGTGGTTGAACAATGGGTGCAGAAATCAAAGCTTTCTTAAGTATTTCAAAAGCTTCTACACAATCATCATCAAAAAACAAAAGGAATGTCTTTTTGAAGAAGATTAGTTAACGGCCTAGAAATCTTTGAGAAATCTTTGATGAAACACCTATAGAAACCAGCATGACCAAGGAAACGTCTTATACCTTTGATATCTTTTGGGCATGGCATCTTCTCAATTGCATCAACTTTTGCTTTGTCCACTTCAATACCTCATTCAGAAATTTTATGCCCAAGCACTATGCCTTCATTCACCATAAAATGGCACTTCTCCCAATTCAAGACAAGATTAGTTTCTTCACATCTCTTCAAAACTCGATCAAGGTTGCTCAAGAAATCATCAAAAGAAGTCCCGTAAACGGAAAATTCATCCATGAAAACCTCAACAATCTTTTCACAAAAATCAGAGAATATAGCAGTCATACATCTTTGAAAAGTAGCAGGTGCATTTCATAAACCAAAAGGCATACGTTCCAAAAGGGCAAGTAAAAGTAGTTTTCTCTTCATCCTCTTTTTAGACGATTATTTGAGAAAAGCCAGAATATCCATCAAGAAAATAAAAGTGTGTGTGCGTAGTGATGTCTACGACGCAACTTTATTCTTGTAGACTTTGTTGGGCCTCCAAGCGCAGAGTTTTGTAGGACAGTAGCAATTTTCCCTCAAGTGGATGACCTAAGGTTTATCAATCTGTGGGAGGTGTAGGATGAAGATGGTCTCTCTCAAACATCCCTGCAATCAAATACAAGAAATCTTTTGTGTCCCCAACACACCCAATACAATGGCAAATTATATAGGTGCACTAGTTCGGCGAAGAGATGGTGATACAAGTGCAATATGGATGGTAGATATAGGTTTTTGTAATCTGAAAATATAAAAACAGCAAGGTAGCAAGTAACAAAAGTGAGCACAAACAGTATTGCAATGCTTGAAAACAAGGCCTAGGGCCGTACTTTCACTAGTGCAATCTCTCAACAATGCTAATATAATTGGATCACATAACCATCCCTCAATGTGCAACGAAGAATCACTCCAAAGTTCTTATCTAGCGGAGAACATAAGAAGAAATTGTTTGTAGGGTACGAAACCACCTTAAAGTTATCCTTTTCGATCGATCTATTCAAGAGTTTGTACTAAGATAACATCAAGTTATCCTTTCCGTTCGATCTATCTAAGAGTTCGTACTAGAATAACACCATATGATATGCATCAACCAACTCTAATGTCACCTAGATACTCCAATGTCACCACAAGTATCCATGAGTTAATTATAAGATACACATCAAACAATTTTAGATTCATAATACTCAATCCAACGCAAAGAACCTCAAAGAGTACCCCGAGATTTCTACCGGAGAAAGTAGGACAAGAACGTGTATCAACCCCTATGCATAGATTACCCCAATTTCACCTCGGCAATCCGCAAGTTGAGTACCAAAACATATATCAAGTGGATCAATAGAATGCCCCATTGTCACTACGGGTATCCGCATGCAATACATATATGAAGTGTTCTCAAATCCAATATTCAATCCAACATAACGGTATCTCAAAGGGAAAGATTCAATTCATCACAACGTGATAGCAAGGGAATAACATCATGTGATCCGACTATATTAACAAAGCCCGTGATACATCAAGATCATGACATCTCAAGAACACGAGAGAGAGAGATTGAACACATAGCAACTAGTACATACCCTCAGCCCCAAGGGTGGACTACTCCCTCCTTGTCATGGCCTCCGCCGGGATGATGAAGATGGCCACCGGAGATGGATTCCCCTCTCCGACAGGGTACTAGAACATCTCCAGATTGGTCTTTCGTCGATACAGAGAGTTTCGGCGGCGGAGCGGAGAGTCTAGGGTTATTTCTAATGGTTTCTATATTTATAGGAATTTTGAGCGTCGGTTTCACGCGAAGATGGGCCACGAGGTGGGCACGATACACCAGGGCGCGCCGAGGGGGCCTGGCGCGCCCTGGTGGGTTGTGCCCACCTCGTGGCTCTTCTAGCCCTCCCACGAAGCATCTAGTGCCTCTTTTGTTCCAAAAAAATCATCAAAAAGTTTCAGGCGATTCCGAGAACTTTCATTTTCTGCACAAAAACAACACCACAATAGTTCTACTGAAAACAGCTTCAGTCCGGGTTAGTTCTAAATAAATCATATAAAGTGCATCAAAACCATATAAAAGTATTGTAAACATAGGTGAATATGGCATGAATACTTCATAAATTATCGATACGTTGGAGACGTATCACTTAGATAATCTTTCTAGCATTTGATCGATAAGAGGTAAAGGGTAATGATCTTTCCTAGTAGCTTTGTTTAATTTCCTGAAATCAATCACCATCCTATAACCAGTGACTATTCTTTGTGGGATAATTTCATTTTTATCATTAGGAACTACAGTTATACCTCCTTTCTTAGGAACACAATGAACATGACTTACCCATCTACTATCAGCAATAGATTAAATTATACCTGCTTCCAAAAGCTTTAGTATTTCACTTCTTACCACTTCCTTCATCTTAGGATTTAAGCGGCATTGATGATCAACGGCAGGTTTAGCATCCGGTTCCATATTAATCTTGTGCTGACATAGAGTGGGACTAATGCCCTTAAGATCATTGAGAGTATATCCAATAGCAGCCCGGTGCTTCTTTAGAGTTTTAAGTAATCTCTTTTCTTCATGCTCTGAAAGGTTATCACTGTTAATAACAGGATATATCTTCTTTTCATCAAGGTAAGCATATTTCAAAGTATCGGGTAAAGTCTTTAGTTCAAACACGGGATCTCCCTTGGGTGGAGGGGGATCCCCTAAAATATCAACCGGTAAGTGGTGTTTAAGAATAGGCATTTTCTTAAGAAATATGTCATCTATGTCATTTCTCTCATTCATATGCATATCATTTTCATGGTCTAGCAAATATTGTTCTAACGGATCGGTAGGAGGTATAAGACAATAGAAGCAAGACCAAAGATCTCATCTTTGCTTGGTAATTCCTTCTCATGTGGTTGTTTACTAAACTTGGAGAAATTAAATTCATGAGACACATCGCCAAAGCTTACTTTAACCATCTCAGTAACACAATTAATTTCAACATTAACAGTGTTCAAGAAAGGTCTACCAAATATAATGGGACAAAATTTATCTTGTTCTGAACCAAGTACTAGAAAATCAGTGGGGTACTTCACCTTTCCACATAAGACCTTAACATCTCTAACAATCCCAAGTGGTGTAATAGTGTCTCGGTTTGCAAGTTTAATAGTAACATCAATCTCTTCAAGCTCACATGGTGCTATGTCATTCATAATTTCTTGATATAAAGTAAAAGGTATAGCGCTAACACTAGCACCAATATCACACAAGCCATGATAACAATGATCTCCAATTTTAATTGAAACCACATGCATGCCAACGACTGGTTTATTTTTATCTAGTTCATCTTGCGCATTTCTAGAAGGTTTTTATAATTCTAGCGGCTTTACCACAGAAGTACATAACTTGACCATCAATGTTATCAACTAGAATATCTTTAACATGACTCTTATTAACCACAGTTGTAGCCTTAGCATGTTCCTTAATTCTAACAGGGAAAGGTGGCTTCTCAATGTAAGCAGTAGGAACAATTGGATCAACATGGCTAAAAATTATTTCTTCCTTCTCAATTTTAATAGATTTATCTAGTTGCTTTTCAATGGGTGGATGTTATTTAAACAACTTCTCCTTAGGGAGATCAACATGAGTAGCAAATGATTCACATAAAGAAGCTACTATCTCAGAGTCAAGGCCGTATTTATTACTCAACTTATAGCAAGCATCAGTTTCCATAAAAGATTTAACACAATCGAACTTAAGCTTTGTACCTGACTCTTTACCTTTTTCGAGTTCCCAATCTTCAGAGTTGTGTTTAATCCTTTCCAAAAGATCCCATTTGAATTCAATAGTCCTATTCATGAAGGAACCAGTAGAAGAAGAATCGAGTAGTACTTGATCATCATGAGAAAGCCGAGCATATTTTTTTGCATAATAGTATTTCTTGAAATATCATGGTTGGGGCAGGTGTGCAATATAGATTTAAGCCTCCCCCAAGCTTGAGCGATACTTTCTCCTTCATGAGGCCAGCAATTATAAATAAAGTTTCAATCACGATGAACTAGATGCATAGGATAAAACTTCTGATGAAATTCCAACTTCAAGCGATTCCAGTCCCATGATCCAATATCGCCCAATAGCCTATACCACATTAACGCCTTTCCCTCCAAAGATAAAGGGAAAACTTTCTTCTTAACTTTGTCTCCAGACAACCCTGCTAGCTGAAATAATCCACAAACTTCATCGACAAATATCAAATGATAATCAGGATGAGTCGTTCCATCATAGGGATGTGATAAGAGTTTTTCAAGCATACCCGAAGGAATCTCATAATAAATATTTTCAGTAGGTTCAGTAGGTTGAGGAAAAATTTCTTCATCTTCAGTTCGAGCCGAAGATGCCCCGAACAAACCACTCAAAGGGTGACTGTTCATAGCGACAAGCAGCAATAAATTTCAGCACATATAGAAAACGTTTCTTTACCAATTCCACTTACCAAAGGCGCTTCACTCCCCGGCAATAGCGCCAGAAAAGAGTCTTGATGACTCACAATTATAGGGGATCAATCATAGTCTTTTCAATAAGTAAGAGTGTCAAACCCAACGAGGAGCAGAAGGAAATGATAAGCGGTTTTCGGCAAGGTATTCTCTGCAAGTGTTGTAATTAACGATAGTAGATAGTTTTGTAGCAAGATGATTCGTAACAAGTGACAAGTAAAAATAGTAGCAAAGGTGCAGCAAGGTAGCCCAATACTTTGTGTAGCAAAGGAGAGGCTTGAAAGTACTCTTATATTAAACAAGCGCTCCCGAGGACACATGGGAATTTCTGTCTAGTCATGTTCATCATGTTGAGTTGCTTCGCGTTCGCTACTTTGATAATTTGATATGTGTGTGGACCGGTGCTAAGGTGTTGTTCTTACTTGAACTAACAACCTACTTATGATTACCCCCTCTCGCAAGCATCCGCAACTATGAAAGAAGAATTAAGATAAATCTAACCATAGCATGAAACATGTGGATCCAAATCAGCCCCTTATGAAGCAACGCATAAACTGGGGTTTAAGCTTCTGTCACTCTAGCAATCCATCATCTACTTGTTACTCCACAATGACTTCCCTTAGGCCCATAACATGTTGAAGTGTCATGTAGTCGACGTTCACATGACACCACTAAGTGAAGTAACAACATACATATCATAAAAATATCAAACGAATACGAACTTCACATGATTACTTATAACAACACTACTACAGAATGGTCCAAAGATGACACATCAATCAGAGACCCTTCGTGGAAACTGTGTGCGATCCATCAATCGCAAATAGTATAGTTCAAGCTCTGTCGCTAATGACACGAACTGTGTGCGATGGCGGATCCATCAAATACGATTCAGAAAATAGTTGCGTGTGTGATGCTTGGCATACAGTTGGTGCTTATGAACTATTTGCGATTAGATAAGATAACACAAACGGTTCTCAAAATACGTATGTGTGTGAAGTACAACATACAGTTCATTCAGACAAACGGTTTGCATTGATCGAGCTAGAACACAAACGAGTTACCATAACAAGGTGTGTGTGATACCAGGCAAATAGTTCATTCATCAGAATTGTGTGGGAAGACCAATAATAAGCCAAACGATTCATACTAACAAGCTGTTTGGGTTGTTGGCAGATAGTTGCTGCCAAACAAATGTCAGCGATGGATGAAATCATTACCGACGCTTCGTTGGGAAGTGCCGTTTGCATGTATTAATATCACAGACGTTTATAATTATGACCCGTGTGCCTGCACATCACCCCGTTCTCCTCTCTCGCGTCTTGTCACCGCGTTGCCGCCCGAGGATTCCAGTGCACGCTTCGGCACCGCTTTTGGCCACGCGTCCGCTCGATGAGCCCGTTCCCGCGCACATCCTCGCAGGTTCCCGCGCACAAAACTGTCATATGGCTCTAGCTTCCCGCCCGGCTCAGTGAAATCCCAAATGCTTGCCGTCCTGCTATATAAACCCTCATAGCCGGCAACTCCACATTGCCTTCATCCATTCCCTCCCCGTAGCTTGTCTAGTTTGATTCTCCCCCAATCACCAATGGCACCGACCATTCGTCGTCGCCCAGGCACTCCGCCAGAGGACAGCGCTAGCTGGGAGGCTTCAACGCGTCGGCGCGGCAGTCCTCTGAAGCGTGTGGTGCACGTGGCATCCCTGGTGGGTGTGCGCACGCCACCAACTACACACTCAACCACCGCCACTACAGGAATCAGGCTCTTTGCCGTCTTCCATGGCGGACGACAAAGGGCACAACCACGGACGGCAAAGGCCATTGCCATCAGCCAACAGACGGCCAAATTTTCGTCCGAATAAACTCCGGTGCGGTGGGGCCCGCCCATGACCTTTGCCGTCTGCCTGCCCAATCTTTGCCGTCCGCTAGCCGACGGCAAAGGGTAGGTTGATGGCAAAGGCTTTCTTTGCCGTCTGCCTTACCTTTGCCGTCAATTTTCGGCAAGCTGATGGCCAAGGCTTGCTTTGCCGTCTGCCAGCTGACGGCAAAGACCAGGCGGACGGCAAACGATCTGATTCCTGTAGTGGCGCGCTACCCGAAGGCAGCTGCTGCCGGTGGCCGCTGTGGCCGCCAACACGCCGACAGCCGCCGTGGCCGCCACCCCACCGTCGTCCGTCTTTGCCACGACCCCGCCATCAGGTGGCAGGGTCATCACCCATCCGCCACCAAGGCCCGAATGCGGGAGGTGGAGGCTGCCAAAGGCCCGCCACCGGGATTCTACGTCGCAACCCTTGCGTGCTACATCTACTTCCTAGAGAAGGAGGTGGAGCGCCAGGTCGCGCACACGAAGAAGCTCACCGACAACGTGGCCACAGGAGAAGCCGCAGCGTCGGCGCTGAATGCGGAGATCTACGCCGAGTCCCGTCGCTTCGAGGAGGGGCGTCTTGAGCGCCGGAGGGCAGCACTGGCAGGCAACGGACATGACTCCAGCAACTCGTCGCCAGGCTCCTCCTCCACTTGCTCTTACTGAGCACGCTCGATTCTGCTGGAAATGGTACAAATCCCCTCCGTAGTACTAGTATTTAGGGGCTATTTTGTTCAGTTCATCTAACTATAGATATGGCTGAACTGTACCACGTACTTTAAATTAGCTAGTATATATAGTTGAACTAGCTATTTCAGTACGTGGTTGGCAACAATTGGGGAAAAGTTTGTTCGATTCAGCTATCGAGTTGAACTATTTTGTACAAAGACCAATGGTTAATCTATGAATGCAATCCATGTTTGCTGAATTTCAGTTGCAAAAGTGCACCGCAAAAGTGATTTTGTTCCTGCGAAATTCGACAAATGCTAGTGCTACAATGTTGACAAATGCCAATGTTACTAGATCGACAGATGCCAATGCTTCCGATTTGACACATGGCAATTTTACAAATATGAAAGATGCAAATCTTCCTGGATTGTCTGTACTAGGCACACATGTCATATTAGAGAAACATTTGCAATGACACATTGCACCAATCCTGCGCGCCAATATTTTCACTTGGCTTACGAGCGAAGGAAAGATAGCTGTCGATCTGTATACGGGTATTCAACCTGAACCATTTGTGATGAGTGTTTATTCAGAGAAAACGATGATGGTTTTTTGTTTACTATGTGAATTCAGAGATAAATACTTAGTTCATCAAACCATAGATTTCATTCAGCCAAGCTTTGACTTTACATTCATACAATCGAGATACAATATAAAGAAAACTAGTTGCGGTGGCGGCGGCGGCTGCGGCGTCCTGCGGCGGTGTTCTCGTGCTCTGGGGCGAAGTTGTATGATGTCTACTACGCAACCTTCTTCTTGTAGACTCGTGTTGGGCCTCCAAGCGCAGAGTTTTGTAGGACAGTAGCAAATTTCCCTCAAGTGGATGACCTAAGGTTTATCAATCCGTGGGAGGCATAGGATGAAGATGGTCTCTCTCAAACAACCCTGCAACCAAATAACAAAGAGTCTATTGTGTCCCCAACACACCCAATACAATGGTAAATTGTATAGGTGCACTAGTTCGGCGAAGAGATGGTGATACAAGTGCAATATGGATGGTAGATATAGGTTTTTGTAATATGAAAATATAAGAATAGCAAGGTAACTAATGATAAAAGTGAGCACAAACGGTATTGCAATGCTTGGAAACAAGGCCTAGGGTTCATACTTTCACTAGTGCAAGTTCTCTCAACAATACTGACATAGTTGAATCATATGTAAATCCCTCACGTGCGACAAAGAGTTCACTCCAAAGTCACAAATAGCGGAGAAAAACGAAGAAATCATTGTAGGGTACGAAACCACCTCAAAGTTATCTTTTCCGATCAATCTTATGAGCTATCCCTATAAGTGTCACGAACAGCCCTAGAGTTTGTACTAAAATAACACCTTAAGATACACATCAACCAAAACCCTAATGTCACCTAGATACTCCAATGTCACCACGAGTACCCATGGGCTTGACTATACGATATGCATCACACAATTTCAGATTCATCATGTTCAATCCAACACAAAGAACTTCAAAGAGTGCCCCAGAGTTTCTACCGGAGAGTCAAGACGAAAACATGTGCCAACCCCTATGCATAGATTTCCAAGGTCACGGAACCCGCAAGTTGATCACCAAAACATATATCAAGTGGATCAATAGAACATCCCATTGTCACCACGGATATCCCATCGCAAGACATACATCAAGTGTTCTCAAATCCTTTAAAAACTCAATCCGATAAGAAAACTTCAAAGGGAAAACTCAATTCATCACAAGAAGATAGAGAGGGGAAAACTCCATATGATTCATCTATATTAATAAAGCTCGCGGTACATCAAGATCGTCTCATCTCAAGAACACGAGAGAGAGAGATCAAACACATAGCTACTGGTACATACCCTCAGCCCCGAGGGCGAACTACTCCCTCCTCGTCATGGAGACCGCCGGGATGATGAAGATGGCCTCCGGTGATGGTTTCCCCCTCCGGCAGGGTGCCGGAACGGGCCCCCGATTGGTTTTTCGGGGCTACAAAGACTTGCGGCGGCGGAACACCCGATCTAGGTTTCTTTCTGGAGGTTTCTCGATTTATAGGAGTACTTGGCGTTGGAATCACGTCAGGGGGGTGCTCGAGGGAACCACAAGTCAGGGGGCGCGCCCTAGGGGGGGCGCGTCCCCTAGGCTTGTGGCCTCCTCGGGACTCCTCTCCGGTATCTTTTTGCTCCAGTATTTTTAATATTTTCCAAAAATATTCTCCTTAAATTTTCAGCCCATTCCGAGAACTTTTATTTCTGCACAAAAAATCACACCATGGTAGTTCTGCTGAAAACAGCGTCAGTCCGGGTTAGTGCTAATAAAATCATACCAAAATCATATAGAATTATTGTAAACATGGCATGAATACTTCATAAATTATAGATACGTTGGAGACGTATCAGCATCCCCAAGCTTAATTCCTGCTCGTCCTCGAGTAGGTAAATGATAAAAGAAATAATTTCTGAAGTGTGAATGCTAGCAAGTGCACAAGTTTGATCAATGATAATTCCAATCACTTTTCTAGCATCAATATAAACCATAAACAGTAGCTCATCTCATAGAACTTCTCATGATCAAGTAACAAGTTATTCACATGTTAAGTATAGACCAGAAAGTTTCTTGAAAACTAACAAACCATATTCCTAGTCAACGAACAATTGCAATTCATCTTATTTTCAGGAAGGGTCTATGTAAGAGCTTTGATTTAGCAAATTCCACATACTCAACTATCATATAGTCTTCCATGATTATTGTCACTCAAAGCATATTTTTAGAACAAATAGCATCCATCGAACACAGAGAAATATAGGGGCTTAATGTTTCGCCTCCCAACTTATTTATCATATAGATAATTGTCAACAATAATAATTCATGATCAAATATATTTGTGTGGATATATATGTCTGGATCATTCCCCCAACACATGACGCTTGCCAAGAGAAAAAGGCGAAATATAGGAAGTGGTGAAGATCACCATGACTCTTGCATAAAGGTAAGTACTAGAAAGTAAAAGATAGGCCCTTCGCAGAGGGAAGCATTGATTTGCAAAGGTGCCAGAGCTCGAGCTTTTAAAACAGAGATGAATAATAATTTTGAGCTGTATGCTTTCAGTGTCAACATAACAACCGAGAGATCTCGGTATCTTCCATGCTAGATACATTATAGGCGGTTCCCAAACAGAATGGTAAAGTTTTTACTCCCCCTCCACCAATCAATCACACTCCACGGCGAGCCGAATCCACGGGTACCGTCCATACAAACAACAATCCTGGGGGAGTTTTGTTTCATTATATTTTGATTTGATTTATGAGCATGGGACTGGGCATCCCGCATACCAGCCACTTTCTCGTGAATGATAGTGAATCAACACATATCGTAAGAATAACCCACCTAGCATGGAAGATACTGACAGCCCCTAGTCACTATATGAGCGATTCGGGCATACAAAACAGAATATTATTTGAAGGTTTAGAGTTTGGCACATGCAAATTTACTTGGAACGGCAGGTAAATACCGCATATAGGTAGGTATGGTGGACTCATATGGAACAACTTTGGGTTTAAGGGTGTTTGGATGCACAAGTAGTATTTCTACTTGGTGCGGAAGTTTTGGCAAGTATGAGGTGGAAGCAAGCACCACATGTTGGAGGATCCATAACAATATAACTTCTATACAAATATACCCAAACATAACTCATTAAGTGGTCTTCCTTGTCCAATTTTAACTAATTTGCTCGAGTTTGAAAATAATTAATGATCTCACAATCATAGAAGATGTCCAAGATAGTATATTCATATGTGGAATCTCTCTTCCTTCAATATTCTTTCATGAATTGTTCAAGTGACCAATGCGGTGTTTGCTAACTTTCAATAAATTTTACCACCTATACTTATTATGTGTGAAGTCATTACTCCCCATGGGATAAGTATATGAAGCATATTTAATTTCAGATTTATGATATTCAATTCATTCAACCATTTACTCATAGGATATAAGTGAAGCACGAGAGTGAATGACAAACTACTGCAAAAAGATATAAGTGAAGATCAATGCGTAGTCAACAATTAAATAACTATGTGGAGACTCTCTCATCTAAGAATTTCAGATCTTAAGAATTTTATTAAACAGAAAGCAAAAGAAAAATAGCACTTCAAGAATAGCACGCATCATGTGAACGAATAAAAATTTAGGCTCAACATAGGCTAACCGATAATTGTTGATGAAGAGAGGTGGGATGTGTAGCATCCCCAAGCCTAGATGCTTGAGACTTCTTGAAATATTTACTTGGGGTGCCTTGGGCATCCCCAAGCTTGAGCTTTTGTATCTCGTTCAATCCTCTCATATCATGGTTTCACCTATTCTAAAAAACTTCATCCACACAAAACTCGAAAAGAACTCGTGAGATAGGTTAGTACACATAATAATAAATCAACTATTTATGTACTGCAAAGACAAGTTGCACAATAATTTTCAAACATCATCTACTGTTTACTATCATCTCCACAATTTATATCTACCAATATAGGCTATGGAAACTATAGGATAAGTAGATAACGAAACTGTGACAGCAATCTGTCCGAACAGAACACTCTGTAGAAATTTATGAAAACAGTGTACTTATGTAACTCAAAAAAATGTGAAATTTAAGTACATGCTAAATAATTTATATGACAATACTGTGTAAAAATTTCAGAAACTTTCCACGTTCCAGTAAAATATGAAAATTCAACCACTACAGCAAAAGTTTCTGTTTTTTACACAGCACACATCAAACATGCAATGCAAGCATCCTAAGGCAATTCATGGAACTTTTTATTTAAAAACAAGATTATAAATGACACCTAACAGAGAACAAGAAAATAAAATGACGCTCCAAGCAAAACTCATATTATGTGACGAATAAAAATATAGTTCCAAGTAAGATATACCGATAGTGTTGAAGATGAAAGAGGGGATGCCTTCCGGGGCATCCCCAAGCTTAGACGCTTGAGTGTTCCTTGAATATTACCTTGGGGGTGCCTTGGGCATCCCCAAGCTTAGGTTCTTGTCACTCCTTATTCTCCTCATATCGGTGTCTCACCCAAAACTTGAAAACTTCAATCACACAAAACTTAACAGAACTTTGTGAGAAGGGTTAGTGTAATAAAGATAGATCATTCACTTAGGTACTGTCAAGACAAGATTCATAATTGTTCCCACATGATACCTACTGTATTCTACTATTCCCATAATTTCTATTACTGAATATAAGCTATGGGCACACTAAAACAAGCAAACTATGCATGCAAAACAGAATCTGTCAAAAACAGAACAGTCTGTTAAGATCTGTAGTGTAACCATACTTCCCTGTCTCTAAAAATTCTGCAAAATTAGGAAAACCTGAAGAATTTGTATATCAAGAGTTTGTAAAAATTTCAGATCATTATCACGCTCCAATAAAAAATGAATATTCCTGTACTGGAGGCAAAAGTTTCTGTTTTGGTTCAGCATCAATTCTACTCATCTTGTGAGTCATCCCAAAGGCTTTACTTGGCACTTTATTGAAATAAAAGGCACAAAACATGATTACTACAGTAGCTTAATCATGTGAACACACAAAAAAAGAAAGTAAAAGTGTTGGGTTGTCTCCCAACAAGCGCTTTTCTTTAATGCCTTTTAGCTAGGCATGATGATTTCAATGATGCTCACATAGGAATAGTATTTGAAACATGAAAGAGAGCATCATGAATCTCATGACAAGAATATTTAAGTCTAACCCACTTCCTATGCATAGGGATTTTTTGAGCAAACAATTTATGGGAACAAGAATCATCTAGCATAGGAAGGCAAAACTAGTGCGACTTCAAAACTTTGAACACATAGAGAGGAAACTTGATATTATTGCAATATGTAGAAGCATAACATCCTCTCTCATAATAATTTTCAGTAGCATCATGAACGAATTCAACAATATAACTATCACATAAAGCATTCTTTTCATGATTCATAAGCATATAAATTTTACTACACACCACATAAGCAAATTTATTCTCATCAATAGTAGTGGGAGAAAACTCAACAAAATAACTATCATATGAAGCATAATCCAATTGAAAATTAAAATCATGATGACAAGTTTCATGGTTATCATTATTCTTTATAGCATACATGTCATCACAATAATCATCATAAATAGGAGGCATGCTTTCATCATAATAAATTTGCTCATCCAAATTTGGGGGACTAAACATATCATCTTCATCAAACATAGCATCCCCAAGCTTGTAGCTTTGCATATCATTAGCATCATGAATATTCAAGGAATTCATACTAACAAAATTGCAATCATGCTCATCACTCAAAGATTTAGTGCCAAACATTTTAATAACTTCTTCTTCTAACACTTTGGCACAATTTTCCGTTCCATCATTTTCACGAAAGACATTATAAAGATGAAGTATATGAGGCAACCTCAATTCCATTTTTTTGTAGTTTTCTTTTATAAAACCAAACTAGTGATAAAACAAGAAACTAAAAGATTCAATTCCAAGATCTAAAGATATACCTTCAAGCACTCACCTCCCCGGCAACGGCGCCAGAAAAGAGCTTGATGTCTACTACGCAACCTTCTTCGTGTTGGGCCTCCAAGCGCAGAGTTTTGTAGGACAGTAGCAAATTTCCCTCAAGTGGATGACCTAAGGTTTATCAATCCGTGGGAGGCATAGGATGAAGATGGTCCTTCTCAAACAACCCTGCAACCAAATAACAAAGAGTCTATTCTGTCCCCAACACACCCAATACAATGGTAACTTGTATAGGTGCACTAGTTCGACGAAGAGATGGTGATACAAGTGCAATATGGATGGTAGATATAGGTTTTTGTAATCTGAAAATATAAAAACAGCAAGGTAACTAATGACAAAAGTGAGCACAAACGGTATTGCAATGCTTAGAAACAAGGCCTAGGGTTCAAACTTTCACTAGTGCAAGTTCTCTCAACAATACTGACATAGTTGAATCATATGTAAATCCCTCACGTGCGACAAAGAGTTCACTCCAAAGTCATAAATAGCGGAGAACAAACGAAGAAATCATTGTAGGGTACAAAACCACCTCAAAGGTATCTTTTCCGATCAATCTTATGAGCTATCCCTATAAGTGTCACGAACAGCCCTAGAGTTCGTACTAAAATAACACCTTAAGATACACATCAACGAAAACCCTAATGTCACCTAGATACTCCAATGTCACCACGAGTACCCATGGGCTTGATTATACGATATGCATCACACAATTTTAGATTCATCATGTTCAATCCAACACAAAGAACTTCAAAGAGTGCCCCAAAGTTTCTACCGGAGAGTCAAGACGAAAACATGTGCCAACCCCTATGCATAGATTCCCAAGGTCACGGAACCCGCAAGTTGATCACCAAAACATAAATCAAGTGGATCAATAGAACATCCCTTTGTCACCACGGATATCCCATCGCAAGACATACATCAAGTGTTCTCAAATCCTTTAAAGACTCAATCCGATAAGAAAACTTCAAAGGGAAAACTCAATTCATCACAAGAAGTTAGAGAGGGGAAAACTCCATATGATTCATCTATATTAATAAAGCTCGCGGTACATCAAGATCGTGTCATCTCAAGAACATGAGAGAGAGATCAAACACATAGCTACTAGTACATACCCTCAGCCCCGAGGGTGAACTACTCCCTCCTCGTCATGGAGACCGTCGGGATGATGAAGATGGCCTCCGGTGATGGTTTCCCATTCCGGTAGGGTGCCGGAACGGGCTCCCGATTGGTTTTTTGTGGCTACAGAGGCTTGCGGCGGCGGAACACCCGATCTAGGTTTCTTTCTGGAGGTTTCTCGATTTATAGGAGTACTTGGCATTGGAATCACGTCAGGGGAGTGCTCGAGGGACCCACAAGCTAGGGCCCCCCCCCTAGGCTTGTGGCCTCCTCGGGACTCCTCTCCGGTATCTTTTTTGCTCCAGTATTTTTTATATTTTCCAAAAATATTCTCCGTAAATTTTCAGCCCATTCCGAGAACTTTTATTTCTGCACAAAAAAACGACACCATGGTAGTTCTGCTGAAAACAACGTCAGTCCGGGTTAGTTCTAATAAAATCATACCAAAATCATATAGAATTATTGTAAACATGGTATGAATACTTCATAAATTATAGATATGTTGGAGACGTATCAGCATCCCCAAGCTTAATTCCTGCTCGTCCTCGAGTAGGTAAATGATAAAAGAAATAATTTATGAAGTGTGAATGCTAGCAAGTGCACAAGTTTGATCAATGATAATTCCAATCACTTTTTCTAGCATCAATATAAACCATAAACAGTAGCTCATCTCATAAAACTTCTCTTGATCAAGTAACAAGCTATTCACATGTTAAAGTATAGACCAGAAAGTTTCTTGAAAACTAACAAACCATATTCCTAGTCATCAAACAATTGCAATTCATCTTATTTTCAGGAAGGGTCTATGTAAGAGCTTTGATTTAGCAAATTCCACATACTCAACTATCATATAGTCTTCCATGATTATTGTCACTCAAAGCATATTTTTAGAACAAATAGCATCTATCGAACACAGAGAAAGATAGGGGCTTAATGTTTTGCCTCCCAACTTATTTATCATATAGATAATTGTCAACAATAATAATTCATGATCCTTCATAAATTATAGATACGTTGGAGACGTATCATTGTACAGTTCTTCAAACGAGACTAGAATGTTATGGACTTCACAATCAAAGAGCCGGTCGTCGCACGATCGACGGGCGCGGGGCTGGGGGGCGGCGACTAGCGGCGCTGCGAGGAAGCTGTCGACGGCGGCGTCCCAATCCGATGAGGGGCCCGTGACGGGTGCAGGGGCGCGCACGGGGTTGGGCGCTGTGGGTGCGGGCACGCGCACTGGTACCGGTGTGGCGTGTGCAGGGACGCGCACGAGCACGAGCGAGGGAGGAGGCGCTGCCTGATACGTCTCCAACGTATCTATAATTTTTGCTTGTTCCATGCTGTTATATTATCATTCTTGGATGTTTTATAATCATTTTATAGCAACTTTATATAATATTTTGGTACTAACCTATTGACATAGTGCCAAAGTGCCAGTTGTTGTTTTTGCTTGTTTTTTACTTCGCAGAAAATCAATACCAAACGGAGTCCAATCGCGACGAAACTTTTTGGAGATTTTTTATGGACCAGAAGACACCCAGTGGGCCAAAGAAGAGCCAGGAAGGTGGGCTGTGGAGAGCACAACCCACCAGGGTGCGCCAGGGGGGCCCCGGCGCGCCCTGATGGGTTGTGCCCTCCACGGGGCTCCTCCGCACTGCCTCTAATGCCTATAAATTCTCCAATATTCCAAAAACCCTATGGGAGTCGACAAAACACAATTCCAGCCGCCGCAAGTTCTAGAACCTCGAGATCCAATCTAAACACCATCACGGAGGGGTTCATCGTCTTCATAGGTGCCTCTCCGATGATGCGTGAGTAGTCCACCATAGACCTACGGGTCCGTAGGCAGTAGCTAGATGGCTTCCTCTCTCTCTCTCTTATGATTCTCAATACAATGGCCTCTTGGAGATCTATTTGATGTAAACTTTTGCGGTGTGTTTGTTGGGATCCGATGAATTTTGAGTTCATGATCAGTTTCTATCCATGAATATTATTTGAGTCTTCTTTGATCTCTTATATGCATGATTACTTATAGCCTCGTATTTCTTCTCCGAATCTTTGGTTTAGTTAGGCCGACTACATCAATTTTTCTTGCCATGGGAAGAGGTGCTTTGTAATGGGTTTGATCTTGCGGTGTTCTTTCTCAGTGACAGAAGGGGCAGCAAGACACGCATGTATCGTTGCTATTAAGGATAATAAGATGGGGTCTATTCCTACATGAATAGATCTTGTCTACATCATGTCATCATTCTTATTGCATTACTCCGTTTTTCCATGAACTTAATACACTAGATGCATGCAGGATAGCGGTCGATGTGTGGAGTAATAGAGGTAGATGCAGGCAGGAGTCGGTCTATCTATCTTGGATGCGATGCCTATATAATGATCATCGCCTTGGATATCGTGATGACTATTCGATTTTCTATCAATTCCCCAACAGTAATTTGTTCACCCACCGTGCGCTATACTCATGAGAGAAGCCACTAGTGAACCCTACGGCCCCCGGGTCTACTTTTCCAACATATTGCTTTCAGATCTATCTTTTTTGCATATTTGTGTTCAGATCTACAAAACCCAAAACCCAAAAACATATTGTTGCATATTTAATATTTTTATTTTGTGTTCTTGGGAGATCTATCTCTCCTATCTATCACTACCTAATCTATCTTATTACCGTAGAGAGATTGATAACCTCTCTTTCGCGTTGGGTTGCAAGTATTTGTTGTTTGTGTGTAGGTGCTGCTTATTGGGTGGTGGTGATCCTCCTACTGGTTCGATAACCTTGGTTTCATAACTGAGTGAAATACTTACCGTCGCTGTGCTGCATCATCCCTTCCTCTTTGGGGAAATACCGACGCAGTCTCAAGCCACGTCAAAGGAATTTCTAGCGCCGTTGCCGGGGAGGAAGAGGTATCTTCTACATGTCTATCGTAGGCGCCGAGGGGACTCTATCATCATCTACCAGGTTCCTAATCACAAATCTCATCTCCTTGAATTACATTATTTGCCATTTGCCTCTCGTTTTCCTCTCCCCCACTTCACCAATTTCTCGTTTTATTCGCCCTCTTTTTCGTTTGCCCTCTTTCTTGTCGGATCTCTTCCTTGCTTGCAATCTTGTTTGCGTAGTCACGATGACTCAAGAGAACACCAAGTTGTGTGATTTTTCCAATACTAATAACAATGATTTTATTAGTACTCTGATTTCTCCTCCCGCCACTCGTGCGGAGTCTTGTGATATTAATGACGCTTTGTTGAATCTTGTCATGAAAACATCCCATCTAAACACGTTCGTAGAATTGTGTGATATGCAAAAGAAAAAAGATGTGGACAATGATATTGTTAAGTTGAAACTATTTCCTTTCTCCTTGTGGGATTGTGCAAAAATTTGGTTTTCCTCTTTGCCTCGCAATAGTGTCGATTCTTGGAATAAGTGCAAGGATGCTTTTATCACTAAGTATTTTCTGCCCACAAAAATTATTTCCCTTAGGACGCAAATCATGAATTTTAAGCAACTTGAGCATGAACATGTTGCACAATCTTGGGAAAGAATGAAGTTGATGCTAAGAAATTGTCCTACTCATGGTTTAAATCTTTGGATGATCATACAAAAAATTTATGCGGGATTGAATTTTGTCTCTAGAAATCTTTTAGATTCCGCCGAGGGTGGTACTTTTATGGAGATTACTTTGGGTGAAGCCACTAAATTTCTAGATAATATCATGGCTAATTATTCTCAATGGCATACCGAAAGAGCACCTACTAGTAAAAAGGTTAATTCGGTAGAGGAAATTAGTACTTTGAGTGATAAAGTTGATGCTTTGATGAAATTGGTTGCTAGTAAAAATGCTCCTATTGATCTTAATGATCTGCCTTTGTCAACTTTGATTGAGCAAAATAGTGATTCCGTAGATGTGAATTTTGTCTCGCGAAACAATTTCAATAACAATGCTTATAGAGGTAATTTTAATCCTAGGCCTTTTCCTGGAAATTCCTCTAATAATTATGGTAATTCCTATGGTAATTCTTCTTACAATAATAATAGGAACACCTCTGATCTTGAGAGTAATATTAAAGAATTTAGCAATGCGCAAAAGGCTTTCAATACTACGATAGAAGAAAAGTTGAATAAGATTGATGATATGGCTAGAAGAATTGATAGAATTTCTCATGATGTTGAAAATCTCAAGTTGAAAGCTTTTGTGCCTAAGATTGATGAGTCTATTAAAGCTTTATATGTCTCTATGGATGAAAGTAAGAAAAGAACCGCTATGCTTAGAGCTAAAAGAGAAATCTTAGAAAAATCATTTTCTAGAGATTGCCTTCATAAAAAAGATGAAGATCTTAAAGTGATTGGTGTTTCTTCTATTGATTCCTTGTTTAGTAGTGTTAAAATTGATAATGAAGGGTATGAAGTAGAGTCAACTTTAGCTAGAAGGCATTCCAATAATTTGGAGGGTGAAAATCTTGATGAAATTTTTGATAAAAGTGGGTTTGAAGAGGTCAAAACTTTAACTAGTGATGTGCCCACTATATTGGATTGCAAAGATTTTAATTATGATAGTTGTTCTTTGATTGAATGTATTTATTTGCTGCAATCCATGTTGAATTCACCCCATGCTTATGAGCAAAATAAAGCTTTTACTAAACATATCGTTGATGCCATGATGAAATCTTTTGAAGAAAAGTTGGAGTTGGAGATTTCTATTCCTATAAAATTACATGATGAGTGGGAACCTACCATTAAGGTCAAGATTAAAAATTATGAATGCTTTGCTTTGTGTGATTTGGGTGCGAGTGTTTCCACGATTCCGAAGTCTCTATGTGATGTGCTTGGTCTTACCAATATTGAAGAATGTTCTCTTAATTTGCACTTGGCTGATTCTACTATTAAAAAACCTTTGGGAAGAATTAATGATGTTCTTATTCTTGCAAATAGGAACTATGTGCCTATTGATTCTATTGTGCTTGATATTGATTGCAATCCGTCTTCTCCCATTATACTTGGTAGACCGTTTTTACGCACTATAGGTGCCGTGATTGATATGAAAGAAGGCAATATTCGTTTTCAATTTCCCTTGAGAAAGGGTATGGAACACTTCCCTAGATCAAGAATTAAGCCACCATATGAATCAATCATGAGGTCATCCTATGGATCCAAAACCAAATATGACAATACTTGAATCTATCCATTATGCCTAGCTAGGGGCGTAAAACGATAGCGCTTGTTGGGAGGCAACCCAATGAATAAATATTTTTTTCCTTTTTTCCTTTATGTTTTTGAGTCTTGACACAATTATGCCTCTGTTATGATTGTGTTTTTACGGTTTATTTAGTGTTTGTGCCAAGTAAAGCCTTTAGGATGATTCATAGGATGAGTAGAAGCGATTCTGAATCTGAAACAGAAACTTTGCGTCCAGTATATGAATTTTCATTTTTTTATGGAATGTGATATTGAGCTGAAATTTTAACACAATGTTTCTACACAAATTCCTTACGTTTTCCTATTTTTTCAGAATTTTTAGAGTTACAGAAGTATGGGTAGAGTACAGATTACTACAGACTATTCTGTTTAAGACAGATTGTGTTTTCGTTGCATTGTGTGCTTGTTTTGATGAATCTATGGGTTATATTGAAGGGTATGAGCCATGGTAAATTTAAAACACAGTAGGTATAATGCAATAATAAAATATGAATGGGTTTTCAACAGTACCTAAAGTAGTGATTTGCTTTATTATACTAACGGATCTCACGAAGATTTTGTTGAGTTTTGTGTGATTGAAGTTTTCAAGTTTTGGGTGAGATCACGATGGATGAAGGAATAAGGAGTGATAAAAGCCTAAGCTTGGGGATACTACCGCACCCCCAAGATATATCCAAATAGTAACAAGCAACTAAGCTTGGGGATGCCCCCGAGTGGCATCCCCTCTTTCTTCTAAGGACCATCGGTATTTTACTTGGAACTATATTTTTATTCGTCACATATCATGAGTTTTGCTTGGAGCGTCTTGTATCTTTGCTTGATTTGTTTGCTAGTTTGTCACTTGTATCCTTGCTGGACACACCTATTTGAGAAAGCCAAAATCATGCTATGATTTGTTAGAATTGCTCTATGTGCTTCACTTAAACTTTTTGAGCTATAGATTTGCTCTAGTGCTTCACTTATATCTTTTTGAGCACGGTGTGCTTGGAAATTTTTGTAGAAATACTCTCATGCTTCACTTAGATTAATTTGAGAGTAGGTAAATTTTGAAGAAATCCTCTCATGCTTCACTTATACTATTTTGAGAGATGAAATCTTTATGCTCATGTGCTTCACTTAAATTTGTTTGAGCTTGCCAAAAAGCAATGGCAATATATGAAACTAGTCCCAAAGTGATAGATATCCAAGGAGGATATAATATAAAATTTCATGAAGATCATTGGATGAATTAAACTTGATTCCTTGTAATAGTTTTGAAACATGATGATAGTAATATGTGAGTCATGTTAGTGAGTAATTGTGCTTAGTAGGAATATTGGTGTTAAGGTTTGTGATTCCCTATGCATGCACGAAAGTCAATAGTTATGCAATGAAGTTACATCCTACTTGTGGTGCATTATTTGGTGTTAGTTATGCTCAATGCTTGCTTATGTGAATTTTCGTTTCTTGGTTTGGTTGCTTCCCAATCTATTTGCTAGCCTCCATTTGTACTAAGTAGAAATACTACTGGTGCATCCAAAATCCTTAAACCAAGTTTTGCCTTATGAGTCCACCATACCTACCTATATGCGGTATTTCCATGCTGTTCCCAGCAAATTTGTATGTGCCATCTCTAAATTTTCAAAATAAAGTTTCTCTTTTGTGTGCCCGTACCGTTCATGAAACGGTGGGGAGTGTCCAATATGTTTCCATGCTAGATGTGTTATTCTCAAGATGTGTGTTTATTCACTTGTCATTGCACGACAGTGCGGCGGTAATAGGGATGCCTATTCCCGAAATGAAAAAGAAAAAAATATTTACTTTATGTTGTCAAATAATAAATTCCTTGGAAAGTGTTGGTATGGAAGGCAACCGTGGATACGGCCCGCCATGGAAAGTGAAAGTTTGGTGGAAAAAGGAATAAACTTTATTTTCTGTTTGGGAAACGCCTATGATATATCTAGCATGGAAAGTATTGTGAGCTACTTTGTCATTTTCGTTGACAGGAAAAGCTTGCCACCCAAAATATATTTTCACTCTCAATTTAAACCTTGAGCTCTGGCACCTCTACAAATTCCGACTTCCCTATGCGAAGGGCCTATCTTTTTAATTTATGCAAAAAAAAATTGCTTTGAGTCTCCATCTTCTCTTATAAGCACCAACTAGGTGGCACTATGATCGTACTTGAGCATTGGGCATAGTTAATATTTGAGTGTGTTTCATGAATGGATTAATGATTGAGCATGATGGGCTAGGGATAGCTTTCTTTAGTGTTGATATTTTGAAATACATGGTTGCTTGTTGACATGCTTGAGTATTGAAGTCATTATGTTAAGACTAGACTATTGCTTTGAATCATTTACAAGTCCAAATGTCCATGCTATACAAAAGAAAAGAATGTGATGAACATATTAGGTAGCATTCCACATAAAAAATTCTGTTTTTATCATTTACCTACTCGAGGACGAGTAGGAATTAAGCTTTAGGATGCTGATACATCTCCAACGTATCTATAATTTTTGCTTGTTCCATGCTGTTATATTATCATTCTTGGATGTTTTACAATCATTTTATAGCAACTTTATATCATTTTTGGGACTAACCTATTGACATAGTGCCAAAGTGCCAGTTGCTGTTTTTGCTTGTATTTTACATCGCAGAAAATCAATACCAAACAGAGTGCAATCGCGACGAAACTTTTTGGAGATTTTTTATGGACCAGAAGACACCCAGTGGGCCAAAGAAGAGCCAGGAAGGTGGGCTGTGGAGAGCACAACCCACCAGGGCGCGCCAGGGGGCCCCCGGCGCGCCCTGATGGGTTGTGCCCTCCACGAGGCCCCTCCGCACCGCCTCTGATGCCTATAAATTCCCAAATATTCCAAAAACCCTAGGGGAGTCGACGAAACACAATTCCAGATGCTGCAAGTTCCAAAACCTCGAGATCCAATCTAAACACCATCACGGAGGGGTTCATCTTCTTCATAGGTGCCTCCCTAATGATGCGTGAGTAGTCCACCATAGACCTACGGGTCCGTAGGCAGTAGCTAGATGGTTTCCTCTCTCTCTCTCTTATGATTCTCAATACAAATGTCTCTTGGAGATCTATTTGATGTAAACTTTTGCGGTGTGTTTGTTGGGATCCGATGAATTTTGAGTTCATGATCAGTTTCTATCCATGAATAATAATTGAGTCTTCTTTGATCTATTATATTCATGATTACTTATAGCCTCGTATTTCTTCTCCGAATCTTTGGTTTAGTTAGGCCGATTAGATTGATTTTTCTTGCCATGGGAAGAGCTGCTTTGTGATGGGTTCGATCTTGCAGTGTTCTTTCCCATTGACAGAAGGGGCAGCGAGACACGCATGTATCGTTCCTATTAAGGATAACAAGATGGGGTCTATTCCTACATGAATAGATCTTGCTACATCATGTCATCGTTCTTATTGCATTACTCCATTTTTCCATGAACTTAACACACTAGATGCATGCTGGATAGCGGTCGATGTGTGGAGTAATAGAGGTAGATGCAGGCAGGAGTTGGTCTATCTATCTTGGACGTGATGCCTATATAATGATCATCGCCTTGGATATCGTCATGACTATTCAATTTTCTATCAATTGCCCGTCAGTAATTTGTTCACCCACCGTGCGCTATACTCATGAGAAAACCCACTAGTGAACCCTACGGCCCCCGGGTCTACTTTTCCAACATATTGCTTTCCGATCTATCTTTTTGCAATCTTTGTTTTCAGATCTAGAAAACGAAAAACCCAAAAACTTATTGCTGCATATTTACTCTTTTTATTTTGTGTTCTTGAGAGATCTATCTCTCCTATCTATCACTACCTAATCTATCTTATTACCGTAGAGAGATTGATAACCTCTCTTTCGCGTCGGGTTGCAAGTATTTGTTGTTTGTGTGCAGGTGCTGCTTATTGGGTGGTGGTGATCCTCCTACTGGTTCGATAACCTTGGTTCCATAACTAAGGTAAATACTTACCGTCGCTGTGCTGCATCATCCCTTCCTCTTTGGGGAAATACCGACGCAGTCTCAAGCCACGTCACTGGCACTTGCACGTACACGAGCACGCGTGGGTCCGCGGGGACCTCCCCGACGCCCGCAGTTTCCAGCGCTGCGATGATGCTCGGCGACCAGCCGTCAATGCCATGGGGATGGTTGCTGGCGAGTGCGTCGGGGCAGCATCCGCTGCGGCATGCAGCTCTTCCAGGGCCATGTCCATGGCGTCCCATTCGTCTTTATGTTCTATCTCTTCCGGCTCGGTGTCAACTTCACCAAACCGGAAGACTAGTGGCATATGATCCTCGTGCACCATATCGTAGGTCGCCGTGGAGGTTTGACTGATGGAGGGGAATGGGAGGCGAAGATGTAGAGAGGATTGTGAGTGTGAGGGCAGTAAAGCCGCCTATTAAACAGCGGCTCAGGCGCCATTGATGGACAGGTTGGAAGCAAGGAGGGCGGATACGGTGGTCAATGGGCTTACTTCCCGGTGAGCCTGCGGCGGTCCAAAGCGTGGCTGAGTTGACGTTGATACGTACAACCCGCATGCCTCCCGGTGAGCCTGCGCAGCGGAGGCCAACTCGCACGCCTCCTGTCAACTCTAGCAGCTGCTCGCACGACACCTCCTAAGCCCTAGCCAATAGAAGAGTGCGACGCTTGGCAACACGTAAGGGCAGTAGAACGCCCACGGTTTGAAAATAATGCAACCGTTTCCATGGAAACGTGGCAGTTCTTTGTTCCAAAAAGATTTTGTTAGCTATTAATGTGTCCGTCTTTTTCCAAAATGGACACGAAAAATACCACAGCATATTTGTGCTATATCATGACGTTGTGCCAAATTTCTTGAATTTTGTGTCAGTTCTAAATTTACTATGATTTAACGTAATATTCTCAATGTTGGCTCTAAAAGAAAAATATATATTAAAAAACGAGTCTCAAATAGGAAAACAAAATGATATGACACCTTTATGTGCCATGTTCATGACAGCAAGCCAACTTTCATGAACCTTCTGAGGAGTTTTTTGATTTACATGATTTAAAACCCGAGTTTCTCAATGTTTCTCGCGCCTAGCCAAGACCACGAGATGATTGAAATTCATTCCCATATCTTGCATGGGACCTAAAGATGCATGCACACTAATATGGTTTTCTAACCATTTTGATGCACTGGCCCTTGTGTTAGTAGTTCAAATTTGAATTATGCATATTAAATAATGCATATACAAGTCAATTAATGTTTAAAAAGTCCAAATGAACCATGTATAATTTCATATTTTGGCACGACACTCATTTTAGTATATGCTGCCTCTCGAAATATATAGTTCAAGATGAGAAGGTGCAGCGGATGTCGATTCGCCCACAAAAGGTGACGTGTTTCATATCGAAACCACAAAAGCTTCCCGTGAGAAGCTTAGGTTTGTTAGAGGCTTGTGCCAAAACTTGTCCCAAATTGGATATTATTTTACTAGGGCACATATGAGCCATGCATGTCATGACACCATGCCAAGTTTCATGACTTTTCTCACGAGTTTTTGATTTATACATGATTTAAAACCCGAGTTTCTCAATGTATGTGTGCCCGAGCCAAGACCGCGTGATATGTTTGAAATTCATTCCCATATCTTGCATGGGATCCTAAAGATGCATGTACACTTATATTATTTTCAACCCATTTTGATGCACCAGACCTTGTGATTGTAGTTCAAATTTGAATTATGCAAGTTAAATAATGCATATAAAAGTCAATTAATATATAAAAAGGCCAAATGAACCATGTATATTTTTCATATGTTTGGAACGACACTAATTTTGGTATATGTTGCCTCTAGAAATATATAGTTCAAGATGAGAAGATGCAACGGATGTCGATTCGCCCACATAATGTGACGTGTTCCATATCAAAACCATGAAAGCTTCCCGTGAGAAGCTGAGGTTTGTAAGGGGCTTGTTGCAAAACTTATCCCAAATCAGACATTTTTTCACCAGGGCGCGTATGAGCCATGTCATGACACCATGCCAAGTTTCATGAAATTATGACGAGTTTTTGATTTATTCATGAATGTAAAACCAAGCTTCCCAATGTATGTGGCCGAGCCAAGACCCCAAGATGTTTGAAACCCATTGACATATCTTGCATGGGGCCCAAAGTAGCCATGGACACTTATATGTTTTTTCAACACATTTTGATGCACCAGACGTTGTGATTTTGTTCAAATTTTAATTATCCACATTGAATGCCTAGAGAGCTCAGTTAACGTATGAAAATGCAAAAAGAACCCTAAATAACTCCATATTTTAGCAAGACACTCTTACTGGTCTATGTTTCCTCTAACAAAAGTTCAAGGCGAGAAGATGAGCGGATGTCGTTTTTCCCACATAATTAAGGTGACGTGTTCCTTATCGGAACCACAAAGCTTGCAGTGAGAAGTTGTGGTTTGTAAGGGACTTGTGCCTATAATTGTCCCAAGTTGGACCAAAAAAATTCAATGGCACATATGTGCCATGTCATGACAACATGCCAAGTTTTTAGAATTTCTGACGCGTTTTGGATTTACAGTAATTTAAAAACCAAGTTTCTCAACGTTTGAGGCCGAGCCAAGACCCCAATATGTTTGAAATTCATTCCCATTTGTTGCCCGTGACCTAAAGATGAGGCCATGGACACTAATATGATTTTCATCCCATTTTGATGCACCGGACATTGGGACGATAGTTCAAATTTGAATTACACACATTAAATGCCTAGAAAACTCAATTAATGCATAAAAATGCCAAACGGACCCTTAATAATTCCATATTTTAGCACGACCAAGCTATTGGTAAGTGTTCACTGCAGATAAATCTTATTGCAATCCAAACACCGTCCTTTGTCGAAGTAACCCCATTTTTTGTTTGAAAACATTTTGAAAATCAAGTCTTTCACAAACAGTTCAAGTTCATGAATCATGTGTGATACAGTACAAAACATCTTGGGCCAATCCTCATAAATTCATAATGCATGGCTTAGGACGGAAGCTTCGTCAGCTACAGCACACCGCCGGCCGGTTTACCGCACGGACTCCCAGAGCATTTTACTTTTCAATCGTCGCCGGTGAAAGATGGGGATGTGGATCCCCGTCGTGAGGGCAACTTCGGCAACCCAATTCGTCCCAAGCGCGGCTGCATCAGCCATGAGCGCGCTCTCAAGATGCTTGAACGCGGCCGCTACCTCCGACAGGGCGGCCGCAGCAACTGAAAGGGCAGCTGCTGCAGCTGACAGGGCGGCAGCAACAACCGCGACTGGGATATGGCGAGAACGACACATTAGTTGTTAGTTTCTCGGCGGTCGCCGTAGCCCTGATGGCGGACGCCCAGTCCCATCTCGAGGCCGCTCACGCCCATCTCGTGTCGGTCACTGCACAAATCACATCTGCCTTCTCCGACACCGGTCGACAAACCACGTCCGATCAGTTGGTAATCGCTGAGTGTGTGATGACCCACAAGTATAGGGGATCAATTGTAGTCCTTTCGGTAAGTAAGAGTGTCGAACCCAACGAGGAGCAAAAGGAAATGACAAGCGGCTTTCAACAAGGTAATTTCTGCAAGCACTGAAATTGTAGGTAACAGATAGTTTGATAGCAAGTTAATTGGTAACAAGCATGTAACAGTAATGGTAAACAAGGTGCAGCAAGGTAGCCCAATCCTTTTGTGCCAAAGGACAGGCCAGAACAGTCTCTAGTAATAGGCAAAGTGTTCTTGAGGGTACACGGGAATTTCATCTAGTCACTTTTATCATGTTGGTTTGATTCGTGTTCGCTACTTTGATAATTTGATATGTGGGTGGACCGGTGCTTGGGTGTGGTTCTTACTTGAACAACCTCCCACTTATGATTAACCACCTCGCAAGCATCTGCAACTACGAGAAAAGTATTAAGATAAAATCTAACCATAGCAGTAAACGTTTGGATCCAAATCAGCCCCTTACGAAGTAGCGCATAAACTAGGGTTTAAGCTTCTGTCACTCTAGCAACCCATCATCTAATAACTACTCCACAATGCATTCCCTTAGGCCCATGAATGGTGAAGTGTCATGTAGTCGACGTTCACATGACACCACTAAGGGAATCACAACATACATATCATCAAAATATCGAACACATATCAAATTCACATGATTGCTCGCAACATGACTTCTCCCGTGACCTCAAGAACAAAGGTAACTACTCACAAATAATAATCATTCTCAAGATCAGAGGGGTATTAAATAGCATAATAGATCTGAACATATAATCTTCCACCAAATAAACCATATAGTAATCAACTACGCAAGGTAATCAACACTACTAGTCACCCACAGGTACCAATCTGAGGTTCCGGTACAAAGATTGAACACAAGAGATGAACTAGGGTTTGAGAGGATATGGTGCTGTTGAAGATGTTGGTGAAGATTGGCCTCCCAAAGATGAGAGGGGTGTTGGTGATGATGATGGCTTCGATTTCCCCCTCCAGGAATGAAGTTCCCCCGGCGGAATCGCTCCGTCGGAGGGCAAAAGTGCTCCTGCCCAAGTTCCGCCTCGAGGCGGCGGCGCTTCATCCCGAAAGTCCTCCTCTGATTTTTTTCTTGGTCAAATGTGACCATATACCAGAAGATGGGCACCGAAGGTGGGCCGAGGTGGCCACAACCCATCATGGCACGCCCAGGGGGCCCTGGTGCGCCCTGGTGGGTTGTGCCCACCTGGTAGGCCCCCTCCGGTCATTTTCTGCTCCAGTATTTTTTATTAAATACAAAAATAATCTCCGTAAAATTTAAGCTTCATTGGAGTTGTGCAGAATAGGTATCTCTGACGTGCTTTTCTTAGGTCTAGAATTCCAGCTGCCGGTATTCTCCCTCTTTGTGTAAACCTTGCATATTATGAGAGAAAAGGCATTAGAATCACTCCCAAAGCTTTATTATTCAACAAAACAAAGTAAATAACAGTAGGAAATCATGATGCAAAATGGACGTATCAGTGTGCTCGAGCAGGCGTCTGTTCGTCGGCGGCTTCCCTAGCCAAGATTGTGGCCGTCCATGCCCGGAGCAAGGCCGCCCACGCCCGACTCATGGCGGCCTTATCCAAAGAGATGGTGGAGGAAGACTCCGAGGTGCTGGAGTATGTGGCGACGGATCCCATGGATCTCCTTACCCCGGAGGTCCTCGAGCGGGAGCCGGTCATCGAGGAGGCGGTGGAGATCGACGAATGCCAGGCAGAATATTAGTCTCTGTCTAGCGCGATGGTCTTTTTTTAGAGTAATGTTTAGGTCAACTAACTAATGTTTACTAGTTGCTCGATTAAGTAAGTGCGGGAAGTGCTGTAGGCTCTTTTGTGTAGTACTCAAATTTGCAAGTGTTGTTAAATTAAGCAATGACGTCGATGACCAATGTAACGAGGGAAATTCGCAGCAAAATTTGCAGCCGTATCCCCATTTTCTCTTCCAAATGAAAATGAAGTGCAAGTACCATGTGCAATGTAGTATCATATATCTTACGCCGGAAGCTTGGAGACCAAAATTTCCACATTCAGTCTCATCACACACGGGATCAACTATAGGATTCGTTTGTGTTGTTGAATATCTCACACAGTTATGGTAAAGGGACTGTGTCCGATGTGACTGTGCGCGCTACTTTTTCGCCGCACCGAACGAAATTTTTGGCTGCCGTGCAAATATCTACCGCCCCCCGCCCCTCGTACCAACCAAAAGCCAACCCCTGCTTCCCCCTTCCTTTCCTAAGTTCAAACCTGCACAGCTTGCTTGCAGCGCCTCCTCCTCGCCGGCGACGCTCCTTCCTGCTGCTCGCCCACCTCCATCTAGTCAGGTAATCCACACCTTCCCCACACCCCTCCCCCTCCACCCCTCCTCCATTCCACATGCCCGACCGCCGGCGCGACACATTCCACCAAAATCACCGGCCCACCCCCCCCCCACATAATCGCCGCCGAAAGACATGGTGCATGCAGTATAGCCAGGATCTCAAGGAGCACCTGGCAGCGGAGAAGCAAATCGCGACCACACGCGCGGATGAGGCCGCGATGGCTGCCATGTGTGCCAAACCCCAGATCTTGCAGCAGCACATCGTCGTCGAGGCCACCGTCGACGCCTCGCGCGTGGACGCCGCCACGCGGTTGTCAGCTTTGAACAACTACTTGGTGTGTTATCTCGAGAGATCCGCTTTTGCCTTCGACGACGACTATGAGTTGTTTTCTAAGTGTGCCCGTGCTTTCCTTAACTCCAGAGCCGGCAGGTTGGTGCCTGGACAGGCTGAGGCCACTCACCACTATGAGGAGGGCACCCACGATGTGGAGGCCTCGCCCTCTTCCAAGCCCATCGTTATCGATATCTCCGACAATAAGGAATAGCTTGTTTTTAGCTTAATTACTAATACCCGTGTTCAGGTAGCTACGCCTGTTAAGCATGTTTGCTTTACCTGTTGCATGTGCTGCTCCTGGCTTTCCTTAAGAAATTCTAGTGAAATATGCAAGTAATGCTACTATGCAATCTGACCTTCTACTATGTTCTATTGTCCAATGTGATGCTCAGTTAACTATTTGGTTCATTTGTTTTGGTGATCATCTGCAATGTGATGTTCGATTATTGTTGGTACAATTTTGTATTGTTATGCATGTGAAACATACAGTTGCTACATTTCATAGTTCTTAGCACGCTTGGCTTTTCCATGCGGCTTGAATTAATATGTTGGATGTGCAATGCATTTATTTTTCGTTAACATATTTTACTGATAGCACACCAAATCTCACTTAAAACCTGATCAATATCTATCTTAAATGCTTTACAGGGGGAACAATGGGAGACACTGAAGTTTACCATAGAGGTTTGCGCTTTCATGATCCTCTGGCTAATAGTACAGTATTGTACAATTGCAGGAACCATTCTAATATTTAGGTTTCTAATAATAATTTGGTTTTGCACATGTAGGTCCTGCTGTAATAGGTTTAGACCCATTGTTCGACCCATTTTGCATGTGGGGAAATGATGTGTTCATGAATATCAGTCAAATCAAGAAACTCAGAAAGATTGTTAAGATAAAGAAACTTGCGACGAAAAACAACAAGTTGTTTGTCTACACAATGAAGAAGACATCTGTGAACTATAGGATGGTACTATCGCTTTTACCTTGTCTTTTTTCCCTTTGTGACATTACAATTTTTCGAAACGAACTTTATGCATATCTTTGTTTGCAGTCCTTTCCAAAGCAGTTCATCGATGAGTACGTCTCAAACCACATGTATGGTCAAGAAGCGAGGAAGGTATTCATACAGCACCCACGGTATAATCTTGAAGTCTTCCTCAAGAGGATGAAGGATGGGCGGGCAACCATCCACAGGCAGTGACATAAAGTTGCAAGGACCTTCGACATCAGTGAAGGCTCAATATTTGCCTTCCACTTCACCAGTTTTCTAGACGTGATTCATCTGTCTATTTACCATATATGATGCTATTTTCCAAAGATTTTAGATGTTGCATGTGAAACTCGGTCCTGTCGTGTAATTGGGTAGCTAGGTAGTATATGCCTATATGATGTTGTACTCTGATGTATTCCAATTATGAAATCCTGGTTGCCCTAATACGAAATGAAATATATTGTGTGCTTGATATGAAGTGTCAATTTGTTTACTAGCTGGATTATAAATAATAGAGCAATTAGCCTGATTATTGTGGTTTCATATTGCAGACGGTTTGTCATAGAACACCGTGGGCGGTTACCTCACCAAACCCACACGGTTCCTGGAAATTTGGCGTGTTGAATATGTGAAAAATCACACGCGACTTCCGGCCGTAAACTGTGTGCGTTAGAAGACAGATTTACAAACGTTTTCACGTAAAATGTGTGTGTGATGGACAGCCCTATGCCAAACAATTTCTTCTAGGAACCGTGCGTGATGGCCACCCCTAACACAGACGAAGTTATGCAGACAATTGTGTGTGATGTAGAATGCGAACGGAAACGTACGTTTGGGATTCACTGTGTGGGATGCTAAGCACATCTCACATGACTTCCCAAAAATATATGTTTGTGATGGCCCCTCCAATCGCGCACGACATATTTTTGCTCATCGTGTGTGACCGGGCGCAGCCATCGCCGACGGGTTTTTCGTGTCGTGTGGGATAGCCCCCCCCCCCCCCCTATCGCCCACACATGCAAGGCGACGGTTTGATACTACGTCACGGAAAGGGGTTAAAAACCGTTTGTATAGCAGGCGCCTGCACTAGTGCAAGACTTCTCCCATGTCCTCAGGAACAATAGTAACTACTCACACCTCATCAACATGTCCAAGATCAAAGGTGCAATAATAATAATTAAGGATCTAAACATAATGTCTTCCACCAAGTAATCCAACAAGCATCAACTACAAGATGTAATCAACACAACTAGTAACCCATAGGTACCAATCTAAGGTTTTGAGACAAAGATTGAATACAAGAGATGAACTAGGGTTGGAGATGAGCTGGTGCTGGTGAAGATGTTGATGAGGATTGGTCCTCCCACGAAGGAGGAAGCGTTGGTGATGACGATGGCTTCGATCTCCCCCTCCCGGAAAGGAATTTCCCCGGCAGAATCTGACTGCCGGAGTGCGAAAGGGCCTCTGCCCAGGTTTCTGCCTCAAGACGGCGGTGCTTCGTCCCGAAAGGTTGCTTATGATTTTTTCTAGGGTAAAACACACCATATAGGACAAGACGGGCGTCGGGAGGCCAGCCAGGGCCCCACAAGCCATTAGGGCCTGGCTGGTGGCCCCCCTCTGGTATATTTTTGGCCCACAAATTCACATATATTCAATAAAAAGTCCCCGTGAAGTTTCAGGTCATTTGGAGTCTGATGATTTTTCTGCCTTTTTCTCGGTTTTTCGGTCCAGAATTCCAATTTCCAGATAATTCCCTCTTTGTGATGTACCTTGCATATTCGGAGAGAAAGAGCATAAGAATTGTATGATAATAGGGGATAATGGACAAGAATAACGTAAATATGAATAAGAAATCATGATGCAAAATGGACGTATCACCCACGGCCGCGGCCCGATTCAGAATGCAGGAGAAAGCATCGGCCACAAAATTAAACAGAAGAGGGGAAATTGGATCACCCTATCTAAGGCCTCGACCATTCTTAAAGTAGGGACTGACCGAGCCATTAACCAAAATAGCAGTGTGGCCCCCACACACAAGCTTCATGATACGATGAACAAATGCATGATCACGGAGAAAGGGCCAACTAATCGAATCATACGTTTTTTCAAAGTCTAGCTTCAACACAACTGCACTGCAACCATTAGAACTAAGGTCATGAAGAACTTCATGCAGGCTGAGGAACCCATCTAAGAAAAAACGACCTTTGATGAAGGCAGACTGATATTGACAAATGACCTTATGAACGAGAGGAGACAGGCAGGTTGGACCGGCCAAAATTTCCTGAAGAAAGACAGAAAACCCACCAGGCCCAGGAGCACAATTGGACTTAGATGAAGAGACCACCAAGTAAATTTCATCATGAGAGAAAGGAATCGAAAGCGTGAGATTGTCATCCCCAGAGACCCTATCATCCATCGCCCACAAATCAGGAGAGATGCACCCATCAGTCGGACGCTTAGCCCCAAGAAGATCAGAAAAATGAAAAAATGTGGCGCTTGATGATCTCAGGGTCGGCCACCACCTCCCCATTGATACAACGCTTGAGAATGGAACAACTCCTACGCTGGCCATTGGCAATAGCAAAGAAGTAGGCCGTAATTGAGTCCCCCTTAAGCAACGAGGAAAGGCTGCCACGCTACTTCTAGTAAATCTCTTCCTACTTAAGCAAGTAGAGCAGAGAATCTTCAAGCTCATATCTATGGGACCAGCCACCCGCATCCAGGCCTACCGCATCAGCAGTAGCATCGAGCTCCTTAATCAAAGATAGAATCCTACCCTTCTCCTTACGAGCTTCCAAGGCACGATTCCAACTCCACCCCTTTACGAATCGCCTGAGGTTAGAGAACAGGAAATGCCAATCATCCATAGGACCAAAAGAACGAAGCAAATAACCAAACAGACCCAAAATCTTGTCAGATACCAACTGGGTGAAGCCCTCAATAAGTAGCCATGAGGCATCAAACCTTAAAGGGTGGGGACAAGTCAAAGAGGCCAACCCCGAGTCAGGGAGGAGAGGAGTATGATCACTGCCAATGGAAGTCTCCGCAATGAGAGAAGAACGGGGAAAAAGAACATCCCAATCGGGGGAAGCAAACACCCTATCCATAACCGAACGGACCGGGTCTAACTCGTGGTTGGACCAAGTAAACCTAGCCCAAAATCTATGAAGCTCGTGCAATGCAAAATGAGTGACAAAATCATTGAAACTTTTAGCCCTATACCAAGAAAAATTAGAGTTGTTTTTGTCCCCAGGAAACCTAAGAAGGTTAAAGTCCCCACCCAACAAGAAGGGCACAGAAGCAACCACCAAGTTCGCAGGAAATTTAAGCAAGAAGGTCTGAGAGAGAGAGAGAGAGAGATTAGCCGGGCCATAAACCCCAATAAATTCCCAATGTTTATAAAAAGCCCGGTAATATAAGCCCAAACTAGCAAAGTAGGAACCCGAGTCAATAGATACTACATCAAAAACATCCACCCGGGCCCCCCAAAACAATACCACCAGACTGTCCAACAGCTGGAAGCCACTTCCAATAGAACACGCCATCCCCGGCCAAGGAAGCAAGCTCACGATGCAAAAAAGAACCCTTAATAGTTTCTTGCAGGCAAATAAGATCAATATTATTGGAATAGATGTAATCTTTGAGCAAGGACAGATGCCCTCTAACGCCGAAACCTCTCATATTCCAGAAAAGGGCTCAAATCAAAAACTAAGATTCTTGATGCGAAGACTGTTGTGAGACGGGGCAGCAGAGGATACCAACCTCCTGCGCCAAGGCCTCCTAGAAGACGTTGAAACCACCATTGTGGCTGGCCCTGGAGTGCCGTCAGCACTAACTGAGACGGGAACCGCAACGGGGACGCAGCGGCAACAGCAAGTTCCGCAGAAGAAGTAGCAGGGCAGCAGGAGAGTCCCTGGCCTTAGCCAAGGCAGTCTGGGCAAGCTCGCTCGCCTAAACTACGGAAAGCAGAAGTGAGGGGGAACCAGAAGTAGAGCCCAACATAAGCCCGGAATCGGAAGCTACTATACGAAAATACTCATCAGATAACTCAGATAAAATTACACGCTTAGGAGAAGCATGAGGAATACCTTCTAGGATCTGATCCCGCTCCTCCGCCTGCCGAGACGCCCAGTCCAGCACCGAATCCCCCACATCCCTAGAGCGCTTGCTCTTGCGAGAAGTGGAGATAATGGTGTCCGCGGGGATGGAGCGCCCCAAAGGAGTAGCCACCATAGCCGAAGGCGGTGCCGCCTTGCCTAGGTCGCCATCCACCTGATGACAGACCCCTGCAACGGGCAGCATGGACACCCTAGAACACCGGCTCCTTGCAGAGAACTTCCTAAATGTAGATTTGGAGCGCGGCACCGCAGCAGCTGGAGGAGGAACAGTGGAGGGTGGGATCAGATCATCTTCAACACCCGAAAGGGTAGGAGACAGCAGCCTGGCCGGGAGGTTAGAGGAGACAGCCGAGAAGGGGCTAACGAATCCCACCTTGGCTGGCGCAACTGACGAGGGCCCAGCGGCAGGAGCAGCAGCAGTCATAGAGCACATCTTGGCCGCAGTGGCGCCACCACCACTACGCGGTGCCCGATCCTTGAAGAGATCCTGAAGATGAGGGCTAAGAGCATCCCACTGATGCTGCTCGAAAGGAGGCCTGGAATCGTGTGAATCGTTTTGGTTGGCATATCCTGGTTGCTAGCACTTGGCGAGGCAGGGGGTGGAGGAGGAGGTTGTGGTGCACTGATACGTCTCCAATGTATCGATAATTTATGAAGTATTCATGCCATATTTGCCTATGTTTACAATACTTTTTTATGGTTTTGATGCACTTTATATGATTTATTTAGAACTAACCTGGACTGATGCTGTTTTCAGCAGAATTACCATGGTGTTGTTTTTCTGCAAAAAATAAAAGTTCTCAGAATCGCCCAAAACTTTTTTGTGATTTTTTTGCAGGAAATAAGAAATACTTGAGCGAAGAACCACGGGAGGGGAGCCACCTGTGGGCCACAAGCCAATAGGGCGCGCCCTGATGGCTTGTGGGGCCCACATGGCTCCGTTTAGCGTGATTCCAACGCCAAAAAATTATGTATATACATAAACCCTCAGAAATAAACAAAGAACTTCCACTCTGCCGCCGGAACTCTCTAAATCGACGAAAAACCAATATGGAGCCTTTACAGTACCCTTCCGGAGGGGGGAAACCATCACTGGTGGCCATCTTCATCATCCCGGTGGAGGCCATGAAGAGGAGGGAGTAGTGCACCCTCGGGGCTGAGGGTATGTACTAGTAGCTATGTGTTTGATCTCTCTCTCTCTCGTGTTCTTGAGATGTCACGATCTTGATGTATCATGGGCTTTGTTAATATAGTTGGATCATATGGTGTTTATCCCTTGCCATCTTGTTATGATGAATTGAATCTTTCCCTTTGAGATTTTGTTATGTCGGATTGAATATTTGATTTGAGATCACTTGATATATGTCTTGCTACTCAACTTGCGGATTCCCGTGGTGATAATGGGGTAATCTATGCATAGAGGTTGCTACACGATATTGTCCGACCTTCTCCGATAGAAATCTTAGGGTGCTCTTTGAAGTTCTTTATGTTGGATTGAATATGATGAATCTGAAATTGTTTGATGCATGTCGAATAATTAACCCACGGATACTTGTGGTGACAATGGAGTATCTAGGTGACATTAGGGTTGATTGATATGTATCATAGGTGTTATTTTAGTACGAACTCTAGGGTTGTATGTGACACCTATAGCAATAGCGCAATAGATTGATCGGAAAGGGTAACTTTGAGGTGGTTCTACTACCTACACCAATTTCATATTATGTTCTCCGCTAGATATTAACTTTGGAATGGTTCTTTTTTGCACGTTGAGGGATAATCATATGATTCTATTATGTTAGCATTGTTGAGAGATTGCACTAGTGAAAGTATGAACCCTAGGCCTTGTTTCCAAGCATTTATATAACATTTTGATCACCGTTTACCACTTGCTACCTTGCTGTTTTTATATTTTCAGATTACAAAAACCTATATCTACCACCCATATTGCACTTGTATCACCATCTCTTCACCGAACTAGTGCACCTATACAATTTGCTATTGTATTGGGTGTGTTGGGACACAACAGATTTCTTGTATTTGATTGCATGGTTGTTTGAGAGAGAACATCTTCTACCTACACCTCCCACGGATTGATAAACCTTAGGTCATCCACTTGAGGGAAAATTGCTACTGTCCTACAAAACTTTGCGCTTGGAGGCCCAACGGAGTCTACAAGAATAAAGTTTTGTAGTAGACATCAAGCCATTTTCTGGCGCTGTTGCCGGGGAGGTGAGTGCTTGAAGGTATATCTTTAGACCTTGCAATTAAATCTTTTAGTTTCTTGTTTATAACTAGTTTGGTTTTATAAATTAAATCTACAAAAAATGGAATTGATGTTGCATCAATTTCTTTACCTTTAAGGTGTTTTTCTTGAAAATGCTGGATTGGAAAATTGTGCCAAAGTGTTAGAAGAAGAGTTCAATAAAATGTTTGGCATTAAATCCTTTAATGATGAGCATGATAGCAATATTGTTAGTATGAGTTCTCTGAATATCCATGATGTTAATGATATGCAAAGCCACAAGCTTGGGGATGCTATGTTTGTTGAAGATGATATTTTTAGTCCCCCCAAGTTTTGATGAGCAAATTTATTATATATGATGATAGCATGCCTCCTATGTATGATGATTATACTGATGAAAGTGGGTGTGGAAGAGTGTCAACTCTAGGTACTAATGATCCCACTATTTTGGAGGGTGTTGAATCTTATTGTAATAATTATGAAAGTGGATTGGAGAGGTCACAACTTTATTTATTGATGATTCCACTATTTTGGCAGAGGTTTCAATTGATTATGACAACCAAGTTGCTATCTATAATGAATATGATGAAGACATGCATGCTATAAAGAATAATGATAACTATAAAACTTATCACCATGATTTTAATTTTCAATTTGGTTATGTCAATCATGTATCTCATGATAGTTATTTTGTTGAGTTTGCTCCCACTACAATGAATGACAAGAAAATTGCTTATGTGGAGAGTAATAAATTTTCTATGCTTGTGGATCATGAAAAGAATGCTTTATGTGATAGTCATATTGTTGAATTCCTTCATGATGCTACTGAAATTTGTTATGAGCGAGGAACATATGCTTGTAGGAATTGCAATAATATCAAGTTTCCTCTATATGAGTTCAAAATTTTGAAGTTGTGCTTGTTTTGCCTTCCTATGCTAGTTGATTCTTGCTCCCATAAATTTTTTGATTGCAAAATACCTATGCATAGGAAGTGGGTTAGACTTAAATAGGCTTGTCATTTGATCCATGATGCTCTTTTGCATGTTTTAAATATGATTCCTATCTAAGCATCATTGAAATCATCATGCCTAGCTAAAAGGCTTTAACGAAAAACACTTGTTGGGAGACAACCCAATATTTATACTTTCTGTTTTTGTGTGTTCACATGATTAAGCTACTGTAGTAATCATGTTTTATGTCTTTTATTTCAATAAAGTGCCAAGTAAAGCCTTTGGGATAGTGTGGATACTTGTTAGTTTGATTCTATGCAAAGACAGAAACTTTTACGTCAAATGCAAAATTTCTCTGATTTTACTGGAGAGTCAAAAAATTCTGAAATTTTTACAATATGCAAATCCTCTATTTTTTCCTAATTTTTCAGAATTTTTAGAGATAGGGAAATATGGATTTCATTCAGATCTTCATAGACTGTTCTGTTTTTGACAGATTCTGTTTTGCATGTATAGTTTCCTGTTTTAGTGTTTCCATAGCTGATATTTAGTGGTATAGATTATGGGAATGATAGTATACAGTAGGTATTATGTGAGAACAATTATGAATCTTGTCTTGACAGCACCTAAGTGATGGATCTATCTTTATTACACTAGCCCATCTCACAAAGTTCCGTTAAGTTTTGTGTGATTGAAGTTTTCAAGTTTTGGGTGAGATGCCGATATGAGGAGAATAAGGAGCGGTAAGACCCTAAGATTGGGGATGCCCAAGGCACTCTATATAAGGAAGACTCAAGCGTCTAAGCTTGGGGATAACCCGGAAGGCATCCCCTCTTTCTTCTTCAACACTTTCGGTATATCTTACTTGGAGCTATATTTTTATTCATCACATAATATGAGATTTGCTTGGAGCGTAATTTTATTTTGTTAAACATTTCTTGATGTTATTTATAATCTTGTTTTGTTAAACATTTCTTGGAGCCTTTACAGTACCCTGCCGGAGGGGAAAACCATCACCGGTGGCCATCTTCATCATCCCGGTGGAGGCCATGACGCGGATGGAGTATTTCACCCTCGGGGCTGAGGGTATGTACTAGTAGCTATGTGTTTGATATCTCTCTCTCTCTCTGTCTCTCTTGTGTTCTTGAGATGTCACGATCTAGATGTATCACGTGCTTTGTTCATATAGTTGGATCATATGGTGTTTGTCCCTTGCTATCTAGTTGTGATGAATTGAGTCTATCCCTTTGAGATTTTGTTATGTCGGATTGAATATTGGATTTGAGATCACTTGATGTATGTATTTGTACTCAACTTGCGGATTCCCGTGGTGACAATGGGGTAATCTATGCATAGGGGTTGACACACGATATTGTCCTACCTTCTCCGATAGAAATCTTGGGGTACTCTTTGAAGTTCTTTGTGTTGGATTGAATATGATGAATCTGAAATTGTTTGATGCATGTCGAATAATTAACCCACGGATACTTGTGGTGACATTGGAGTACCTAAGTGACATTAGGGTTGATTGATATGTATCATGGGTGTTATTTTAGTATGAACTCTAGGGCTGTTTGTGACACCTATAGGAATAGCCCAATAGATTGATCGGAAAGGGTAATGCTACTTCTTGAGCATGCGTTGGTTTTCCCTTGAAGAGGAAAGGGTGATGCAGCAAAGTAGATAAGTATTTCCCTCAGTTGTTGAGAACCAAGGTATCAATCCAGTAGGAGATACAAGCAAGTCCCAAATAGATGTACCTACACAAATAATCAAACACTTGCACCGGAAAATTGTTCTTTCATAACAAGATTTAGCAAAGCGGCATTAATTTCATAAGATTCCGCACTAGTGGCGGGAGCAATCGGAGTACTAATAAAATCATTATTATTAGTATTGGAAAAGTCACACAACTTGGTATTCTCTTGAGACATCGTGAGAAAGCAAGCAATCTAGCACACAAGCAAACGAAAAGCAAACGAAAAGACGAACGAAAGAAGGGCGAATAAAAAGGCAAATCTTTTTGGTATTTTCTGAAAATCGTTTTAGAAGTGGGGGAGAGGAAAATGGCAAATAATGTAAATGCAAGAGATGAGTTTGTGACGGGTACTTGGTAGGCTTGATGTAGATCTCCCCGGCAACGCCGCCAAAAATCCTTCTTGCTACTTCTTGAGCATGCGTTGGTTTTCCCTTGAAGAGGAAAGGGTAATGCAGCAAAGTAGATAAGTATTTCCCTCAGTTGTTGAGAACCAAGGTATCAATCCAGTAGGAGATACAAGCAAGTCCCCAATAGATGTACCTACACAAATAATCAAACACTTGCACCCAACGCTATAAAGGGGTTGTCAATCCCTTCACGGTTACTTCCAAGGATGAGATCTGATAGAGATAGATAGATAGGGTTGCTAAAACTAAAAGTAAAAAGATTGCAGCATAGTATTTTTGGTATTTTTGGTTTATAGATCTGAAAATATAATATGGAAAATAGACCCGGGGGCCATAGGTTTCACTAGAGGCTTCTCTCATGAAGGAAAATAATACGGTGGGTGAACAAATTACTGTCGAGCAATTGATAGAAAAGCGAATAATTATGAAGATATCCAAGGCAATGATTATGCATATAGGCATCACGTCCGTGTCAAGTAGACCGAAACGATTCTGCATCTACTACTATTACTCCACACATCGACCGACTCCTGCCTGCATCTAGAGTCACTAGTAGAAAATAGGCCTTCCGTTTCAACCTTTAGTCCCGGTTTTGCTTTGGACCGGGACTAATGTGTCCATTTGTCCTGGTTCCAACGGCTAGGAGCTGTCAGGGGGTACGGGGCCCATTAGTCCCGGTTCATTTGGGACATATAGTCCCGGTTTGTATCACAAACTGGGACTAAAGGAGTGGTGGCAGGCTGGTGTCAGCCTGGGGCCCCCACGAGCCCTTTTAGTCCCGGTTTGTGATACAAACCGGGACTATAGATGGACCTTTAGTCCCGGTTTGTATAACCAACCGGGACTAAAGCTCTCCCTATATAAACCCTTCGTCCAGCCCGAGTCCATTTCTCTGTTTTCTCCATTCGAATTCCCCTCTCTGTTCTTCCCCTAGCTCGAGCTCCTCCCTCCATTTTTGCCAAGATTTGTCAAGATTTGAGGCACCCCAATCCATCCAAGTGTCCACAAAGGTTAGCAACTTTGTTCTTTCATCTCTTATTGCTAGATCAGCTCGTGCTATGCTTTATAAGTATAGTGATTTGTGGGTTTTAGTTTGGGTGTAATTATGTGGTAGTTTTTTTGATTTATATGCAATTTGAGCTCAAATTAACTCCTTAGTTTGCATATGTGTAGGTGTGGTTTACTTAGTGTGCCTTCCCGTCCCCGTCCTAACCACCGTCGATCGACCGCACCGTCCCGTCGCTGGCACCACCTTGGTGAGCCTCTTCTTGTGTTCTTATCATTTTTATAAATAAAATCGTATTTGTATGATTTAGATAGTTACTTGCATAGTTTTCTTACTTGTATGATTGTTTTTATATATAGTGCCATGGTTATGATATCCGTGCCCATCGGCCCTCGTCCGGTTGACGATTCAGATGTGGTATATTCTCTTTTATAACTATTTGTTGCATTTCGTGTTAATGACAATTATGCCCATCAAGTTGACATAGATATTTTTATCTAGGAGGTAGTTGAACCGGAAATGCCAACCGACCCTATTGTCGAGAAGTTAAATTTAGTTGAAAAAGAAAACGAGGATTTGAAAGAAAAATTGAAAAGAGTTGAAGAAGGGAAGATGAAATTGGAGTTGTACGTTGCCGATGTCGTCGATGATCACAAGATCAAAATGGATGCAATGCGCTTGAAGATTAGAAAGATTAGAAAATATGCCATTAATAAAGACGCTTGGTATCATTATGCTGTTGGATCAATTTTTACCTTAGTTGCGATTTTGATCGCATTTGTTGTTGCATTTAAAATGTTTTAGCTAGATAGTTTTATGTTGTTCTATGAGAATAAGCGTGTATGAACTTTATGTATGAACTTGTATTAATTTGGTCTTCTCGGTGTTGTGTAATGAAGATGAACCGGCAATGGATGTACATTGACCGACGCTCTCCCCAGTTCATTAATGGCGTGCAGAGTTTTTTGCGTGCGGCTGAGGCAAACAAGCGGGATGGTTTTATGTGTTGTCCATGTGGTGTGCGTAAGAATGATAAGACTTACTCTAGCTCAAAACAGATTCACGTCCACCTGTTTACGTTTGGTTTCATGTCCGGCTATAATTGTTGGACCAAGCACGGAGAAAGAGGGGTTCTAATGGAAGAGAATGAAGAAGAAGAGGATGACGACAACTATCCTGGGTGTCCTGAATATGATGGTAGTACAATGGGGGAAGAGAATGAAGAAGAAGAAGCTGAGGCATCAGATGAGCCCACTGATGATCTTGGTCAGGCCATTGCTGATGCAAAGAGAAACTGCGAAAATGAAATGGAGAAGTTGAAGTTGCAGCGCATGTTAGAGGATCACAAAAAAGCGTTGTACCCAAATTGCGAAGATGACAACACAAAGCTCGGTACCACACTCGAATTGCTGCAATGGAAGGCAGAGAATGGTGTAGCTGACAAGGCATTTGAAAAGTTGCTGAAAATAATGAAGAATAAGCTACCAAAGGACAACGAATTGCCCGACAGTACATACGAAGCAAAGAAGGTTGTCTGCCCTCTAGGATTGGAGGTGCAGAAGATACATGCATGCCCTAATGACTGCATCCTCTACCGCGGTGAGTACGAGAATTTGGATGCATGCCGATATGCAATGCATTGCGATATAAGATCGGTCGCAATGACCCAGTTGATGATGTTCAGGGCGAGCGCCCCGGGAAGAGGATTCCTGCCAAGGTGACGTGGTATGCTCCTATAATACCACGGTTGAAACGTTTGTTCCAAAACAAAGAGCATGCCAAGTCGTTGCAATGGCACAAAGAAGACCGTAAGAAACACGGGAAGTTGAGAGTACCCGCTGATGGGTCGCAGTGGAGAAAAATCGAGAGAGAGTGGCCGAACTTTGCAGATGACCCAAGGAACGTATGGTTTGGTTTAAGTGCAGATGGCATTAATCCATTCGGGGAGCAGAGCAGCAAGCATAGCACATGGCCTGTGACTCTATGTATCTATAACCTTCCTCCTTGGTTGTGCATGAAGTGGAAGTTCATTATGATGCCAGTGCTCATCCAAGGCCCTAAGCAACCCGGCAACGACATTGATGTGTACCTAAGGCCATTAGTTGATGAACTTTTACAGCTGTGGAATAAAAAAGGTGTACGTGTGTGGGATGAGCACAAACAGCAGGAATTTGACCTGCGAGCGTTGCTCTTTGTAACCATCAATGATTGGCCTGCTCTTAGTAACCTTTCAGGACAGACAAACAAGGGATACCATGCATGCACGCACTGTTTAGATGATACCCAAAGTATATATTTGGACAAATGCAAGAAGAATGTGTACCTGGGACATCGTCGATTTCTTCCGGCCAAGCATGCCTTAAGAAAGAAAGGCAAGCATTTCAAAGGTAAGGCAGATCACCGGAAGAAGCCCGTCCTCCGTACTCGTGATGACATACTTGATATGGTCAAGGATTTACAAGTAATATTTGGAAAGGGTCCTGGCGGACAATCTGTTCCAACTGACGCTGAGGGACACGCACCCATGTGGAAGAAGAAATCTATATTTTGGGAGCTAGAATATTGGAAAGTCCTAGAGGTCCGCTCTGCAATCGACGTGATGCACGTGACGAAGAATCTTTGCGTGAACCTGCTAAGATTCCTGAGCGTGTATGGGAAGACAAAAGATACACCAGAGACACGGGAGGACCAGCAACGTGTGCACGAAAACGACGGCATGCATGAGCAGTATGAAGGTCCTGCCAGCTACGCTCTTACCAAAGCAGAGAAGGAAATCTTCTTTGAATGCCTGCTCAGTATGAAGGTCCCATCTGGCTTCTCGTCGAATATAAAGGGAATAATAAATATGGCGGAGAAAAAATTTCAGAACCTAAAGTCTCATGACTGCCACATGATCATGACGCAATTGCTTCTGGTTGCATTGAGGGGGCTTCTACCAGAAAATGTTCGATTAGCCATTGTGAAGCTATGTTCATTCCACAATGCAATTTCTCAGAAGGTAATCGATCCGGAAATCCTACCAAGCTTACAGAATGATTTGGTCCAATGTCTTGTCAGTTTCGAGTTGGTGTTCCCACCATCCTTCTTTAATATTATGACGCACGTCCTTGTTCACCTAGTCGAAGAGATTGCCATTCTGGGTCCTGTATTTCTACACAATATGCTCCCCTTTGAGAGGTTCATGGGAGTCTTAAAGAAATATGTTCGTAACCGTGCTAGGCCAGATGGAAGCATTTCCAAGGGCCATGAAACAGAGGAGGTTATTGAGTTTTGTGTTGACTTTATTCCTGACATTAAGCCGATTGGTGTTCCTCAATCGCGGCATGAGGGGAGACTGCGTGGAAAAGGCACGCTTGGACCAAAATCAATAATATGTACGGACGGGCATTCTTGGGCGCAAGCACACTACACAGTTCTATAGAATTCTACCTTGGTCACCCCATATGTCAAGGAACACATGGATATTATACGCTCGAAGAACCCGGAGAAGTCTGACCCCTGGATTCAACGTACACACATTGAGGCTTTCGGCGGTTGGTTGCTAACACATCTCATGAATGACGACAATGTTGAAGATGACTTGTACTTGTTGGCCAAGAGACCATCTTCGACTATATTGACTTTCCAAGGGTACGAGATAAATGGGAATACATTTTACACGATCGCCCAAGATAAAAAGAGCACCAACCAAAACAGTGGTGTTCGCTTTGACGATGAGGCAAACACCAAGGAAAAGGACACATATTATGGTTACATAGAGGAGATATGGGAACTTGACTATGGAGGTGATTTGAAGGTCCCTTTGTTCCAGTGCAAATGGGCCAATCTGACTGGAGGAGGGGTAATGGTAGACCCGCAGTACAGAATGACAACAGTGGATCTCAACAATCTTGGGCACACAGACGAACCATTCATTCTAGCCAATGATGTGGCGCAAGTTTTCTATCTGAAGGACATGTCTACCAAACCGGAAAAAAGGAAAGATAAGAAAGCGGATACATCATACGACGAGCCAAAGCGCCACATATTTCCTTCTGGGAAAAGAAACATCGTGGGAGTGGAGGACAAGACAGACATGTCAAGAGATTATGAAAAGTTTGATGAAATTCCTCCCTTCGCAGTGAAGACTGACCCAAGCATCGTGTTAAATGATGAAGATTGTCCATGGTTACGGCGCAATAATCAAGGGACACACGCGAAGAAAAAGTTTTATACCCCAAGATCCCACTCTGGGATGTGACTGGCTGCACCGTCATCACTTTTCTTCTCTAGTGAGTAGCCGGGATGGTTCAGTTTGTACACGAAGTGCATCCAGTTTTTGTTGTAACCCTCTCAACTTTTTACCACTTGCTATGTGGGTGAAATGATGGTACCATGCCAAGTTTCAACCTTTTCAGAGTTCATTTGTTGTGCTTTTTAATTTCAGGGTCATTTAGCTCAAAACAAATCATTAAATGCATGAAAAATAGCAAATGAAGTTAGATAGGGTTGAAATTTTAGTATGTGGCTTCAAATGGTTCATATTTAATGCACAAAAAGTCTGGAGTTGAAATAAGTTAAAAAAATTGAAATCCTTTTGTAACAGACGAGTTTTCGTCCGAAACCCCGATACTTCGAAGGAGATTGTCCATTTTGTACACGAAGTGCATCCAGTTTTTGTTGTAACCCTCTCATTTTTTTAGCACATGCTATGTGGGTGAAATGATGATACCATGCCAAGTTTCAACCATTCTAGAGTTCATTTGTGGTGCTTTTTAATTTCAGGGTCATTTAGCTCAAAACAAATCATTAAATGCATGAAAAATAGCAAATGAAGTTAGATAGGGTTGAAATTTTAGTATGTGGCTTCTAATGGTTCATATTGAATGCACAAAAAGTCTGGAGTTGAAATAAGTTAAAAAAAATTGAAATCCTTTTGTAACAGACGAGTTTTTGTCCGAAACCCCGATACTTCAAAGGAGATTGTCCATTTTGTACACGAAGTGCATCCAGTTTTTGCCGTAATGCTCTCAACTTTTTAGCACATGCTATGTGGGTGAAATGATGATACCATGCCAAGTTTCAACCTTTTCAGAGTTCAGTTGTAGTGCTTTTTAATTTCAGGGTCATTTAGCTCAAAACAAATCATTAAATGCATGAAAAATAGCAAATGAAGTTAGATAGGGTTGAAATTTTAGTATGTGGCTTCAAATGGTTCATATTGAATGCACAAAAAGTCTGGAGTTGAAATAAGTTAAAAAAATTGAAATCCTTTTGTAACAGACGAGTTTTCGTCCGAAACCCCGATACTTCGAAGGAGATTGTCCATTTTGTACACGAAGTGCATCCAGTTTTTGTTGTAACCCTCTCATTTTTTAGCACATGCTATGTGGGTGAAATGATGATACCATGCCAAGTTTCAACCATTCTAGAGTTCATTTGTGGTGCTTTTTAATTTCAGGGTCATTTAGCTCAAAACAAATCATTAAATGCATGAAAAATAGCAAATGAAGTTAGATAGGGTTGAAATTTTAGTATGTGGCTTCTAATGGTTCATATTGAATGCACAAAAAGTCTGGAGTTGAAATAAGTTAAAAAAAATTGAAATCCTTTTGTAACAGACGAGTTTTTGTCCGAAACCCCGATACTTCAAAGGAGATTGTCCATTTTGTACACGAAGTGCATCCAGTTTTTGCCGTAATGCTCTCAACTTTTTAGCACATGCTATGTGGGTGAAATGATGATACCATGCCAAGTTTCAACCTTTTCAGAGTTCAGTTGTAGTGCTTTTTAATTTCAGGGTCATTTAGCTCAAAACAAATCATTAAATGCATGAAAAATAGCAAATGAAGTTAGATAGGGTTGAAATTTTAGTATGTGGCTTCAAATGGTTCATATTGAATTCACAAAAAGTCTGGAGTTGAAATAAGTTAAAAAAATTGAAATCCTTTTGTAACAGACGAGTTTTCGTCCGAAACCCCGATACTTCGAAGGAGATTGTCCATTTTGTACACGAAGTGCATCCAGTTTTTGTTGTAACCCTCTCATTTTTTAGCACATGCTATGTGGGTGAAATGATGATACCATGCCACGTTTCAACCATTCTAGAGTTCATTTGTGGTGCTTTTTAATTTCAGGGTCATTTAGCTCAAAAAAAATCATTAAATGCATGAAAAATAGCAAATGAAGTTAGATAGGGTTGAAATTTTAGTATGTGGCTTCTAATGGTTCATATTGAATGCACAAAAAGTCTGGAGTTGAAATAAGTTAAAAAAAATTGAAATCCTTTTGTAACAGACGAGTTTTTGTCCGAAACCCCGATACTTCAAAGGAGATTGTCCATTTTGTACACGAAGTGCATCCAGTTTTTGCCGTAATGCTCTCAACTTTTTAGCACATGCTATGTGGGTGAAATGATGATACCATGCCAAGTTTCAACCTTTTCAGAGTTCAGTTGTAGTGCTTTTTAATTTCAGGGTCATTTAGCTCAAAACAAATCATTAAATGCATGAAAAATAGCAAATGAAGTTAGATAGGGTTGAAATTTTAGTATGTGGCTTCTATGGTTCATATTGAATGCACAAAAAGTCTGGAGTTGAAATAAGTTAAAAAAAATTGAAATCCTTTTGTAACAGACGAGTTTTCGTCCGAAACCCCGATACTTCGAAGGAGATTGTCCATTTTGTACACGAAGTGCATCCAGTTTTTGCCGTAATGCTCTCAACTTTTTATCACATGCTATGTGGGTGAAATGATGATACCATGCCAAGTTTCAACCTTTTCAGAGTTCAGTTGTAGTGCTTTTTAATTTCAGGGTCATTTAGCTCAAAACAAATCATTAAATGCATGAAAAATAGCAAATGAAGTTAGATAGGGTTGAAATTTTAGTATGTGGCTTCTAATGGTTCATATTGAATGCACAAAAAGTCTGGAGTTGAAATAAGTTAAAAAAAATTGAAATCCTTTTGTAACAGACGAGTTTTTGTCCGAAACCCCGATACTTCAAAGGAGATTGTCCATTTTGTACACGAAGTGCATCCAGTTTTTGCCGTAATGCTCTCAACTTTTTAGCACATGCTATGTGGGTGAAATGATGATACCATTGCAAGTTTCAACCTTTTCAGAGTTCAGTTGTAGTGCTTTTTAATTTCAGGGTCATTTAGCTCAAAACAAATCATTAAATGCATGAAAAATAGCAAATGAAGTTAGATAGGGTTGAAATTTTAGTATGTGGCTTCAAATGGTTCATATTGAATGCACAAAAAGTCTGGAGTTGAAATAAGTTAAAAAAATTGAAATCCTTTTGTAACAGACGAGTTTTCGTCCGAAACCCCGATACTTCGAAGGAGATTGTCCATTTTGTACACGAAGTGCATCCAGTTTTTGTTGTAACCCTCTCATTTTTTAGCACATGCTATGTGGGTGAAATGATGATACCATGCCAAGTTTCAACCATTCTAGAGTTCATTTGTGGTGCTTTTTAATTTCAGGGTCATTTAGCTCAAAACAAATCATTAAATGCATGAAAAATAGCAAATGAAGTTAGATAGGGTTGAAATTTTTGTATGTGGCTTCTAATGGTTCATATTGAATGCACAAAAAGTCTGGAGTTGAAATAAGTTAAAAAAAATTGAAATCCTTTTGTAACAGACGAGTTTTTGTCCGAAACCCCGATACTTCAAAGGAGATTGTCCATTTTGTACACGAAGTGCATCCAGTTTTTGCCGTAATGCTCTCAACTTTTTAGCACATGCTATGTGGGTGAAATGATGATACCATGCCAAGTTTCAACCTTTTCAGAGTTCAGTTGTAGTGCTTTTTAATTTCAGGGTCATTTAGCTCAAAACAAATCATTAAATGCATGAAAAATAGCAAATGAAGTTAGATAGGGTTGAAATTTTAGTATGTGGCTTCTATGGTTCATATTGAATGCACAAAAAGTCTGGAGTTGAAATAAGTTAAAAAAAATTGAAATCCTTTTGTAACAGACGAGTTTTCGTCCGAAACCCCGATACTTCGAAGGAGATTGTCCATTTTGTACACGAAGTGCATCCAGTTTTTGCCGTAATGCTCTCAACTTTTTAGCACATGCTATGTGGGTGAAATGATTATACCATGCCAAGTTTCAACCTTTTCAGAGTTCAGTTGTAGTGCTTTTTAATTTCAGGGTCATTTAGCTCAAAACAAATCATTAAATGCATGAAAAATAGCAAATGAAGTTAGATAGGGTTGAAATTTTAGTATGTGGCTTCTAATGGTTCATATTGAATGCACAAAAAGTCTGGAGTTGAAATAAGTTAAAAAAAATTGAAATCCTTTTGTAACAGACGAGTTTTTGTCCGAAACCCCGATACTTCAAAGGAGATTGTCCATTTTGTACACGAAGTGCATCCAGTTTTTGCCGTAATGCTCTCAACTTTTTAGCACATGCTATGTGGGTGAAATGATGATACCATGCCAAGTTTCAACCTTTTCAGAGTTCAGTTGTAGTGCTTTTTAATTTCAGGGTCATTTAGCTCAAAACAAATCATTAAATGCATGAAAAATAGCAAATGAAGTTAGATAGGGTTGAAATTTTAGTATGTGGCTTCAAATGGTTCATATTGAATGCACAAAAAGTCTGGAGTTGAAATAAGTTAAAAAAATTGAAATCCTTTTGTAACAGACGAGTTTTCGTCCGAAACCCCGATACTTCGAAGGAGATTGTCCATTTTGTACACGAAGTGCATCCAGTTTTTGTTGTAACCCTCTCATTTTTTAGCACATGCTATGTGGGTGAAATGATGATACCATGCCAAGTTTCAACCATTCTAGAGTTCATTTGTGGTGCTTTTTAATTTCAGGGTCATTTAGCTCAAAACAAATCATTAAATGCATGAAAAATAGCAAATGAAGTTAGATAGGGTTGAAATTTTAGTATGTGGCTTCTAATGGTTCATATTGAATGCACAAAAAGTCTGGAGTTGAAATAAGTTAAAAAAATTGAAATCCTTTTGTAACAGACGAGTTTTTGTCCGAAACCCCGATACTTCAAAGGAGATTGTCCATTTTGTACACGAAGTGCATCCAGTTTTTGCCGTAATGCTCTCAACTTTTTAGCACATGCTATGTGGGTGAAATGATGATACCATGCCAAGTTTCAACCTTTTCAGAGTTCAGTTGTAGTGATTTTTAATTTCAGGGTCATTTAGCTCAAAACAAATCATTAAATGCATGAAAAATAGCAAATGAAGTTAGATAGGGTTGAAATTTTAGTATGTGGCTTCAAATGGTTCATATTGAATGCACAAAAAGTCTGGAGTTGAAATAAGTTAAAAAAATTGAAATCCTTTTGTAACAGACGAGTTTTCGTCCGAAACCCCGATACTTCGAAGGAGATTGTCCATTTTGTACACGAAGTGCATCCAGTTTTTGTTGTAACCCTCTCATTTTTTAGCACATGCTATGTGGGTGAAATGATGATACCATGCCAAGTTTCAACCATTCTAGAGTTCATTTGTGGTGCTTTTTAATTTCAGTGTCATTTAGCTCAAAACAAATCATTAAATGCATGAAAAATAGCAAATGAAGTTAGATAGGGTTGAAATTTTAGTATGTGGCTTCTAATGGTTCATATTGAATGCACAAAAAGTCTGGAGTTGAAATAAGTTAAAAAAATTGAAATCCTTTTGTAACAGACGAGTTTTTGTCCGAAACCCCGATACTTCAAAGGAGATTGTCCATTTTGTACACGAAGTGCATCCAGTTTTTGCCGTAATGCTCTCAACTTTTTACCACATGCTATGTGGGTGAAATGATGATACCATGCCAAGTTTCAACCTTTTCAGAGTTCAGTTGTAGTGCTTTTTAATTTCAGGGTCATTTAGCTCAAAACAAATCATTAAATGCATGAAAAATAGCAAATGAAGTTAGATAGGGTTGAAATTTTAGTATGTGGCTTCAAATGGTTCATATTGAATGCACAAAAAGTCTGGAGTTGAAATAAGTTAAAAAAATTGAAATCCTTTTGTAACAGACGAGTTTTCGTCCGAAACCCCGATACTTCGAAGGAGATTGTCCATTTTGTACACGAAGTGCATCCAGTTTTTGTTGTAACCCTCTCATTTTTTAGCACATGCTATGTGGGTGAAATGATGATACCATGCCAAGTTTCAACCATTCTAGAGTTCATTTGTGGTGCTTTTTAATTTCAGGGTCATTTAGCTCAAAACAAATCATTAAATGCATGAAAAATAGCAAATGAAGTTAGATAGGGTTGAAATTTTAGTATGTGGCTTCTAATGGTTCATATTGAATGCACAAAAAGTCTGGAGTTGAAATAAGTTAAAAAAATTGAAATCCTTTTGTAACAGACGAGTTTTTGTCCGAAACCCCGATACTTCAAAGGAGATTGTCCATTTTGTACACGAAGTGCATCCAGTTTTTGCCGTAATGCTCTCAACTTTTTAGCACATGCTATGTGGGTGAAATGATGATACCATGCCAAGTTTCAACCTTTTCAGAGTTCAGTTGTAGTGATTTTTAATTTCAGGGTCATTTAGCTCAAAACAAATCATTAAATGCATGAAAAATAGCAAATGAAGTTAGATAGGGTTGAAATTTTAGTATGTGGCTTCAAATGGTTCATATTGAATGCACAAAAAGTCTGGAGTTGAAATAAGTTAAAAAAATTGAAATCCTTTTGTAACAGACGAGTTTTCGTCCGAAACCCCGATACTTCGAAGGAGATTGTCCATTTTGTACACGAAGTGCATCCAGTTTTTGTTGTAACCCTCTCATTTTTTAGCACATGCTATGTGGGTGAAATGATGATACCATGCCAAGTTTCAACCATTCTAGAGTTCATTTGTGGTGCTTTTTAATTTCAGTGTCATTTAGCTCAAAACAAATCATTAAATGCATGAAAAATAGCAAATGAAGTTAGATAGGGTTGAAATTTTAGTATGTGGCTTCTAATGGTTCATATTGAATGCACAAAAAGTCTGGAGTTGAAATAAGTTAAAAAAAATTGAAATCCTTTTGTAACAGACGAGTTTTTGTCCGAAACCCCGATACTTCAAAGGAGATTGTCCATTTTGTACACGAAGTGCATCCAGTTTTTGCCGTAATGCTCTCAACTTTTTAGCACATGCTATGTGGGTGAAATGATGATACCATGCCAAGTTTCAACCTTTTCAGAGTTCAGTTGTAGTGCTTTTTAATTTCAGGGTCATTTAGCTCAAAACAAATCATTAAATGCATGAAAATAGCAAATGAAGTTAGATAGGGTTGAAATTTTAGTATGTGGCTTCTATGGTTCATATTGAATGCACAAAAAGTCTGGAGTTGAAATAAGTTAAAAAAAATTGAAATCCTTTTGTAACAGACGAGTTTTCGTCCGAAACCCCGATACTTCGAAGGAGATTGTCCATTTTGTACACGAAGTGCATCCAGTTTTTGCCGTAACGCTCTCAACTTTTTAGCACATGCTATGTGGGTGAAATGATGATACCATGCCAAGTTTCAACATTTTTAGAGTTCAGTTGTGGTGCTTTTTAATTTCAGGGTCATTTAGCTCAAAACAAATCATTAAATGCATGAAAAATAGCAAATGAAGTTAGATAGGGTTGAAATTTTAGTATGTGGCTTCTAATGGTTCATATTGAATGCACAAAAAGTCTGGAGTTGAAATAAGTTTAAAAAAATTGAAATCCTTTTGTAACAGACAAGTTTTCGTCCGAAACCCCGATACTTCGAAGGAGATTGTCCATTTTGTACACGAAGTGCATCCAGTTTTTGCCGTAACGCTCTCAAATTTTTAGCACATGCTATGTGGGTGAAATGATGATACCATGCCAGGTTTCAACCTTTTCAGAGTTCAGTTGGGTGATTTTGATTAAAACAAATGAAGGTATAAAACTAAAAGAGTTAAACAGAATCTGATTTTGATTAAAACACCTATTTAAATTATCCTAAAAATTCCCAACTTTAAGATACTGATAAAACATACTAATATTAAACAACAGGAAAAACAATCACTCAAAAATCTATTTTTAAACTAAAGTTATTCACAAATTACTATTTCACACAAATTTCAAATGAATTCAAATTTAAACTATTTCAATTTGTAAACTACTGGCACTAACAGAAAGTTTGTAATTGTCTTGACCTAAAGCAAAAAGATTCATTAAAAAACTATAAATATTCTAACAGTTATTCTAAATAAAAAAACAGAAATTAGAAAAACAAAACAAAACAAAAAAGAGAAAATACAGCTGTAGTCCAACCGGGACTACAGGTCCCTTCCCGCGCGTAATTTGGGCCGCCAAAAAGACCTTCCCGTGCGGAATCCCGGGAGGACCTTTTGTCCCGGTTGCTGATACCAACCGGGACTAAAATTCTGTAGTCCCGGTTGGAGCCTCGACCCGGGACTAAAGAGTCCCTCTATATATGCAGGACTTTGCCGTTTCTTCCCCAACCTCTCCCATTCTGCCCCCCTACGCTGCCCCTGCCCTGACGCCGCCAGGCTGCCGGAGCTCCCCGCGCGCCTCTTCTCCCTCGACCTCGCCGTCGCGCTGCCAGGCTGCCCGTCTTCAACCTCCCGCCGGAGATCACCGTCCCCGACCCGCTCGCTCCGGCCCCTCTTCTCCCTCGACCTCGCCGTCGAGCCCGCTGTCGCCTCGACCTCGCCGCCGAGACCGCTTGCGAGCCACTCTCCTCCCTCTCCTCCTGAAGCCCCCCTCCCCGTCCGCCATTGCCGCCCCTCCCCGTCCGCCATTGCCGCCATGAATGGCCGCCCCTCCCCGATCCCATCCCCCACCTAGAGCCACCACCGGAGATGCCCGAGAGCCGCCGCCCCATCCATCTCCGGCGTAGGAGCCCCACTGCCCCGTCCATCTCCGACGTAGGAGCACCGCCGGTGCCGCAAACACACACACACACACACATATTGTTTAAAAACGTGCAAATATTTTCTAATTGTTAGAACATCTTTTTAGTGTTATGAAATTTTTTGTGGTTGGTATGCAACATTTTTTCATTAAACAATGTGTTAAGAAAATTGTAGTAGATGGATTAGTAGATTGATATTGTTAGATGATTTTGATTATGTTGCTTTTTATGTTTTAGTTGTTTTATGTTTTAGTTAATTAGGAGTCCTAGGAAAAATTAGTATGTGTATGTTAGATTAGAGAAAAATTCTTGGGTTTTGAAAAATTCTTGGGTTTTGAAAAAATTAGTGATTAAACGATAAGAAAATGTTCTCATAGGAATTTGTCTCGACGTCGATGATGCCTGGCCCGCATCCTCGTCGTCGTCGAGTCGGCGTCGACATCCTTGAGAGGCGCAATGTCCGGGACTGGGCTCCGCCGGGCTGGCACTGGGAGGTGCTACCTTCCTGGGCTCGGAGCTTGGTGAGGAATCCTAGTCTCGTCGTCGACCCGAAGCTTCTTTGGTGGCGGTCACGTGGGCCACTTTCAGTGCAGAGGGAGTGGGCCCCCGTGGAGGTGGTACGTCGCCGTGTCAGGGAGGAGGACGAGCACGTCCGTCGCTACATGGCGGCGTTGGACGCCAGGTTCAACAATACCTGGCAGATTCTTTAGGGATCTCACCCGAGTATTGATCCCGTGATGGTTCCTTATCTTTGGGTGTCCACCACCCGTGACTCAGGAACCGCTAGTGACTTAGATTATTTGATAGTATTCGATCTATATTAGTGATCTTATATAATAATATTCGAGATGTATTAGTTAATATTTGATGATGCATTAACTGGATTATTCGAGATGATGTATTAGTGATATTATATTTGAGTTCATTATAAATGTATTAGTGATATTTTATCAGTATAATGCGTGTGTGACTTTTGGTCTGTCGTTGCTCCTTGTGTGACTTTCATGTGTGTTCTTGATGGAGGAATCCCGACTGTTGTCGTGGGGGCGCCTCCTCTTCTTCTCTTCTTTGCGATATATTCGTCGGTATAATGCGCAAGAAGAGAAGAGGGGGGCGTCCATCACTGACAGTCGAACTATTACTGTGAGAGAGTGTCCACCAACATATATACACCACCATATCAGTGTGAGAGAGTGTGCACCAACACACCATGAGATATGAGAGTTATTTAAGGAAAGCCTCGACGGACCAAAAGTCACACACGCATTAGGATCCAAGCGTGCCGTAATTCTTGAATCATGAACACAGGAAATGTCGTCGTCATCAGACGATGATAGGATCCAAGTGTGTGAACTTTGCGGTGAAGATAAGGGTCTTTGCGACCAGCCTGGGCTGCGAGACGGCAGATTCTTCACCATGAAGCTTCACGAGGACTTTGATATTTCTACGGTACGCAACGATGACAACTGTTTTTTCGTAATTAAGCATGACTTCTGTTTCTTTCCTTCAACGCGTAATTTTTGTTTTATACAATTCGACTAGTTCATCCCTTGTCATGCAAGACGGTATTTCTTGGAGAGGCTCGGTTTCGAAGAGCACGAGAGTTTCGAGACAAGGACAGCCAACCTGAGGACTAAACATGGTCACACATTTCTGGTGAAAGTAATGAATGCACCTAATAACACAGAATTAGGGTGCTCAAATTGGGAAGCTCTTTGCAAGGCATATGGATTTCAGGAGGATATGGAAATAACCTTCGATATTCGTCCTAAAGATCATATTGAAGGAAACATCGACATTTGGGTGGATGTCGATATGCTTCCTGTTTTACCTCCATCTGAGTTTGTCAACCATGCATATTTTTCAAGTAATTTGCATTCTATATTTAAAAATATTTGGTGTTCATCCATACTAAATTTGTTAATTTATAATTTACAGCTTATTTCGTTTCTTCAAGTGAAACACAGAACATAATCGACACGACACACTACACTTATGGATCACATCTAACTTGGGAGGAGAAGGATGATCTTATCAACTTTGTTATTGGTGTCCTAGTTGGTAGGGAGATCTTCCCGTATAATTTGGGAACTGGCCCAAATTATACATTGTACAGGACACTAGTGCATAGGTTGAGGGCGGATGACATTCGCCGAAATATCTTGGTAAGAGTTGCTAATTAAGTACACTAGTACTGTTGCGTAAATGGTATTGATTACATTGCTAACTAGGCTACTATTATGTTCTTCAACAGAAACTGCCAAATGAAGTTGTGCCTCCGTTGATGCAACCCGAAGGTAATATGACAATTAAAAGCCCCTTCCAGCCCGTGTTCTCTTTTGCATACTCGACTGAGCGCAAACCACTAAGACGGCTCCAAATTGAAGCATGGGGACAAATAAAGAAGGATCGCAAGCCACAAGTTGGAGACCGTTGGATCTCTTTGCTTCATCATGGAGACATAGGTGTTATTCTGTTTTCTGTCATTTTACCTAGGAGGGAGGACTAGGTCCTATGAGGGAGGACTATGCCATTTTATCTTTTTTTGTTTTATGAGATTTTATCTTGGTATGATTAAGATGATGATGATGAGTTGTTAGATGAGTAAGATGATGATGAGTTATATGCCATATATTTGATTAAAGTGGATGGATGCAAGTGATCATGTTGAATTAGAGGAAAAAATTAAATGGAAAACACAAAATGAAAAGAAAAAATAAACAATGAAGCCTTAACCTTTAGTCCCGGTTGGTGCTACCAACCGGGACCAAAGGTCCCCATGCCCTGGCGCGCTCTGCCGCCCACGTGGCCAGGGTTTAGTCCCGGTTCGTAGCCAACCGGGACTAAAGCCTTAGACCCTTTAGTCTCTATACTTTAGTCCCGGTTGGGGAACCGGGATTAAAGGCCCTCCCAACCGGGACTAATGGCCTGTTTTCTACTAGTGAGTATCAAGTTCATGAAGAACAGAGTAACGCATTAGGTAAGATGACATGATGTAGAGGGATAAACTCAAGCAATATGATGAAAACCCCATCTTTTTATCCTCGAGTTATTGGGTTTGGTTTGGCCAACTAGATTGGTAATTCTTGCAATGGGAGAAGTGCTTAGTTTTGGGTTCAATCTTGCGGTGTCCTCACCCAGTGACAAAGTAGGGGTAGCGAGGCACGTATTGTATTGTTGCCATCGAGGATAAAAAGATGGGGTTTTCATCATATTGCTTGAGTTTATCCCTCCACATCATGTCATCTTACCTAATGCGTTACTCTGTTCTTCATGAACTTAATACTCTAGATGCAGGCAGGAGTCGGTCGATGTGTGGAGTAATAGTAGTAGATGCAGAATCATTTCGGTCTACTTGACACGGACGTGATGCCTATATGCATAATCATTGCCTTGGATATCTTCATAATTATTCGCTTTTCTATCAATTGCTCGACAGTAATTTGTTCACCCACCGTATTATTTTCCTTCATGAGAGAAGCCTCTAGTGAAACCTATGGCCCCCGGGTCTATTTTCCATCTATTGTTTTCAGATCTAAAACCAAAAATACCAAAAATATCTTGGTGCAATCTTTTTACTTTAGTTTTACTTTACTTTCAAGCAATCATATCTATCTATCTCTATCAGATCTCATCCTTGCAAGTAACCGTGAAGGGATTGACAACCCCTTTATTGCGTTGGGTGCAAGTGTTCGATTATTTGTGTAGGTACACCTATTGGGGACTTGCTTGTATCTCCTACTGGATTGATACCTTGTTTCTCATCAACTGAGGGAAATACTTATCTACTTTGCTGCATCACACTTTACTCTTCAAGGGAAAACCAACGCATGCTCGAGAAGTAGCAAGAAGGATTTCTGGCGCCATTGCCGGGGAGATCTACATCAAGCCATCCAAGTACCCATCACAAACTCATCTCTTGCATTTACTTTAGTTGCCATTTGCCTCTCGTTTTCTTCTCCCCCACTTCTAAAACGATTTTCCAAAAGATTTGCCTTTTTATTCGCCCTTTTTCCGTTCGTCTTTTCGTTTGCTTTTTGTTTGATTGTGTGTTAGATATCTTAAACTCATGGCTAGCCTTGCTACGATCGTTAGTACTCCCGAGAATGAAGTTCTCAATTTTAAGCAAAGGGAGGGAGAAAACTTAAAAGATGCTTGGTATAGAATTTGCAATACCCAAAATAGATCTACTCGTAAGCAATCTACTACTGTCCTCCTTCGCAATTTTTATGTGGGCGTTTCTCCTTGGAATAGATATGTTTTCGATACCATCACGGGAGGTAATTTCTTGGAAAGCAATAACTTTGATTCTTATAATGCTATGACAAATTTGGTAGGTTCACCCCCGCTCATGGTTAATGAAACAATCTTAACTTTGGAACATGTGATGCGAAGGCTTGATATTATTGAAAATAAAGTTGCTACTATTGAGCTCATTGAAAACTTGGATAAAAAGATTCATAATCATATCACTCAATATGGATCTCAGGTAGGACTTACTCTAAAAAACCTAAAGGAAAAGGAACCCATAATTAATGAAAAATTGGATCTAGATTCCTTTAGAATTGGAAAGCTAGAGGACATTATTACCAACTTGGGTTCCGCTTTTGCCTCTGTTCAAACTACTCCAAAATTTCCTCCAACTAAGGCTGCCAAGTTTATTTATGTTCCTAAAAATAAGGGTGAATCCTCTAGTAAAGGAGATGAAGATCTTAAGATGATAAGTGTTCACCCTAACTTTATTGATATTGTCCGGGAACCAATTGCTACAAGTGAATTTCTGCCTAGGAGTGTGATTATTGATAAAACCAAAGAATCCCCTAGGGTTTATAAGTGTGCAATTGAGGGATTGCGTACCAAAGACGACAATACCTAGATCTATTGCGTTATGCCTAGCTAGGGGCGTTACACAATAGCGCTTGTTGGGAGGCAACCCAATTTTATTTTTATGCTTTTGTTTTTCTTCTGTTTTTGAGTTTTCCACACATTATTACCTCTGTAATAATTGTGTTTTCTTGTTTAAATTAGTGTTTGAGCCAAGTAAGACCTTTGGGATGGTCTACGGTGTTTGCAATCTGATTTTGCTGAAAAACAGAAACTTTTGCTCTCAGTCCAGGAATTTTGAAAATTCACTGGAACGTGCTTTTGATCATAAATTTTTACACAAGATTGATATACAAATTTCCCTGATTGTCCTAATTTTTCAGAATTTGTGGAGTTACAGAAGTATTCGAAGTCTATAGATTGCTACAGACTGTTCTGTTTTAGACAGATTCTGTTTTCTTTGTGTTGTTTGCTTATTTTGATGTATCTATGGGTTGTATCGGGGGGTATGAACCATGGAGAAGTTAGAATACAGTAGATATTACACCAATATAAATAAAGAATGAGTTCACAACAGTACCTAAAGTGGTGATTTATTTTTCTGATACTAACGGATCTCATGAGTTTTCTGTTGAGTTTTGTGTTGTGAAGCTTTCAAGTTTTGGGTAAAGATTTGATGGACTATGGAATAAGGAGTGGCAAGAGCCTAAGCTTGGGAATGCCCAAGGCACCCCAAGCCATATTCAAGGATACCAAAAATCCTAAGCTTGGGGATGCCCCGGAAGGCATCCCCTCTTTCGTCTTCAATCCATCGGTAAATTTACTTGAGGCTATATTTTTATTCACCACATGATATGTGTTTTGCTTGGAGCGTCTTGTATGATATGAGTCTTTGCTTTTTAGTTTGCCACAATCATCCTTGCTGCACACATCTTTTTGAGAGAGACACGCTGAATCGTGAATTTATTAGAATACTCTATGTGCTTCACTTATATCTTTTGAGCTAGGCAATGTTGCTCTAGTACTTCACTTATATCTTTTTTAGAGCATGGTGGTGTTTTATTTTATAGAAATTATTTAACTCTCGTACTTCACTTATATTATTTTGAGAGTTCCTTTAAAACAGCATGGTAATTGGTTTAGGTTGTGAATTTAGTCCTAATATAATGGGCATCCAAGAGGGATATAATAAAAACTTTCATATTAAGTGCATTGGATACTATGAGAAGTTTGATTCTTTGCATATAGTTTTGAGATATGAAGATGGTAATATGAGAGTCATGCTAGTGAGTAGTTGTGAATTGGAGAAATACTTGTGTTGAAGTTTGTGATTCCCGTAGCATGCACGTATGGTGAACCGTTATGTAACGAAGCCGGAGCATGATTTGTTTAATGATTGTCAACCTTTGTGTGAGGGTCGGGAGCGCGCGATGGTTAACTCCTACCAACCTCTCCCCTAGGAGCATGCGTCTAATGCTTTGTTTGATAACTAATAGACTTTTGCAATAAGTATGTGAGTTCTTTATGACTAATGTCGAGTCCATGGATTATACGCACTCTCACCCTTCCACCTTTGATAGCCTCTCTAGTACCGCGCAACTTTCGCCGGTGCATCGAACCCACCTTCCTCAAAACAGCCACCATATATTTTCCTCAAAACAGCCACCATACCTACCTATATGGCATTTCCATAGCCATTCCGAGATATATTGCCATGCAACTTCCACCGTTCTGTTTTTCATGACATTCACCATCACTTTCATATTGCATATAGAGTCATATTTTGTCATAGGTATCGAGTTGTAATTTTTCTTTTCGAGTTATGAGTAAATAAAAGTGTGATGATTTTAATTATTAGAGCATTGTCCCATGAGAGAAAAGGATGATGGAAGCTATGAATCCCTCACAAGTTGGGATGAGTCTCCGGACTTTACAAATAATAAAAGAGGCCAGCGAAGCCCAAATAAAAAAAAAGAGGCCAAAGATGCCCACCAAAAAAAGAGAAAAAAAAGAAAAAAAAGAGAAAAAAAATGAGAGAAAGAGAGAAGGGACAATTGCTACTATCTTTTTCCACACTTGTGCTTCAAAGTAGCACCATGATCTTCATGATAGAGAGTCTCCTATTTTGTCACTTTCATATAGCTAGTGGAATTTTTCATCATATGCACAACGACTTAGTTTTCTTTTTGAGCTTTCATACACTTATAGCTCTAGTGCATTTGTTGCATGGCAATCCCTACTCACTCACATTGATATCTATTGATGGGCATCTGCATAGCCCGTTGATACGCCTAGTTGATGTGAGACTATCTTCTCCTTTTTCCTTGCAACCTCCACCATATTCTATTCCACCTATAGTGCTATATCCATGGCTCATGCTCATGTATTGCGTGAGATTTGAAAAGGTTTGAGAACGCTAAAAGTGTGAAACAATTGCTTGACTTGTTCATCGGGGTTGTGCATGATTTAGATACTTTGTGTGGGGAACATGGAGCATAGCCAGACCATATGATTTTGTAGGGATAACTTGCTAAGGCCATGTTATTTTGAAAGGACGCAATTGCATTGTTGGTGTGCTCGAAGTATTACTGTTTTTATGTCAATATTAGACTTTTGTTTTGAATCTTACGGATCTGAATATTCATGCCACAATAAACAATATTACATGGATAAATATGTTAGGTAGCATTCCACATCAAAAATTCTATTTTTATCATTTACCTACTCGAGGACGAGCAAGAATTAAGCTTGGGGATGCTTGATACGTCTCCAACGTATCTATAATTTTTGATTGTTCCATGCTATTATATTATTTGTTTTGGATGTTTTATATGCATTAATATGCTATTTTATATTATTTTTGGGACTAACCTATTAATCTAGAGCCTAGTGCCAGTTTCTGTTTTTTCCTTGTTTTTGAGTATTGCAGATAAGGAATATTAAACGGAGTCCAAACAGAATAAAGTCTTCGGAATGATTTTTCTTGGACCAGAAGAAAACCAGAAGACTTGGAGACGAAGGCAGGAGACCTGCCGTGGCGTCACAAGCCACCAGGGCGCGCCCTACGGGGGGGCGCCCCCTGGCTTGTGTCCCCACGGCAGTCCTCCTAACCCTATTCTTCGGCCTATAAATTCCCAAATATTCCCTGGATACCAAAAAAAGCCACAAAAATACTTCTCCGCCGCCGGAAGCCTCTGTTCCCGTGAGATCCAATCTTGGAGCCTTTTCCGGTAATCTGTCGGAGGGGGATTCGATCACGGAGGGCATCTACATCAACTCCATTGCCCCTCCGATGATGCGTTAGTAGTTCACCACAGACCTTCGGGTCCATAGCTAGTAGCTAGATGGCTTCTTCTCTCTCTTTGTTCTTCAATACCATGTTCTTCATGATCTTCATGGAGATCTATCCGATGTAATACTCTTTTGCGGTGTGTTTGTCGAGATCCGATGAATTGTGGGTTTATGTTCAGCTTATCTATGAATATTATTTGAATCTTCTCTGAATTCTTATATGCATGATTTCATATCTTTGCAAGTCTCTTCGAGTTATTGGGTTTGGTTTGGCCAACTAGATTGGTAATTCTTGCAATGGGAGAAGTGCTTAGTTTTGGGTTCAATCTTGCGGTGTCCTCACCCAGTGACAAAGTAGGGGTAGCGAGGCACGTATTTGTGTTGTTGCCATCGAGGATAAAAAGATGGGGTTTTCATCATATTGCTTGAGTTTATCCCTCTACATCATGTCATCTTACCTAATGCGTTACTCTGTTCTTCACGAACTTAATACTCTAGATGCAGGCAGGACTCGGTCGATGTGTGGAGTAATAGTAGTAGATGCAGAATCGTTTCGGTCTACTTGACACGGACGTGATGCCTATATGCATAATCATTGCCTTGGATATCTTCATAATTATTCGCTTTTCTATCAATTGCTCGACAGTAATTTGTTCACCCACCGTATTATTTTCCTTCATGAGAGAAGCCTCTAGTGAAACCTATGGCCCCCGAGTCTATTTTCCATATTATATTTTCAGATCTATAAACCAAAAATACCAAAAATACTTCGCTGCAATCTTTTTACTTTTAGTTTACTTTTAGTTTTAGCAATCCTATCTATCTATCTCTATCAGATCTCATCCTTGCAAGTAACCGTGAAGGGATTGACAACCCCTTTATAGCGTTGGGTGCAAGTGTTTGATTATTTGTGTAGGTACATCTATTGGGGACTTGCTTGTATCTCCTACTGGATTGATACCTTGGTTCTCAACAACTGAGGGAAATATTTATCTACTTTGCTGCATTACCCTTTCCTCTTCAAGGGAAAACCAACGCATGCTCAAGAAGTAGCAAGAAGGATTTCTGGCGGCGTTGCCGGGGAGATCTACATCAAGCCTACCAAGTACCCATCACAAACTCATCTCTTGCATTTACATTATTTGCCATTTTCCTCTCGTTTTCCTCTCCCCCACTTCTAAAACGATTTTCAGAAAATACCAAAAAGATTTGCCTTTTTATTCGCCCTTCTTTCGTTCGTCTTTTCGTTTGCTTTTCGTTTGCTTGTGTGCTAGATTGCTTGCTTTGTCACGATGTCTAAAGAGAATACCAAGTTGTGTGACTTTTCCAATACTAATAATAATGATTTTATTAGTACTCCGATTGCTCCCGCCACTAGTGCGGAATCTTATGAAATTAATGCCGCTTTGCTAAATCTTGTTATGAAAGAACAATTTTCCGGCCTTCCTAGTGAAGATGCCGCATCCCATCTAAATATTTTCGTTGAGTTGTGTGATATGCAAAAGAAGAAAGATGTGGATAATGATATTGTTAAATTGAAGCTATTTCCTTTCTCACTACCAGATCGTGCTAAAACTTGGTTTTCATCTTTGCCTAAAAATAGTATTGATTCATGGAATAAGTGTAAAGATGCTTTTATCTCCAAGTACTTTCCGCCCGCTAAGATCATCTCCCTTAGGAACGATATAATGAATTTTAAGCAACTTGATCATGAGCATGTTGCCCAATCTTGGGAGAGGATGAAACTAATGATTAGAAATTGCCCCGCGCATGGTTTGAGTTTATGGATGATTATACAAATTTTCTATGCGGGATTGAATTTTGCATCTAGGAATCTCTTAGATTCCGCCGCGGGTGGTACTTTTATGGAAATCACATTAGGAGAAGCTACTAAACTCCTAGATAATATTATCGCAAATTACTCTCAATGGCATACCGAAAGATCTCCTACTAGTAAAAAAGTGCATGCTATTGAAGAAATAAATACTTTGAGTGAAAAGATGGATGAATTAATGAAATTGTTTGCTAGTAAGAGTGCTCCTATTGATCCTAATGATATGCCTTTGTCTTCTTTGATTGGAAATAATAATGAATCTATGGATGTGAATTTTGTTGGTAGGAACAATTTTGGTAATAACGCGTATAGAGGTAATTTCAATTCTAGACCGTTTCCTAGTAATTCCTCTAATAATTATGGTAATTCCTACAACAAATCTTATGGAAATTATAATAAGATGCCCTCTGATCTTGAGAATAATATTAAAGAATTTATTAGTTCGCAAAAGGGTTTCAATGCTATGATCAAAGAAAAATTGCTCAAGATTGATGATTTGGCTAGGAACGTTGATAGAATTTCTCTTGAGATTGATTCTTTGAAAATTAGATCTATTCCACCCAAGAATGATATTAATGAGTCTTTAAAATCTATGAGAATTTCTATTGATGAGTGTAAGGAAAGAACCGCTAGAATACGTGCTAAGCGTGAATGGTTTGAAAAAGTATGTTCTTGTGATAATATTGATGAAGATCTTAAAGTGATTGATGTGACTCCTATTGAATCTTTGTTTTCTAATATAAATCTTGATAAAGATGGGACTGGATATAAGTCAACTTTAGTTAAAAGGCGTCCCAATGATTCCAAGTTTATAGATCTTAATGCTAAGATTGATAAAAGTGGGATTGAAGAGGTCAAAACTTTAAATAGCAATGAACCCACTCTTTTGGATTTCAAGGACTTTAATTATGATAGTTGTTCTTTGATTGATTGTATTTCCTTGTTGCAATCCATGTTGAATTCTCCTCATGCTTATAATCAAAACAAAGCTTTTACTAAACATATCGTGGATGCTATGATGAGATCTTTTGAAGAAAAACTTGAGTTGGAAGTTTCTATACCTAGGAAGCTTTATGATGAGTGGGAACCTACTATTAAGATTAATATTAAAGATTATGAGTGCCATGCTTTGTGTGATTTGGGGGCTAGCGTTTCCCCGATTCCGAAAACTTTATGTGATGTGCTAGGTTTCCGTGAATTTGATGATTGCTCTTTAAATTTGCATCTTGCGGATTCCACTATAAAGAAACCTATGAGAAGGATTAATGATGTTCTTATTGTTGTAAATAGGAATTATGTGCCCGTAGATTTCATTGTTCTTGATATAGATTGCAATCCTACATGTCCTATAATTCTTGGTAGACCTTTCCTTAGAACGATTGGTGCAATTATTGATATGAAGGAAGGAAATATTAGATTCCAATTTCCATTAAGGAAAGGCATGGAACACTTTCCTAGAAAGAAAATAAAATTACCTTATGAATCTATTATGAGAGCTACTTATGGATTGCATACCAAAGATGACAATACCTAGATCTATTGCGTTATGCCCAGCTAGGGCGTTAAACAATAGCGCTTGTTGGGAGGCAACCCAATTTTATTTTTATGCTTTTGTTTTTGCTTCTGTTTTTGAGTTTTCCACACATTATTACCTCTGTAGTAATTGTGTTTTCTTGTTTAATTTAGTGTTTGAGCCAAGTAAGACCTTTGGGATGGTCTACGGTGTTTGTGATTTGATTTTGCTGAAAAACAGAAACTTTTGCTCTCAGTCCAGGAATTTTGTAAATTCACTGGAACGTAATTTTGATCTGAAATTTTTACACAAGATTTATATACAAATTTCCCTAATTTTCCTAATTTTTCAGAAATTTTGGAGTTAAATAAGTATTCGAAGTCTATATATTGCTACAGACTGTTCTGTTTTAGACAGATTCTGTTTTCTTTGTGTTGTTTGCTTATTTTGATGTATCTATGGGTTGTATCGGGGGGTATGAACCATGGAGAAGTTGGAATACAGTATATATTACACCAATATAAATAAAGAATGAGTTCACAACAGTACCTAAAGTGGTGATTTATTTTTCTTATACTAACGGATCTCATGAGTTTTCTGTTGTGTTTTGTGTTGTGAAGTTTTCAAGTTTTGGGTAAAGATTTGATGGAATATGGAATAAGGAGTGGCAAGAGCCTAAGCTTGGGGATGCCCAAGACACCCCAAGCCATATTAAAGGATACCAAAAAGCCTAAGCTTGGGGATGCCCCGGAAGGCATCCCCTCTTTCGTCTTCAATCCATCGGTAAATTTACTTGAGGCTATATTTTTATTCACCACATGATATGTGTTTTGCTTGGAGCGTCTTGTATGATATGAGTCTTTGATTTTTAGTTTGCCACAATCATCCTTGCTGCACACATCTTTTTGAGGGGGACATGCATTAATCATGAATTTATTAGAATACTCTATGTGCTTCACTTATATCTTTTGAGCTAGGCAATGTTGCTCTAGTGCTTCACTTATATCTTTTTAGAGCACGGTGGTGTTTTATTTTATAGAAATTATTGAACTCTCATACCTCACTTAAATTATTTTGAGAGTCTTTAAACAGCATGGCAATTGGTTTAGGTTATGAATTTAGTCCTAGTATAATGGGCATCCAAGAGGGATATAATAAAAACTTTCATATAAAGTGCATCGAATACTATGAGAAGTTTGATTCCTTGCATATAGTTTTGAGATATAGAGATGGTAATATGAGAGTCATGCTAGTGAGTAGTTGCGAATTGGAAGAAATACTTGTGTTAAATTTTGTGATTCCCGTAGCATGCACGTATGGTGAACCGTTATGTAACGAAGTCGGAGCATGATTTGTTTAATGATTGTCAACCTTTGTGTGAGGGTCGGGAGCGCGCGATGGTTAACTCCTACCAACCTCTCCCCTAGGAGCATGCGTCTAATACTTTGCTTCGATAACTTTGCTTCATTAATTCATCCATCTTTTCACTCAAAGTATTTATTTCTTCAATAGCATGCACTTTTTTACTAGTAGGAGATCTTTCGGTATGCCATTGAGAGTAATTTGCGATAATATTATCTAGGAGTTTAGTAGCTTCTCCTAATGTGATTTCCATAAAAGTACCACCCGTGGCGGAATCTAAGAGATTCCTAGATGCAAAATTCAATCCCGCATAGAAAATTTGTATAATCATCCATAAACTCAAACCATGCGCGGGGCAATTTCTAATCATTAGTTTCATCCTCTCCCAAGATTGGGCAACATGCTCATGATCAAGTTGCTTAAAATTCATTATATCGTTCCTAAGGGAGATGATCTTAGCGGGCGGAAAGTACTTGGAGATAAAAGCATCTTTACACTTATTCCATGAATCAATACTATTTTTAGGCAAAGATGAAAACCAAGTTTTAGCACGATCTGGTAGTGAGAAAGGAAATAGCTTCAATTTAACAATATCATTATCCACATCTTTCTTCTTTTGCATATCACACAACTCAACGAAAATATTTAGATGGGATGCGGCATCTTCACTAGGAAGGCCGGAAAATTGTTCTTTCATAACAAGATTTAGCAAAGCGGCATTAATTTCATAAGATTCCGCACTAGTGGCGGGAGCAATCGGAGTACTAATAAAATCATTATTATTAGTATTGGAAAAGTCACACAACTTGGTATTCTCTTTAGACATCGTGACAAAGCAAGCAATCTAGCACACAAGCAAACGAAAAGCAAACGAAAAGACGAACGAAAGAAGGGCGAATAAAAAGGCAAATCTTTTTGGTATTTTCTGAAAATCGTTTTAGAAGTGGGGGAGAGGAAAACGAGAGGAAAATGGCAAATAATGTAAATGCAAGAGATGAGTTTGTGATGGGTACTTGGTAGGCTTGATGTAGATCTCCCCGGCAACGCCGCCAGAAATCCTTCTTGCTACTTCTTGAGCATGCGTTGGTTTTCCCTTGAAGAGGAAAGGGTAATGCAGCAAAGTAGATAAGTATTTCCCTCAGTTGTTGAGAACCAAGGTATCAATCCAGTAGGAGATACAAGCAAGTCCCCAATAGATGTACCTACACAAATAATCAAACACTTGCACCCAACGCTATAAAGGGGTTGTCAATCCCTTCACGGTTACTTGCAAGGATGAGATCTGATAGAGATAGATAGATAGGATTGCAAAAACTAAAAGTAAACTAAAAGTAAAAAGATTGCAGCGAAGTATTTTTGGTATTTTTGGTTTATAGATCTGAAAATATAATATGGAAAATAGACTCGGGGGCCATAGGTTTCACTAGAGGCTTCTCTCATGAAGGAAAATAATACGGTGGGTGAACAAATTACTGTCGAGCAATTGATAGAAAAGCGAATAATTATGAAGATATCCAAGGCAATGATTATGCATATAGGCATCACGTCCGTGTCAAGTAGACCGAAACGATTCTGCATCTACTACTATTACTCCACACATCGACCGAGTCCTACCTGCATCTAGAGTATTAAGTTCGTGAAGAACAGAGTAACGCATTAGGTAAGATGACATGATGTAGAGGGATAAACTCAAGAAATATGATGAAAACCCCATCTTTTTATCCTCGATGGCAACAACACAAATACGTGCCTCGCTACCCCTACTTTGTCACTGGGTGAGGACACCGCAAGATTGAACCCAAAACTAAGTACTTCTCCCATTGCAAGAATTACCAATCTAGTTGGCCAAACCAAACCCAATAACTCGAAGAGACTTGCAAAGATATGAAATCATGCATATAAGAATTCAGAGAAGATTCAAATAATATTCATAGATAAGCTGAACATAATCCCACAATTCATCGGATCTCGACAAACACACCGCAAAAGAGTATTACATCGGATAGATCTCCATGAAGATCATGAAGAACATGGTATTGAAGAACAAAGAGAGAGAAGAAGCCATCTAGCTACTAGCTATGGACCCGAAGGTCTGTGGTGAACTACTAACGCATCATCGGAGGGGCAATGGAGTTGATGTAGATGCCCTCCGTGATCGAATCCCCCTCCGGCAGATTACCGGAAAAGCCTCCAAGATTGGATCTCACGGGAACAGAGGCTTCCGGCGGCGGAAAAGTATTTTTGTGGCTTTTTTTGGTATCCAGGGAATATTTGGGAATTTATAGGCCGAAGAATAGGGTTAGGAGGGCTGCCATGGGGACACAAGCCAGGGGGGCGCCCCCCCGTAGGGCGCGCCCTGGTGGCTTGTGACGCCACGGCAGGTCTCCTGCCTTCGTCTCCAAGTCTTCTGGTTTTCTTCTGGTCCAAGAAAAATCATTCCGAAGATTTTATTCCGTTTGGACTCCGTTTAATATTCCTTATCTGCAATACTCAAAAACAAGGAAAAAACAGAAACTGGCACTAGGCTCTAGATTAATAGGTTAGTCCCAAAAATAATATAAAATAGCATATTAATGCATATAAAACATCCAAAACAGATAATATAATAGCATGGAACAATCAAAAATTATAGATACGTTGGAGAAGTATCAGGTAACTTTGAGGTGGTTCTACTACCTACACCAATTTCATCTTATGTTCTCCGCTAGATATGAACTTTGGAGTGATTCTTTGTTGCACGTTGAGGGATAATCAAATGATTCTATTATGTTAGCATTGTTGAGAGATTGCACTAGTGAAAGTATGAACCCTAGGCCTTGTTTCCAAGCATTTATATAACGTTTTGCTCGCCGTTTACCACTTGCTACCTTGCTGTTTTTATATTTTCAGATTACAAAAACCTATATCTACCATCCATATTGCACTTGTATCACCATCTCTTCGCCGAACTCACTACAACAAACACCGCCATATACCAACACATATCTAGCAACGAGCTGTAGCATGTGTTGTCGTTGGGTTAACCCTCCCACCTCTCCACGAGCCACGAAGGCCTCTAACCTCTATCCACCACCAGCATCTCCTGCGCCTAATATCATGCATCTAATGATGAATGGTCTCCCCCAGCTCTCTCTCTCTCCCACGATTCCTCTCTCCCCGCCACTACCGATTCTAGGTAACTCCGGCGCTCCCCTGCACAGCTGATCCCTGCTTCGGATCCCTCTTACTATTCTCCTCTAACCTGCCGCATCCCCGACGACATATATGCAGTCCTGTCCACGCCACTACAGAAACCCTAGATCCTAGTCACCACTGGTCGCCAGTGCAGCTTTGGCGCCTCCGGTTTGTCGGCCCACCACCCCGCGTCTCTGCACGATCGACTATCTGATCGGGCTAGACGGTACTGCGCTCCCTCGGCTACCTTGACTCCGACGCTGACGGTTCAGTAAGCCACTGATCCCCTCTGATCTTACCTTTGTTGGTATTCGGTGTGGCTTGGCAATCATGCCAAGGATGTTTCTTTTCTAGCGACCTTGATGATTATCTATGCTACCTTGATCCCTCACCTGATCTATGCATCCATGCCACTCCACGGTCTGAGTTATGAACTGTAGTGGTGCACACACTCAAATACCAGGTTGTAAGTACCGGGGAATCAGTGTGTACTTAACTAATTTACCGCTATTTTTTGCTAATAACAGCTTGATTGCATGACTCACATAGTTGGATATATTATATAACTTCTGTTTTTTTGAGATTCTATTCTGTAACTTCTTCATTGTGCTTGGTACAAAAGAAATTATCTTCTATACTTACGGCACAAAACTCTGCATCTCTAAGTACAACTAACAATGCCTTACAATTTGAATAGCTTTTATTGGGGCTGAGCGGTAGTATACACAAAAATTGCTTCTTTGCACTATTATATTATTTGAGTTTCGTAACATACAGAAAAGCCCCGATCTGTAATCTTCAGTTTTAGTTGAGGCTTAATTTCTGCCGAGTATGCTGTAGCAGTTGGATATCGTCATCGCTCAAATATGTGGGCCAGAGGTTCCTTTCTTTACATACTTTCGTTACTTATAGTAGCATGCTAGATTTAAGTTGAAAGTTTCCAATCTTTAGGATAAATTCAAGTTTAACCTTCCATATGTGTGGTTTGTTATTAACTGCATTGTTATTTACCTAGCTGGTACTAAGTTCTAAACGGCACCTCCCTTCCAGAGACAAAATTCTTAAATAGAGAAAATAAATATTTAGATAATATGCATGTAAATCTTGATCTCGACATCTATATTTCACCTTAATATTGTGCCATTAACAGTTACATATGCAAGTTGGGTTTTATTATTTGTTCAATAGCAGAGGAGAAGTCACATTGTGAATTCTTCTTACGACTCCCTGGATACTACTCCAGTATGTCCTTGCGTCTGAGTGATGATATTTCCAAAGATCTAAATATTGACTTCCACTTCTCATGAATAAAATTTGACTGATTTTATCCAGCGCCTGCTGTCCATGATGTACTTATGTCATTGATGTGCCTTTTGTGGTGAGAATATTACACAAATATGGATCTGAGGTCTAATGGATTCTGCTTGAGTGTTATCCTGCCTAGCTCATATTTTTGGTTTCTAACTAAAATACTTTTCATATATCAGATGAGAAAGGACCTAGCGATTGCAGATGATGTTAAGGTTGTCATTTTCTACTTTTGAGGACAGGTGGGCTATTAACTAAGATGGGCATTCTATTTTCTTATGTGTGGAAGCTTTATTTCATTTTTTAGTCTAACTGAGGGCAGCTAATTGCACAGCCCTGAACATGCAATTCTCTTGATTTTAACCTCGAGAACATCCGATTTCCTGAATACTCTGTACTTACTTGTATTTTTTTGACCAGTCGTCTACCAATCGTCGCCCCATCCGAAGCTGCACAAGAGAGATGCCACCATATAGATAAGCTAATCTCACCCTACATTGACATGATTTCCCCTATTTTCGTGAATATGAAACAAGAATTGAACTTGACGCCACTGAAGTTAAATTAAGTATATCCATGTAGCATAATCATGCACATGAATTGTTAAGAATAAAATATGCGTATATGTAATTTATATTTCTTCCATCCTATGCCAATTATCATTGTTGTAATAAGCTTACTACGCAGTTCACTCAGATTTCACTATATAACAGACTATACACATGTTTTTGTTTGAGATAGAAATCAGTGTCTAGTATGTGGTTCCACAAAGGCAAGTTTATACAGTTCTGCACTTACTATGATAGGAATGATCTAAATCTTTGAATAACAATGAGTGTGCAAAGTATTTAGCATGCCAGGCACAAAACCATAAAAACAGACGAATTCCCAAAATGAAAGTACAAATTATCGCTGAAGTTGTAGCATTTAGAAAATCAAACTTAGCTGAATATGCAATTTGCAAGACTAGATATCAAGCCAACACCATTCTCTTCTACTTCTATGTAATCCAACCAACCTAGCTCAGTAACCTTTCTACAGCTACATTAGGAAAATAAGATCAGTTGACACGACCACTCAAAAATATCAAAATTAATTGTCATGCAGCTAGATTAGTTATCGCAAAGCATTAAGCCTTCATATGTCCGCCCTCTTTTTAATTGTATTGCTCTATTGGTGGTAAAAAATATTTGGTGCAGATTAACAAGATGAATAGAGGGTGCAGGGCTAAGTTGTTTTTGGCAAGGCGGAGAATGAGACTACTACCAAGATAGTTTTATGTTTATTTTTTAGAAGGCCACTTTCATGGTCAGTGTACAGAAAATGATGTGATGCCATTTTGAGGGCCAGTGTAAAGAAAATCATGTGTGTACTCTTTGGATTTTGTTCCATGTAATGCAACCACTCACATTCAATATATGAGCTCTTCCTATTTACTGATTTGTTACTCTTGTGCACCATCAGTATTATAAACCAATAATTGTTGTTGGTAAATTATAACATACTGGTAATTGTTCATGCTATGGGTCAACGCTTGCACTAATATGTTATACGTCCATTCCAAACAAGTTATGGGTAAATCACCAACGCATATGCAGTGTTGTTATGTTGTAACTATATGCGTTGCTGCCTTGCAACACTTTTTCACGTCGATTACCAACGCAATTATATGCGTTGTTGTAGGCCCTTCCAATGCCACCAACGGCCACGCATATACATCCGTTGGTGTAGACCACAGCAACACTTATATGGACATTCGACAACGCATCAATGCATTACTGAAGGGGGGTTCTTGTTGTAGTGACTAGTGCACCTATACATTTTGCCATTGTATTGGGTGTGTTGGGGACACAAGAGATTTCTTGTATTTGATTGCAGGGTTGTTCGAGAGAGACCATCTTCATCCTACACCTCCCACGGATTGATAAACCTTAGGTCATCCACTTGAGGGAAAATTGCTACTGTCCTACAAAACTCTGTGCTTGGAGGCCCAATGGAGTCTACAAGAATAAAGTTGTGCAGTAGACATCATGTACCCGAGGCGAAAGGAGGAGACTCTCAAGGCGGACGAAAATGCGATAGGCAGAAGAACCAAGAAAGAATAACACATGGCCATGAACATGGGCAGGGTCAAGGCACTTGATGAGCATACGGACTGGACCAGGACGGGCAAGAGAAATGGAGTGAACCAACATGGGAAGCCCAACCAAGTCAGCAAAGGCCATCACAGCAGTCGAGCTACGCATAACAGACGGGGCGTCCTCAAGAAGGACCCAAGACTCAGTCAGGGAAGCAGAGGCTGTCACACCCTCCTCGGCCTCCTTCACCGAAATTACCAGCTGGTTGCCAAGAAGGGTAAAGCTAGTGTACAAAGCTATCATCCTAAGATTGTCTATGGATGGAAAAATGACCCCAAAGGAGGCCCGAGCCAACTGTTGAATCTGCGAGTCCCAGCCCTCCGAGCCCCACGCCCCAAGCTTGTCTGAAAGCGCCTAAAGATAAACACTAGAAGACAACACCGAAATCACCGCAGCATTTTGGATTATGGGAACAGGAGGCACAGACTCGAGATTCCCAACCAACGCAAAGAAATAACAACCAGGCAGCCTAGTCCCGAAATGCTTAACATTCGGAGGCGGATGAGGGGGTAGTGGTTACCACAGTCCACCGTAAGATGGCCATCTTGGCGACAAATCAAGCAGAACGGTGGGAACTTGCAATGTGATTGAAAATGACCAGGACGGTGACAAGCGAAACACGACAGAGATCCAGATGGGGGGCGCTGTAGGACGCGTGGATGGCGGAAACATGAGGAGCACCGGGGGGAGGAAGAATACCGTCGCCACGAACCGCCGGCGCAAACTTGCGGGATTTGTTGGAGAAGGAAGAGTTGTTGAAGCGCTGCAGAGGACGAGGCCCGCCACTAGCCCCAGAGCCACCAATAGGGGGAGATCTGGGTACCACCAGAGGCAGAGACGCACGTGTCGGCCCAGAACCAGCTGAAGTCACCGCCTCCTAAGGATCCGCGATGGCGCTGGACGACGCGCCTGAGCCATCAACGACATGAGCGGAGGCCACCTTATCACGCTCGAGTGCCACCTACGTATCACGAAGATTGGACCGCAACAATGCCTCATAGTCCAGCGGATCCACCTCCCCAGCATCCGGAGACCCCAGCGGCCTCTTGCCATTGGAGTTACGGCTGCTCGAGGAGCCGCCAGAACGATCCATGGTGACAACAACGACGAACAAGTGGGAGGGGGGACCCTAGATCTGGACAAGTCACTGAGTGAGGTAGGAAACCCTATCCAGGGGTCTGGATTCCTCTTAAGTACCTACATGAGGCCACGGGGATGGGGCCGAGGCCGTGACGGTTCAGGCCCAACCGGAGAAGCATGAGAACAAGCCGAACTAGCCGGACCCAGGAGAGGGGGAAATGCCACCAAAGAGAGCGACAGGTCACTGACGTGGCTTGAGACTGCGTCGGTATCTCCCCAAAGAGGAAGGGATGATGCAGCACAGCGACGGTAAGTATTTCCCTCAATTATGAAACCAAGGTTATCGAACCAGTAGGAGGATCACCACCACCCAATAAGCAGCACCTGCACACAAACAACAAAAACTTGCAACCCGACGCGAAAGGGAGGTTGTCAATCTCTCTACGGTAAAAAGATAGATTAGGTAGTGATAGATAGGAAACATAGATCTCTCAAGAACACAAAATAAAAAGAGTAAATATGCAGCAATATGTTTTTGGGTTTTGGTTTTGTGGATCTGAAAACAAAGATGCAAAAAAGATAGATGTGAAAGCAATATGTTGGAAAAGTAGACCCGGGGGCCGTAGGGTTCACTAGTGGCTTCTCTCATGAGTATAGCGCACGGTCGGTGAACAAATTACTGTTGGGAAATTGATAGAAAATCAAATAGTCATGACGATATCCAAGGCAATGATCATTATATAGGCATCACGTCCAAGAAAAGTAGACCGACTCCTGCCTGCATCTACCACTATTACTCCACACATCGACCGCTATCCAGCATGCATCTAATGTATTAAGTTCATGGGAAAACGGAGTAATGCAATAAGAACGATGACATGATGTAGACAAGATCTATTCATGTAGGAATAGACCCCATCTTGTTATCCTTAATAGCAACGATACATGCGTGTCTTGCTGCCCCTTCTGTCACTGGGAAAGAACACCGCAAGATCGAACCCATCACAAAGCACCTCTTCCCATGGCAAGAAAAATCGATCTAGTCGGCCTAACTAAACCAAAGATTTGAAGAAGAAATACGAGGCTATAAATAATCATGCATATAAGAGATCAAAGAAGACTCAAATAATATTCATGGATAGAAACTGATCATGAACTCAAAATTTATCGGATCCCAACAAACACACCGCAAAAGTTTACATCAAATAGATCTCCAAGAGACCATTGTATTGAGAATCATAAGAGAGAGAGAGAGAGGATGCCATCTAGCTACTTCCTACGGACCCGTAGGTCTATGGTGGACTACTCACGCATCATCGGAGAGGCACCTATGAAGAAGATGAACCCCTCCATGATGGTGTTTAGATTGGATCTCGAGCTTCTGGAACTTGCGGTGGCTAGAATTGTGTTTCATCGACTCCCCTAGGCTTTTTGGAATATTTGGGAATTTATAGGCATCAGAGGCTGTGGAGAGGGGCCCTGAGGAGGGCACAACCCATCAGGGCGCGCCGAACCCCCCTGGCACGCCCTAGTGGGTTGTGGTCTCCTCGGCCCACTTCTCCGGCACTTCTTTGGCCCACTGGGTGTCTTCGAGTCCAGAAAAAATCTCCAAAAAGTTTCGTCGCGATTGGACTCCGTTTGGTATTGATTTTATGCGAAGTAAAAAACAAGCAAAAACAGCAATTGGCACTTTGGCACTATGTTAATAGGTTAGTCCCAAAAAATGATATAAAGTTGTTATAAAATGATTGTAAAACATCCAAGAATGATAATATAACAGCATGGAACAAGCAAAAATTATAGATACTTTGGAGACGTATCAGCATCCCCAAGCTTAATTCCTACTCGTCCTCGAGTAGGTAAATGATAAAAACAGAATTTATGATGTGGAATGATGCCTAACATGTTCATCATATTCTTTTCTTTTGTATAGCATGGACATTTGGACTTGTAAATGATTCAAAGCAATAGTCTAGTTTTAACATAATGACTTCAATACTCAAGCATGTCAACAATCAACCATGTCTTTCAAAATATCAACACTAAAGAAAGTTATCCCTAGCCCATCATGCTCAATCATTGATCCATTCATGAAACACACTCAAATATTAGCTATGCCCAATGCTCAAGTACGATCATAGTGCCCCTTAGTCGGTGCTTTATAAGAGAAGATGGAGACTCAAAGTAAAAATAAAAATTGCATAAAGTAAATAGATAGGACCTTCACAGAGGGAAGTAGGGATTTGTAGAGGTGCCAGAGCTCAAGGTTTAAATTGAGAGAGAAAAAAATATTTTGGGTGGCATGCTTTTCCTGTCAACGAAAACGACAAAGTAGCTCAAAATACTTTCCATGCTAGATATATCATAGGCGGTTCCCAAACAGAAAATAAAGTTTATTCCTTTTTCCACCAAACTTTCACTTTCCATGGCGGGCCGTATCCACGGTTGCCTTCCATACCAACACTTTCCAAGGAATTTATTATTTGACAACATAAAGTAAATATTTTTTTCTTTTTCATTTCGGGAATGGGCATCCCTATTACCGCCGCACTCTCGTGCAATGACAAGTGAATAAACACTCATCTTGAGAATAAAACATCTAGCATGGAAAAATAATGGACACTCCCCACCGTTTCATGAGCGGTATGAGCACACAAAAAAGAAAATTCATTTTGAAAATTTAGAGATGGCACATACAAATTTGCTAGGAACAGCATGGAAATACCGCATATAGGTAGGTATAGTGGACTCATAAGGCAAAACTTGGTTTAAGGATTTTGGATGCACAAGTAGTATTTCTACTTAGTACAAATGGAGGCTAGCAAATAGATTGAGAAGCAACCAAACCAAGAAACGAAAATTCACATAAGAGAGCATTGAGCATAACTAACACCGAATAATGCACCACAAGTAGGATGTAACTTCATTGCATAACTATTGACTTTCGTGCATGCATAGGGAATCACAAACCTTAACACCAATATGCCTACTAAAGCACAATTACTCACTAACATGACTCACATATTACTATCATCATGTTTCAAAACTAATACAAATAATCAAGTTTAATTTGCCCAATGATATTCATGAAAGTTTTATTATATCCTCCTTGGATATCTATCACTTTGGGACTAGTTTCATATATTGCCATTGCTTTTTGGCAAGCTCAAACAAATTTAAGTGAAGCACATGAGAATAAAGATTTCATCTCTCAAAATAGTATAAGTGAAGCATGAGAGGATTTCTTCAAAATTTACTCACTCTCAAATTAATCTAAGTGAAGCATGAGAGTATTTCTACAAAAAAATTCAAGCACACCGTGCTCAAAAGATATAAGTGAAGCACTAGAGCAATTCTATAGCTCAAAAAGTTTAAGTGAAGCACATAGAGCAATTCTAACAAATGATAGCATAATTTTGGCTCTCTCAAATAGGTGTGTCCAGCAAGGATACAAATGACAAACTAACAAACAAAGCAAGCAAAGATACAAGACGCTTCAAGCAAAACTCATGATATGTGACGAATAAAAATATAGCTCCAAGTAAATACCGATGGTCGTTAGAAGAAAAAGGGGATGCCACTCGGGGGCATCCCCAAGCTTAGTTGCTTGTTTCTCTTTGGATATATCTTAGGGGTGTGGTAGCATCCCCAAGCTTAGGCTCTTTTCACTTCGTATTCCTTCATCCATCGTGATCTCACCCAAAACTTGAAAACTTCAATCACACAAAACTCAACAAAATCTTCGTGAGATCCGTTAGTATAATAAAGCAAATCACTACTTTAGGTACTATTGCAAACCTATTCATATTTTATTATTGCATTTTACCTACTGTATTTTAACTTTACCTTGGTTCATACCCTTCAATATAACCCATAGATTCATCAAAACAAGCACACAATGCAACGAAAACAGAATCTATCTTAAACAGAACAGTCTGTAGTAATATGTACTGTAACCATACTTATGTAACTCTAACAATTCTGAAAAATTAGGACAATGTAAGGAATTTGTATAGTAACACGGTGTTAAAATTTCAGCTCAAGATCACGTTCCAGCAAAAAAAATGAAAATTCATATACTGGACGCAAAAGTTTATGTTTCAGATTCAGCATCACTTCTACTCATCCTATGAATCATCCTAAAGGCTCTACTTGGCACAAACACTAAATAAACCATAAAACACAATCATAACAGAAGCATAATTGTGTCAACACTCAAAAACAGAAAGGAAAAAGCAAAAATTTATTTATTCATTGGGTTGCCTCCCAACAAGCGCTATCGTTTTACGCCCCTAGCAAGGCATAACGCATAGATTCAAGTATTGTCATCCTTGGTTTTGGATCCATAGGATGCCCTCATGATTGATTCATATGGTGGCTTAATTCTTGTTCTAGGGAAGTGTTCCATACCCTTTCTCAAGGGAAACTGAAAACGAATATTGCCTTCTTTCATATCAATCACGGCACCTATAATGCGTAAAAACGGTCTACCAAGTATAATGGGACAAGACGGATTGCAATCAATATCAAGCACAATAAAGTCTATGGGCACATAGTTCCTATTTGCAAGAATAAGAACATCATTAATTCTTCCCAAAGTCTTTTTAATAGTAGAATCCGCCAAGTGAAAATTAAGAGAACATTCTTCAATATTGGTAAGACCAAGCAAATCACATAGAGATTTCGGAATCGTGGAAACACTAGCACCCAAATCACACAAAGCAAAGCATTCATAATTTTTAATCTTGACCTTAATGGTAGGTTCCCACTCATCATGCAATTTTCTAGGAATAGAAATCTCCAACTCCAACTTTTCTTCAAAAGATTTCATCATGGCATCAACGATATGTTTAGTAAAAGCTTTATTTTGCTCATAAGCATGGGGTGAATTCAACATGGATTGCAACAAAGAAATACATTCAATCAAAGAGCAACTATCATAATTAAAGTCTTTGCAATCCAAAATAGTGGCCACATCACTAGTTAAAGTTTTGACCTCTTCAAACCCACTTTTATCAAAAATTTCATCAAGATTTTCAACCTCCAAATTATTGGGACGCCTTCTAGCTAAAGTTGACTCTACTTCAGTCCCTTTATCATCAATATTAATATTACTAAACAAGGAATAAATAGAAGAACACCAATCACTTTAAGATCTTCATCTTTTTTATGAAGGCAATCACTAGGAAACGATTTTTCTAAGATTTCTCTTTTAGCTCTAAGCATAGCGGTTCTTTTCTTACTTTCATCCATAGAGACATATAAAGATTTAATTGATTCATCAATCTTAGGCACAAAAGCTTTCAACTTGAGATTTTCAACATCATGAGAAATTCTATCAATGCTTCTAGACATATCATCAATCTTATTCAACTTTTCTTCTATCGTAGTATTGAAAGCCTTTTGCGCATTGATAAATTCTTTAATATTACTCTCAAGATCAGAGGTGTTCCTATTATTATTGTAAGAGGAATTACCATACGAATTACCATAATTATTAGAGGAATTTCCAGGAAAAGGCCTAGGATTAAAATTACCTCTATAAGCATCGTTATTGATATTGTTTCGCGAGACAAAATTCACATCTACGGAATCACTATTTTGCTCAATCAAGGTAGACAAAGGCACATCATTAAGATCAATAGGAGCATTTTTACTAGCAACCAATTTCATCAAAGCATCAACCTTATCACTCAAGGTACTAATTTCTTCAACCGAATTAACTTTCTTACTAGTAGGTGCTCTTTCGGTATGCCATTGAGAATAATTAGCCATGATATTATCTGGCAATTTAGTAGCTTCACCCAGAGTAATCTCCATAAAAGTACCACTCGCGGCGGAATCTAAAAGATTTCTAGAGACAAAATTCAACCCCGCATAAAAAATGTGTATGATCATCCAAAGATTTAAACCATGAGTAGGACAATTTCTTAGCATCAACTTCATTCTTTCCCAAGATTGCGCAACATGTTCATGCTCAAGTTGCTTAAAATTCATGATTTGCGTCCTAAGGGAAATAATTTTCGCGGGCGGAAAATACTTAGTGATAAAAGCATCCTTGCACTTATTCCAAGAATCGATATTATTGCGAGGCAAAGAGTAAAACCAAATTTTTGCACGATCCCGCAAGGAAAAAGGAAATAATTTCAACTTCACAATATCATTCTCCACATCTTTTTTCTTTTGCATATCACACAATTCTACGAACGTGTTTAGATGGGACGCAACATCCTCATTAGGATTACCCGCAAATTGATCTTTCATGACAAGATTCAACAAAGCGGCATTAATATCACAAGACTCCGCACTAGTGGCGGGAGGAGCAATAGGCGTACTAATAAAATCATTGTTATTAGTATTGGAAACATCACACAACTTGGTGTTCTCTTGAGTCATCGTGACTACGCCAACAAGATTACAAGCAAGGAAGAGATCCGGCGAGAAAAAGGCAAACGAAAAAGAGGGCGAATAAAACGGGAAATTGGTGAAGCAGGGGAGAGGAAAACGAGAGGCAAATGGAAAATAATGTAATTGCAAGGAGATGAGATTTGTAATTAGGAACCTGGTAGATGATGATGGAGTCCCCTCGGCGCCTACGATAGGAACGTAGAAGAGACCGCCTCCTCCCCGGCAATGACACCAGAAATTCCTTTAACGTGGCTTGAGACTGCATCGGTATTTCCCCAAAGAGGAAGGGATGAAGCAGCACAGCGACGGTAAGTATTTCCCTCAGTTATGAAACCAAGGTTACCGAACCAGTAGGAGGATCACCACCACCCAATAAGCAGCACCTGCACACAAACAACAAATACTTGCCACCCGACGCGAAAGAGAGGTTGTCAATCTCTCTACGGTAAAAAGATAGATTAGGTAGTGATAGATAGGAGAGATAGATCTCTCAAGAACACAAAATAGAAAGGGCAATAAAATATGCAGAAATATGTTTTTGGGTTTTTGGTTTTGTAGATCTCAAAACAAAGATGCAAAAAGATAGATCTGAAAGCAATATGTTGGAAAAGTAGACCCGGGGGGCGTAGGGTTCACTAGTGGCTTCTCTCATGAGTATAGCGCACGGTGGGTGAACAAATTACCGTTGGGCAATTGATAGAAAATCGAAAAGTCATGACGATATCCAAGGCAATGATCATTATATAGGCATCACGTCCAAGATAAGTAGACCGACTCCTGCCTGCATCTACCACTATTACTCCACACATCGACCGCTATCCAGCATGCATCTAGTGTATTAAGTTCATGGAAAAATGGAGTAATGCAATAAGAATGATGACATGATGTAGACAAGATCTATTCATGTAGGAATAGACCCCATCTTGTTATCCTTAATAGCAACGATACATGCATGTCTTGCTGCCCCTTCTTTCACTGGGAAAGAACACCGCAAGATCGAACCCATCACAAAGCACCTCTTCCCATGGCAAGAAAAATCGATCTAGTCGGCCTAACTAAACCAAAGATTCGAAGAAGAAATACGAGGCTATAAGTAATCATGCATATAAGAGATCAAAGAAGACTCAAATAATATTCATGGATAGAAACTGATCATGAACTCAAAATTCATCGGATCCCAACAAACACACCGCAAAAGTTTACATCAAATAGATCTCCAAGAGACCATTGTATTGAGAATCATAAGAGAGAGAGAGGAAGCCATCTAGCAACTGCCTACGGACCCGTAGGTCTATGGTGGACTACTCATGCATCATCGGAGAGGCACCTATGAAGAAGATGAACCCCTCTGTGATGGTGTTTGGATTGGATCTCGAGGTTCTGGAACTTGCGGCGGCTGGAATTGTGTTTCGTCGACTCCCCTAGGGTTTTTGGAATATTTGGGAATTTATAGGCATCACAGGAGGTGGAGAGGGACCCCGAGGAGGGCACAACCCATCAGGCCGCGCCGGGGCCCCCCTGGCGCGCCCTGGTGGGTTGTGGTCTCCTCGGCCCCTTCTCCGGCACTTCTTTGGCCCACTGGGTGTCTTCTGGGTCTTGATTTTCTGCGAAGTAAAAAACAAGCAAACATAGCAACTGGCATTTTGGCACTATTTCAATAGGTTAGTCCCAAAAAATGATATAAAGTTGTTATAAAATGATTGTAAAACATCCAAGAATGATAATATAACAGCATGGAACAAGCAAAAATTATAGATACGTTGGAGACGTATCAGACACACACGGAAATGGGATCCAACCCACGAGGCCAAGGGACCGGCACACCTACCGACACGACCAGCCCAGGGGCGGGACCACCCCCAACCCCACCCCAAACTAGGGTTGCCACACCAGGGCCGCAATTGACCACATCGGTCAGCCGAACGCCCAGGAGCACCACATCCAGCACAGGCGAGGGGAAATACGTTGACACCGCACATGTTGAAGAGGGAGGGGGAGAGGCAGGCGCAGATCCGGAGCCAAGGATGCCAGCGGCCAAGGAGCGGCGAGCAAACTTACTAGAACGACGAGACCGCCGCAAAATGACTACGTCCTGATGACCCACAAGTATAGGGGATCAATCATAATCCTTTCAATAAGTAAGAGTGTCGAACCCAATGAGGAGCAGAAGGAAATGATAAGCAATTTTCAGCAAGGTATTCTCTGCAAGTGTTGTAAGTAACAGACATAGGTAGTTTTATAGCAAGATAATTTGGAACAAGTGACAAGTAACAAAAGTATCAAGTGTGCAGCAAGATATCCCAATCCTTTTTATAGCAAATGACAGGCCTGAAAGTTCTCTTGTATGAAGCAAAGTACTATCGAGGACACATGGGAATTTCTGTCTAGTCATGTTCATCATGTTGAGCTGATTCGCGTTCGTTACTTTGATAATTTGGTATGTGGGTGGACCTGTGCTAAGGTGTTGTTCTTACTTGAACAAACAACCTACTTATGATTACCCCCTCTCTCAAGCATTAGCAACTACGAAAGAAGAATTAAGATAAATCTAACCATAGCATGAAACATATGGATCCAAATCAACCCCTTATGAAATAACGCATAAACTAGGGTTTAAGCTTCTGTCACACTCGCAACCCATCATCTACTTATTACTCCACAATGCCTTCCCTTGGGCCCAAATTATGGTGAAGTGTCATGTAGTCGACATTCACATGACACCACTAAAGGAAGCAACAACATACATATCATCAAAATATTGAACAAATACCAACTTCACATGATTACTTATAACAAGACTTCTCCCATGTTCTCGAGAACAAAAGTAACTACTCAAAAATTATCACCATGTTCAAGATCAGAGGTATATTGAATTTGATAAAGGATCTGAACATATTATCTTCCACCAAATAAACCAACAAGCATCAACTACAAGTTGTAATCAACTCAACTAGCAACACCCAGGTACCAATCTGAGGTTTTGAGACAAAGATTGAATACAAGAGATGAACTAGGGTTTGAGATGAGATGGTGTTGGTGAAGATGTTGATGAAGATTGGTCCTCCCACGAAGGAGGAAGTGTTGGTGATGACGATGGCTTCGATTTCGCCCTCTCGGAGGGAAGTTTCCTCGGCAGAATCTCTCTTCCGGAGAGAAAAAGGGCTCCTGCCCAGGTTTCCGCCTTGAGACGGTGGTGCTTCATCCCGACAGTATCCTCTTGATTTTTTTCTAGGTCAAAACCCTTCATATAGCAGAAGAGGGGGCTGGAGCCTGCCTGTGGGCCTCCCAAGCCATCAGGGCGCGCGCAGGGGACTGGTCGCGCCCTGTTGGCTTGGGAGACACAGGTGGACCCCCTTTGTTACTTCTTCGCTCCAATAATTCAGATATATTGCATAAAAAATCCTCCTAAAGTTTCAGGTCATTTGGAGTCTAGAAAATTTCTAGCCTTTTTCATGGCTTTCAGGTCCAGAATTCCAGTTTGAGGCAATTTCCCTCTTTTTGTTGGACCTTGCAAATTAAGAGAGAAAATGCATTATAATTGTATCATAAAATGGAATAATGGCCAAGGACAATAAAAATATCAATAAGAAATCATGATGCAAAATAGACGTATCAACTCCCCCAAGCTTAGGCCTTGCTTGTCCTCAAGCGAAAGCCAAACTCGACAATAATGACCACATAATTAGAGAGAGAGAGGTGTTGATAAAAATAAAATACGGACATGTGAGCATCATGAATATTATCATAGCAGCAAGTTTTCATCATGTAGCTTCTCATAAACAAGTAAGAATCTATCCACAAACATTGAAGTATGGAGCATAAACTTTATTAACAACCAACAACCTACGTTCTTAGTCATTGAGACAATCACAATTCATCATATTTCAGAGAAGAGTCTATGTAAGTTCACATATTCAACAATCATTTAGTCTTCTATGATTGCTCTCACTCAATGCATATTTTTGGAGCAAATGTTTCCGTCAGACACATAGGAAGATAGGGGCTTTATTGTTTTCACCACCCAACTTATTTACCTCAAGGATAATGTGAACAATAATGATTCATGATCATCTACATCCAACTGGATATATACATATATGCTTGGATTTTTCCCCAACACATGTTGCTTGCCAACTAAAGAATTAATAGATTGGAATAGGAATAAACATTATTTACTCTTGCATAAAAGTAAATACATGAAAGTAAAGGATAGGCCCTTCGCAGAGGGAAGCAGAGGTTGGCATGCGCTTTTTATTTTTGGATGTGCTAACTCTTAATGTAAAGGAACGTAACTTTATATTGCCCCTTGTGATAGCAACCTTTATTATGCAGTCCGTCGCTTTTATTTCTTTGCCATCACAAGATCGTACAAAACTTATTTTCCCTTACAATAAAATATCATACATATTTAGGAGCAATTTTTATTACTTTATGAACCAATGACAACTTACTTGAAGGATCATATTCAAACCATAGGTTGATATAATGGACTCTCATGGCAAGAAAACTGGCTTAAGGGTTATGGATGCACAAGTAGTATCTCTACTTAGTGCAAATTTTTGGGCTAGCAAAAGATCCTAGACAAGAACCACATGTTAGAGGATCCATGACAATATAACTTCTACGTGAATGTAAACAAGCACAACTCACTATGCTGTCTTCCTTGTCCAACATCAGTTATTCGATCATGTAGAAAATATTTGATGGGGGCTCACAATCATAAAAGATGTCCAAGATAGTATATTTGTATGTGAATCTCCTCTCCTCTTTCATAGTTTTGCATGGATTGTATCAATGACTAATACTATGTTTGTTAACTCCCAACAACTTTTATCAAGCATACTTCTTTTTATGTGAAGTCATTACTCCCCATGGGATTAGCATATGACCTTTCTATTGCTTTATTCGGTTGCTATGATAGGTCCATTAGAGTAAAACAACAAACTCAACTAATCTTGTTTATATGACTCTCACACTCGATTACAGGGATCAATAGATCACAGAGAAAGCACTCTAAGCAAAGCAATACTAAGCTTTTATTCTCTAAATCATGAAACAACTAAGGGTCGAACTAAGATAGATGATAATAGTAAAAGTGATGGTGATACAATACCGGGGCACCTCCCCCAAGCTTGGAACAAGCTAGAGGTGGTGCCCATACCCATGTACTCAAGTGTCCTTCTTGAGTGATGGTGGTGATGAAGTAGTAGGCTCATCCTCCCAATAGATAGCAGGGCAGCTTTTAGCTCTCTCATCTCATGAAGCAACTATTGAATCATTGCGGTGTTCTTTTGCACCTCCACCATAAGATGTTTGTTCTCTGGCCACCAAGAGCTTTTACCTACATCACTTTCACTTGGAAGAGAGATGTCCTAGTTGTACGGCATATGCGAGCAAGAAATATTCTCAACCACATGGTTATGAATCAAATTGTGGAAGTTATTTGAATGCAACCTGCCGAGGGGTCTCCTAGTGGATTCACCTTGCGCTTCTTAAGCTAGCTGGGCTCTCCTTCCCATTGGTGGGCATGGGTTCGGAGAGGTGGAGATGCCTGCTAGTCTGCCACGTTCCAAGGCAGGGGGATGCACTTCCATAGAGTCCATAGGTTCCTCCCCGTGATGACTTCCTTAGTTCACTCTCGTTCGAGCTCCATATGTAGCAGCCAAGCCTCGTCCTCAATGTTGTTGGAGGAGGTCGACGACATAGATTCCACACCTTGAGAAATCTGTCAAAAAAACAGCCCGAAACAAGAACAGAGGAGAAACTTGCGATGCATTGGTCAAAACATATGGGAGTATATATAATGAATTTTTCTAGGTCAGAATACGTGTCCAGGAAGAAAACGGAGTCCGGGAGGCACACAAGGTGCTCCCAGGCCATCAGGGCGCGCCCAGGGGGTGGTCGCGCCCTGTTGGCTTGGGACTCCCTCGTGGGTCCTAATGTCTACTACACAACTTTATTCTTGTAGACTCTGTTGGGCCTCCAAGCACAGAATTTTGTAGGACAGTATCAATTTTCCCTCAAGTGGATGACCTAAGGTTTATCAATCCGTGCGAGGTATAGGATGAAGATGGCCTCTCTCAAACAACCCTGCAATCAAATACAAGAAATCTCTTGGGTCCCCAACACACCCAATACAATGGCAAATTGTATAGGTGCACTAGTTCGGCAAAGAGATGGTGATACAAGTGCAACATGGATAGTAGAAATAGGTTTTTGTAATCTGAAAATATAAAAACAGCAAGGTAACAAGTAGTAAACAACGAATAAAATGATATATTAATGCTTGGAAATAAGGCCTAGGGTTCATAATTTCACTAGTGCAATCTCTCAACAATGCTAACATAATAGAATCATACGATCATCCCTCCACGTGCAACAAAGAATCACTCAAAGTTCATATCTAGCGGAGAACATGAGATTAAATTGTTGTAGGTAGTAGAACCACCTCAAAATTATCCGTTCCGATCAATCTATTGGGCTATTCCTATAGGTGTCACAAACAGCCCTAGAGTTCGTACTAAAATAACACATATGATACATATCAATCAACCCTAATATCACCTAGAAACTCCAATGTCACCTCAAGTATCTGTGGGCTAATTATTCGACATGCATCAAACAATTTTAGATTCATCATATTCAATCCAACACAAAGAACTTCAAAGTGTACCCCAAGATTTCTATCGGAGAAGGTAGGACAAGAACGTGCAATCAACCCCTATGCATAGATCCCAAAGGTCACCGAAATCCACAAGTTGATGCCATAACATATATAAAGTGAATCAATAGAATACCCCATTGTCACCACGGGTATCCACATGCAAGACATACATCAAGTGATCTCAAATCCAATATTCAATCCGACATAAAAAAATCTCAAAGGGAAAGATTCAATTCATCACAACAAGATAGCAAGGGAAGAACACCATATGATCCAACTATATTAACAAAGCCCGTGATACGTCAAGATCGTGCCATCTCAAGAACACGAGAGAGAGAGAGAGAGAGATTAAACACATAGCTACTGGTACATACCCTCAGCCCCGATGGTGAACTACTCCCTCCTCGTCATGGCCTCCACCGAGATGATGAAGACGGCCACCGGTGATTATCCCCCCCTACGGTAGGGTACTGGAAAGGCTCCAGATGGGTTTTTCATCGATACAGAGAGTTCCGGCGGCGGAGTGGAAGTTCTCTGTTTATTTCTGAGGGTTTCTGTATATACAGGATTTTTCGGCGTTGGAAGCACGCTAAACGGAGCCACGTGGGCCCCACAAGCCATCAGCACACGCCCAGGGGGGTGGGCGCACCCTGTTGGCTTGTGGCCCACAGGTGGCTCCCCTCCGGTGGTTCTTCACTCCAGTATTTCTTATTTTATCTAGAAAAAATCATAAAAAAGTTCCGGGCGATTTTGAGAACTTTTATTTTCTGCACAAAAACAAACACCACGATAATTCTGCTGAAAACAACGTTAGTCCGGGTTAGTTCTAAATAAATTATATAAAATGCATCAAAACCATATAAAAATATTGTAAACATAGGCAAATATGGCATGAATACTTCGTAAATTATCGATAAGTTGGAGACGTATCAGCATCCCCAAGCTTAATTTCTACTCGTTCTCGAGTAGGTGAATGATTAAAGAAATAATTTATGAAGTGTGAATGCTAGCATAGTATATAAGTTTGATCAATGATAATTCCAATCACGTTTTCTAGCATCATAACCAACAACTTTTTCTCATAAAAATCATCATGGTAGAGTAGCAATCAATTCACATGTGATGGTCCAAACAATGCATTCTCTTGAAACTTAACAACCCATGTTCTTAGTCACCAAACAACTTCAATGCATCATCAAGTCTAAGTAAGAGCTCCAGATACTCAATTATCATATAGTCTTCCATGATTTCTAATACTCAAAGCATATTTTTAGAACAAACAGCATCCATCGAACACAGAGAAATATAGGGGCTTAATGTTTCTCCACCCAACGTACTTATCATGAAGATAATTGTCAACAATAATGAATCATGATCAAATATATTTGACGGGATATATGTGTTTGGATCTTTCCCCGCCACATGATGCTTGCCAAATAATAAACTGAGGTTGAAATAAGAAGTGGACTCAACTTGAAAAATAAATAAGATAAAAGTAAATGGATTGTCCCTCCGGTGAGGGAAGCAGGCATTTCCAGAGGTGCTAGAGCTCATTGTTTTAAAATAGAGATGAATTTATTTTGAGTGGTATACTTTTCCTGTCAATGTCACAACAGAGTTTTGAATCTTGATAATCCCCAAGTGCAAGGAATCATCGTAGCAATTTCCAAAGGTGGAAGTGATAAGTATGGAGTGTCGAACCCACAAGGAGCTAAAGGTAAGATCAATATTCTCTCAAATCCTATCTTCCACTGATACGACTCTACGTACGCCAAAAGTTTGCTTCCAACTAGAAACGAGAAATAAAACTACGTTGTGGGTATGAAGAGAATAGCTTTGCATGATATCGGAGAACTAAAATATAAAAATAGGTGCTGTTATCATAAAGTTAGAATATATTATAATATATTACAAATAGCGAGTGTGGAATAATGATGGGTCAGTGTGCGGAATTATCCTAGGGAATTGTTAACAAGATCGGTAATCATTATTGCAATTTTATATGAGGGAGAGGCATAAACTAACATACTTTCTCTACTTGGATCATATGCACTTATGATTGGAACTCTAGCAAGCATCCGCAACTACTAAAGATCATTAAGGTAAAACCCAACCATAGCATTAAAGCTCAAAGTCCCCTTTATCCCATACGCAACAACCCACCTACTCGGGTTTATGCTTTTGTCACTCAAGCGACCCACTATAAGCGAATCATGAACGTATTGCAACACCCTACAGCAGGAATCCTTCACGTGTGCGCGGCACGGAAGGCACCATAGGACAACACCAAAGTAAAACATACAACTCAAACCAATCTAGATCATCAATCAACCCAAAGGACAAAAGAAATCTACTCAAAACATCATAGGATGGCAACACATCATTGGATCATAATATGTGGCATAAAGCACCATGTTCAAGTAGGGGATTACAGCGGGATACGGGAGAGTGGACCGCTGAAAGGAGAGGAGGATGGTGATGAAGAAGGTGATGTTGATGAAGACGATCACCGCGGCGATGGTTCCCCCGATGGCACTCCGGCGCCACCGAGAGAGAGGGAGAGAGGATCTCCCCCTTGTGCTTCCTCCTCCATGGCCTCCCCCCTAGGTGGGGAGAGGTTCTCCCTCTGGTCCTTGGCCTCCATGGTGATGATGGCCCCTCCGTCTTCCTCCTCCATGGCCTCCGGTGATGGTGACCCCCTCCAGCAGGGTGCCGGAGAGGCCCAAGATTGATCTTTCGTGGCTACAGAAACTTGCGGCGGCAGAACTTCCGATCTAGGTTTCTTTCTGGAGTTTCCTGGATTTATAGGAGTGCTTGGCGTCGAAATCAAGTCAGGGAGGCTCCCGAGGGACCCACAAGCTAGGGGGGCGCGCCCTAGGGGGGCACCCCTAGGCTTGTGGCTTCCTCGGGACTCTTCTCCGGTATCTTTTTTCTCCAGTATCTTTTATATTTTCCAAAAATATTCTCCGTAAATTTTCAGCCCATTCCGAGAACTTTTATTTCTGCACAAAAACAACACCACGGTAGCTCTGCTGAAAACAGCGTCAGTCCGGGTTAGTTCTAATCAAATCATACCAAAATCATATAATGTTATTGTAAACATGGCATGAATACTTCATAAATTATAGATACGTTGGAGATGTATCAGCATCCCCAAGCTTAATTCCTGCTCGTCCTCGAGTAGGTAAATGATAAAAGAAATAATTTATGAAGTGTGAATGCTAGCAAGTGCACAAGTTTGATCAATGATAATTCCAATCACTTTTTCTAGCATCAATATAAACCATAAACAGTAGCTCATCTCATAAAACTTCTCATGATCAAGTAACAAGCTATTCACATGTTGAAGTACAAACCAGAGAGTTTTTTGAAAACTAACAAACCATATTCCTAGTCATCGAACAATTGCAATTCATCTTATTTTCAGGAAGGGTCTATGTAAGAGCTTTGATTTAGCAAATTCCACATACTCAACTATCATATAGTCTTCCATGATTACTGACACTCAAAGCATATTTTTAGAACAAATAGCATCCATCGAACACAAAGAAAGATAGGGGCTTAATGTTTCGCCTCCCAACTTATTTATCATATAGATAATTGTCAACAATAATAATTCATGATCAAATATATTTGACTGGATATATATGTTGGGATCTTTCCCCACCACATGATGCTTGCCAACTAATAGATTGAGGTTGGAATAGGGAGTTGACTCAACATGAATAGTAAATAACATGAAAGTAAATAGATTGGCCGTTCGCAGAGGGAAGCAGGGATTTGCATATGTGCCAGAGCTCATTGTTTAAAACAGAGATGAATATAATTTTGGGAGGTATGCTTTCATTGTCAACATAACAACCAAGAGATTTCACCATCTTCCATGCTAGATACATTATAGGCGGTTCCCAAACAGAATGATAAAGTTTTTACTCCCCCTCCACCAATCAAACACACTCCACGGCGAGCCGAATCCACGGCGAGCCAGAGCTCATTGTTTAAAACAGAGATGAATATAATTTTGGGAGGTATGCTTTCATTGTCAACATAACAACCAAGAGATTTCACCATCTTCCATGCTAGATACATTATAGGCGGTTCCCAAACAGAATGATAAAGTTTTTACTCCCCCTCCACCAATCAAACACACTCCACGGCGAGCCGAATCCACGGGTACCGTCCATACAAACAACAATCCTGGGGGAGTTTTGTTTCATTATATTTTGATTTTTGAGCATGGAACTGGGCATCCCGAATACCAGCCACTTTCTCGTGAATGATAGTGAATCAACACATATCGTGAGAATAACCCACCTAGCATGGAAGATACTGACCGCCCCAGTCGCTACATGAGCGATTCGGGCATACAAAACAGAATATTATTTGAAGGTTTAGAGTTTGGCACATGCAAATTTACTTGGAACGGCAGGTAAATACCGCATATAGGTAGGTATGGTGGACTCTCATGGAAGAAACTTGGCTCAAGGGTTTGGATGCACAAGTAGTATCTCTACTTAGTACGAAGGTTTGGCTAGCAAAAGGTTCTAAACAAGCACCACATGTTAGAGGATCCATAACAATATAACTTCTATGCAAATATACCCAAACATAACTCATTAAATTGTCTTCCTTGTCTAATTTCAACAAATTTGCTCGAGTTTGAAAATAATTAATGAGCTCACAATCATAGAAGATGTCCAAGATAGTATATTTAGATGTGGAATCTCTCTTCCTTCAATATTCTTTCATGAATTGTTCAAGTGACCAATGCGGTGTTTGCTAACTTTCAATAAATTTTTACCACCTATACTTATTATGTGTGAAGTCATTACTCCCCATGGGATAAGTAGATGAAGCATATTTAATTTCAGATTTATGATATTCAATTCCTTCAACCATTTACTCAAAGGATATATAAGTGAAGCACGAGATTGAATGACAAACTACTCCAAAAAGATATAAGTGGAGATCAATGCGTAGTCAATTAGTTAAATAGCCATGTGAGGACTCTCTCTCTTATTCAGAATTTCAGATCCAATGCTTTTATTCAAACAGCAAAACAAAATAAAAAGGGCACTCCAAGAATAGCACGCATCATGTGAATGAATAAAAATTTAGGCTCAACATAGGCTAACCGATAATTGTTGATGAAGAGAGATGGGATGCGTAGCATCCCCAAGTTTAGATGCTTGAGACTTCTTGAAATATTTACTTGGGGTGCCTTGGGCATCCCCAAGCTTGAGATTTTGTATCTCGTTCAATCCTCTCATAGCATGGTTTCACCTATTCTCAAAAACATCTTCCACACAAAACTTGAAAAAGACTCATGAGATAAGTTAGTACACATAATAATAAATCAACTCTTTATGTACTGCCAAGACAAGTTGCATAATAATTTCCAAACATCATCTACTGTTTTATACCGGTTCCAGAATTTATATCTACCCATATAGGCTATGGAAACTAGAGGATAAGTAGATAACAAAACTATGACAGCAATCTGTCCAAACAGAACAGTCTGTAGCAATTTATGAAAACAGTGTACTTCCGTAACTCAAACAATTATGAAAATTTAGTATATGCTAAATAATTTATATTACAATACTGTGTACAAATTTCAGAAACTTTCCACGTTCCAGTAAAATATGAAAATTCAAACACTACAGCAAAAGTTTCTGTATTTTACACAGCACACATCACACATGCAATACAAGCATCCTAAGGCAATTCTTGGAACTTTTCATTGAAAAACAAAATTATGAATAACACCTAACAGACAATAACAAAATATAATGATGATCCAAGCAAAGCACATATTATGTGACGAATAAAAATATAGCTCCAAGTGAGGTTACCGATAATGTTGAAGACGAAAGAGGGGATGCCTTCCGGGGCATCCCCAAGCTTAGTTGCTTGGATCTTCCTTGAATATTACCTTGGGGTGCCTTGGGCATCCCCAAGATTAGGGTCTTGCCACTCCTTATTCTCTTCATATCGATATCTCACCCAAAACTTGAAAGCTTTAATCACACAAAACTTAACGGAACTTCGTGAGATGGGTTACTATGATAAAGAGCAAATCATCCACTTAGGTACTGTAAAATACAAGATCCATAATTGTTCTCGCATAATGTCTACTGTAACTTATCATTTCCACAATTTATATCACTTAATATAAGCCATGGAAATGCTAAAACAAGTAAACTATGCAAACAAGGCAGATTCTGTCAAAAACAGAACAGTCTGTAATGATCTGAACAATGACCATACTTCTGCAGCCCCAAAAATTCTGAAAAATTAGTACAACCTAGAAAATTTGTATATAAATCATGTGTAAAAAATTCAGAAGCTTTTGACTCCCTGGTGAATTTATAAAAATTCTGGACTGGGCACAAAAGTTTCTGTTTTTGCACAGAATCAAGTCAACTATCAACCACATCATCCCAAAGGCATTACTTGGCACTTTATTGAAAGAAAACATATAAAACATAGTTACTACAGTAGCATAATCATGATAACACACAAAAACAGTAGGGGTAAATATTGGGTTGCCTCCCAACAAGCGCTTTCCTTTAATGCCTTTCTAGCTAGGCATGACATTTTAATGATACACTTCCAAGCCCAATTCCGATGGTAATTTTATTCATACTCTAAAAGATATAAGTGAAGTTCATAGAGCATTCTACAATTAAGAAATATTAACCAATACCCAAGCTCAAAATATATAAGTGAAGCACACGAAGCATTCTATAAAGCCATACTCAAAAGATTTAAGTGAAGCACAAAGAGCATTCTACAAAGCCATACTCAAAAGATTTAAGTGAAGCACAAAGAGCATTCTACAAAGCCATACTCAAAAGATCTAAGTGAAGCGCATGAAGCATTTTATAAATCAATGAAGGACTATATCATACTATAAGGGTGCATAAAAGGAAAAGAAAAACACTAAAGACGCATAACATGTGAACAAAACAAAAACTGAGGTATACCGATAATTGTTGAAGAATAAAGATGGGATGCCTTCCGGGGCATCCCCAAGCTTAGATGCTTGAGTCTCCTAGAAATATTTAGTTGGGGTGCCTTGGGCATCCCCAAGCTTGAACTCTTGTCTCTCCGTATTCTTCTTATATCGATACCTTCTCGATCTTCGAACACTTCATTCACACAAAACTTAACAAAACCCTCATGAGATCCGTTAGTATAATAAAGCAAAATACTACTTTAAGTACTGTTGTGAACTCATTCCAAATTCATATTAGTATTATATCTACTGTAGTCCAACATCACCATGGTTCATACCCTCCGATACTACCCATAGATTCATCAAAATAAGAGAACAATGCACAGAAAACAGAATCTTGAAAAAAAATAGGATAGTCTGTAGCAATCTGGAAACTTCGTATACTTCTGTAACTCAAAAAATTCTGAAAGTTTAGGAAAAATTAAAAAATTTGTATATCAGTACTGTGTAAAAATTTCAGAAACTTTTGACCTTCCAGTAAGAAATGTAAATTCATGCACTATAGTCAAAGTTTCTGTTTTTGCACCGCACAAAGCAAACAAGCAATCTAATCATCCTAAAACCAAATCTTGGCACATTATTTTTATAATACAATGGATATATACAAGGGGATAATTATTTTTGAGAAACTTCCATGAAAAATTCTACATTGTTTCCATGAGCATGAACACAAGTGTTCAAGGTCGACCCTCACTTCTCCAATGAACAACCTTCCAATCACTTCTCTTTTTGAAAAACTTCTTAGGCATAAGAGGCAAGTAATTCTTTTTGTATTTTTCATTATTTAATTTTTTTGTTTGTTTCACCCACAACTAACGAAAGCAAAAAGGGAAAATAAAATCTACTTAGTGAAGAAAGCAAACAAGCACACACGAGAATATCAACCCCACGCTATTGCTCCCCGGCAACGGCGCCAGAAAAGAGCTTGATAATCCCCAAGTGCAAGGAATCATCGTAGCAATTTCCAAAGGTGGAAGTGATAAGTATGGAGTGTCGAACCCACAAGGAGCTAAAGGTAAAATCAATATTCTCTCAAGTCCTATCTGCCACTGATACGACTCTACGTACGCCGAAAGTTTGCTTCCAACTAGAAACGAGAAATAAAACTACGTTGTGGGTATGAAGAGAATAGCTTTGCATGATATCGGAGAAATAAAATATAAAAATAGGTGCTGTTATCATAAATTTAGAATATATTACAATATATTACAAATAGCGAGTGTGGAATAATGATGGGTCGGTGTGCGGATTTATCCTAGGCAATTGTTAACAAGATCGGTAATCATTATTGCAATTTTATATGAGGGAGAGGCATAAGCTAACATACTTTCTCTACTTGGATCATATGCACTTATGATTGGAACTCTAGCAAGCATCCGCAACTACTAAAGATCATTAAGGTAAAACCCAACCATAGCATTAAAGCATCAAGTCCCCTTTATCCCATACGCATCAACCCACCTACTCGGGTTTATGCTTTTGTCACTCAAGCAACCCACTATAAGTGAATCATGAACGTATTGCAACACCCTACAGCGGGAATCCTTCACGTGTGCGCGGCACGGAAGGCACCATAGGACAGCACCAAAGTAAAACATACAACTCAAACCAATCTAGATCATCAATCAACCCAAAGGACAAAAGAAATCTACTCAAAACATCATAGGATGGCAACACATCATTGGATCATAATATGTGGCATAAAGCACCATGTTCAAGTAGGGGATTACAGCAGGGTGCGGGAGAGTGGACCGCTGAAAGGAGAGGAGGATGGTGATGAAGAAGGTGATGTTGATGAAGACGATCACCGCGGCGATGGTTCCCCCGATGGCACTCCGGCGCCACCGAGAGAGAGGAAGAGAGGATCTCCCCCTTGTGCTTCCTCCTCCATGGCCTCCCCCCTAGGTGGGGAGAGGTTCTCCCTTTGGTCCTTGGCCTCCATGGTGATGATGGCCCCTCCGTCTTCCTCCTTCATGGCCTCCGGTGATGGTGACCCCCTCCGGCAGGGTGCCGGAGAGGGCCAAGATTGATCTTTCGTGGCTACAGAGACTTGCGGCGGCGGAACTTCCGATCTAGGTTTCTTTCTGGAGTTTCCTGGATTTATAGGAGTGCTTGGCATCGAAATCAAGTCAGGGAGGCTCCCGAGAGACCCACAAGCCAGGGGGGCGCGCCCTAGGGGGCGCCCCCTAGGCTTGTGGCTTCCTCAGGACTCTTCTCCGGTATCTTTTTGCTCTGGTATTTTTTATATTTTCCAAAAATATTCTCCGTAAATTTTAAGCCCATTCCGAGAACTTTTATTTTTGCACAAAAACAACACCACGGTAGCTTTGCTGAAAACAGTGTCTGTCCGGGTTAGTTCTAATCAAATCATATAAAATTATTGTAAACATGGCATGAATACTTCATAAATTATAGATACGTTGGAGACGTATCAAATCTCTTCCATCCTAATCACATTATTGGCGGTTCCCAAACAGAATTGAAATTTTACCCCCCCCCCTCCACCATTCAAACAAATTCCATGGCTGGCCGAATCCACGATCAAACAATCAACTTTCTAGGGGGAGTTTTTGTTTATTTATTTTTGTATTATGCAGGAGTGGGCACCCTTTTGACCAGCCTCTCTCATGCAATGACAAGTGAATAAACACTCATCTTGAGAATAACCCGCTTAGCATGGAAGGTAATGACCGCCCATCGCTCCATGAGCGGTACGAGTACACAAAACAGATGTTTATTTGAATATTTAGAGGTGGCACGTGCAAATTTACTTGGAATGACAATGAAATACCATGTATAGGTAGGTATGGCGGACTCTCATGGAAGAAACTTGGCTCAAGGATTTGGATGCACAAGTAGTATCTCTACTTAGTATGAAGTTTAGGCTAGCAAAAGGTTCTAAACAAGCACCACATGTTGGAGGATCCATAGCAATATAACTTCTATGCAAATATACCCAAACATAACCATGATGTTGTCTTCCTTGCCCATCTTCAACTATTTGATCAAGTTTGGAAATAATTAATGGGTATTCACAATCATAAAATATGTCCAAGATAATATATTTGTATGTGAAAGTTCTCTTCCTTATACTAATCATTCATGAATTGCTTGTATGACCAATATCGTGATTGCCAAACTTCAATAGATTTTGCTTTCTAAACTAAATGTGAACCTGATACTAAGAATATAGCACATTTATAATTTCATATTTATGATATTTCATTCATTCACAATTTATCCTGAGGATATAAGTGAAGCACTAGAGTAAACATCAAACTACTCTCAAAAGATGTAAGTGGAGATCAATGAGTAGTCAAACAATTAAGTAGCTATGTGAGGAATCTCTCTCAGTAAAGATTTTCAGATCTGAGAATTTTATTCAAACAACAAACAAAACAAAAATGGTACTCCAAGAATAGCACATATCATGTGAACGAATAAAAACTTAAGATCAACATAGGCTAACCGATAATTGTTGATGAAGAGAGGTGGGAAGCGTTGCATCCCCAAGCTTAGATGCTTGAGACTTCTTGTAATATTGACTTGGGGTGCCTAGGGAATCCCCAAGCTTGAGCTTTTGTATCTCATTCAATCCTCTCATATCACAGTTTCACCTAGGTCTCAAAAACTTCATCCACACAAAACTTGAAAAGAACTCGTGAGATAGGTTAGTGCACATGAGAATAAATCAACTCTTTATGTACTGCCAAGACAAGTTGCATAATAATTTTCAAAGATTACCTACTGTACACTATCATTACCACAATTTATATCTACCAATATAAGTCATGAAAACTATAGGAGAAGTAGATAACAAAACTATGACAGCAATATGTCTAAACAGAACAGTCTGTAGCAATTAATTTACAAAGTGCACTTCTGTATATCTAAAAAATATGGAAATTTAGGACATGATAAAGAATTTATATGAAAATACTTTGTAAAAAAATTAGAAACTTTCCACGTTCCATTAAAATATGAAAATTGAAAACACTATAGCAAAAGTTTCTGTTTTTACACAGCACACATCAAACATGCAATTCAGGCATCCTAAAAGGCAATTTTTGGAAATTTTTATTGGAAAAAAAGATTATAAATAATAGAAAGAAAAGTTTAACAAAATATAATGATGCTCCAAGCAAAACTCATATTATTTGATGAATAAAAATATAGCTCCAAAAAAGATATACCGATAGAGTTGAAGACGAAAGAGGGGATGCCTTCCGGGGCATCCCCAAGCTTAAACGCTTGAGTCTTCCTTGAATATTACCTTGGGGGTGCCTTGGGAAGCCCCAAGCTTAGGGTATTACCACTCCTTATTCTCCTCATATCGGTGTCTCACCCAAAACTTGAAAACTTCAATCACACAAAACTTAACGGAACTTCGTGAGATGGGTTAGTATAGTAAAGATAGATCATTCACTTAGGTACTTTCAAGACAAGATTCATAATTGTTTTTGTTGGAAATATGCCCTAGAGGCAATAATAAATTAGTTATTATCATATTTCCCCGTTCATGATAATAGTTTATTATTCATGCTAGAATTGTATAGACCGGAAACTAAATACATGTGTGAATAGATAAACAAATACTGTGTCCCTAGTAAGCCTCTACTAGACTAGCTCGTTGATCAAAAGATGGTCAAGATTTCCTGACCATGGACATGAGTTGTCATTCGATAATGGGATCACATCATTAGGAGAATGATGTGATGGACTTGACCCAACCGTTAGCATAGCAAATGATCGTTCAGTTTATTGCTATTGCTTTCACTATGTCAAATACACGTTCCTCTGACCATGAGATCATGCAACTCCCGGATACCGTAGGAATACTTTGGGTGTATCAAACGTCACAACGTAACTGGGTGATTATAAAGGTGCACTACAGGTATCTCCAAAAGTGTTTGTTGAGTTGGCATGGATCGAGATTGGAATTTGTCACTCCGACTATCGGAGAGGTATCTCTGGGCCCTCTCGGTAATACAGCATCACAGAAGCCTTGCAAGCACCGTGACTAAAGAGTTAGTTACAAGATGACGTATTACGGAACGAGTAAAGAGACTTGCCGGTAACGAGATTGAACTAGGTATTGGATACCGACGATCGAATCTCGGGCAAGTAACATACCGCCAGACAAAGGGAACAACGTATGTTGACATATGAGGTTCACCGATAAAGATCTTCGTGGAATATGTAGGAACCAATATGAGCATCTAGGTTCCGCTGTTGGTTATTGACCGGAGAGTCGTCTCGGTCATGTCTACATCATTCCCGAACCCGTAGGGTCCGCACACTTAAGGTTCGATGACGATTTAGTATTATATGAGTTATGTGATTGGTGGCCGAAGTTTGTTCGGAGTCCCGGATGAGATCATGGACATGATGAGGAGTCTCGAAATGGTCGAGAGGTAAAGATTCATATATTGGAAGGCTATATTCGGACGTCGGAAAGGTTCCGAGTGTTCTCCCCTAGTATGCACCGTTGCGAAGGTTCGACGCTTCTAAGCACCACGTGATGATCGGGTGTGATGGATTCTTTCGTTCACATACAACGGGTGTAAGCCAGTTTTACACACGCAGAATACTTGGGTTAAACTTGACGAGCCTAGCATGTGCAGACATGGCCTCGGAACACAAGAGACCGAAAGGTCGAACATGAGTCATATAGTAGATATGATCAACATGAAAGATGTTCACCATTGATAACTAATCCACCTCACGTGATGATCGGACGTGGTTTAGTTGATGTGGATCATGTTACACTTAGACAACTTGAGGGATGTTAATCTAAGTGGGAGTTCTTAAGTAATTTGATTAATTGAACTTCAATTGTCATGAACATAGTCTTACTTGTCTTAGCAAATTTATGTTGTAGATCCATAGACCGCGCTGTAGTTCCCCTGTTTTTATTATGTTCCTAGAGAAAACGAAGTTGAAAGTTGATGGAAGCAACTATGCGGACTAGGTCCGTGATCTGAGGATTGTCCTCACTGCTGCACAGAAGGCTTATGTCCTTAATGCACCGCTCAGTGAAATACCCCTACGGCTTCGTCTGAGGACGTTATGAACGTCTGGCAGACAAGAAAAGATGACTACTCGATAGTTCAGTGCGCCATACTGTACGGCTTAGAACCGGAGCTCCAAATATGTTTTGAGCAACACGAAGCATATGAGATGTTCCAAGAGCTGAAAATTTGTTTTTCAAGACTCACACCCGGGTCGAGAGAGATGACACCTTCGACAAGTTCTATAGCTACAAGATGGAGGAGAACAGCTCCGTTAGTGAGCATGTACTCAGAATGTCTGAGTGCTTCAAACACTTGAATCAAGTGGGAGTTAGACTTCCAAATAAAGTGGTGATTGATAGAGTTCTCTAGTCACTATCACTAAGCTACTGGATCTTCGTGATGAACTATAAACATGCAAGGGATAGAAGATCCTTAAGCTATTTGCGATGCTACAATCTGCGGATGTAGAAATCAAAAAAAAAGGGAGAATCAAGTGTTGATGGTTAATAAGACCACTAGTTTCAAGAAGGGCAAGGGAAAGAAAAGGGAACTTCAAGAAGAACGGTAAAACAGTTGCCGCTCACGCGAAGAAACCCAAGGCTGAACCAAACCCGAGACTTAGTGCTCCCATTGCAAAGGGAAATGTCACAGGGAGCGGAACTTCCCCAAAGTAACTGGCAGATAATAAGACTGGCAATGTCAACAAAGATATTTGATATACATGTTATTGATATGTACCTTACTAGTACTCGTAGGAGCACCTGGGTATTTGATACTTGTACAGTTGCTTACAACTTGAAACATGGAGCTTCGGAATAAACGAGGGCTAGTTAAGAACGAGGTGACGATGTGCATTGGAAGTGTCTCCAAGGTTGATGTGATCACCATCGCCACGCTCTCTCTACCTTCAGGATTAGTGATGAACCTAAATAATTGTTATTTGGTGCTTGCGTTAAGCATGAACATTATATCTGATAGTGTTTATTGCAAGACGGTTATTCAATTTCAGAGAATAATTGTTATTCTATTTGGATAATATCATTGATGATCATGCACTTAAAATGAAAGGTTTATAGAATCTTGATCGTAGTAATACATATGTTCATGACACGAATGCCAAAAGATAATGATAGTACCACATATTTGTGGCACTGCCGCTTAGGTCATATCAGTGTTAAACACATGAAGAAACTCCATGCAGATGGGTTTTTTGAATCTCTTAATTATGAATCATTTGAGACATGTGAACCGTGCCTTATTAGCAAGATGACTAAAACTCCGTTCTCCGGAACAATGGAGCGAGCAACCAACTTATTGGAAATAATACATACTGATGTATGCGGTCCGATGAGTGTTGAGGCGCGCGGTGGATATCGTTATATTCTCACGTTCACTGATGATTTGAGTAGATATGGTTATGTCTACTTGATGAAGCATAAATCTGAAACATTTGAAAAGTTCAAAGAATTTCAGAGTGAAGTAGAGAACCATCGTAACAAGAAAATAAAGTTCTTACGATCTGATCGTGGAGGAGAATATTTGAGTTACGAGTTTGGCAATCACTTAAGACAATGTGGAATTGTTTCACAGCTCACGCCACATGGAACACCACAGCGTAATGGTGTGTCCGAACGTCGTAATCGTACTCTATTGGATATGGTGCGTTCTATGATGTCTCTTACCGATTTTCCACTATCATTTTGGGGTTATGCATTAGAGACAGCTGCATTCACTTTAAACAAGGGCACCGTCTAAATCCGTTGAGATGACACCGTATGAACTGTGGTTTGCAAGAAACCTAAGATGTCGTTTCTGAAAGTTTGGGGATGCAATGCTTATGTCAAAAGGCTTCAGCCAGATAAGCTCGAACCCAAAGAGGATAAGTGCGTCTTCATAGGATACCCAAAGGAGACCGTTGGGTACACCTTCTACCACAGATCCGAAGGCAAAGTATTCGTTGCTAAGAATGGATCCTTTCTAGAGAAGGAGTTTCTCTCGAAAGAAGTGAGTGGGAGGAAAGTAGAACTTGATGAGATAATTGTACCTCCTCTGGATAGTAGTACGCCACAGAAAGAAATTTCTGTGACACCAACACAGACCAGAGAAGAAGTTGATGATGATGATCATGAGGCTTCGGATCAAGTTGCTACAGAACCTCGTAGGTCAACCAGGACACGCTCCGCACCAGATTGGTACGGCAATCCTGTCTTGGAGGTCATGTTGTTAGACAACGGTGAACCTACGAACTATGAAGAAGCGATGGCGATCCCGGATTCCGACAAATGGCTTGAGGCCATGAAATCCGAGATTAGATCCATGTATGAGAACAAAGTGTGGACTTTGGTAGACTTGCCCGATGAAATGGCAAGCTATTAAAAATAAATGGATCTTTAAGAAGAAGACGGACGCTGATGGTAATGTCACCGTCTATAAAGCTTGACTTGTTGCTAAAGGTTATCGACAAGTTCAAGGAGTTGACTACGATGAGACTTTCTCACCCGTAGCGATGCTAAAGTCTGTCAGAATTATGTTAGCAATTGCCGCGTTTTATGATTATGAAATCTGGCAAATGGACGTCAAAACGGCATTCCTTAATGGATTCCTTAAGGAAGAATTGTATATGATACAACCAGAAGGTTTTGTCGATCCTAAAGGTGCTAACAAAGTATGCAAGCTCCAGTGATCCATCTATGGACTGGTGCAAGCATCTCGGAGCTGGAATACTCACTTTGATGAAGTGATCAAAGCGTTTGGGTTTATGCAAGTTTATGGAGAAACTTGTATTTACAACAAAGTGAGTGGGAGCTCTATAACATTTCTAATAAGTATATGTGATTGGAAATGATGTAGAATTTCTGGAAAGCATAAAGAATTAATTGAAAGGAGTTTTTCAATAAAAACCTGTTTTTTGAGTTATCCACGGTTTGGGCATCGAGATCTATAGAGATAGATCAAGACACCTGATAAAAGATTTTCACACACCTTGATTAGATTTTGAAGAAGTTCAAAATGGATCAAGTCAAAAGAAATAAGTTCTTGGCTGGTGTGAAGTGGAGTAAGACTTGAAGATCTAGGTAAAGGTTGTTTACATGTTAGGCATCAAAATCTATAGAGATAGATTGAGACGCCTCATATGACTTTCACAAAACATATACCTTGACAAGATTTTGAAGAAGTTCAAAATGGATCAGTCAAAGAAGGAGTTCTTGACTGTGGTGAAAGGTGTGAAGTTGAGTAAGACTCAAATCTCGACCACGGCAAAATAAATAGAATTGATGAAGGTTATCCCCTATGCCTCGGCCATAGGTTCTATAAAGTATGCCAAGCTGTGTGCCTTGCCATGTGTCTGGCAAAAGAGGTACCAAAGTGATCCAGGAGTAGATCACTGGACAGCGGTCAAATTATCCTTAAGATAACTAAGGAAGAATTTCTCGGGAATAGAGATGATAAAGAGTTCGTCGTAAGGGGTTACGTCGATGCAAGCTTTAAACACTGATCCAAAAGACTATGAGTCTCAGACCGGATAAGTATAGTGGGGAAATTTTTTGGAGTAGCTCCAAACAGAGTGTGGTAGCAGCATCTACAAAGAGATTTGCCAAGAACACACGGATCTGAATATTGCAGACCCGTTGACTAAAACCTCTCTCACAAGCAAAACATGATCAGCTTTAGAACTAATTAAGTGTTAATTACATGGAGATGTAATCTAGATTATTGACTCTAGTGCAAGTGGGAGACTGTTGGAAATATGCCCTAGAGGCAATAATAAATTAGTTATTATCATATTTCCCCGTTCATGATAATAGTTTATTATTCATGCTAGAATTGTATTGACCGGAAACTAAATACATGTGTGAATCGATAAACAAATACTGTGTCCCTAGTAAGCCTCTACTAGACTAGCTCGTTGATCAAAATATGGTCAAGATTTCCTAACCATGGACATGAGTTGTCATTTGATAATGGGATCACATCATTAGGAGAATGATGTGATGGACTTGACCCAACCGTTAGCATAGCAAATGATCGTTCAGTTTATTGCTATTGCTTTCACTATGTCAAATACACGTTCCTCTGACCATGAGATCATGCAACTCCCGGATACCGTAGGAATACTTTGGGTGTATCAAACGTCACAACGTAACTGGGTGATTATAAAGGTGCACTACAGGTATCTCCAAAAGTGTTTGTTGAGTTGGCATGGATCGAGATTGGAATTTGTCACTCCGACTATCGGAGAGGTATCTCTGGGCCCTCTCGGTAATACAGCATCACAGAAGCCTTGCAAGCACCGTGACTAAAGAGTTAGTCACAAGATGACGTATTATGGAACGAGTAAAGAGACTTGTCGGTAATGAGATTGAACTAGGTATTGGATACCAACGATCGAATCTCGGGCAAGTAACATACCGCCAGACAAAGGGAACAACGTATGTTGACATATGAGGTTCACCGATAAAGATCTTCATGGAATATGTAGGAACCAATATGAGCATCCAGGTTCCGCTGTTGGTTATTGACCGGAGAGTCGTCTCGGTCATGTCTACATCATTCCCGAACCCGTAGGGTCCGCACACTTAAGGTTCGATGACGATTTAGTATTATATGAGTTATGTGATTGGTGGCCGAAGTTTGTTCGGAGTCCCGGATGAGATCACGGACATGACGAGGAGTCTCGAAATGGTCGAGAGGTAAAGATTCATATATTGGAAGGCTATATTCGGACGTCGGAAAGGTTCCGAGTGATTCGGGTATTTTTCGGAGTACCGGGGAGTTACGGGAATTCACCGGGAGAAGTAATTGGCCTTATTGGGCCATACGGGAAAAGGAGAGGCAGGCCACGTGAGGAGGCTCGCGCCCCCCCTTGCCCAAACCGAATTGGACTAGGGGTGGGGGCGCAGCCCCCTCTTTCCTTTCCCTCTCCCTTCCCTCTTTCCTACTCCGTATGGGAGGTGGAATCCTACTAGGACTAAGTAGTCCTAGTAGGACTCCCCACACTTGGCGCACCCCTAGGGGGCCGGCCTCCTCCCTCTCATCCTTTATATACGAGGGCAAGGGGGCACCCCAAAGTACACAATTGTCCCATAACCGTGTGCGGTGCCCCGATCTCCGTTTTCCACCTCGGTCATATTTTCGGAGAGCTTAGGCGAAGCCCTGCCGGTATCACTTCACTGTCACCGCACGCCGTCGTGCTGACGGAACTCATCTACTACCTCGACGTCTTGCTGGATCAAGAAGGCGAGGAACGTCACCGAGCTGCACGTGTGTAGAACTCGGAGGTGCCGTACGTTCGGTCTCGATCGGTGGAGCTCGAAGGATTGTTCGACTACATCAACCGCGTTGTGAGACTCTTCCGCTAACGGTCTATGAGGGTACGTAGACACACTCTCCCCTCTCATAGCGATACATCTCCATGGATAGATCTTGCGTGAGCGTAGGAATTTTTTTGAAATTCATGCTCCGTTCCCCAACAGTTTTAACATAATACCTACTGTATGATATCATTCCCATAATTTATATCACTAAATATAAGCTATGGAAACACTAAAACAAGCAAACTATGCATGCAAAACAGAATCTGTCAAAAACAAAACAGTCTATGAAGATCTGAATGAAATATTTACTTCCCTATTTCTGAAAATTATCAAAAAATAGGAAAACGCAGAGGATTTGCATATCAAAACTTTGTAAAAAATCATAATTTTTTGACTCTCCAGTAAAATCATAGAAATTCTGCACTGGATGTAAAAGTTTTTGTTTGTGCACAGAATCAAACTAACAAGTATCCACACTATCCCAAAGGCTTTACTTGGCACTTTATTGTAATAAAAGACACAAAACATGATTAATAGAGTAGATTAATCATGTGAACACACAAAACAGAAATTGTAAATATTGGTTTGCCTCCCAACAAGCGATTTTCTTTAAAGCCATTTTAGCTGGGCATGATGATTTCAATGATGCTCACATAAAAGTAAAGAATTGAAACACAATGGGAGCATCATGAAGCATATGACAAGCACATTTAAGCCTAACCATCTTCCTATTAATAGGGATTTTATGAACAAACAATTTATGGGAGCAAGAATCAACTAGCATAGGAAGGCAAAACAAGTACATCTTCAAGATTTTCCACACATAGGGAGGAAACTTGATATTATTGCAATTCCTACAAGCATATGTTCCTCTCTCATAATAATTTTCAGTAGCATCATGAAGGAATTCAACAATATAACTATCACATAAATCATTATTTTCATGATCCACAAGCATAGAAAATTTATTACTCTCCACATAAGCAATTTTCTTCTCATTCATTGTAGTGGGAGCAAACTCAACAAAATAACTATCATGGGATACATGATTGACATAACCAAATTGAAAATTAAAATCATGATGACAAATTTCATAGTTATCATTATTCTTTATAGCATACATGTCATCATCATAATCATCATAGATAGGAGGCATGCCATCATCATAATAAATTTGCTCATCAAAACTCGGGGGACTAAAAATATCATCTTCATCAAACATATCATAACCAAGCTTGTGGCTTTGCATATCATTAGCATCATGGATATTCATAGAATTCATACTAACAATATTTCTATCATGCTCATAATTCCAAGAATTCACTTTAAGCATTTTTATAAATTCTTCCTCTAACAATTGAGCGAATTTTCCAAACCATCATTTTCCAGAAAAACATCAAAAAGGTAAAGAACTTGATGCAACATCAATTCCATTTCTTTGTAGTTTTATTTTATAAACCAAACTAGTGATAAAAAAGAAACACAAAGATTTAGTTACAAGATCTAAAGATAAACCTTCAAGCACTCACCTCCCCAGCAACGGCGCCAGAAAATAGCTTGATGTCTACTACACAACTTTATTCTTGTAGACTCTGTTGGGCCTCCAAGCGCAGAGTTTTGTATGACAGTATCAATTTTTCCTCAAGTGGATGACCTAGGGTTTATCAATCCGTGGGAGGTGTAGGATGAAGATGGTCTCTCTCAAACAACCCTACAATCAAATACATGAAATCTCTTGTGTCCCCAACAGACCCAATACAATGGCAAATTGTATAGGTGCACTAGTTCGGCGAAGAGATGCTGATACAAGTGCAATATGGATAGTAGAAATAGGTTTTTGTAATCTGAAAATATTAAAACAGCAAGGTAACAAGTAGTAAACAGCGAGCAAAATGATATATTAATGCTTGGAAATAAGGCCTAGGGTTCATACTTTCACTAGTGCAATCTCTCAACAATGCTAACATAATAGAATCATATGATCATCCCTCAATGTGCAAGAAAGAATCACTCCAAAGTTCAAATCTAGCGGAGAAAATGAAATGAAATTGTTGTAGGTAGTAGAACCACCGCAAAGTTATCCCTTCCGATCAATCTATTGGGCTATTCCTATAGGTGCAACAAACAGCTCTAGAGTACGTACTAAAATAACACCTATGATACATATCAATCAACCCTAATGTTACCTAGATACTCCAATGTCACCTCAAGTATCCGTGGGTTAATTATTCAACATGCATCAAACAATTTCAGATTAATCATATTCAATCCAACACAAAGAACTTCAAAGAGTACCACAAGATTTCTATCGGAGAAGGTAGGACAAGAACGTGCAATCAACCCCTATGCATAGATCCCCAAGGTCACCGGAATCCGCAAGTTGATGCCATAACATATATCAATTGAATAAATAGAATATCCCATTGTCACCACGGGTATCCACATACAAGACATACATCAAGTGATCTCAAATCCAATATTCAATCCGACATAACAAAATCTCAAAGGGAAAGATTCAATTCATCACAAAAAGATAGCAAGGGAAGAACACCATATGATCCAACTATATTAACAAAGCCCGTGATACATCAAGATGGTGCCATCTCAAGAACACGAGAGAGAAAGAGAGAGACAGAGAGAGAGAGAGAGAGAGAGAGAGAGAGAGAGAGATTAAACACATAGATACTGGTACATACCCTTAGCCACGAGGGTGAACTACTCCCTCCTCGTCATGGCCTCCACCAGGATGATGAAGACGGCCACCAGTGATGATTCCCCACCTCCGGCAGGGTACTGGAAAGGCTCCAGATGGGTTTTTGGTCGATGTAGAGAGTTGCAGTGGCGGAGCAGAAGTTCTGTGTTTATTTGTGAGGGTTTCTGTATATATAGTATTTTTCGGCGTTGGAATGCCATAAGGGCGCGCCCTGTTGGCTTGTGGCCCATAGGTGGCTCCCCTCCGGTTGTTCTTCGCTCTAGTATTTCTTATTTTCTCCAGAAAAAATCATAGGGAGATTCCGAGAACTTTTATTTTCTACACAAAAACAACACCACGGTAATTTTGCTGAAAATAGTGTCAGTCCGGGTTAGTTCTGAATAAATCATATAAAGTGCGTTCTTCTGGGTTCTGGAGTGTTCCGGAAGGTCCCTCTTATGTGTTCTTCTGGTATCATCACTTGAATAATATTAGTTTCAACATTAATGGGCGTACCTGAGATTTAATGTTTAATTATTTTCCCATTAACCACTCTCGTATTTGTGCCTTCGGCATTGTTCATCTTAATGGATCCGGAGCGATAAACTTTTTCGACGATATATGGTCCTTCCCATTTGGAGAGCAGTTTTCCTACAAAAAATCTGAAACGAAAATTATACAAAAGAACTAGATCACCAATTTTAAATTCTCGTTTCTGGATTTTTTTTATCATGCCATCTTTTAATTTTTTTTCTTTGAACAACTTGGCATTTTCATAGGCTTGTGTCCTCCATTCATCTAGAGAGCTAATATCAAATAACCTCTTCTCATCGGCAAGCTTGAAATCATAGTTAAGTTCTTTAATTGCCTAATAAGCTTTATGTTCTAACTCAAGAGGTAAATGACATGCTTTCCCATAGACCATTTTATACGGGGACATTCCCATAGGATTTTTATAAGCAGTTCTATAAGCCCATAATGCATCGTCAAGTTTCTTAGACCAATTCTTTCTAGATCTATTAACAGTCTTTTGCCAGATCAATTTTATTTCTCGGTTACTCAATTAAGTTTGACTGCTAGACTGAGGATGATAAGGTGATGCAATTCTATGGTTGACATCATATTTAGCTAGAAGTTTACGGAAAGCACCATGAATAAAGTGTGAACCACCATCAGTCATTAAATATCTAGGGACTCCAAACATTGGGAAATAACATCTTTAAGCATTTTATTAGAATTGTTGTGATCAACACTACTAGTTGGAATAGTTTCTACCCACTTAGTAATGTAATCAAGAGCAACTAAAATATGAGTATACCCATTAGAGGAAGGAAAAGGTCCCATATAATCAAAACCCCAAACATGAAATGGTTCAATGGCAAGTGAATAATTCATAGGTATTTCCTGACGTCTACCAATGTTACCAATTCTTTGACATTCATCACAAGAGAGGACAAACTTACATGCACCTCTGAAAAGAGTAGGCCAATAAAAAACAGATTGTAGTACCTTGCGTGTAGTTCTGTCACCAGCGTGGTCACCTTTTAGGCCTTGGAATGACACTTCCGTAGGATCTATTCCCGTTCATGCTGAGTTACACAATGTCTAATAACACCATCTACTCCCTCTTTATAAAGATGTGGGTCATCCCAAAAGTAATGTCTTAAATCAAAGAAAAACTTCTTCTTTTGTTGGTATGTGAAACTAGCTAGGTGGTATATATTTAGCAATAATGTAATTAGCATAATCTTCATACCAAGGAGTACTTTGAGAAGCATTTATAACAACTAATTACTCATCAGGTAAATTATCACCAATAGGCAGTGGGTCATCAAGAACATTTTCCATCCTAGACAAGTTATCTGCTACAGGATTCCCAGCTCCCTTTCTATCAACAATATGCAAATCAAACTCTTGAAGTAAAAGCACCCACCTAATTAGTCTAGGCTTAGCATCTTAATTTTCCATTAGATATTTAATAGCAGCATGATCAGTGAGAATAGTAACTTTGGAATCAGCAATATAAGGTCTAAACTAATAACATGCAAACACAACTACTAAAAATTCCTTCTCAGTAGTGGCATAGTTTATTTGAGCACTGTCTAGAGTCTTACTAGCATAATGAATAACATTCAATTTTTTTGTCTACTCTTTGCCCTAGAACAGCACCAACAACATAATCACTAGCATCACACATAATTTCAAATGTAAGTTCCAGTTAGGTGGCTGAACAATAGGTACATAAATGAAGGCTTTATTAAGTATTTCAAAGGCTTTTACACAATCATCGTCAAAAATAAATGGAATATCCTTTTAAAGAAGATTAGTTAATGGACTAGAAATCTTTGAGAAATCTTTAATGAAACGTCTATAGAAACTAACATGACCAAGGAAACTTCTTATACCTTTAACATCTTTAGGACATGACATTTTCTCTATTGCATCAACTTTAGCTTTGTCTACATCAATAGCTCGTTCAGAAATTTTATGCCCAAGTACTATACCTTCATTCACCATAAAGTGACACTTCTCCCAATTCAAGACAAGATTGGTTTCTTCACTCCTCTGCAAAACTCGATCAAGGTTGCTTAAGCAATCATCAAAAGAAGTTCCATAAACGGAAAAATCATCCATGAATACCTCAACAATCTTTTCACAAAATCAGAGAATATAGCATTCATGCATCTTTGAAAGGTAGCAGGTGCATTACACAGACCAAAAGGCATACGTCTATAAGCATAAGTTCCAAACGGACAAGTAAAAGTAGTTTTCTCTTGATCTTCTTTTGGCACGCGTATTTGAGAAAAACCAGAGGAAACAAAAGAGTGTGTGCTTAGATAATCTTTCTAACATTTGATCAATAAAAGGCAAGGGGTAATGATCTTTTCTAGTAGCTTTGTTTAATTTCCTGAAATCAATTACCATCCTATAACCAGTTACAATCCTTTGTGGGATAAGTTTGTTTTTATTATTAGGAACATCAGTTATACCTCCTTTCTTAGGAACACAATGAATAGGACTTACCCATCTATTTTCAGCTATGGGGTAGATTGTACATGCCTCCAGAAGCTTTAATATTTCAGTTCTTACCACTTCCTTCATTTTAGGATTTAAGCAGCGTTGATGATCAATAACAGGTTTAGCATCTGGTTCCATATTAATCTTGTGCTGACATAGAGTGGGACTAATGCCCTTAAGATCATCAAGAGTATATCCAATAGCAGCTCAGTGCTTCTTTAGAGTTTTGAGTAATCTCTTTTCTTCATGCTCGGAAAGGTTAGCACTAATAATAACAGGATGTATCTTATTTTCATCAAGATAAGCATATTTCAATGTATCAGGTAATTTCTTTAGCTCAAACACGGCATCTCCCTTAGGTGGGGGAGGATCTCCTAGAATGTCAACAGGCAAATTGTGTTTAAGAATAGGTGTTTTCCTAAAGAATATTTCATCTATTTCATTCATTTCATTCATATGCATATCATTTTCATGGTCTAGCCAATACTGTTCTAACGGATTAGTAGGAGGCACGAGAATAGAAGCAAGACCAATAATTTCATCCTTACTAGATAACTCTTTCTCATGTGGTTGTCTACCAAACTTAGAGAAATTGAATTCATGAGACGCATCACCAAAACTCACTTTGACCTTTTCTGTAACACAATTAGTTTCAGCATTAACATTATTCAAGAAAGGTCTACCAAATATAATGGGACAAAAACTATCTTGTAGTGTACCAAGCACTAAGAAATCGGTTGGGTATTTGATTTTTTCACACAAGACTTCAACATCTCTAACAATCTCAAGTGGTGAAATGGTGTCTCTGTTTGCAAGTATAATAGTAACATATATGTCTTCCATCTCAAAGGGGGAGGGGCGTTTTGGCTCCCGGGAGCATTTGCTCCCGGATGAACAGTACCGCAAAAAATGTCACAAAATGTTTTCGAAAAATTCTGATTTTTTTATAGACGTTCGTGTCAGTTTCACAAACATGCTTGACAATTTTCATACAAAACCGAGCAATAGTATTTCGTCGGTGAAAAAAACAAATTTGGGTGACATTTTGGGGTAACATTTGGTGTTCAAATTTGTTATTTTTGCATAGGCCACAATGTTTAAACTTTTTGCCTAAAACTTTGCAGGTGACATTTGAATGTGACTATAAATACATATAAATTTTGTTGGGATTTTTTTGACATTTAAAAAACTATTTTTCACGCGCAGGAGCACGTGCTCCCGGGAGCCGAATTGGATTTCCCATCTCAAAGGGTGCTATATCATTCATAATTTCTTAATAGAAGGTAAAAGGAATATCACTCACACTAGCACCCATGTCACACAAACCATGATACCAATTATCTCCAATTTTAATAGAAACAACATGCATGCCAACAACGGGTTTACTCTTATCTAGCACATTGTGTTTGTTTCTAGCAGGTTTCGCGATTCTAGTAGCCTCATCGCAAAAGTAAATAACCTACACAACAATATTATCAACCAAGAGATCTTTGATCATAGCAGCATTAGGTTCTACATTTATTTTTTAAGAAGGTTTGGGGTTCTAACATTGCTTTTATTAACCATAGTTGTAGCCTTAGCATGCTCCTTAATCCTAACAGGAAAAGGTGGTTTCTCAATATAAGTAGTGGGCACAGCTAGACCAACATTATAGATAATAGTTTCTTATTGAGCAATAATAGGTTCCTCTAACAATTCTTCAATGGGAGGATGATATTTAAACCACTTATCCTTGGGGAGATCAACATGAGCAGCAAAAGTTTCACAAAAGGAAGCTACTATCTCAGAGTCAAGTCCATACTTAGCACTAAACTTATGAAAAGTATAGGTTTCCATAAAAAAAATAACACAATCAAACTCAAGTTTTATACCTGACTCTTTACCTTCGTTGAGCCCGCAATCTCCAGAGTTGCGTTTAATTCTTTTCAGAAGATCCCATTTGAATTCAATAATTTTCTTCATGAAGGAACCGGTGGAAGAAGAATCGAGCATTAATTGATCATCATAAGAAAGCCGAGCATAAAAGTTTTGTAGAATTATTTCTCTTGAGAGCTCATGATAGGGGTAAGTGTGCATCATAGATTTAAGCCTCCCCAAGCTTGAGTGATGATTTCTCCTTCACGGGGCCAAAATTTTTATATATACACATATATATAATTCCGATCACGATGAACTATATGCATAGGATAAAACTTCTGGTGAAATTTCAGCTTCAACCGGTTCCAGTCCCATATTCTAGCATCACCCAATAGCCTGTACCAAATCAATGCCTTTCCCTCCAAAGATAAAGGGAAACCCTTCTTCTTAACTTTATCCTCGGATAAACCTGCAAGCTTAAATAATCCACAAACCTCATCTGTATATATCAAGTGCAAATCAGGATGAGTTGTTCCGTCTCCTACATAAGGATTAGCTAGCAGTTTCTCTAACATACCTGAAGGAATCTCATAATAAATATTTTCAGAAAGTTTAGTAGGTTGGGGAGCGGCTCTTGCCACTTTCGGTCGAGGTGAAGATACCCCAAACAAACCTTTCAAAGGATTATCATCCATAGTAACAAGCAACGGTAAAATTCAGCACGTACCGAAAATGTTTCCTTACCAAATTCCACTCGCCAAAAGTGCTTTACTCCCTAGCAACGGCGCCAGAAAAGAGTCTTGTTGACCCACAAGTATAGGGGATTAATCGTAGTCCTTTCGATAAATAAGAGTGTCAAACTCAATGAGGAGCAGAAGGAAATGATAAGTAGTTTTCAGCAAGGTATTCTTCGCAAGTGTTGTAAGTAACAGTGATAGATAGTTGTGTAGCAAGATAATTTGTAACAAATGACAAGTAACAAAAGTATCAAGTGTGCAGCAAGATAGCCCAATCCTTTTTATATCAAAGGACAGACCTGAAAGTTCTCTTATATGAAGCAAAGTGATCTCGAGGACACATGGGAATTTCTATCTAGTCATGTTCATTACGTTGGGTTGATTCGTGTTCGTTACTTTGATAATTTGGTATGTGGGTGGACCGGTGCTCAGGTGCTATTCTTAATTGAACAAACAACCTACTTATGATTACCCCCTCTCGCAAGCATCTGTAACTATGAAAGAAGAATTAAGATAAATCTAACCATAGCATGAAATATATGGATCCAAATCAGCCCCTTATGCAATAACGCATAAAGTAGGGTTTAAGCTTTTGTTACTCTCACAACCCATTATCTACTTATTACTCCACAATGCCTTCCCTTAAGCCAAAAGTATGGTGAAGTGTCATGTAGTCGCCGTTCACATGACACCACTAAAGGAAGCAACAACATACATATTTTGGTCCTCCCATAAATATTGAACGACTACCAACTTCACATGATTACTTATAACAAGACTTCTCCCATGTCCTCGAGAACAATAGTAACTACTCAAAAATCATGACCATGTTCAAGATCAGAGGTGTAATGAATTTGATAAAGGATCTGAACATATTATCTTCCACCAAATAAACCAACAAGCATCAACTACAAGATGTAATCAACACTACTAGCAACCCCAGGTACCAATTTGAGGTTTTGGGACAAAGATTGAATACAAGAGATGAACTAGGGTTTGAGATGAGATGGTGTTGGTGAAAATGTTGATGAAGATTGGTCCTCCCACGAAGGAGGAAGCATTGGTGATGACGATGGCTTCGATTTCCCCCTCCCGGAGGGAAGTTTCCCCAACAGAATCTCTTTGCCGGAGAGCAAAAGGGCTCCTGACGAGGTTTCCACCTCGAGACAACGGCGCTTCATCCCGAAAGTATCCTCTTGATTTTTTCTAGGTCAAAACCCTTCATATAGCAAAAGAGGGGGCTGGAGCCTGCCTGTGGGCCTCCCAAGCCATCAGGGCACGCCCAGGGGTGACCGCGCCCTGTTGGCGTGGGAGCCACAGGTGGCCCCCCTCTGGTACTTCTTCGCTCCAATAATTTGGATATATTCCATAAAAATCCTCATGAAGTTCTAGGTCATTTGAAGTCCAGAAAATTTCTAGGTTTTTTCATGGCTTTCAGGTCCAGAATTCCTGTTTCCGACAATTTCCCTCTTTGTGTTCGACCTTGCAAATTAAGAGAGAAAAGACATTAGAATTGTACCATAAAATGGAATAATGGCCAAGAACAATAGAAATATCAATAAGAAATCATGATGCAAAATGGAGGTATCATGTCCCAGCCCAGATCCGGCACGCCAGCCGGCAACGACGCCCGCCAGGCACCCCCATGGCCCTAGGCGTAAAACACCGGTGGTGGGAGGGTGCCAGCAATGTCGCGACGACTGGGGCCAGAGGCACGGCGGCCGCAACAAGCGCCTCGGAATCAAGCACCATCTAGGGCCCAAAAGCGATTAGCATGGGGCACAGTGACAAAGAGCGAACCAGAGCACAGAGAAGGGGGGACGAGGCCACCACCAAACCAGTAGGGGGAGGGGTCGGCACTGAAGCCCTCCACGGAGGGGAGGCAAGCCACAAGGGATGGGGGAGGAAGGGGACGAGAGCACCACGGGAGGGGGAGGGGAGCGCCATCACTCAAAAACGACGTGTACACATTGAAGATTACAAATTAGTGATAGATTAGAATTGTAGTGATAAAATATTGATATTTGTGGTCTGCGTTGGGTTTTCCGTGAAGAGGAATGGGTGATGCAGCACAATATAGATAAGTATTTCCCTCAGTAGAGAACCAAGGAACCAATAGGAGTAGCACGCAACCCCCGTCTTCAGTGACTGCACACAAAGAAGCAAACACTTGCACCCAACGCGGGCAAGAGGGTTGTCAATCCCCTTGGAATCATTATTTGTAAGCTAGTGAAGTATATGAATGATAAATGAATATTGTAAATTAAAAAATAAAATAAAAAAAAGTAAATGGCAGCAAGGTATTGAAGGCTTTTGTAAATTTATAAGTGAATAGTCCCGGGGGCCGTAGTGTTCTCTAGTGGCTTCTCTCATTTAGTAGGCATACGGTGGGTAAACAAATTACTGTTGGGCAATTAATAGAAAAGCGCATAGTTATGCAATATTTATTCATGTCAATGACAATGTGTATATAGGCATCACGTCCATAAGCAAATAGGCCGACTCCTGTCTACACCTATTACTATTACTCCACCCATCGACCGATATCCAGCATGCATCTAGAGTATTAAGTAAAACAGAGTAATGCTTGGAGAATGATGACATGATGTAGACAAAGAGAATTAAATTAATATGAATTAACCCCACCATTTTATCCTTAGTGGCAGCAACACAAAGACGTATGTTGCCCCCTACTTTGTCACTGGGATATAGAAACCCATCAGGCTCAACCCACTACAACGCACCCCTCTCACTGAAGAAATATCAATCTAGTTGGCCAAACTATTTCAATAGATCGGAGAGATTTAAGAAGCTATAATAATCATGCAAATAAGAATCATAATAGATTTCAGAGAAGATCCAAATCTTTTTCATGAATAATTTGAACATAAACCCACAATTCATCGGATCCCAACAAACGCACCGCACAAAGTGATTACATCAAATGGATCACCGTGAAGATGCGGTGAACTTTGTATTGAAGATCAAGAGAGAGAGAGAGAGAGAGAGAGAGATAGCCATCTAGGTACTAACTACGGACCCGTAGGTCTGTAGGGAACTACTCAAACATCATCACGGGAGCGGCAAGGTTGATGTAGAGGCCTTCTGTGATCGATCCTCCCTCCGACAGGGCACCGGAACAGGGCTCTAGATGGGTAGACGAGGAAACAGAGACTTGCGGCGACAGAAAAGGTGTTTCGGGAGGCTCTCTAGGGTTTTTAGGAATAATAAGAATTTATAGGCCAAAGAGGCGCGTTGGGGGCCACCCGAAGGAGGCAGCACACATCAGGGCGCGGCCACCCCCCTAGGCGTGCCATGTTGTATGATCCTTCCCTCGTGCGGCCTCCGGTCTCCTCCTGAAGCTTCCAGGTCTTCTTTTGGTCTAGAAAAAATCATAAAAAAATTTGGGCAATTGGACTTCGTTTGGTACTCTAAACCTGAAAAGTCAAAAACATGCAGAAAACAACAACTGGCACTGGGCATTGGGTTAGTAGGTTAGTGATCAAAAATAATATGAATTGGTAAATAATCACCCAAAAAGCATCCTAGAATGATAATACTATAGCATGGAACAATAAAAAATTATAGATACGTTGGAGACATATCAAATATCTACTTGTACTCCAAGTAAATAGGCTAGTTTTCCTTTAAGTTTGTACCACTACATGTACTCGTCGTCCCTAGGGCGGCTCGGGGGATCCATACCTGCTCCGTCGTCGTCCCCCCTTCAGCACGGCTCCCACCTTCCGCCGCCGCCGGATGAGTCCGCCGGGCGAAGCCCGTGCCGGAGGACGGCGGCGGCGGGGCTCTCCGCGCATGCGGCGACCTTGGCTTGCGGCGTGAGCCCGTGGTGGTGGGAGGCTCGTCCTCGGCGTCTCCGGCCGGTGTGGTGGCTGCCCGGCTCGGCATCCTTGTCCTCTCGCGGGTGATAGTCTGCCGGCTGCTCGTGGTTGCCTCGACGACGCCGTCCCGAGGTGTCAGATCTGGCCACGGAGGCCTCGGCCCGATCTGGCCCGTCGGCTCCGGCCGGCGGTGAGGTTGGCGGTCCTGCGTGGTGACGGCGCTGTCACCGCGTAGGAGGTGCTTGGGCCAGTGGGTTCGCGGGCCGGTGGCGCTGGGGGTTCCCCTGTCTTCATCCGGCAGCGTGAGGGTGCGGAGGTACGGTGGCACCTGGCGAAAGCCAACGCCGCGGCGTCTGCGGATGTCGCTCTCCTCCTGGGGTCGTCGTGGAGCTCTCCGACCTCTTCCGCTCTTAGGTTACCTTTTTCGGGTGAAAGCCTAGGTCCTGCGGTGCAGGGCCGGACGATGGCGTCGATCCACGTCGCTTCCCCTCCTGAGGGCGTCGTCTTGAAGATCGTGGTTCCCTGCGTGCTTTCTCGGGGCTGGACTTGCACGGCATCGTGGCAGGTGGCCGGCGATGCGAGAGGTGCTGACTGGAGAGGCCCAGAGGTGGAGCGGTGTTACTTCCTCCGCATTGACGACGTCTGATCTCGGCGGCGTGGCGTTGTGGAGTCTCGACGTCCGATGCATGTAGACGGACTCGCGCAGGAGGATGGCGCTGTCTAGCATCGTGGTGACGTCGACGGCAGGCTTGGCAAGGTCGATGCGTTAGTAACTGCTCTGAAGATGGATCGGTGGAAGACGGCGGTGGCCGCCTCTGAGAGTGCACCGAACCGGTGTGTGCCCCAGGCCCGGCAATGTGGTTTTGTTGGGGCCTCCAGTTTTAGATGTTAGGCTTTGCTGCGAGGTCTGTTTGGTATTCAGCTCGGACTATCGGCATACCTTCATCAAGTGGATAGGAGTAGCGACAGATGTTGCCAAGATGGCGGCTTCAGACTTACTGATGTATTCCTTTGTAAGATTTTTGTGAATAATTAATAAATTGGCTGCATGCATCGCCCAGATGCAGAGGCCGGGGGTCTTCCTCCTTTTCTAAAAAAACTGCATGTACTCGTCCAAATTTCACAATAATCATCTCACCCAGCCCGACCATCGCGTCATCTCCCATGGGCGACGCTAGGGGCGAACGCTCATGCCACTAGAGACCTCTCGCGTGTTGCTTCCCCATCCGTTGTTGCCGCCGGCGTAGGCCATGGTAGCGGCGAGCCTGACGTCGAAGGAGTCAGGGATATGGATGTGACAGTGATCTTGTGGTGCGAGTGCAACTAGGGCGTGGCCCAGAGGGAGTTGCGCACAACGGCTAGGCGGCGTCCCTGATCGTGCGGCGGCTACGCTACCCTCCTTGACCCGCATGATCCAAGGTCTCCGACGATGGTGGGCAGTGGCCGTGGATCTGGTTCCCATCCAGATCCGTCGTCAGTCTTGCCTGTAACCGACCGAGCGCGCGTTGTGGGGCCAGTGAGGGTTGTTGGTTCCCTGTCGGTGTAACGGTGGCGGCACACGTCTTCACGGCGAGGCTCCGCGCGGTCCTAACAAGCTACGACATCGAGACGACGTGACTTCCATTGAAAATCGCGCCTACTGCGTCATGGCGGACGGTGGCTGCGTCTTTGACGGCGTGTCCTTCTCGAGGCATCGTCGTTGTAGGTTGCGTCAACCCGATCGGGATGTGCCGGGGGAAAGCCTAGATCTGGGTCTCCCGGATCAGGCGATGACGGCTCCTTCGGTATCGTTTTCCCTTGTGGGGGCATCGTTTTGGAGGAGTTTTTGGAGCAGGAATTGGCTGGAAGGACAAGAGGAGGAGTGGTGTTACATCTATCGCGAGGCCGACGACGGGACATGGTGGCTTGGTTCGGCGGAGTGTCGCCGAACAGCGCCTGTGGATGGACGCGCGTAGGCCGATGGCACTGGCGTCATGCCACAATGGTAGATGGGACTAGCAAAATTTATGCAATGATCCCTCCTGAAGATGGGACGGAGGACGATAGCGGCGGCGAATCCTAGAGCATGCGCATGCAGTGCGCATTCTAGGACGCCTAGACCAGTTGGTATTCTCAGCTTTGTATGGTGTCCGTTGATGCGATCACGACACATCTTTATATTCGTACGTGAAGCGACTTTATTCACCTCGGTGGTTTTGGACAGATCTTTCGTTTTATCAGACTCTAGTGAATAAATTAATAAAGATGGTTGCACGCATCACTTTGATGCAGAGGCCGGGATTAATCGAAATGAAGGGATTGTAAGAAAAACACACGTGATGCTCACACCTTGGCACTGGTTCATCCCACTTATGTGTGCCCGTCGGAGCTCCCTCCCCCACATGTGTGTGTGCGCTCCACGGCGCTCCCTCCCCCACGTGTTTGAAATACAATTTCCTTACATGAAATGTTCCCAAATGCATTTGTTTATTGAACATAACATTCAGCGGGGGTAAAGGGTAAAAGAGATAACTGAAGATGTGAGCCAAAGGCGAGGAGGCATCAGGCACTTCTCTTTCTTCCTTAACAATGAAAGGATATACTTTTTCTTGCTTATTTCATTTGTATAGAAAAATGGTAAAACTTAGAAAAAAAATCTTATCTTTTTGCTACAGTGACGCAGCTACTCTAAACAACCTGCTTGATCATCACCGACCTCATGCGTGTCACAGAACATTCCTAGCGGCTCAAACACACCCATATACCTATGGGATGTGTTGCTACTGCATTTTTGTCCGAGGACATTACACACAAGAGAAGGCTTCTTGATCTTATCTTTCATATCGGTTACATTATATACCATGAAACTTGAAAGCATCAAAGACATGGTGAACTGAGAACAGATACCATCATTGTGGGACGAATGTCCCAACATAGCCCACACCTACGATGAAGAAACGCAAAGTTTCTTCCTAGCTGGAGCTACCCGGTACCTCTTATCTAGACCATTGGTTCGCTTCGGGATTTGTGCTAGAAAGGCGCATCACCAGCGGAGCAGCAGCTCACGGCAGTGTCATTAGCGTGTACTGTCCTGTCCATCTAAACAGTAATCACAAGCTGTTCCCTGCATGGGCTTTGTGGCAGAACGTTGCCAGTGGTTTGCAGCGATGTCACCGTATGTCATATCAAGTCTAGTCTTAGCTGCAACAGTGAACAGTGAAAGAAAAAGAAAGAGGGTGACAGGTAACAGAAAAGCGTGGTGTCGCTAGCGAAAAAGTGAAGAGAGGTAGATGTCACAGCGAGGAAAAAATTACTCAGAAAATTTCTTTGAGGGGGAGAGAGAAAGTGCCTACTAAGGAGATTCAAAGAGAGAGAAAATTCTTTGCAAAATTTGAAGAGAGATAGAATGTGAGAATGAAAAAAAAAGAGAAAAAGTCTTTGAGAGAGAGAGAGAAAGTGAATTTGTGGGAGACTCAAAAGAGAGAGAGAAAATCTTTGATTTATTTTGAAGAGGTAGCATGTGTCACAGAGAAAGAACTCCATTTCTTTATTAGAGAAGTAAGAGAGATGGAGCAGTTGTGTGACATAGTTTTTCTTTTCAAATTGCGTGAGAGAGAGCTTGCGCATGTGCACGTGGATTCCATTTGCATGTGAGGAAAGAGAGAGCTTTCTGCCATGAAAGATTTTATTTTATAGCCAGCCATCAGGTCAACTAGTAGGAGAGCATGCCGTCCATCGGAGAGTGTTTTTTTTATTTGTCTAGAACTGTAGCCACGTAGTGCTGCATAATGGCAGGAACTGTAGCTTTTCTTGTCGGGCGATGTCACGGGCCTCCACCCACCCTTTGCGAGAGTATTTAACATTGAGCCTCTGACATAGCAGCTGATTTCAGAATCAATGCACACATCCTCATGCACCGGACCTTAGATTGGACGGCTATGATAGTAGGTACCGTGTAGCCCGAGCTATAAAAAAACGTTCTCATGAAGAAAGCGATGGATTGCATAAACAGAAAGATGAAGTAATGGTTATTCCCAAATGAAATGCCGTAGCATCCGCAAAGGAAGAGGTAGGCTGCAACACCAAGCTCCCAAAGATGCAACCTGATTCCGTATCATAGTTTAGACAGGAGAATCAAAGAAGTACACATGAATTAATGAAATTAACATTTTGTACCTTTCTCCTATCCTCATCCTCATTTTTTTCAAAGCTTTACTTGGCATTTTAGTCTTCAGAGTGTCACCATGCTTTTCCGTCACCACCCATTCATTCACCGTGCCCGCCTCCAATAAACCGATGAAGGTGGCCTTTGCTCTATGCAATGACATAACATTCTCAAATAGTACCCAAAAGATAACTAAGTGAACAGACCTGCACCATTTGATGATTTCTCATGTTAATATGCATCAGTCACTATATATCCAGAAGTCTGGAAGCAGAGGTTCATCAACTTTTAAACAAATTTCATAGATATTTAGATGATTGGCACCTTGGAGTCCCAACAGCATTGAGAAGGGTGATAATAGCTGGAATATATACACAACCCCACGTTGGTACCTCAACCTCGGGAACTATGACCGTGGCCGGGATAACAAGGCAGTAGAACACAAAGGTCACAATGTGCGCGACAACCTTGCGCAGCAAGAAGAAGTTGTAGACCACATGGATTTTCTTCCGAAGCGTCACTTTCTGCATCAAGATCAGTATATAGCTTGTTAGCAAGTAAATTCTGCATGTACTAATGTCCCCCAAAATATAGCATTGGCTAAGTGACCTTATTTCTGACGATCTCCATCACCATTTTCCTAAACAGATTTGCCGGCCCGCACGACCATCTATGTTGCTGGTACCGGAATGCTTTGAACGTACTGGGGAGCTCATTTTTTACCTGAAAACAACAATTACAAGTTCGGCACAAGGTTCCCTCTATATTTATCTGAACCTTCACAACAATTAACATATAAGAGCAACTCCAACAGGCGCGTTAGATTTGGTGCGCGCGGGAGAAAACGCGTTTTTTGCGCGCAAGCACCCGGTGGGCACGCTCCAGCAGGCACGGAAAAGTTCAACGCGGTAAAAAAAACAGCACACGCACGAAAAAACGGCAGCGCGCGGCAATTTTGGCATGTGGCGTAGCGCGCGCTCGGTAAAAGCCACGCGCTGGAGCCCGCCCGCCGCTATCTCTTCGCCGCTGCTTTCTCTGCCCCGCCGCCCCCGCGCTCTTCTTCCTCGTCTCTGGCGCCTCTCCCTTCGCCCCCACCGCCGTCATGCCGCCGTGTGCCCGGAGCAGCTCCCGCTACCGCGACGTCCGCCCTCGCCCCTCTGGCGTGTTCTACGCGGAGATACGCTCCGGTCCTACACGCGTCGGGCTCGGGACGTTCGAGACCTCCCAAGCGGCCGCCCGCGCGTACGACGCGGCGGCGTGGCGGCTCGGGAGGCCACGGGCTCAAATGAACTTCCCGAAAGTCCGGACACGCGAGGAGGCGCAGGCCCGCGCGCCTCCCCCGCGGCTAATCACCGCGGAGGACCGCCGCATCCAATAGAGCCTAGAGCGTCGCCTCCTCGTTGCCGAGACGGATGAGCAGGCCATGGCGGTGTGGCGCGAGCGCTTCCCGTAGGATGTCGCCAACGAACACGCGTTCTGGGCGCAGAGGAGGGTGGAGCATCGTGCAGAACGCAACGAGAAGCGTAGCACAAGGCATTGGCGATTTCACAGGCAGAGAATCCGGACACGTTCTGGGACTCGAACGATGAGCGGTGGGCGGACGTGTTTCTTACGACGTCCGACAGCAGCGAGGGCAATGAAGAGTAGTCTAGTTTATCTAGTTTTAGTTTTATCTAGTTTTAGTTTTTTATCTACTTTTTAAGTTTTATATAATATATTTGCATCGTACTATCGTTTTCATTTGTATCGTATGGACTATCGTTTTTAAGTTTTATGTAATATATTTAGATCGGACTATCGTTTTCATTTATATCTAGTTTTTAAAAACTATGCTATGAACTCAAGTGTAAATTTAGCGCGTCTGCTAGAGCTGCAATGGCACGCCTTATTTTGCAGCGCCTGCTGGAACAAGCGCCCTCCAACGCGCTAAAAAACGTTGTTCCGTCGCTGCATAAATTTTTTAGCGCGCCGCACCGTTGCGCGTCTGTTGGAATTGCTCTAAGTAAGAAGTAGAATGACGCTCTACTGTTGCATGAACTTATATAGGTTAATGGTGCATGTTTACCTTGAGATCACCAAGGTACACAAACTTCCATCCCTTGAGGCTTGCTCGGACAACCAGGTCCATGTCTTCAACTGTGGTTCGGTCCTTCCAGCCACCTGCCTCATTCAGAGCAGATATGCGCCACACACCAGCGGTTCCTGTTCAACAAGTTCAGCTGTTAACTGGAATAAGGAAATGAACATAAATCCCTGAATCCAAAAAATCAAGGAAATGATAAAAAGGAAACACAGAGAATGCTCCACAAGAGCAAAGTTGAGACCAAGTTCACCATTGAATCCAAAAAAGGCATAGGTCGAGGAGCCCACTTCTTGCTCCACCTTGAAGTGATAGTCCAAGGACATCTCCTGCATTCTTGTCATCAAGCATTCATCTGCATTCACTGTTCGCACAGAAGCAGCGGCAGCAACAAGAGAAATGTCATCAAAATGTAGAAGAAATTCTACCAAAAAAAGTAGTAGTGCCAAGTAAGTACTATCACGTATCACCAAACATCATCATATCATCAATACGCCATTTTGCTAAACTAGCCAATGATACTGATACATGTTTCCTTCCTTTTTGAAGGAGTAGCACTTATGTGCAAGTATTTCAGAAATTTATAGTTACAAGGCTAAAGGATTTTTCAGAACTACTACATAATAGAGGAAATTTATAGTTACGACTAAGCTAAACTTGCAACTATAAAACAAGTTTAACTCATAAGTGTTCCACCGGTGCATCTGACATTGAAAAATCCATGTTTAGTGTGAACAGAACCAACTCATAGCAATTGAAAACATCCAGAATGAACTCTACTTATTAGCTTAGTGTGGGTACCGAATTTCCAACGGGCCTGCACGAGGGCGATCTCGGGGTTGTGGACGAGGAAGGGGACCGCGCGCTGCAGGAAGTCGGGCTCGGGCTGGAAGTCGGCGTCGAAGAGGGCCACCAAGTCACAGTCCTTGACGTAGCCGTGCTTCATGCCTTCCTTGAGCGCGCCGGCCTTGTACCCGCGCCGGTTGTTCCGGATCTCATACTTGATGTTGACGCCCTTCGTTGCCCAGCGCTGGCACTCCACCTGCACCAACTCCTGCACACTCACAAACCATCGTTTTTTCATCTCCACCCCAGGCCCAGGGCATGCAAACAAAGATGCTAACCAAATTCCCCTCTGGAATAATAAGCTAAACTGTCTCGTGATATTCTAATAACAGGCTCACCCACCCAAATTAGATTGCTTGCCTATGACAAAATGTGATCGTTCCCCAGTTTACCTTGACGGCAGGGTCTGTGGAGTCGTCGAGCACCTGGACGATGATCCGATCGGATGGCCAGGAGAGCCCGCACGCCGCCCCGATCGACAGCTCGTACACCTGCAAAGCAACGAGGATACGCGAGCTCAGTCTGCCAGAGAACAGCGTAGCAGACTACGTAGTAGCCATCCAAGGATGCACTGATTATGGAATGCACCGTCGTGCGGATGGACAGTGCTCACCTCGCGCTCGTTGTACATGGGGATCTGGACGAGGACCATGGGGTAGGCGGCGCTGCCGGGCTCGGGGTCGTCGCCGTTGCGCACGGGCTCACACCGGTACTGCCGCTCGGGGCGGCGGCCGAGCAGCCGCAGCGCGAGGACGACCACCGCCATGTACACCTTCTCCGCGAACAGCATCGCGGACATGGCGAGGCAGAGCTGCACGGACGCGCGCAGCAGCGGCACGATCACCGGGCCACGGACCTGCTGCCACGCACCAGATAGTGTCATCCCGGTACCCGGCAGCAGCGCCGCGGCCATCTCGGCACACAGTCGCGCGCTTTGCTTTTCTGCGTACGCTCTGCCTCGATCTGACAGACAAATTGCAGAGCGAAGTGAAGCTTGTGAGTAGTTAATGGCGGGTGCTCGTGCGTGGAGCTCGGAACAATGCGGGTGCCGGTGTTCGGTGGTGGGAGATTGACGGGGGTGTACAAGGAGGGAGGGAGGGAGGGAGGGAGAGGAGCGCGACGGAGGAGGCGGCTGCCTAGGGGCCGGGGAGAGGGATGCAGTCATGCAGATCCTCTGCAGTAACCGCGCCAGAGGAGGGATTTTAAAGGCGGGACACGTTTGACAAAGTCTTTCGTCCCGTTTTATATTTTATATAAATAAAGTAACCAAACAGTTACTGTAAAAAAACTGTCCAAACAAAGCAACTAACCAGTCTAACACAGAATAGCAATATACGGACATAAAGAGCATAATTGGTTTGTTACATATATTTGGCATTGCCAATAGTTGGCAAGCCAACATTTGGCAAAATGAAAAGTTGCCAAAAGTTGGCAACTTTTTGTGAGGTTGGCAAAAAAAGTTGGTAGCCAACCAATCACTAGCCAACATTTGGCATTTGCCAAATATTGGCATGCCAACTTTTGGCATCAAACCAATCATGCTCAAAAAGTGTTGAGGCCACGGCACAAGCAAGTCAAAAAAAATATAAAAAAGCATTAAAAAACCCACCAAGTAGTTATCAAGTCAAGGGAACGCGGTGAAGCTAGCCCACGTGCCGAGGCCTGTAGCGCATCCAGCATCGGTCCCAGGCGCACCTGATCATGTCGTCTAGCCAGCGGATGCCAGTGCTGCAAAAACACGAGAAATTTAAAGAAAGAGTCATACGCATGCAACAGAAAGATCCTCTTGGTCACCATCTTATTACGCGTCGTCCAAAGTGTCCGAGTAAGCACAACAAAGATCAGTCAAAAGAGGAGTCTTTGCCTTCCGGTCTGCATCGCTCTGGCCTGGAGGAAGCTGGCGAGATCCGCCGCCCCCCACTCAGGCCCAGGGGCCTCCCGGACAAAACTCCACAACGACCTAGCTGTCGTGCAGGAGAAGAGAATGTGGGTCCCATTCGCGGGAACTCCACACATGGGGCTCTCAACCCATTATCCGGGCCATGCATCTTGAGCACCTCCGTCCGAGAGAGGAGGCGATCCCTTAGAAGTTGTCAAACAAAAAAATAATCTTCAGGAAGAGACGCACCTTCCAAACGGGCGTGGCCCACTGAAGCGTCGGGCTCCGGCACAACGCCCGATATACCGAAGCCATGGAAAAATCTCCCGAGGGATAAAGGAGCCACTGCGCAGAATCCGGGTGACTCGCCAGCACTAGAGGTAGGTGAAAGGATCGATATGGTTGACTAGAGGGGGGGGAGGGTGAATAGGCAACTACCACTTTTTATCTTTTCTTTAACAAGTTAGGCTTAGCAACAAATAGGTTGGCTAGATATGCAACTAGGTGAGCAACCTATATGATGCTAAAAACAATAACCATACAAGCAAGGAGATAAACAATACAAATAGCTTGCACAAATTAGGATAAGAAGTAACCACAAGTGGAACCAATGGAGACGAGGATGTGTTACCGGAGTTCCTTCCCATTAAAGGGAAGTACGTCTCCGTTAGAGCGGTGTGGAGGCACAATGCTCCCCAAGAAGCCACTAGGGCCACCGTATTCTCCTCACGCCCTCACACAATGTGAGATGCCGTGATTCCACTAGTGGTGCCCTTGAAGGCGGCAACCGGACCTTTACAAACAACGTATTGGGGCCCTCTCCACAACTTAATTGGAGGCTCCCAACGAAACCACGAAGCTTCATCACAATGGAATATGGCTTCGAGGTGAACTCTTCCGTCTAGGGTGCTCAAACACCCAAGAGTAACAAAATCCACACAAGAAAGTATGGGGGAATCAATTTTTCTTTGGTGGAAGTGTAGATCTAGATCTCCTCCTTCAATCCCTAGCAAGACAACAAGTTTGGGTGGCTAGAGAGACAGATCGGGCAAGAAAGCTCAAGGGGCATCAAAGGTGGAGAGAGAGATGTAAGAGATGAGAGAGAGGTGGAAGAACCACCCGTTTATATAGGTCCCCCACTTTCCAACCGTTACATCCATTTTTACATGGCAGCGGTACAACCGGTGTTGCGGGCGGTACAACCGGTATTACCGGTACAACCGCCCAACCACCGAACCAGAACAGAAAGGTGGCCGGTGGTTCCACCAAGATGCAACAGCTCGGCCCGAGCGCTGGACCAGGCAAAGTCCCTAGCGGTACAACCGCTTGGGACACCGGTAGTACCGGGCTATATAATATAGCGGTACAACCGGTCCAGGTCCGCCCAACAATCGGAGCCCAACAGAACTGTGTCTGGTTGGAGCCCGGTGCTGGGCCGGTTCAACCTCCCAGAGCTGCCACCCTAGGTCACCCAGCTGTGGGCGGTACAACCGCCCGGGGGCAGCGGTACAACTGCTGGGGACCTCTCAGTGACAGCACCTCCAGGATATCGTCCCTGGAGTGGTGGTCAAACCGGATGTCTGGAGCGAGCGGTGCATCAGGTCGAGACAGCGGTACAACCGGCAAGCCTGGAAAGAAAGAGGGGCCTCTCTCTCTATGATGCGAAGGAACGAGTTGGGTGCATAAGGATGTGCGAGAGAACTGATTCACCCAAGACCTTCCAATGTGGATTCCCTCTTAATAGTATGGGATCCCTACGACCAAAGAGAATAAACACGTAGAGAGCATCGTCTTTGATCTTTTCCGTTTGGAGGGAATGCCTAACCGTCTTGTGTCTCACACACAATACCTGTATAACTTGACACACGGTTAGATCATAGTGAGTTGTCATCATCACCAAAACACTAGGGTAAGAGAATGCCCTTACAATCTCCCCCTTTTTGGTGGATGATGACAACACCACGATTTCCATTGATGATCTAAAAAATAAAAGTGGAGCTCCCCCTCAATGCATGCACCAAATGAGACATGTGCAAGAATTGAAGCTCCCCCTTGATTTTATAGACCAGCCAATGGGTACATATATAAGAAAAACATTAAGGAGCAATCGTACGATATAATAAGTAGAGCTTAATAGTAAGGGCACGATTAATCTCAGACTCTACTAAAAAACAAATAGTCTTCACATAGGATAGGATCATAACCGACTAAGAGCAAATAAGAGTTCTACTGGGAAGACGCAAGAACGAAAACACCCATGCAAATCCCGTCATAATGTAACGCTCTCCCCCTTTGGCATCAAGACACCAAAAAGGAAAAGAGTGATGCTAACGCCCCAGAACTCAGTAGACCTCCTCATACTCGTCATACTCCTCGGAATCATCATCATCAGATCCATCCCCATCATCATCATCATCACCATCATCATCATCATTATCAGCAGCAGCAGCAGCAGAGGAGGAGGCAGCAGGCTGACCCGAGGTCTCATCATCAGTCCAAGTGCTATGTGCATAGATCCACTGCACCTCAGGAGTGATGGTCTTCTCAGAACCGCTGGCGGCCTCAAGATGGAGAGCCCGCATAATCTGAATCTGTTTGTGTCTGGCAAGCTTCTCATTGACATGGGCTTCATAGAGTTTCTTCTGAACATGAGTCTGGAGGCAGAAGGTCTTCTTTAATTTGTCGGAGAGCTTGGAGACCCAAGATGGCTTGGCTCCTGCAGGGAGCTCAAAATCACTGTCACTGGAAGTAACAAAGACATCCTCAGGGTCGTCAGTAGGGAAGCGCGGTGCAAGATGCTTCTTCTTCCGGAGTTGCTTGACCTCATGCTCAATGAGGTTGTCTGGAGAAGTGAGAGGCTCGCCAGGTCTACGAACTGCCCACACAGAGTTGAGGAAACACATGATGAAAGTAGCATAGATGGGGACCTTTCTGAAGAAGACCGTGGAGTACAACTCTTCCCACAACCATTTGGAAGCATCAAACGTAGCCCCAGAGCCAGCTTTAGTCTTCATGGCAACAAGCAGATCAACAAAGTATCCGTGAATCTCATCTTGATTTTCAACCTTGGGAGAAGAACGTTCCGAAAAACACGGTGCAAAATATCATAGACTTGCTGCAGGTCCTTAGAGGCTCCCGGAACCCCACGCCCGGGAATGTACAAGGGGGCTAACTTTATCTTATCCATAGGAGTAGCCCGATCATGAGGGCGGATGCCGCAATTCCCAGTGAGGCCAGTATCATCATAACCAAGTGCATTGCAAAAGGCACGCCATGGGACCTGAAAAAGCTCATCACGACACATGAAGGAAAGGGTACGAGCCGCATCAGTGCCAAAGTGAACAGTGGCATAGAACTGATGAATGAGCTGCACATCAAAGGGACAGTTGATAGTCATGAGCTTGATCAAGTCAAACTCCTCACATAGTGCTAATGCCTCTCCAAAGTAATCCATGTTGTTCTTCCAGTGCTCAATGTCAATAGTCCATTGCTTGGCAAACTTGTTCTTGTGATGGTCATAGAGCTCGTGCACAATCCGCAATTGTAACTCATTCCGGAACTGAGGAGTGGTCCACCTGGGAGCAACGGGGACCTCATAAGGATTTTGAAACCGAACCCGCTCCCAGTCAACTTGCTTCCAGGAGTGCACTGACTTGGCAATTTTCTGCTTGGCGGCCAAAGACTTCTCACGACGAGTGGGCTTGGTGGGGATCACAACTTCCTCATGGTCAGACTCATCAACTAGCCCGCACCTGCGAGCTCGTTTCTTGGAGTTCTTCCGAGGAGCAGAACGAGAACTGGAGCCACCTGCAGACACACACAAGAGGGACACAGAAGAGAAACCCAGAAAAGGTGAGAGGATTGTACGCAAGAGTAGGAATAAATTAGGTGTGAAGAGGAGAAACAAGAAGCAGTGGGGCAGGAATCAGAGAGGCCGGTTGAACCGGTCACCCAAGCGGTTGTACCGCTGGTCAAAGCGGTTGTACCACTGCTGGGAAACCGGTGCATCCGGATCTGAGAAATGCCCCACTATTTCAAGTCTCTAAGCATCACACCTAATTGGAATAGTATATAGGATCTCATCCCTCCAATAGTTTTGACTAGAAAACGCGGGAACCGAGCAATGCCCTAACAATGGAGGATTCAAAGGAAATCCAAGAACAAGGAGAAACTGGGCATTACCGGCATCCATGGGAGGAGATCGGGGGAAGGAAGGGCCTCCACGGAGCAAATCCGAGAGGAGGCCACGGATCCGGGGCGTTAGAGGCACTCCGGGGCGGTGGAGACGGTGGCCGAAGGCTAGGGCACCAAGGAGGATTCGGGCATGAAGGGGAAAACTGAATACCTCTTCGGCCCGGCCCTCCCCTTTTAGGTACCGGTCGTCGTGACCGGTTGTACCGCTCCGAAGAGCGGTTGTACCGGTCCAGGTACAGGGCCTGGGGAATTAGCGATTGAACCGCCAACCCCCCCCCCCCCCCCGGTTGTACCGCTGGAGCGGGACAACATGGTGATTAGCGGTTGAACCGCTTGTATCACCGGTTGTACCGCCCGGCCACAGCCACCACTACCAAGTTTTCAAAGCGTACAATTGGAAAAAAGGGGTTTTGAGATGAGGAGGGCTTGGGATAGAGACAAGGCACAGGAGTATGGTGGGGTAAGCTCCATGGAGAACGAGAAGAAATGCAAAAAAGACACACCATGAAGGATACCCACACCTAGGTCTTACGCAAACAAGAAGGGAAAAGAAGGACCAAAAAGACACATTTGAAAAACATCAAAGACAAATATCTCACTAGGAGGGGGTGGTGGCCGAGGCCACCTATGTTTGAGTCAATTGGTATGGCACCGCGAAGATTTTAACCTTGGGTCCATGACCAAAACTCGTCTTTGAGGCACAAATACCATCAAAAATGGCGAATGTGAAAGAATTGATCGTTTTATGCATAATAGGAGGAGGGATAGTTCATTGAGAGAACTAGACTCCCCCTATGTCCATGCCTACACCTAAACAAGACATCATGATGAGTGTGGTGGGGTGTGTACTAAGTCAAACCACATTGCTCGAATCAATGATATTTAGCTCATGCCTTAACTCGCGAAATCTTGCTTCATCCAATGGCTTCGTGAAAATATCTGCAAGCTGTTCCTTAGTATAAAGATGAATAGGATCAATTTCTCCACGCTTGATGTGATCCCGGATGAAGTGATGACGAATCTCAATATGCTTCGTCTTGCAGTGTTGAACGGGGTTGTTGGAGATCTTGATTGTGCTTTCATTGTCGCAGTAAAGAGGCACTTTGTCACAGTTGACACCATAATCCTTTAAGGTTTGCCTCGTCCAAAGAAATCTGAGCACAGCAGCTTGTAGCGGCTACATACTCGGCCTCGGTGGACGAGAGAGAAACACAGTTTTGTTTCTTTGAAGACCAACTTACCAGAGAGCGACCAAGAAATTGGCAGCCTCCGGAAGTGGACTTCCTTTCCACACGGTCTCCCTCCCAATCCGAGTCAGTATATCCAATGAGATCAAATGAAGAACCTTTGGGGTACCATAAGCCAAAGTTTGGGGTATGAGCCAAATATCGAAAGATTCACTTGACACCCACATAGTGACTCTCCTTAGGTGTGGATTGAAATCGTGCACAAATTCCCACACTCAACATGATATCCGGCCTAGATGCACAAAGGTAAAGCAGAGATCCAATCATGGAGCGATATACCTTTTGATCCACGGCTTTACCATTGGGATCACTGTCAAGTTGGCATTTGAGCTGCATAGGAGTGTTGGCCTTGGGAGGATTGAGCTCATCCATCTTGAACCTCTTGAGCATGTCTTGAGTGTATTTGGCTTGGTTGATGAAGGTTCCTTGGCTTCGTTGCTTGACTTCGAATCCAAGGAAGAACTTCAACTCTCCCATCATAGACATCTCAAACTCTTTGGTCATTAGTGCGGCGAACTCATCATTAAAAGCTTTGTTAGAAGAACCAAAGATAATATCATCTACATATAGTTGGCATACGAACAAGTTCCCGTTAACCCTCTTAGTAAAAAGAGTGGGGTTGATTTTCCCAATTTCAAACCTACGATCTTGCAACATCTCGGTAAGGTGCTCATACCACGCACGTGGGGCTTGTTTAAGGCCATATAGTGCCTTATCGAGAACGTATACATGATTGGGTAACTTGGGATCCTCAAACCCCGGGGGTTGCTTGACATACACCAACTCCTTAAGAGGACCGTTAAGAAAAGCACTCTTTACATCCATTTGATATAATATGAAGTCATGATGAGAGGCATCAGCAAGCAACATGCGAATAGATTCAAGGCGAGCAACAGGGGCAAAGGTTTCACCGTAGTCGATACCCTCGACTTGGGATTAGCCTTGAGCCACTAGTCTTGCCTTGTTGCGAATAATAATGCCATGTGCATCTTGCTTGTTCTTAAAGATCCATTTGGTTACAATAACATTGTGCTTCTCCTTTGGTCTTGGCACCAATCCCCACACTTTGTTGCGCTCGAAGTTGTTGATTTCATCATGCATGGCTTCAAGCCATTCCTCGTCTTCGAGCGCATCTTGTACCTTGAGGGGTTCAAAGAAAGAAACAAACACATTATGTGCACAAAAGTTTGTTAATTGACGACGAGTAGTTACCCCTCTCTTCAAACTTCCATAAACGTTCTTTAATAGGTGTTGCTTGACTCTTAGTTTGGAAGCGATCTTGGCAGCTCGTCTTTCAAGAATTTCCTCCATGGAAAGTTGAGGCTTGGTAACTTGACGAACTTCGGTACTAGCACCGGCTTGCTCTTGATCTTGAGCATGATCTTGATCTTTAGCTTGACCTTGATCTTGAGCTTGATCTTGGTCTTGAGCTTCATCTTGATCTTGAGCTTGCACGGGGGTGTGAGCAAGATCTTGAGCATCATGTGAAGTAGAATCATCACCATTAAGTTGATCTTGCCCTTGATCTTGATCACGGGGTTGAGGGCCTTCACTTTGTTCTTCGGAAGCATGTGGGTCGTGCGTCGGTGATGGTTCCACTTGAGTGGAACATTGTCCTTCTCCTTCAGCCACAAGGGGTTTCTCAACGGGTAGGAAGTATCCCACACCCATTCTTCTTATGGCTTGGGGAGGAATTTCATCACCTACATCACAAAGACCACTTTGCTCCACTTGGGAGCCATTATTTTCATCAAACTCTACGTTACTCGTCTCCTCAATGAGTCCCATGGACTTGTTGAGGACACGGTAAGCATGAGAGTTTGCAGCATAACCAACAAATATGCCCTCATGAGCTCTAGATTCAAATTTTGACAAACGTACACCTTTCTTGAGAATGAAACACTTACAATCGAACACCCAGAAGTACTTGAGGTTGGGCTTGTTCCCGGTAAGAATCTCATACGGAGTCTTGTTCAAGCCTTTCCGGAGATAGAGCCGATTTGATGCATGACACGCGGTGTTGATGGCTTCGGCCCAAAAGTTGTATGGATATTTAAACTCTGCCATCATGGTTCTTGCCGCATCCATCAACATCCAGTTCTTCCTCTCCGCAACACCATTTTGTTGAGGGGTGTATGGTGTGGAATATTGGTGCTTTATCCCCTCATCACTGAGAAACTCATCCAAGGTGTAGTTCTTGAACTCAGTGCCATTGTCACTTCTAATCATCAAGATCTTTGCTTCATGTTGACGTTGGACTTCATTTGCAAAGTTGATGACGGTCTGTTGGGTCTCACTCTTCCTCTTGAAGAAATATACCCATGTGTATCTTGAGCAATCATCCACAATCACCAAGCAATACTTTCTTCCTCGAAGACTGTCAAAAGATGGAGGACCGAAGAGATCCATGTGAAGGAGCTCTAAGGTCCTCTTTGAGTAGATTGTAGTAGTAGTACGATGAGCTTTTTCATGTAGCTTTCCTTCGATACAAGCACTGCAAGCACGATCTTTAGCAAAACTCACATTTGTTAGTCCAAGAATGTGATCCCCTTTGAGAAGACTTTGCAAAGATCTCATATTGACATGGGCTAGTCTGCGATGCCAAAGCCATCCACATCAACTTTAGCCATTAGACATGTCACGGTCTTAGTGGGTCGCTCCGAGAAGTTAATCACATAGAGACAGTTTTCGACATCCCAACAAAGGCTACTTTAAGAGTCTTGCTCCACAAAAGGGTCACGGTATCAATGCCAAAGAAGGTACTAAAACCCATAAGTGCAAGTTGACGAACGGAAAGTAAATTGTATGCAAGGGTCTCAACAAGCATGACTTTCTCAATGGTTAAGGTTGGAGAGATAACCACCTTGCCAAGACCCAATACCTTTGAAATTGTGTCATCGCCAAACGAGACTTGAGTGGCCACGGATGTATCGGGTCGAACGTCCACCACCAAGTCCTTGCTTTCGGTCATATGATTTGTTGCTCCACTATTGAGCAACCATGAAACTCCCTCGGAAGCAAACTCCTACAATAGATCAATGCTTGGATTTAGGTACCCATTATTTAATGGGTCCTTTCATGTTAGTGACAAGGGTCTTAGGAACCCAAATAGACCACTCAATGTACTCATAAGAAGAACCAACATATTTGGCATAAACATGCCCATCACTAGCACGGCACAAAACATAAGATGGGTTAAAGTCGCCGGCTTTGTTGAGGGGAGTGGTCTTATCCTTTTTAGCACTACCACTCACAACCTTGTCCTTCTTCTTCTCATGAGTCATGCCCCCCGCTTTGACAAATGTTTCCTTGAGCGGAGAAACCTGCATGGCCTTTACCTTCTTCTTCTTTTTGGACTTGGGTGCAAACCCAACTCCTTCCTTTGCAACCACTTCCTTTTGATTGCTCAAAAGGTCATTGAGATTCTTCTCACCTTGGATACATGTCACAAGGCCTTTCTCAAGCTGCTCTTTCAGCTTAGCATTTTCCTCTACAAGATGTGCATGCTCACAACACGGGTTAGTAGCAGAGGCATTATCAATTAAAACAAAAGGAGGACACGTGGCAATTTCCTTAATGAGTTTTACTTGGAGTTGATCATGTGACTCCTTAAGAGAAGCATGAACGCTCTTCAATGCCTTGTGAGCATTGTCAAGAGAGTCAAACTCATCCTTGAGTCAAGCATGGCCAACCCCAAGTGCAACCTTTTTAGATTTGAGCACATGGTTAAGAACGATAGCATGATCATAATCTTTACATAATTTAGCAAGGTCATCATTTTGTGACTCCTTAAGAGTCAAATGAAGACCTCGCACTTCCTCCAGAGCAATAGAAAGATCTGCTATCTCGTCGGCATAATCACGACTATGCCCTCTCAACTCCTCAAGATATTCTTCTTGAGACTCAATCATGTCATTGGCCTCACCAAGTTGTTCCAAGAGAGCAACGAAGTGCTTCTTGGATTCTCCCTTGAGTTTGCACAAGAACCTGTCAAACTCATTCTCGCCCTCTTTCGCCTCCTCGTTTTCATCCACACAATCTAACAAAGACGGAGTGGAAGAAATAGAAGTCTTAATATTTGAGGTTTTGGCGTTGGAGGTTACCTTGGTGATACCTTTGGCCATGAGACACCTAGCAATGTGGTTCTCGTTGGGAGCGTCGAAGAGTGACACCTTTGTTGGGGTAGTCGCTGCAATAGCCACGGATGCCATTGCCATTCCTTCACCACTTGTGTCTTCGTCATCAACATCATCATCGGAGACATACTCTTCTTGAGCCACCAACACTTTGTGAGGAGCCTTCTTGGTGAAGTTGGACTTGTTGGGAAAAGACTTTGCCTTATCTTTACGGATGAGCTTGCCACCATTGTCTTCCCTCTTCTCATAAGGACAATCCACCACGAAGTGACTCACATTACCACAGTTGTAGCAGGTCCTCACACGTTGCTTGCCCTTTGACCCGCTTGAGTTGTTCTATGAGAAATTGGGCCTTGCGTTTCTCTTATTGCCCCAGAATTGCCTAGACGCTAGAGCCATATGCTCATGGTAAGCATATTTGGTGTCCTCGGGGCAACCCTCCTCTTCTTCTTCTTCTTCTTCCTCTTAACTGACCTTGGCCTTCAAAGCAAGGTTGGGAGATGATTTCTTTGACCGTTGCACACGAGCAAGAGCATTGTCCGCGGTCGTGTTCAAGATGTTCATTGCAATAAATTCATCCAACACATCGCTAGAGGACAAGTTGTGAAAATGCGGTCTTTGGCGGATGACGGCGGACATGGCCTTGTTGAAGGGCATGATGACCTTCAGAAACTTACGCTTGACCCAGGTGTCATCCACATCCTTGCTGCCATGATCTCGGAGGGCAACGGCAAGAGTAGTTACCCTCCTATAGAGCACACGCGGTTCCTCATCTTCTATCATTACAAACTCATCTGACTGATCAAGCACAACCTCATAGTTCGACCGTTGAATGCTTGAGCTGCCCTTGTACATGGAGACAATGTGTTCCCAACACTCTTTAGCAACAGTGAAGGGATGCAGGTGAGCTAGGTCTTTGGTAGGAACTGCAGCTTGGAGTATGAACAAGGCGGAGGAATTTAGCTGTTTATCAGCCTCTTCTCTTGGGGTGAGATTGCGTGGATCACGAGGATAGTATCCTTCTTCAATGACTCTCATGAGTTTAATTGAGCTGTGATCCAAATGAGACTTGATATGAAAAAACCCAATTAGCAAAATCATTCTTAACAAGTTTAGGAGGAGGACCGAGATTAACTATATGAGGTGGGTCACCGGCCCTCCATAGACCAAGGGAGGGGGAACTGAGGCAAAGGTCCCCGACCCATTAATTCCTTGAGAACGAGTGTCCTTATCAGCACTAGCCCCCTCCTTACCGGAGTTGACATCCGATGTCGAGTTAGTGGGATTAGCCACTTGCACCGCATCGGTGGAAAGTTTAAGAGTATCAAGGAATTCTTTAAACATGGATTTGACCTCGGTCGTCATGGAGGATTTAAGCGAGGACATGGCCTCATTTAAATCCTCACGAGAGACCGTGTTCACACCCATCAACTGAGACCTTTTCCCACGTCTGTGCCAGGAGGCCAAGCGGTCAAAGCAGAAAGGGTTCTCGCTTCTCCGTCTGGAAGGACACCAAATGGACCAAATCCTATCGATCTTTCCTCAGGGAGTTCAACCGGCCGGTCCCCGTCGTCAACCATACTCTTCGGGTGGTGAAACCCTTAATAAAGAGACGAGGCTCTGATACCAATTGAAAGGATCGATATGGTTGACTAGAGGGGGGGTGAATAGGCAACTTCCACTTTTTATCTTTTCTTTAACAAGTTAGGCTTAGCAACAAATAGGTTGGCTAGATATGCAACTAGGTGAGCAACCTATATGATGCTAACAACAATAACCATACAAGCAAGGAGATAAACAATACAAATAGCTTGCACAAAGTAAGGATAAGAAGTAACCACAAGTGGAACCAATGGAGACGAGGATGTGTTACCGGAGTTCCTTCCCGGTAAAGGGAAGTACGTCTCCGTTAGAGCGGTGTGGAGGCACAATGCTCCCCAAGAAGCCACTAGGGACACCGTATTCTCCTCACGCCATCACACAATGCGAGATGCCGTGATTCCACTAGTGGTGCCCTTGAAGGCGACAATCGGACCTTTACAAATAAGGTTGGGGCCCTCTCCACAACTTAATTGGAGGCTCCCAACGAAACCATGAAGCTTCACCACAATGGAATATGGCTTCGAGGTGACCTCTTCCGTCTAGGGTGCTCAAACACCCAAGAGTAACAAAATCCACACAAGAAAGTATGGGGGAATCAATTTTTCTTTGGTGGAAGTGTAGATCTAGATCTCCACCTTCAATCCCTAGCAAGACAACAAGTTTGGGTGGCTAGAGAGAGAGATCGGGCAAGAAAGCTCAAGGGGCATCAATGGTGGAGAGAGAGAGGTAAGAGATGAGAGAGAGGTGGAAGAACCACCCCTTTATATAGGTCCCCCACTTTCCAACCGTTACAGCCATTTTTACATGGCAGCGGTACAACCGGTGTTGTGTGCGGTACAACCGGTATTACCGGTACAACCGCCCAACCACCGGACCACAACAGAAAGGTGGCCGGTGATTCCACCAAGATGCAACAGCTCGGCCCGAGCGCTGGACCAGGCAAAGTCCCTAGCGGTACAACCGCTTGGGACACCGGTAGTACCGGGCTATATAATATAGCGATACAACCAGTCCAGGTCCGCCCAACAACCAGAGACCAACAGAACCGTGTCCGGTTGGAGCCCGGTGCTGGGCCGGTTCAACCGCCCAGAGTTGCCACCCTGGGTCACCCAGCTGTGGGCGGTACAACCGCCCGGGGGCAGCAGTACAACCGCTGGGGACCTCTCAGTGACAACACCTCCAGGGTATCACCCGTGGAGTGGTGGTCAAACCGGATGTCTGGAGTGAGCGGTGCATCAGGTCGGGACAGCGGTACAACCGGCAAGCCTGGAAGGAAAGAGGGGCCTCTCTCTCTATGATGCGAAGGAACGAGTTGGGTGCATAAGGATGTGCGAGAGAACTGATTCACCCAAGACCTTCCAATGTGGATTCCCTCTTAATTGTACGGGATCCCTACGACCAAAGAGAATAAACATGTAGAGAGCACCGTCTTTGATCTTTTTCGTTTGGAGGGAATGCCTAACCGTCTTGTGTCTCACACACAATACCTGTATAACTTGACACACGGTTAGATCATAGTGAGTTGTCATCATCACCAAAACACTAGGGTAAGAGAATGCCCTTACAGTAGGGTTGCTTGTAAATTGGACCACTCCAACACCTCTGCTGGGCCAAATGAGCGACGGAACAAGATGTTCCATTGTCCATTTAGACTGTCGCAGAGACCAAGAGCAACAGATTCACGCAAATGGCAAACAAGGCAGGGAACCCCATGCAAAGAGGGGTTTCATCCACCGAACGATCTAGCCAAAACATAGTCCCTCCGCCATTACCAATCAAGAAGGAAAACCCCAGGCGAATCTCATGTTTGATCTTCTGGACGACCTCCGAAACTGGGAACCCTCCATGCGGCGACGAGCTAAGAGTGGCAAAGAGTTGTAGCCATAATCCCCCCCTCCCTGCTGATGATCCTCCAAACCCACCTAAACATGAGGGTGACGTTCATCCGACGGGAGGCCAGGATACCCAACCCACCAATATCCTTAGGCAGGCAGATGTCGGGCCACTTCACCATGTGGTACTTCTATCGGTCGTTCATCGCCTGCGAAAAGAAACGGAAAAGGTCTTTATAGAACGAACTATGCACTCCCTCCGGCAGAATATACATCCCCATCATATACATGGGGATACTGGAGAGATTAGAGTCAATAAAGACAGTCTTAATCCCCTTGGAGGTAAACCGTACACACCACGGTTCGGCCCGGGCAGCGACCTTCCCATGAGAGGGTCGAACGCGCTGAGAAGAACCCTCGAGTCAGAGAGTGGCATCCCCAAATACTCTATGGGGAAGGCGACCAAATTGCAATTCAGGTTATCCGCGTTCCGCTGCTGCTCGGACTCGGAATATCCCAGGACGATCACCTTGCTCTTGTCAAAATAAAATTTTAGCCTCGACATTTCTTCGAAGCACAAGAGGAGAAACTTCAAGTTAACGATGAGCCCTCTACCATAATCATGGTATCATCCGCATATTGTAGGTGAGTGACCCCACCCCCAGGAATAAGGTGCGCCACCACCCCTCGCAGGTGGTCGGCCACCCTCGCCTTATCGAGGATGGTTGCAAGGGCGTCCACCGCGAGGTTGAAAAGGAGCGGGGAAATTGGATCACCCCGCCTAACCCCACTCGAGGATCGGAAGAAAGGGCCAACCTGCCCAGTAATGTTGATAATCGTACTCCCGGTCCGCACTAGTTGCATGACCCAAGAACACCAACGATCATCGAACCCCATGTGATCAAGCACCAGGTGCAAGGACCAATCAAGGCGGTCATACGCCTTTTAGAAGCTCATCTTCAGAAAGACACCCTTCGTCATGCGCCTGCTGACCTCGTGGACAATCTCCTGAAGGGCCAATCCCATCATGGATATGGCGACCCTTCAAAAATGCGGATAGGAAGGGATGAGCGACACGCTCCGCAATAGGTGCAAGACAAGGCGCAGACCTTCGCAAAAATCCGCTCTAGAACATTAATAACCATGATCGGTCTAAACTGACGTATATCTGTCGCGCCAACTACTTTGGGGATTAGGGTGATGACGCCAAAATTCAAGCGGGCCATGTTAGGACTTTTGCAGACATAGCGGAATCTCATCAAAGGGTGTGCGCAGCCAAAGAGTCTCCAAAGACGAAGTCTCCCACACCTCCCACGTGAAAGACTCATCCAGAACACTGCCAATGAAATGGCAGAGGTCCTCCGTTATTATCTCGACAGTGATCATGACAGACGAAGGTGGATCCTGGTCGGGCACCACCGGGATGGTGGCAATGTGCGGAGTAGTGGGTGACGACTGGACACACCCTACCACAATTAGGGCTAGAGTAACAAATTGGTACCGTAGAGTCTTTGAGATTCGAACTCGAACGCTCACGGCACGCGCGTGTAGGTCTAGCCAGCGCGCCACCTTCTGGTACTTGCTTACATTGAGTTTCTTCTTTTTTATATCTTTTCGAGCCACTCTAATCTCAATACAGTCTGGTGAGTTTTCTATTTTCCAGAAAATTAGGGTTTGTTAGCTAACCACACGAGAAGGACATCGGTCAATTTTTTTTAATTGCCAGTAAATTAGCGATTGTTAGCTAACCGCACGACAGACACGTTGGGCGATTTTTTTCCATAAAATTAGCGATTGTTAACATGGCATTAACTTCATGAGAGAGGAACTCGTTTATCTTACATTTTGCGATTGCCCAATTTTATGCCAAACTAGCGGTTTTAGAAATTGGTTATATGTATGCCGAATTGTATGCCCAACTACCGGTTTTCATTATTGTTTTCCACGAAGTATGTGTTTATTTTTACATGGGTTTAAAAACTAAAAAATAGGTATCTTGAAATGCAACTGTTCAACTTGTATTTAAAAAAATCAACATGTTTTTTGAAAATGAAAGAATGATTTTTACACAATATATTTTTTAAATACACCTCATTTTCTTAAATACATATTGTCTAATTTTTAATGCATATTGAATATTTTCAAAAATACATTTACCTGAGGAGAGTCGGCTGCTCCAAGATGGCATGTAAAAGGAGTAGAGTTATACCTGGGCAGCCCGGCCCGGCCGGCGCGACCTGACCCGGCCCGAAAAAGCCCGACCCAACCTTGACCACGGGTCGGGCATGGGCCTAGGTATTGAACCCGATGCCGGGCCGGGTTGGGCTCGGGCTTATCGTATTATCTATTTAAGGAAGAGGCCCGGCCCGAGGCTTGACAGGCTTTTTGACTGATGGGTCGGGCTCGGGCCTGATTTTTAGGACCGACGGCCGGGCCAGGCCGGGCTCGGGTCTAGGTTTTCTGCGTCAAGCTTTGGTAGGCCCGGCCCGGCCTGACGGATGGCCAGGTATGTAGAGTACATCTGTACACGGTACATGCACCAACACGCACTACAGTACACGAAACAGAGCATCGCCGAAAGCACCATTTACTGGAGTTCCACTGCACGGACAAGCCACAACTTTGGACGGACGTACATACATGATACTCCATACCCGGCGTACACGTCCGGGTTACACCCCTCACACGGGACTAAAACGGAAAACAACAAGGCCAGGTAGGTAACAGCCACGGCGTGGCGAATGGGTTGATGTGGCCATGTGGGGAACAAAATGCACGTACCAAGTCTCTCGGCCACGACTCGCCGAGGGTCTCGTACGCTGGCGCAGGTTAGGCAGGCATGGCCGGTCCAGCTACGATCGCCATGAATTGACTTGGACAGTTGGAAGTCATGTATACACTGCTAGAATAAGCCTAATACTGACGCGGGATAAAAGGCTAATAATAGCGTGGCTTATTGGTTAATGATAGCACGGAGTGTTCTGAATTACTATTTATGTTAGTAGCATGCTGAGACATGCGCTATTACTAAATAGCTGTAGTGTGGGTCTAAACCCCGTGCCACTACTAACTCTGTTTATTCTTTTTTTGTGTATTTATGCATTACTTCTACAGAATTTTACACACACAACATGATAGCATATGTATACCTCATTTCTTTTCTGCTAGCCATCCCAGCAAACAACTGGGACGTGCTATAGTAACAGATGGAGACAACATGAATTAACTCTCAATCAAGCTTTAAGTAAAAACATTTTTTTTAATGTTAACCAAGTATTTGAAGAAAAAAATGTTAAATTTGTACAAAGAAAATGTTTCTCATGTACACACAAAATTTATACAAGAAAATACAAAAGTGTATGAATTTTTTTGATAATGTATTTAAAACATGTTGGTCAAGCATTTGAATAAATGTTCTTGTATTTAAAAATGTTAATCCAACATTTCAAAAATAAAAATGTGTATTAAGTAATGTTGACCATGTATCAAAGAACATTTAGTTTCTTTTTTAAAAATTTTTAATGAAGAATTTAAAAATGATAAATGTGTATTGAAAAAAGGTTGATCGTGTATTTAAAAATGTTAATCTTGTATATGAAAAATGTTAATCTTGTATTTGGAAAATGTGAATCTTGTGTTTGAAAAATGTTAATTCATCATTTGAAAACGTTAAATGTGTATATAAAGAATGTTGACCAGGTATCGGTGTTAATCTTGTATTTGAAATTTTTTAAACAAGCATTTGAAAATGTTAATTGTTTGTATAAATTTTTTTACCATGTATTCAAATATGTTAATCTTCTATTTGAAAAATGTTAATCACTCATTTAAAAATGTTAAATGTGTATAAATAAATGTGGACCATGTATTCGAAAAATATTAATCTTGTATTTGAAAAATGTTAAATCAAAATGTTAAATGTGTATATAAAAACTGTTGACCATGTATTCAGAAAATATTAATCTTGTATTTTTAAAAATGTAAATCAAGCATTTGAAAAATGTCAAATATGTATAGAAAAAATGTTAACCATGTATTCAAAAAATATTAATCTTGTATTTAAAAATGTTAATCAAGCATTTGAAAAAATAAAATATGTATAGAAAAAATGTTGACCATGTATTAGAAAAATCTTAATTTTTTATTCAAAAATGAAAACGACTACTGTATTAAAAGCGTATTAAAATATACCAAAAATGTAAAATGTGTCTAGAAAAATTAGACATAATTTTTATTCAAAAAATGTTAATCATGTCTTTAAAAAAAATTAACGTGTATTTAAAAAATGTTTTGCATATGAAAAATGGTGACTGTGTACAGAATTTTCTTAACTTGTGTTAAAGAAAAAGGAAAACCGGTGAAAATTGATAAAAGGAGGAATCCAAATAAAAACTAAAAATAAAAACAAAGAATACAAGTACAAATGAAAAAACAAAGAAACCAATGCAAAAGAATAAAAATTGTGAAAACCTGGGAAAAAAGTAAGAAAACATGTGAAAAACAAGAAAGAACCAAACAAAACTGATGGAATATGAAGATGAAAGAAAGAAAACAGAAAAGGCCCAATAAAACCAAGAAGGAAACAAATAAAAATGAAGAGAAACAAAAAGATAAAAAAGAAAAGAAAAATCAGTGAAAATAGAGAAAGAAAAGAAAGAAAGTCGGTGAAAAAAGAAAAAAGAAAAGAAAGAGAAAAGGGAAAAAGAAAAAATAGTGGAAAACCGGATGATTTCTTAAGTAGGTTGCGCCTTCTGTTATGGTACGAAAGCCGACCGTGCCTCAATAGCTGCTGCACTAGCTATCAGCCAGGAGAACTGGGGCGAACCAACCTGTGGTTGGATGGTTAGAGGGACTGTGGTATCCCCAGCCCACCAGGGTTCAAGTCCTGGTGCTCGCATTTATTCCTGGATTTATTTCAGGATTTCCGGCGATGCGCATTCAGTGGGAGGAGACGTTCCCGTCGACGACGAGGCGCCTACGGTGACTTCGTAAATCTCAAGATGATATGCCGGCTCAGTCTCTCGGAGGTGCTCATAGGGGTAGGGTGTGCGTGTGTGCGTTCATAGGGGTGAGTGTATGCGCGTGTATGTGAGCGCTTGCGTCTGTACTGTGTTCAAAAAAAAAAAGCCAGGAGAACTGGGTTTGGATCGTGAAAACTCCTTTTTTTTCTCCTTTGTTATTCTTTTAAGTTTATAAGCTATCGGGCCGGCCCAGTTGATCTATTCCCTTCAGTGAGAGTAGCTACCATCTTGCTTAAGGGAGATATAGCTCCCACAGCGCGCTAACGGTCCGGCCCAGTTGATCTATTCCCTTCAGCAAGAGTAGCTACCATCTCGCTTAAGGCGAGATATAGCTCCCATGGCGTGAAAACCACCGACGATGGACGCCTCTAGTGGGCCATGAGCCCAACGACGACATTTCCTTAGGAAATAAAACGAAAAACAAAAACTGTTGGTTAAATGATGCCATGCTGGCTAAACAAGCGTGGAGGCTGTTGATCAAGCCGGATAGCTTGTGTGCGAGAGTCCTCAAGGGACGTTATTATCCGGATGGGGATGTTTTGCAGGCTGGCTGCCCTGCGAGCGCATCGTCAACGTGGAAAGCTATTTGCGTTGGTCGGCATGCCCTTAAAAAGGGATTGGTTTGAAGGATTGGGAATGGTAGGACTACCAAGATTTGGCATGACAATTGGATATCGGGTACTGTCTCCTTAAAACCGATTACACGGTTATCCGAGACTCCGGTTCAAATTGTGGACGATCTATTAGAAGAAGAAACTGGCGACTAGAATGTTAACCTAGTTCAACAATTGTTCATTGCACGGGATGCAAATGCTATCCTAAGTATGCCTCGGCCAAGAACCAATGTTGAAGATTTCTGGGCTTGGGAGGCTGAGAAAAATGGAGTGTTCTCAGTTAAGTCTGCTTATAGACTACTGATGGATCACAAACTTGCTCAGTTAAATGAGCCAAGTACTTCCCAATATGAGGAATCTGCGGGTTCATCCCAAAATTCGAGTCTTCTGGTGGAGGGCAATGAAAAAAATTCTGCCATCTTTGGCGGAGCTTCATAGGAGACATGTGGGAGAATCCGGCCATTGCCCTATGTGTGGTAATTCAGAAGAAACATTATTTCACGCACTGACGGAGTGCGATCATGCACTGCTTTTTTGGAATGAAGCTGAAATTTTCTTCAATGTGAAGCTACCTCGGCTATACCCCTTGACATGGAAGCAAGATTTGCTAGACTCTGCTTTCCTGAAGGACCATGCTACGATTATCATTTCAGTGATGTGGGCAATCTGGAGAAATAGAAACAAGTATACGCATGACGAAGCTCGGTACCAGCCGCTCAAATTAATGGAATTGATACATGAATTGATCTCTTCACTTGATATCCCAAGGGGACAGCTAGCTGGACAGAATGTGACTAAGGAGTTGTGGAAAGCACCGCTGCAGGGCTGGGTTAAACTCAACTGCGATGGGGCGACTAACCAGGCGACGGGAGATACAGGATCTGGAGTGGTGGTTCGGATGATCGGGGGTCCTTCTTATTTGCGAGATGCTCTAAATATCCAGCGAAGGAGGACCCTTTTATAGCTGAAATCCTATCTTGCTAGAATGCTGTGAAACTAGCTATGGATAGATCACTCTCCCATGTGATCGTGGAAACGGATTGTCAGTCCATTTACACTATGTGGTCTCAAGGAGATGACAGGTCTTGTCGGGGGGGGGGGGGGGGGATAACCCCGGGGCAGGCTCAAGCGGGCCACACACACTTTTAAAAACATTGCGGGGCGAGCACCCCTGGAAGGCCGGATCCCCGTCAGGGACCAGCTCGGGACAGGGAAGCACACGGTCTGACTCCAAGGCAGCCCGCCAGCCGGCGGGTCAGAGCCTTTCCCATCGACCTGTACGACAAGACGGGGATGCATCGGCGAAGCATGGCGACAGTGCTTCTGGTACCACTGACCAGAGCACGCGTGGCTACAGTAGGGTCGGCCGTACAGCTGACCTCAGCCGACTGTGACCGGGTGAGGCGGCACAGTGGCGGCACGCCTCCAACCACTCCATTACCTGCCCCCGCATGGCTACAGTGCAGCCGGCCGTACCACTGACCGCGGCCGTCTGCGGCTAGGCGACGCAGCACAGTGCGGCCCATGCCACGGCGTGATGGGCACGAGCCAATAGCGATGGCCAGCCAGGCGGGCCCCCACTTCCGATGGGACCCTGCAGTCGACGGGCCCTACGCGCGACAAGACTCCTCCTCTGGTGGGCCCCCTGGCCAGCTAGAGAGACTGTCAGCCGGGTCCCCCTAGCACCACATATGCATATTGTAAGCCAGGGGTTGGCCTATAAAGCCCCCCAGTGGCGCCCCATGCAGGGGGACGGTCAAGCGTACCACGTTACACACACACTCACACATACAGGAGAGGCACAGAGAGCAAGCCAGTTCCTTCTTCCTCCTCCGTCAAACAGCTCAAGGAGCAACCTTGTAGCCTGCCTGAATCATAAACCACACAAGCAGGACTAGGGGTGTTACCTCCCACGGAGAGACCTGAACCTGGGTACATCGCGTGTCTCGCACCGCTTGTCCCCGATCCCGTTTCCGGAGCCCATCGACGTTCATTCGGCTCCAACCACGTTCGATAAGCCACCCCATGGCATCTGTCGTGAGAAAACAACGACAGTTGGCGCCTATTGTGGGACCGAGCGCGGCGTCGGCTGGAGCCACGTTCCGGGCGGGACCCTTCACCGACTCTGCCGAGCGCAACGCGCCCGAGCTGCTCAGCACTCCGGCAGCATCCTCTTTCGCGGAAGACGGCGCGGCGCTAGGCTCTGGCCCCGCCTGACTCGCAGGTGACGCCACCATTCCCACCCATGAACCGCGCCGTGACGACGCCCCCGCCGGCATCGATGGCCTGTGCGCGCGCTTCCCATAGCTGCGCCTCAGCGATGCGCCGGCCCCGACGAGTATCCCGGTGAGGTGCTCGTCGTCTCCAACCCGCCATCTCTCCCCGGCATCGATGACTTCTGCACGCTCTTTGCGCTGCTTTGCATCTCCGACGTGCCCGTTGTCGACGAATACCCCAGCGTGGTACTCGACGTCCTCGGCCCCCCGTCATCCATTATCCGCGACGCCCCGGATGGCACCAACAGCACCGACGTGTGCATTGAAGTCATGGTCACGGGCTCTTCCACGAGCTCTGGGTGCCTCAGGGCCGAGGCGGACGTGGCCGCGGCTCTAGCCGGGCAATCTGACCCTCTACGCTCCGCCCTGCAGGGCCTGCGCACCCCCATCGCGCCTTCGGCCGATCCAGCCGCGGCCAAGACAGAACTGGAGGCAACCCGCAAGTAGCTGCTTGTGAAGGCCACTGCGCTCACCACCATGCGCCGTCGGATGGAGTCCGCCCAGCGCGAGTACAACTCCGCCTACGGCCTCACCTCGGCTGGCACCGAGCCCAGCCAGCGTGGGGACGTGCGCAACCGCGGTCGCACGGTCGCGGCCATCCTCGGCGGGAACTTGCCCACCTACGACACGCCCGCGGCCAACATGAGGGCCACCCAGGCGGCTGTCGCCGACCTGGACGGCTTGGAAGGTGAGGAGCGTGTGTTGTAGGAGCGCCACATCCAAGAACTCATCACCACCGCCAATACGCAGCAGATCCAGCTCAACCACGCTCACGCCGGCTACGAGTCCTCCCGTCCTGAGGGTGACGACCGGCGCGCCGCCGACGGTCGGCGGCAGACTCAGCATTCATCGTCTCCTCCCGGCGCAGGCCGCCAAAGCGACTGAAGCCAGGGCGGTCGGTCTCAGCGAGCAGCCGGGTGTCACCAGCCAGCAGGCTGACGGTCAAGATCCAGTCGGCCGCCTCCGAACGGACCCCCGCGCTCCGCCTCCGCGGCGGAATCGGATGCCTTCCCCCGAGCCAGTGGTCTGACCGGAGCTCGCCGCCCGGCTCGTGCCCCGCGTTCCTCACAGCGACAACGACGCTCGGCGCCATCTCGACCAGCTGGTGGAATCCCTCCTTCTGGAGGAAGAAGGTCCGATCGGACCAGCGTGCTTTGGCTCACGCATTCGCAACGAGCCGTTCCCGGCCGGCTTCACACTGCCCCACGACACCCCCAAGTACAATGGGTCCGCCAAGCCAGAGGACTGGCTCATCGACTACACCACCGCAGTCGGCATCGCCCGGGGCAACAAACGCGTGGCGGTGCGGTACGTCCCCCTCATGCTGCTCGGCTCGGCCCGGACCTGGCTTAACAGCCTGCCGGCTGGCAGCATTAACACCTGGGTAGACTTTGAGAAGGCGTTCGTACGCAACTTCACCGGCACTTACAAACGGCCAGGCCGGCCTCGCGAGCTGGCCATGTGCGTCCAGGGGCCAGACGAGTCCCTCCGCGACTACCTCACGCGCTGGACCGAGCTCCGGAACACTTGCGAGGGGGCGCACGAGGTGCAAGCAATCCAGTACTTCTCCAAGGGCTGCTGAGACGGTACCCTGCTCAAGCACAAGCTCATGTGCTCCCAGCCGGCCACCCTGGCGGAGCTCATGGCCAAGGCGGACAAGTACGCCATGGCTGACTCTGCTATGCAGATGAAGGTCAATGTTGCCGGCAAGGTCGTCCCGACTCCACCCGTGGCCGCGCGGCCGACTGGAGACAACCGGCAGCAGCAGAACAACAAGAGGAAAACAGACCAGCCGGATCCCCACTACGGGGGCAAGCAGGTCACCACGATCGAGGAAGAGCAGACGGCTGCCCAGGCTGTGAGCCAACGACGGCGAACCGGCAAGGCCGCCTGGCAGCCCAAGCTCACCTTCGAGCAGATGGTCGACGCGCCCTGCAAAATGCATGATAACCCACAAGTGTAGGGGATCGTTTGTAGCCTTTTTCGATAAGTAAGAGTGTCGAACCCAACGAGGAGCTAAAGGTAGAACAAATATTCCCTCAAGTTCTATCGACCACCGATACAACTCTACGCACGCTAATGCTTGCTTTACCTAGAACAAGTATAAAACTACTTTGTAGGTGATAGTATAGTTTGCACGAATAACACTAGAAGTACTTAGCGGGAATAAAACTACAAGTAAACTGCAAGATAATAAAAGTTAGTTGTTTAGTAGAAATCTTTTTGTCAAACAAGAAGGTTATTTGTCCCTAGGCAATTCATAACTAGACCGGTAATCATTCTTGCAATTTTATATGAGGGAGAGGCATGAGCTAACATACTTTCCGTACTTGGATCATATGCACTTATGATTGGAACTCAAGCAAGCATCCGCAACTACCAAAGATCATTAAGGTAAAACCCAACCATAGCATTAAGTATCAAGTCCTCTTTACTCCCATATGCAACAACCCACCTACTCGAGTGTGTGTATTCTATCACTCACGCCACCCACCATAGGCAAATCATGAACACATTGCAACACCCTACATCGGGGATCCCCCACATTTTCGCGAGACGGAGGGCACCGTAGGACAGCACCATAATAAAATATACACTCATACCAACCACGATCATCAATTAGCCCATAGGACAAAACGGATCTACTCAAAAATCATAGGATAGCCACATATCATTGGGAAATAATATACAGAGTTGAGCACCATGTTTAAGTAGAGATTACAGCTGGGAAAAGGGGAGTTACACCGCTGCATAGAGAGGGAGAAAGTTGGTGTTGACGGTAGCAAGATTGTTGATGTAGATCGCCGTCACGATGATTGCCCCGGCGGCGTTCCGGCGCCACCGGGAGAGAGGGGGAGAGAGCCCCCCTCCTTCTTATTCCTTGGCCTCCCCCCTAGATGGGAGGAGAGTTCTCCCTCTGGTCCATGGCCTCCATGGCGGCGGAGGGGCAGGAGCCCCTCCTAGATTGGATCTTCCTCTCTGTTCTCTTCTGTTTCGCGTTCCTATTTTCTGGCCGAAAACTGTTTCTTATATTCCCGGAGATCCGTAACTCCGATCGGGCTGAAATTTTGAGGAGATTTTTATCCAAAAATTAGCTTCCTTTCGCCCGAAGGAGAGCTCCAATCGACGTACGAGCTGAGCACAACCCACCAGGGCACGCCTGGGTCCTGGGGGCGCGCGCTGGTGTCTCGTGGGGGGCTGTGGGACTCCATTTGCGTTGATTCCACTTCTCAAAATTCACAAATATTCCAAAAAAATCTCCGTAAATTTTTATCGCGTTTGGACTTTGTTTGATATGGACATTCTGCGAAACAAAAAACATGCAACAAACAGGAACTGGCACTGGGCACTGGATCAATATGTTAGTCCAATAAATCATATAAAATGTTGCCAAAAATATGTGAAAGTTGTATAATATTGGCATGAAACAATAAAAAATGATAGATACGATGGAGACGTATCAGCATCCCCAAGCTTAATTCCTGCTCGTCCTCGAGTAGGTAAATGATAAAAAATATAATTTTTGATGTGGAATGCTACCTAGCATAATCTTGATCATATATCTAATCATGGCATGAATATTAAGACACAAGTGATTCAAAGCAATAGTCTAGTTTTGACATAAAGACATTAATACTCAGGCATCCCAACAAACAATCATGTCTTTCAAAATATCAAGGCTAAAGAACGCTATCCCTACAAAATCATATAGCCTTGTCATGCTCTGTCTTCTTAACACAAAGTATAAATCATGTACTACCCCGGTGTCAGCCAAGCAATTGGTTCATACTTTTTAACGCGCTTCGGCATTTTCAACTCTCACACAATACATGAGCGCAAGCCATGGATATAGCACTATGGGTGGAATAGAATATAGTGGTAGGTTTCAAAAGGGTAAAAGTGGAGAAGAAAGTCTCGCATCAACTCAGCGTATCAACGGGCTATGGAGATGCCCATCAATAGATATCAATGCGAGGAGTAGGGATTTACATGCAACAGATGCACTAAGAGCTATAAGTGTATGAAAGCTCAATATGAAAACTAAGTGGGTATGCATGTAACTCTATAATGAAAAATTCCCACTAGTATATGAAAGTGACAACATAGGAGACTCTCTATATGAAAAACATGGTGCTACTTTGAAGCACAAGTGTGGAATTAGCATGCCCCTATTCCTTCTTCTTTCATTTTTTTTCTTTCTTTTCTTTCTTTTCTTTTTTTCCTTTTTTTTATTTTTTTTCTTTTTTTTTCTTTCTTTGTCCGGAGCTTCATCCCGACTTGTGGGGGAATCATAGTTTCCATCATCCTTTCATCACTGGGGCACGCTCTAATAATGAATAATGATGATCATCACACTTATATTTACTTACAACTCAATATTACAACGATAGTAGAACAAAGTATGACTCTATATGAATGCAATGATCTAGCGTAGCAAAGATATCAAAAAAAGGACAAGCCATGAAAACATCATGCTAGCTATCTTATGATCATGTAATGCAATATGACAATGAATGCTCAAGTCATCAAAACGGAGGCGGTGGAAGTTGCATGGCAATATATCTCGGAATGGCTATGGAAATGCCATAATAGGTAGGTATGGTGGCTGTTTTGAGGAAGATATAATAAGGCTTATGTGTGATAGAGCGTATCATATCACGGGGTTTGGATGCACCGGCGAAGTTTGCACCGACTCTCGAGGTGAGAAAGGGCAATGCACGGTACCGTAGAGGCTAGCAAATTGCGGAAAGGTAAGAGTGTGTATAATCCATGGACTCACATTAGTCATAAAGAACTCACATACTTATTGCAAAAGTTTTATTAGCTCTCTCGAAGCAAAGTAATACTACGCATGCTCCTAGGGGGGAGGTTGGTAGCAGTTAACCATCGCGCGCCCCCGACCTTCACACAAAGATAGACAATCAAGAATAAATTGTGCTCCAACTTCCTAGCATAACGGGAGACTATACGTGCATGCTTCGGGAATCACAAACCTTAACACCAATATCTTACTAAACAGGATCATCCACTAGTACCTCCCAGATATTACCATCTCTATATCGCAAAACTATTGCAAGGAATCAAACATATCATATTCAGTGATCCCTAAGTTTTATGTAGGATTTTATGACTAACCATGTGAACGACCAATTCCTGTTGACTCTCTAAATAGATATAAGTGAAGCATGAGAGTTTAATTCTTTCTACAAAAGACCATGCTCTAATAAATATAAGTGAAGCAAAAGAGCATTCTACGAATAACGGTTTTCTATGTGAAGAGAAACAGGCAATCCAAACTTCAAATGATATAAGTGAAGCACATGAAGCATTCTATAAAGCCATACTCAAAAGATATAAGTGAAGTGCAATGAGAATTCTATAAATCAACCATGGACTATCTCATACCAGCATGGTGCATAAATGAAAAGTGAAAACTAAACACAAAAGACGCTCCAAGATTTACGCATATCATGTGATGAATAAAAATATAGCTCCAAGTGACATACCGATGATTTGTAATAAAAGAGGGGATGCCTTCCCAGGGCATCCCCAAGCTTAGACGCTTGAGTCTTCCTAGAATATTACCTTGGGGTGCCTTGGGCATCCCCAAGCTTAGGCTCTTGCTGCTCCTTATTCCTCCTCATCGTGATAACACCCAAAACTTGTCGTGAGATCCGTTAGTACACATAACACCAAATCCCATCATGTCTTGCCATAACATTATTGCATAATTATAATCTAACATTACCCACTGTATGCTATCACAATTCTATGTCTCCCAAGTCAATGGGGCTCAACAAGAATTCAAACATAAGCACGCAAAGCAGCTATAACAACAATCTGTGAAAAACAGGACAGTCTGTAAAGATTTGTAGACACGTATACTTCTGTAGCTCAAAAAATTCTGCAAACTTAGGACGTGAGAAATGATTTGCATAAAAGTACTGTGTAAAAATTTCAGAATTTTTTCATGCTCCAGTAAAATATGAAAATTCAAACACTACGGAAAAAGTTTCTGTTTTTGCACAGCACACATCAAATAAGCAATTCAAACATCCTAAAGGCAAATCTTGGCACATTATTTTTATAATACAATGGATTTGTACAAGGGGATAATTATTTTTGTTGGAAAAGTTTCCGTGATTTAAGATTCACAAAGTTTCCATGGGCATGAACAAAAGTTCAAGGCTAGCCCCCACTTCAACGATGCTCATCATCTCTTCTCACTTTCACCTTTCCTTCGTGAAGTTTTAGGTTCCCCTCTATATTTTTTTTGTTTTTAAACTTTATAAAAGCACACAACAGAAATAAATGACTCTCTAAAACTTCCGGGTTGTCTCTCTGGCAGCGCTTTCTTTAAAGCCATTAAGCTAGGCATAAAGTGCTCAAGTAATAGATCCACCCGGATCCCAAGGTATATCTAAGACAATTTTAATTAACAATGATTTGTAATTTAGTAGTGAGCACAAAGTGATATATATCATGTGACAATGAAGTCTAACTCTCTTCCTATGCATTGGCATGTCATACAAGAACAATTCATGCACATCAAGTAAAGGCCAATACATAGCATAAGTAGTTTCTCGCAATTTTATAGTATTGGAAACATAGAGAGGTGAAGATTTGGTTCCTCTCTCATAATAATTGCAAGTAGGAGCAGCAAGAACATGCATATTATATTCATCAAAATCATCATGTGTAGTGGTAAAATGCAACCCATCAATATAATCCTTAACAAGAGCAAACTTCTCCAATATAGTGTAGTTGGGAGAATTCAGAAAGATAATAGGACTATCATGTGTGGGTGCAATAGCAACAATTTCATGCTTAACATAAGGAACTATGGAAAGTTCATCTTTATAAGCATAATTCATATTGGCATCATGTCCACAAGCATAGCAAGCATCAAGTTCATCAAAAAGGGATATTTCAAATGAATCCATGGGATCATAGCAATTATCATAGCATTCATCCTTCGGTATGTGCGAAGGGTAATTAAACAATGTATGATTTGAAGAGTTACTCTCATTAGAAGGTGGGCACGGGTAGCTAATCCGCTCTTCCTCCTTTTGTTCTTCGCTCTCCTCCTCATCTTTTTCATCTAGTGAGCTCACAGTTTCAGCAATTTCTTCTTCCATAGATTCCTGCAAAATATTAGTCTCTTCCAAGGCAGCGGTCATACTCTCAATAAATTATTTAACATAAGCATTGGAAGCATAGTTTTCATAGCAATATTTAAGTATGGCAAAATTTTCATATTTGTAAAGAGTAGCATCATACTTTTCAATCAAAGAAGCAATTTCATATGCACCCTTAAAAGCAACAAATTCTTCAATTTGTTCAACATCAAAATAACAATAGGCTTCCTTGGTATAAGAAGATAGTATTTCATTATCATTAAACACAAATTGGTAGGGAAGGTGTTTTTTAGTTTCTTCAGAACAACAAGTAAAATCATGTATTTTGCATAAATTCCAAGCATAGCAACACAAAGTATTGATTTGATGCCACAAGAGTTTCCCTTTTTGAGATATGCGGTGTCGCACATAATAAGCATGCTCATTTAATGATTTTACCTCAACTAAGCTAATTGGGTTTTCAGCACGAGCACAAATGGATCGAAGATGAACCAAATAATATTCTTCGGTAGTACGGAACACTAGTGGTTCCTGACGTGGCTTGGACTGCGTCGGTATTTCCCCAAAGAGGAAGGGATGATGCAGATCAGCGACGGTAAGTATTTCCCTCAGTTATGAAACCAAGGTTATTGAACCAGTAGGAGGATCACCACCACCCAATAAGCAGTACCTGCACACAAACAACAAATACTTGCAACCCGACGCGAAAGAGAGGTTGTCAATCTCTCTACGGTAATAAGATAGGTTAGGTAGTGATAGATAGGAGAGATAGATCTCTCAAGAACACAAATAAAACGAGTAAATATGCAGCAATATATTTTTGGGTTTTTGGTTTTGTAGATCTGAAAACAAAGAGTGCAAAAAACGTAGATCGGAAAGCAATATGATAGGAAAAGTAGACCCGGGGGCCGTAGGGTTCACTAGTGGCTTCTCTCATGACTATAGCGCACGGTGGGTGAACAAATTACTGTTGGGCAATTGATAGAAAATCGAATAGTCATGACGATATCCAAGGCGATGATCATTATATAGGCATTACGTCCAAGATAGATAGACCGACTCCTGCCTGCATCTACCTCTATTTCTCCACACATCGACCGCTATCCAGCATGCATCTAGTGTATTAAGTTCATGGAAAAACGGAGTAATGCAATAAGAACGATGACATGATGTAGACAAGATCTATTCATGTAGGAATAGACCTCATCTTGTTATCCTTAATAGCAACGACACATGCGTGTCTTGCTGCCCCTTCTGTCACTGGGAAAGAACACCGCAAGATCGAACCCATCACAAAGCACCTCTTCCCATGGCAAGAAAAATCGATCTAGTCGGCCTAACTAAACCAAAGACTCAAAGAAGAAATACGATGCTATAAGCAATCATGCATATAAGAGATCAAAGAAGACTCAAATAATATTCATGGATAGAAACTGATCATCAACTCAAAATTCATCGGATCCCAACAAACACACCACAAAAGTTTACATCAAATAGATCTCCAAGAGACCATTGTATTGAGAATCATAAGAGAGAGAGAAGAAGCCATCTAGATACTACCTACGCACCCGAAGGTCTATGGTGGACTATTCACGCATCATCGGAGAGGCACCTATGAGGAAGATGAACCCCTCCGTGATGGTGTTTAGATTGGATCTCACGGTTCTGGAACTTGTGGCAGCTGGAATTGTGTTTCGTCGACTCCCCTAGGGTTTTTGGATTTCCAGGGAATTTATAGGCATGATAGTCGGTTGAGGGGGTGCCAGAGGTGCCCAGCAGCCACCACGGCGCGCCAGGGGGCCTCTGGCGCGCCCATGTGGGTGCTAGCCACCCTGGCCCCCCCTCTTCTGGTGTTCTTTGGCCCATCTGGTTTCTTCTGGTCCGTAAAAAATCCACAAAAATCCCCGCAGCGTTCCATCTCTGTATGGTACTGATTTCCTGCGAAGTAAAAAACAAGCAAAAACAGCAACTGGCACTTTGGCACTATGTCAATAGATTAGTCCCAAAAAATGATATAAAGTTGTAATAAAATGATTGTAAAACATCCAAGAATGATAATATAACAGCATGGAACAAGCAGAAATTATAGATACGTTGGAGACGTATCAGCATCCCCAAGCTTAATTCCTACTCGTCCTCGAGTAGGTAAATGATAAAAACAGAATTTTTGATGTGGAATGTTGCCTAACATGTTCATCATATTCTTTTCTTCTTTGTATAGAATGGACATTTGGACTTGTAAATGATTCAAAGCAATAGTCTAGTTTTAACATAATGACTTCAATACTCAAGTATGTCAACAAGCAACCATGTCTTTCAAAATATCAACACTAAAGAAAGTTATCCCTAGCCCATCATGCTCAATCATTGATCCATTCATGAAACACACTCAAATATTAGCTATGCCCAATGCTCAAGTATGATCATAGTGCCCCCTAGTTGGTGCTTATAAGAGAAGATGGAGAGTCAAAGCAAAAAATAAAAATTGCATAAAGTAAATAGATAGGCCCTTCGCAGAGGGAAGTAGGGATTTGTAGAGGTGCCACAGCTCAAAGTTTTAAATTGAGAGAGAAAAAATATTTTGGGTGGCATGCTTTTCCTGTCAACGAAAACGACAAAGTAGCTCACAATACTTTCCATGCTAGATATATCATAGGCGGTTCCCAAACAGAAAATAAAGTTTATTCCTTTTTCCACCAAACTTTCACTTTCCATGGCGGGTCGTATCCACGGTTGCCTTCCATACCAACACTTTCCAAGGAATTTATTATTTGACAACATAAAGTAAATATTTTTTTCTTTTTCATTTCAGGAATGGGCATCCCTATTACCGCCGCACTCTCGTGCAATGACAAGTGAATAAACACTCATCTTGAGAATAACACATCTAGCATGGAAAATTATTGGACACTCCCCACCGTTTCATGAGCGGTACGGGCACACAAAAGAGAAAATTTATTTTGAAAATTTAGAGATGGCACATACAAATTTGCTTGGAATGGCATGGAAATACCGCATATAGGTAGGTATGGTGGACTCATAAGGCAAAACTTGGTTTAAGGATTTTGGATGCACAAGTAGTATTTCTACTTAGTACAAATGAAGGCTAGCAAAAGATTGGGAAGCAATCAAACCAAGAAACGAAAAAATCACATAAGTGAGCATTGAACATAACTAACACCGAATAATGCACCACAAGTAGGATGTAACTTCATTGCATAACTATTGACTTTCGTGCATGCATAGGGAATCACAAACCTTAACACCAATATTCCTACTAAGCATAATTACTCACTAACATAACTCACATATTACTATCATCATGTTTCAAAACTATTACAAGGAATCAAGTTTAATTTGTCCAATGATCTTCATGAAAGTTTTTATTATATCCTCCTTGGATATCTATCACTTTGGGACTAGTTTCATATATTGCCAATGCATTTTGGCAAGCTCAAACAAATTTAAGTGAAGCACATGAGCATAAAGATTTCATCTCTCAAATAGGTATAAGTGAAGCATGAGAGGATTTCTTCAAAAATTTACTAACTCTCAAATTAATCTAAGTGAATCATGAGAGTATTTCTACAAAAGTTTCCAAGCACACCGTGCTCAAAAAGATATAAGTGAAGCACTAGAGCAATTCCTATAGCTCAAAAAGTTTAAGTGAAGCACATAGAGCAATTCTAACAAATCATAGCATGATTGTGGCTCTCTCAAATAGGTGTGTACAGTAAGGATACAAAGGAAAAACTAACAAACAAAGCAAGCAAATATACAAGACGCTCCAAGCAAAACACATGATATGTGACGAATAAAAATATAGCTCCAAGTAAAATACCGATGGTCGTTAAAGAAAGAGGGGATGCCACTCGGGGGCATCCCCATGCTTAGTTGCTTGTTACTCTTTGGATATATCTTGGGGATGTGGTAGCATCCCCAAGCTTAGGTTCTTGCTACTCATTATTCCTTCATCCATCGTGATCTCACCCAAAACTTGAAAACTTCAATCACACAAAACTCAACAAAATCTTCGTGAGATCCGTTATTACAAGAAAGCAAATCACTACTTTAGGTGCTGTTGTAAACCCATTCAAATTTTATAATTGCATTATACCTACTGTATTTTAACTTTTCCATGGCTTATACCTCCAAATACAAACCATAGATTCATCAAAACAAGCACATAATGCAACAAAAACAGAATCTGTCTCAAACAGAACAGTCTGTAGTAATCTGTACCATACCCATACTTCTGTAACTCTTAAAATTCTTAAAAATTAGTAAAACTTAAGGAATTTGTATAGCAACACTATTTTAAAATTTCAGCTCAAGATCACGTTCCAGCAAAAAATGAAAATTCATATACTGGACGCAAAGTTTCTGTTTCAGATTCAGCATCACTTCTACTCATCCTATGAATCATCCTAATGGTTCTACTTGGCACAAACACTAAATAAACCATAAAAACACAATCATAACAGAGGCATAATTGTGTCAACACTCAAAAACAGAATGGAAAAAGCAAAAATTTATTTATTCATTGGGTTGCCTCCCAACAAGCGCTATCGTTTTACGCCCCTAGCTAGGCATATTGGATAGATTCAAGTATTGTCATCTTTGGTTTTGGATCCATAGGATGCCCTCATGATTGATTCATATGGTGGCTTAATTATTGTTCTAGGTATGTGTTCCATACCCTTTCTCAAGGGAAATTGGAAACGAATATTGCCTTATTTCATATCAATCACGGCACCTATAGTGCGTAAAAACAGTCTACCAAGTATAATGGGACAAGACGGATTGCAATCAATATCAAGCACAATAAAATCAATGGGCACATAATTCCTATTTGCAACAATAAGAACATCATTAATTCTTCCCAAAGGTTTTTCAATAGTAGAATCCGCCAAGTGCAAATTAAGAGAACATTCTTCGATGTTGGTAAGACCAAGCACATCACATAGAGATTTCGGAATCGTGGAAACACTGGCACCCAAATCACACAAAGCAAAGCATTCATAATTTTTAATCTTGACCTTAATGGTAGGTTCCCACTCATCATGTAATTTTCTAGGAATAGAAATCTCCAACTCCAACTTTTCTTCAAAAGATTTCATCATGGCATCAACAATATGTTTAGTAAAAGCTTTATTTTGCTCATAAGCATGGGGTGAATTCAACATAGATTGCAACAAAGAAATACATTCAATCAAGGAGCAACTATCATAGTTAAAATATTTGCAATCCAAGATAGTGGGCACATCACTAGTTAAAGTTTTAACCTCTTCAAACCCACTTTCATCAAAAATTTCATCAAGATTTTCACCCTCCAAATTATTGGGACGCCTTCTAGCAAATGGCAAATAATGTAATTGCAAGGAGATGAGATTTGTGATTAGGAACCTGGTAGATGATGATGGAGTCAACTCGGCGCCTACGATAGGCACGTAGAAGAGACTGCTCCCTCCCCGGCAACAGCGCCAGAAATTCCTTTGACGTGGCTTGGACTGCATCGGTATTTCCCCAAAGAGGAAGGGATGATGCAGCACAGCGACGGTAAGTATTTCCCTCAGTTATGAAACCAAGGTTATCGAACCAGTAGGAGGATCACCACCACCCAATAAGCAGCACCTGCACACAAACAACAAATACTTGCAACCCGACGCGAAAGTGAGGTTGTCAATCTCTCTACGGTAATAAGATAGGTTAGGTAGTGATAGATAGGAGAGATAGATCTCTCAAGAACACAAATAAAAAGAGTAAATATACAGCAATATATTTTTGGGTTTTTGGTTTTGTAGATCTGAAAACAAAGAGTGCAAAAAACGTAGATCGGAAAGCAATATGATAGGAAAACTAGACCCGGGGGCCGTAGGGTTCACTAGTGGCTTCTCTCATGAGTATAGCGCACGGTGGGTGAACAAATTACTATTGGGCAATTGATAGAAAATCGAATAGTCATGACGATATCCAAGGCGATGGTCATTATATTGGCATCACGTCCAAGATAGATAGACCGACTCCTGCCTGCATCTACCTCTATTACTCCACACATCGACCGCTATCGAGCATGCATCTAGTGTATTAAGTTCATGGAAAAACGGAGTAATGCAATAAGAACGATGACATGATGTAGACAAGATCTATTCATGTAGGAATAGAGACCATCTTGTTATCCTTAATAGCAACGATACATGCGTGTCTTGCTGCCCCTTCTGTCATTGGGAAAAAACACCGCAAGATCGAACCCATCACAAAGCACCTCTTCCCATGGCAAGAAAAATCGATCTAGTCGGCCTAACTAAACCAAAGATTCGAAGAAGAAATACGATGCTATAAGCAATCATGCATATAAGAGATCAAAGAAGACTCAAATAATATTCATGGCTAGAAACTGATCATGAACTCAAAATTCATCGGATCCCAACAAACACACCGCAAAATTTTACATCAAATAGATCTCCAAGAGACCATTGTATTGAGAATCATAAGAGAGAGAGAAGAAGCCATCTAGCTACTGCCTACGGACCCGAAGGTCTATGGTGGACTACTCACGCATCATTGGAGAGGCACCTATGAGGAAGATGAACCCCTCCATGATGGTGTTTAGATTGTATCTCGCGGTTCTAGAACTTGCGGCAGCTGGAATTGTGTTTCGTCGACTCCCCTAGGGTTTTTGGATTTCTAGGGAATTTATAGGCATGATAGTCGGTTGAGGGGGTGCCGGAGGTGCCCAGCACCCACCAGGGCCCATGTGGGTGCTAGCCACCCTGGGCCCCCTCTTCTGGTCTTCTTTGGCCCATCTGGTTTCTTCTGGTCCGTAAAAAATCCACAAAAATCCCCGCAGCATTTCATCTCTGTATGGTACTGATTTCCTGCGAAGTAAAAAACAAGCAAAAACAGCAACTGGCACTTTGGCACTATGTCAATAGGTTAGTCCCAAAAAATGATATAAAGTTGTAATAAAATGATTGTAAAACATCCAAGAATGATAATATAACAGCATGGATCAAGCAAAAATTATAGATACGTTGGAGACGTATCAGTTCCTCAATTTTGGAGCAGCAAGTACATCTAATTTTTTTGGTATTTTGTGTTTCCTACCCATATCTAAATATAGAAAACAACTAATAACAGAAAATAAAAATTACTTAGTGATAAAGCAAACAAGCACACACGAGAATATTCACCCCACGCTATTGCTCCCCCGCAACGGCGCCAGAAAAAGGTCTTGATAACCCACAAGTGTAGGGGATCGTTTGTAGCCTTTTTCAATAAGTAAGAGTGTCGAACCCAACGAGGAGCTAAAGGTAGAACAAATATTCCCTCAAGTTCTATCGACCACCGATACAACTCTACGCACGCTAATGCTTGCTTTACCTAGAACAAGTATAAAACTACTTTGTAGGTGAGAGGATAGTTTGCACGAATAACACTTGAAGTACTTAGCAGGAATAAAACTACGAGTAAATTGCAAGATAATAAAAGTTAGTTGTTTAGTAGAAATCTTTTGTCAAACAAGAAGGTTATTTGTCCTTAGGCAATTGATAACTAGACCGGTAATCATTCTTGCAATTTTATATGAGGGAGAGGCATGAGCTAACATACTTTCCGTACTTGGATCATATGCACTTATGATTGGAACTCTAGCAAGCATCCGCAACTACCAAAGATCATTAAGGTAAAACCCAACCATAGCATTAAGTATCAAGTCCTCTTTACTCCCATATGCAACAACCCACCTACTCGAGTCTGTGTATTCTGTCACTCACGCCACCCACCATAGGCAAATCATGAACACATTGCAACACCCTACAGTGGGGATTCCCCACGTTTGCGTGAGACGGAGGGCACCGTAGGACAGCACCATAATAAAATATACACTCATACCAACCACGATCATCAATTAGCCCATAGGACAACGGATCTACTCAAACATCATAGGATAGCCTCATATCATTGGGAAATAATATACGGAGTTGAGCACCATGTTTAAGTAGAGATTACAGCGGGTAAAAGGGGAGTTACACCGCTGCATAAAGGGGGAGAAAGTAGGTGTTGACGGTAGCAAGATTGTTGATGTAGATCGCCGTCATGATGATTGCCCTGGCGGCGTTCCGGCGCCACCGGGAGAGAGGGGGAGAGAGCCCCCTCCTTCTTCTTCTTCCTTGGCCTCCCCCTAGATGGGAGGAGAGTTACCCCTCTGGTCCATGGCCGCCATGGTGGCGGAGGGGCAGGATCCCCTCCTAGATTGGATCTCCCTCTCTGTTCTCTTCTGTTTCGTGTTCCTGTTTTCTGGCCGAAAACCGTTTCTTATATTCCCGGAGATCCGTAACTCCGATCAGGCTAAAATTTTGAGGGGATTTTTATCTAAAAATGAGCTTCCTTGCGCCCGAAGGAGAGCTCCAACCAACATACGAGCTGAGCACAACCCACTAGGGCGTGCCTGGGCCCTAGGGGCTAGCCCTGGTGTCTCGTGGGGGCTGTGGGCCTCCGTTTGCGTTGATTCCACTTCCAAAAATTCACAAATATTCCAGAAAAAATCTCCGTAAATTTTTATCGCGTTTGGACTTCGTTTGATATGGATATTCCGCGTAACAAAAAACATGCAACAAACAGGAACTGGCACTGGGCACTGGATCAATATGTTAGCCCAATAAATCATATAAAATGTTGCCAAAAATATGTGAAAGTTGTATAATATTGGCATGAAACAATAAAAAATTATAGATACGACGGAGACGTATCAATGCTCACCAGGGCGAAGGTCCTGGTGTGCAACTTCTCTCAGCGACTGGTCGGGGCGAGGGTCTCCCAGCTCCTCCGCCTCCGGCTCCTCACGCCTCATCTCCCGCGTCGGCTCTGGCCCAGCCACCCGCACCGGCTCCGAACAATGGCCGCCTCCATGACGAGTTCCCCGACCAGGATGAGGCTTACGTCGTCTTCACCAGCGAGGGCAGCGACAAGCATAGCCAGCGCCAGCGCCGGCACGAGGTGAATGCCACGGTGCCCTCGGTTTCCCAGTACATGCACTGGTCCGAAAAGCCGGTCACCTGGAGCCGGGCGGACCACCCGGGCGTAATGCCGAACCCGTGCAGCTACGCCCTCGTCCTCGATCCCACCATCGCCTCCGATAGGCTCACCTGCCGTTTCTCGCGCGTGCTAATCGACGGAGGCAGCAGCATCAACATCCTCTACCGAGACACGTTGCTCAAGCTAGGGCTTAAGGAGAAAGACCTATAGCTGACTCGGACGGTCTTCCACGGCATTGTGCCAGGGCAATCTTGCTCCCCCATTGGCAAGATCCGGCTCGACGTCCTCTTCGGCAACAAGAGCCACTTCCGCCGCGAACCGATGTGGTTCGAGGTGGTGGACCTCAACAGTCCCTACCACGCGCTGCTGGGCAGACCGGCGTTCGCCAAATTCATGGCGATCCCCCATTACGCCTACCTCAAGCTAAAGATGCCAGGTCCCAAGGGCATCATCACCATCAATGGCGACTACAAGATGGCCATCGAGTGCGCGTGCGATAGCAGCCGGCTGGCCGAGGCCCTGGTCATCGCAGAGGAGAAGCGTCAGCTTGACCGGCTCATGGCTGAGGCATGCGAGCAGCCGGCCGTGCCGGCTCTGCCGTCCAGTCGGCCGGCAAGGCGGCTTTCCAGCCATCCAAGGACACCAAGCAAGTGTCGCTCGACCCGGCCAACCCCAAGCAGTGTGTCACCCTCGACGCCAACCTCAGCAGCAAATAGGAAGGCGAGCTCGTCGACTTCCTCCGTGAGAATCGGGACATCTTTGCATGGTCACCCAAAGACATGACAGGTCTTCCGAGGAAGTACGCCGAGCACAAACTTCACATGCGGCCGGATGAAAAGCCGGTCAAGCAACCCCTGTGCCGTTTCTCCGAGGAGAAGCGACATACCATAGGAGAAGAAATCGCCAGGCTGCTCGCAGCCGGCTTCATCATGGAAGTTTTCCACCCGGACTGCTTGGCCAACCCAGTCCTGGTGCTGAAGAAGAACAAGACATGGTGCATGTGTATCGACTACACCATCCTAAACAAGGCATGCCCCCAAGGATCCTTTCGCCTTACCCCGAATTGACTAGGTGATCGACTCCACGGCCGGCTGCGATCTGCTGTCCTTCCTGGACGCCTACTCCGGCTACCACCAGATCAAACTGGATCCGGCCGACCGGCTGAAGACCTCCTTCATCACTCCCTTCGGAGCCTACTGCTACATCACCATGTCGTTCAGCCTAATGAACGCAGGCGCCACCTTCTAGCGCTGCATGTAGAAGTGCCTCCTACCCCAGATCGGCAGGAACGTGAACGACATCGTCGTCAAAACCAAGAAGCACTTCAGCCTCCTCGACGATATCCGAGAAACCTTCTCCAACCTGCGCGAGTACAAGGTCCGGCTGAACCCAGAGAAGTGCGTTCTCGGCGTGCCAGCCGGCCAGCTCCTGGGTTTCTTTGTCTCCGCCCTCGGGATCGAAGCCAACCCAGAGAAGATAAGGGCCATCGAGCGCATGCGCAAGCTGGCCAAGCTCAATGACATCCAGAAGTTCGCCGGCTGCCTCGCGTCGTTCATCCGATTCGTCAGCCGGTTGGGCGAGAAAGCGCTGCCCCTCTACCAGCTCATGAAGAAGACCACCAAGTTCGAGTGGACCGACCAGACGGATGAGGCATTGCGCAACCTCGAGCGCGCCCTTTCCACCGCGCCCGTCTTGGCCGTGACAGCTAAGAAGGAGCCCATGCTTGCATATATCGCGGCAACCACGGGTGTGGTCAGCGTCGTCTTGGTAGTGGAGCAGCCCGAAGAGGGTAAAGGGCTACCAGTCCAGCGTCCCGTCTATTACCTGAGCGAGGTCTTCTCCGCTTCCAAGCAGAACTACCCTCACTACCAGAAGATGTGCTATGGCGTGTACTTCGCTGCCAAAAAACTGAAGCAATACTTCCAGGAGCACACCATCACCGTGATAAGCACGGCTCCGCTCTCGGAGATCATGGGCAGCCGGGACACCACCGGTCGGATCGCCAAATGGGCCATCGCCCTCGTGGACCACGACATCCGGTACGAGCCGCGCACGGCCATCAAGTCACAGACGGTGGCCGATTTCCTCGCCGACTGGGTCGAGACCCAGTTTGTGCCACCGCCTCCGACTCCACGCACTGGCGCATGCACTTCGACGGCTCGAAGATGCGAACCGGCTTGGGAGCCGGCATCGTCTTGTCGTCCCCAAAGGGGGACCAGCTCAAGTATGCCCTTCACACTTCGCCGCCTCCAACAACATGGCCGAGTACGAGGCGCTCGTCCACGGCCTCCGGCTCGCCAAAGAAATTGGCATCCGACGCATCATCTATTTCGGCAACTCGGACCTCATGGTGCAGCAGGTCTCTGGCGAGTGGGACGCCAGGGACGCTAACATGGCGAGCTACCGTTTCCTCATCCAGCAGCTCACCGGATCCTTCGAGGATTGCGAGTTTCATCACATCCCCCGAGCGGACAACAAGGCGGCCGACGTGCTGGCAAAGATCGGCTCCACCCGGCAGGCCATCCCAACTGGCGTCTTCCTCGAGCGGCTGCTCAAGCCGTCCATCAAGGCCTCCCTCGAGTAGGAGTCCATCTTCGTGCCGGTGGACCCCTCCGGCTCCTCCTCAGGCCCGGGGGCTCCTCCCACTTCACCGGCTCCGATGAATCCCGCCCCCGAGCCAGCCGGCCTGGCTCCGGTGATAGCCGGCCCTGAGCTCACAACCGTATCAATGGTGGAAGATGCGCCATCCGCCACCTTGGTCCTGGGGACTGACGGCTCGTCGCCGGGGACTTTGGTTTCGGCCCCGGAGGCTCCGGCTCCAACCCCGGGGACTGACACTTCGGCCCCTGCGACTACCATCTCCCAGCTCAGGCCTGCGCCAGCTCCGGTCTCAGCCCTAGCATGGGCCCAGTCCATCCTCGCGTTCCTTACGCACGGAGAGCTCCCTCCTGACGAGGCCAAGGCTCGACTGATCCAGCGCCGGTCCCCCGCCTACGCCATCATCAACCGCGAGCTGGTTAAGCGCAGCGCAACCGGCGTCTTTCAGCGTTGTGTCGAGGCAGACAAAGGGCTCAAGATCCTTAAATACATCCACTAGGGTGAGTGCGTCCACCAGCCGCCTCCAGGACCCTGGTGGCCAAGGCATTCCGCCATGGCTTCTACTGGCCGACGGCCCTGGATGACGCCAAACAGCTAGTCGACAAATGCGAAGGGTGCCAGCGCTTCAGCAACCAGAGCCACCTGCCGGCTGTGGCTCTCCAAACCATCCCCCTCTCATGGCCTTTCGCCGTCTGGGGCCTCGACATGGTGGGACCTTTCAAAACTGCTCGAGGCGGCATGACGCACCTTCTAGTAGCCGTCGACAAGTTCACCAAGTGGATCGAGGCTAGACCCATCAAGAAGCTGGATGGCCCCACGGCTGTCCGGTTCATCAAGGATATCACCGTTCGCTACGGCGTCCCCCACAGCATCATCACCGACAACGGCAACAATTTCTCCAAAGGTGCGATGGCGCGCTTCTGCTCCACAGAGGGCATCCGGCTCGACCTCGCGTCGGTGGCCCACCCACAGTCAAACGGCCAGGCAGAGAGGGCAAACGGCTTGATCCTGGCCGGCCTCAAGCCCCGGCTCGTCACACCACTCGTGCGATCAGCCGGCAGCTAGATCGACGAGTTGCCAGCGGTTCTGTGGAGTCTCAGAACCACGCCCAACCGGTCAACCGGCTTCACCCCTTTCTTCCTCGTGTACGGATCTGAGGCGGTCATCCCCACAGATGTCGAGTTTGACTCACCTCGTGTCACCTTGTACACAGAGACGGATGCAAGGGAAGCAAGAGAAGACGACGTCGACCTGCTCGAGGAGGCACGTGAGATGGCCCTGAGCCAGTCGGCTATCTATTAGCAGAAACTGCGGCACTACCACAACAAGAGGATCCGGCCCCTCGCTTTCCGCGAGGGCGACTTGGTGCTCCGGCGGGTCCAGCGAACCGCCGGCCAGCACAAGTTATCCACCCCATGGGAGGGGCCGTTCACCATCAGCAAGGCGTTACACAACAACGCGTACTACCTGATAGACACGTAGAAGCCACAAAAGCGCAAGAGGGACGCCTCTGGCGAGGAGACGGGGCGCCCGTGGAACGTGGCGCTCCTTCGTCCGTTTTACTGCTAAGAAAACCAATGTATGTATGTATCCCCCACCTTTTGGGCTCAATGAATGTAGCAGGTTCCCCAAGCCCACACGGGGCCTACCTTTTTGTTTCCCTCCCTTAAATACTTTCTCCTCGTACGAGCATCCGGGTCCGGCTCCCCGGACTCGGGGGCTCACTGGCTAGCCTAGGCTCCCTCCTTCCAGGCCACTTAAGTAATCTGGGCTAAGCAGAATCCCTCCCTCTCCGCCCAGCTACAGACGGTCCCCGGCTGTCCGGCCGGCGAGACTCCAGGGATGAAAAATTACCACACACGAACGACTCCTGCAAAGGAGCGTCCCGCCCGGGCTAGCCGACCCATTTACTATCCCCAGCCGGCCTCTACCACACTTGTCCTGGCTGACCGTCCCCGCAGCTCCAAACGCCACGCCAACTTCCTTAAGCAGACGCCCCGTCCCAGTCACAGACCGGCTCCCGGTTGTCCGTCTGGCAGGGCCGAAGTCGGACAGGGGGGGGTTTAGGAAAATAAGAGCCAAAGGGACGAAAAGAAAAGGGCGAGTCGGCATGCACAAATCACTTCAACAAGTTGAAGGCATAAATTTATACACAAAAGCATAAAGGCCCCACGACCACAAGTTCATTACATTAATCTACACCCCCAGTGGGTGGAACTTCAAACTAACTTGATACGACAGGAAAGCAGAAAGAAATCCTAGCTAGTGGAGGTGCCATCCTTGGCCCCCGTGGCACCCATATCCGCCTCCGCCTCGGCGTCGACGTACGCATCGGAGCTGGAGCCGGTGCCTTCATCCTCTGACTCGATGGCGCTCCCCTCCGGGTCGTCAAGGGCCAGCCCATATTGGTCCTCCGGGACCTCCACGCCGTGTGCGGTCCGCTCCGGGACGTACTCGTCCCAGGGGGCGAAGGACGCAAGGTCACTGGCTCGTGCGGCTAGCGCGTCGGCAATCGCAGTCAGCTCCGCGTCCGTACCAGGGCGCTGGGTGGCCAGAAGCCCCAGGTCCAGGTCCGGGTGCCAGGACTTCACAATGCGGAGCGCCATTCCCGTGCCGGCTCCGGCAGCCGAAGCCTGTTGGAAATATACCCTAGAGGCAATAATAAATTGGTTATTATCATATTTCGCTGTTCATGATAAACGTCTATTATACATGCTAGAATTGTATTGATCGGAAACTCAGATACATGTGTGGATACATAGACAACACCATGTCCCCCGTGAGTCTCTACTAGACTAGCTCGTTGATCAAAGATGGTTAAGGTTTCCTAACCATAGACATGAGTTGTCATTTGATAACGGGGTCACATCATTAGGAGAATGATGTGATGGACAAGACCCAACCGTAAGCATAGCATCTGATCGTACTAGTTTATTGCTACTGGTTTCTTCATGTCAAGTATCTGTTCCAAGGACCATGAGATCATGCAACTCCCTGACACCGGAGGAATGCCTTGTGTGTATCAAACGTCACTTCGTAATTGGGTGATCATAAAGGTGCTCTACAGGTATCTCCGAGGGTGTCTGTTAGGTTGGCATGGATTGAGACTGGGATTTGTCACTCCGTTTGACGGAGAGGTATCTCTGGGCCCTCTCGGTAATACAACATCACAAGAAGCTTGCAAGCAATGTGACTAAGGAGTTAGTCACGGGTTCTTGTATTACGGAACGAGTAAAGAGACTTGCCAGTAACGAGATTGAACTAGGTATGGAGATACCAATGATCGGGCAAGTAGCATACCGCCGGACAAAGGGAACTAAATACGGGATTGACTGAATCCTTGACATCGTGGTTCGAACGATAATGATCTTCGTGGAATATGTGGGAACCAATATGGGCATCCAGGTCCCGCTATTGGTTATTGACCGGAGAAGTGTCTCGGTCATGTCCACATGATTCTCGAACCCGTAGGGTCCGCACGCTTAACGTTCAGTAACGCTAGAGTAGTATTGGGATATTCACGTTGGTGACCGAATGTTGTTCGGAGTCCCGGATGAGATCCCGGACATCACGAGGAGCTCCGGATGTAAATATTTATATGTGGGAAGTCATATTTTGGCTACCGGAAAAGTTTCGGGTTTTACCGGTATTGTACCGGGAAGCTTCCGGAAGGTTCTGAAAGGTTCTAGAAGGTTCCGGAGGGTCCCGGAGGAGTCTGGAAGGGTCCCTCCAGCACCTAGGGCATGCATGGGCTGTAGGGGGGCGCCCTAGCCTTATTGGGTCAGGCGCACCAGCCCCTTAAGGCCCATGCGCCTAGGGGAAGGGAAACCCTAAGAGGGAGGGCCCTCCACTTGGCTTGGAGGGCACTCCTCCCCCTTTGGCCGCCACCCCTCCTTGGAGGAGGGGCTAGGGCTGCGCCCCCAACCCTCCAACACCCCTATATATAGTGGGGAGGAGGCGCAAGGGCTGGACACAACAATTCCCATGCCCTACGGCCTCCCCTTTCTCCCATTCTTCCTCGTTCCTAGTTCCGGAGGCGCTTGGCGAAGCCCTGCTGGGATTGCTCCACCACCATCTCCACCACGCTGTCGTGCTGGTTGAGATCCCATCTACTTATCCTCCCTCTCTTGCTAGATCAAGAAGGAGGAGACGTCATCGAGCCGAACGTGTGTTGAACGCGAAGGTGTCGTCCGTTCGATGCTAGATCAGATTGGATCGCGATTGGATCATGAAGAATACGACTACATCAACCGCGTTATATACGCTTCCGCTTAGCAATCTACAAGGGTATGTAGATACACTCCCCCTCTCGTAGCTATGCATCTCCATGGATAGATCTTGGGTGTTCGCAGGAAATTTTTTGTTTCCCATGCAACGTTCCCCAACAGTGGCATCATGAGCTAGGTCTATGCGTAGATGATATGCACGAGTAGAACACAAAAGAGTTTGTGGGCGTTGATGTTCAGATTGCTTACCTCCTTAGTCTTATCTTGATTCGGCAGTATTGTGGGATGAAGCGGCCCGGACTAACCTTACTTGTCCTCGCACAAGAGACCGGTTCCACCGACTGACATGTAACTTGGTTGCATAAAGGTAGCTGGCGGGTGTTTGTCTCTCCCACTTTCGTTGAATCGGATTCGACAAAGGCGGTCCTTGTAGAAGGTTAAAAGGCAACTTGATTATCAATGTTGTGGCTTTGTGTAGGTAAGAACGGTTCTTGCTAGTTACCCATAGTAGCCACGTAAAACATGCAACAACAAACTAGAGGACGTCTAACTTGTTTTTTGCAGGGCATGTTGTGATGTGATATGGCCAAGATGTGATTCGATATATGTGATGTATGACATGATCATGTTTTAGTTATCACGACTTGCATGTCGATGAGTACGGCAACCGGCAGGAACCACTGGGTTGTCTTTAATTTATTTGTGTCATTTGCTTTACTTTATCGCTATGAGTTAGCAATAGTTGTAGAAGCAATAGTTGGTGCGACAACCACATGACGACACGATGATGGAGATCATGATGATGTAGATCATGTTTTCATGCCGGTGATGATGGATATCATGCCGGTGCTTTGGAGACGGAGATCAAAAGCACAAGACGATGATGGCCATATCTTGTCACTTATATGATTTGCTTGTGATGTTTATCCTTTTATGCATCTTATTTTGCTTAGGACGACGGTAGCATTATAAGATGATCCCTCACTAAAATTTCAAGATAAAATTGTGTTCTTCCCAAGTATGCACCGTTGCGAAGGTTTGTCATTTCGAAGCACCTCGTGATGATCGGGTGTGATAGACTCTACATTCCCATACAACGGGTGTAAGCCAGATTTACACACGTGGAATACTTGGATTAACCTTGACGAGCCTAGCATGTACATACATGGCCTCGGAACACAGGAGACCAAAAGGTCGAACATGAGTCATATGGTAGATATGATCAACATGGAGATGTTCACCATTGAAACCACCTCTTCTGACGTGATGATCGGACTTGGGTTGGTGGATTTGGATCATGTCACACTTAGACAACCTGAGGGATGTTGATTTGAGTGGGAGTTCTTTAGTAATATGATTAATTGAACTCATTATCATGAACATAGTATAAAGTTGTCTTTGCAAAATTATGTCGTAGATCAATGGCTCGCGCTGTAGCTCCCCTATATTTTGATACGTTCCTAGAGAAAGGCTAAGTTGAAAGATAGTGTAAGCAATTGTGTAGACTGGGTCCGTAATCTCAGGATTGTCCTCACTGTTGCACAGAAGGCTTATGTCCTCGATGCACCGCTCGGTGTGCCAACCCCTCTAGCATCATTTGTGGATGTTATGAATGTCTGGCAGACACGTTCTGATGACTACTCGATAGTTTAGTGTGCCATGTTGTACGGCTTAGAATCGGGACTTCAAAAGCGTTTTGAACACCATGGAGCATATGAGATGTTCCAGGAATTGAAGTTAGTATTTCAAGCAAATGCCCGGATCGAGAGGTATGAGACCTCCAACAAGTTCTTTGCCTACAAGATGGAGGAGAATAGCTCAGTCAGTGAGCATATGCTTAGAATGTCTGGGTGCTACAATTGCTTGAACCAAGTGGGAGTTAATCTTCCAGATAAGATAGTGATTGACAGAGTTCTCCAGTACCTGTCACCAAGCTACTAGAGCTTTGTGATGAACTATAACATGCAAGGGATGGAGATGATGATCCTTGAGCTATTCGTGGTGCTTGAGGCCGCGAAGGTAGAAATCAAGAAGGAGCATCAAGTGTTGATGGTTAACAAGACCACTAGTTTCAAGAAGGGCAAGGGCAAGAAGGGAAACTTCAAGAATGGTAAGCCAGTTGCCGCTCCAGTGAAGAAACCCAAGGTTGGACCCAAACCCAAGACTAAGTGCTTCTATTGTAAAGGGAACAGTCACTGGAAGCGGAACTGCCCCAAGTACTTGGCAGATAAGAAGGCTCGCAATGTCAACAAAAGTATATTTGATATACATGTTATTTATGTGTACCTTACCAGTACTCGTAGTAGTGCCTGGGTATTAGATACCGATTCAGTTGCTAATATTGGTAACTCGAAACAAAAGTTGCGGAATAAACGGAGACTAGCTAAGGGCGAGGTGACGATGTGTGTTGGAAGTGTTTCCAAGGTTGATGTGATCACCATCGCACGCTCCCTCTACCTTCGGGATTAGTGTTGAACCTAAATAAATGTTATTTGGTGTCTGCCTTGAGCGTGAACATGATTAGATCGTATTTATTGCAATATGGTTATTCATTTAAGTCAGAGAATAATGGTTGTTCTCTTTACATGAATAATACCTTCTATGGTCATGCACCCAATGTGAATGGTTTATTGAATCTGGATCGTAATGATACACATGTTCATAATATTGATGCCAAAAGATGCAAAGTTAATAATGATAGTACCACATACTTGTGGCACTGCCGCTAAAGGTCATATCGGTATAAAGCGCATGAAGAAACTCCATGCTGATGGACTTTTGGAATCACTCGATTTTGAATCGCTTGATACATGCGAACCATGCCTCATGGGCAAGATGACGAAAACCCCATTTTCCGGAACAATGGAGCAGGTGAGTGATTTGTTGGAAATCATACATACTGATGTGTGTTGTCCAATGAGTATTGAAGCGCGCGGTGGATATCGTTATTTTCTTACCTTCACTGATGATTTGAGTAGATATGGGTATATTTGCTTAATGAAACACAAGTCTGAAATGTTTGAAAAGTTCAAGCAATTTTAGAGTGAAGTTGGAGATCATCGTGACAAGAAGATAAAATGTCTATGATATGATCGTGGAGGTGAATGCCTGAGTTACGAGTTTGGTATGCAATTTAAGACAATGTGGAAATTGTTTCACAACTCACGCCACCAGGAACACCACAGTGTAATGGTGTGTCCGAACGTCGTAGTCGTACTCTATTGGATATTGTGCGTTCTATGATGTCTCTTACCGATTTGCCACTATATATAGCTTTGGGGTTATGCATTAGAGACAACTACATTCACTTTAAATAGGGAACCATCTAAATCCATTGATATGACACCGTATGAATTATGGTTTGGCAAGAAACCTAAGCTGTCATTTCTTAGAGTTTGGGGATACGACACTTATGTCTGATAAGCTCGAACCCAAAGCGGAAAAGTTCATCTTCATAAGATACCCTAGAGCAACAATTGGGTATACCTTCTATCACAGATCCAAAGACAAGGTCTTTGTTGCCAAGAATGGATCCTTTCCAGAGAAGGAGGTTCTCTCGAAAGAAGTGAGTGGGAGGAAGGTAGAACTTGATAAGGTTATCGAACCTTCACTTGAATTGGAAAGTAGCGCCACGCAGAAAAGTGTTCTTGTGATGCGTACACCAATTGAAGAGGAAGCTAACGATCATGAAATTTCGGATCAAGTTACTACCGAGTCTCGTAGGTCGACAAGGACACGTACTACCCAGAGTGGTGCGGCAATCCTGTCTTGAAAGTCATGTTGTTAGACAACAATGAGCCTATGAACTATGAAGAAGCGATTGTGGGCTCGGATTCTGACAAATGGCTAGAGGCCATAAAATCCGAGATAGGATCCATGTATGAAAACCAAGTATGGACTTTGGTAGACTTGCCCGATGACCAGCAGGCCATTAAGTACAAATGGATCTTTAAGAAGAATACAAACGATGATAGTAATGTCACTATTTATAAAGCTCGACTTGTCGCAAAGAGGTTTCCGACAAGTTCAAGGAGTTGACTACGATGTGACTTTCTCACCCGTAGCGATGCTAAAGTCTATTGGGATTATGTTAGCAGTTGCTGCATTTTTCAATTAAGAAATCTGGCAGATGGATGTCAAAACATCGTTTCCTTGACGGTTTCCGTGAGGAAAGGTTGTATGTGATACAACCAGAAGGTTTTGTCAATCCTAAGGATGCTAAAAGGTATGCATGCTCCAGCGATCCTTCTATGGACTGGTGCAAGCATCTCAGAGTTGGAATATACGCTTTGATGAGGTGATCAAAGCTTTTGTGTTTATACAAAGTTTATGAAGAAACTTGTATTTACAAGAAAGTGAGTGGGAGCGATATAGCATTTCCGATAAGTATATGTGGATGACATATTGTTGATTGGAAATCATGTAGAATTTCTGGAAAGCATAAAGGGTTGTTTGAAAAGAGTTTTTCAAAAGAAGACCTCGGTAAAGCTGCTTGCATATTGAGCATCAAAATTTATAGAGATAGATCAAGACGCTTGATAAGACTTTCACAGAGCATACACCTTGACTAGATTTTGAAGGAGTTCAAAATGGATCAGTCAAAGAAGGAGTTCTTGCATGTATTGTAAGGTGTGAAGTTGAATAATACTCAAAGCTCGACCACGGCAGAAGAAAGAGGAAGGACGAAGTTCGTCCCCTCTACCTCAGCCATAGGCTCTATACTTTATGTCATGTTATGTACCGCATGTGATGTGTGCCTTGCCATGAGTCTGGCAAGGGGGTACAAGGGTGATCCAGGAGTGGATCACTGGACCGCGGTCAAAATTATCCTTAGAGGACTAAGGAAATATTTCTTGGTTATGGAGGTCGTAAAGAGTTCGTCGTAAGGGGTTACGTCGATGCAAGCTTTGACACCGATCCGGATGACTCTAAGTCGTAAACCGGATACATATAGTGGGGTAATCATTTGGACTAGCTCCAAGTGGGCGTAGTAGCAGCATCTACAATATGACATAGAGATTTGCAAAGTACACACCGATCTGAATGTTGCAGACCCGTTGACTAAAACCTCTCTCACAAGCAAAACATGATCAAACCCCAGAACACATTGGGTGTGAATCGCATGGCGATGTAATTGGATTATTGACTCTAGTGCAAGTGGTAGACTGTTGGAAATATGCCCTAGAGGCAATAATAAATTGGTTATTATCATATTTCCCTGTTCATGATAAACGTCTATTATCCATGCTAGAATTGTATTGATCGGAAACTCAGATACATGTGTGGATACATAGACAACACCGTGTCCCTGGTAAGTGTGACGCCCTGGATTTGTGTGACAGTGATCCCTGTAATTAAGCTACAGTGATGGTCAAGATTAGGCTAATCCATTTTGCTAATCAAATTGTGATCACTGTTGGAATTAACCTCCGGTTCAAATTCCGTTGCAATTTAAATTTGTCTGAAAAGTGGATTTAAAAGTTGTGCAAAACTAAAAATAAAAATGTTGGATGGGTTGCAAATATTCCATAAGATTTTATAAAATTGAAACCGGCATTTTTGGAATTATTTTAGTGCCCCAATTTGTTTTAAAACGGTCGTTGTTTGAATTAAAAAAAAAGGGAGAGAAAACCCCTGCTGGGCCTAAAAGGACCGGCCCAACCGCCTCCTATAAGGAGCCGGCCAGGGACGAACCCTAGCGCCCCCAGACCCCCTGCTCCTCCCGATCCCCCCCCCCCCCCCGACGGTGCTGCGCGCCCCAGCCCCCGACCCGGTCCCCCCCCCCAACGGCGCTGCGCGCTCCAGCTCCCGACCCCCCCCCGCCGCCGCCGACAGGCCTGGCCCGAGCCGGCCGCCCCTCCGCCCGCCCGATCCCCCCCCCCGACACGCCGGCCCGACCGCGCCCGCGCCCGCCCAGGCCGCCTCGCCCCGCTCCGGTCCCCCCCCCGCCGACGGGCGCTGCACGCCGCCCCTGCCCCCCCCCCCGACGGAGCCCGCGCCGCCGCCTCCTCGACCGACCGCCCGCCGTCGCGTCGCCACGCTGCGGCGCTCGCCGCCCCTCCGCCTCGTCCCCGCCGTCGCGCCGCCGCCGCCTCGACCGCCATTCGCCGACCTTGCTGTGAGCTCACCCCCCCCCCCCCCCCCCCCGCCGACGACGACGGCAGCAGCCGGCCCGGCCCGGCCGAGCCGGTGTGCGTGCGTGCGTGTGTATGTATGTGTGTGTATGTGTGTCTGTGTATGTATGTATGTATGTATGTATGTATGTATGTACGTTTGTACTAAAAACAAAATAGAAATAAAAATAATTTATAAATAAATAATAAATAATATTTGCATTAATTAATTAATTAGATTAATTAATTAGTTAAACAGTAATTACTATTGTTGTGGATAATTCGGATTTATTAATTAAATGAATTTCAGAATATTGTTTAATCTTTGAAAATTAATATAAAATAAACCGTAGCTCGGATGAAAAAGTTTTGAACATGAAAGTTGCTCAGAATAATCCTATGGTTTCAAATGCGCGGTCTGTTAATCTGTCTCATGCCTCTAGCATAGCAAACATGGAACTTTTCCATCGATTTCGTCTGTCCGGTAGTAGCCCGAGACCGGGAAAATATCGTCAGATATTCTTCCGACCCGTCTGCGACGTGTAATACTGCGTTAGTGCATGCCTAGCCCTGCATATTGCAATGTCATGCATCGTGATGCATTTGTCTGCTTTATATTTATTGTTTCTCCCCCCTCTTCTTACCGGTAGACCCCGAGACTGACGGTGCTGCCGGGTACGACTACACCGTTGACGATCAGGCCTTTGCCGCAGAGCAGCAAGGCAAGCAACCCCCCTTGAGCATTCCGATATCGCCCATTCCTTTCCCTCTTACTCTTGCATTAGATTTTGCTACTATATTAGTTAGCTCCTATTCTGATGCATAGCCTGTTTTTGATAAACTGCTACTATACCTGCAATCATATCAACTGCTTAGTATAGGTTGATCAGTGAACCCCCAGTGACCCCTTAGTCCCAGTTGCCCCTGCTTCTTCACCGACGACTCGACGACCCGAAGACTCGAAGACTCGGCCAACCGACGGACGAGCCAGGCCCCTCACATCACCGCACACCCCTTAGTTGTACGACTCTGCAGAGCTACTATTGAGTACCGAGGGTGACACCTCGTGATGCTAACTCTGTAGTGCAGCTAGTCGGTCGTGGTTATCGAGGGTGATTCCTCCTTCACCACTCTCGACGATGACTCTCTCGTGCAACCCCTCAAGTGTGGGACCCTCGAGGGTGATTCCTCTAAGTCCACCTTGACGGTTTCATCGAGCGGGACCCTTTGAGGGTGATTCCTTAGGTTCCGTCTTGATGTTCTATACACACAGTTACTATGACCTGGATACAGAAACATGTTGGTGATGGGTCGGCCCTGAGGGGTACCCACGGTTTGATGATGATGAGGCGTGGACGGGCAGAAGAGGCCCTTGCCACACATCCTCGAGACGGGGCGACGGGACCGCACTTCATGGGTCGCGCTTGCCCCGCAATAATAAAATGCTAATGGGTTGGGTATTTGATCTGAGTTGGTCGTTGACCTTATTGCGCACCAAACCATCGCGTGGGAGAAGTTATGGGTACTCAGCGTCGTTGTATCAGCCGAAGCTCTTCGGACGTCAGCAATGGAGCGGCGCGCGCCCGAGTGGCCTGGACGGTACAGCTCTTGAACTAGAGTGTACTAGGGCTGACCTCGGCCGCGTACGCATCGTGTAGGAGCGCGTAGGGCAAGTGGGCCCATGACCCCTGTGTGCTTAGGATTTAGACCGGCGGGCTGGCCTCTCTGTTGAGCCTAGGTGGGGCGACGACGTGTTGAGATCCTGAGGCCGGGCATGACCCAGGAAAGTGTGTCCGGCCGGAGGTGATCAAGCGTGTTGGAAATGCGGTGCACCCCTGCAGGGATGAATTCATCTATTCGAATAGCCGTGTCCACGGTAACAGGACGACTTGGAGTTGTACCTTGACCTGATATAACTAAAATTGTGACTTTAAATTGAGATGGATGTTGGCTTCGAGATTGCTTCCTCGCAGGGAGTCGAGGAAGAATCTCTGGGCGTGGTTACTTAATAAAATTGCTACAATAATATGGCTATATATGAGATACCAGTCTACTCTCTTCTAATGCTGCAAGATACTGAAATTGCTAGTCTTCGATAGGACTAGGCTTTTCCCCTATTCTTGCATTTTGCAGTCAGCCCAGATATAACCCCATTCCTTGATACTGATGCATACTTAGCTTAGTTCTGATGTCAGTCTTGCGAGTACTTTGGATGAGTACTCACCGCTGCTTTGCTTTCTCTTTCCCCCTTGATACGATTACCGCGTTCAGACGATGGAACCCAGGAGATGGAGTACGCCGGAGACGACTACTACACCACCGCTAGAGCCTACTACTACGTGGAGAGTGCCGACGCTCAGGAGTAGTTAGGTTGGTTCCCAGGCAGGAGGCCTCGCCTCTTTCGATCCGCTGCTTATGTTTGTGCTAGCCTTCTTAAGGCAAAACTTGTTTAACTTATGTCTGTACTCAGATATTATCTGCTTCCGCTGACTCGTGTTTGTCGAGCTTTGTATTCGAGCCCTCGAGGCCCCTGGCTTGTAATATGAAGCTGTATGACTTTAAATTTGTGTCTAGTGTTGTGTTGTGATATCGATCAGTGAGTCCCTACTCTTGGTCGTACGCATTGCGTGTTTGATTAGCGTACGGTCGAAATTGAGGGCGTCCCAGTGAGCCTCTACTAGACTAGCTCGTTGATCAAATATGGTTAAGGTTTCCTAACCATAGACATGAGTTGTCATTTGATAACGGGGTCACATCATTAGGAGAATGATGTGATGGACAAGACCCAACCGTAAGCATAGCATCTGATCATACTAGTTTATTGCTACTGCTTTCTTCATGTCAAGTATCTATTCCTATGACCACGAGATCATGCAACTCCCTGACACTAGAGGAATGCCTTGTGTGTATCAAACGTCACTTAGTAACTGGGTGATCATAAAGGTGCTCTACAGGTATCTCCGAGGGTGTCTGTTGGGTTGGCATGGATTGAGACTGGGATTTGTCACTCCGTTTGACGGAGAGGTATCTCTGGGCCCTCTCAGTAATATAACATCACAAGAAGCTTGCAAGGAATGTGACTAAGGAGTTAATCACGGGTTCTTGTATTACGGAACGAGTAAAGAAACTTGCCGGTAACGAGATTGAACTAGGTATGGAATTACCGACGATCGGGCAAGTAGCATACCGCTGGACAAAAGGGAACTAAATACGGGATTGACTGAATCCTTGACATCGTGGTTGGACCGATAATGATCTTCGTGGAATATGTGGGAACCAATATGGGCATCCAGGTCCCGCTATTGGTTATTGACCAGAGAAGTGTCTCGGTCATGTCCACATGATTCTCGAACCCGTAGGGTCCGCACGCTTAACGTTTGGTGACGCTAGAGTAGTATTGGGATATTCACGTTGGTGACCGAATGTTGTTCGGAGTCCCAGATGAGATTACGGACGTCACGAGGAGCTCCGGAATGGTTCGGAGGTAAAGATTTATATGTGGGAAGTCATATTTTGGCTACCGAAAAAGTTTCGGGTTTTACCGGTATTGTACCGAGAAGTTTCCAAAAGGTTCCGGAAGGTTCTAGAAGGTTTCGGAGGGTCCCGGAGGAGTCCGGAAGGGTCCCTCCAGCACCTAGGGCGTGCATGGGCTGTAGGGGGCGCCTTAGCCTTATTGGGACAGGCGCACCAGCCCCCTAAGGCCCATGCGCCTAGGGGAAGAGAAACCCTAAGGGGGAGGGCCCTCCACTTGGCTTGGAGGGCACTCCTCCCCCTTTGGTCGCCTCCCTTCCTTGGAGGAGGGGCTAGGGCTGCACCCCCAGCCCACCAACACCCCTATATATAGTGGGGAGGAGGCGCAAGGGCTGGAAACAACAATTCCCATGCCCTGCGGCCTCCCCTCTCTCTCCTTCTTCCTCGTTCGTAGTTTCGGAGGCGCTTGACGAAGCCCTGCTGGGATTGCTCCACCACCATCTCCACCACGCTGTCGTGCTGGTTGAGATCCCTTCCTCTCTTGCTGGATAAAGAAGGAGGAGACGTCATCGAGCTGCACGTGTGTTGAACACGAAGGTGCCGTCCGCTCGGTGCTAGATCAGATTGGATCGCGATTGGATCGCGATTGGATCGTGAAGAGTACGACTACATCAACCGCGTTATATACGCTTCCACTTAGCAATCTACAAGGGTATGTAGATACACTCCCCCTCTCGTAGCTATGCATCTCCATGGATAGATCTTGGGTGTTCGCAGGAAAAATTTTATTTCCCATGCAACGTTCTCCAACAAAGCCCTCCAAGCGTCGACCCGTGCCCATCCGGCTTCCAACCACCGGGCCAGCCGACTCATGGTGCAGGGCTGCACCGCCGTCGGCCAAGGGGCCCGAATCAGCACCATGCCGGCGCTCTGGAGCCGCTGCACGGCACGCAGCACCATGTTCAGGCGAACCTCGGCTGTAATGTTCACCTCGGCAACTGTCCAAGCGGCGAGCATCCCGATGTGCATGCCCCGCGCGCGCTCCTCCTCCCGGTGAGCCTCCACAGCCGCCTGTGCGGCCTCCTGTGTTTCAGGGAAAAGCCCTGGGAAGAGGAAGGGAGAAGAAAGACTCGAATAAGACCAAAAGGCAACCAGGCGGCACGAGGAAGAAGCGGGCTAGAAGAATTCATGGGCTAAAAGACGGTCGGTCGCCTGCGCCTCCTCCTGCATCTTCTGCTCCTTCACCGACCAGTCGCAGGCACGACGGTCGTACTCCTCCTTCGCGAGGCGCACGTCCCCAACGGCCTTCTCCAGCAACTCGTGATTGGCTTTCAGCGCCTCGCGATGGGCCGCCGCTTGACGGTCCAGCTCCTCGCGATGAGCCGCCTCCAGCCCATTCCTCTCTGCCAGTAGGCGGCTCGTCTCCTCACGGAGCCGACCACACTTCACGGACAAAAGGTCGCGCTGGTGGCCGGCTCGCGCCAGCCGTCAATGAACCACGACTGAAGGCATCAACCGCAAGGTTGAATAGGAGGGGTGAAATCGGGACCCCCTGCTTTAGTCCTGCCAAAGGTGAAAAATAAGGTCCCACCTCGCCATTAATGTTAATGGCCGTCTTGCTAGACTAGACCATCTGCATAATCCAGGAGGACCACCTGTCGTCAAAGCCCCGACGTTGGAGGACCAACCTCAAGAAGGACCGGTCCAGCCGATCATAAGCCTTCTGGAAGTCCAACTTGAGGAATACGCCCTTATGCTCACACGAGTGCTGCGATTTCGTGAAGGGTCAAGATCCCATCGTGGATCCGTCGGCCCTTTAGGAAAGCAGTCTGGAGGGGGTGGTCGAGCCTCTCCGCCACAGGGGCAACCCACGTAGCGCATACTCGAGAATCTGCGCTCGAGCACATTAATGACCGTGATAGGCCTAAAATGCCTAATATCCGTCACCCCAACTATTTTGGGAAAAGGAATGAACACTACAAAACAAAAATTGTGAACTGGAAAATTGTCATTGCAGATTCATATTAGAAAATTGTCGTGATATTTTTAGTTAAAATCTCCATGTTTGTATGCGAAAGTTTCCGTGTGGGTAAAAAACACAAAACTATGAAATAAACTTGCCATGGTTCATATAAAAAATTGCCGTAATATTTTAATTAAAAACGCCATGATTTTTATGGGAAATTTTCCGTTGTATGTAAAGTAACACAAAAATTTACAAACAAAAATTGCCATGCAGATTCGTATTAGAAAAATGCCATGATATTTTGATGAAAATCTTCATGTTTTATGCGAAATTTGTCGTGATGTAAAAGAACACAAAGCTATGAAATAAAATTGCCATGGTTAAAATAAAAAATTGTCATCGTATTTTAATTACAATTGCCATGTTTATTATGAGAAATATTTCACGTATGTAAAGTAACACAAGAATTATGAACAAAAAATGTCATGGCGGTCATGTTTTTAAAAATGCCATGGTGTTTTAATTTTAATTGCCATGCTTTCTTTGACAAAATTGCCATGTATTTATTCATAGCATAAAAAAAACATGACTAGTAAACTACAAATTTTAGGAGAACCTTATTTATCTTCACCGCTCTTAAATTGAAGTATAAAAAGTAAGAAAAGATGCAAGATCTTTTCTTTTAGGGAATAAGATGCAGGCTCTCCACAAGCTTCAGGTAATTAATCGAACACATGGACACATGAAGGATGCCCACGCACCAGCAATGCAATGAACCAGTGCCAAAGCACACACACGTAGTGACCTATGCAACAATGACGCTCAAAGCTACGCAAGACCTCTTTTTCATCTTTTTCGCCTATTCAGTGTTAATCGTCCCCGTTGCTACCACAATAACTGGGGGTAGAAGACACAAACGGCGTGTACACATCGAAGATTACAAATTAGTGATAGATTAGAATTGTAATGATAAAATATCTACTTGTACTCCAAGTCTATAGGCTACTTGTCCTTCAAGTTTGTACCACTACATGTACTCGTCCAGAAGGTTCAGCAATATAATCCAACAAATTTCACAATATTCATCTCATTATCAAACAGAAGGGACTGCCAAGGAAAACACACGTGGTGCCCACACCCTGGCATTGGTTCATCCCACTTATGTGTGCCCGTCGACGCTCCCTCCCCACGTGTGTGTGCTCGTCGGGGCTCCCTCCTATTGTCTGGTGAACGCAATGAGAGATAGAGCAGCTGGTCTCCAACAAGCAATGCTTGTATGCTACTAGGTAAGTTGAAATACAGTTGCCTTAAAGGAAATTTTCCCAAATGCATTTGTTTATTGAATTTAATTAACATTCACAAGGGGTAAAGGATAAAAAAGATAACTGAAGATGTGGGACAAAGATGAGGAGGCACCATCACCATGCACTTTACTTTCTTCCTTAACAATGAAAGGAGGAGCTTTTTCTTGCTTGTCTGTTTAGACAAATGGTGAAACTTAAAAACAAAACCTATCTTTATGTTACAGTGACGTAGAGAACTTAAACAACCTACTTGATCGTGTCATAGCACATTCCTAGCAGCTAAAACACACCCATATACCTATGTTTTATGTTGCAGTGCTCCTACAGTGTTGCATTCTTTTCCAGAGAATATTACACTGAAGAGAAGGCTTTTCTTGATCTTATCTTTCAAATGGATTACATACCACGAAACTTGAAAGCATCGAAGGCATGGTGAACTCAGGACGGATATCATCAATGTGCAACAAATGTCCCGACATAATCCACACCAACAATGAAGAAAGCGATGGATTGCATAAAGAGAAAGATGAAGTAATGGTTGTTCCCAAATGAAATGTCATAGCATCCGCAAAGGAAGAGGTAGGCTGCAACACCAAGCTCCCAAAGATGCAACCTGATTCCGTATCATAGTTTAGATAGGGGAATCAAGAAATGCACATGAATTAAGGAAATTATCATTGTGTACCTTTCTCCTATCCTCATCCTCAGATTTTTCAAAGCTTTACTTGGCATTTTAGTCTTCAGAGTGTCACCAAGCTTTTCTGTTACCACCCATTCATTCACTGTGCCCGCCTCCAATAGACCGATGATGGTGGCCTTAGCTCTATGCAGTGACATCACATTCTCAAATAGTACCCAAAAGATAACTAAGTGAACAGACCTGCACCATTTGATGATTTCTCATGTTAATACGTATGTGTCGCTATCACAGAAGTGAGGAGGTGTAGGTTCATCAACTTTCAAACAAATTGCATAGATGTTTAGATGATTGGTACCTTGGAGTCCCAACAGCATTGAGAAGGGTGATAATGGTTGGAATATAGACACAACCCCACTTTGGTACCTCAACCTCGGGAACTAAGACTGTGGCCGGGATAACAAGGCAGTAAAACACAAAGGTCACAATGTGGGCGACAACCTTGCGCACCAAGAAGAAGCTGTAGACGACATGGATTTTCTTCCAAAGCGTCACTTTCTGCATCAAGATCAGTATATAGCTGGTTAGCAAGTAAATTCTGCATGTACTAATTACCCCCAAAATATAGCATGGTGCAAGTGACCTTATTTCTGACGATCTCCATCACCATTTTCCTGAACAGATTTGCAGGCCCGCATGACCATCTATGTTGCTGGTGCCGAAATGCTTTGAACGTACTTGGGAGCTCATTTTTTACCTGAAAACAACGACTATAAGTTCAGTATATGGTTCCTTGTACATTTCTTTGGACCGTCACAACAATTAACATAGTATACGGTAAGCAGTAGAATGATGCTCTAATGTTTTGTATGAAATTAATGTTGCATATTTACCCTGAGATCACCAAGGTACACAAACTTCCATCCCTTGAGGCTTGCTCGGACTGCCAGGTCCATGTCTTCGACCGTGGTTCGGTCCTTCCAGCCACCTGCCTCATTCAGAGCAGATATGCGCCACACACCAGCTGTTCCTGTTCAACAAGTATTTTTCTGTTGATAACTCAAGCAAAATATTTCTAGAGGTAAATCGGATCTGGTTGCAAATGTGTTATATTAGTCGGCCCTTCAGGATTTGTTTTCAATCTTTTTCCCATGAAGAACTGCTCAACATCAAAGTCGTGTGTGCAATTGTAACTCTGATCTGAGTTCTGACTGTGCGTGTACTAGTTCACTACCCTTGCGCCCCTTGTTTCAAACTCCCTCATCTTGGTTGTAATAACATCTTATACTATGGGATGGGAGGGAGTAGTATTGTTCTCTGCAAGAGCTATGGGTTCTCCTTTATTTTGGGCGGAGAAGGCAAAATGTACAATGATAAAATTGTCTATAATTTTGTGACGATGTGATTTGGTGCCATGATATTTGTTTGTTCAAAGGCTAGGAAGATGATTGACCTACTATTAACTGGAAACAGGGGAAGGAAGGAACACAGAGATATTTCTACAGAAGAAAATGAGATGGAATAATGGAAACGATAAAAAGAAACACAGAGAATACCCCCAAAGAGAAAAAAAAGTAGAGATCAGGTTTACCATTGAATCCAAAGAAGGCATAGGTCGAGGAGCCCACTTCTTGCTCCACCTTAAAGTGATAGTCCAAGGACATCTCCTGCATCTTTGTCATCAAGCATTCATCTGCATTCACTGTTCCCACAGAAGCAGCAGCAACAACAAGAGAAATGTCATCCGAATGCACAAGAGTTTCGACCAAAACAAGCAGTAGTACCAAGTGCGTACTATGTAGCAAAAACATCATATCATCAATATGCCATTGCAAAAGCACACAGCCCAGTAGTCCAGCCAACGATACTGTCATATGTATCCTTTTTCTGAACCTGTCCTAGTTTTGTATTGTACTGATCTAACATACTAACTGAATCTGAGACCCGGCCCTCCTTGATCATGGCGCAGAGTGTACGTACGTACCGAATTTCCAGCGAGCCTGGACGAGGGCGATGTCTGGGTTGTGGACGAGGAAGGGGACGGCGCGCTGCAGGAAGTCGGGCTCCGGCTGGAAGTCGGCGTCGAAGATGGCCACCAAGCCGCAGCCCTTGACGTAGCCGTGCTTCATGCCTTCCTTGAGCGCGCCGGCCTTGTACCCGCGCCGGTTGTCCCGGATCTCGTACTTGATGTTCACGCCCTTCCGCGCCCAGCGCTTGCACTCCACCTGCACCATCTCCTGCACACTCACACGAAGAAATCAGAGTTCGATTCGCACATCGAATGTAACACTCCAAATGTAATTGTGTATGCTGCGACACGCCACTGCCCCAGGACATGCATGCAAGCAAAGATGCTAGCCAAATTCCAAGCCCCAAGGCGCCCCTCTCTAATAATAAGCCAAACCCTGCCATGTGGTAATCTAATGACAATCTCGCCGGCTTGGAAGCAAGCAGCTTAGTAAATTGCTGGTATTTCCCCAAATAGTACTAGATTGCTGGCTTTCCTACGACAAAATAGACGGTGAAAGTGTTTCTATATTGATCGTGCCCCTGTTATGCTCAGCCTCAGGAGGTGTTTGGTACTTTGGTTCACACTTTTGTCCTAACGTTATTCGATAACGGTGGTAACGGATAGCGCTAATTCGTGATTTTACCTTGATGACGGGATCTGTGGAGTCGTCGAGCACCTGGACGACGATCCGGTCGGACGGCCAGGACAGCCCGCACGCCGCCCCGATCGACAGCTGGTACACCTGCAAGTTCATTTTTTACCAGAAGAACAGCACAGCAGACGAGTCAGGCAAGGGTGCGCCGTCTACGCAATGCACCGTCGTGTGTAGGGAGTAGGGTGAATGGACAGCGCTCACCTCGCGCTCGTTGTACATGGGGATCTGGACGAGGACCATGGGGTAGGCGGCGCTGCCTAGCTCGGGGTCGTCGTCGTCGCCCACGGGCTCCCACCGGTACTGCCGCTCGGGGCGGCGGCCGAGCAGCCGCACCGCGAGCACGACCACGGCCATGTACACCTTCTCCGCGAACAGCATCGCGGACATGGCGAGGCACAGCAGCACGGACGGGCGCAGCAGCGGCACGATCACCGGCCCGCGGACCTCCTGCCACGCGGCCGCGACATGCCCCGCCCCTGGTAGCGTGCTCATCCCGGTACCCGGCAGCAGCGCCGCGGCCAGAGTTAGTCAGAGCTAGAGGCACTCGATCGGGCGCTTCCCTTTTCTGCGTAGGCTCTGTCTCGATCTTACAGAGAGATTACAGCGCGGAGTGAAGCTTGAATAGTTAATGGCGGGCGCTCGTGCGTGGAGCTCGGAGCAATGCGGGTGCCGGTGTCCGGTGGTGGGAGGTTGGCGGAGGTGTACAAGGTGGGAGGGAGAGGAGGCGGCGGCCGCGGGGAAGGGGACGGGGCTCTGGCTCTGGCTCTGCAGTAACTGCGCTAGAGGCGGATTTTTTTTAACGGCGGGACAACCGACCCGTCACTGGAGATTTGGAGGGGAGGCAGCGGGCCCAGGGAAGGTGCCGGGGCCGCAGGTCAGCGTTAGTGCTGTAACGTTTTTTTTTTTTAAGTTGGTGCTGTGTTTCGTTGCCCTATCTGAACAGAAAACGGGATATATAATGAAAACAACGGGATCATCGGTTTGAACAGAAAAGCAAATCCATACGAGTTTTTCTTGGACCCGATAAATCCCGAACGTTCGGATTTTAATCCTGACCGTTTTCTCATGGCAATTTTAGTTGACGTGAGGTGACAACTTTGGTTGTTACAACTTTGTCCCGGTTAGTTTTTTTGTCAAAAAAAAATCATGTTTGCCAACAACCTCGCGTAAACTAAAGTTATCATGAAAAAACGTTCAGATTGTCATGCTTAAAATTCGAACGTTCAAGATTTATCATTTTCGTTTCTCTTTTCTTTGTGGCAAGGAACCCTAGTTTATACTCCGATACGAATTTAGTGGTATAATCTTTGGTCCTGCCGCAGTCAATCTTGTTGTTTAAATGTATGGTCAAACTTAGATCTCGGTAAGTGTGTGCGCACTACATTGTGAAACGGAGGGGAGTATTATTTTTACTACCTCCTTTCCGATTTATAGGGCTCGGTTCAAAAATCTCACCAATCAAGGTAGATGATGAGTGATGGAATAGTTTTTGTAGTTTGCAAAAAATACTCAATTAATGTGCTTGTTTTACTCAAAAGGTTGCTTTTACCAACGCATTAATTGCAATGCATGCAAGAACTTTAACATGCATTGGTCAATCTTTTCTTAATCTTTGCATGCAACGATTTAATGCACCTTCAAATCTGAACAAGTGATGGGAAACAATCAAATTGAGACTTATAAAACGGAAAAACTAAAATTTTGAGATAAGCCCTATAAACCGGAAGGGAGGGAGTAATACTTTATCAAAAATGCACAGCCTCATCCGGCTGAAAACACGCACTTGTCGGCCTACCCAATTAGTCTTTGACCATGTGGCACGGAGCACCGCTTACCCATACATGCTTTTGCAACATGAGTTATGTTGTACACAACCAAGCATTGTTGGGGAACGTTGCATGGGAAACAAAAAAATTTCTACGCACACGCAAGATCTATCCATGGTGATGAGCATCTACGAGAGGGAGAGTGGATCTGCATACCCTTGTAGATCGCTAAGCGGAAGCGTTAAGAAACGCGGTTGATGTAGTCGAACGTCTTCGCGATCCAAATCGCAAGCCGTCCCGCGATCCCATCACGATCCGTCTCGCGATCCAATCACGATCCGTCCCGCGATTCAATCACGGTCCTTCCAATCTAGTGCCGAACGGACGGCACCTCCGCGTTCAGCACACGTACAGCTCGATGACGATCTCCGCCTTCTTGATCCAGCAAGAGGGGGCGGAGAGGTAGATGAGTTCTCCGAAAACACGACGGCGTGGTGGCGGTGGTGGTGGTGCTATCCCGGTAGGGCTACGCCTAGCGCTATCGAAACCGCGAACGGAGGAGAAAACGATCTAGGGAGAGAGAGGGGCGCCAAGGGCTTTGTGTCTGCTCTTGGGGCGCCCCCTCCCCTCTATATATAGGTGGAGGGGCGTGGAGATCAGCCCCTCCAAGCCCTAGGGCGCAGCCAAGGGGGAGGAGTTGGACTACTAGTCCAATTCCCTCCCTTTCCATAAACAAGTGGACTTTCCACCTCTCCCAAGCCACATGGGCCTTGAGGGACTTGTGCGCCTGGCCCAATAAGGCCAGGGCGCCTCCCCTCAGCCCATGCAAACCCTTGGGACGTGGTGGAACCCTTGGTGGACTTCCGGACTCCTCCGGAAGTTTCCGAAACCTTCTAGAAGCTTCCCGGTACAATACCGAAAAAACCCGAAACTTTTCCGGTCGCCAAAATATGACTTCCCATATATAAATCTTTACCTCCGGACCATTCCGGAGCTCCTCGTGACGTACGGGACTCATCCAGGACTCCGAACAACCTTCGGTCACCAACATACATAATTCAATAATACCGAAACGTCACCGAACGTTAAGTGTGCAGACCCTGCGGGTTCGAGAACTATGTAGACATGACCGAGATACCTCTACGGTCAATAACCAATAGCGGGACCTGGATGCCCATATTGGTTCCTACATATTCTACTAAGATCTTTATCGGTTGAACCTCTATGTCAAGGATTCAGTTAATCCCGTATGCAGTTCCCTTTGTTCTTCGGTATATTACTTGCCCGAGATTCGATCGTCGGTATCTCTATACCTAGTTCAATCTCGTTACTGGCAAGTCTCTTTACTCGTTCCGTAATACAAGATCATGTGGCTAACTCTTTAGTCACTTTGCTTGCAAGGCTCATTATGATGTTGTATTACCGAGTGGGCCCTGAGATACCTCTCCGTCACACGGAGTAACAAATCCCAGTCTTGATCCATGCCAACTCAACAGACACCCTCGGAGATACCTGTAGAGCACCTTTATAGTCACCCAGTTACGTTGCGACGTTTGATACACACAAGGTACTCATCCGGTGTCAGTGAGTTGCATGATCTCATGGTCATAGGAACAGATACTTTGACATGCAGAAAACTATAGCAATAAACTGACACGATCATATGCTACGTTCATAGTTTGGGTCTTGTCCATCACATCATTCTCCTAATGATGTGATCCCGTTATCAAATGACATCTCATGTCTATGGCTAGGAAACCTTAACCATCTTTGATCAACGAGCTAGTCTAGTAGAGGCTTACTAGGGACACTTTGTTGTCTATGTACCCACACATGTATCTGAGTTTCCGAATGATACAATTATAGCATGGATAATAAACGATTATCATAAACAAGGAAATATGATAATAACTAATTTATTATTGCCTCTAGGGCATATTTCCAATAGTTTCCCACTTGCACTAGAGTCAATAATCTAGTTCACATCACCATGTGATTTACATTGTTATGAATCTAACACCCAATGAGTTCTGGGGTTCGATCATGTTTTGCATGTGAGAGAGGTTTTAGTTAACGGTTTGCAACATTCAGATCCGTGTGTTCTTTGCAAATCTATATGTCATACTGCAGATGCTACCACGCTCCAATTGGAGCTATTCCAAATGGTTGCTTCACTATACGTATCCGGATTGCTACTCAGTGTCATCCGGATTGGTGTCAAAACTTGCATCGACGTAACCCTTTTCGACGAACTCTTTATCACCTCCATAATCGAGAAACATTTCCTTAGTCCTCTAGTTACTAAGGATAATTTTGACCGCTGTCCAGTGGTCCACTCCTGGATCACTCTTGTACCCCTTGACAGAATCATGGCAAGGCACACTCCAGGTGCGGTACACAGCATGGCATACTATACACAGCCTATGGATAAGGCATAGGGGACGACCTTCGTCCTTTCTCTTTCTTCTGCCGTGGTCGAGCTTTTGAGTCTCACTCAACTCCACACCTTACAAATCAGGCAAGAACTCTTTCTTTGACTGATCCATTTTGAACTCTTTCAAAATCTTGTCAAGGTATGTACTCATTGAAAGTTTTATCAGACGTCTTGATCTATCTCTATAGATCCTGATGCCCAATACTTAAGTAGCTTCTTTCCAGGTTTTCCTTTCAAAAACTACTTTTCAAACAACCCTTTATGCTTTCCAATTCTACATCATTTCCGATCAACAATATGTCATCCACATATACTTATCAGAAATTCTATAGTGCTCCCACTCACTTTATTGTAAATGAAAGTTTCTCATAAACTTTGTATAGACCCAAAAACTGTGATCACCTTATCAAAGCGCATATTCCAACTCCGAGATGCTTGCTCCAGTCCATAGAAGGATCGCTGGAGCTTGCATACATTTTAGCATCCTTAGGACTGACAAAACCTTCTGGTTGTATCACATACAACCTTTCCTCATGGAAACCGTTAAGGAAACTCTGTTTTGACATCCATCTGCCAGATTTCATAATCGAAAAATGCAGCAACGGCTAACATAATTCCAACAGACTTTAGCATCGCTACGGGTGAGAAAATCTCATCGCAATCAACTCCTTGACTTGTCGGAAACTACTTTGCGACAAGTCAAGCTTTATAAATGGTGACATTTACCATCAGCGTCTGTCTTCTTCTTAAAGGTCCATTTGTACTCAACGGCCTGCCGTTCAACGGGCTAGTCTACCAAAGTCCATACTTGGTTTTCATACATGGATCCTATCTCGGATTTCATGGCTCCTAGCCATTTGTTGGAATCCGGGCCCACCATCGCTTCTTCATAGCTCGTAGGTTCACTGTTGTCTAACAACATGACGTCCAAGACAGGATTGGCGTACCACTCAGGAGCGGTACGAGTCCTTGTCGACCTACGGGGTTTGGTAGCAACTTGATCCGAAGCTTCATGATCATCATCATTTGCTTCCTCTTCACTTGGTGTAGACGTCGCAGAAACATCTTTCTGCGTTGTGCTACTATCCAACTGAAGTGACGGTTCAACAACCGCATCAAGTTCTACTTTCCTCCCACTCAATTCTTTCGAGAGAAACTCTTTCTCGAGAAAGGACCCGTTTTTAGCAACAAACACTTTGCGCTTGGATCTGAGATAGAAGGTATACCCAACTGTTATGTTAGGGTATTCTATGAAAATGTATTTGTCCGCTTTGGGTTCGAGCTCATCAGGTTGAAACCTTTTTCACATAAGCGTCGCAGCCCCAAACATTAAGAAATGACAGCTTAGGTTTCTGCCAAACCAAAATTCATATGGTGTCATCTCAACGGACTTAGATGGTGCCCTATTTAAAGTGAATGTAGTTGTCTCTAATGCATAACCCCAAAACGATAGTGGCAAATCGATAAGAGACATCATAGTACGCACCATATCCAATAGAGCACCACTATGACGTTCGGACATACCATCACACTATGGTGTTCCAGGTGGCGTGAGTTGTGAAACAACTTCCACATTGTCTTAAGTTGTATACCAAACTCGTAACTCAGATATTTACCTCCACGATCAAACCGTAGACATTTTATCTTCTTGTCACGATGATCTCAAACTTCACTCTGAATTTGTTTGAACTTTTCAAACGTTTCAGACTTGTGTTTCATTAAGTAAATATCCCCATATCTACTCAAATCATCAGTGAAGGTAAGAAAATAGCGATATCCACCGCACGCTTCAATACTCATTGGATCACTACATCAATATGTATCATTTCCAATAAGTCACTTGCCCGCTCCATCATATCGAAAACGGGGTCTTTAGTCATCTTGCCCAAGAGGCATGGTCCGCATGTCTCAACCGATTCGAAATCGAGTGAGTTAAAAGATCCATCAGCATGGAGTTTCTTCATGCACTTTACACCAATATGACCTTGGCGGTAGTGCCACAAGTAAGTGGTACTATCATTATTAACTTTGCATCTTTTGGCATCAATATTATGAACATGTGTATTACTACGATCGAGATTCAATAAACCATTCACATTGGATGCATGACCATTGAAGGTATTATTCATGTAAACAGAATAACCATTATTCTCTGACTTAAATGAATAACCGTATTGCAATAAACATGATCTACTCACGTTCATGCTCAACGCAAACATCAAATAACATTTATTTAGGTTCATCACTAATCCCGAAAGGTAGAGAGAGCGTGTGATGGTGATCACATCAATCTTGGAAACACTTCCAACACACATCGTCACCTCACCCTTAGATAGTCTCCGTTTATTCCGTAGCTTTTATTTCGAGTTACCAACATTTAGCAACTAAACCGGTATCTAATACCCAGGTGCTACTAGGAGTACTAGTAAGGTACACATGAATAAAACGTATATCAAATATACTTCTGTTGACGTTGCCAGCCTTCTTATCTACCAAGTATCTAGGGTTGTTCCGCTTCAGCGACCGCTCTCCTCATGATAGAAGCACTTAGTCTCGGGTTTGGGTTCAACCTTGGGTTTCTTCACTGGAGCAGCAACTGGCTTGCCATCCATGAAGTTTCCCTCCTTGCCCTTGCCCTTCTCGAAACTAGTGGTTTTACTAACCATCAACACTTGATGCTCCTTCTTGATTTCTACCTTCGCGGTGTCAAACATCGCGAATAGCTCAGGGATCATTATTTCCATCCCTAGCATTTTATAGTTCATCACGAAGCTCTAGTAGCTTAGTGGCAGTGACTCGGAGAACTATATCAATCACTATCTTATTTGGAAGATCAACTCCCACTCGATTCAAGCGATTGTAGCACCCAGACAATCTGAGCACATGCTCACCGATTGAGCTATTCTCCTTCATCTTGCAGGCAAAGAATCTTGTTGGAGGTCTCATACCTCTCAACACGGGCACGAGCTTGAGATCCCAATTTCAGCTCTTAGAACATCTCATATGTTCCGTGACGTTCAAAACGTTTTGGAGCCTCAATTCTAAGCCGTAATGCATGACGCACTGAACTATCAAGTAGTCATCAGAACGTGCCTGTTAGATGTTCACACCATCTACAGACGACGCTTGAGGGGTTGGTGCACCGAGCGGTGCATTAAGGACATAAACCTTCTGTGCAGCAATGAGGACAATCCTCAGATCACGGACCCAGTCCGCATTATTGCTACCATCATCTTTCAACTCTATTTCTCTAGGAACATATATAAAAATTCAAGGGAGCTACAGCACGAGCTAGTAATCTACAACATAATTTGCAAAGACATTTTGACTATGTTCATGATAATGAGTTTAGTTAATCATATTACTTAAAAAACTCCCACTCAAATTGATATCCCTCTGGTCATTCGAGTGTCACATGATCCAAATTCACCAACCCACGTCCGATCATCACGTGAGATGAGGTGGTTTCAATGGTGAACATCTTCATGTTGATCATATCTACTATATGACTCATGTTCGACCTTTCGGTCTGTTGTGTTCCGAGGCCATGTCTGTACATGCTAGGCTCGTCAAGTTTAACCCGAGTGTTCCGCATGTGCAACACTAGCTTGCACCCATTGTATGTGAACGTAGAGTCTATCACACCCGATCATCACGTGGTGTCTCGAAACGACGAACTTTCGCAATGGTGCACACTCGGGGAGAACACAATTTTATCTTGAAATTTTAGTGAGGGTTCACCTTATAATGCTACCGTCGTCCTAAGCAAAATAAGATGCATAAAAGGATTAACATCACATGAAATCATAAGTGACATGATATGGCCATGAACTTGTGCGTTTGATCTCCATCTCCAAAGCACCGGCATGATCTCCATCGTCACCGGCATAACACCATGATCTCCATCATCTTGATCTCCATCAATGTGTCGCCATGAGGTTGTCGCGTCGACTGTTGCTTCCACGACTATTGCTAACTCATAGCGATAAAGTAAAGCAAAAACGGCGAAAATAATTAAAGACAACCCTATGGCTCCTGCCGGTTGCCGTACTCATTGACATGCAAGTCGTGATATTATATACAATACATGATCATCTCATACATCACATATATCTCATCATGTAATTGGCCATATCACATCACAACATACCCTGCAAAAACAAGTTAGACGTCCTCTAATTGTTGTTGCATGTTTTACGTGGCTGCTACGGGTATCTAGCAAGAACGATTCTTACCTACGCAAAAACCACAACGGTGATACACAAATTGCTATTCAACCTTCTCAAGGACCGCCTTTGTCGAATCCGATCCAACTAAAGTAGGAGAGACAGACACCCGCCAGCCATCTTTATGCAATGAAGTTACATGTCAGTTGATGGAACCGGTCTCTCGTAAGCGTACGAGTAAGGTTGGTCTGGGCCGCTTCATCCCACAAAACCGCTGAATCAAGAAAAGACCAAGGGAGGAAGAAGTCTGAGCATCAACGCCAACAAACTCCTTTGTGTTCTACTTGTGATCTCATCTACACATAGACCTAGCTCATGATGCCACTGTTGGGGAACGTTGCATGGTAAACAAAAATTTTCCTACGCACACGCAAGATCTATCCATGGTGATGAGCATCTACGAGAGGGAGAGTGGATCTACATACCCTTGTAGATCGCTAAGCGGAAGCGTTAAGAAACGCGGTTGATGTAGTCGAACGTCTTCGCGATCCAAATCGCAAGCCATCCCGTGATCCCATCACGATCCGTCTCGCGATCCAATCACGGTCCTTCCAATCTAGTGCCGAACGGACGGCACCTCCGCGTTTAGCACACGTACAGCTCGATGAAGATCTCCGCCTTCTTGATCCAGCAAGAGGGGGTGGAGAGGTAGATGAGTTCTCCGATAACACGACGGCGTGGTGGCGGTGGTGGTGGTGCTATCCCGGCAGGGCTACGCCTAGCGCTATCGAAACCGCGAACGGAGGAGAAAACGATCTAGGGAGAGAGAGGGGCGCCAAGGGCTTTGTGTGTGCTCTTGGGGCGCCCCCTCCCCTCTATATATAGGTGGAGGGGCGTGGAGATCAGCCCCTCCAAGCCCTAGGGCGCAGCCAAGGGGGAGGAGTTGGACTCCTAGTCCAATTCCCTCCCTTTCCATAAACAGGTGGACTTTCCACCTCTCCCAAGCCACATGGGCCTTGAGGGACTTGTGCGCCTAGCCCAATAAGGCCAGGGCACCTCCCCTCAGCCCATGCAAACCCTTGGGACGTGGTGGAACCCTTGGTGGACTTCCGGACTCCTCCGAAAGTTTCCGGAACCTTCTAGAAGCTTCCCGGTACAATACCGGAAAAACCCAAAACTTTTCCGGTCGCCAAAATATGACTTCCCATATATAAATCTTTACCTACGGACCATTCCGGAGCTCCTCGTGACGTCCGGGATCTCATCCGGGACTCCTAACAACCTTCGGTCACCAACATACATAACTCAATAATACCGAAGCGTCACCGAACGTTAAGTGTGCAGATCCTGCGGGTTCGAGAACTATGTAGACATGACCGAGACACCTCTACGGTCAATAACCAATAGCGGGACCTGGATGCGCATATTGGTTCCTACGTATTCTACTAAGATCTTTATCGGTTGAACCTCTATGTCAAGGATTCAATTAATCCCGTATGCAGTTCCCTTTGTTCTTCGGTATATTACTTGCCCGAGATTCGATCGTCGGTATCTCTATACCTAGTTCAATCTCGTTACTGGCAAGTCTCTTTACTCGTTCCGTAATACAAGATCATGTGGCTAACTCTTTAGTCACTTTGCTTGCAAGGCTCATTATGATGTTGTATTACCGAGTGGGCCCTGAGATACCTCTCCGTCACACGGAGTAACAAATCCTAGTCTTGATCCATGCCAACTCAACAGACACCCTCGGAGATACCTGTAGAGCACCTTTATAGTCACCCAGTTACGTTGCGATGTTTGATACACACAAGGTACTCATCCGGTGTCAGTGAGTTGCATGATCTCATGGTCATAGGAACAGATACTTTGACATGCAGAAAACTATAGCAATAAACTGACACGATCATATGCTATGTTCATAGTTTGGGTCTTGTCCATCACATCATTCTCCTAATGATGTGATCCCGTTATCAAATGACATCTCATGTCTATGGCTAGGAAACCTTAACCATCTTTGAGCAACGAGCTAGTCTAGTAGAGGCTTACTAGGGACACTTTGTTGTCTATGTACCCACACATGTATCTGAGTTTCCGAATGATACAATTATAGCATGGATAATAAACGATTATCATAAACAAGGAAATATGATAATAACTAATTTATTATTGCCTCTAGGGCATATTTCCAACAAGCATAACACGGGGCATGTTGCAGTCCCATTAAATGGTTTTTTCTAGCATAACCATATTTTCGATGGGCCTATGCTCTCTTGCCTTATCCTCTCCATCACGAGTCTTCTTTTTTCTATGTCGTCTTTTTCTCTTGCATCTCTTGATCTAGACCGAGACCGGCAGATCTGGCTGGTATGTGTTGCGTTGCTACAGCGGAGCACCGGCTGGTGTAGAGCATGCCACCACCTCTGTCGTCTGCTGCAGGGGAGCATGTTGCGGTGCTACTGCGGGCAGAGCTGGGACTGCTCACAATCTCACCCAATCTCTGAAAAACGGGGAATGTTGCACAGGACGTCATGTCTATAAAACATGCAGGATGTTGCGAAGGACGTCATCAAGTGAATACTGCTCCTGCAACAGGGGTTGTGTTAAGATGAGGTTTGCAAAGTGGGTCATGTTGCAATGAAGGTTGGACAGAGGAGGCGGATGATCGCTCGGTCCACATCATACGCATCAGACGGCTCGCGACCCAGCTGAATCTAAAAGATCATCAACGGACACATAGTACGCCCCATACTTCATGTGTGAGACTTTTCTCACGTTAGGGTCTAATATGTGCATGCAAGGTTTGAAAAACATGAAAATTTCTATTCTATTCTCTGGCAAGCATGAATCTTTGTCAAATAAACCCTCTACCCAGAGTTACGATCAGAACTACACCCATCCAATTCTAATTGCCAAAAAGAAACTAAGTGGCATGTGGCGCAAAGGCCTTTTCCACCAGAAGGTGTGAAGGAAAAATCCTATATGATGCGTTCTGCATCATAGTTGACCTTTCCGCACATGAGTGGAGAGTGAGCAATGAGCTGGGCAGGTCCGTTAAGGTGTTCCAGCGATCCTGGTTTTCAGAACCTTCTTGGAGGTACTAAGCCGGTTTTTACCCTTTTTGGGAACCTTCTAGGAGGTTCATGAACCGAGTTTTTTGGTTTTACTTTTACTTTTACCTTTTCTTTACTTTCCATTTTTGTTTATTTGTTTTCCTTTTCATGTTTATTTTTATTTTTCAAATCATGTTCGCATTTTTAGAAAATTGTCACGTTCTCAAAAATGTACAGGTTTTCAAAAAAATCATAAATTCAAAAAGGTTCACATTTTCAAAACATGTTTTGGAATTTCAACAATGTTCGTGGTTTTTTTCAAAAAACCGTTCAGAATTTCAAAATTGTTCCTGTTTTCAAATTGTTCTAAAAAATTCAAAAAATGTTCATGCTTTCAAAATATATTTGGGAATTTGAAAAATGTTCCTTCTTAAAAAATTCAAAGAATGTTCCCATTATCAAATTTTGGGCACAAATTAAAAATTGTATGTGTTTTTCAAAAAATGTTTGTGTTTTGAAAAATTGTCCCCTTCTTTTAGTGTTTAGGTTTTCAAAAATTGTTCTCATTTTTTCCTAAACTTGTTTAAAAATTGTCAAAATAATTGAAGTAGATATTTCCATATTACTTCAAAAAAACGAACTTAAAAGACCCCAGGGAAACCGCTAATCCTAAATAAAACAGTACGGTGGCCCAATGCTATAGTACCGACGCGAATCTCTCGCTACTGCGACTGTCGCTACGGTCCCTTGTAAATGGGGCGGCCCAACCGTGGCCCCCCTTCAGAATTCGGGCGCTGTTGGACGCTAAGAGCGTCGTATCAGATGTCTTAGTGTGATTTTCACCTGAAGTTCGTGCTAAGTCATGTTGTCAATGACGAAGCACATAGTCTAGCCAAGTTTGCTCCTTATGTATGTGATGCACATTTAGTTTGGGCAATACTATGATCAGAACCGTATCCCACATCCTGTTGTGTTTGATGAATAAAACTTGGTTTACTCCTAAAAAAACCTGAATCATATTGTCAAAAATTTCCTGGCTTAAGTCTAGCCGTAGCACTGAACAAAGGAGTAGATTCGACCATCATAATCATCATCATCATCATCATTACAAGTGCCTAAACTATGGCATGTGAGTAGGCCCCCCTCAAAGATGACCTTGGTACCCCTATATAGCACAGCTTATGGAAGGCCTCCATGTTTGGTGTGTGGGGCATACATGAATTAAAGTCAGTTCTGTGCTGTTAGGGACGGAGCCAGGATTCACGCATGGAGGGGGCACAACTTTCTGTTTGAAATATGCCCTAGAGGCAATAATAAAATGGTTATTATTACATTTCCTAGTTCATGATAATCGTTTATTATCCATGCTATAATTTTATTGATTGGAAACTCAAATACATGTGTGGGTACATAGACAACACTGTGTCCCTAGTATGCCTCTAATAGACTAGCTCGTTGATCAAAGATGGTCAAGGTTTCCTAGCCATAGACATGAGATGTCATTTGATAACGGGATCACATCATTAGGAGAATGATGTGATGGACAAGACCCAAACTATGAACGTAGCATATGATCGTGTCAGTTTATTGCTATTGTTTCTGCATGTCAAAGTATCTATTCCTATGACCATGAGATCATGCAACTCACTGACACCGGAGGAGTACCTTGTGTGTATCAAACGTCGCAATGTAACTGGGTGACTATAAAGGTGCTCTACAGGTATCTCCGAGGGTGTCTGTTGAGTGGGCATGGATCAAGACTGGGATTTGTTACTCCGTGTGACGGAGAGGTATCTCAGGGCCCACTCGGTAATACAACATCACAATAAGCCTTGCAAGCAAAGTGACTAAAGAGTTGTCCACGGGATCTTGTATTACGGAACCAGTAAAGAGACTTGCCGGTAACGAGATTGAACTAGGTATAGAGATACCGACGATCGAATCTCGGGCAAGTAACATACCGAAGAACAAAGGGAACAACATACGGGATTAACTGAATCCTTGACATAGAGGTTCAACCGATAAAGATCTTCGTAGAATATGTAGGAACCACTATGGGCATCCAGGTCCCGCTATTGGTTATTGACCGTAGAGGTGTCTCGGTCATGTCTACATATTTCTCGAACCCGCAGGGTCTACACACTTAACGTTCGGTGACGTTTCGGTAGTATTGAGATATATGTGTTGGTGACCGAAGGTTGTTTGGAGTCCCGGATGAGATCCCGTACGTCACGAGGAGCTCCGGAATGGTCCGGAGGTAAAGATTTATATATAGGAAGTTGGTATTTGACTTCCGGAAAAGTTCCGGAATTTACCAGGGTTACCGGAAGGGTTCCGGGGGTCCACTGGGTGGGCCCACCCACCCCAAAGGGCCCCATGGGTTGTGGGAGGAGGCAGACCAGCCCCTGGTGGGCTGGCCGAACCCCCCACCAAGGCCCATGCGGCTGGGGTGTGGGAAAAAGGAAACCTCAAAGTGGGGGAAGGAAAATCCAAGTAGGAAAGGAATCCTACTTGGAGTAGGATTGGAGGGAGGCTTGGCCTCCACCTCCTGTTCGGCCGACCCTTAGGGGAAACCCTAGGGCGGCTCTCTTCTCCCTCCCTCCTATATATACTAGAGTATAGAGGCCCCCCCAAAACACACGGCCACGTGCTAGTTCTCTATTCTCTAGTTCCTCCACCAAATAGATTCCGGTAGTGCTTAGGCGAAGCCCTGCCGAGATAACTCCACCACCACCACCACGCCGTCATGCTGCTGGAGATCTCATCTACCTCTCCGCCCCCTCTTACTAGATCAAGAAGGCGGAGATCGTCATCGAGCTGTACGTGTGCTGAACGCGGAGGTGCCGTCCGTTCGGTGCTAGATCGGGACGGATCGTGATTGGATCGCGGGACGGCTTGCGATTTGGATCGCGAAGACGTTCGACTACATCAACCGCGTTTCTTAACGCTTCCCGCTTAGCGATCTACAAGGGTACGTAGATCCACTCTCCCTCTTGTAGATGCTCATCACCATGGATAGATCTTGCGTGTGTGTAGGAAAAATTTTGTTTCACATGCAACTTTCCCCTACAGTGGCATCATGAGCTAGGTCTATGCGTAGATGAGATCTCGAGTAGAACGCAAAGGAGTTTGAGGGCGTTGATATTCAGATTGCTTCCCTCCTTAGTCTTTTCTTGATTCAGCGGTATTGTGGGATGAAGCAGCTTGGACCAACCTTCCTCGTCCACGTACGAGAGACCGGTTCCATCGACTGACATGTAACTTTCTTGCATAAGATGGTTGGCGGGTGTCTGTCTCTCCCACTTTAGTTGAATCGGATTTGACAGAGGCGGTCCTTGTAGAAGGCAAAATAGCAACTTGTATATCACCGTTGTGGTTTTGCGTAGGTAAGAATCGTTCTTGCTAGATACCCATAGCAGCCACGTAAAACATGCAACAACAAATTAGAGGACGTCTAACTTGTTTTTGCAGGGTATGATGTGATATGATATGGCCAGAAAAATGATGAGATATATGTGATGTATGAGATGATCATGTTTTGTATAGATTATCATGACTTGCATGTCGATGAGTACGGCAACTGGCAGGAGCCATAGGGTTGTGTTTAATTCATTTTCGCCGTTTTTGCTTTACTTTATCGCTATGAGTTAGCAATAGTTGTAGAAGCAATAGTTGGCGCGACAACCTCATGGTGACACGTTGATGGAGATCATGGTGTCATGCCGGTGACGATGGAGATCATGCCGGTGCTTTGGAGATGGAGATCAAAAGCACAAGATCATGGCCATATCATGTCACTTATGATTTGCATGTGATGTTAATCCTTTTTATGCATCTTATTATGCTTAGGACGACGGTAGCATTATAAGGTGATCCGTCACTAAAATTTCAAGATAAAAATTGTGTTCTCCCCGAGTGTGCACCGTTGCGAAAGTTCGTCGTTTCGAGACACCACGTGATGATCGGGTGTGATAGACTCTACGTTCGCATACAACGGGTGCAAGCCAGTGTTGCACATGCGGAACACTCGGGTTAAACTTGACGAGCCTAGCATGTACAGACATGGCCTCCGAACACAAGAGACCGAAAGGTCGAACATGAGTCATATAGTAGATATGATCAACATGGAGATGTTCACCATTGAAACCACCTCATCTCATGTGATGATCGGACTTGGGTTGGTGGATTTGGATCATGTCACACTTAGACAACCTGAGGGATGTTGATTTGAGTGGGAGTTCTTAAGTAATATGATTAATTGAACTCATTATCATGAACATAGTCAAAGTGACTTTGCAAATTATGTTGTAGATCAATAGCTCGCGCTGTAGCTCCCCTGTTTTTATACGTTCCTAGAGAAAATAGAATTGAAAGATGATGGTAGCAATAATGCGGACTGGGTCCGTGATCTGAGGATTGTCCTCATTGCTGCACAGAAGGCTTATGTCCTTAATGCACCGCTCGGTGCGCCACCCCCTCAAGCGTCGTTTGTAGATGTTGTGAACATCTGACAGGCACGTTCTGATGACTACTTGATAGTTCAGTGCATCATGCATTACGGCTTAGAATTGAGGCTCCAAAACATTTTGAACGTCACGGAACATATGAGATGTTCTAAGAGCTGAAATTGGGATCTCAGGCTCGTGCCCGTGTTGAGAGGTATGAGACCTCCAACAAGATTCTTTGCCTGCAAGATGAAGGAGAATAGTTCAAGCGGTGAGCATGTGCTCAGATTGTCTGGGTGCTACAATCGCTTGAATCGAGTGGGAGTTGATCTTCCAGATAAGATAGTGGTTGATATAGTTCTCCAAGTCACTGCCACAAAGCTACTAGAGCTTCGTGATGAACTATGAAATGCCAGGGATGGAAATAATGATCCCCGAGCTATTCGCGATGTTTGAAACAGCGAAGGTAGAAATCAAGAAGGAGCATCAAGTGTTGATGGTTAGTAAAACCACTAGTTTCGAGAAGGGCAAGGGCAAGGAGGGAAACTTCATGGATGGCAAGCCAGTTGCTGCTCCAGTAAAGAAACCCAAGGTTGAACCCAAACCCGAGACTGAGTGCTTCTATTATGAGGAGAACGGTCGCTGAAGCGGAACAACCCTAGATACTTGGTAGATAAGAAGGTTGGCAACGTCAACGGAAGTATATTTGATATACGTATTATTGATGTGTACCTTACTAGTACTCCTAGTAGCACCTGGGTATTAGATACCGGTTCAGTTGCTAATGTTAGTAACTTGAAATAAAAGCTACGGAATAAACGGAGACTAGCTAAGGGCGAGGTGACGATGTGTGTTGGAAGTGTTTCCATGGTTGATGTGATCACCATCGCATGCTCCCTCTACCTTCGGGATTAGTGTTGAACCTAAATAATTGTTATTTGATGTTTGCGTTGAGCATGAACATGATTGGATCGTGTTTATTGCAATACGGTTATTCATTTTAAGTCAAAAAATAATGGTTATTCTGTTTACATGAATAATACCTTCAATGGTCATGCACCGAATGTGAATGGTTCATTGAATCTCGATCGTAGTGATACACATGTTCATAATATTGATGCCAAAAGATGCAAAGTTAATAATGATAGTACCACATACTTGTGGCACTGCCGCTAAAGGTCATATTGGTGTAAAGCGCATGCAGAAACTCCATGCTGATGGATCTTTGGACTCACTCGATTTCGAATCGGTTGAGACATGCGAACCATGCCTCATGGGCAAGATGACTAAAACCCTGTTTTCCGGCTTGATGGAGCGGGCAAGTGACTTATTGGAAATGATACATGTTGATGTATGCGGTCCAATGAGTGTTGGAGCATGCGGTGGATATCGCTATTTTCTTACCTTCACTGATGATTTGAGTAGATATGGGGGTATTTACTTAATGAAACACAAGTGTCAAACGTTTGAAAAAGTTCAAACAAATTCAGAGTGAAGTTTGAGATCATCGTGACAAGAAGATAAAATGTCCATGATATGATCGTGGAGGTAAATATCTGAGTTACGCGTTTGGTATACAACTCAAGACAATGTGGAAGTTGTTTCACAACTCACGCCACCTGGAACACCATAGTGTGATGGTGTGTCCGGACGTCGTAGTCATGCTCTATTGGATATGGTGCGTACTATGATGTCTCTTATCGATTTGCCACTATCGTTTTGGGGTTATGCATTAGAGACAACTACATTCACTTTCAATAGGGCACCATCTAAGTCCGTTGAGATGACACCATATGAATTTTGGTTTGGCAGAAACCTAAGCTGTCATTTCTTAATGTTTGGGGCTGCGACGCTTATGTGAAAAAGGTTTCAACCTAAATGAGCTCGAACCCAAAGCGGATAAATGCATCTTCATAGAATACCCTAAGGTAACAGTTGGGTATACCTTCTATCTCAGATCCAAAGGCAAAGTGATTGTTGCAAAAACGGGTCCTTTCTCGAGAAAGAGTTTCTCTCGAAAGAATTGAGTGGGAGGAAAAGTAGAACTAGATGAGGTTATTGAACCGTAACTTCAGTTGGATGGTGGCACGGCACAAAAAGATGTTTCTGCGGCACCTACACCAAATTGAAGAGGAAGCTAATGATGATGATCATGAAACTTCGGATCAAGTTACTACCGAATCTCGTAGGTCGACAAGGACACGTACTGCCCTGAGTGGTACGGCAATCATGTCTTGGAAATCATGTTGTTAGACAACAATGAGCCTACAGACTATGAAGAAGTGATGGTGGGCCCGGATTCCAACAAATGGCTAGGAGCCATGAAATCCGAGAAAGGATCCATGTATGAAAACCAAGTATGGACTTTGGTAGACTTGCCTGTTGAACGGTAGGCAGTTGAGTACAAATGGACCTTTAAGAAGAAGACAGACGCTGATGGTAAATGTCACCATTTATAAAGCTCGACTTGTCGCAAATAAGTTTCTGACAAGTTCAAGGAGTTAACTACGATGAGACTTTCTCACCCGTAGCGATGCTAAAAGTCTGTTGGAATTATGTTAGCAGTTGCTGCATTTTTCGATTATGAAATCTAGCAGATGGATGTCAAAACATCGTTTCCTTAACGGTTTCCTTGAGGAAAGGTTGTATGTGATACAACCGGAAGGTTTTGTCAGTCCTAAGGATGCTAAAATGTATGCAAGCTCCAGCGATCCTTCTATGGACTGGAGCAAGCATCTCGGAGTTGGAATATATGCTTTGATGAGGTGATAAAAGCTATTGGGTTTATACAAAGTTTATAAGAAACTTGTATTTACAAGAAAGTGAGTGGGAGCACTATAGAATTTCTAATAAGTATATGTGGATGACATATTGTTGATCGGAAATAATGTAGAATTTCTGGAATGCATAAAGGGTTGTTTCAAAGGAGTTTTTCAAAGGAAAACCTGAATGAAGCTACTTAAATATTGGGCATCAGGATCTATAGAGATAGATCAAGACGTCTGATAAGACTTTCAATGAGTACATACCTTGACAAGATTTTGAAAGAGTTCAAAATGGATCAGTCAAAGAAAGACTTCTTGCCTGATTTGTAAGGTGTGGAGTTGAGTGAGACTCAAAGCTCGACATGTTGGAACACGCAGTACGCTACGCTAGCGCCAAATAAAATTTTCTACCGCGCACCCAAGAACATGCTGCTGGAAATAGATCACGGGATCGGGATTACCACTAGACGCGCAGTCACCGCAGTGGAAGTAGAGTTGGTGATGCGTGTAGTCGATCAGCCAATTTGTCTCCTCCTCGTGTAGCTGATCTCCCACGAACAGCTCCTCGCGGATCCCTCGAACAGTTCCTCACGGATCCCTCGAATGGTTCGTCCAAGCACCGCAGATGCGATGCCTCCAAGGTATCCACACGTACGGGGGCAGCGTCGGGCGGCGGACAGCTAGGTCCGATCGCATGGCATGGTGGCGTGGGCAGTGGCGGTGGCTGTCGACGGGAGGAAAAGATCAACCCTGAAAGGTGCGCCCACTCCCCTTTATATAGACCTCCGAAGTGGGCTCAACACTTGAGGCCCACGACGAGTCTAGTCCCATTTTCCATTCGGATCCAATCCGAATGGGCTGCAATCCCTTAAGTGTGTGACCCTATAGGTTCACGTACACATGGACACTACCCAAGTCGATAGTCGGTAGCGGCTCCTAGCAGAACGTGCCAACTCCCATGTGTGCGCAAAGTCGTTAGATGAACCTCGACAATGTGTCATATACAACATTCCTTTTGACTCATGATATAGGTTGTAGAGCTCAAGGCGAGTACTTGTCACCCTTGTGGTAGCTCGACATCTCTTCTCGAAACCGTGATGCAGATTCCCGAACTGGGTTAACACTTAACCCATGTCGCATGGCCATGCTTTTTGAATCTGATCACACGAGAGGGCCCAGAGAATATCTCTCCTCACGGAGGGGCAAATCCCATCTTGATTAACCATGTCTCGCGGCATGTCTCACGACTCACCCGAAAGCTACCTTTATAACTACCCAGTTACGGAGTAGCGTTTGATAGACCCTAAGTAAGTCGATCCTCATCCCGAGAACATGCGATGACCTCAGGTCTAGGACATGGCATATACATTGTGCTTGAGACTAACAGATGACATTATCTCGCTGTGTCTCAAAGTGGGTCTATCCGACTCGGTGATCTCAATCCCCGAGTCCATACTATCAGTTTAGCATCTCTATGCACATGACTTGTGAAACGTAGTCATCAACTGAATCGTATACTAGTAAAGGATATGTGTCCGCATAACCTTAACAACTAGGGACTATTAGAACAATCACCATACTATATATAGTCTCACAAATAAGTCACATACTTATTGATACATATCACTGATGATGTTCAAGGTGAATACAAAATACTCATGAATACATAGGAAACGAAATCATCACATGATTGCCTCTAGGGCATATCTCCAACAGTCTCCCACTTGCACTAGAGTCAATCATCTAGGCATCGTATGCCCATGGACCTCATGTGCATCTCATGCTTCGACTGCGGGAGAGGCTTCGTTAATGGATCAGCAACATTTGCTTCCGTGTGTATCTTGCATATGTTTATATCGCCTCTCTCGACAATGTCGCGAATGAGGTTAAAACGCCTGAGTATGTGTTGGGTTCTATGATGGTTCCGTGGTTCCTTGACTTGTGCAATAGCACCACTATTATCACAATAGAGGTCCAACGGATTGGACGAGTCCTGAACCACTCCAAGATCAGAAATAAAATTCTTCACCCAAACACCTTCTTTTGCAGCTTCAGAAGCCGCAATGTACTCAGCCTCCGTTGTAGAATCAGCTACCGTATCTTGCTTGGCACTCCTCTAGCTCACTGCTCCTCCGTTCAGAATGAACACAAATCCAGATTGCGATCAACTATCATCTCTATCGGTTTGGAAACTAGCATGAGTGTAACTCTTTACAATGAGCTCATCCTCACCTCCATAAACTAGGAACATATCCTTTGTTCTTCTCAAGTATTTAAGGATATTCTTTACCGATGTCCAGTGACTCTCACCTGGATCAGCCTGGTATCTACCTACTATGCTTAGAGCAAAGCTAACATCGGGACGAGTACATACCATAGCATACATGATGGACCCGACAGCCGAAGCATACGGAATCCCATCCATGCGTCTTTGCTCATCAGGAGTCGAAGGACTCTGAGTCTTGCTAATACTAATGCCATGTGACATGGGCAAGAACCCTTTCTTGGCATCTTGCATGTTGAACCGCTTCAACACCTTGTCTATATACGTACTTTGGCTTAATCCAATAAGCCTTCTCGATCTATCTCTATAGATCTTGATTCCCAGAATATAAGCTGCTTCTCCCAAGTCTTTCATCGAAAAACTATTTTTCAATGAGTCCTTGATAGATTCAAGCATTTGAACATCATTTGCAATCAACAATATGTCATCCACATACAGGATCAGAAATGTAACTGAGCTCCCACTGACCTTCCTGAATACACAATGATCATAGTCATTCTTGATGAAGCCAAACTCTTTGACCGCTTCATTAAAACGAATGTTCCAATTCCGAGATGCTTGCCACAATCCATAAATGGATCTCTGAAGCTTGCATACCTTTCCCGCATTCTTTGGATCGACAAAACCCTCGGGCTGTGTCATATACACGTCCTCAGTTAAATTTCCATTAAGGAAAGCCGTTTTGACATCCATCTGCCATATCTCATAGTCAAAATATGCAGCTATAGCAAGAATGATCCGAATTGATTTAGGCATCGCTACCGGTGAATAAGTCTCACCGTAGTCAACTCCTTGAACTTGTCGATAACCTTTAGCGACAAGTCGAGCCTTATGGACTGTAACATTTCCATCCATATCAGTTTTCTTCTTAAAGATCCATTTGCACTCAATGGCTCGAACGCCATCTAGCGGATCAGCCAAGTTCCAAACTTGATTGTCATCCATGGACTTTAATTCGGATCTCATGGCCTCAAGCCATAACTCGAAATCATGGCTCACCATCGCTTCCGCATATGTGGTCGGTTCGTTGTTCTCCAAGAACAACACATTGCAGTCGTGCATATTGCGCAGCCTTTCCGACCTACGTGGAACCGGCGCGGATTCCACTACGGGTTCCCTGACTAACTCCGGCGTGATTGAATCACCTGTCGGAACGTCCCCGTGTGGCTCTCGAATTTCTTCGAGTCGGACCGATCTCCCACTAGCCTTCCGATTGAGAAACTCTTTCTCAAGGAAAACTCCATGTCGAGCGACAAACACTTTGCCCTCTTCACGGTTGTAGAAGTAATATCCCAAGGTTTCCCTAGGATATCCCACGAATATGCACTTGTCTGACTTGGGTGTGAGCTTGTCCGACTGGAGTCGCTTGACATATGCTTCACAACCCCAAATCTTTAGAAAAGACAAGCTATGACTCTTTGCAGTCCATATCTCATATGGTGTCTTATCTACGGACTTTGATGGTACCCTGTTTAGTGTGAAAGTTGCGGTTTCTAGAGCGTATCCCCAAAATGACAAGGGTAAATCCGACTGACTCATCATCGATCGGACCATGTCTAACAAAGTCCGATTCCTCCATTTCGACACACCATTTCTCTGTGGCGTACCTGGAGGAGTGAGTTGTGGAACTATTCCACGGTTCTTCAGATGATCATCAAACTCCTGGCTCATATACTCACCGCCACGATCAGATTGTAGAAGCTTGATTGTCTTGCCGATTTGATTTTCCACTTCGTTCTGAAACTCCTTGAACTTTTCAAAAGTTTCTGACTTGTGCCTCATCAAGTAGACATATCCATATCTACTAAAGTCGTCTGTAAAAGTCACAAAGTATTGGAAACCACCTCTAGCTGTCGTGCTCATTGGTCCACATACATCACTATGTATAAGTTCCAATAGCTCAGACGCCCTCTCACAACTCTTTGCAAAAGGAGTCTTAGTCATCTTGCCGAGTAGGCAGGACTCACATGTCTCAAATGATTCAAAATCAAATGATGTTAGAATTCCATCATCATGGAGCTTCTTCATGCGCTTTTAACTAATGTGTCCTAGTCGACAATGCCAGATGTAAGTTGGATTTATCTCGTTAGGCTTATGCCTTTTAACATTTATGTTATAGACTGATTCACCTTCAAGATCTAATATAAATAACCCGTTCACAACAGGCGCAAAGCCATAAAACATTTTATTCAAGTAAATAGAACAACCATTGTCCTTAATACTGAATTCATAACCTTGCCTCATCAAACATGAGGCCGAAATAATGTTTCGACTCAATGCAGGAGCATAATAACAATTATCAAGTTCCATTACAAATCCTGAAGGTAAATTAAGTTGCATGGTGCCGACGGCTAATGCAGCAACTCTTGCTTTATCCCCGACGCGTATGTCAACTTCTCCTCTTGCAACATTCCTAGTCCTTCTTAGCCCCTGCATCGAGTTGCATATGTGAACAACCGATCCGGCATCATATACCCTAGAGCTACTAGAAATATCAGCAAGAAAAATGTCTATAACATATACAACAAGTGTACCTGAAGAAGAAGTCACACTTCCAGTCTTCTTGCCTATCTGGGCAAGCCACTTGCTGCAGTTCCTCTTCCAGTGACCGGTTTCCTTGCAGTGAAAGCAAACGGTCCCCGTGTTTGGTCCCGACTTGGGCACGGCGGCGACAGTAGGAGTTGCCTCCTTGCCCTTTGCCTTAGTCTTTTTCTTTGACCATCTCTTCTTGAACTTTGTCGTGTTCTGCACCATCAACACTTGATGCGTGCCTTTCTTAATATCCTGCTCTGCCACTTTTAGCATCCCATGCAATTCAGTGAGCTTCTTTTCCATGCCGTGCATATGGAAGTTCGAGATGAACGCCCCATAGCTAGTCGGAAGAGAAGTCAGAATTGTATCCGTGGACAATTCGTCCCCAAGTGGGAAGCCTAACCGATCCAAAGCTTGCATGTATCCGATCATCTTGATCACATGCGGGCTCAGTGGATCACCCTCTTTCAGCTTACAATCCATCAAGGATCGCCAGACGTTGAACCTTTCGGTCCTTGCCTGCATCTGAAACATGCTCTTGAGGTTCTCGATCATATCGAAAGCCTCAATGTTTTCGAAATGCTGCTGCAGATCGGGCTCCATAGAAGCCAGCATGAGACAGCTGATCTCATTTGACTCATCAATGAGTTTCTGGTGGGCATTCCTGGCCGTGGCATTAGCGTTCTCGGCAGGTTCCTCTGGAAGGGGTTCCTCTAGAACATGTTCCTTTTTATCATGCCTGAGAACAATTCTCAGATTTCTATACCAGGTGGTAAAGTTTGTTCCATTCAGTTTATCCTTTTCTAGGATTGATTTCAATGAGAAACTGGGTTGAGCACGTGGTGCCATTGATCTACAACAGAAATATGCAAAACACTAAGACATGTATTCATAAAGAGTAATTCAAATTAAATATTTTAATAAGAACATTACTCCCACTAAAATCAACATCCCTCTGTTGATTCTTAGTGATTCAAGATCCAAGATCCACATGTCAACTAGTGAGCTTTTGCATCACCGCTAGAAGACTAGATCACTCGGTAAGCAACACTTGCTAGATCACTCGGACATCTCATGCCACGCCAACTCTTATGCCTCGAGGCCCAAAACTATTTTGATAGCCACGACAAGTTAACCAATGCTTCGCTCGTAAGTGTCCGACACAAACACACCACGTTAAGGAGAATTAGCAGCACCCTAATTTTATAGGCCCACCACTAAAAATACTTAACATGTGATGTTGCAGCAATTGGGGAGGCAATTTTACTTGACATTCTTTGAGGGATCACCCGACTTAATAACATCTATCATGCAAAAGAAGGGCGCATAAAAGGGATAAACTTTCACATGCAGTTTATATATGTGTGATATGGTATAGCCCCTTTCATCAACGCATGGTGATCTCCATCTCCACGTGCGCTGCATGCCCATGGCAATCTCCATCTCCATGCATGGTTGCCCTTGTGGTGATCTCCATCTCCACACATGGTGTCAACCGCCAAGTGTTACATAAGATACTATGCTATTACAAACTAATAGCTATGTGAGTAAATTACATTACAAGGCATCTCATGTTGACACGCATGTCATTATTACAATAATGGGACAACCATATGGCTCCAGCCGGTTGCCGCACTCATGACACACAGATCATGATTTAATAATTTACAAGCAACATTCATGGGCTATACCAAATCACAAGCATTCCCTGCAAAAACAAGTCAGACGTTCTACCACCGAAAATAAAACTGTCTGAAACTCTATTTTCCAAGAGGATTTTGACCTCAGAAATATCTCTGAAAATGGCTAAGCCATTGCAGGTCAAATGCATCTTTTCGTTCCCTTCAGTTTGACAGGTCGTGGAGCGAAAACGGAGTTCGTATGCAAAAGTTATGCCCGTTTTACTGTGACCCCTCCAATAGATTCCAGCACTACGGAAATCACATTTCCACGGTGTCGATCTTTGCTCCGGTTCGATCAATCTCATTGATCTTCGCGTGCTGCATCTGGATTTACGTTCCACTGTCTACCCCGATGGCAGAAATCGACCGGTAGGGTAATTCGTGTCACGACCTCTGCATCACGATCACGGAATCAAGATCACGAAACCAACCGTTAACACTGACGTGCACAGCCGATCTCATCGACCCGCACCTCAACCGATCTACATATCTCATATGCAAATCACCGAATCTATCACCACACTGCGGAGGCTTTGATACCAGTGTTGGAACACGCGGTACGCTACGCTAGCGCCAAATAAAATTTTCTACCGCGCACCCAAGAACATGCTGCTGGAAATAGATCACGGGATCGGGTTTACCACTAGACGCGCAGTCGCCGCAGCGGAAGTAGATTTGGTGATGCGTGTAGTCGATCAGCCGATTCGTCTCCTCCTCGTGTAGCCGATCTCCCACGAACAGCTCCTCGCGGATCCCTCGAACAGTTCCTCACGGATCCCTCGAACGGTTCGTCCAAGCACCGCAGATGCGATGCCTCCAAGGTATCCACACGTACGGGGGCAGCGTCGGGCGGCGGACTGCTAGGTCCGATCGCACGGCATGGTGGCGTGAGGAGTGGCGGTGGCTGTCGACGGGACGAAAAGATCAACCCTGAAAGGTGCACCCACTCCCCTTTATATAGACCTCCGAAGTGGGCTCAACACTTGAGGCCCACGACGAGTCTAGTCCCATTTTCCATTCGGATCCAATCCGAATGGGCTGCAATCCCTTAAGTATGCGACCCTATAGGTTCACGTACACATGGACACGACCCGAGTCGATAGTCGGTAGCGGCTCCTAGCAGAACGTGCCAACTCCCATGTGTGCGCAAAGTCGTTAGATGAACCTCGACAATGTGTCATATACAACATTCCTTTTGACTCATGATATAGGTTGTAGAGCTCAAGGCGAGTACTTGTCACCCTTGTGGTAGCTCGACATCTCTTCTCGAAACCGTGATGCAGATTCCCAAACTGGGTTAACACTTAACCCATGTTGCATGGCCATGCTTTCTGAATCTGATCACACGAGAGGGCCCAGTGAATATCTCTCCTCACGGAGGGGCAAATCCCATCTTGATTAACCATGTCTCGTGGCATGTCTCACGACTCACCCGAAAGCTACCTTTATAACTACCCAGTTACGGAGTAGCGTTTGATAGACCCTAAGTAAGTCTATCCTCATCCCGAGAACATGCGATGACCTCAGGTCTAGGACATGGCATATACATTGTGCTTGAGACTAACAGATGACATTATCTCGCTGTGTCTCAAAGTGGGTCTATCCGACTCGGTGATCTCAATCCCCGAGTCCATACTATCAGTTTAGCATCTCTATGCACATGACTTGTGAAACGTAGTCATCAACTGAATCGTATACTAGTAAAGGATATGTGTCTGCATAACCTTAACAACTAGGGACTATTAGAACAATCATCATACTATATATAGTCTCACAAATAAGTCACATACTTATTGATACATATCACTGATGATGTTCAAGGACAATACAAAATACTCATGAATACATAGGAAACGAAATCATCACATGATTGCCTCTAGGGCATATCTCCAACACGACCACGGCAGAAGAAAGAGAGAGGACGAAGGTCGTCCCCTATGCCTTATCCATAGGCTCTATATAGTATGCCATGCTGTGTACGGCACCTAGTGTGTGCCTTGCCATGAGTCTTTCAAGGGGTACAAGAGTGGTCCAGGAGTGGATCACTAGACAGCGGTCAAAATTATCCTTAGTAACGAGAGGACTAAGGAAATGTTTCTCGGTTATGGAGGTGATAAAGAGTTCGTCGTAAAGGGTTACGTCGATGCAAGCTTTGACACCTATCCGGATGATTCTGAGTAGCAATCCGGATACGTATAGTGGAGCAACCATTTGGAATAGCTCCAAGTCGAGCGTGGTAGTATCTGCAGTATGACATATAGATTTGCAAAGAACACACGGATCTGAATGTTGCAGACCGTTGACTAAAACCTTTCTCACATGCAAAACATGATCGAACCCCATAACTCATTGGGTGTTAGATTCATAACAATGTAAATCACATAGCGATGTGAGCTAGATTATTGACTCTAGTGCAAGTGGGAGACTGTTGGAAATATGCCCTAGAGGCAATAATAAAATGGTTATTATTATATTTCCTTGTTCATGATAATCGTTTATTATCCATGCTATAATTGTATTGATTGGAAACTCAAATACATGTGTGGGTACATAGACAACACTGCGTCCCTAGTATGCCTCTAATAGACTAGCTCGTTGATCAAAGATGGTCAAGGTTTCCTAGCCATAGACATGAGATGTCATTTGATAACGGGATCACATCATTAGGAGAATGATGTGATGGACAAGACAAAAACTATGAACGTAGCATATGATCGTGTCAGTTTATTGCTATTGGTTCTGCATGTCAAAGTATCTGTTCCTATGACCATGAGATCATGCAACTCACTGACACCGGAGGAGTACCTTGTGTGTATCAAACGTCACAACGTAACTGGGTGACTATAAAGGTGCTCTATAGGTATCTCCGAGGGTGTCTGTTGATTGGGCATGCATCAAGACTGAGATTTGTTACTCCGTGTGACGGAGAGATATCTCAGGGCCCACTCGATAATACAACATCACAATAATCCTTGCAAGCAAAGTGACTAAAGAGTTGGCCACGGGATCTTGTATTACGGAACGAGTAAAGAGACTTGCCGGTAACGAGATTGAACTAGGTATAGAGATACCGACGATCGAATCTCGGGCAAGTAACATACCGAAGAGCAAAGGGAACAACATACGGGATTAACTGAATCCTTGACATAGAGGTTCAACCGATAAAGATCTTCGTAGAATATGTAGGAACCACTATGGGCATCCAGGTCCCGCTATTGGTTATTGACAGTAGAGGTGTCTCGGTTATGTCTACATAGTTCTCGAACCCGCAGGGTCTGCACACTTAATGTTCGGTTACGTTTCGGTAGTAGTGAGATATATGTGTTGGTGACCGAAGGTTGTTCGGATTCCCGGATGAGATCCCGGACGTCACGAGGAGCTCCGGAATGGTCCGGAGGTAAAGATTTATATATAGGAAGTTGGTATTTGACTTCCGGAAAAGTTCCGGAATTTACCGGGGTTACCGGAAGGGTTCCGGGGGTCCACTGGGTGGGCCCACCCACCCCAAAGGGCCCCATGGGCTGTGGGAGGAGGCAGACAAGCCCCTGGTGGGCTGGCCGAACCCCCCACCAAGGCCCATGCGGCTGGGGTGTGGGAAAAAGGAAACCCTAAAGTGGGGGAAGGAAAATCCAAGTAGGAAAGGAATCCTACTTGGAGTAGGATTGGAGGGAGGCTTGGCCTCCACCTCCTGTTCGGCCGACCCCTAGGGGAAACCCTAGGGCGGCTCTCTTCCCCCTCCCTCCTATATATACTAGAGGATAGAGCCCCCCCCCCCCCCGAAACACACGGCCACGTGCTAGTTCTCTATTCTCTAGTTCCTCCACCAAATAGATTCCGGTAGTGCTTAGGCGAAGCCCTGCCGGGATAACTCCACCACCACCACCACCACGCCGTCGTGCTGCTGGAGATCTCATCTACCTCTCCGCCCCCTCTTGCTGGATCAAGAAGGCGGAGATCGTCATCGAGCTGTACGTGTGCTGAACGCGGAGGTGCCGTCCGTTCGGTGCTAGATCGGGACGGATCGTGATTGGATCGCGGGACGGCTTGCGATTTGGATCGCGAAGACGTTCGACTATATCAACCGCGTTTCTTAACGCTTCCCGCTTAGCGATCTACAAGGGTACGTAGATCCACTCTCCCTCTCGTAGATGCTCATCGCCATGGATAGATCTTAGGTGTGCGTAGGAAATTTTTTGTTTCCCATGCAACGTTCCCCTACAGTGGCATCATGAGCTAGGTCTATGCGTAGATGAGATCTCGAGTAGAACACAAAGGAGTTTGTGGGCGTTGATATTCAGATTGCTTCCCTCCTTAGTCTTTTCTTGATTTAGCGGTATTGTGGGATGAAGCGGCTCGGACCAACCTTACTCGTCCACGTACGAGAGACCGGTTCCATCGACTGACATGTAACTTTGTTGCATAAGATGGCTGGCGGGTGTCTGTCTCTCCCACTTTAGTTGAATCGGATTTGACAGGGGCGGTCCTTTTAGAAGGTGAAATAGCAACTTGTATATCACCATTGTGGTTTTGCGTAGGTAAGAATCATTCTTGCTAGATACCCATAGCAGCCAAGTAAAACATGCAACAACAAATTAGAGGACGTCTAACTTGTTTTTGCACGGTATGATGTGATATGAAATGGCCAGAAACATGATGAGATATATGTGATGTATGAGATGATCATGTTTTGTATAGATTATCACGACTTGCATGTCGATGAGTACGGCAACCGGCAGGAGCCATAGGGTTGTGTTTAATTCATTTTCGCCGTTTTTGCTTTACTTTATCGCTATGAGTTAGCAATAGTTGTAGAAGCAATAGTTGGCGCGACAACCTCATGGCGACATGTTGATGGAGATCAAGATGATGGAGATCATGGTGTCATGCCGGTGACGATGGAGATCATGCCGGTGCTTTGGAGATGGAGATCAAAAGCACAAGATCATGGCCATATCATGTCACTTATGATTTGCATGTGATGTTAATCCTTTTTATGCATCTTATTATGCTTAGGACGACGGTAGCATTATAATGTGATCCCTCACTAAAATTTCAAGATAAAAATTGTGTTCTCCCCGAGTGTGCACCGTTGCGAAAGTTCGTCGTTTCGAGACACCACGTGATGATCGGGTGTGATAGACTCTACATTCGCATACAACGGGTGCAAGCCAGTGTTGCACATGCGGAACACTCGGGTTAAACTTGACGTGCCTAGCAATAAGGCATGGATGAATGGGGTAGAGAAGTGTGGACCCAATGGTTGAATGTTTCACCATCAAAACAATTCTGATTGATCCATGCTTAGGGTATCTCCAACACGAATGTTCAAAACACCCGAAAACATCCAGACCAACGTGTTCGGACGATGTAAGCTATCCAACGGGATGTTGCACCGGTTCGTGGACACGACGTGTCCACGTGTTTGAATTCCTGTTTGGAAACCATGGGAGGCCTACAGTAGTCCGGACGTACACCACGTACGCGTCGGGATGTCACATGCACACATGCACCCTTCCTGCGCGGGAAGGACCTCGACGACAACTCCGATGACATGGAAGTCAGCGGAGGTGTTGCCGGCCAACCCGACCAGGCATACAAGGTCGCCATCCGCTATAAATTTTTTTAGCTTTTATGTATTAGTCAAACGGACAAAATATCATCTAATTTTTAAATATGTAAATTTTATCGAAGTTAATGTCCATTTGCATGAATTCTCTCGTGTTTGTATGATATTTGTCCGTCTGGTTTAATTCTTATTTGTATTGCGGACTGAGGTTTGAAGCAAGCGTTGGATGACCGACTCCGTTTCAGTGTCCGCGGATAAATACTACTCATCCAGATATTGAATGTAATAACATCTTATATATTGAAATAATATTTTGAATGTAAGCGTCGTATCTTATGCATCCAGCATCCCTCGTACATCCCTATAGCCAATCATCGTTGTTCGTCTATTCGTAATTCCTAGCCTCGCCGGTCATCTTTATTCGTTCGATCGTAATCCTCAGCCACGCGAGTCTGAGGATTGCAGGGGAGCCTGAGGATTACGATCGGACGAACAACGATGACCGGCTGCATGGATGCTGGATGCATAAGATATGACGGCTATAAAGGCAGTGGTTATAAAAAAGAACGTTTGCAAATAATTTGTTTTCTGCATTTTTCTACCGTTTTTGCCACCCTTTGAGTCCAAGAAACACTTTTTGTACGAAGAGTACGAATGACGCGGTCAAGTTGTCAGGTAACCTAAAAAAAGATGTTGTTAAGTGGGCCGGCCCAGTAAGCGACCTGTACTTACGTTTCGCACGAGCGATGTATATGGCCTCCCTGCCCTGTGTTAGTCAACCTCGTTCTCTGCCCACGTAGCTAGCTGGTCTGATCGTGCCCTAGGCACGTTCCCTCTCCAACTGTTGCACGTCGCGCACATCGCGCATGTACCCAGCGCTCCCTGCGCTCCCCCTGTAACACTATGGGCGGGTTGGTTCCTCTGCTCGCATCTGCATCGCACTAGGCATGCAAAATCTGGCATGTTTGGTGTCTTGTGCGGCCTCCTCAGCCTGGCCCAGCTGATGCAAAAGCAGGCCCCGCAGCCAGGTTGAGAGGAACGCAGGGATCGAGCGTTCCTGTGATGTAGCCTCGTGCCTGCACCCGCACTTCCACTTAAAGCGAACCGGTACATAGGAATGGCCCTCATATTGTCCAGAATTACATCAAAAGTGCCACCGCAACTCTCTTTTCTCTCCTCTCAAATCGGATTGAGAACACAAATCAATCACCGCCGTCGTCGTCCAGAGCTCCTTCTTGTGCCGCCGGCCCGAGCTACCACGTCCGCAACTGGTTAGAGCTCCCTCTTATGCCGCCTGTCCGAGCTCCAACATCCGCTACGCCCCTGCCGTGAACGTCCATGCCCCTGCGCTCGCCGGTGCCTGGATGTGTGTCCTTGCAGGAGCTGCGTCGGAGCGGGAGGCACGCCTGTGGCCGCGGCGGCGCCATGGGGCGCTCGTGGTGCAGAAACTCATCGATTTCTCATACAGACTTCCAAACACCATCTCACATTGGCCTGCCCAACAGCACGCAGACAACCAAACATACATCTCTACCCGTTTTTGCATCAGCTTAGCCTGGCTAGACTCGCCCAGGATGGTGGATACGATGCAGCGTGAGGTTGTGCATGAAACCAAACACGCCCTATATGTATACGATGGCATTCATCGGCTGCACCCAAGGTGCACTGCCCAAATCTTCCTCCCTGTCCACATGGTATCACACGCCGGCCTCGTTGACGGTGTCCTGGACTAGGGGGTACTCACTACGTCGTCTCCCGACCAGTGGGTCGGGCCGAGGACCCCCAGGGCGGTTCATTCATGGGCCAGTTCGGACAGCCCATGATGCATACGAGGAAGATTCCACAAGACTTGGTGATCAAGACAAGGACTCCTCTCCACCGACGTAGCCGACTAGGACTCTTGTTATCCTAGGCCTCTGGTGTGTTATATAAGCCGAGGCCAGACTAGTCATTAGGGACAATCAGATCATCATAGATCATATCATCATACGAGCATAGCTCTTAGGGTTTAGACCACTACATATGATCTCGTGGTAGATCAACTCTGTACTCGATACACCATCATCAATACAAAACAAAGTAGGACGTAGGGTTTTACCTCCATAGAGAGGGCCCGAACCTGGGTAAACATCGTCTCCCTTGTCTCCTGTTACCCATCGATCCAAGACCCACAGCTCGGGACCCCCTACCCGAGATCCGCCGGTTTTGACACCGGCATTGGTGCTTTCATTGAGAGTTCCGTTGTGGGATTGCTAGAAGGATCGATGGCTCGTCTGCATATTGCAGTTTTTTCTGGACAACGAATTTGTGTTCGTCGTCCCCGTTTCCTCGAGCGTCGCTTTGACGATTGCTTTGGTGGAATTGTGCGGAATTGTATCTACAACAACCCTGCAAAATTTCATCGCGTTCCGATGGAGGAATCTCCGTCGATCTCCGATCTACCGGAGCCCTGTCGAATCTGGACGGGAATCTGGACGAGTTTAGGGCGAGGAGTCCAGCGTCTACCTCGGATATCCGTTGGAAAATCCCACCGCTCATCGGCTGCGGAATTCCTATACCGATCACCCCTCAAAACTTCAGCTCGATCCGACCGTCCAAACTCCGGGAAACATCCGATTAATACAACGAATTTTGGATCTATTTTCTGCGCGAAAACGAATCTGACCCGAGTTCATCTTTTTAATGAACGGGTTGTCGGACGTCCTTTTTGAAGGAAATTTTCTCATCATCTTGGTCATCCGACCAAGAGTTCGGCATCGCGAGGGCCGAATAATCATCAAGCGAACCTCGTCATCCGCAGGTTGTACGGGTCGGACGCTCCGTTGCTTCATCAAGGCAGCATTGACCTCGTCACAAATTCCGACCTGCGTCGGCATCGCCGCGCCGTTACTTTTTCAAGATGACGTCCACCACGCCGACCTGCTTTGACACATTGGCTGGCCTGAGACTTCGGCGTCACCAGCCGACCTGCTCCGTCACCTCAGCTAGACCGGGGCTTTGGCATCCCTTCATCAACCTGCTCCGGGGACTTCGGCATCACCAGCCGACCTGCTTCAACACCTTGGCTGGCATGAGACTTCGGCGTCACCAGCCGATCTGCATGAGACTTCGGCGTCCGCCGATCACAGCTTCGTCATATTAACTGGACCGAAGACTTCATCTCGCCACATCGACCGTGCAGCGTCGCCACTTCGTCAAGCCGAACTCTTCGTTCAGGCACCTCGGCGCCCAGGCCATATTCCTTTACTTATTTGCTTCACTTAAATTAACTAAGTAGAAGAATTTTTTTTTAAAATATATTATTATCTTTCTTTGTTATTACTTTTGGCTTGCACTATTTTATGAGTGCAGGAAATCGACATCGACTGCTGTCACGTGGTCACCCCGGCGTCACCTTGCCGACCTACTCCACCACCTCGGCTGGACTAGGGGCTTCGCCTTGCCACATCGGCCGAACCGTGACACTACTTCAGAGTGCCGAACTCCTCGTTCGGTCACCTCGGGACGGGCTTGGGGGCTGGGACCTCGGTCATGCCGAAGACTACTCACCGGATCTGTCAAAGTTCGATGGGCGTCCTCGTCCCGCCACAAGCCCGGATCGCGTCATCGGCACCGAGCACATTAACCAGCTAAGTCGCTTTCATGCTCAAACACTTTCAGTTTTAAATTTTGTTCGGTTCGACCAAGCATTATACTTTTTTGACAAATAGTTGTTTGCGAAAAAATTTCTTTGTCAAAACTTTGTTTGTTACAAACAAATTCAAATACCCCCATTTACTTGGGGGCTTCCTTTATGAAGCCATTCCTCTTGCATATGATTATTAATGTATCGCACCCTTCCTTGTTCGTGTTTACGCCAATATATGCATCATGTTGACTTAAGTGTTTCGCAAAGCTGGGTTGCCTTGCTCCTGTGCTTACCCCTACGTTCCCGATTGTTCGGCTAGGGAGTAAAGGGAGCACCTCTGCGATTGTTACGATCGGGTCATCCGAACTCGTACCTCAGACGGGTGAAGCCAAAAGCTAGCGCACTTACTGTTTTCAACTATGGTCGGCCACGATGGAAGACAAGCATACATAAATCTATTGCACACCCCTCATGGTAATCATGAGAACCCAAAGAAAGGAACTGTTGGCAGAACTATTTTCTTTGAAGATGCTTCTTACGTTAAATAGTAATATAGCATAAGTTCCCTGGGCGCACTTTGTCTATTACAGCCTAATGGCCTGATTGCCTGGTTATTCGAAACACCTCCGATATCCTCGGATGGCGTAGTAGATAACACTTTTCGACCCTTGGCCGAAGAGGGAGAAGCCGACGGTCGGTTAAGACGCGTTTAAAGTTCGGGCGAACACATATATGATATAAGTACTTCAGAACATACAATCATTATACATAAAATTCTTTTACCCAAGTCACTTGGGGGCTCTTAAATTTGTATGAGCTGTTTTATAATAAATGTGTTTTCTTCTTGGTCGTTGCAAAGTCTTTTTCTACTACTCCTTTTTTTCCGACACTAGTGTGTGGTCAATAGCCGGATAGCCTGGTTTCTTTTTAAAGCCGCTCGAGTTTAGTTTGCTAAACAGGTCTCGGAGAAACACTCCGCCTTCGGGATATGGAGGTTGAAGTCAAAGGCTGACCCGCTTGGAGTCCGGAGATCGGATGTATCATGATAAAGCACGACCGAAGCACATATTAATTTTAAGACCAGTTTCGGATTGGCACGATTTTCTTTTATCTAAACATAAAGTTTTTTGCATAAACTTTTGTTTTTTCTGAGCATAATTCTCGCAGAACACTTTTAAAGCATCGGCAGTATCAACGGGGGGCTGCGACTAGAGCCGAACCCACTAAAAGCCAAGGCACTCCGAGGAGTCCTCGGCAAAACGTTCTCGGATATTGCTTTATATGCACCAGTTTCGAATTGTGTCTTCGGTCAATAGTTGGGTTGCCCGGCTCCTGTGCTTGCCTCCTACGTTCCGCTTTGTTCGGCTAGGAGTGCAAAGGGAGAACCACTGCGATTGCACTTCCGGGTTAACTGGTCAAGTACCTCAGTGGAGAACGCCGAAAACTGACTGTCACAATAAGCATAAACTGGTCGGCGATCCGATGACCGTATTAAATAACGGGCCTTTCATAAAATTGGCCGGAGTGTTAACGGCTTAACCTCGGCTGACGCCGAACACTAACTGGGGGCTAGTAACTGGCTTCCCAAACTTTAAGCTCCCATGACCAAGTGAAAGTTATAAAGCCTAGATATCTGATTGCTTCGTTTCCGCTAACACAACCGCCTCCGGGCACCGAGACGTCGGCTAAGGGTTGTCTTGTTACTGCGGAAACACCCTGCGTAGCATCTACAAAGGGGTAGAAGCCGACGATGGGCCATTCTCAAATGATAAACGGTCACAAAGGAGTCAAAATAGCATATAGCATAAAAGTATTTGTATTCAATATACGAGTGCTGCCTTCCGTAATCATTGTTATAAAGCCATAAATATGCATCAATTTGATTTAAGATTTTGGCCAAGCTGGGTTGCCTGGCTCCTGTGCTTACCCCCTACGTTCCCGATTGTTCGGCTAGGGGGTAAAGGGATCACCTCTGTGATTGTTACTTCCGGGTCATGCGGGATAGTACCTCAGACTGGGTGAAGCCGAAAGCTAGCCATCTTAAGAATATAATTGGTCGGCAACGACGGAAGTGAAAATTTCGGTTCATCAAAGACCACAGAGTTCAGGAACATTCCTCGAACTAAATCCTCAATATTTTCCTCCCACATTGATCGGAGTTGAGGTTTCACGATCATGGTTAACATGATATCCTGGGAAAAGGAACTTATAAATGAACTATTTTTCCCAGAAGATGTTTCTTATAACATATCTCTCCGCGTACCTTTGTTTATAAAACCGCATGGCCGGATTGCCTTGTTTGCCGTAAATCTTTTTCCTTATAAAGGCTTTATAAAGTAGGGCAAACACTCCTCGGCTACTACCCAAGGAGGTTGAAGCCGATGGTCGGTCAACAAAGTCTTGTACAATGCGTATCCGAGCATTAATGATGTAAAGTACTTGGATACATAGAATCATTACACATCAATTGTGTCAAACGTAACAAAGTTTGTGTCAAACAAATATCGATCCTTAATTCGATCACCCGTGCCCAAATTAAGGCTCGGGGGGCTACTGCATTGCCTATTCAATGTAGCAAATTCAAAGTGCAATACGGTTTCTGAGGAGATTCGATCCTTAGGTTGGTCGGCCGCACCCAACCCGAGTCTCGGAAACTACTGCGTACCGCGTTTACATCCCTAACGAATGCCGCCGAGCAAGAACTTGATCCTCAGGCCAATTTTGCAAATCGACCTAAGTCTCAGGGGCTACTGGGATTAGTGGTTTTATTTTGATTATTATTTTTTCCTTTAGGGGCATCTCAGGTTTTAGACCGACACGCACCTTGAGGGCTACTGGCTATATATCTCGGCAGAGAATAAATTGCACCAATCAAAAATATCCACACAAAAAATCAGCCCGCGGTCGGGGTGGTGCACCACCTCGGAAGCAGTCCGGCATAAGGCTCGGGCGCAAGTGGCTGGCTCCATAGAGGGCATTTCCGGCATTCAGCTCGGCTGAATTCGTTCAATCTTTTAAAGACCGAGGTAGTTTATGACACCTCGGACGCTGATCATCGTTGGAGCTCGGATGCGCTCCGGCGTTGGAGCTCGGAAGCATTCCGGCATAAAGCTCAAGATCGAAGACACTTTGGAAGCAGTCCGGCATAAAGCTCGAATGCGAACGGCTGGCTCCATAAAAGACTATCCCGATATTTAAGCTCGGATGAACTACTTCAAATATTCAGAGACCGAGGTATCCTATGACACCTCGGATGCCGACCAGCGTTGGAGCTCGGGCTCAGAAAGACACCTCGGATACAGTTCGGCGTTGGAGCTCGGACACAAGAGGATACCGCCACACGGGAAACACTTCGGACCCGAGTTGTGGCGTAAAAGTAATGAGGCATTAATACAGGCCGATAACGTAAAGGGGCTCCTCGGATGCCCGACTTGTGAACTCTTCGGATTCACCTCGTCGATCCTCAAGATCAGTGATGGGAAGATTTATTGAACCAGTTTTCAAGACCGACGGCCGAAGACGGAGAACTGTACGGAAGAACCGAGGAGCGTCCCTAACTTGAAAACCGGTTCAGGGGGCTACTGACGGTGTCTTGGACTAGGGGGTACTCCCCACGTCGTCTCCCGACCAGTGGGTCGGGCCGAGGACCCCCAGGGCGGTTCATTCATGGGCCAGTTCGGACAGCCCATGATGCATACGAGGAAGATTCCACAAGACTTGGTGATCAAGACAAGGACTCCTCTCCACCGACGTAGCCGACTAGGACTCTTGTTATCCTAGGCCTCTGGTGTGTTATATAAGTCGAGGCCAGGCTAGTCATTAGGGACAATCAGATCATCATAGATCATATCATCATACGAGCATAGCTCTTAGGGTTTAGACCACTACATACGATCTCGTGGTAGATCAACTCTGTACTCGATACACCATCATCAATACAAAACAAAGCAGGACGTAGGATTTTACCTCCATAGAGAGGGCCCGAACCTGGGTAAACATCGTCTCCCTTGTCTCCTGTTACCCATCGATCCAAGACCCATAGCTCGGGACCCCCTACCCGAGATCCGCCGATTTTGACACCGACACTCGTCTAGCACCTGACGTCGCTTCCGCTGCCTGCCATCCCTCCCGCGCCGGCCATGTCTACGCCGTCGCCTCCCCCACCTCCTCCTCCACCTCGCCCTGGCCTCGCCGGCGCCCTCGATGACGCCGCCTCCGCCACCACTCGGGCCCCTGCACCTCCACTCCTCACACCCTCGGCGCTCGCGCTTGGCGTGCATCCTGCCACCCTCGCCGTCGGGCCGTCCGTCGCGCCGGCTCCACCCCTCTCCCCTCTCGCTGGTGTGTTCATCAATCACCATGTTCCCCTTGTCCTCACGTTGTAGCCACCGAACTTCTCCCAGTGGTGTACGATGTTCGAGGTGATGTTCCAGAAGAGCGGCGTCGTCCACCACATCATCGGCGCCCCCCATCCCGACGACCCTGCCTGGCTCCAGGATGACGCTCGCATCCTCTCCTGGCTCTACACCCGTGTGAGCCCGGAGATATTCGGCCTCATCCACCAGCGCCACGCGACCGCGGTGGAGGTCTGGGCCGCGATCACCTCGTTGTTCATGGAGAACCAGGAGCACCAGGCGGTGTTCCTCGTGACGGACTTCCGGCGTATTGAGCAGGGCTCCTCCTCCATCATCCACTAATTCGGGCACCTCAAGGAGTGTGCTGACCGCCTGGCTGACCTCGGTGAGCCTGTCACCGATCGCGAGCAGCTACTGAACATGTTTCGCGGGCTGCACCCGCGCCTGCGCTATGCGATCCCCATACTCACCATGCAGACGCCATTCCCGTCCTTCCTTCGTTGTCGGGCCTTCCTCCTCCTTGAAGAAAGCCGCCAGACCACGGACATCTCCAACGAGACGGCACTCCATGTTGCGCGCACTCCTACACCCCCTTCTGGCAACGGGGGTGGCAACCGCGGTGGCCGCAACTCCGGCGGGGGTGGCGGCCGCAATCGCGGGAAAGGCAAGGCCATCGACACCTCTACCGGCGGCTCCCACTCTGGCGGGGGCTCCTCGTCCCCCGCACCCGCTCTACCGACGCCCCACGCCACCCCATGGACCGGCATGGTGCATGCCTGGCCGATGTTGTGGCGTCCTCATACGCCGGGAGCCGGCGTGCTTGGACCTCGCCCTGGGGCTCCTCCTCCATTCGCCGGCGCCGTCTCCCATCACTACCCCGCGGCGGCAACCCCAACTGCGGCACCGCACCTGATCCCGCCTGGTGCTCCTCCGCTGCAGTGGGCTTCGGGCGCCAGCCCGCCGCATCCCCTGTACGGCGTGCCGCCCGTGCCGGCGTGGGACCAGCACGGCCTCGTGGAAGCCCTCAACAACCTCCAGGTCCAGCAGCAAAAGCCGGCGACGGCGCCCACCGACGACTGGTACCTCGACACCAGTGCTTCAACGCACATGGCTTCGAGCTCTGGTATGCTCTCCGTCTCCTACCCCTATACTTCTTCTGGCATTACAGTTGGTGATGATACGTCTGCAACGTATCTATAATTTTTTCCTTGTTCCATGCTGTTATATTATCATTCTTGGATATTTTACAATCATTTTATAACAACTTTATATCATTTTTTGGGACTAACCTATTGACATAGTGCCAAAGTGCCAGTTGCTGTTTTTCCTTGTTTTTTACTTCGCAGAATATCAATATCAAACGGAGTCCAATCGCGACGAAACTTTTTGGAGATTTTTTCTGGACCGGAAGACACCTAGTGGGCCAAAGAAGTGCCGGAGAGGTGGGCCGTGGAGACCACAACCCACCAGGGCACGCCAGGGGGGCCCCGGCATGCCCTGATTGGTTGTGCCCTCCTCGGGGCCCCTCTCCACCGCCTATGATGCCTATAAATTCCCAAATATTCCAAAAACCCTAGGGGAGTCGACGAAACACAATTCCAGCCGCCGCAAGTTCCAGAACCGCGAGATCCAATCTAAACACCATCACGGAGGGGTTCATCTTCCTCATAGGTGCCTCTCCGATGATGCGTGAGTAGTCCACCATAGACCTACGGGTCTGTAGGCAGTAGCTAGATGGCTTCCTCTCTCTCTTATGATTCTCAATACAATGGTCTCTTGGAGAACTATTTGATGTAAACTTTTGCGGTGTGTTTGTTGGGATCCGATGAATTTTGAGTTCATGATCAATTTCTATCCATGAATATTATTTGAGTCTTCTTTGATCTCTTATATGCATGATTACTTATAGCCTCGTATTTCTTCTTCGAATCTTTGGTTTAGTTAGGCCAACTAGATCGATTTTTCTTGCCATGGGAAGAGGTGTTTTGTGATGTGTTCGATCTTGCGGTGTTCTTTCCCAGTGACAGAAGGGGCAGCAAGGCACGCATGTATCGTTACCATTAAGGATAACAAGATGGGGTATATTCCTACATGAATAGATCTTGTCTACATCATGTCATCGTTCTTATTGCATTACTCCGTTTTCCCATGAACTTAATACACTAGATGCATGCTGGATAGCGGTCGATGTGTGGAGTAATAGTGGTAGATGCAGGCAGGAGTCAGTCTACTTATCTTGGACGTGATGCCTATATAATGATCATCGCCTTGGATATCGGCATGACTATTCGATTTTCTATCAATTGCCCAACATAATTTGTTCACCCACCATGCGCTATACTCATGAGAGAAGCCACTAGTGAAACCTACGGCCCCCGGGTCTACTTTTCCAACATATTGCTTTCAGATCTATATTTTTGCATCTTTGTTTTCAGATCTACAAAACCAAAAACCCAAAAAAATATTGCTGCATATTTTTTTTGCCTTTTCTATTTTGTGTTCTTGAGAGATCTATCTCTCCTATCTCTCCTATCTATCACTACCTAATCTATCTTTTTACCGTAGAGAGATTGACAACCTCTCTTTCACGTCGGTTGCAAGTATTTGTTGTTTGTGGCAGGTGCTGCTTATTGGGTGGTGGTGATCCTCCTACTGGTTCGATAACCTTGGTTTCATAACTGAGAGAAATACTTACCGTCGCTGTGCTGCATCATCCCTTCCTCTTTGGGGAAATACCGACGCAGTCTCAAGCCACGTCAAAGGAATTTCTACTGCCGTTGCCGGGGAGGAAGCGGTCTCTTCTACGTGCCTATCGTAGGCGCCGAGGAGACTCCATCATCATCTACCAGGTTATTTATCACAAATCTCATCTCCTTGCAATTACATTATTTGCCATTTGCCTCTCGTTTTCCTCTCTCCCACTTCACAAATTTGCCGTTTTATTCGCCCTCTTTTTCCGTTTTCCTTTTTGCTTGTTTACTATCTTTGCTTGTGTTGCCATGTGCCTTCTATTTGCTTGCATCTTCGCTTGCTAAAAATCTATTGATATGGATCCTCATCCATTTTCTAATCTTTTCAAAAGGCCAAATTATGATGAACCAATTGCTAGTGATTTGAGTGCACTTGATTATCTCTATGAAGTTTTGTTTGAAAATCATGAATCTGAAAATTTTGATGAAGTGTTGAAAGAAGAAATCTATAAGGTGATTCATGATAGTTCCTTGAATGATGAGCATGATTGCAATGTTTCTAGTATGAATTCTCTAAATATCCATGATGCTAATGATATGCAAAGCCACAATCTTGGGGATGCTATGTTTGATGAAAATGATATTTCTAGTCCCCCAAGCTTTGATGAGCAAATTTATTATGATGATTGCATGCCTCCTATTTATGATGATGGTGATGACACGTATGCTATAATGAGTAATGATAACCATGAAACTTATCATCATGGTTTTAATTTGCAATGTTTTTATGTCAATCAAGTGTCTCATGATAGTTATTTTGTTGAGTTTGCTCCCACTACCATGGATGATAAGGAATTTGCTTATGTGGAGAGTAATGAAAATTCTATGCTTGTGCATCATGAAAAGAATGATTTATGTGATAGTTATATTGTTGAATTCCTTCATGATGCTACTGAAATTTATTATGAGGGAGGAACATATGCTTGTAGGAGTTGCAATAATATCAAGTTTTCTCTCTATGTGTTCAAAGTTTTGAAGGTGTGCTTGTTTTGCCTTCCTATGCTAGTTGATTCTTGTTCCCATAAATTGTTTCCTCACAAAATACCTATGCATAGGAAGTGGGTTAGACTTAAATGTGTTTGTCATGAGATTCATGATGCTCTTTTGCATATTTCAATTACTACTTTTTTTATGTGAGCATCATTGAAATCATCATGCCTAGCTAGGGGCGTAAAACGATAGCGCTTGTTGAGAGGCAACCCAATGAATAAATTTGTTTTTGCCTTTTCCTTTCTGTTTTTGAGTGTTGAAACAATTATGCCTCTGTTATGATTATGTTTTTATGGTTTATTTAGTGTTTGTGCCAAGTAAAGCCTTTAGGATGATTCATAGGATGAGTAGAAGTGATGCTGAATCTGAAACAGAAACTTTGCGTCCAGTATATGCATTTTAATTTTTTGCTGGAACGTGATCTTGATCTGAAATATTAACACGGTGTTTCTATACAAATTCCTTACGTTCTCCTAATTTTTCAGAATTTTTAGAGTTACAGAAGTATGGTTAGAGTACAGATTACTACAGACTGTTCTGTTTAAGACAGATTCTGTTTTCGTTGCATTGTGTGTTTGTTTTGATGAATCTATGGGTTATATTGAAGGGTATGAGCCATGGTAAATTTAAAATACAGTAGGTATAATGCAATAATAAAATATGAATGGGTTTGCAACAGCACCTAAAGTAGTGATTTGCTTTATTATACTAACGGATCTCACGAAGATTTTGTTGAGTTTTGTGTGATTGAAGTTTTCAAGTTTTGGGTGAGATCACGATGGATGAAGGAATAATGAGTGACAAGATCCTAAGCTTCGGGATGCTACCGCACCCCCAAGATATATCCAAAGAGTATCAAGAAACTAAGCTTGGGGATGCCCCCGAGTGGCATCCCCTCTTTCTTCTAACAACCATCGGTATTTTAGTTGGAGCTATATTTTTATTCGTCACATATCATGAGTTTTGCTTGCAGCGTCTTGTATCTTTGCTTGCTTTGTTTGTTAGTTTGTCATTTGTATCCTTGCTGGACACACCTATTTGAGAGAGCCAAAAATATGCTATGATTTGTTAGAATTGCTCTATGCGCTTCACTTAAACTTTTTGAGCTATAGAATTGCTCTAGTGCTTCACTTATATCTTTTTGAGCACGGTGTGCTTGGAAATTTTTGTAGAAATACTCTCATGCTTCACTTATATTAATTTGAGAGTTAGTAAATTTTGAAGAAATCCTCTCATGCTTCACTTATACCTTTTTGAGAGATGAAATCTTTATGCTCATGTGCTTCACTTAAATTTGTTTGAGCTTGACAAAAAGCAATGGCAATATATGAAACTAGTCCCAAAGTGATAGATATCCAAGGAGGGTATAATAAAAACTTTCATGAAGATCATTGGACAAATTAAACTTGATTCCTTGTAATAGTTTTGAAGCATGATGATAGTAATATGTGAGTTATGCTAGTGAGTAATTATGCTTAGTAGGAATATTGGTGTTAAGGTTTGTGAGTCCCTATGCATGCACGAAAGTCAATAGTTATGCAATGAAGTTGTATCATACTTATGGTGCATGATTCGGTGTTAGTTATGCTCAATGCTCGCTTATGTGAATTTTCGTTTCTTGGTTTGGTTGCTTCTCAATCTATTTGCTAGCCTCCATTTGTACTAAGTAGAAATACTACTTGTGCATCCAAAATCCTTAAACCAAGTTTTGCCTTATGAGTCCACCATACATACCTATATACGGTATTTCCATGCCGTTCCAAGCAAATTTGTATGTGCCATCTCTAAATTTTCAAAATAAATTTTCTCTTTTCTGTGCTCGTACCGCTCATGAAACGGTGGGGAGTGTCCAATATTTTTCCATGCTAGATGTGTTATTCTCAAGATGAGTGTTTATTCACTTGTCATAGCACGAGAGTGCGGCGGTAATAGGGATGCCCATTCCCAAAATGAAAAAGAAAAAATATTTACTTTATGTTGTCAAATAATAAATTCCTTGGAAAGTGTTGGTATGGAAGGCAACCGTGGATACGGCCCGCCATGGAAAGTGAAAGTTTGGTGGAAAAAGGAATAAACTTTATTTTCTGTTTGGGAACCGCCTATGATATATCTAGCATGGAAAGTATTGTGAGCTACTTTGTCGTTTTCGTTGACAGGAAAGGCATGCCACCCATAATATTTTTCTCTCTCAATTTAAACCTTGAGCTCTGGCACCTCTACAAATCCCTACTTCCCTCTGCGAAGGGCCTATCTATTTACTTTATGCAATTTTTATTTTTACTTTGAGTCTCCATCTTCTCTTATAAAGCACCAACTAGGGGGCACTATGATCATACTTGAGCATTGGGCATAGCTAATATTTGAGTGTGTTTCATGAATGGATCAATGATTGAGCATGATGGGCTAGGGATAACTTTCTTTAGTGTTGATATTTTGAAAGACATGGTTGCTTGTTGACATGCTTGAGTATTGAAGTCATTATGTTAAAACTAGACTATTGCTTTGAATCATTTACAAGTCCAAATGTCCATGCTATACAAAAGAAAAGAATATGAGATGAACATGTTAGGCAGCATTCCACATCAAAAATTATGTTTTTATCATTTACCTACTCGAGGACGAGTAGGAATTAAGCTTGGGGATGCTGATACGTCTCCAACGTATCTATAATGTTTGCTTGTTCCATGCTGTTATATTATCATTCTTGGATGTTTTACAATCATTTTATAACAACTTTATATCATTTTTTGGGACTAACCTATTGACATAGTGCCAAAGTGCCAGTTGCTGTTTTTGCTTGTTTTTTACTTCAAAGAATATCAATATCAAACGGAGTCCTATCGCGACGAAACTTTTTGGAGATTTTTTCTGGACCAGAAGACACCCAGTGGGCCAAAGAAGTGTCGGAGAGGTGGGCCGTGGAGACCACAACCCACCAGGGCGCGCCAGGGGGGGCGGCGCGCCCTGATGGGTTGTGCCCTCCTCGGGGCCCCTCTCCACCGCCTCTGATGCCTATAAATTCTCAAATATTCCAAAAACCCTAGGGGAGTCGACGAAACACAATTCCAGCCGCCGCAAGTTCCAGAACCGCGAGATCCAATCTAAACACCATCACAGAGGGGTTCATCTTCCTCATAGGTGCATCTCCGATGATGCGTGAGTAGTCCACCATAGACCTACGGGTCCGTAGGCAGTAGCTAGATGGCTTCCTCTCTCTCTTATGATTCTCAATACAATGGTCTCTTGGAGATCTATTTGATGTAAACTTTTGCGGTGTGTTTGTTAGGATCCGATGAATTTTGAGTTCATGATCAGTTTCTATCCATGAATATTATTTGAGTCTTCTTTGATCTCTTATATACATGATTACTTATAGCCTCGTATTTCTTCTTCGAATCTTTGGTTTAGTTAGGCCAACTAGATCGATTTTTCTTGCCATGGGAAGAGGTGCTTTGTGATGGTTTCGATCTTGCGGTGTTCTTTCCCAGTGACAGAAGGGGCAGCAAGACACGCATGTATCGTTGCCATTAAGGATAACAAGATGGGGTCTATTCCTACATGAATAGATCTTGTCTACATCATGTCATCGTTCTTATTGCATTACTCCGTTTTCCCATGAACTTAATACACTAGATGCATGCTGGATAGCGGTCGATGTGTGGAGTAATAGTGGTAGATGCAGGCAGGAGTCGGTCTACTTATCTTGGACGTGATGCCTATATAATGATCATCGCCTTGGATATCGTCATGACTATTCGATTTTCTGTCAATTGCCCAACAGTAATTTGTTCACCCACCATGCGCTATACTCATAAGGGAAGCCACTAGTGAAACCTACGGCCCCCGGGTCTACTTTTCCAACATATTGCTTTCAGATCTATCTTTTTGCATCTTTGTTTTCAGATCTACAAAACCAAAAACCCAAAAATATATTGCTGCATATTTTATTTGCCTTTTCTATTTTGTGTTCTTGAGAGATCTATCTCTCCTATCTATCACTACCTAATCTATCTTTTTACCGTAGAGAGATTGACAACCTCTCTTTCACGTCGGTTGCAAGTATTTGTTGTTTGTGTGCAGGTGCTGCTTATTGGGTGGTGGTGATCCTCCTACTGGTTCGATAACCTTGGTTTCATAACTGAGGGAAAGACTTACCGTCGTTGTGCTGCATCATCCCTTCCTCTTTGGGGAAATACCGACGCAGTCTCAAGCCACGTCAGGTGACGGGACCTCGCTCTCGGTCACACACACTGGCCACACTACCATTCCCACCAGCGCCGCACCTCTCTCGCTCCGCAACGTCCTCGTCTCCCCCCACCTCATCAAAAACCTTGTTTCTGTTAAAGCCCTAGCTCGTGATAATCCTGTTAATGTCGATTTTGACGATTACGGTTTCTCTGTCAAGGAACGAAGGACGAAGCGGGTGATCCTCCGATGTAACGACGACGGCAATCTCTACCCAATGTCGTCGTCGGGGTCCACGTTCGCGCCATCACACCATGCCCTCGCCGCCGTCTCCACCGACACTTGGCACCAGCGGCTTGGCCACCCCGGCCATGACTCCCTCCTCAGCATGCTCCGCTCGTCATCCACACCCACCCATGGTGCCCTGTCGTCCGTGTGCCATGCATGCCAGCTTGGGAAGCACGTTAGACAACCATTCGGGTCTTCGGACCATGTATTTTTCTTTCCATTTCAACTAGTTCATTGTGATGTTTGGACCTCGCCCATTGTTAGCATCTCGGGATTCCAGTATTACCTTGTGTTGTTGGATGATTATAGTCACTTTGTTTGGACCTTCCCTCTGCGCCACAAATCGGACGTCCTACCCACAATTCAACATTTTCATGCGCTCGTCCGATGCCACTCTCACCTAAACATCCTCACCATCCAAAGTGACAATGGACGCGAGTTCGACAACCGTTCTTCTCGTCAGTTCTTCTCCACGGAGGGCATCCAATTATGCATGTCGTGTCCCTATACCTCGCCCCAGAATGGGCGTGCAGAACGTATCCTTCGGACGCTAAATGACATCACACGAACCCTGCTCACCCATGCCTCCATGCCCTACACCTACTGGGTGGAAGCACTCGCCACGTCAACCTTCCTCCTGAACCGACGACCTTGTCGTGCCCGCAACAACCACACTCCCTTCTTCCTCCTACACGGTGTTCATCCGGCGTATGATGCTCTCCGCGTGTTCGGGTGCCTCTGCTATCCCAACCTCGCCTCCACCGCGCCGCACAAACTCGCGTCGCGCTCCCACCCGTGTGTCTTCCTCGGCTATTCTCCCGATCACAAGGGATACCGCTGTCTCAATCGTGAGACGGGCCGGGTCATCATCTCCCGCCACGTCACTTTTGACGAGCACCACTTCCCGTTTGCCGCCCCATCCACCTCCCGCTCGTCGCCCCTAGACGACGATCCACCACCACCCATCCACCCCACTGTCCCTCGCCGTGCTCGCACGCCACACCCGTGACCCACTGTCGCCGCTCCCACCGGCATCTTCCGGCCAAACCCCCGCTACACCGACGCCAACACCGCCGTGGCCACTCCCACTGTCTCGCCTATCCCCAAATCCGTGCGCACCGCGCTGCGAGATCCCCACTGGCTAACCGCTATGCAGGAAGAGTACAGGGCGTTGATGGTGAACCAGACATGGACGCTCGTGTCGCGGCCGCCGGGCGCCAACATCGTCACCGGGAAGTGGCTCTTCCTCCACAAGTTCAAGGCCGATGGCACGCTGGAGCGGTACAAGGCCCGTTGGGTCGTGCGCGGCTTCTCGCAGCGCCCCGGCATGGACTTCGATGAAACATTCTCGCCGGTTGTCAAGTCGGTGACGATCCGCGCGGTGCTCACCATCGCAGCTGCTCGGGAGTGGCCCGTCCACCAAATGGACGTCAACAATGCCTTCATGCAGGGCTTCCTCACTGAGCGCGTCTACTGCCAACAACCTGTCGGCTTCGTCGACGAGCGTCATCCCGATCATGTCTGCCTCCTCGACAAATCTCTCTACGGACTACGGCAGGCGCCATGTGCATGGTTTGATCGCTTCGCCGCCTTCCTCCGCGCCATTGGGTTCGTCGCCGCTCACTCGGATCCTTCCTTATTCGTCCTTCGCCAAGGCGACGAGGTCGCGTACCTTCTCCTGTACGTGGATGATATCGTGCTCGCGTCCACGCCGGCTCTACTCCGACAACTTCAAGAGCAACTCCTCGCGGAGTTCTCCATGAAGGACCTCGGCCCGCTACCCTACTTCCTCGGCATCAGTGTGACGCGCCATGCCGACGGCTTCTTCCTCTCTCAACGCAAGTACGTCGAGGAGCTCCTGGATCGTGCAAACATGGCGGCATGTAAGCCCGTCAGTACACCCGTCGACACTCGCCACAAGCTCGGCGGTGATGCGGGGTTGCCCGTGTCCGACCCCTCGGAGTACCGTAGCCTGGTGGGCGCTCTCCAATACCTCACCATGACGCGGCCCGACCTGGCGTACGCCGTGCAGCAAGCGTGTCTTCATATGCACGACCCGCGCGAGCAACACCTGGCGTTGGTGAAGCGCATTCTTCGCTACGTTCGCGGCTCGTCCACCCACGGCCTACACCTCCGACGATCGACGCCGCTGGATCTTATCGCCTACTCGGACGCCGACTGGGCCGGCTGCCCGGACACACTCCGCTCGACGTCCGGCTACGTCGTATTCCTTGGCGATGCACTGGTCTCCTGGTCGTCCAAGCGGCAGCCGACCATGTCCCGCTCTAGCGCCGAGGCGGAGTACTGTGTCGTCGCCAACGCGGTCGCGGAGTGTTGCTGGCTCCGTCAACTGCTGGGCGAGCTTCACGTTCCTCTACGCACGGCCACCGTGGTCTACTGCGACAACATCTCCTCCATGTACATGGCTGCCAATCCCGTCCATCATCGACGCACGAAGCACATCGAATTGGACATCCATTTCGTCCGCGAGAAGGTGGCCCTCGGTCAGCTCCGTGTGCTCCATGTGCCCACCACCTAGCAGTTCGCGGACGTGATGACAAAGGGGCTCCCAACACCGGCGTTCGAAGAATTTCGGTCCAGCTTGTGCATCCGGCCTCCGGACGCTGCAGCTGCGGCGGGGTGTTAGTCAACCTCGTTCTGTGCCCACGTAGCTAGCTGGTCTGATCGTGCACTAGGCACGTTCCCTCTCCAACTGTTGCACGTCGCGCACGTCGCGCATGTACCCAGCGCTCCCTGCGCCCCCCCCCCTTAACACTATGGGCGTGTTTGTGTTTTGAAAAATTGTCCCCTTCTTTTAGTGTTTAGGTTTTCAAAAATTGTTCTCATTTTTTCCTAAACTTGTTTAAAAATTGTCAAAATAATTTAATTAGATATTTCCATATTACTTAAAAAAAAACTTAAAAGACCCCAGGGAAACCGCTAATCATAGAGAAAACACTACGGTGGCCCAATGCTATAGTACCGACGCGAATCTCTCGCTACTGCGACCGTCGCTACGGTCCCTTGTAAATGAGGCGGCCCAACCGTGGCCCCCCTTCAGAATTCGGGCGCTGTTGGACCCTAAGAGCGTCGTATCAAATGTCTCAGTGTGATTTTCACCTGCAGGTCGTGCTAAGTCGTGTTGTCAATGACGTAGCACATAGTCTAGCCAAGTTTGTTCCTTATGTATGTGATGCACGTTTGGTTTGGGCAATACTATGATCAGAACCGTATCCCACATCCTGTTGTGTTTGATGAATAAAACTTGGTTTACTCCTAAAAAAACCTGAATCATATTGTCAAAAATTTCCTGGCTTATGTCTAGCCGTAGCACTGAACAAAGGAGTAGATTCGACCATCATAATCATCATCATCATCATCATTACAAGTGCCTAAACTATGGCATGTGAGTAGGCCCCCCTCAAAGATGACCTTGGTACCCCTATATAGCACAACTTATGGAAGGCCTCCATGTTTGGTGTGTGGGGCATACATGAATTAAAGTCAGTTCTGTGTTGTCAGGGACGGAGCCAGGATTCACGCATGGAGGGGGCACAACTTTCATGGAGTAAGAAAATGTGGTTGCGACAACTACTACCACTAAAGAAGAAATAGTTCATTGAGGGTAGTCTACCCCCCCCCCCCCCTCCCCTAAATTCGTCAATGGGTGTCGTTTACAACACATTTATGGACTTATTCCATATTCGTAGAGTGTTCCTAGTCGTGTGGTGGCAGATCTCCAGTTGAGGCGACGGGGAATCTTCGGGTGTCTATGAGGTGTCTCGGATTTTAGGGGAGGCAACTTGACGGCGAAGGGGGGCAGACCGATAAGTGTTTTGACTTATCATCGACACTAAGCTCTTGCGGCAACCGTAACATCCATGTGTTTCTCCAACCCCAAAACTTGCAGGGGAAATCATGCGGCACAGACACGGCGAGGTGTGCTGCAATAAGGCATGGATGAATGGGGTAGAGAAGTGTGGACCTGATGGTTGAATGTTTCACCATCAAAACAATTCTGATTGATCCATGCTTAGGGTATCTCCAACACGAATGTTCAAAACACCCGAAAACATCCAGACCAACGTGTTCGGACGATGTAAGCTATCCAACGGGATGTTGCACCGGTTCGTGGACGTGTCCACGTGTTTGAATTCCTGTTTGGAAACCATGGAAGGCCTGCAGTAGTCCGGACGTACACCACGTACGCGTCGGGATGTCACATGCACACATGCGCCCTTCCTGCGTGGGAAGGACCTCGACGACAACTCCGATGACATGGAAGCCAGCGGAGGTGTTGCCGGCCAACCCGACTAGGCATACAAGGTCGCCATCCGCTACAAATTAGTTTAGCTTTTTATGTATTAGTCAAACGGACAAAATACCATCTAATTTTTAAATATATAAATTTTATCGAAGTTAATGTCCATTTGCATGAATTCTCTCGTGTTTGTATGATATTTGTCGTCTGGTTTAATTCTTATTTGTATTGCGGACTGAGGTTTGAAGCAAGCGTTGGATGACCGGCTCCGTTTCAGTGTCCGCGGATAAATACTACTCGTCATGTAATAACATCTTATATATTGAAATATTATTTTGAATGTAAGCATCGTATCGTATGCATCCAGCATCCCTCGTACAACCCTATAGCCAATCATTGTTGTTCGTCTATTCGTAATTCCTAGCCTCGGCAGCCGGCCATCTTTATTCGTTCGATCATAATCCTCAGCTACGCGCGTCTGATGATTGCAGGGGAGGCTGAGGATTACGATTGGACGAACAACGATGACCGGCTGCAGGGATGCTGGATGCATAAGATATGATGGCTATAAAGGCAATGGTTATAAAAAGAACGTTTGCAAAGAATTTGTTTTCTGCATTTTCTACCGTTTTTGCCACCCTGTGAGTCCAAGGAACATTTTCGGTACGAAGAGTACGAATGACGCGGTCAAGTTGTCAGGTAACCTAAAAAAGATGTTGTTAAGTGGGCCGGCCCAGTAAGCGGCTTGTATTTACGTTTCGCACGAGCGATGTATATGGCCTCCCTGCCCTGAAGGCCTGAACCCTACCGAACCAGAGCGGCGAAACCCCCAATCCCCCACCCCCACTCGCCATGTCGTCAACCGCTGCCGGCGGCAAGCCGTCGCTGTCCGCCTCCGCCCTTGTCGCCGACACGGCGACCGGATCCCACCACTTCAAGATCGACCTCTACTCGCGCACCAAGGGCATCCCCACAGGCGAGCCCCTCAAGTCCTGCCCTTTCACCGTCGGAGGCCACCGCTGGCTCGTCCTCTACTACCCCAATGGCGACCAGGCGGAGAACGCGGGTTACATATCCCTCCGCCTCGTCCTCGCCGAGAACACCTCCAGGACGGTGAGGGCGCAGCACCAGTTCCGCTTCGCCGGCGAGGCGGAGAACCAGGCGCTGCCGTTGGCGGCGGAGCCGCTGAACAACTTCGCCGGCCTGGCGAGCTGGGGGAACTCCAAGTTCATCCCAAGGGAGGCCCTGGAGAAATCCAAGCATCTCAGGGCCGACTCCTTCGCCGTCCGGTGCGACGTCATCGTCGTCAGCGACTTCCGCGCGGTGGAGACGCCAGAGCCCGCCCCTCCGGCGTTCGTCACCGTGCCCCCGTCCGACCTTCACCTGCACCTGGGCAGCCTTCTTCTCGCAGAGAAGGGCGCCGATGTGGTGTTCGAGGCCGGAGGCGAGACCTTCGCCGCGCACCGCTGCCTGATCGCGGCCCGGTCGCCGGTGTTCAGTGCGGAGCTCTTTGGCGAGATGAAGGAGAGCGTCGACACATCGGCCGTCGTCAAAATCGATGACATGGATGCGCAGGTGTTCAAGGCATTGCTCTATTTTGTGTACACCGACACCTTGCCGGAGACGAAGAGGGAAGAGGCAGGGGAAGACGCCATGTCTCAGCATCTGCTTGTCGCTGCTGACAGGTATAACTTGGACAGGCTAAAGCTGATCTGCGAAGACAAACTTTGCAGGTGCATCCAAGTGAGCACTGTGGCCACAATCTTGGTGTTGGCTGAGCAACACCACTGCAGTGGACTGAAGAAGGCGTGCTTCGATTTTCTCAGCTCTCAGGCGAATCTGAAGGCAGCCATGGCCAGTGACGGCTTTGAGCATCTGAGCCAAAGCTGCCCCGCTATCATGAAGGAGTTGATCTCTATGCTCAGTGCCTTGGTTCCTTGATACCTCGTGTTATAGGAATGGTTGGTGGTGTCCCCAGGATTTCTGTCATCAAGTAGTTTTAGCAATGGCAGTTCTTGTTCTCTAGACTTAGGCTATCAGAATATCAGATATACATCAATTCTAGGGGTAATCTGAAGTAGACTCGTTTTATCTGTTCTGTTAGCTGATTGCATCTCTAAAACTCTCATGATTAGTCATGAAAATCTTTGCTATCAACTACTCAGCTAGCTTGGTTGGTTGAATATTAGGTTGACCTGCAAACTTGCCAGGCCATCTTTTTACATACAAGTAATTTTTAGTACCCTGATGCTCACTGCTCGGTGCGTCAACAATGCTACTCTCTGCTTTCCAGCTACAGTTATGCTCGGTTGGTGCAAAAGCATGAGCAGTGCTTTTCTACAACCTCGCCGGTTAATTTGGAGTGGCTTTGCTATCAGATTGATACTAGTTCGTTACTCTTCAGTGGATATATAAGTTATCTCTTACCCTCTTTGTACAGAACTGTAAGTCGTTTTTGCAGTTGATAACGTCCACATGTGTGGCATGTTTGCACTTCGCCCACACGTGTCAATCCACGTTGATTCTGTTTTGCACGAATCCTAAAGGAATCTGTTGGAATTTCAGTGCCACGTAGGCATCATCATGTGTGTGGGCGTTGGAGAGTTCGCCCACACGACCCGCGGCGCGCGGTTGCCAGCTGCGCCGTGTGGACGAACCAGTTTCTGCCCACACAGTCACTACCTAGTCAACGCGCGTGTGAGCAAACTGCTCTTCGCCCACATGCCGCTCGTACATTGCAAGATGGCAACTGCAGTTGCGCGTACGTGGCAACTAGGTAAACATACATGGCAATTATGATTCGTTGCCATCATTGCTGGATGGTAACCGCAGTTGCGTGTACGTGGCAACCAGGTAAACACATATGGCAACTATGATTAACCATACATGACAACTATGGTTGGACCACACGTGGCAACTAGGTAAACACACATGGCAACTATTGTTTGACCACATGTGACAAGTAGTTAATCACACATGGTAACTATGGTTTGATTACACGCGGCAACTACCATAAATTAGACATGGCAACTATAGTTAACCAAAACAGAGAGAGTTGCCATGTTTTTACAACTACATTTGCCATCCCAGGTAACTAAAGTTGCCATCCGTAACTAAAGTGTCATCCGGGGGGTAACTAACGTAGCTGCGCCAGGACGTGTGGGCAGATTTGCTTCGTGCCACACGCGGGGATGGGGATGAGTAGTACTTGTTGGGCGTGTGGCACGAAGTAGCTGTGCCCACACGTATGGGCAGTTCTAATGTTCACCCACACATGACCTGTGTGGGCTGCCTCCTACGTACGCCACACACGGTGTGTGGGCGGATGTCTAATATGCCATACATGTGATGAATATCGGAACCCTAAATTAAACTGCAAAAACATCCTACATTTGTTTACAGAGTCCATGGTATGCTTTGGATGAGGAATGCAAGATAATTGTGCCTTTATCTACATTTCTCTCTGGTTATAAAGGAGATGTGCAAAGAAAAGTTGGTCTGTGTTTTGATGTTCGCCTTCCTGGCAATTCAGGAAAGACTTTATTACCTGGTAGTCTAACATTAATTTGTTCACTCTGTATCCACTGATCGTGCAAATCAAGGGCATGTATATGAGGTCTCGGTCGAAATTTGTGGGTCTCTGAAAGTCTGAATTCGCTGAGCGCCCGCCTTGCTCCGTGAAATTGCCGAGAGCACTGCATATGGCTCCTTGTATTGCCCCTCCGTTCATTCTTCTTCTGTGTGGTGATGGTTACTGTTCGTCAAATACCTCTTGACAAATTGTGATTCATGAAAAGTTTTGTTCGTGCAGCAAGTCCATGCGTGTTTTGTCCGTACTTTTTGGTCCACGGACGTGTTTTTGGTTGAGGAATATGTTGTACTCGTGTTTGACATACCTTAGTTAGTTAGTCAACTAAAAAATACACCACCTATTTTTTTTTTAAAGAAACAGACTTTTTGTCCCAAAAAAAAATCCACGCGTACAGCGTAACTATTGATCCTCCGCGAGTCACCATCTTCAGGAGCGTTCTGTTGTTCATCAGACAAAAGTACAAAACTATGGACCTTGAGCTCAGCTTTAGCCTCAGCCCTCAGGCCATTGTGCAATCTGACATAAAAACACCAGAAGGTGTCTATGATGGACGGATTTGTATGCTAGGCATAAGCGTTGATCTTCTCGATCTATACTTCTCTGGTCTAATTATATAGCATTAAAAGAATAGCACCTTCAAATAAAAAAAAAAGGTTTGACTGTCCGTTGATATACAATGGGTTTGAAGATCCTTCGCTCATGCCAAGAGGCAGATGACCCCTGGCTTCCTGAACCTCTGCACAATTTCAACACTGGCCGTAGGCTGTAACTTCATGAAAAACAATGAAGGTAGGAAGCACTGTACATGTGTTCCATTAACATAGCCATCATCACAGATTCTCAGATTCACGACACGGATGTATGAACACGAAACATTATGATACGACGAATGACGATGCATACAGCAAGCAAAAGTTGATATTCCATTCCATGCCAGGTTGCAGACCAGGACACGGCCACGACTCGTAGTTCTCCGGAAACTTCACATCACATCACATCAAAGATGACAACTCAAAGCTACGCTGCACTACTCGGCGCTCGCCACCGCACACCAAGGTGACAGCAGCAGCAGCAGCAGACACAGGCCGCCGCAGCCGCACCGATTATTATTGTTCATTCAGGAAAAACGAAGCAAAAAAAAGGCCTTCAGGAAACTGAGGACGAACCGAGCCGACGATGATGACTTGACAGCCATGGCGCGAGCGGAGGGGGGTCGCGGTTGAGGCTTCAGAGCGCCTTGAGCATGTCCTCGGCGCTGCTGTTGGTGAAGGCGCCGCCCTCCTCGAGGTTGAGCACCTTGACGACGCCGTCGTCGGCGAGCAGCGCGTAGCGGCGCGACCGGACGCCGAGCCCCACCGGCTTGTCCGACAGGTCCAGCTCCACGCCCATGGCGCGCGTCAGCTCCCCGTTGCCGTCCGACAGCAGCAGCACCTCGTCGCCGACGCCGAGGCTCTCCTTCCACGCGCGCATCACGAAGGCGTCGTTGACGGAGACGCAGGCCACGGTGTCCACCCCCTTGGCGCGCAGCTCCCCGGCCCTGGCCACGAACCCCGGGAGGTGCTTCTGGGTGCAGGTGGGCGTGAAGGCGCCGGGGACCGCGAAGAGGACCACCTTCTTGCCCGCGGTGAGGTCGCGGACCGTCACCGTCTTCAGCTCGCCGTCGGGGGCGTCGAAGTAGGAGAGCGTCGCGTCCGGGAGCCGGTCGCCGACCGCGATGGCCGTTGCGGCGGCCGGGGACGCGGTCGCGGAGACGGCCCGCGTCGCCGCGCGGGGCAGGGGCCCGGCGCGGACGGGCCCCGCGGGCGCGAGGCGGCGGGCGGCGAAGGAGAGGGAGGAGGAGGGGCCGCGCGAGAGGAGCGCGCGCCTGGCCCCCGCGGCGGCGGCGGTGGCCGAGAGGGTGGCGAGGGCGGAGGTGGCCATGGAGGGGGGGAGGGAGGCTAGGTGTTCGAGGAAATGCGTTGTCTGTTGTTTGACTTGGGGGCGAGATTTGGGGAGCGTGACTCCGACTCCCAGCGGCGGGGGTTGGCCCTATGTGGGGGTGGGGGTGGGTGGAGAAAGCACGGCGGCGGGAGGTGGCTTTTGCCTTTTGCGTTGCTGGGCTGGCCAAGGCTATTTCTCTTTCAGGAGAACGTTCATCTGTCCTTTTCTATTTTACTAGTAGAATGCCCGTACGTTGCTACGGGCTATAATCCATATAGATGAATAAAAAAAGTTTAAGATGAAATTTGATTTCTCCTTCATATGTCCGAGTATGTTCGTATGTGAGGGAGAAATATAGTTGTCCAGATTATATGTCATGTTATCTCCAACACATGGGCCAAACACAAAACACTCAACCCCACTACACACCCCTTCCTTTTTCCCGTCGAACCCTCCCCTTCCTCCTTGGTTACCCACTGTAGAGGGACACTTCTCGCTGGGGGCATTTCCTTTAAAACCGGATGACAACCACCTCACCTTCGTCATGGCTCTCTCTCTCCTTCACACTATATTTCCCCACAGGTCATCAAGGAGGAGCCCTTTGCCAACCGCCCCGTTTTCCTACCTGATCCCCTCCCCACGAGTTTGGGTCGATCCACCATTACCATCAAGGGGGAGGAGGTGTGTGTTGCCCGTGACACCCCCGAGCCAAGAAGGAAGATACGATGCCTTCTAAGCCATTGCAAGCAAAAAACATTCTCTCTAATGTTTCCCACATCCCCTTGGTAATCGTCGTTTCTTCTTAATCATATTTTACTTGAAAGAAGTGATGGCATGTGATTTCCATCCATAATATGGCAAACTGATTTTCTCTTGCTGCTTATTTTCCCCTCAACAATAGATGTTTCTTCTTAACTGTGCTCTCCTTGCAAAAACTGATGACATGAGGTTTCCATCCATACGAACGATTCTCCCTCTGGTTTCTCCTTCCTCGACAATCATTGTTTCTTCTTAACCAGTCTCCCTCAAGAAGATGTGTCCTTCCATCTTGTACTTTACAGATTTATCAATTCAAAAAAAAATTGATAATACTCCTTATATATTTTTATTTACAATTATTGAAAGTTGCACGTAGTAAAATATTTGTGTCACCTTTTTTCCCAACCGCAATAAAGATAACACTTCAAACTAATACAAAAAGACTCGATGAAACAACAAATTAAACTATAGCACGTGGTTGGTACAAACCCACCGTCAATTGGACTTTCGCATGCGGAAAATGGTAGTAGCGGACGGGCTAGTGTGCTCACTGAATCGCCGTGCACCCGTTCGCTTGGGGATCCGGGTCGGCCTGCACAAAAATCAAGTATCCAACCTACACAATAGTAGTACGGGCCCACGTCACAAGTGGACGCCCATTCCGTAATTTAGGGACACAAAATCCTGCACCGATGGACCATTAGGCCTTGTACTATGCAAGGTACTTAGGAAAGGTGATTAGTAAAATAAATCAAGTTTTTCCTAAGCATTAATGTTTATTTCTATATAAAGGATGCTTAATTAAATGTTTATCCTAGGCAAATAGGCCGCGATGCTTAAAAAATCGGTTTATTTTTCTAAGCATCACTAAGCAACTTGCATTGCACAACACCTTAGCAGTCTTCGATACCGCCGGCATGACACCTCATGCGGCTACAACATCCGCTATAGTGACGAGATCTTTAGAACTAATCACTGCGGTTATTCATATGTAAGCGCATGGCGCAGCATCGACTACGGAGGCCAAGCCCGACGTACCATGTACAGCTGAGCCTCTCTACCAAAGAAATTCATAAGTTTCAGCACAACAGTTTTCTGAAGCAACGCATCACTAACCCGGCTAGTGTATGAGCTACGGTAGTCTGAATGTCCTCTCAACGCGAATTTGTCAGTAATCACAAAACGTTGATTATCATTTTGCATCGCGTCACTATCATGCAGCATGAAAAACAACTTTCGTGGTTCGATTTTATTCCAACACTCACATTCGCTGCCAAAATGACCTTTTATGTTCAGTAACAACGGAAAATAAAAGCCAATCGGGAAAAAATATATCAGTTAATCGGTATTAAAGAAACATGCCCAAGAGGAAAGATGTCTGAGCTTTTACACTTCAAATTAAAATGCGCACTCCATATTACAGTAACCTACGTGATTACAATATAAAAGGACGAATCCGATCCATATTCGTGGCTACTGAGCCCTCAACACACAGGAAAAAAGTTGCAGTTCTCGGAAACTCCCAAACAACATCGTGAGTCCTGACATGTCCTAAGCAAGTAGGGAGACTAAATCCAGGTTACCATTATCCACAGCATGAAGGACAACCTTAGGATTGCCGCAAGTGTTCTTTCGATGCCCACCTACCCCGCATTTGAGAACTCCGCTTCCTTCCTCATTTTCTGAGGGAGGTCACCACGTTGTGGACAGGTGGTGCTCTTGTGACTTGGTTGCCGTCAAATACTGCAGAAGCGTCTACGCTTGCTTGTCCTGCATTCCTGACCATCGGCTGCTCTTGGTGCACCATTACATTTCTTGCTTTTCGCCCCACGATCATCATATGGAGGTATATCTCTGCTCCTTGTGGGATGACCTGCATTCATTCAGGTGACGATCTGAAGCTGAAAGCCCTACCAAATTGCCTACTATACTCCCTTCACCGTTGCTTCCAAAATCACATTGTGCTCCGTGGTCGTTACTGCTTCCTTTGTGCATGATCTTGCTCTCTCGAACCCTGTCTTCCAAACCAATACCATCACGCATAGTAGCTACAGGTGTGAGCTTCTGCGTTGCTGCCTTCAAGAGATCCATGGCCACCTCACACGCTGATGTGTTTGCATCACAAAGTTTAACAACCTCCATAGCATGTGTATATAGGTTCGAATGCGGAAAAGTGATGGATTTAATTAAAGTCTTGCTGCAAGTGTGACAACTGTCAAGTGATCTGGAAGCACATCCCTTGTGTCCTTTGTCCACCTTTTCAGAATGTATTTCGCCAGTATTTCCATGAAACTCAGGAAATCTACCTGCGGACACAACCATGATATCATTTTTCTCAACCTTAATGTTAATGCAGACAAGCTACGCACAGCTGTGCGAGCCCATTTTTTTCTTATTTACCTGGACTGAATGACAGCAGAGCACACCCGTGTGCTCAAAATTGCCACCCTCGCACATAATCTCTTTACCATTATCGCCAACTCCCATGGCATACACAACTCTGAACCATTTGTGATGCTTCTCTGGATGGTAACGACGTACAAGGTACTTGGCACCTTTATCCACCTCCCCCACCTTGTACTGACCTGCCTTGTAAAGAACCCCCCGAATTTCTCGAACATAGCCCTTGTGTAGATGTTGCTAGCATGTAATTCCAAGAGCGAGTTCATCCTCACCACTGGAGCCGCCTGAGTGCAATGGTACAATTTTCAGGAATCACGGGCACAAACTGAATTACAGCAACATCACCTGTAAAGAAACTCAATAACACGACCCCTGGAAGATGTGCACATGTTTGAGGAACATAATTTCAGCCGACGTCCATAGCTGGTGTCGGTGAGCTCATTTTTGCCGTTCAACTTGTTGATATCATCCCGCAGATGTGACGCCATTCCAAGCGCAAGCAGAGCTCAAGGCTATGACATCAACTGAGGTGATGATACAGTCCGTGAGCAGTAATTAAAGGACATAGATGTTGGATGGATCGGGTTTGTCAACTTGGGGCAATGGTTGAGCACAGCGGTGAGCTTGTTGATTACCTTCTTCCTGCAGATATTGAGGTCAAAGCCACCGACAACATCCTCTAACGGCTGCCTATGCTCATCCGAGTCGGTGACGTCTTCGTTGCGTACTCATACCTTGATCGGCGGGCTTGATAAGAACCTTCTTGGCCACAGGCTTCAATGTGGATCATGTTGCTACAGGAGGAACAGGAGCAACAGAAATATATAAATACATTGCTCAAATAATGTACTCACTGCAACTTTGAGCCATCGCCCTTACATTAAATTGCATAATGGAGCGGTTGAATGATCATACCTTGATAAATCGGACCGCACATAGTACCTTGTGGTTGACACTATGTATTTACTTTATTTTGTAGATTGATCAAAACTGGCAAAAAATAGTGCACCAAGTTCTGTAAAAGTAAACACAAAATGAACAAGAACATCGATAACATTCACGTAAGATCTGAAATGGGTGAATGAAGGAACCGCACCACACACAACTCGCACTGAAAATAACTCCAACTTCATCTTCATTCTTGTGAGCCTTGCCACCGTCATTGGAACACCACTACCTCCATATCTTACTACTGCCTTTCTTGTGCTTCATGCATAGCTAGAATTCCATGTAGTTTTTGTGCCAGAATCAGAAGTTAATTACTTCCATCATATGTCAGATCTATTATCTAGCCTACATCCTTTTAACTGGAGCCTTGTTGAGAAGGATACTTTGAACTATGTAGAGGAAGCTCGTAGTTGCATGTGCTTCCTTGCAGTACTTGTTGATGTCTTGGATGTAGTCTACACTCGACAATGGCGTCCTCTAATAACTTGTTCTCATTGGAGCTGGTGGTGACGATCTTGATGGCCTGGTCAGGGCGAGGGGCGGGCTTGACAAGAACCTTCGAGGTCATCAGCTTCAAGGTGACTCATGTTGTTGCAGGAGAAGGAGCTGTGGTATTCTGCAAACCACCTTACCAATTTAGAATAAATCATCATAAATTGCAGCGACTAAGATAGATGCTTTGAAGGCATGTTGCTTCAACACTGCACTAATGTTGTACTCGTTCTTACTTGAGCTATCACCCTTACATTAATATTTCCTTGCATGAACTTTATAGAAGTGCCGAAAGTACGTAAATCATGACCAAATCCACCTAACGGATTATTCAGTACTCACAAAACTATATCTACTCACTTTGTCAAGTAGGCACCTGATGTATATTCTGCAGTCCATTTGTCCAACAAACCAACATTTTAAACACCCTTTGCTGACTATAAACTTTCTCCTTCTGAAGATATTACTTCAAGTGCAGCTTAGTGCTTTATAGCATGTTAGTTGTCATGGAGACAATCATTTTAACAAGGCTACAGTGAGTATTTTGTGCAGCTGACACAATTATGGTAAGCATTGTGCAAATTATATCTAATAGAAATAAGAGTGAACTTCTACATGCACTTGCATGAGACTCAGCTTCCTATTAACACGACTTTTCACATGGCATATGATCCCTGCTATATTAAAGTTAGAAATGCGACCGACATACTAAATTGCAAAGTTACGTACAACTGATTTGTCTAATTTTCTCAAGCTAACATTCTTCTAAAGATCCAAGAAAATTAGACAACCATCATGAACTGTGATCGAATTATGATTTTACATACTGCTTACCTATGAAATGCAAAGCTCGGATATCAAAGACACTTTTTTTCAAAGTTTAGATGCATGGTTATAAAAATTATAACTATCTATTATAAAGCTTACATAGTGCTTACCTATGCAATGTGATAGTCGGTAAGTAGCCTATTGCAAAGTTTAGATACATGGTTATAAATATTATAGAGCAAGAACAACATCCTTGACCCTTAAGGGAGAAAACAGTGACTCTACCCTAGGGGTGTCAAATCCCCTGCTAACAGTGGAATTTCTATATAAATAGAACGATACATGAGAGATAAAGACAATAGAATATAGTGAAGTACCATACCGTAAGTCTTTACTGTCATTCATCTTCATGTAATGGAGGGAACTACACAATGCATCATGTACTTCTTAGCACACCCACATTCAGAGTCATTACCAACAGAAGAATATCCTACAGAAACATCGGACATCCCTTGGCTGCGTGCTCGAGCACTTTTCCTTCTCCTGGACGGACACATCACATGGACTCCGATCCAAGTCCTTCTCTTGAGCGGACACAACACATGGACAGTTTTGCACTGTTGATCACTATAGCACTGAAGCAGGCCCGGGGCCCAGTGCTATCCTGGCACCGCCCCTGGTCCTGGGTCTACTTGCATAAACGGATTCAGTTGGCCATTTATTCATGCTACTTAACTCGCAAGAGTAATTAAAGGGCAATATAGATGTATAGATGCAAGTGCTCATGTACCTGATCTTGGCGGCCAGTGCGGCTTCCGCGGAGCTTCTCTACATAGTGTACAACAGCAACAAGGAGGTGACATGGAGCGAGGCGTGCGGCATGTTCGGCAGCTTCTGCAGGTAGGCCCGAACCTCGATGACCATCCCCTTTGGCTCCGTCGTTTGCGACATCCTTCTCCCCCTCGTCTCCTCCATCGGTCACGTGCTAGATAGGAGAGAAACAGAAGGAAAAAAATCACAGGGAAGATCTATTTACAACAACATGAAAGCTTTCATAAGGTTTGTGCACTTAAAGCCTTGTTCCCACTTCTCACTGGCAGTTTTGTGGTTGCTTTGCAATTGCACGTGTTGTACATGTCCTACATGACTTGCTAAAGCTGTTGTTCTTGAATCGAGCATGAATGAGTGACTGGGACTTCTTGCATACCTATATGTTACATTTAGTTGCTGGAAAATAAAGGTCTCTTTGCCCTACTGCTGCAGATACATGATTTCCTCAAACATCAGTGAAGTTGCCACGATATTTCTTACCTCTGCTTTTGGGTATTCCTGGCGGGTTGATAGATGTTCAACTTATGTGGGTAAATCTTGTCACTGACGACCCGCCTGCAACTACTTTTGAGGTTTTCTTCCATTAATATTCGGGCAGAACAAAATAATATGGACGAATCTCATATCATCCAACCCAAACAAACAACCCAAAAAAATGAACTAAGTTAATTTGGTTGTTCATGATCGGTATTCCATGTTTGAATTTGAATCTCCGTGTGGCCATTGATATTGCTCAGCTCCTGGTCATTCTGCTCCTCCTCATCCACCGATACTCCTATATCTTCAGGCTTGGCCCATCTCTCCCAATATTCTGAACATTTTTTTATTGAAGCATAACGATCAACATTCTGAATTAATCCACATAACAGATATAATCACAATAGAGAGAGGTGTTGCTGTAGACCATACCTTGGACTTTCTGGTCGTATGCATCTTGTCATGCATCATCAGCGAAGCCGTCTCCCCGTTCAAGGGGTCCGGGAGGTTGGGGTATAAGAAGCTGAGGCAAAAACACCTCAAAGATGTTCACAAGGTCTGCAGCAGCGGAACAACAAAAAAATGATGCTCTAGTAAGCACACCCGTGAAAAACTTTTTAGTTCTTTCAGCTATTTTGCAATTAACTTGTGGCGACGAGGAGGAAGATGGGCAAGAGAACATACTGGAGAGACGCGGGCTTTGCCGCCGGGCGCAGTCGAGCGGCGACGACTCCGACGGCCCTTCTCCATCTCTCAGCTGCATGCAGGGCATGGTGCGGCGCGGGCGGGCGGGGCTAGGGTTCAGGCGGCGCGGCGCGGGCGCGGACGGTCGACGCGGAGGCCGGGCGTCGTGCGGGATGGGGCGGAGGTTGGGGCATGTGGTGTTGGGCGTCGAGCTCGTGGAGGATTCGGATGGAGGCGACAGGCTATTATGGAGGATGGAGGCGGTGGGTGGCGCGATGGGCGTTGCGATGCCGGGAGGTCCTCCACGTCGCGCACCTCCAGCAGCTTCGGCCCGCCATGGCCACACGGATCGATGGAGGGAGGCGGCAGGGCAGAGGCATGCCGCTCTCGGGAGGAGGGGGAACGGGAGGGGGTGCGGCTGCGCGGACGTGCGGGCCTGGAGCTAGGGTTTCACCGGGCAGCCTTTTTCTTTGGGCTTTTTCACCGGTTCATGCGAGGATCAGAAAAGAACGGTGGGGAGATAAAAATCGGTGGGGGAGCATGACTTCGATTGATGGTGGGCTTACTGGGGTGGGAGGGGGTAGTGAGAGGAGAGACTTAAAAAAACTGGTTGAAAAAAAACCAGGAAGCTATTCTACCAAGTGAGCAATTAGGAGTAGAGATAACAAAAACAATATAAATGCTGGAAAAAAATACTAGAAAAAAAATTGGAGGGTGAAGATTTTTTTTGTTCAAAATTGTAGAGCTCATTTTGGTGAATTTGTACAAGGATAACGTGAGGGCATTTTCAACGGCAAACACCAGGCGGACGCCCCTCTTTACCATGTTCGCGGTAGCAAAGGGGAAGGTTGTAGGGGAATGCTCCCGCTCTTGCTTGATGAGGATATGGATGTGGCGGCGAGGGCGATGCTTGCTGTGGACCCTAGTCAAGCACCGAGTTATAAAGCGCCACTTGTAGGATCCAAAGTATGTCTAGAGGGGGGTGATTAGACTACTTGACCAAATGAATACTTAACATTTTCCCAATTTTAATGGTTGGCAAGTTTTAGCAATTTTACCAAGTCTAGCACAACCTACACATGCAAGTCTACGAGTATAGCAGCGGAAAGTATAGACATGCAAGTGTAAGTAGAGGGTAAGGATAGGAAGATCAAGCGCAATGAAGACATGGAGAATTTTTGGCGTGGTTCCGATAGGTGGTGCTATCATACGTCCACGTTGATGGAGACGTCAACCCACGGAGGGTAACGGTTGCGCAAGTCCACGGAGGGCTCCACCCATAATGGGTCCACGAAGAAGCAACCTTGTCTATTCCATCATGGCTTACGTCCACGAAGGACTAGCCTCACTCTGGGTAGATCTTCACGAAGTAGGCGATCTCCTTGCCCTTACAAATCTCTTGGTTCAACTCCACACGATTTGGAGGCTCCCAAGCGACACCTAACAGATCTAGGGGACACCACTCTTCAAAAGATAATTGATGTGGTATGGATGATGAACTCCTTGCTCTAGTGCTTCAAAAGATAGTCTCCTCATCACTCAACCACTCTCTCATATAATTTGTCTTGGTAGAAGAGATTGATTGGGTACGCAACTTGGGGAGGCTAGAAATCACAATTCATATGGTTGGAGTGGAAGATCTTGATCTCAACACATGAGTAGGTGGTTCTCTCTCAGAAAATGAATGGCAGAAGTGTTTGCTTGTTCTGAGCGCTCTCTCTACGAATGAGAGGGAGGTGGAGGGGTATATATAGCCATCTCCAAAAATCCAACCGTTACAACATTATTGCCCAACTCGGTGGAACCGGTGTAAAAACTCGGTTGCACCGACTAGTACAAAATGTCTTAACTTTTGGGTTCTCGGTGAGACTGATACGAAGCATCTCGGTGAGTCCGATTCGGTTGGCCTAGGCAGTTCCAGTGACTCGGTGGCACCAAAATGAAAAACTCAGAAATTCCGATTTTTGTCAATTAGATACCAGAGAGATGGTCACTGCTTTTCGGTCGTACCAAAACAAAACTCGGTTGTACCGATTTGCTAGGGTTTGGCTTGGGTTCTGTCTAAAAAAACTTGGTGTGGCCGAAGTGGGAAATGTTGGTGGCACCGAATTTGACTTTAGGGTTTTGGATAGAATATTTTATGGGAGAAATGTTGAGGCTTTTGGTGGCTAATCTCTAAGCACTTTGAGCAATTAGATCATCATAGATACCTCATCCCCTTTTAATAGTATTGGCTTTCCTATGGACTCAAATGTGATTTCCCAGCGAAGAGGCTGTGGCGAACAAACTCATGGCCATCACCCCAGCTCGAGATAACCCCAAAGGCACGAGGCGTGTGCCTCCGTACTCGATCGAGAATCCGACGAATGAGGTAAATTCCGAGTGCCATTATTGTTTCTGAGTGATGCAGCTTTCATTTTATCAAATCTTGATTGATGTAACTTTTATTTTGACAGGGCTTCACGGGCATGGTGAGCTTGATACTTGCCGGTAACCACGCTCCTGCTGACATGTTGGAAATATGCCCTAGAGGCAATAATAAATTGGTTATTATTATATTTCCTTGTTCATGATAATCGTTTATTATCCATGCTATAATTGTATTGATTGGAAACTCAAATACATGTGTGGGTACATAGACAACACTGTGTCCCTAGTAAGCCTCTAGTTGACTAGCTTGTTGATCAAAGATGGTTAAGGTTTCCTAGCCATGGACATGAGATGTCATTTGATAACGGGATCACATCATTAGGAGAATGATGTGATGGACAAGACCCAAACTGTAAACGTAGCATTTGATCGTGTCAGTTTATTGCTATTGTTTTCTGCATGTCAAGTATCTGTTCCTTTGACCATGAGATCATGCAACTCACTGACACCGAAGGAATACCTTGTGTGTATCAAACGTCGCAACGTAACTGGGTGACTATAAAGGTGCTCTACAGGTATCTCCGAGGGTGTCTGTTGGGTTGGCATGGATCAAGACTGGGATTTGTTACTCCGTATGACGGAGAGGTATCTCAGGGCCCACTCGGTAATACAACATCACAATGAGCCTTGCAAGCAATGTGACTAAAGTGTTAGCCACGAGATCTTGTATTACGGAACGAGTAAAGAGACTTGCCGGTAACGAGATTGAACTAGGTATAGTGATACCGACGATCGAATCTCGGGCAAGTAACATACCGAAGAACAAAGGGAACAGCATACGGGATTAACTGAATCCTTGACATAGAGGTTCGACCGATAAAGATCTTCGTAGAATATGTAGGAGCCAATATGGGCATCCAGGTCCCGCTGTTGGTTATTGATCGTAGAAGTGTCTCGGTCATGTCTACATAGTTCTCGAACCCGCAGGGTCTACACACTTAACGTTTGGTGACGATTAGTATAATTGAGTTATTATGTTGGTGACCGAAAGTTGTTCGGAGTCCCGGATAAGATCCCGGACATGACGAGGATCTCCGGAATAGTCCGGAGGTAAAGATTGATATATGTGATAATAGTGTTTCGATCTCCGGAAGAGTTCCAGAGTTCACCGGAATGGGTTCCGGATGTTTACCGAAGTGTTCGGGTGCAGCAACACTTTATATGAGCCAAAGGGATAAAGCCCACAAGGTATTGGAAAGTGCAAAAGTAGTTTTGCTGCCGCGTAAGCGGTACTACCGCTTGGTGAAGCGGTACTACCGCCCGAGCGGTACTACCGCTTGTGTGAAGCGGTACTACCGCCCAAGCGGTACTACCGCTTGTGTGAAGCGGTACTACCGCTTGTGCGCGGCTGTGCACGGTTCGGCCGGGATCCGAGTTGGACTCTTTCCCTGCGGGCCAAACCGACCTTGTGCGGGCAAAACCGACCCGGAGGAGGCTTTTACTCCAAGTTTAGACCCCAAGGCTCAACATATAAATAGAGGGGCAGGGCTAGCACACGGGACACATCAGGATTTCCCAAGCCGTGTGCCGGCAACCCTAGCCCTCTAGTTCCTCCGTCATAATCTCCGTAGTGCTTGGCGAAGCCCTGCAGAGATTGTTCCTCACCACCATCACCACGCCGTCGTGCTGCTGGAACTCAACCACTACTTCACCATCGCTCGCTGGATCGAGGAGGTGAAGGCGTCATCAAGCCGTACGTGTGTTGAACGCGGAGGTGCCGTCCGTTCGGCACTAGATCGGAAGGATCGTGATTGGATCGCGGGACGCTCGGCGATTTGGATCGCGAAGACGTTCGACTACATCAACCGCGTTTATTAACGCTTCCGCTTAGCGATCTACAAGGGTATGTAGATTCACTCTCCCTCTCGTAGATGCTCATCACCATGGATAGATCTTGCGTGTGCGTAGGAAAATTTTTGTTTCCCATGCAACGTTCCCCAACAGTGGCATCTGAGCTAGGTCTATGCGTAGATGAGATCTCGAGTAGAACACAAACGAGTTGTGGGCGTGGGTGTATACATATTGCTTGCCGTTACTAGTTGATACTTGATTCCGCGGTATTGTGAGATGAAGCGGCCCGGACCGACATTACGCGTACGCTTACGCGAGACTGGTTTCACCGCTGCGTGCACTTGTTGCATAAAGGTGACTGGCGGGTGTCTGTCTCTCTCACTTTAGTTGAATCGGTTCAATGAAGAGGGTTCTTTTAGAAGATCAAAAAGCAATCACTACACCACGTTGTGGTTTTGCGTAGGTAAGAACGGTTCTTGCAAACCCGTAGCAGCCACGTAAAATTTGCAACAACAATTAGAGGTCGTCTAACTTGTTTTTGCAGGGTATGTTGTGATGTGATATGGCCAATTACATGATGTGATATATGTGATGTATGAGATGATCATGTGTTGTATAGAATATCACGACTTGCATGTCGATGAGTACGGCAACTGGCAGGAGCCATAGAGTTGTCTTTAATTATTGTATGACCTGCGTGTCAATCATTAAGCGCTATGTAATGCTTTACTTTATCGCTAAACGTTAGCTATAGTCGTGGAAGCAACAGTCGGCGCGACAACCTTATGGCGACACGTTGATGGAGATCAAGATGATGGAGATCATGGTGTCATGCCGGTGACGATGGAGATCATGCCGGTGCTTTGGAGATGGAGATCAAAAGCACAAGTTCATGGCCATATCATGTCACTTATGATTTGCATGTGATGTTAATCCTTTTTATGCATCTTATTTTGCTTAGGACGACGGTAGCATTATAAGGTGATCCCTCACTTAAATTTCAAGATAAATTGTGTTCTCCCCAAGTGTGCACCGTTGCGAAAGTTCGTCGTTTCGAGACACGCCGTGATGATCGGGTGTGATAGACTCTACGTTCGCATACAACGGGTGTAAGCCATGTTACACGTGCGGAACACTCGGGTTAAACTTGACGAGCCTAGCATGTACAGACATGGCCTCGGAACACAAGAGACCGAAAGGTCGAACATGAGTCATATAGTAGATATGATCAACATGAAGATGTTCACCATTGAAACCACCTCAACTCACGTGATGATCGGACTTGAGTTGGTGGATTTGGATCATGTTACACTCGAATGATCGGAGGGATGTCAATTTGAGTGGGAGTTTTTTTAAATATGATTAACTAAACTCATTATCTAAGAACAATAGTCTAAGTTGTCTTTGCTATATTTATGTTGTAGATCATGGCTCGCGCAGTAGCACCCCTGAATTTTAATGCGTTCCTAGAGAAAGCTAAGTTGAAAGATGATGGAAGTAACTTTGTGGACTGGGCCCGTAATCTAAGGATTATCCTTACGGCTTCCCAGAAGGCTTATGTCCTTGATGCACCGCTTGGTGATCCACCCGCTCCAGTTGAGTCTCTAGACGTTGTGAACGCCTGGCAGGCTCGTTCTGATGATTACTCAATAGTTCAATGTGCAATGTTGTATGGCTTAGAACCGGGACTTCAAAGACGTTATGAACGTCATGGAGCATATGAGATGTTCCAGGAGTTGAAGTTTATCTTTCAGAAGAATGCCCGGATCGAGAGATATGAGATCTCCGATAAGTTCTATGCTTGCAAGATGGAGGAGAACGGGTCTATCAGTGACCACGTGCTCAGAATGTCTGGGTACTCCACCCGTCTGGCTGAGTTAGGGATGCCCCTTCCGCCAGAGGCTATCACTGACAGAGTTCTTCAATCATTGCCACCTAGCTACAAGAGCTTCGTGTTGAACTATAACATGCACGGGATGAACAAGTCAGTCGCCGAGCTGTTTGCGATGCTGAAAGCCGCTGAGTCTGAAATTCAGAAGGAGCATCAAGTGTTGATGGTCAATAAAACCACTAGTTTCAAGAAAAATGGCAAGGGTAAGAAGGGTAACTCCAAGCAGAGTGGCAAAGCAGTTGCTCCTCTCGTGAAGAAACCCAAGGCTGGACCCAAACCAGAAACTGTGTGTTTTCATTGCAAGGGAACTGGACACTGGAAGCGGAATTGCCCCAAGTATTTGGCTGACAAGAAGGCGGCCAACAACAAACAAGGTATATATGATATACATGTTATTGATGTGTACCTTACCAACTCTCGTTGTAGTGCCTGGGTATTTGATACCGGTGCGGTTGCTCATATTTGCAACTCAAAACAGGAACTGCGGAATAGACGGAGGCTGGCAAAGGACGAAGTGACGATGCGCGTGGGAAATGGTTCCAAGGTTGATGTGATCGCCGTCGGCACGCTCGCTCTTCGATTACCGTCGGGATTAGTGATGAACCTAAATAAGTGTTATTTGGTGCCTGCGTTAAGCATGAACATTATATCTGGATCTTGTTTATTGCGAGACGGTTACTCATTTAAATCAGAGAATAATGGTTGTTCTATTTATATGAGTAATATCTTTTATGGTCATGCACCCGATGTGAGGGGTTTATTCTTATTGAATCTCGATAGTAATGATACACATGTTCATAACATTGATGCCAAAAGATGTAGAATTGATAATGATAATACCACTTTCTTGTGGCACTGCCGTTTAGGTCATATTGGCGTAAAACGCATGAGGAAGCTCCATGCTGATGGACTTTTGGAGTCACTTGATTTTGAATCACTTGACACATGTGAGCCATGCCTCATGGGCAAGATGACTAAAACGCCGTTCTCTGGAACAATGGAACGGGCAAGTGACTTATTGGAAATCATACATACTGATGTGTGCGGTCCGATGAGTATTGAGGCGCGCGGTGGTTATCGTTACTTTCTCACCTTCACTGATGACTTAAGTAGATATGGGTATATTTACTTAATGAAACACAAGTCTGAAACATTTGAAAAGTTCAAACAATTTCAGAGTGAAGTTGAGAATCATCGTAACAAGAAGATTAAATTCCTACGATCTGATCGAGGAGGAGAATATCTGAGTTATGAGTTTGGCAGTCACTTAAGACAGTGTGGAATTGTTTCACAATTAACACCGCCTGGAACACCACAGCGTAATGGTGTGTCCGAACGTCGTAATCGAACCTTATTGGATATGGTGCGATCTATGATGTCTCTTGCCGATTTGCCACTATCGTTTTGGGGTTATGCATTAGAGACAGCTGCATTCACTTTAAATAGGGCACCATCGAAATCCGTTGAGACGACGCCTTATGAACTTTGGTTTAACAAGAAGCCAAAGCTGTCGTTTCTTAAAGTTTGGGGATGTGATGCTTATGTCAAAAAGCTTCAGCCTGAAAAGCTGGAACCCAAAGCGGAGAAATGCGTCTTCATAGGATACCCAAAAGAGACAGTTGGGTATACCTTCTACCTCAGATCCGAAGGCAAAGTGTTTGTCGCTAAAAACGGAACATTTCTTGAGAAAGAGTTTCTCTCGAAAGAATTGAGTGGGAGGAAGATAGAACTTGATGAGGTTGTTGAACCTTTACTTCAACCTGAGAGTAGCGCAGCGCAGAAAGTTGTTTCTGTGGAGCCTACATTAGCTGAAGAGGAAGTTAATGATGATGATCATGAAGCTTTGGATCAAGTTGCTATCGAACCTCGTAGGTCGACAAGGACGCGTACTGCTCCTGAGTGGTACGGCAACCCTGTCTTAGAGGTCATGTTGTTAAACAACGATGAACCTACGAGCTATGGAGAAGCGATGATGGGCCCGGATTCCGATAAGTGGTTAGAGGCCATGAAATCCGAGATGGGATCCATGTATGAAAACAAAGTATGGACTTTGGAAGTATTACCTGAAGGGCGTAAGGCCATTCAGAACAAATGGATCTTTAAGAGGAAGACGGACGCGGACGGTAATGTCACCGTCTATAAAGCTCGACTTGTGGCAAAGGGTTTTTCACAAGTTCAAGGAGTTGACTACGATGAGACCTTCTCACCCGTAGCGATGCTTAAGTCCGTCAGAATCATGTTAGCAATAGCTGCCTTTTTCGATTATGAAATTTGGCAGATGGATGTCAAAACAGCGTTCCTTAACGGTTACCTTAAGGAAGAGTTGTATATGATGCAACCAGAAGGTTTTGTCGATCCAGAGAATGCTGACAAAGTTTGCAAACTCCAGCGATCCATTTATGGACTGGTGCAAGCATCTCGGAGTTGGAATCTTCGTTTTGATGAGGTGATCAAAGCGTTCGAGTTTATACAAGTTTACGGAGAAGCTTGTATTTACAAGAAAGTGAGTGGGAGCTCTATAGCGTTTCTAATATTATATGTGGATGACATATTGCTGATTGGAAACAATATAGAAATGCTGGAAAGCGTAAAGGAATATTTGAACAAGAGTTTTTCAATGAAGGACCTAGGAGAAGCTGCTTTCATATTAGGCATCAAGATCTATAGAGATAGATCAAGACGTTTAATAGGACTTTCACAAAGCACATACCTTGATAAGATTTTGAAGAAGTTCAAAATGGATCAGTCCAAGAAGGGGTTCTTGCCTGTTTTGCAAGGTGTGAAGTTGAGTAAGACTCAATGCCCAGTGACTGCAGAAGATAGAGAAAAGATGAGTGTCATCCCCTATGCTTCAGCCATAGGCTCTATCATGTATGCAATGCTGTGCACAAGACCCGATGTCAGCCTTGCCATAAGTATGGTCGGAAGGTTTCAAAGTGATCCAGGAATGGAACACTGGACGGCGGTCAAGAATATCCTGAAGTACCTGAAAAGGACTAAGGACATGTTTCTCGTTTATGGAGGTGATCAAGAGCTCGTCGTAAAGGGTTACGTCGATGCAAGCTTTGACACTGATCCGGATGACTCTAAGTCGCAAACCGGATACGTATTTATTCTTAATGGGGGTGCGGTTAGCTGGTGCAGTTCCAAGCAAAGCGTGGTAGCAGATTCTACATGCGAAGCGGAGTACATCGCTGCCTCGGAGGCGGCGAAGGAAGGTGTCTGGATGAAGGAGTTCATGACAGATCTTGGAGTAGTGCCTAGTGCGCTTAACCCAATGACTCTGTTTTGTGATAATACTAGTGCCATTGCTCTAGCCAAGGAACCAAGATTTCACAAGAGGACCAGACACATAAAACGACGTTTCAATTCCATCCGCGATTACATCAAGGAGGACGACATAAATATTTGCAAAGTACACACGGATCTAAATGTTGCAGATCCGTTGACTAAACCTCTTCCAAGGGCTAAACATGAACAACACCAGAACTGCATGGGTGTTCGATTCATTACAATGTAAATCACATAGTGATGTGAACTAGATTATTGACTCTAGTGCAAGTGGGAGACTGTTGGAAATATGCCCTAGAGGCAATAATAAATTGGTTATTATTATATTTCCTTGTTCATGATAATCGTTTATTATCCATGCTATAATTGTATTGATTGGAAACTCAAATACATGTGTGGGTACATAGACAACACTGTGTCCCTAGTAAGCCTCTAGTTGACTAGCTTGTTGATCAAAGATGGTTAAGGTTTCCTAGCCATGGACATGAGATGTCATTTGATAACGGGATCACATCATTAGGAGAATGATGTGATGGACAAGACCCAAACTGTAAACGTAGCATTTGATCGTGTCAGTTTATTGCTATTGTTTTCTGCATGTCAAGTATCTGTTCCTTTGACCATGAGATCATGCAACTCACTGACACCGAAGGAATACCTTGTGTGTATCAAACGTCGCAACGTAACTGGGTGACTATAAAGGTGCTCTACAGGTATCTCCGAGGGTGTCTGTTGGGTTGGCATGGATCAAGACTGGGATTTGTTACTCCGTATGACGGAGAGGTATCTCAGGGCCCACTCGGTAATACAACATCACAATGAGCCTTGCAAGCAATGTGACTAAAGTGTTAGCCACGAGATCTTGTATTACGGAACGAGTAAAGAGACTTGCCGGTAACGAGATTGAACTAGGTATAGTGATACCGACGATCGAATCTCGGGCAAGTAACATACCGAAGAACAAAGGGAACAGCATACGGGATTAACTGAATCCTTGACATAGAGGTTCGACCGATAAAGATCTTCGTAGAATATGTAGGAGCCAATATGGGCATCCAGGTCCCGCTGTTGGTTATTGATCGTAGAAGTGTCTCGGTCATGTCTACATAGTTCTCGAACCCGCAGGGTCTACACACTTAACGTTTGGTGACGATTAGTATAATTGAGTTATTATGTTGGTGACCGAAAGTTGTTCGGAGTCCCGGATAAGATCCCGGACATGACGAGGATCTCCGGAATAGTCCGGAGGTAAAGATTGATATATGTGATAATAGTGTTTCGATCTCCGGAAGAGTTCCAGAGTTCACCGGAATGGGTTCCGGATGTTTACCGAAGTGTTCGGGTGCAGCAACACTTTATATGAGCCAAAGGGATAAAGCCCACAAGGTATTGGAAAGTGCAAAAGTAGTTTTGCTGCCGCGTAAGCGGTACTACCGCTTGGTGAAGCGGTACTACCGCCCGAGCGGTACTACCGCTTGTGTGAAGCGGTACTACCGCCCAAGCGGTACTACCGCTTGTGTGAAGCGGTACTACCGCTTGTGCGCGGCTGTGCACGGTTCGGCCGGGATCCGAGTTGGACTCTTTCCCTGCGGGCCAAACCGACCTTGTGCGGGCAAAACCGACCCGGAGGAGGCTTTTACTCCAAGTTTAGACCCCAAGGCTCAACATATAAATAGAGGGGCAGGGCTAGCACACGGGACACATCAGGATTTCCCAAGCCGTGTGCCGGCAACCCTAGCCCTCTAGTTCCTCCGTCATAATCTCCGTAGTGCTTGGCGAAGCCCTGCAGAGATTGTTCCTCACCACCATCACCACGCCGTCGTGCTGCTGGAACTCAACCACTACTTCACCATCGCTCGCTGGATCGAGGAGGTGAAGGCGTCATCAAGCCGTACGTGTGTTGAACGCGGAGGTGCCGTCCGTTCGGCACTAGATCGGAAGGATCGTGATTGGATCGCGGGACGCTCGGCGATTTGGATCGCGAAGACGTTCGACTACATCAACCGCGTTTATTAACGCTTCCGCTTAGCGATCTACAAGGGTATGTAGATTCACTCTCCCTCTCGTAGATGCTCATCACCATGGATAGATCTTGCGTGTGCGTAGGAAAATTTTTGTTTCCCATGCAACGTTCCCCAACATGACATGGCAAGCGACAACGAGCGCCATGACGACCCGGACGGAGAGGAGGATTATGTGGAAGACTGTGAAGACAGAGGAGAGGAGAAGGAGTCGGAACCAGGGGACGAGGCAGAGTCTTCTCCTTCGGAGGAGGTCCTTCCTGAGCCCCGCAAGAAGGCGCGCCAGGACCCTGGGGTCCGTGGAGGCAACACAGGGGGACCGAGCACCGCCAAGTCCTCTGTAGTTATTCCTCCCACTCGGACTTCAAAGCGTGGGCGTGCCGAGCTTGCTCCATTCCCAGAGAAAAGCACCAAGCAGCCGAGGATTACTTCCAGCAAACCTCGGAAGGCGGTCCTGCCCAAGACCAAAACGAACGTGTCGGTGGATTCTGTGTGAGTATCCTTGTACCGACTGTCACCTCAAATGACTGACCGAATGATGTAACACTCCGAGTGATTCTTCTGCAGGGCTGACACGTCGACTGCTTCGCTAGAGAAGGACAAGGGCGAGGTTGACGCCGCGACTTCAAAAGGTAACAATCGATTCTGATCGTATATGATCTTTGAACTCTTCATTTCCTCTTTGGATTTATTCTCGAATGATCTTCGAATATTTGCAGAACCACGTGAAGTGATTGAGATCGATGTGGACGATCGGGTCGACCCACCGAATCTTACCACCAACGTGGACGTCGTAATGCGGGACATCTCGCATGTTCAAGTGCGAGTACCAGCTCGGGGACTAGATCAGCACTCGGAATGCCTCTGACTATTCCATTTGCGACCAGCGCCATCAGGTTGCAGCGCGTCCCGAAGGACTAGGTGGGGGCAAGTAAGGAGGCTCTGATCCAACTGAGGCTGATGAACGACAAGCTGAAGGAGGCACGCGACGCCGACGAGGCTTTGGAGAAGAATTTCCAAGTAAGTACTCTTGTAAGTACCTTCTTTAGACAAAAAATTTGCGTTGTAGATGTTTTTTGGAGTTCCGAATGGGTTTGCGTTAGGGGCACACCCACTGGGTGTTTGTGGAGCCGCACTGAGCGCACCCACTGGGTGGAGTCCCCAAGACTGTCGTCGACTGAAGCAGTCGGCGGAAGTCTGAGAATTCAAATGTTTTTCTTAGGAAGTCTTGTAGGCATACTTGTCGAAGAGGATGTTGTGATGGTCCATGGACCAGAGCTTCTCGACGTTGACCGTCGGGGTGTAGAACACATAGTTTTCAAGTGGGAGCATGCTGAGCGCACCCACTGGGTGTAGTCCCCGAGACTGCCGTCGACTGAAGCAGTCGGCGGTAGTCTGAGAATCTGAATGATGAGATACTTGTCGAAGAGGATGTGGTGATGGTCCATGGACCAGATCCTCTCGACGTTGACCGTCGGGGTGTAGAACCCATAGTTCTCCAGTGGGGGCGCGCTGAGCGCACCCACTGGGTGTAGTCCCTGAGGCTGTCGTCGACTGAAGCAGTCGGCGGTAGTCTCAGAATCCGAATGTAGCACAATCAGAATGATGAGATACTTGTCGAAGAGGATGCGGTGACGGTCCATGGACCAGAGCCTCTCGACATTGACCGTCGGGGTGTAGAACCTGTAGTTCTCCAGTGGGGGCGCGTTGAGCGCACCCACTGGGTGTAGTCCCCGAGGCTGCCATCGACTGAAGTAGTCGGCGGTAGTCTCAAAATCCGAATGATATTTGTCTTTGACCTTATACTTGAGTTTGATTGTTATCATTGATGTTTCCTTGTTTCTTGTCGGCAGGGCATGTGCGAGCTCGGGACTCGTTACAATGCCCTTGAGAAAGAGGTACATGACTTGCGTCCCAGTCTGGAAGCTGAGAAGACCAAGAGTACTCGTCTCGAACAAGAAAAGCGATCACTCGGAGGTAATCGAATCTTGCCCGAGTACTTTTGGACTTGAATCTTTTTCCTTGTCCGACTGAAAGTACTTCACCAGATGTACGTAGTGAGAATCTTCAACTTACTAAGAGACTCTGGGCTTCCATTTCTATAGAGACCATGAAGGAGGCCCTGGAGAAGAAAGACCGTGAACTAGCAACTGCCCAGAAGGAGGCCAGTCAGAAAGCAAAGAAAGTTGAAGACGAGCTGAAGTCTCTCGAGAAGTGGGAGGAGGAGAAGAAAGCCCTGGAGGATGTTGCCAGGAGGAGCACTACGGAGGCGGTCTAGGCCGAGGCGAAACTGAAGCAAGTCGCGTCCAAAAAGCAGGAGCTGGAGAAGCTCATTGAGGACCACTGCAACGAGATGAACGACAGGCTCAAAGGTACGCATCAGGCATGACCAAGTTCCGAATCATTTCACTCCAACTCTTCTCCTCCCTTAACCCCCTTTTTCCGAATGATCATCAGATCTATGCTGGGACGCCGAGGAGGAAACTTCCAAAATCGAGAAGGAGCTAGATCCAAGTGCGGGTCTTCTTCGTGACAGCTCGGCTCTTGCACTGCTTCGACTCGACGAGCGCACTGCAGAGGCGATTATCTTCCTCAAACGTTTATGCGAAGCAGCCAAGGAGATCGACAAGGAAGTCGCCCCTGAAGAGGAGTCCCCGAGTGACTTGGATGCCCTCATCAACCATCTGCGAGACATGTCGCGCCGAGTGCAATTGTGGAAGAAATCTGCAGGCCGCGCTGGCGCAGACATTGCAATCCCCCTTGTCCGTGTGCATTGCAAGGGCGTAGACAAGGAGAAGTTGAAGTCGCTGAAGGTCATCAACCGAAAGAGCGCCAAGATTGAAGATTTCATGGAGACCTTCCTGCCGGCGGCCACTCAGATTGCAGAGGTTATCGACCTCGACAACTTCATCGACGTAGCATCCCCGACAGCAGCTGAGTGAACCTCGGATAAAAAAAAATTAAGCTATATTTGCCTCGGTATGCCGAGTGACTTCTGTATCCGTACATTCGCCGTGACTTTGCGGCCACAACTATTTGCACTTTTGCTTTGAACTGCATGACATTCGAATGCCTTTATTTGACCGTTTTGAACACTTGGCCCAATTTTCCCGAGTGTGGATGCTATCCTCACTCGTCATAATTTTTAACTTAGGCGAAATCAGGTTCGCAGCTAAGCCCCCGAGTGTGAACGATGTTCTCACTCGGAGTAGTTTGTAACTTAGGCGAAATCGGGTTCGCAACTAAGCCCCCGAGTGTGAACGATGTTCTCACTCGGAGTAGTTTGTAACTTAGGCGAAATCGGGTTCGCAACTAAGCCCCCGAGTGTGAACGATGTTCTCACTCGGAGTAGTTTGTAACTTAGGCGAAATCGGGTTCGCACCTAAGCCCCCGAGTGTGAACGATGTTCTCACTCGGAGTAGTTTGTAACTTAGGCGAAATCGGGTTCACAGCTAAGCCCCCGAGTGTGAACGATGTTCTCACTCGAAGTAGTTTGTAACTTAGGCGAAATCGGGTTCGCAGCTAATCCCCCGAGTGTGAACGATGTTCTCACTCAGAGTAGTTTGTAACTTAGGCGAAATTAGGTTCGCAGCTAAACCCCCGAGTGTGAACAATGTTCTCACTCGGAGTAGTTTGTAACTTAAGCGAAATCGGGTTCGCAGCTAAGCCCCCGAGTGTGAACGATGTTCTCACTCGAAGTAATTTGTAACTTAGGCGAGATCAGGTTCATAGCTAAGCCCCCGAGTGTGAACGATGTTCACACTCGGAGTAGTTTGTAACTTAGGCGAAATCAGGTTCGCAGCTAAGCCCCCGAGTGTGAACAATGTTCTCACTCGGAGGAGTTTGTAACTTAAGCGAGATCGGGTTCGGAGCTAAGCCCCCGAGTGTGAACGATGTTCTCACTCGGAGCAGTTTGTAACTTAGGCGAAATCGGGTTCGCAGCTAAGCCCCCGAGTGTGAACGATGTTCTCACTCGGAGTAGTTTGTAACTTAGGCGAAATTAGGTTCGCAGCTAAGCCCCCGAGTGTGAACAATGTTCTCACTCGAAGTAGTTTGTAACTTAGGAGAAATCAGGTTCGTAGCTAAGCCCCCGAGTGTGAACAATGTTCTCACTTGGAATAGTTTGTAACTTAGGCGAAATCGGGTTCGCAGCTAAGCCCCCGAGTGTGAACGATGTTCTCACTCGGGGTAGTTTGTAACTTAGGCGAAATCAGGTTCGCAGCTAAGCCCCCGAGTGTGAACAATGTTCTCACTCGGGGTAGTTTGTAACTTAGGCGAAATCAGGTTCGCAGCTAAGCCCCCGAGTGTGAACAATGTTCTCACTCGGAGTAGTTTGTAACTTAGGAGAAATCAGGTTCGCAACTAAGCCCCCGAGTGTGAACAATGTTCTCACTCGAAATAGTTTGTAACTTAGGCGAAATCAGGTTCGCATCTAAGTTTATCCACGCACCCACTAGGGATGAGGAAAACAAACAAAAGTAAAAAAGTTTCGACAAAGAGTATGGAAAGTAAAGACTTTTATTTATCGAATTCACTCGGAAGTTCATTACAGGAATGACAGAGTGTTTTTAAACTAAGTGTAGAACTTGTGGAGCAAGTCCACGTTCCACGCTCGGGGCTCTTCCGCATCGGTTTCGAAATTGTACAACCGGTAAGCTCCATTGTTCAGGTCTTTGGAGATCGCGTAAGGCCCTTGCCACGGAGGCGCTAACTTGTGTGGTTCTGCTGATCCAATCGGAGAACAAGGTCACCTTCTTGAAAATCGCGCCTTCTGACTTGTCTGTCATAAAGGCATCTCAAGTCTTGCTGATATAGCATTGACCTGATCAAGGCTAACTCTCTCTCTTCCTCTAAGAGGTCCAGACCATCCTGGCATGCCACTTCTGCTTCATCTTCATTTTAAAGTTCCACTCGGGGAGCATTGTGGCGAACATCACTCGGCAGAACCGCTTCGGACCCGTATACCATAAAGAAAGGAGTGCGCTTGGTCGAACGATTCGGGGTCGTCCGAATGCCCCAGAGGACAGACGGTAGTTCTTCAACCCAAGCGTCAGCAGCAATTTTTAGATCCCTCATCAATCAGGGCTTCAATCCTTGAAGAATCATCCCGTTTGCTCGTTTTGCTTGTCCATTCGACTACGGGTGAGCTATGGAAGTGTAATTGACCCGAGTGCCCTGAGTGTAGCAGAATTCACAGAATTCATCCGAATCGAAATTCTTCCCATTATCAGTGATGATATCGTGGGGAACTCCGAATCTGAAGATAATCTGCCGAATGAAACTGACGACAGTAGCTACATCCAAGCTTTTGATGGGCTTTGCTTCGACCCACTTGGTGAACTTATCCACTGTAACCAACAGATGGGTAAACCCACTCGACCCTGTACGCAGGGGGCCGACCATGTCGAGGCCCCACACAACAAACGGCCAGGTGAGCAGGATGGTCTTGAGTGCAGATGCAGGCTTGTATTTCTGATTCTTGAAAAGCTGACATCCAACACAGAGATCGACCATGTCTTTTGCAGCTGCGTTGGCTCTAGGCCAGTAAAACCCTGCACGAAACGCCTTTGTGACCAACGTCCGAGAGGACGCATGATGGCCACAGGTTCCCGAATGAATTTCGTGCAAAATATGCAGCCCTTCCTCTAGGGATATGCATTTTTGTGCCACGCCTGTTGTGCTTTTCTTGTATAGTTGTTCTCCCCTTACTTCAAAGGATTTGGATCATCGGACGATCCGTCGGGCTTCCTCTTCATTCTCAGGGAGCTCTTGCCGGATCAAGTAAGCTAAGTAAGGTTGGGTCCACTCGGGAGTGATCACCAACATCTCTTGAACGAGATCCACTACAGTCAGAATATCAACCTCAGTCGGATTGGAAGGGCCGACTGCCTGTGGGGGCTCTTCAGTAAAAGGGTCTTCTTTGACTGAAGGAGAGTGCATGTGCTCAAGGAATATGCCCTTCGGAACGACCCGTCGAGTAGAGCCGATTTTGGCCAGGTCATCGGTGGCCTGGTTCTTCACTCAGGGTATATGATGCAACTCTAAGCCTTCAAAGTTCTTTTCTAACTTCCGTATTGTATTACAGTATCCAGTCATGGCCAGACTCTGGATATCCCATTCCTTCATCACCTGATTGACCACGAGGTCCGAGTCACCGAATATCATCAAGCGTCGGATACCGAGCGTGTTAGCCATTCGGAGCCCATACAGGAGGGCTTCGTACTCGGCCTCATTGTTTGACGAGTCGAAATGGATTTGAAGGACCTAGCTCAGTCGGTCTCCTCTGGGGGAAACGAGAACTACTCTAGCTCCGGACCCTTGAAGCATCTTAGATCCATCAAAAAACATGGTCCAGTGTTCGGGAACACTTGGTGTTGGCTATTCCTGCTCTATCCACTCGGCCAAAAAGTCCACAAGTGCTTGAGATTTGATCGCTTTCTTGGCTTCAAACTTGATCTCCAACGAGAGAAGCTCAATCGCCCATTTTGCCACTCGGCCCATGGCGTCTCTGTTATGCAGGATCTCCGACAGGGGAGCATCACTAATAACTGTGAGGTAAATGCCATAAACTAGCTTCTGATAGTGTGGATACCTTTGCTTGGAAGGAGTCAAGACCTCCGAAATATAATAAACAGGCCTCTGCACTTTGAATATTTTTCCCGATTCCTCGTGCTCCACAGTGAGGACGGTACTGACCACCTGGCTAGTAGCCGCGATGTACAAGAGCAAAGGCTCTCGGCTGCTCGGAGCAGATAACACCGGCTGGGTGGAAAGCAAGGCCTTGAGCTGATCGAATGCGGCTTGCACTTCGTAGGTCCATTCAAAGGTATCAGACTTCTTCATCAATCGGTAAAGAGGCAAGGCCTTTTCACCGAGTCGAGATATGAATCTACTCAGGGCTGCAAGGCATCCCGTGAGCTTCTGAACGTCATGCAGACGGACATGTTTCTTCATTCGGACGATGACGCTGATTTTGTCTGGATTAGCATCGATTCCTCGTTTGGAAAAGAGAAAACCGAGTAGCTTACCCGAGGGCACTCCGAATGTGCATTTTGCAGGATTGAGTTTTATTTGGAAATGGCGGAGGTTGGCGAAGATTTCAGCGAGGTCAGCCAGGAGGTCGGAACCTTTCCTGGACTTGACCACGATGTCATCCATGTAAGCCTCTACATTCCGACTGATTTGCTCTTGCAAACACTTCTGTATCATGCGCATAAAAGTTGCCCCAACATTCTTGAGACCGAATGGCATAGTGATATAACAGAAACACCAGAATGGGGTGATGAAAGCTGTTTTTATTTCATTTGGTCCATACATTCGGATCTGATGGTACCCGGAGTACGCATCCAAGAACGACAGGCGTTCACATCCGGCGGTGGAATCTACTATTTGATCTATGCGGGGAAGGGGAAATGATCTTTAGGGCAGGCCCGATTAAGGTGCTTGAAGTCGATGCACATCCGGAGGGACTTGTCCTCCTTGGGCACCAAAACTGGGTTGGCCAGCCACTCGGAATGGAAGAATTTGCAAATGAATTCAGCAGCTAGGAGCCGAGCGATATCTTCACCAATCGCCTTGCGCTTCTCGATGGAGGATCGGCGCAAGTGCTCCTTGATTGGTTTGACTTTCGGATCCACTCAGAGTCGGTGCTCAGCCAGTCCCCTGGGAACCCCCGACATGTCAGACGGCTTCCATGCGAAGATATACCAGTTCTGATGGAGGAACTGGATGAGTTCGGCTTCCTATTTTTCACCGAGTGTTGTCGAGATGTTGGTCGGAGCCGCACTAGGATCGGTGGGGTCAATGTGAACCTGCTTAGTTTCGCCAGCCGACTGGAAGGTTGATTCCGTTGCCGGTCGCTTAGACTTTAGCAACTCTGCAGTGTCCACTACCTTCTTGTACCCGTCGAGTTCGACTATGTGTACTTGTTCATTTGCAATTTTAGAGCCCTGCTGGAGGCACTCTTCAGCGACTTTCCGATCACCGGTCACCGTGATCACACCATTCGGTCCTGGCATCTTAAGTTTAAGATATACGTAACATGGTCGGGCCATGAAACGTGCGTAGACATGCCTACCCAGGATAGCATGATATGCATTCCGAAAGTCAACCACTTCAAACGTCAGGCGTTCCTTTCGGAAGTTTTTCTCCCCTCTGAACACGACATCCAGAGCGATTTGACTGAGTGGCTCAGCTTTCTTCCCAGGGATGACCCCATGGAAATGCATGTTGCTCTTACTCAGGCGGGACATCGGAATGCCCATTGCGCTGAGTGTGTCCGCATAAATTATGTTGAGCCCACTGCCACCATCCATCAAGACTTTGCGCAGTCGGACTCCATTTACAGCCGGATCAACAACCAGCGCCTGCCTCCCGGGGGTGGCTATGTGGGCTGGGTGATCAGACTGATCGAAAGTAATAGGGTTGTTTGTCCAGTTGAGGTACTTGACGGCAGTCGGAGCTACCAAGTTCACCTCCCGATTGATGACCTTCAATCGGCTCTTGCTTTCGACATCTACGAAGATCATGTTCAGGACCTTGTCGACATGAGGGTACTCGGGATCACGCTCGCCTTCTTCGTCATCGTCCTTCTCTGTAGAGGCCTCTTTACCCATATCATGCTTGAGCATTCGGCAATCCCGAGTGGTGTGCTTTGGGTAAATGAGGTTGCCCTCCTCATCTTTTTTCGTGTGGATAGCACAGGGCTGATCCAACACTTCAGAATTGTACTCAGGATTCTTCTTGTTGGCCCAGTCTTTTTTCTTATTCTTCTTGGGCTTCGGCTTCCCCTGACCAGGAACTGCAGCCACTTCTGCCTTTCCCGGAGGATCGACTTTGCGCTTCTACTTCTTGCCTGCGTTCCCTGCCGATTGAGGGGTATCATCAGCTCGCCATTTGCTGCTGCGGAGGCGGTCTTCCTCTTCGCCATTGGCGTACTTGTTAGAGATTTCCATGGCCCGACTGAGAGACAGATCTCCCGATCGGCCAAACTTCAGAATGAGTTCCCTATACCGAGTGCCCGCCTTGAAAGCGCAGACGGCCTGGTGCTCGGTGACATTCTCAACCGTGTTGTGCAGTGTAGTCCATCGCTGAATGTACTCCCAGAGAGTTTCATTACTTTTCCGGACACAATGTTGCAACTCCGTCAATCCACACGGACGCTTATACGTGCCCTCAAAAGTTTTGATGAACACCTGCGCCAGGTCCTCCCAGCAATAGATGCTGCTGGAAGGCAACTGGTTCAGCCAGGCCCGATCTGATCCCTCTAGTATGAGGGGAAGATGCTTCATCGCCACGAAGTCATCACCGCCCCCAATCTGAACAGCCACTCGGTAATCTTCGAGCCAAGTTTTCGGCTTGGATTTGCCATTAAACTTTCCAATCCCCGTCGCCAACCTGTAGTTGGAGGGAATCGCGGCCTCTCGGATATACCTGCAGAAACACTCGAGACCTGACGTCCCCCATCCGCTCACTCGGTCTCTAACCAATCGGTTTTTATCCACCATTCTCTGCGGGATGGTAGATCTGGCATTGAGCAGCGGAGGGCGTCGACCAACTTGCTCATAGCCTCTCGGGCGAGAGGGAGTCCGATTGTGGTCTTCTCTGTGAAGCCGACCGTCATCATAGGGCCGCTTGCCGTGTGAACCACCTCTCGGAGGGGGCGTCCGACTGACATCACGGTTGTCACGCCAATACCCTCCGTGCTGGCCTCTCGGAGGAGGAGGAGAGTATTGGCGCTTCCCATAAGCATGCGGACTATGCGCGGACTGGACAGTGTCAGCCCGAAGGGACTTGCTGTATATACGCTAATTCGACTGAGATACTTCTAAGTTCTGTCTCATCGCCATTTTCAGCAGAGTCTGAATCTGCCGAATGCCTTCTCCAGCCACCGAACCGGACGGCTGAATGGATTCAGCTATCGGAGTGGCCGCGGCTAGGTTCTCTATAGGAGTGCGCATCACTGGGATCTTGGGCGGCTTGTCGCTTGGAATCAACCGCCACCTGGTGTAACTGGAGCTTGGTTGCTCTCTTGTTGCACGTTCATCGAGCGCTCGCTGGAGCCTCTCTAAACGCTCGCGCTCAGCCAAGGTGGTCTGGCGCGTGGCCTCCAAGGCTATCTCCTCCAGGGATGTTCCCGTGACGGGGATAAGGAGGACTTCATCGTCCCTCCTTCTCCTCTCCTCCCGCTGCTCCCGAGTGAGAGGGCGGGGAAAATAACCGTCGGAGGGACCGTCATCGAGGCGGCCTCCGTCTCGGTCGCAGGAGCAACCCACGGAGTACCCAGGAGGGCCATGATCGGTGGAATGTGCCATCAGTATCTCAGCAGCGTTTCCGCTGCTTTCACACTCGGACTCATCGGACAGCTCGTCGCCCAATGTAGGAGACAAGCTGACGGTGGGTTCGCCGGAGTCAAGCACGACGACCTACTCGGAAGTAGGCTGCCGCGTCGTGACGTGCTTGAGCCACCGCTGCAGCCGTGAGCGCCCGGAACGCTTGCGGCGGCTAGACGCTGAGCGGGCCGACGCTGAGCCGTATGGCTCCGATGACTGTCGCAGGAGGACCCCATGCGCTGCCGTGCTAAGATGCACAGCCCCGCGGGCGGGGAATGCATCCGGGTCCAGCGGTGCATCGTGCAACCAGGCAGAACTGTCGGTTATGAAGCGGAGGCTACCGAAGAGAATCTCACCGCCGAGTGCGAGCATGATGGCCGGAAAACGAAATGAATCTCCACTTGCGCCGGAGTTTGCTAGAACTACCGCCCCAAGGTGGGCGCCAACTGTCGTGGGAGTAATCCTGACAGTAGTACGGGGGGTACGTATGAGTAGGGTGAAGCCTAGCTACGGAGCAAGCGTCACACTCAGAATTTACGAGTTCGGACCCCACTCGGAAGTGGTAAAAGTCCTACGTCTCAAGCCCTGGAGCTAAGTGTTGCTTTGTTGGGGAACGGAGCATGAATTTCAAAAATTTCATACGCTCACGCAAGATCTATCCATGGAGATGCATCGCTACGAGAGGGGAGAGTGTGTCTACATACCCTCGTAGACCGTTAGCGGAAGCGTCTCACAACGCGGTTGATGTAGTCGAACAATCCTTCGAGCTCCACCGATCGAGTACCGAACGTACGGCACCTCCGAGTTCTACACACGTGCAGCTCGGTGACGTTCCTCGCCTTCTTGATCCAGCAAGACATCGAGGTAGTAGATGAGTTCCGTTAGCACGACGGCGTGGCGACGGTGACGGTGAAGTGATTCCGGCAGGGCTTCGCCTAAGCTCTCCGAAAATATGACCGAGGTGGAAAACAGAGATCGGGGCATCGCACACGGCTATGGGACAATTGTGTATCTCCAAGGGGTGCCCCTCCTCCGTATATAAAGGAGGGAGAGGGGAGGAGGCTGGCCCTAGGGGCTGCGCCAAGAGTGGGGAGTCCTACTAGGACTCCTTAGTCCTAGTAGGATTCCACCTCCCATACGGAGTAGGAAAGAGGGAAGGGAGAGGGAAAGGAAAGAGGGGGCTGCGCCCCCTCCCCTAGTCCAATTCGGTTTGGGCAAGGGGGGGGGCGCGAGCCTCCTCACGTGGCCTGCCTCTCCTTTTCCCGTATGGCCCAATAAGGCCCATTACTTCTCCCGGTGAATTCCCGTAACTTCCCGGTACTCCGAAAAATACCCGAATCACTCGGAACCTTTCCGACGTCCGAATATAGCCTCCCAATATATGAATCTTTACCTCTCGGACATTCCGAGACTCCTCGTCATGTCCGTGATCTCATCCGGGACTCCGAACAACATTCGGTCACCAATCACATAACTCATATAATACTATATCGTCATCGAACCTTAAGTGTGCGGACCCTACGGGTTCGGGAATGATGTAAACATGACCGAGACAACTCTCCGGTCAATAACCAACAGCGGGACCTGGATGCTCATATTGGTTCCTACACATTCCACGAAGATCTTTATCGGTGAACCTCATATGTCAACATACGTTGTTCCCTTTGTCCGGCGGTATGTTACTTGCCCGAGATTCGATCGTCGGTATCCAATACCTAGTTCAATCTCGTTACCGGCAAGTCTCTTTACTCGTTCCGTAATACATCATCTTGCAACTAACTCTTTAGTCACGGTGCTTGCAAGGCTTCTGTGATGCTGTATTACCGAGAGGGCCCAGAGATACCTCTCCGATAGTCGGAGTGACAAATCCCAATCTCGATCCATGCCAACTCAACAAACACTTTCGGAGATACCTGTAGTGCACCTTTATAATCACCCAGTTACGTTGTGACGTTTGATACACCCAAAGTATTCCTACGGTATCCGGGAGTTGCATGATCTCATGGTCAGAGGAACGTGTATTTGACATAGTGAAAGCAATAGCAATAAACTGAACGATCATTTGCTATGCTAACGGTTGGGTCAAGTCCATCACATCATTCTCCTAATGATGTGATCCCGTTATCAAATGACAACTCATGTCCATGGTCAGGAAACCTTGACCATCTTTTGATCAACGAGCTAGTTTAGTAGAGGCATACTAGGGACATAGTATTTGTCTATTATCCACACATGTATTTAGTTTCCGGTCAATACAATTCTAGCATGAATAATAAACCATTATCATGAACGGGGAAATATGATAATAATAAACACTTTATTAATTGCCTCTAGGGCATATTTCCAACATGCTTTGCGTATGTTTCTGATTACAGAGAGTTCGTAACCCCTCTCCTGGCGTCGGGGGGGGGGTGGCTTATATAGAGTGTGCCACCACCAGCCGAGTGCCATTACGAGGGTCATTAATGCTAGTAACTGTCGGAGTTACTGGAAACAGCCGTGTTAACTATGAGCGTTACACGTAACGTAACGTCTCCAGTATTTGACGTGGCTTGAGACTGTGTCGGTATCTGCACACTAAGCAGCACCTGCACACAAACAACAAATACTTGCAACCCGACACGAAAGAGAGGTTGTCAATCTCTCTATGGTAAAAAGATAGATTAGGTAATGATAGATAGGAGAGATAGATCTCTCAAGAACACAAAATAAAAAGGGCAAATAAAAAGTGCAGCAATAGTTTTTTGGGTTTTTGTTTTTTTAGATCTGAAAACAAAGATGCAAAAAGATAGATCAGAAAGCAATATGTTGGAAAAGTAGACCCGGGGGGCATAGGTTTCACTAGTGGCTTCTCTAATGAGTATAGCACACGGTGGGTGAACAAATTACTGTTGGGCAACTGATAGAAGATCAAATAATCATGACGATATCCAAGGCGATGATCATTATATAGGCATCACGTCCAAGATAAGTAGACCGACTCCTACCTGCATCTACCACTATTACTCCACACATCGGCCGCTATCCAGCATGCATCTAGTGTATTAAGTTCATGGGAAAACAGAGTAATGCAATAAGAACGATGACATGATGTAGACATGTAGGAATAGACCCCATCTTGTTATCCTTAATGGCAACGATACATGCGTGCCTTGCTGCCCCTTCTGTCACTGGGAAAGGACACTGCAAGATCGAACCCATCACAAAGCACCTCTTCCCATGGCAAGAAAAATCGATCTAGTTGGCCTAACTAAACCAAAGATTCGAAGAAGAAATATGAGGCTATAAGTAATCATGCATATAAGAGATCAAAGAAGACTCAAATAATATACATGGATAGAAACAGATCATGAACTCAAAATTCATCGGATCCCAACAAACACACCGCAAAAGTTTACATCAAATAGATCTCCAAGAGACCATTGTATTGAGAATCATAAGAGAGAGAGAGAGAGAGAGGAAGCCATCTAGCTACTGCCTACGGACCCTGTAAGAGCACATTTCTCCATGTGTGGTTTTGGTAATTGATGACAATCCCTATGGACTAATGGTTGCCTTGAGTTATATTCGAAGGATTTGTCCGTAGGTACTTCTTGAAGTCCATCTGTTGGTTTCAAGGAGTTTATATGGTGACCAAGGTGGTATTCAAGGCTTTATCCAAAGATTGGTCATGTGAGAGTTGAGCTTATTGCAAGCGTGTCTTGAAGAAGAAGATTGTGTGAGCATTCATAGTGACCTTCAAGACATCATCTTTATGAAGAGAGTAGATAAGATACAAGGTTGATCAAGACTAAGTCAAAGAGTGAACCAAGTTGATCAACACATAAAGCGTACACGACATACCAAGAGGGATCAAGTGATCCCATGGTATGGTAAGCATTGTCCATTACGCTTTGTGTACTAACCCATGGTCTACGTGAGTGTTCTTTGTGGGGTTAGGTATATTTCCATGGGCTTGCATCAAGAGGAAGATCACATACAACCCATGGAAGGTGACATCAAATGGTGATCGTCATCAAGGTTGCGGTGTGCAAGTTCAAGTGAAGCATCATGGAGAGATCATGCTTGAAGCTTGCCGTCCATTGTGGTGAAAATGGACTTGTGAAGATGTGCCGAAGAGTGGCTCACCCATAGTGGAGTATGGGGGAGCAATCTACTAGTCTTCATTGAGCCGGCGCAATCAAGAAAGGTGGTCCATCTTGAAAAGGACACGATCGTCATCATCTAGCTCAAGTGGACTATGCGCAAGGCAAAGGTTTGACCTTGATAGGGTTTTCCATTTTACCGGTCTCATGGTGGTAGTTGGGAGACCGGGTTATAGGATCGATTGTCGTACTATCAAGGGGGGCTCTCAAGTGAGTAGCTTGATCGTATCGTTCGTTGAGAGCTCAAACCATTTGCATCCTTGCATCATCATCTTTCTTGGTACTTATTTGGTTTTTCTCTATGTGAGTTTTTGAGCTTATGGTCTTCATCGTGATAAGTTCAAGCTCATCGAAAACAGATTTCGTATGCATCATATTGTGTTTTTGGTGTTGGAGATTTTGCCGGATATTTATTGGGAAGGTCATCTTCCTTATCCTAGTGGCATTTATTCTCCATTGCTTGTTCTTAATTTAACTAGTCATTGTTGGATAGCTCTTGTTGTCCTTTATCCAACAAGCTTGAGTTTGCTCAAATCGGAGCTCGTATGGGAAAATTATGGCTATTTTAGTCTTACCTGTTTTACATAGAGAGGTTGTACCGCCCCATAGAGAGGTTGTACCGGTTGACCGGTACAACCGGTGTTTGGAGCGGTTGTACTGCTCCAGATTTGGTCCGAAGGTTGTACCGGCCATGTACCGCTCTACCACCGGACTAGTTTCTGTTTTGGAGCGGTTCTTGGGCGGTTGTGGGCCGGTTGTTCCGGTTATACCGGTACTACCGGTGCCCCGGGCGATTGTACCGCTTATTGCTTTTGCTACACGTATGTTTTGTCTGCTTTGACCGGTTGTACCGGTGCGCATAGCGGTTGTACCGCTCCTATGTTATTTTGCACATAACGGGCAGATTCGTGGGGACCTATTTAAGGGGGTCTTCTTCCCCAATGGTCCCCATCTTTTGAGCTCGTGTTTGCCCCCCATTGTTGACCTTCTTTGAACTTGCTAACTCTCAATCCCTCCAATGATTCTTGCTAGTTTTTGAGGGAAAAGGGAGTGGAGATCTAGATCCAGATTTTCGCCAATCACTTCCTCCTCTATGTGAGGGAAACCCCTTGGATCTAGATCTTGGAGTTCTTCGTGTTCTTCTTCGTTCTTCCTCTCATTTTCCTCCATACCATTAGTTGTTGTGGTGGGATTTGGGAGATAAGGACTTGGGCACTTCGTGTGCCCTTGCCATTGCATTTGGTGCATAGGTTTGAGTTCTCCATGATGATACGTGGAAGTGAAGTTTGAGAAGCTTATTACTCTTGGGTGTTTGAGCACCCTAGAGCTTGTTCCTCTTGGGTGCCTTGGCGCCCTAGACGGTTGGTGGTGTCTCGGAGCTCAATCATTGTGGTGTAAAGCTCCGGGCAAGCGCCGGGGTCTCCAATTAGGTTGCGGAGATTGCCCCGAGCAATTTGTACGGGTACCGGTGACCGCCCCCAAGGGTTGCCAAAGTGTACGGGTACCGGTGACCACCCCCAAGGGTTGCCATTTGTACGGGTTCGGTGACCGCCCTCAAGGGTCCCTTAGTGGAATCACGGCATCTTGCATTGTGCGAGGGCATGAGGAGATTACGGTGGCCCTAGTGGCTTCTTGGGGAGCATTGTGCCTCCACACCGCTCCGAACGGAGATTAGCATCCGCAAGGGTGTGAACTTCGGGATACATCATCGTCTCCACGTGCCTCGGTTATCTCTTACCCGAGCCCTTTACTTATACACTTTACTTTGTGATAGCCATATTGTTTATTGTTATATATCTTGCTATCACTTCGTTGTTATCTTGCTAAGCATAAGTTGTTGGTGCACATAGGTGAGCCTAGTTGTTTTAGGTTTTGTGCTTGACAAATTAAACGCTGGTTTTATTCCGCATTTGTTCAAGCCTAAACCGTAATTATTTTAAAGCGCCTATTCACCCCCCTCAAGGCGACATCCATGTCCTTTCAGACCCGTAGGTCTATGGTGGACTACTCACGCATCATCGGAGAGGCACCTATGAAGAAGATGAACCCCTCCATGATGGTGTTTAGATTGGATCTCGAGGTTCTGGAACTTGCGGCGGCTGGAATTGTGTTTCGTCGACTCCCCTAGGGTTTTTGGAATATTTGGGAATTTATAGGCATCAGAGACGGTGAAGAGGGGCCCCGTGGAGGGCACAAACCATCAGGGCGCGCCAGGGCCCCCCTGGCGCGCCCTGGTGGGTTGTGGTCTCCACGGCCCACCTCTCTGGCACTTCTTTGGCCCACTGGGTGTCTTCTGGTCCAAAAAAAATCTCCAAAAAGTTTCGTCGCGATTGGACTCCGTTTGGTACTGATATTCTGCGAAGTAAAAAACAAGCAAAAACAGCAACTGACACTTTGGCACTATGTCAATAGGTTAGTCCCAAAAAATGATATAAAGTTGTTATAAAATGATTGTAAAACATCCAAGAATGATAATATAACAGCATGGAACAAGCAAAAAATATAGATACATTGGAGACATATCAGCATCCCCAAGCTTAATTCCTACTCGTCCTCGAGTACGTAAATGATAAAAACAGAATTTTTGATGTGGAATGTTGCCTAACATGTTCATCATATTCTTTTCTTTTGTATAGCATGGACATTTGGACTTCTAGATGATTCAAAGCAATAGTCTAGTTTTAACATAATGACTTCAATACTCAAGCATGCTAACAAGCAACCATGTCTTTCAAAATATCAACACTAAAGAAAGTTATCCCTAGCCCATCATCCTGAATCATTGATCCATTCATGAAACACACTCAAATATTTGCTACACCCAATGCTCAAGTATGATCATAGTGCCCCCTAGTTGGTGCTTATAAGAGAAGATGGAGACTCAAGTAAAAATAAAAATTGCATAAAGTAAATAGATAGGCCCTTCGCAGAGGGAAGTAGGGATTTTTAGAGGTGCCAGAGTTCAAAGTTTTAAATTGAGAGAGAATTTTTTTGGGTGGCATGCTTTTCCTGTCAACGAAAACGACAAAGTAGCTCACAATACTTTCCATGCTAGATATATCATAGGCGGTTCCCAAACAGAAAATAAAGTTCATTCCTTTTTCCATCAAACTTTCACTTTCCATGGCGGGCCGTATCCACGGTTGCCTTCCATACCAAAACTTTCCAAGGAATTTATTATTTGACAACATAAAGTAAATATTTTTTCTTTTTCATTTCGGGAATGGGCATCCCTATTACCGCCGCACTCTCGTGCAATGACACGTGAATAAACACTCATCTTGAGAATAACACATCTAGCATGGAAAAATATTGGACACTCCCCACCGTTTCATGAGCGGTACGGGCACACAAAAGAGAAAATTTATTTTGAAAATTTAGATGTGGCACATAGAAATTTGTTTGGAACGGCATGGAAATACCGCATATAGGTAGGTATGGTGGTGTCATAAGGCAAAACTTGGTTTAAGGATTTTGGATGCACAAGTAGTATTTCTACTTAGTACAAATGGAGGCTAGCAAATAGATTGAGAAGCAACCAAACCAAGAAACGAAAATTCACATAAGTGAGCATTGAGCATAACTAACACCAAATAATGCACCACAAGTAGGATGTAATTTCATTGCATAACTATATACTTTCGTACTTGCATAGGGAATCACAAACCTTAACGCCAATATTCCTACTCAAGCATAATTACTCACTAACATGACTCACATATTACTATCATCATGTTTCAAAACTATTACAAGGAATCAAGTTTAATTTGCCCAATGATCTTCATGAAAGTTTTTATCATATCCTCCTTGGATATCTACCACTTTGGGACTAGTTTCATATATTGCCATTGCTTTTTTGATAAGCTCAAACAAATCTAAGTGAAGCACATGAGCATAAAGATTTCATCTCTCAAAAAGGTATAAGTGAAGCATGAGAGGATTTCTTCAAAATTTTACTAACTCTCAAATTAATCTAAGTGAAGCATGAGAGTATTTCTACAAAAAATTCCAAGCACACCGTGCTCAAAAAGATATAAGTGAAGCACTAGAGCAATTCTATAGCTCAAAAAGTTTAAGTGAAGCATAGAGAGCAATTCTAACAAATCATAGCATAATTTTGGCTCTCCAAAATAGGTGTGTACAGAAATAATAAAATTGAAAAACAAACAAGCTAAGCAAGAAAAGATACAAGACGCTCCAAGCAAAACTCATGATATGTGACGAATAAAAATATAGCTCCAAGTAAAATACCGATGGTTGTTAGAAGAAAGAGGGGATGCCACTCGGGGCATCCCCAAGCTTAGTTGCTTGTTACTCTTTGGATATATATTGGGGGTGTGGTAGCATCCCCAAGCTTAGGCTCTTATCACTCCTTATTCCTTCATTCATCGTGACCTCCCCCAAAACTTGAAAACTTCAATCACACAAAACTCAACAAAATCTTCGTGAGATCCGTTAGTATAATAAAGCAAATAACTATTTTAGGTACTGTTGAAAACCCATTCATATTTTGTTATTGCATTATAGCTACTGTATTTTAACTTTACCATGGCTCATACCCTTCAATATAACCCATAGATTCATCAAAACAAGCACACGATGCAACGAAAACAGAATCTGTCTTAAACAGAACAGTCTGTAGCAATCTGTACTATAACCATACTTATGTAACTCTAAAAATTCTGAAAAATTATGAAAACGTAAATAATGTTTATAGAAACACTGTGTTAAAATTTCAGCTCAAGATGACGTTCCAGCAAAAAATGAAAATTCAAATACTGGACGCAAAGTTTCTGTTTCAGATTCAGCATCGCTTCTACTCATCTTATGAATCATCCTAAAGGCTCTACTTGGAACAAACACTAAATAAACCATAAAAACACAATCATAACAGAGGCATAATTGTGTCAACACTCAAAAACAGAAAGGAAAAATCAAAAATAAATTTATTCATTGGGTTGCCTCCCAACAAGCACTATCGTTTTACGCCCCTAGCTAGGCATAACGCATAGATTCATGTATTGTCATCTTTGGTTTTGGATCCATAGGATGCCCTCATGATTGATTCATATGGTGGCTTAATTCTTGTTCTAGTGAAGTGTTCCATACCCTTTATTAGTGGAAATTGAAAATGAATATTGCCTTCTTTCATATCAATCACGGCACCTATAGTGCGTAAAAACAGTCTACCAAGTATAATGGGACAAGACGGATTGCAATCAATATCAAGCACAATAAAATCAATACACACATGGTTCCTATTTGCAAGAATAAGAACATAATTAATTCTTCCCAAAGGCTTTTTAATAGTAGAATCCGCCAAGTGCAAATTAAGAGAACATTCTTCAATATTGGTGAGACCAAGCACATCACATAAAGATTTCGGAATCGTGGAAACACTAGCACCCAAATCACACAAAAGCAAATCACTCATAATTTTTAATCTTGACCTTAATGGTGGATTCCCACTCATCATGTAATTTTCTAGGAATAGAAATCTCCAACTCCAACTTTTCTTCAAAAGATTTCATCATGGCATCAACGATATGTTTAGTAAATGCTTTATTTTGCTCATAAGCATGGGGTGAATTCAACATGGATTGCAGCAAAGAAATACATTCAATCAAGGAGCAACTATCATAATTAAAGTCTTTGCAATCCAAAATAGTGGGCACATCGCTAGTTAAAGTTTTGACCTCTTCAAACCCACTTTTATCAAAATTTTCATCAAGATTTTCACCCTCCAAATTATTGGGACGCCTTCTAGCTAAAGTTGACTCTACTTCAGTCCCTTTATCATCAATTTTAATATTACTAAACAATGAATCAATAGTAGAAACACCAATCACTTTAAGATCTTCATCTTTTTTATGAAGGCAATCACTAGAAAACGATTTTTCTAAGATTTCTCTTTTAGCTCTAAGCATAGCGGTTCTTTTCTTACTTTCATACATAGAGACATATAAAGATTTAATAGACTCATCAATATTAGGCACAAAAGCTTTCAACTTGAGATTTTCAACATCATGAGAAATTCTATCAATGCTTCTAGACATGTCATCAATCTTATTCAACTTTTCTTCTATCGTAGTATTGAATGCCTTTTGCACATTGATAAATTTTTTAATATTACTCTCAAGATCAGAGGTGTTCCTATTATTATTGTAAGAGGAATTACCATAGGAATTACCATAATTATTAGAGGAATTTCCCGTAAAAGGCCTAGGATTAAAATTACCTCTATAAGCATTATTATTGAAATAGTTTCGCGAGACAAAGTTCACATCTACGGAATCACTATTTTGCTCAATCAAAGTAGACAAAGGCACATCATTAAGATCAATAGGAGCATTTTTACTAGCAACCAATTTCATCAAAGCATCAACCTTATGACTCAAAGTACTAATTTCTTCAACCGAATTAACTTTTTTAATAGTAGGTGCTCTTTCGGTATGCCATTGTGAATAATTTGCCATGATATTATCTAGCAATTTAGTAGCTTCACCCAAAGTAATTTCCATAAAAGTACCACCCACGACGGAATCTAAAAGATTTCTAGAGACAAAATTCAATCCCGCATAAAATTTTTGTATGATCATCCAAAGATTTAAACCATGAGTAGGACAATTTCTTAGCATCAATTTCATTCTTTCCCAAGATTGTGCAACATGTTCATGCTCAAGTTGCTTAAAATTCATGATTTGCGTCCTCAGGGAAATAATTTTCGCGGGCGGAAAATACTTAGTAATAAAAGCATCTTTGCACTTATTCCAAGAATCGATACTATTGCGAGGCAAAGAGGAAAACCAAATTTTTGCACGATCCCGCAAGGAAAAAGGAAATAGTTTCAACTTCACAATATCATTGTCCACATATTTTTTCTTTTGCATATCACACAATTCTACGAACGTTTTTAGATGGGACGCGGCAACCTCATTAGGATTATCGGCAAATTGATCTTTCATGACAAGATTCAACAAAGCGGCATTAATATCACAAGACTCCGCACTAGTGGCGGGAGGAGCAATCAGAGTACTAATAAAATCATTGTTATTAGTATTGGAAAATTCACACAACTTGGTGTTTTCTTGAGTCATCGTGACTATGCAAACAAGATTGCAAGCAAGGAAGAGATCCGGAAAGAAAAAGGGCAAACGAAAAAGAGGGCGAATAAAACGACAAATTGGTGAAGTGGGGGAGAGGAAAACGAAAGGCAAATGGCAAATAATGTAATTGCAAGGAGATGAGATTTGTGATTAGGAACCTGGTAGATGATGATGGAGTCTCCTCGGCGCCTGAGATAGGCACGTAGAAGAGACCGCTTCCTCCCCGGCAACGGCGCCAGAAATTCCTTCGACGTGGCTTGATACTACGCCGGTATTTCCCCAAAGAGGAAGGGATGATGCAGCACAGCGACGGTAAGTATTTCCCTCAGTTATGAAACCAAGGTTATCGAACCAGTAGGAGGATCACCACCACCCAATAAGCAGCACACTACTAGGGAAAAGCCTAGCAGTAGCGCGGGTCTTAGGTGTATCAGTAGCATGGGTACGCGCGCTACTGATAAGGTGCTACAGCTAACTTGTATCAGTAGCGCGTGTTGAACCGCGCTACTGCTATACATGGGTAGCAGTAGCGTGTGATACGTCTCCAACGTATCTATAATTTATGAAGTATTCATGCCATGTTTACAATAATTCTATATGATTTTGGTACGATTTTATTAGAACTAACCCGGACTGACGCTGTTTTCAGCAGAACTACCGTGGTGTTGTTTTTGTGCAGAAATAAAAGTTCTCGGAATCGGCTGAAAATTTACGGAGAATATTTTTGGAAAATATAAAAAATACTGGAGCAAAAAGATACCGGAGAGGAGTCCCGAGGAGGCCACAAGCCTAGGGGGCGCCCCCCTAGGGCGCGCCCCCTGGCTTGTGGGTCCCTCGAGCACCCCCCTGACATGATTCCAACACCAAGTGCTCCTATAAATCCCAAAACCCCCAGAAAGAAACCTAGATCGGGAGTTCCGCCGCCGCAAGCCTCTGTAGCCATGAAAAACCAATCGGGAGCCCGTTCCGGCACCCTGCCGGAGGGGGAAACCATCATCGGAGGCCATCTTCATCATCCCGGAGGTCTCCATGACGAGGAGGGAGTAGTTCACCCTCGGGGCTGAGGGTATGTACCAGTAGCTATGTGTTTGATCTCTCTCTCTCGTGTTCTTGAGATGACACGATCTTGATGTACCGCGAGCTTTATTAATATAGATGAATCATATGGAGTTTTCCCCTCTCTATCTTCTTGTGCTGAATTGAGTTTTCCCTTTGAAGTTTTCTTATCGGATTGAGTCTTTAAGGATTTGAGAACACTTGATGTATGTCTTGCGATGGGATATCCGTGGTGACAATGGGATGTTCTATTGATCCACTTGATGTATGTTTTGGTGATCAACTTGCGGGTTCCGTGACCTTGGGAATCTATGCATAGGGGTTGGCACATGTTTTCGTCTTGACTCTCCGGTAGAAACTTTGGGGCACTCTTTGAAGTTCTCTGTGTTGGATTGAACATGATGAATCTGAAATTGTGTGATGCATATCCTATAATCAAGCCCATGGGTACTCGTGGTGACATTGGAGTATCTAGGTGACATTAGGGTTTTGGTTGATGTGTATCTTAAGGTGTTATTTTAGTACGAACTCTAGGGCTGTTTGTGACACTTATAGGGATAGCTCATAAGATTGATCGGAAAAGATAACTTTGAGGTGGTTTCGTACCCTACAATAATTTCTTCGTTTGTTCTCCGCTATTTGTGACTTTGGAGTGAACTCTTTGTCGCACGTGAGGGATTTACATATGATTCAACTATGTCAGTATTGTTGAGAGAACTTGCACTAGTGAAAGTATGAACCCTAGGCCTTGTTTCTAAGCATTGCAATACCGTTTGTGCTCACTTTTATCTTTAGTTACCTTGCTGTTTTTATATTTTCAGATTATAAAAACCTATATCTACCATCCATATTACACTTGTATCACCATCTCTTCGCCGAACTAGTGCACCTATACAATTTACCATTGTATTGGGTGTGTTGGGGACACAAGAGACTCTTTATTATTTGGTTGCAGGGTTGTTTGATAGAGACCATCTTCATCCTACGCCTCCCACGGATTGATAAACCTTAGGTCATCCACTTGAGGTAAATTTGCTACTGTCCTACAAAACTCTGCGCTTGGAGGCCCAACACGAGTCTACAAGAAGAAGGTTGCGTAGTAGACATCAAGCTCTTTTCTGGCGCCGTTGCCGGGAGGTGAGTGCTTGAAGGTATATCTTTAGATCTTGCAATTGAATCTTTTAGTTTCTTGTTTTATCACTAGTTTGGTTTTATAAAAGAAAACTACAAAAAAAATGGAATTGAGGTTGCCTCATATGCTTCATCTTTTTAATGTCTTTCCTGAAAATGATGGAAAGGAAAATTGTGCTCAAGTGTTAGAAGAAGAAGTTATTAAAATGTTTGGCACTAAATATTTGAATGATGATCATGATAGAAATATTGTTAGTATGAATTCTCTGAATACTCATGATGCTAATGATATGCGATGAGCAAATATATTATGATGATGGCATGCCTCCTATCTATGATGATTATGATGATGACATGTATGCTATAAAGAGTGATAGTAACTATGAAACTTGTCATCATGATTTTAATTTTCAATTGGATTATGCTTCACATGATAGTTATTTTGTTGAGTTTGCTCCCACTACTATTGATGAGAATAAATTTGCTTATGTGGAGAGTGACAAATTTTCTATGCTTGTGGATCATGAAGATAATGCTTTATGTGATATTTATGTTGTAAAATTCCTTCATGATGTTATTGAAAATTATTATGAGGGAGGAACATATGCTTGTAGGAATTGCAATAATATCAAGTTTCCTCTCTATGTGTTCAAAGTTTTGAAGTTATGCTTGTTTTGCCTTCCTATGCTAGTTGATTCTTGCTCCCATAAATTGTTTGATCACAAAATCCCTATGCATAGGAAGTGAGTTAGACTTAAATGTGCTTGTCATGAGATTCATGATGCTCTTTTGCATGTTTCAATTACTATTCCTATGTGAGCATCATTGAAATCATCATGCCTAGCTAAAAGGCTTCAAAGAAAAGCGCTTGTTGGGAGACAACCCAACACTTTTCCTTTCTGTTTTTGAGTGTTAACATGATTAAGCTACTGTATAATCATGTTTTATAGCTTTTGTTTCAATAAAGTGCCAAGTAAAGCCTTTGGGATGACTCACAAGATGAGTAGAATTGATGCTGAACCAAAACAGAAACTTTTGACTCCAGTACAGGAATTTTCATTTTTTACTGGAGTGCGATAATGATCTGAAATTTTTACACAGTCTTGATATACAAATTCTTCAGGTTTTCCTAATTTCTCAGAATTGTTAGAGACAGGGAAGTATGGTTACACTACAGATCTTCACAGACTGTTCTGTTTTTGACAGATTCTGTTTTTGCATGCATAGTTTGCTTGTTTTAGTGTTCCCATAGCTTATATTCAGTGATATAAATTATGGGAATGATATAATACAGTAGGTATAATGTGGGAACAATTATGAATCTTGTATTGACAGTACCTGAGTGAATGATCTTTGTTTATTATACTAACCCATCTCACGAAGTTCCGGTAAGTTTTGTGGGATTGAAGTTTTCAAGTTTTGGGTGAGACACCGATATGAGGAGAATAAGGAGTGACAAGAACCTAAGCTTGGGGATGCCCAAGGCACCCCCAAGGTAATATACAAGGAAGACTCAAGCGCCTAAGCTTGGGGATGCCCCGGAAGGCATCCCCTCTTTCGTCTCCAACATTATCGGTATATCTTACTTAGAGCTATATTTTTATTCGTCACATAATATGTGCTTTGCTTGGATCATCATTATATTTTGTTGTTCACTGTTAGGTGTTATTTATAATCTTGTTTTTCAATAAAAAGTTCCAGGAATTGCCTTAGGATGCTTGCATTGCATGTTTGATGTGTGCTGTGTAAAAAACAGAAACTTTTGCTGTAGTGTTTGAATTTTCATATTTTACTGGAACGTGGAAAGTTTCTGAAATGTTTACACAGTATTTTCATATAAATTTTATAGCATGTCCTAAATTTTCATAATTTGTTGAGTTACAGAAGTACACTGTTTTCATAAATTTCTACAGACTGTTCTGTTTGGACAGATTGCTGTCATAGTTTCGTTATCTACTTATCCTATAGTTTCCATAGCCTATATTGGTAGATATAAATTGTGGAAATGATAGTACACAGTACCTAATGTTTGAAAATTATTATGCAACTTGTCTTGGCAGTACATAAAGAGTTGATTTATTATTATGTGTACTAACCTAATTCACGAGTTCTTTTCAAGTTTTGTGTGGAAGATGTTTTTGAGAATAGGTGAAACCATGATATGAGAGGATTGAACGAGATACAAAAGCTCAAGCTTGGGGATGCCCAAGGCACCCCAAGTAAATATTCCAAGAAGTCTCAAGCATCTAAGCTTGGGGATGCTACGCATCCCACCTCTCTTCATCAACAATTATCGGTTAGCCTATGTTGAGCCTAAATTTTTATTCGTTCACATGATGCGTGCTATTCTTGGATTGATATTTTTCTTTTGCTTGCTGTTTAATAAAATACTTAGATCTGGAAATATTTATTGAGAGAGAGAGAGAGAGTCCTCACATAGCTACTTAATTGTTTGACTACTCATTGATCTTCACTTATATCTTTTGAGAGTAGCTTGTCATTTCCTCTCATGCTTCACTTATACCTTTTTGAGGGATGAAATCTTTATGCTCATGTGCTTCATTTAAATTTGTTTGAGCTTGTCGAAAAAGCAATAGCCATATATGAAACTAGTCCCAAAGTGATAGGTATCCAAGGAGGATATAATAAAAACTTTCATGAAGATCATGGGACAAATTAAACTTGATTCTTTGTAATAGTTTGGAAACATGATGATAGTAATATGTGTGACACCCTGGTTTTCGCTCCCTGTTTTTTTTCCTTTGCGGGATTGGACTCCCGTCTTTTTTCTCGGTGTTATCGGATTTCTTTCGCTCTTGGGTATGTGAAGATGGTCATTTAGCTTTGACTTCCCTATCCAACCAGAGATTCTCTCCAGTCCAACCTTGCCACCCATGATCTATCTCCGGACTTTGCCATCGAAACCCTACCCTCCGAGTTGCCGGAAGGGAAACCCTAATCCTTGCAGTTACATAGGAACCCCAACTTCCTTTGATCTTCTGCCTCCCAAACTTTTCCCAGTGATCATCCTTTATCTATAAACCCTGGATATGTAAAAATATTGCCAAGTAATTTGCAATATTTTTCATTTATAATTAATTCCTTATTCTGCCAGTTAAAGGAATTAAATCCAGGAAAATATCTATCCATCTCCAAAGTTCATGAAAACTTGTGGAGATATTCTTTGTGATCATATTGAGCTCCCATAAAAATATTGGCCATAATTAAAGAGGAGAAATTGCATTTTCCTATTTAATGCCAATATCGCATTTTGGGCACTTTCTAAAGGAACTACCAATTTGGTAGCCAGGAAAAATCCCAAATAAATTGTGGAGCTTCTCATATCCATATCTTCCCCATTTCCATCAAGAACCCAAGTTCCATAGTTCAACTTTTGAGCACCTCATCCAATTCTTGTTTCTGGGTCCATTTTGAGATTGTGAAGCAACTATATTCTAGATTGCTTCATAATTCTTGAAATTAATCCAGGACCTTAATGTACCTATATCATGTGAGAAGGCCAAAATTCACATCATTCTACCTAGCCATTTTCTCCCAATAATTCAATCTAGATTCTGCCCATTTGGAAGCACTGTGAAGGAAGTACCAGTTTGGTGTACCCAAATGGTATGAAACGTTTACAGTGGCTTCATATATTCAAATAATCTCTCTCCAGCAAATTTGAGCCAAATCCATGTAGTCATTTTCCCCCAGCTCTGGCATCTCTATTTCTGGCCAGACTGCAATGTTACAAAGGAAGTACTAGCTAGCCCTGCCCATTTGTGCTGAAATTTTGCTATGATGGTCACCTTAGTGAGTGATCATACTCAGCCAAAGATCAGATCAAATGGAGTAGTGATCTGTGTACACCTCAGACCAAACAGTCTGCTGTCAGAATCCTTTTCTGCAAGTTTCTTCCACTCCAGAGTCTTCCAGTTGACTCTAGCCCCATATCTTATCTATTTGAACAGTGAGACGTCTTGTTGACAAGATCTCACATCCAGGAAAAGGTCAGGGCATGCTTTGGCCGTGGTGACCGCATGTAGAGCCGGCCAAAACGGTGGTCTGCGTCCTGTCCTCGTCGGGTAGCTTGCTCCGGCCAGCTCCGGCGCATCCCGACCTGTCTAGGGGCTTCGCGGCGTCCAGCTGTCCCTCTCCCGACCCTTCTCCCCTCCGAATCCTTCCTCCTCACGCCACGGCAGTCGCCGCCGCGGCACTGTCTCGCCCGTGATGCCGTCGTCTTCCTCCCTCTATTGGCTTCTTCCTCCCCGAACCGTCCCATCCTTCTATTGAGCGTCAGGTCGGCACCGCTCCTCGCGCGCCACCTCGCCGCAGCTCCAGGACGGCGATAGGAACGCCACGGCGGTCGAGCTCATCTGCTCGCCGTCGGGCACCTATAAATAGGCCGTGGCCCGAGCCTCCCGAGGCATCTCCGAGCACGGCAACCCTCTCCCCTCCTCTCCGCTAGCTCGCTGGACCACTCAATGGAGCCCCGGAGCTCCTCCTCCCTCCCCTCTGTCCGCCACTGCCGCCCTCGACCCCGCCAAAATTCGGCCATCTCCGGACCCTTCTGCTCCGCCTAGCCACCGTAGCCGACCGCCACCACCCTGAGGACCCCCCCGCCTTTGTTTTGCTTCAGGGATGCCCGTGCCCTTGGGCCCGATCGCTCCAATGCCACCGTCCGCCATGGTCGAGGTAGCGCTCGAGCCCGACCTCCCCGAGGTCCGTGTACCCCCGGGATGGGTGCGTCTCGTCACCCCGAGCACGCCCATAGCCAGAACGTCGCTGGGGACGACCTCCAACTCCGGCAACCGCCGCCAGGAGCCGGCCCTCTCTTCGGCCAGGCATGCGCGGGAGGAGGGCGACGCCCTGCAGGCGGGCCCGGCCTGGCAGCGGCTCGGCGCCCTCCCTCCGGTTTTTTTAGTGGAGGCAGCTGGTGGGCCGACCCAGTGCAACAGCAGCAGCAGCCGTGGCAGTTTCAACACTGTGCAGCCCAGTAGCACAGTACTATTTCTTCTTTTTCTCTGAAAAACCGGTCAGGGGTCCAGTTGTAATTATTTCAATTACAGATTAGTCCCTGATCTTCTTCCGTCCGTATCTTTTTAACCGAGACTCCGATTGAGGTGAATCCAAGTCTCACATCTTCGTCTCTTCGAGCCCGAACTTTTGGTATCATTTTCACAATGTGTTCACACAGTGAAAGTGACCATTTTGCCCTTGCCTTCCATCAGCCCCCTCTGAGAGAAAACAGCTTCCGATGATCCTTTCCGCGGACTCTCCGCACTTCTTCCCGGAGTATTCTTCGATCCCAGGCAAGCCGACCATCTGATATATGCCCTAAAGCATTGCTCTGTGTTATTCTTGCGTGTTTAATTAATGATTATGCCTATAATAGAAATAATTGAACTTTTGCTGGATTGCACTTACGGTTTACATTAGTTACATAGTTTGCTATGTCATAATTGAAAGTAATTATTTAAATGTATAGTAGCTGTCATCTCAAGTTGTCGTGATAGATAACCATTCTTGTTAAATGCTGCTAAAGTGAAACCTAGTCGGTTGATCTAGAGTCACCTGTCCGGGCTTACCCGTGCAGCCACATTTGCCGGTATGGGACGGCCTTGACTTGGTCTGATCGCGTGCTCTTTTATCGGTACCACCAAAGAGGGAAGGTTATGCGCGCGTGCTGCCCTGGCCCGGTAGGCGGCGATAACCTTGTGAGCCCAGTTGAGTTGATTGGTTAACCCGGGAGTCCCCGTTTGGTTCAGTTTAGTTTGGCCACGACGGTGGCAGGTGTCATGCGGACACAGGTGTCATGGGGACACAGGGGCCACCCAGGGCAGGCCTCCGGGGGAGGATGAATGCCGGAGGTACGATGAGAGAGTCACAGGTCAGGCCGGTTTCGTTGAAGCAACGCTGGTCCACCCGATTGGGATCGCGAGGCCAGGTGCTTCATGGTGTGGGTAAAGTGCGCAACCTCTGCAGAGTGTGAAAATCTATTCGAATAGCCGTGTCCACGGTATTGGACAGCCCGTCTAGACCTCAGTAGGTGGTCAACCGTAATAATGATAATAATGATGGAAGAACTCGTCTTGAGCAGACATCAGGTGATGTCAGGAATATGATATGTTAGCCATGGGATGGCTATGAGATGAGTGGTCGGATGACCCATGATTGGGATTGGATTTGGATCAAACTCAGATTGAATCGTGAGAATGATCGGAGTATGGAATATTTACTTAGTATGCTTTACTTTACTATATTTACTTCAGTAGTTATCTTGTTAGATAATCCTGTTATGCCATGATAATTAATATTGCTCTAATAACAAATGCATGCTTGAATGCCATGGATTGCTTTGCTTGGTGTATATGTTAGTTTGGTTTGCTTGCGAGTACATTCAAAAGTACTCAGCGGGCTTTAGCATGGCCAGCTTCACATAAGGATTCGTTGTCCGTCGTCGAGGAGCCGGAGCGTTTCTGGGCTAGAAGAGTAACCTAGTCAGATCCCTGTGGATTGGAGCCGCACCAAGACCATGCTGCCTTAGATAGAGCTTCTCCGCTGCCATCACCTTTGTAATTTATCCCATGTAAGACTCATATATCCATTAATAGAAATGCCTGTGTTCATGATACCTGTTGTAAACACGCATGCCAGAGTGATTTCCTGGGCTGGTATGCGTGGTAACCGTCTAGCTATAGTGGTAATCAGGCGGGGCGCCACAATATGTGAGTCATGTTAGTGAGTAATTATGCTTTAGTAGGAATATTGGTGTTAAGGTTTGTGATTCCCTATGCAAGTACGAAAGTCAATAGTTATGCAATGAAGTTACATCCTACTTGTGGTGCATTATTCGGTGTTAGTTATGTTCAATGCTCACTTATGTGAATTTTCGTTTCTTGGTTTGGTTGCTTCCCAATCTATTTGCTAGCCTCCATTTGTACTAAGTAGAAATACTACTGGTGCATCCAAAATCCTTAGACCAAGTTTTGCCTTATGAGTCCACCATATCTACCTATATACGGTATTTCCATGCCGTTCCAAGCAAATTTGTATGTGCCATCTCTAAATTTTCAAAATATTTTTTCTCTTTTGTGTGCCCGTACCGCTCATGAAACGGTGGGGAGTATCCAATATTTTTCCATGCTAGGTGTGTTATTCTCACGATATGTGTTGATTCACTATCATTCACGACAAAGTGGCTGGTATTCGGGATGCCCAGTTCCATGCTCAAAATTCAAATCAAAATATAATGAAACAAAACTCCCCCAGGATTGTTGTTTGTATGGACGGTACCCGTGGATTCGGCTCGCCGTGGAGTGTGATTGATTGGTGGAGGGGGAGTAAAAACTTTACCATTCTGTTTGGGAACCGCCTATAATGTATCTAGCATGGAAAGTATTGTGAGCTACTTTGTCGTTTTCGTTGACAGGAAAAGCATGCCACCCAAAATATTTTTTCTCTCTCAATTTAAAACTTTGAGCTCTGGCACCTCTACAAATCCCTACTTCCCTCTGCGAAGGGCCTATCTATTTACTTTATGCAATTTTTATTTTTGCTTTGAGTCGCCATCTTATCTTATAAGCACCAACTAGGGGGCACTATGATCGTACTTGAGCATTGGGCATAGCTAATATTTGAGTGTGTTTCATGAATGGATCAATGATTGAGCATGATGGGCTAGGGATAACTTTCTTTAGTGTTGATATTTTGAAAGACATGGTTGCTTGTTGACATACTTGAGTATTGAAGTCATTATGTTAAAACTAGAATATTGCTTTGAATCATTTACAAGTCCAAATGTCCATGCTATACAAAGAAGAAAAGAATATGATGAACATGTTAGGGAGCATTCACACTTCATAAATTATTTCTTTTATCATTTACCTACTCGAGGACGAGCAGGAATTAAGCTTGGGGATGCTGATACGTCTCCAACGTATCTATAATTTATGAAGTATTCATGCCATATTTACAATAATTCTATATGATTTTGGTATGATTTTATTAGAACTAACCCGGACTGACGTTGTTTTCAGCAGAACTACCGTGGTGTTGTTTTTGTGCAGAAATAAAAGTTCTCGGAATCAGCTGAAAATTTACGGAGAATATTTTTGGAAAATATAAAAAATACTGGAGCAAAAAGATACCGGAGAGGAGTCCCGAGGAGGCCACAAGCCTAGGGGGCGCCCCCCCTAGGGCGCGCCCCCTTGGCTTGTGGGTCCCTCGAGCACCCCCCCTGACGTGATTCCAATGCCAAGTGCTCCTATAAATCCCAAAACCCCCAGAAAGAAACCTAGATCGGGAGTTCCGCCGCCGCAAGCCTCTGTAGCCACGAAAAACCAATCGGGAGCCCGTTCCGGCACCCTGCCAGAGGGGCAAACCATCACCGGAGGCCATCTTCATCATTCCGGCGGTCTCCATGACGAGGAGGGAGTAGTTCACCCTCGGGGCTGAGGGTATGTACCAGTAGCTATGTGTTTCATCTCTCTCTCTCGTGTTCTTGAGATGACACGATCTTGATGTACCGCGAGCTTTATTAATATAGATGAATCATATGGAGTTTTCCCCTCTCTATCTTCTTGTGATGAATTGAGTTTTCCCTTTGAAGTTTTCTTATCGGATTGAGTCTTTAAGGATTTAAGAACACTTGATGTATGTCTTGCGATGGGATATCCGTGGTGACAATGGGATGTTCTATTGATCCACTTGATGTATGTTTTGGTGATCAACTTACGGGTTCCGTGACCTTGGGAATCTATGCATAGGGGTTGGCACATGTTTTCGTCTTGACTCTCCGGTAGAAACTTTGGGACACTCTTTGAAGTTCTTTGTGTTGGATTGAACATGATGAATCTGAAATTGTGTGATGCATATCGTATAATCAAGCCCATGGGTACTCGTGGTGACATTGGAGTATCTAGGTGACATTAGGGTTTTGGTTGATGTGTATCTTAAGATGTTAGTTTAGTACGAGCTCTAGGGCTGTTCGTGACACTTATAGGGATAGTTCATAAGATTGATCGAAAAAGATAACTTTGAGGTGGTTTCGTACCCTACAATAATTTCTTCGTTTGTTCTCCGCTATTTGTGACTTTGTAGTGAACTCTTTGTCGCATGTGAGGGATTTACATATGATTCAACTATGTCAGTATTGTTGAGAGAACTTGCACTAGTGAAAGTATGAACCCTAGGCTTTGTTTCTAAGCATTGCAATACCGTTCGTGCTCACTTTTATCTTTAGTTACCTTGCTGTTTTTATATTTTCAGATTATAAAAACCTATATCTACCATCCATATTACACTTGTATCACCATCTCTTCACCGAACTAGTGCACCTATACAATTTACCATTGTATTGGGTGTGTTGGGGACACAAGAGACTCTTTGTTATTTCGTTGCAGGGTTGTTTGAGAGAGACCATCTTCATCCTATGCCTCCCACGGATTGATAAACCTTAGGTCATCCACTTGAGGGAAATTTGCTACTGTCCTACAAAACTCTGCGCTTGGAGGCCCAACACGAGTTTACAAGAAGAAGGTTGCATAGGAGACATCAAGCTCTTTTCTGGCGCCGTTGCCGGGGAGGTGAGTGCTTGAAGGTATATCTTTAGATCTTGCAATTGAATCTTTTAGTTTCTTGTTTTATCACTAGTTTGGTTTTATAAAAGAAAACTACAAAAAAAAATGGAATTGAGGTTGCCTCATATGCTTCATCTTTTTAATGTCTTTCGTGAAAATGATGGAATGGAAAATTGTGCTCAAGTGTTAGAAGAAGAAGTTATTAAAATGTTTGGCACTAAATCTTTGAATGATGAGAATGATAGAAATATTGTTAGTATGAATTCTCTGAATATTCATGATGCTAATGATATGCAAAGCCACAAGCTTGGGGATGCTATGTTTGATGAAGATGATATTTTTAGTCCCCCAAGTTTTGATGAGCAAATATATTATGATGATGGCATGCCTCCTATCTATGATGATTATGATGATGACATGTTTGCTATAAAGAGTGATAGTAACTATGAAACTTGTCATCATGATTTTAATTTTCAATTGGATTATGCTTCACATGATAGTTATTTTGTTGAGTTTGCTCCCACTACTATTGATGAGAATAAATTTGCTTATGTGGAGAGTGAAAAATTTTCTATGCTTGTGGATCATGAAGATAATGCTTTATGTGATATTTATGTTGTGAAATTCCTTCATGATGTTACAGAAAATTATTATGAGGGAGGAACATATGCTTGTAGGAATTGCAATAATATCAAGTTTCCTCTCTATGTGTTCAAAGTTTTGAAGTTATGCTTGGTTTGCCTTCCTATGCTAGTTGATTCTTTCTCCCATAAATTGTTTGCTCACAAAATCCCTATGCATAGGAAGTGGGTTAAACTTAAATGTGCTTGTCATGAGATTCATGATGCTCTTTTGCATGTTTCAATTACTATTCCTATGTGAGCATCATTGAAATCATCATGCCTTGCTAAAAGGCTTCAAAGAAAAGCGCTTGTTGGGAGACAACCCAACACTTTTCCTTTCTGTTTTTGAGTGTTCACATGATTAAGCTACTGTATAATCATGTTTTATAGCTTTTGTTTCAATAAAGTGCCAAGTAAAGCCTTTGGGATGACTCACAAGATGAGTAGAATTGATGCTGAACCAAAACAGAAACTTTTGACTCCAGTACAGGAATTTTCATTTTTTACTGGAGCGTGATAATGATCTGAAATTTTTACACAGTCTTGATATACAAATTCTTCAGGTTTTCATAATTTCTCAGAATTGTTAGAGACACGTAAGTATGGTTAGACTACAGATCTTCACAGACTGTTCTGTTTTTGACAGATTCTGTTTTTGCATGCATAGTTTGCTTGTTTTAGTGTTCCCATAGCTTATATTCAGTGATATAAATTATGGGAATGATATAATACAGTAGGTATCATGTGGGAACAATTATGAATCTTGTATTGACAGTACCTAAGTGAATGATCTTTGTTTATTATACTAACCCATCTCACGAAGTTCCGTTAAGTTTTGTGTGATTGAAGTTTTCAAGTTTTGGGTGAGACACCGATATGAGGAGAATAAGGAGTGAAAATAACCTAAGCTTGGGGATGCCCAAGGCACCCCCAAGGTAATATACAAGGAAGACTCAAGCGCCTAAGCTTGGGGATGCCCCGGTAGGCATCCCCTCTTTCGTCTCCAACATTATCGGTATATCTTACTTAAAGCTATATTTTTATTCGTCACATAATATGTGTTTTGCTTGGATCGTCATTATATTTTGTTGTTCACTGTTAGGTGTTATTTATAATCTTGTTTTTCAATAAAAAGTTCCAGGAATTGCCTTAGGATGCTTGCATTGCATGTTTGATGTGTGCTGTGTAAAAAACAGAAACTTTTGCTGTAGTGTTTGAATTTTCATATTTTACTGGAACGTGGAAAGTTTCTGAAATTTTTACACAGTATTTTCATATAAATTTTATAGCATGTCCTAAATTTTCATAATTTGTTGAGTTACAGAAGTACACTGTTTTCATAAATTTCTACAGACTGTTCTGTTTGGACAGATTGCTGTCATAGTTTCGTTATCTACTTATCCTATAGTTTCCATAGCCTATATTGGTAGATATAAATTGTGGAAATGATAGTATACAGTACCTAATGTTTGAAAATTATTATGCAACTTGTCTTGGCAGTACATAAAGAGTTGATTTATTATTATGTGTACTAACCTAATTCACGAGTTCTTTTCAAGTTTTGTGTGGAAGATGTTTTTGAGAATAGGTGAAACCATGATATGAGAGGATTGAACAAGATACAAAAGCTCAAGCTTGGGGATGCCCAAGGCACCCCAAGTAAATATTCCAAGAAGTCTCAAGCATCTAAGCTTGGGGATGCTACGCGTCCCACCTCTCTTCATCAACAATTATCGGTTAGCCTATGTTGAGCTTAAATTTTTATTCGTTCACATGATGCGTGCTATTCTTGGAGTGATATTTTTCTTTTGCTTGCTGTTTAATAAAATACTCAGATATGGAAATATTTATTGAGAGAGAGAGAGAGAGTCCTCACATAGCTATTTAATTGTTTGACTACTCATTGATCTTCACTTATATCTTTTGAGAGTAGCTTGTCATTTCCTCTCATGCTTGACTTATACATTTTGAGGGATGAAATCTTAATGTTCATGTGCTTCATTTAAATTTGTTTGAGCTTGTCGAAAAATCAATAGCCATATATGAAACTAGTCCCAAAGTAATAGGTATCCAAGGAGGATATAACAAAAACTTTCATGAAGATCATGGGACAAATTAAACTTGATTCCTTGTAATAGTTTTGAAACATGATGATAGTAATATGTGAGTCATGTTAGTGAGTAATTATGCTTTAGTAGGAATATTGGTGTTAAGGTTTGTGATTCCCTATGCAAGTACGAAAGTCAATAGTTATGCAATGAAGTTACATCCTACTTGTGGTGCATTATTCGGTGTTAGTTATGTTCAATGCTCACTTATGTGAATTTTCGTTTCTTGGTTTGGTTGCTTCCCAATCTATTTGCTAGCCTCCATTTGTACTAAGTAGAAATACTACTGGTGCAACCAAAATCCTTAAACCATGTTTTGCCATATGAGTCCACCATACCTACCTATATGCGGTATTTCCATGCCGTTCCAAGCAAATTTGTATGTGCCATCTCTAAATTTTCAAAATAAATTTTCTCTTTTGTGTGCCCGTACTGCTCATGAAACGGTGGGGAGTATCCAATATTTTTCCATGCTAGGTATGTTATTCTCACGATATGTGTTGATTCACTATTATTCACGACAAAGTGGCTGGTATTCGGGATGCCCAGTTCCATGCTCAAAATTCAAATCAAAATATAATGAAAAAAAACTCCCCCAGGATTGTTGTTTGTATGGACGGTACCCGTGGATTCGGCTCGCCGTGGAGTGTGATTGATTGGTGGAGGGGGAGTAAAAACTTTGCCATTCTGTTTGGGAACCGCCTATAATGTATCTAGCATGGAAAGTATTGTGAGCTACTTTGTCGTTTTCGTTGAAAGGAAAAGCATGCCACCCAAAATATTTTTTCTCTCTCAATTTAAAACTTTGAGCTCTGGCACCTCTACAAATCCCTACTTCCCTCTGCGAAGGGCCTATCTATTTACTTTATGCAATTTTTATTTTTGCTTTGAATCTCCATCTTCTCTTATAAGCACCAACTAGGGGGCACTATGATCGTACTTGAGCATTGGGCATAGCTAATATTTGAGTGTGTTTCATGAATGGATCAATGATTGAGCATGATGGGCTAGGGATAACTTTCTTTAGTGTTGATATTTTGAAAGACATGGTTGCTTGTTGACATACTTGAGTATTGAAGTCATTATGTTAAAACTAGACTATTGCTTTGAATCATTTACAAGTCCAAATGTCCATGCTATACAAAGAAGAAAAGAATATGATGAACATGTTAGGTAGCATTCACACTTCATAAATTATTTCTTTTATCATTTACCTACTCGAGGACGAGCAGGAATTAAGCTTGGGGATGTTGATACGTCTCCAACGTATCTATAATTTATGAAGTATTCATGCCATGTTTACAATAATTCTATATGATTTTGGTATGATTTTATTAGAACTAACCCGGACTGATGCTGTTTTCAGCAGAACTACCGTGGTGTTGTTTTTGTGCAGAAATAAAAGTTCTCAGAATCGGCTGAAAATTTACGGAGAATATTTTTGGAAAATATAAAAAATACTGGACAAAAAGATACCGGAGAGGAGTCCCGAGGAGGCCACAAGAGTAGGCCCCCCCTAGGGCGCGCCCCCTGGCTTGTGGGTCCCTCGAGCACCCCCCTGACGTGATTCCAACGCCAAGTGCTCCTATAAATCCCAAAACCCCCAGAAAGAAACCTAGATCGGGAGTTCCGCCGCCGCTAGCCTCTGTAGCCACGAAAAACCAATCGGGAGCCCGTTCCGGCACCCTGCCGGAATGGGGAAACCATCACCGGAGGCCATCTTCATCATCCCGGCGGTCTCCATGACGAGGAGGGAGTAGTTCACCCTCGGGGCTGAGGGTATGTACCAGTAGCTATGTGTTTGATCTCTCTCTCTCTCGTGTTCTTGAGATGACACGATCTTGATGTACCGCGAGCTTTATTAATATAGATGAATCATATGGAGTTTCCCCCTCTCTATGTTCTTGTGATGAATTGAGTTTTCCCTTTGAAGTTTTCTTATCGGATTGAGTCTTTAAGGATTTGAGAACTGTGACACCTTAGGTTTTGTGCTACAGTGATCATTGTAATTAAGCACAGTGATGACCATGAACAGTGCCTAATCATTTTGCTAAGTAGAATGTGATCAAGTTGAAATTCATATCTCATTTTAAATTTCACCTCAAAAGGGCATTGAATTTTAAGGTGATAAAATAAAGTGGCAAATAGGATATGAAAAATGTTGCACACTTGTTAAAAAAATTCCAAAACAATTTGTTGTTAAGGAAAACAACATCACCATCAAGCTATAGTGGGCTAAAGCATTTAAAACAGTGCCAAAAGAAGCATTTTAAATGCCTTTTTCATTTATGGAAATTCCAAATGGATTCAAATAAATCCCAAACTTATTGTGGCAGTGCACCACTGACCCTAGTATTTGTTTTCACCAGTGGCACATTTTTGCAAAAGTTAATTAGGGCAAAAGAAAATGCAAAAGGCTACTGTCAAATGAAAACAGAAAAAGAAATAAAGGGAAAGGGCTAGGAGGCCACTTACCTGGCCTCTAGGCCGTAGACACAGTGCGGCCCAGCCCACTGAGACCTCCTCCTACCTGCTCCCGCCCCGCTGTCGCCTACACCATGGCCAGAGCTCGGCCTCGCCGCCACTGCTCGCCACCTGCCGCCACAGGGCTCCGGGGAGGATAAGGCCGAGGCCATCCACTCCCCCTAGACGCCATCGCCATTCCTCCCTCGCCTCGCTCGCTCTCCTCCCTCTCTCTCCTCCAGATCCGCCGCGCCCGACCGCACCGTCGCCATGGCCGCGTCATAGCCGTGGCCATCGTCGTCCCCGAGCCTCGCCAGCACGCCCACGGGCTCCGTCGGGTTCCGCTACTCCCTCTGCGACCCCGAGCTCGAGTTCTATGCCACCACAGCCTCGGGACCGAGCTCGTCTTCTCCCACGGTCGCCGGCGCTTCTCCGACAAACGTCGCCGTTCTGCTGCTCCTAAGCCCTCGCCGAGCCTTTCTTGAGCTCCACGGTGAGCAGACGCGCACAACCCCTCTCCTCTCCCTCTCTTTCCGCGTCCTAGCTCGCCTCGCCGCCATGGCCGTACCCGCCGCCGCGGTTGGGCTCGCCACCGCGGCCACCACATGCACAGCTCGTGTCCGAGCCCCGCATCGTGCTCATCACGCCTCTCAGAGTCTAGCGCCGCTACCTGCGTCGCCTCCCGTGGCCCCTAGCATCTATCCAGACGAGCGCCCGAGAACGCCGCTGCCTTCGCACGTCGCCGACGTCGTTTCCGGCTGACTTCGGCGATGCCACCACCACCACTCGACGCGGCACTCCACGGCCGTTCGAACGCGACCCCTCGCGCCCGTTTTGATAGCCCATAGCGAAATCCCGATAAGGGTCGAGCCGCTCCGCCGCGGATTTGGCTCGCCGGAGCTTCTCCGGCGCCGCCGCCGACGTGGCCGACGTGGGGCCACCCCCGAGGGTCACTGACCCGTGGGCCCCCAGGTCCTGGTTGACCAGTTGACTTGGTCAACTGGCTGACTGGGTTTGACCAGTCACTGCCAGGTGGGGCCTAACACCCCTGTGTGTATGACAGTGGGCCACCCCTATCAGTTGCTTAATTAGGAGATTAGATTAGTAAAAATAATTAAATTAATACTAATGTCTCACTGACATGTGGCCCCCACTCACTAATTAGTCTCTGGTTAGTTTAAATAAATCTGAATTAGAGTTGAGTCTATGACATGTGGCCCCCACATGTCAGGTTTGACCTGGCCAGCCGTCCTATTGACTGATGACATCAGGATGATGTCATGCTGACGTCACCTGCACTGTTCTGGATAATGTTGATTTTAATAAATAGAAATAATTCCAGAAATTATTTAAAACTTTAGAAAATCATATCTTTTAATCCGTAGCTCAAATGAAAATAATTTATATATGAAAGTTGATCAGAAAAATCCCACGAATCTGAATATGCCATCCGTTCGTCCGTCACATGCTCCTGGCATAGCAAACATGGAACTTTTCCCCTCCGGATCGTCTGTCCGGTAAATCCAAAGACCCGGGAAATATCGTCAGATATTCTCCCGCTCCGTCTGCAACGTGTAATACTGCATTAGGGCATACCTAGCTTTGCATATTGTTATGTCATGCATCGTGATGCATTTGTCTGCTTTATATTTATTGTTTCTTTCCCCCCTCTTCTCTCCGGTAGACTCCGAGACTGACGGTGCTGCCGGGTACGACTACGCCGCTGACGATCAGCCCTTTGCCGCAGAGCAGCAAGGCAAGCAACTCCCCTTGAGCATTCCGATATCGCCTATTCCCTTCCCTCTTATTCTTGCATTAGATTTTGCTACTGTATTAGTTAGCACCTATTCTGATGCATAGCCTGTTTTTGATAAACTGTTACTATACCTGCAATCGTACCAACTGCTTAGTATAGGTTGATCAGTGAATCCCCAGTGGTCCCTTAGTCCCAGTTGCCCCTGCTTCTTCATCGACGACTCGACGACTCGAAGACTCGAAGACTCGGTCAACCGACCGACGAGGCAGGCCCCTCACATCACCGCACACCCCTTAGTTGTATGACTCTGCAGCGCTACTATCGAGTACCGAGGGTGACACCTCGTGAAGTACTCATGATGCTAGCTCTGTAGTGCAGCTAGTCGGTCGTGGTTATCGAGGGTGATTCCTCCTTCACCACTCCCGACGATGGCTCTGTCGTGCAACCCCTCAAGTGTGGGACTCTCGAGGGTGATTCCTCTAAGTCCACCTTGACGGTTTCATCGAGCGGGGCCCTTTGAGGGTGATTCCTCAGGTTCCGTCTTGATGTTTTATACACACAGTTACTATGACCTGGTTATAGAAACATGTTGGTGATGGGTCGGCCCTGAGGGGTACCCACGGTTTGATGATGATGAGGCGTGGAAGGGCAGGAGAGGCCCTTGCCACACATCCTCGAGACGGGGCGACGGGACCGCAATTTATGGGTCACGCTTTCCCCGCATTAATAAAATGCTAATGGGTTGGGTATTTGATCTGAGTTGGTCGTTGGACTTATTGCGCACCAAACCATCACATGGGAAAGTTATGGGCACTCAGCGTCGTTGTATCAGCCGAAGCTCTTCGGACGTCAGCAATGGAGCGGCGCGCGCTGGATTGGACTGGACGGTACAGCTCTTGGACTGGAGTGTGCTAGGTCTACTTCCGGCCGCCCTCGCATCGTGCAGGTGTGCAAAGGGTGATTGGGCCCACGACCCCTGCGCGCATAGGATTTAGACCGGCGGGCTGGCCTCTTCGTTGAGTCTAGGTGGGGCGACGACGTGCTGCTATCCCGAGGCCGGGCATGACCCAGGAAAGTGTTCTGATTCATACTTAGCATAGTTCTGATGTCAGTCTTGCGAGTACTTTGGATGAGTACTCACCGCTGCTTTGCTTTCTCTTTCCCCCTCGATACGATTCCGCGTTCAGACGATGGAGCCCAGGAGATGGAGTACGCCGGAGACGACTACTACACCACCGCTGGAGCCTACTACTACGTGGAGAATGCCGATGTTCAGGAGTAGTTAGGAGGTTCCCAGGCAGGAGGCCTCGCCTCTTTCGATACGCTGCTTATGTTTGTGCTAGCCTTCTTAAGGCAAAACTTGTCTAACTTATGTATGTACTCAGATATTATTTGCTTCCGCTGACTCGTGCTTGTCGAGCTTTGTATTCGATCCCTCGAGGCCCCTGGCTTGTAATATGAAGCTATATGACTTTAATTTTGTGTCTAGTGTTGTGTTGTGATATCAATCAGTGAGTCCCTAATCTTGGTCGTACGCATTGTGTGTATGATTAGCGTACGGTCGAGATCGGCGGCGTCACAAGTTGGTATCAGAGCCGACTGCCTGTAGGTAGCCCCCTTTCCAACTCCTTGGCCGAAGTTGAGTCTAGTACTTGAAAAACTTTTACTAACATAGTTGTGTGGGTTACGGGCCCACATCTCAACCGGGTGGTATTAGGATCTTTTACTCCTCGTCTATACTCTGGGTTCTAATCTCTCTTCTCTTTCGGGTTAAAGATTTTGCTAACTATATCATTAGGTTCTCGTGATCACATCCACCAGTGATTCGCTTCGTCGACAATTGTTTTCCTTTGAAGTTATGATGCAGAACCCTGCCCCCAGGTTGCACATCCAGGGCCACGTGCAGTTACATGGGTTCTTTCGTTGTCCCCGACGTTGTTGTAGCATATCGCTATGCCTCGTTGTTGTATCCCTCCACTGCGTGCCTGCGTGCCGCCTAGTTGTCTAGGTTTTTCATGCCAGACCTATCGTCTATTTTGTAACAGACTTATTGTTTGTAATAGACCTATGTATGGATCTGTATGTGAAATTTGAACTACTATGTCGTATCTAATGCACTTCCTTCTTTGTGCAATTTACTTCATGAATGGTTCCTTGTCCTTGCAATTATCCAATGCTAAACTACCACTATTATAAATTTGACAGAATGGTTAGGCCAACTAGCCGTGGTCGTGGGGCGCCTGAACCACCACCACCACCGGACTACATGGCTGGTATGATGCAGCAGTTTGAACTGAATCGCCAGTTTATGCAAGGGCTGATGGACCAGATCCCGAGGCCGAATATGAATCAGCAGCCAGCCCCAATGACTCTGCAAGACTTCATGCGTCTCAACCCTGCGATCTACCGCAACTCAACTCAGCCGCTTGACGCAGATGACTGGCTCCGTGACATCACTTATGAGCTGGAGTCTTCAGGCTCCCCAGAGGCTAGCTATGTCACCTTTGCCTCGTACTTTCTGAAGGGCCCTGCTGCTCAATGGTGGGACAGCCACAGGCGCTCACAGCCTGTTGGAACAATCATCACCTGGCCAGAGTTCCAAGCTGCGTTCCGTGCTCGTCACATTCCTCAGGGAATGATGGATAATAAGAAGCGTGAATTCCGCAACTTAGTCCAGGGCAACAAGACCTTGGATGCTTATCAGCGGGAATTTCTGGACTTGCCTCGCTATGCTGAAGAAGACGTCGCAACTGATGCTCGTAGGCAAGAGAAATTCCGTGAAGGCCTCCACCCGGATATCAAGCTGGCACTCCTTGCTCAAGACTTCGGTAACTTTGCCACCTTGGTGAACAAGTCCATTCTGGTGGAAACAGGTCTGCAGGACTACAAGGACAGTAGCAAGCGCAACCGTGACATGGGCTCATCTTCGGACTCAGCAAGTCAGAAGCGCAAGATCTGGATCCCCCACAACATGTACCATGCACCGCCTCCTGCTCCGAGGCCGTCCTATGATGCACCTCGTCTGCCTCCACCCCCACCTAGGTAGCCGAGGCTCCCAGCTCTGCCACCACGAGCTCCTGCTCCCCCTTCTCGTCCTGAGGATGGGCTGTGCTTCAAGTGTGGTCGTCCAGGACACCGTGCTAGAGAATGCAGGCAGAATCAGAATCAACTTGCACTGCCTTCCAACCAGCCCCGCAACAACAACGCCAGGCCTAACACTGGTCGTGTTCAAGCTAACAATATTGATCTGAATCAAGTTCAAGACCAGCCTGCTACTGTGATGGGTACTCTTCTCGTCAACTCAGCACCAGCTTCTGTATTGTTTGATACAGGAGCATCGCATTCCTTTATGTCTGAAGATTTTGCATACATGCATGGCATTAAGTACGAGGAGATGAACATTCCGATAGTGGTAAACACCCCCACTGGCCAATGTCGAACCTCAATGGTTTGTCAAGATGTCCCCATTGAAATAGAAGGAATGGAATTCCATGCTTCTCCCATTATATTGAAGTCTTCCAAGATCGACCTTATTCTCGGAATGGATTGGTTGAAGGCACATACCGCTTCCGTCGTTTGTGCCACCAAAACTGTCCACCTTCTGCATCCTTCGAATGAGATAGTCAGCTACCATGCTCATCTTGTTCGAGATGCTGATGCCCGACTATATGCTATGAATGCATTAAACGAGTCACCTCTTGAAGGGATTGAAAACATTCCAGTTGTCCGGGATTTCCAAGATGTTTTTCCGGAAGAACTTCCAGGGATCCCCCCTACTAGAGCTGTCGAGTTTGTCATCGACTTGGTACCTGGTACCACTCCTATAGCCAAGCGCCCGTATAAGATGCCACCACATGAACTCCTTGAACTTAAGCAAGAAATCGACAATTCGCTTTGTCTGGGTTTCATTCGTCCAAGTTCCTCTGCTTGGGGAGCACCTTCTCTCTTTGTCAAGAAGAAAGATGGCACAAATCGATTGGTCCAAGATTACCGTCCCATCAACCAAGCAACGATTCAAAATAAATATCCGCTTCCTCGGATCAACGACCTTTATGACCAACTTGCTGGTTCATCAGTGTTCTCAAAACTCGACTTGAGGTTGGGTTACCATCAGATCCGGGTTCGTGAAGAGGATATTCCCAAGACTGCATTTGTTACTCGCTATGGTTCATACGAGTACACCGTCATGTCCTACGGCTTAACCAATGCTCCAGCAACCTTCTCTCGCCTGATGAACTATATATTCATGGATTACCTCGATAAATTCGTCGTGGTTTATCTGGATGATATCCTGGTTATTCTCCAAGAATAAAGAAGAGCATGCTGAACATCTTCGTCTTATACTGGAGAGGCTTCGAGAACATCAACTTTATGCAAAGTATTCAAAGTGTGAGTTCTGGATGGACGAAGTAACCTACCTTGGTCATGTGATCTCCAAGGATGGTATTGCGGTCAACCCTGAACGAGTTCAGGCTATTCTTGACTGGACTCCCCCGAAGAATGTCAAGCAAGTCAGAAGTTTTCTCGAACTCGCCAGCTATTGCCGTCGATTCGTCGAGAACTTCTCCAAGATTGCAAAGCCCTTAACCAATTTGCTTCACAAAGGTGTTAAATATGAGTGGACAGAAAAATGTCAGGAGAGCTTTCAGGCACTTAAGGACAAACTGACGTCTGCTCCAGTGCTTGCTCCTCCGGATACTCGTAAGGACTTTGTCATTTATTGTGACGCTTCTCGTCAAGGAATGGGCTGTGTCCTAATGCAAGAACGCAGGGTGGTTGCTTATGCATCTCGTCAATTGCGTCCTCATGAAGAGAACTACCCAGTTCATGATCTTGAACTTGTTGCAGTAATTCATGCACTAAAAGAGTGGCAGCAATACCTTGTTGGGAACCGTTGCGAGATCTACACCGACCACCAAAGTCTGAAGAATCTGTTTACTCAGCCAGATCTGAACCTCCGTCAACAGAGATGGATGGAGCGCATAGCAGATTACAATGTGGGTATTTCTTATACCCCAGGCAAGGCTAATGTAATGGCTGATGCTTTGAGCCGCAAGTCGTACTACAATCACCTTCAGGTTCACAAGGTTCACCCCCTTCTTCAAGAAGAATTTCGCAAGCTGAACCTCCATATTGTTCCTCAGGGATATCTCGCTCCCCCTCCTGAAGGGTCCTACAAAATGAACCTCCATGTTGTTTCCCAGGGTTCTCTTAATACCCTGGTTTCTAAACCAGATCTTGTGGACGTCATCAAGTGGATCCAGAAGTGTGACAATGAAGTCGAGAGGATTAAACGCGATCTCGCAGAAGGAAAGCCCTCACTTTTCACTATTGCTGAGGATGGCGCTTTGTACTTCAAAGACCGCCTAGCGGTACCGAGTAAGGAGAAAAACCATGATATGACTCAAGAGGTCATGAAGGAAGCACATGACACTCCGCTGTCTATTCATCCTGGTAGTACCAAGATGTACCAAGACATTCGACGAAGATTCTGGTGGTCTAACATGAAGCAAGACATTGCACGCTATGTTTCAGAATGTGACATTTGCCGTCGGATCAAAGCAGAACATCAAAGGCCTGCTGGAACTCTACAACCTATTTCTATTCCTGAATGGAAATGGGATCATGTTGAAATGGACTTCATTACTGGTTTTCCCAGATCGCAGAAAGGTAATGATGCTATTCTTGTCGTCATTGACCGGTTGTCCAAAGTTGCACATTTTCTGGCTGTCAACGAAACTATTACTGCTAGTCAGCTGGCAGATCTATATATGTCCAGAGTTGTTTCACTCCACGGTATTCCATTGGTGATTAGTTCAGACCGTGGTAGCTTATTCACTTCAAGGTTCTGGGCAAGTTTCCAGGAAGCTATGGGAACTCGTCTGTCCTTCAGCACCGCTTTTCACCCTCAATCCCAGGGACAAGTTGAAAGAGTCAATCAGATTCTCGAAGACATGCTTCGAGCTTGTGTCATTTCTTTCGGCAAGAAATGGGAGGAATCTCTCCCGTATGCTGAGTTCTCCTACAACAATAGCTATCAAGCTAGTCTGAAGATGGCTCCTTTTGAAGTATTATATGGACGTAAGTGTCGGACTCCTCTGAATTGGTCAGAAACTGGGGAACATACACTTATCGGTCCGGATATTATCCAACATGCCGAAGATCAAGTCCGCATTATTCATGCAAATCTGAAGGCTGCTCAGTCTCGTCAGAAGAGTAAGTATGACCGTCATCACAAAGATATGGTCTATCAACCTGGCGAAAAGGCTTATCTTCGAGTCACGCCAATGAGAGGCACACACCGTTTTGGAATCAAGGGCAAGCTGGCTCCTCGATATATTGGTCCTTTCACTGTTCTCGAAAGGCGTGGTAAGGTGGCATATCAACTGGAACTACCGCCAAACCTTTCTCAGGTCCATGATGTGTTCCATGTGTCACAGCTTCGTCGCTGCTTCAAGGATCCTATCCGAGCAGTGGATCATGATATGCTTGAGCTGCAACAGGACCCTTCTTACAAAGAGCAACCAGTCTGCATTCTCGATGAAACAGAACGTCGGACTCGTCAGAAGATTACCAAGTTCTTCAAAGTACAGTGGGCAAATCATTCTGAAGATGAAGCCACTTGGGAATGCGAAGATCATCTTCGTGCAGAATTCCCCGGACTCTTTCCTTCTACTTCTTAATTCTCGGGACGAGAATTCCTTTTAGTAGGGGAGAATTGTGACACCTTGGGTTTTGTGCTACAGTGATCATTGTAATTAAGCACAGTGATGACCATGAACAGTGCCTAATCATTTTGCTAAGTAGAATGTGATCAAGTTGAAATTCATATCTCATTTTAAATTTCACCTCAAAAGGGCATTGAATTTTAAGGTGATAAAATAAAGTGGCAAATAGGATATGAAAAATGTTGCACACTTGTTAAAAAAATTCCAAAACAATTTGTTGTTAAGGAAAACAACATCACCATCAAGCTATAGTGGGCTAAAGCATTTAAAACAGTGCCAAAAGAAGCATTTTAAATGCCTTTTTCATTTATGGAAATTCCAAATGGATTCAAATAAATCCCAAACTTATTGTGACAGTGCACCACTGACCCTAGTATTTGTTTTCACCAGTGGCACATTTTTGCAAAAGTTAATTAGGGCAAAAGAAAATGCAAAAGGCTACTGTTAAATGAAAACAGAAAAAGAAATAAAGGGAAAGGGCTAGGAGACCACTTACCTGGCCTCTAGGCCGTAGACACAGTGCGGCCCAGCCCACTGAGACCTCCTCCTACCTACTCCCGCCACGCTGTCGCCAACACCATGGCCAGAGCTCGGCCTTGCCGCCGCTGCTCGGCACCTGCCGCCACAGGGCTCCGGGGAGGATAAGGCCGAGGCCATCCACTCCCCCTAGACGCCCTCGCCATTCCTCCCTCGTCTCGCTCACTCTCCTCCCTCTCTCTCTCCTCCAGATCTGCCGCGCCCGACCGCACCGTCGCCATGGCCGCGTCATAGCCGTGGCCATCGTCGTCCCCGAGCCTCGCCAGCACGCCCACGGGCTCCGTCGGGCTCCGCTACTCCCTCTGCGACCCCGAGCTCGAGTTCTACGCCACCACAGCCTCGGGACCGAGCTCGTCTTCTCCCACGGTCGCCTGCGCTTCTCCGACGAACGTCGCCGTTCCGCTGCTCCTAAGCCCTCGCCGAGCCTTTCTTGAGCTCCACGGTGAGCAGACGCGCGCAACCCCTCTCCTCTCCCTCTCTTTCCGCGTCCTAGCTCGCCTCGCCGCCATGGCCGTACCCACATGCACAGCTCGCGTCCAAGCCCCGCGTCGTGCTCAGCACGCCTCTCGGAGTCTAGCGCCGCTGCCTGCGTCGCCTCCCGTGGCCCCTAGCATCTATCCCGACGAGCGCCCGAGAACGCCGCCGCCGTCGCACGTCGCCGACGTCGTTTCCGGCTGACTCCGGCGATGCCACCACCACCACTCGATGCGGCACTCCACGGCCGTTCCAACGCGACCCCTCGCGCCCGTTTTGATAGCCCATAGCGAAATCCCGACGAGGGTCGAGCCGCTCTGCCGCGGATTTGGCTCGTCGGAGCTTCTCCGGCGCCGCCGCCGACGTGGCCGACGTGGGGCCACCCCCCAGGGCCACTGACCCGTGGGCCCCCAGGTCCTGGTTGACCAGTTGACTTGGTCAACTGGCTGACTGGGTTTGACCGGTCACTGCCAGGTGGGGCCTAACACCCCTGTGTGTATGACAGTGGGCCACCCCTATCAGTTGCTTAATTAGGAGATTAGATTAGTAAAAATAATTAAATTAATACTAATGTCTCACTGACATGTGGCCCCCACTCACTAATTAGTCTCTGGTTAGTTTAAATAAATCTGAATTAGAGTTGAGTCTATGACATGTGGCCCCCACATGTCAGGTTTGACCTGGCCAGCCGTCCTGTTGACTGATGACATCAGGATGATGTCATGCTGACGTCACCTGCACTGTTCTGGATAATGTTGATTTTAATAAGTAGAAATAATTCCAGAAATTATTGAAAACTTTAGAAAATCATATCTTTTAATCCGTAGCTCAAATGAAAATAATTTATATATGAAAGTTGATCAGAAAAATCCCACGAATTTGAATATGCCATCCGTTCGTCCGTCACATGCTCCTGGCATAGCAAACATGGAACTTTTCCCCTCCGGATCGTCTGTCCGGTAAATCCAAAGACCCGGGAAATATCGTCAGATATTCTCCCGCTCCGTTTGCAACGTGTAATACTGCGTTAGGACATATCTAGCTTTGCATATTGTCATGTCATGCATCGTGATGCATTTGTCTGCTTTATATTTATTGTTTCTTTCCCCCCTCTTCTCTCCGGTAGACTCCGAGACTGACGGTGCTGCCGGGTACGACTACGCCGCTGACGATCAGCCCTTTGCCGCAGAGCAGCAAGGCAAGCAACCCCCCTTGAGCATTCCGATATCGCCTATTCCCTTCCCTCTTATTCTTGCATTAGATTTTGCTACTGTATTAGTTAGCTCCTATTCTGATGCATAGCCAAGTTTTGATAAACTGTTACTATACCTGCAATCGTACCAACTGCTTAGTATAGGTTGATCAGTGAATCCCCAGTGGCCCCTTAGTCCCAGTTGCCCCTGCTTCTTCATCGACGACTCGACGACTCAAAGACTCGAAGACTCGGTCAACCGACCGACGAGCCAGGCCCCTCACATCACCGCACACCCCTTAGTTGTACGACTCTGCAGCGCTACTATCGAGTACCGAGGGTGACACCTCGTGAAGTACTCATGATGCTAGCTCTGTAGTGCAGCTAGTCGGTCGTGGTTATCTAGGGTGATTCCTCCTTCACCACTCCCGACGATGACTCTGTCGTGCAACCCCTCAAGTGTGGGACTCTCGAGGGTGATTCCTCTAAGTCCACCTTGACGGTTTCATCGAGCGGGGCCCTTTGAGGGTGATTCCTCAGGTTCCGTCTTGATGTTTTATACACACAGTTACTATGACCTGGTTACAGAAACATGTTGGTGATGGGTCGGCCCTGAGGGGTACCCACGGTTTTATGATGATGAGGCGTGGAAGGGCAGGAGAGGCCCTTGCCACACATCCTCGAGACGGGGCGATGGGACCGCAATTTATGGGTCACGCTTTCCCCGCATTAATAAAATGCTAATGGGTTGGGTATTTGATCTGAGTTGGTCGTTGGCCTTATTGCGCACCAAACCATCACGTTGGAAAGTTATGGGCACTCAGCGTCGTTGTATCAGCCGAAGCTCTTCGGACGTCAGCAATGGAGCGGCGCGCACCGGATTGGACTGGACGGTACAGCTCTTGGACTGGAGTGTGCTAGGTCTGCTTCCGGCCGCCCTCGCATCGTGCAGGTGTGCAAAGGGTGATTGGGCCCACGACCCCTGCGCGCATAGGATTTAGACCGGCGGGCTGGCCTCTTCGTTGAGTCTAGGTGGGGCGACGACGTGCTGCTATCCCGAGGCCGGGCCTGACCCAGGAAAGTGTGTCCGGCCGGAGGTGATCAAGCGTGTTGGAGATGCGGTGCACCCCTGCAGGGATGATTAATCTATTCGAATAGCCGTGTCCACAGTAACAGGACGACTTGGAGTTGTGCCTTGACCTTATACAACTATAACTGTGATTTAAATTTGAAATGAATTGTGGCTCCGAGATTGCTTCCTCGCAGGGAGTCGGGGAAGAATATCTGGGCGTGGTTACTTAATAAAATTGCTACAATAATATGACTATATATATGTTATGCCAGTCTACTCTCTTCTAATGTTGCAAGATGTTGAAGATGCTAGTCTTCGATAGGACTAGGCCTTCTCTCTATTCTTGCTTTCTGCAGTCAGTCCAGATATAACCCCTTCCCTTGATACTGATTCATACTTAGCATAGTTCTGATGTCAGTCTTGCGAGTACTTTGGATGAGTACTCACCGCTGCTTTGCTTTCTCTTTCCCCCTCGATACGATTCCGCGTTCAGACGATGGAGCCCAGGAGATGGAGTACGCCGGAGACGACTACTACACCACCGCTGGAGCCTACTACTACGTGGAGAATGCCAATGTTCAGGAGTAGTTAGGAGGTTCCCAGGTAGGAGGCCTCGCCTCTTTCGATCCGCTGCTTATGTTTGTGCTAGCCTTCTTAAGGCAAAACTTGTCTAACTTATGTCTGTACTCAGATATTATTTGCTTCCGCTGACTCGTGCTTGTCGAGCTTTGTATTCGAGCCCTCGAGGCCCCTGGCTTGTAATATGAAGTTGTATGACTTTAATTTTGTGTCTAGTGTTGTGTTGTGATATCAATCAGTGAGTCCCTAATCTTGGTCGTACGCATTGTCTGTATGATTAGCGTACGGTCGAGATCGGGGGCGTCACAAGAACACTTGATGTTTGTCTTGCGATGGGATATCCGTGGTGACAATGGGATGTTCTATTGATCCACTTGATGTATGTTTTGGTGATCAACTTGCGGGTTCCCTGACCTTGGGAATCTATGCATAGGGGTTGGCACATGTTTTCGTCTTGACTCTCCTATAGAAACTTTGGGGCACTCTTTGAAGTTCTTTGTGTTGGATTGAACATGATGAATCTGAAATTGTGTGATGCATATCATATAATCAAGCCCATGGGTACTCGTGGTGACATTGGAGTATCTAGGTGACATTAGGGTTTTGGTTGATGTGTATCTTAAGGTGTTATTTTAGTACGAACTCTAAGGCTGTTCGTGACACTTATAGGGATAGCTCATAAGACTGATCGGAAAAGATAACTTTGAGGTGGTTTCGTACCCTACAATAATTTGTTCGTTTGTTCTCCGCTATTTGTGACTTTGGAGTGAACTCTTTGTCGCACATGAGGGATTTACATATGATTCAACTATGACAGTATTGTTGAGAGAACTTGCACTAGTGAAAGTATGAACCCTAGGCCTTGTTTCTAAGCATTGCAATACCGTTTGTGCTCACTTTTATCTTTAGTTACCTTGCTGTTTTTATATTTTCAGATTATAAAAACCTATATCTACCATCCATATTACACTTGTATCACCATCTCTTCGCCGAACTAGTGCACCTATACAATTTATCATTGTATTGGGTGTATTGGGGACACAAGAGACTCTTTGTTATTTGGTTGCAGGGTTGTTTGAGAGAGACCATCTTCATCATACGCCTCCCACGGATTGATAAACCTTAGGTCATCCACTTGAGGGAAATTTGCTACTGTCCTACAAAACTCTGCGCTTGGAGGCCCAACACGAGTCTACAAGAAGAAGGTTGCGTAGTAGACATCAACGTGCTTTATCGGGACGCGCTGCTGCTAATAGCTGTAGCGCTCTACAGTAAGACGCGCTACTGCTTAGTGCGCGCTGCTGCTAACTTTGCTCCCCTCGCTACTCCTAGTTTTATTAGTTTCTGATTTTTTTCTGTGTATTTGTTTTGTATTTGTACAGGCTTTATACAATAATCTCTAGCATATCATACACATACAAATGTAATCATAGCATACACATACAAATAGTCTCATCCAAAGTTGTCAGAATCGAGATTCTGAATCGGATCGGAGCTTCGTTGGTAGGATCGTGAGTCGTAGAATCATAACTACTAGGATCGTAGAAACTTAGATTCTATGAGCAAAATCGTAGAATCGGAGGGGCTAGTTTGGATCGTAAAGTCATAAGATTATAAGACTTGAGTCGCATTTCTGACACTCTCATCAAATCATGTCATCATCATAATCATCATCCAACACAAAGTGGTCTCTCGTCATCATCTCGAAAATAGCGATACAAGTCTCAAATACTTGTAACTACATCGTCATCCATCTAAACAATGATATACACGAGAAGAGCTATCACTATGAGTGAGAGCGGAACTATGCAGTACATGAGGCGGCGGTTATGAGAAAACCCTAGCAGTAGCGCCGGTTTTTGAGCTATCAGTAGTGCGGGTGCCCGCGCTACTTCTACGGCGCTACAGCTAATTTTTAGCAGTAGCGCCTCTTAACCAGCGCTACTGCTAACCGAGTTATCAATTGCGCGCTTCTCTAACCCGCGCCTTTGTTAAACGCACATATTCCTTTTTTTATATTTATGTTGTATTTACACACGGTTACACATATTAATGTACAACATCAATAATTATTGTGCCAGCAACTACATTTAGATTAAAGTGGATGGATGCAAGTGATCATGTTGAATTAGAAGAAAATATGATGTTGCCAATCGCAACGCAACATCATATTTTCTTCTAATTCAACATGATCACTTGCATCCATCCACCTTAATCAAATATATGTCATATAACTCATCATCATCTTACACATCTAACAACTCATCATCATCTTAATCATACCAAGTTAAAATCTCATAAAACAGAAAAACATCATAATAGTAATCATCCTAATCGATCATGCAAGTTGATATAAACCAGAAAAACTTCTCTCTCATACGACCTAGTCCTCCCTCCTAGGTAAAATGACATAAAATAGAATAACACCTATGTCTCCATGATGAAGCAAAGAGATCCAACGGTCTCCAACTTGTGGCTTGCGATCCTTCTTTATTTCTCCCCATGCTTCAATTTGGAGCCGTCTTGGTGGTTTGCGCTCAGTCGAGTATGCAAAAGAGAACTGGGGCCTCATAGGGCTTTTAATTGTCATATTACCTTCGCCATGCATCAACGGAGGCACAACTTCATTTGGCAGTTTCTGTTGAAGAACATAATAGTAGCCTAGTTAGCAATGTAATCAACACCATTTATGCAATAGTAGTGTACTTAATTAGCAACTCTTACCAAGATATTTTGGCGAATGTCACCGCCCTCAACCTATGCACTAGTGGCATGTAAAATGTATAATTTGGGCCAGTTCCCAAATTATACGGGAAGGTCTCCCTACCAACTAGGACACCAATAACAAAGTTGATAAGATCATCCTTCTGCTCCCAAGTTAGATGTGATCCATAAGTGTAGTGTGTTGTGTCAATTAATTTCCGTGTTTCACTCGAAGAAACGAAATAAGCTGTAAATTATAAATTAACAAATTTAGTATGGATGAACACCAACTATTTTTAAATATAGAATGCAAATTACTTGAAAAATATGCATGGTTGATAAACTCACATGGAGGTAAAACAGGAAGCATATTGACATCCACCCAAATGTCGATGTTACCTTCAATATGATCTTCAGGACGAAGATCGAAGGTTATTTCCATATCCTCCTCAAATCCATATGCCTTGCAAAGAGCTTCCCAATTTGAGCACCCTAATTCTGTGTTATTAACTGCATTCATTACTTTGACCAGAAATGTGTGACCATGTTTAGTCCCCAGGTTAGCTCTCCTCGTCTCCATACTCTCGTGGTCCTCGAAACCGAGCCTCTCCAAGACATATCGTCTTGCATGGCAGGGGATGAACTAGTCGAATTGTATAAAACAGAAATTACACGTTGAAGCAAAGAAACAGAAGTCATGCTTAATTATGGAAAAACACTTGTCATCGTTGCGTATCGTAGAAACAATGAAGGTCTCGTCAAGCTTGATGGTGAAGAACCTGTCGTCTCGCAGCCCAGGCTGGTCGCAGACCCTTATCTTCGCCGCAGAGTTCACATGCTTGGATCATATCGTCGTCATCAGACGACGACATTTCCTGTGTTCATGATTCAAAAATTATGGCATGACCATTGCTAATGTAAGACATATTGAGCGCCTAAAATTTGCCGGAACGGAAATAAATCAACATTCCGGCAAAACATAGGCACTAGGAGGGGTTCCCTGCAATAACATACACACATGTCCAAATAGACCTAATTCAATATCGGTTGACTTTCGGTCCGTCGAGGCTTTCCTTAAATAACTCTCATATCTTATGGTGTGTTGATGCGCACTCTCTCACACTGATATGGTGGTGTATATATGTTGGTGGACACTCTCTCACACTAATAGTTCGACCGTCGGTGATGGGCGCACCTCCTCTCCTCTCCTTGCGCATTACACCGAGGTATATATCGCAAGAAGAGAAGAGGAGGAAGCGCCCCCCACGACAATAGTCGGGATTCCTCCATCAAGAACACACATGAAAGTCACACAAGGAACAACGACAGACCGAAAGTCACACACACATTATACCGATATAATATCACTAATACATTTATAATGAACTCGAATATAATATCACTAATACATCATCTCGAATAATCCAGTTAATTCATCATCAAATATTAACTAATATACATCTCGAATATTATCATATAAGATCACTAATACAGATCGAATATCCTAGAATCCAAAGTGGAGGACGGTGAACTCGGTTCACTAGCGGTTTCTGAGTCGCTGGCGGTGGACACCCAAGGATAAGGAACCATCACCGGATCATAACTCGGGTGAGATCCTTTAACAACCTGCCAGGTATTGGAGAACCTGGCGTCCAATGCCGCCATGTAGCGACGGACGTGCTCGTCCTCCTCCCTGGCACGGCGACGTACCACCTCGGCGGGGGACCGCTCCCTCTGCACTGAAAGTGGCCCATGCGACCGCCACCAAAGAAGCTCCGGGTCGACGATGAGACCCAGATTCCTCACCAAGCTCCGAGCCTGGGAAGGTAGCACCTCCCAGTGCCAGCCCGGCGGAGCCCAGTCCCGGACATTGCGCCTCTCAAGGATGTCGCCGCCGACTCGACGACGAGGATGGGAGACGGGCATCGTCGACGTCGAAAACAAATTCCTATGAGAATATTTTCTTATCATTTAATGTTTTACTTTCTAGTTATCTTCTTACAAATAAGCGAACAATTTATTTTTTTCACATAAAAAACATTATATAAAACATGTCCAAAACACATTTTTGACTCATTTTGACCCAGTTTTCCGGAACATTTTTTACTCATTTAAAGCAAACGGGCGAAACGCCACATGGCATGCCCATTATTAAAATAAGACATAAAAAGGTCTATGGTTTGCCGGAATGCCGTTTCCCAGCAAATCCCGACACTCGATATGCCTACTTTCTAGCACAAGTCATGCCAAAATTCACGGGAAATTTCGGCATGACCTTTGCTAAAAAGTGGACATATCGAGCGCATGAAATTCACCGGAATGGAAAGGAATCAACATTCCGGTGAAACATAGTCCTCTCGGATCATTTACCCTGCACATAACCATCACTTTCCTAACATCACATGTCCAAAATATCACATGTCCAAATTCCAAACATCACATGTCCAAATCACATGTCCACATATCAGATGTCCACTTCAAATTTGCATATAACAACAAGAAAAATATAGAACTTGAAGAAAATGCAATAAGTCCTTTTTCTTCACAATATTTGAAACTAAATTCAGCCTACCTAAATTTCTGTCCTAATTTGAAACCTACCTAGATTTCTGCCCTAATTTGAAAACCTAGTTAATTTCATACTAATTAACTAGGTTCATACTACCTAATCTGTCCTAGGGTTCATACTAATTCACGTAGGGTTAATCAATTCTATTTTATATTTAAATAGCAACAATTGCTTTAACGAAAAAAATTAAATACCTAGAATTCTGCCAACTACACCTAAAACACCTAAAATACCTAGAATTCATTTAACCCATACTAATTCTGTTTTTTAACTAGGGTTCATACCAACTAATTAACTATAGGGATCATACTAGCTATTTCATCAACACATTTTCTGAAATTTGAATTCACAATTTTCTGAATTTTTAATTCATAACATCATTTCCTAACACCAACCTAATTCACCTACTGTTTTTCAATTGTAAATTAAACCTAGCTATTTCATGAACCCTAGAACCCTAGAACCTAACTACAAACCCTAACTACATGAACCCTAGAACCCTAGAACCCTTAGGCAGAGAGACAGAGAGAGAGAAGGAGGGGCAGAGGACTTACAAGGGGCTAGGGGAGACGTCGGTGGCGAGGTGGAGCTCGGGGGAGATGCCGGCGGCGAGGTGGAGCTCGGGGGAGACGAGTGCGGGTGGAGGAGCGGGCGGCGACGGAGGGCGCGCGGGCGGCGACGGACGGGGCGCGGGCAGGCGACGGAGGGCGGCGACGGATGGGGCCCGGGCAGGCGACGGAGGGCGACGGCGGCGTCGGAGGAGAGGGATCGAATGGGGAATGGGATGGAGGAAAGAAGTGGAGGAGGAAGCCCACGCGGGGGTTCTGTCAAGATAGTAGTAGCGCGTTTCTATAAAACGCGCTATAGCTAAAGTAGCTATAGCGCGTTTTGCGAAAACGCGCTACTGCTACCCTAAATAGCTATAGCGCGTTTTAGTAAAACGCGCTACTACTACCTGACATAGCTATAGCGCACTCCTGGGAGAGGCGTTACTGATAAGTGGGGCCCGCCATGTGGCCAGGTTCAAACTTAGCCGTAGCACCCTACCCGAAAAACGCGCTACTACTATTCTGTTAGCAGTAGCGCGGTTACCCTGGGAGCGCTACTACTAAACCTAGCCTGGCGGCAACGGTGGGGCAATATTAGTAGTAGCGCTTTTTTTGGTGCCGCGCTACTGCTAAGTGGTTAGCAGTAGCGCCTGTACTGCACGCGCGCTATGGCTGTGTAGTAGTAGCGCCGCTTTTTATCCAGTGCTACTGCTAAGGTTCTGTGTATAAGGTTTTCCCTAGTAGTGGCACCTACACACAAACAACAAATACTTGCAACCCGACGCGAAAGAGAGGTTGTAAATCTCTCTACGGTAAAAAGATAGATTAGGTAATGATAGATAGGAGAGATAGATCTCTCAAGAACACTAAATAAAAAGGGCAAATAAAAAGTGCAGCAATATGTTTTTGGGTTTTTGGTTTTGTAGATCTGAAAACAAATATGCAAAAAGATAGATCGGAAAACAATATGTTGGAAAAGTAGACCCGGGGGGCGTAGGTTTCACTAGTGGCTTCTCTCATGAGTATAACACACGGTGGGTGAACAAATTACTGTTGGGCAACTGATAGAAGATCAAATAATCATGACGATATCCAAGGTGATGATCATTATATAGGCATCACGTCGAAGATAAGTAGACCGACTCCTGCCTGCATCTACCACTATTACTCCACACATCGACCGCTATCCAGCATGCATCTAGTGTATTAAGTTCATGGAAAAATGGAGTAATGCAATAAGAACGATGACATGATGTAGACAAGATCTATTCATGTAGGAATAGACCCCATCTTGTTATCCTTAATGGCAACGATACATGCGTGCCTTGCAGCCCCTTCTGTCACTGGGAAAGGACACTGCAAGATCGAACCCATCACAAAGCACCTCTTCCCATGGAAAGAAAAATCGATCTAGTTGGCCTAACTAAACCAAAGATTCGAAGAAGAAATACGAGGCTATAAGTAATCATGCATATAAGAGATCAAAGAAGACTAAAATAATATTCATGGATAGAAATTGATCATGAACTCAAAATTCATCGGATCCCAACAAACACACCGCAAAAGTTTACATCAAATAGATCTCCAAGAGACCATTGTATTGAGAATCATAAGAGAGAGAGAGAGAGAGAGAGAGAGAGAGAGGAAGCCATCTAGCTACTGCCTACGGACCCGTAGGTCTATGGTGGACTACTCACGCATCATCGGAGAGGCACCTATGAAGAAGATGAACCCCTCCGTGATGGTGTTTAGATTGGATCTCGAGGTTCTGGAACTTGCGGCGGCTGGAATTATGTTTCGTCGACTCCCCTAGGGTTTTTGGAATATTTGGGAATTTATAGGCATCTGAGGCGGTGGTGAGGGGGCCCGTAGAGGGCACAACCCATCAGGGCGCGCCAGGGGCCCCCTGGCGCGCCCTGGTGGGTTGTGGTCTCGACGGCCCACCTCTCTGGCACTTCTTTGGCCCACTGGGTGTCTTCTGGTCCAAAAAAATCTCCAAAAAGTTTCGTGGCGATTGGACTCCGTTTGGTACTGATATTCTGCGAAGTAAAAAACAAGCAAAAACAACAACTGGCACTTTGGCACTATGTCAATAGGTTAGTCCCAAAAAATGATATAAAGTTGTTATAAAATGATTGTAAAACATCCAAGAATGATAATCTAACAACATGGAATAAGCAAAAATTATAGATATGTTGGAGACGTATCAGTATTCAATGTGAGTTAAGTCCCTCGAAGGTTGTAGCTCCCACACCGTCTCTGCTTCTTCACGACCAGGTGCCTAAGCCAGGCCGAGTGGCTGTAGCGTCTGAGTGACTTCCAAGGATCCGAGTGCATATTGTACATTCGTCCGAGTGCTGCGGTAGTCTAGGGACTTCTGGGAACTTGTAGTATCCCAGGTGTGTCCTAGATAAGAGGTCTATGACCCTACCTAGGGTAGGTGACCTCGTCAGCAGCTATAGGAGCAGATCTAGCCTGAGTCCTTAATTGAGTGTGAGCAGGCAGTGTAGCACTATCATCATCATCTGAGCTAGGCATAGGCGCTACATCTACCTCTTGCTTCAAAGTGTTGACCGTGGTGGTCCGCTCAGTCACCTTGATGTCAAGATCATGAAATTTTGTCTCCACTATCCTCTCAAGGCTCTTCTGGTTCAGGAGTAGCTCTATGATGTTCTTCTCCATACCCTGGATAGTACTAACAAGATAGGCCATTTGATAATTCTTCGTCCTGAGGACTGGAGCACTAGCGGCTCTAGTTGCTTCTGCCTCAGCCTCCGCCTCAATTTCTGCCTGTGCAGTAGATGAAGTGGGATGATATGGATCCATCACCACGACATTATCCTCGAACTCTGGCTGGAGGGGTAGGTGTGGTCGATTAATTAGATAGAGGCTCTTTCCAATCTTGGAGTTGATGAACATCTGAATATATGGAGCATATCCACAAGATCTCTTCTGATCTGCAGCAGTCCTCTTGATGGTCTCAACAATGAGATCCATCACCCGAATCCTGTAGTAGCTATCCACATGATGCAACATGTTAATCAAGTATCCACGGATCATCTTATCATCTCCTGATTTGGGCATCAAAGTGTGCCTCCAGATAGTGTTGGAGGTAGTCAATCCTGCCTGCAGGAAATACACTGAGCCAAGCTTGTGAGTCTTCACATACTCCTTGGAAATTGGTGTGTACATGTTTGCCATAGAATTGTGGTTCATCTTGGATTTAGAGTACACATGCAAGTCACTCTCCTACACCTCTGGGACTCCTAAGATGGTAGCCCACTCATCAACTGTGGACCGATACCTGGTGTCTTCTGTTATCCATACTATCCTGCCATGTGGATAGAAGTGAGCAGTGGAGTAGAATTGCATGATGAGCTCATCATTCGATGCAGTCATTTCCTTGCCTATGAACTCATCAAGCTCCATCATCATGAAGTTCTCCTGGACATGGGGAAAGTAGTCCTCATGGGACTTGATGTATTTCCAGTCCACATACCTCATGTCACTCATAGATGGGTTCTTGTCAAGCAAGACAGTCTCATAGAAGTCCTGTTGTTCCTTGGTATGAAAACGAGTGTCCACATTAGTTCTCCTCCTGGTAGCATAGGGATCATTTGCTCTCCACTTTCTCAGTCCATGATCCTTTCTCTCCTTCATGTTCTCTACCACTGGGTGATCATTGTTGTGATCTGGAAGGTGAGGCATGAGCTTCCTCAACACGGCAATGTCCTCATCATCATCAGCAGCCTCTCTAGAAGTTGTTCCCTTGTTCTTCTCTACATCTGAGATATCTCTAGTGGTCTTCCTGGGCTTGGGGGCTTGCTTGGCCTTGGTGGATGCCTTGCTTGGCATAGCATCTACCATAAGCTTTCCTCTACTTGGAAGGAGGAGGGTTAGCAGCTGGAACCTCCCCTTCTTCCTCTTCATCATCCTCACCTGGGCCCTTGAACATGGAGGTTGGACTCCCAACCACATGAATAGTCATCTTCCTAACTCTCTTTTGGCCAGGCTTCTTAGCCATAGACTTGGTTCTCCCTGATCCAGTGGGGTTCTCCAAAGATAGAGAAATCCCTCTCTTGGCAGCAACTGATTCAGGTACTTTCCTAGCCACCACCCTTTCCTTCCTTTCTGGTTGTTTCTTGGAAGTGACCTCCTCTGGAACAAATTCCTCATTCTCCTCATCTAAGTTTCTCGGCTTCCTAACCCTGGTGGTTGCCTTGGGCAAGCCATGAGAGCTGGGAGTACCTAGGTCATCAAAGCTCCCCTCAGGACTAGTGCCTGCATCCAGATCCACACTCTGCTCTTTGTACTGATTCTGACTATCATCTGATCCAAACATTGTTGAGCACTGACACTGTGAAGTAGATATGGAGGAGTAGAATAGATGAGCATCACAAAATTCAGAAACTTTTTCCAAATTTGAACTCAAAAGGTTAGTTTTAGGTATTCACAGTATGAAATTCGGTTCCACCAAGTTTTGGATTTCGGAATTTCCGAGGCAAGCAACAGAGACTTGGTCACACCAATTCGGTTTCATCGAGGTGTGATTCGGTCTCTCCGAAGCTGCACACAGAAACCCTAATTCCCGTTTCGGTGACACCGATAGGAACTTTTCGGTTTCATCGAGAAGCCCTTGTGTTGTGGATGAATCCACATCGGTGGCACTGAGATGTTTTGACTCGGTGACTCCGAGATTGCATACTGCGAAGACCTAACCCTAATTTTTTTCGTTTGAGCTAATCTAAGGAAGTTTGTAGTGGATTGGAATTGTGCACAACGTGGCTAGAAAATAGACAAAGCCTAATGTGCATGAATTAGATCTTGGAGCACAAAAAGGATCATAGATTACCCTAACTTGGCGGATCTTTTCTACTACGGCAATGGCGGGGTCGATTGCCTTTGACGGCGACGGATTCCGGTGGCGAGGGCATGGTGGAGACGACAAAGAACATTCGGAGACACGAGCGAGGGCAACAGTGGGGTGCGTGAGACGAGAGCTTTCAAGAAATTTTCAAAGTCCCGACGCGCGGATATATACCCATCTACTGTCGGTGACACCGATAAAGATAAATTGGTTCCATCGAGATGCTTAACTGCTAGTTGATAGAGCATATCGGTGATGCCGAAAACTCCTGATCGGTGGTACCGAGGTAGAAAACCTGATCAACCCTAGTGCATCGATGGATCTGAGTTTGGAGATTTTGGTCACAAAGAAAATCACTTGGGAGGTTTTGGAAATCAGCCCTTGTCGAATCGGTAGCTCCGAGTGCTCCTCACCCGGAGGGTTCGAAAAGTGCTTGCTCAAATTTTGTGATGAAGCATGAATATAATTTGAGACGAAAAAGAATAGATAGCTAGAGGGGGTACCTAGGCATTCTTGTACATCCAATTGGCCAAAAAAAATAAAAGCCAAAATAGAACAACAATTGGATGTCCTCGAATGGAGAAAAATATTCATACCAATATGCCCACACAATAAGATGTCAAATAGAATATGTCAAACATGCACAACCACTCTAGTATCTACCATGCACTTTAGCGTTGACGAACTCATCTATATATGAGTATATTGACTTAAGGAGCCAAGCAAGAATGCTTGATCATACTCATCGTTTAAGCACAAGTGGGGTTGCCACTTTTACATAAAGCTTTTAATGTGTTCACATATTTTGAGATGCTTTAACTCAAGTCTTAGAGTAAAGCTCCCTCTAGACATGATATCCCCTTTTAGAGGGATAAACTAACCTTGGGTTTTGTCGATGAAGACTTCATGTAGGCAGTGGTGCAGCGACGTGCTATACAAACGGTTTTTAACCCCTTTCTGTGACGTACTTTGAAACCATCGCCTTGCATGTGTGGGCGTTAGGGGGGTCCATCCCACACGTCACAGAAAAATCATCGGCGATGGTGACCAACGAACGCAAACGTTTGGCAAAACTAAGTGTATGGGATGTCCGCATCTATCACAAACGAGAGTCGCCGGTCAACCGTTTGAGATATGGTGGACTTCCCATACGGCCCATCCTTGCACCTCGTGTGAGATCACACTAACATCACGCGCTATTCTGTGGCGCACCGTTTACGATGTGCATCGAATCACAAACAGTTCACGATTATGAAGCGTGTATGATAAGGGGTATATCACAAACACGCACATTTTCCGACCCGTTTGTGATTTTGTAACTAAGAAGATAATTTAACCGTCGTACGAGTGTCGGATAAGTTTAAGAAACGTCTGAATGTTGTACTCGTGTCGGACAGGATAAATATCGCACGCACAATTCTGTGGTGCAACGTTTACGATGCGTATTACATCGCACACAGTTTATACTTTTGAACTGTGTGTGATAGAGATTCTATCGTCAACGCTAAATTCGGTTGCACCATTTGCGATATTGTCTTTCATCACACATGGGTTGCAAGCGGCAAATGACCCACAAAGCAGCTTTTTCTATTTTAATCGCTACAATTTAAAATTGTACATAATTTGAATTTGAAAGTAGGGAATAGCTTTTTACATATCCACAGATAGATAGGTTCAACAACCAATGCATAATTCGAATCACAGGTACAGAGTTCAAGAATAAAGTCAACAAAAGAATTACATAAGCATCAAATAAAGAATGATGAACGATGGTTGAATGCTTGTATTAAAGACGGTAAAGAAAGAGGCAAAAGATATTTTGGTTGCTGTAAAAGGTGAAGTGGAATGCCCGTAGTGTGCCCTCCTCCATGTCGAATGCACACACGACTCTAGTCCAACTCCTTGTGATGGCCGACCGCCCATCCTTCAATATCTTCATGAAGACTTCCAGATAGTCATTGTAATATGGGAGAAATACATGTACATTTGCATGTTCAACAATCATGCAGTTTGATAGGTGATCTTGAGTAAACTGTGTACCGCTGCAAAGGAAAAAAGATACAAACATTGTCAGCTAACAACTCATTATGGGCAGTAAAAAGGCTACAGAGTTCTGAGTTCAAATACTGTAGATCACTGTTGTCTTGGACAAACTGTAAATAAATAGTTTAATTGCCACATTTTGACCCATTGTACTAACAATCTTTATTAGTTACCTCGCACGATGCTGGTTCATGAATACCTCATTACCCCATACGCAAAAAGGGTCTAAGTGCAGATATTTACCAGTGACATATGTACCTACAAGCAACAAGTAAATTCTCAAGGCTCACTTGCTGCGACTATTGGCGTACCAGAAACAATATTGGAAAAAGAGATGCACTATACGCTGGGTTCAGTTCGGAGACGAATGTCCTAAATTTTTGCAGGCCATTGCAACTGAACGATATCGTCAGAACTCCATTGCAAACCTGCTCTTGGCTGATGGCAATATTGTTGAGGATCATACTAGCAAGGAAGAGGTTATGTTTCAAGCTTTTAAGGAACGTCTTGGTACTTCGGCGGCCCCCACTATGAGATTCGACCTTCTTCCATTATCAAGAGAGTAGAAGACCTTGACCAATTAACCGTCCCCTTCACACATGCTGAAATTGATGAGGTAATAAAATCAATGCCTACCGATCGTGCGCCTGGTCCAGACGGGTTTAATGGCGCCTTCCTAAAGTCTTGCTGGCCAATAATCAAACACGACTTTTACAAACTATGTGATGAGTTCCATGCTGGAAAGTTAAACCTTGAAAGTCTGAACTACGGTTATATTACACTCATTCCCAAGACAGCATCTCCAGAAACGGTTAATGATTATCGTCCCATTACACTACTAAATTGATGCATCAAAGTCATTACCAAAATTCTGGCTAACCGTCTTCAGCGTATCATCCTGCAGATTATTCACC